>CM040119.1:171665594-173087702 GCA_022559845.1 Amorphophallus konjac | reverse complement strand
ATATTCCTATGACTTCCTATCCAAATTTTATTTGGAATAACATTGGTCTTTGAGATAGGTTACTTAAGCTTGACCTTGAATTCGTGGCCGAATGAAATGAATGTCTAGATAAAACTTGGGATCTTTGATCCACCAATCAATGCCAAGACATCATAAAGGGCCCAATCTGGTCTTGGGAGGAGCACCCGAAAGTACTTGTGCCCCGGGGAGTTTGTAATGACTAGGTGTGGCATTGCACCGAGTACTTGCTATCGTGTGGTCTATGACATTCGTTCCTACATGGAAATCTCTCTTTACATGACTTGTTATACATGCGTGCTTGTTACGGCCAAATACATGAAATGTTCTCGTTACATACTTGCTATCTCTTGAAGCCTAATCCTTGGGTTGTCATTTATCATCTGGTGATATCGTTGTTATAGTTCATTCTTTTCATTGTCATTATACATGCTTAATTGATTAATTACTTAAACTATTCCTGATGATAGAGATATAAAATCCTACTGAGCTCTCGCTCACCCTACTTCTCTAACCCTTTCAGGTAACTCGGATGAGGACGTGCAAACTAACAGGGATGGGCACGAGTAAAGACCCAGAGCGAGCCAGCTAGAGTCATGTCCTATAGTGGTCATAGTTTGTGTCGGTCGTGTCAATTATGTAGTCTGATCATCGAGACAGCTGTAGTTGTTTAGCTTACTTTGATTGGGTCAATTTGTAAATAGTTGGTTGAATCTTGGATGGAACTTATGTTTAATTTTAATTGAAGTTGGCAGTTTATTTATGTATATCTATTTCCTCTTTGGTCGCATTTTATTTACTTGCTCTGATTGTCATGAATGATTATAACTATTGCGTTCTGATTTTTTACATCGGGGCGTGACAATGAGATTCTGGTTAAATCCAAAACTAGGAGTGGCCATGCAGAGGTCCTCTACGCCGTTCTCCAAAGGTCTCAGGAGTACCAAGTTAAAATGAATCCCAAGAAGTGCATATTTGGGGTCTCTTCAGGCAAGCTTTTAGGGTTCATAATCATCAAGAGAGGAATTGAGATAGACCCTAACAAAGCTAAGGTCATTAGTGAAATGCCTCCTCCCAAGAACATTAAAGAAGTCTGAGGTCTAATCGGGCGTTTGCAATTCATCAGGAGATTTATATCTAATCATTCGAAACGTTGCAAGCCCTTTTATGACATGCTCAAGGGTCAGGCTAAATTTGCATGGAAAGATAAATGCCAAAAGGCCTTTGAAGACCTGAAGAATTACCTCCTAAATCCTCTCGTTCTGGCACCCCTGGTCCCGGGTAGGCCTTTACTGCTCTACGTATCCACCACGAAAAAATATGTCGGAGCAGCCTTGGCTCAATACGACGACACAAAGAGGGAGCGCACAGTCTACTATATGTCAAAACTGTTTAATGAAGCTGACAAGAAGTACATTGCCATGGAAAGGACATGCGCGGCCATCGTCTGGGTCGCCCAAAAGCTGAAACACTATTTTCTAGCACATGAATTAAAGTTCTGGGCGCGAATGGACCCAATTAAGTACTTGTTGGAAAAGCCTGTGTTGATTGACCGTTTGGTGAGATGGCAAAGTTTCCTTAATCAATTTGATATCACCTATGTCAGCCAAAAGGCGGTCAAGGGGCACGGCATCGCTGAGCACCTTGCCCACCACCCACTTCCCACATTTTCACCCGTGAACGAAAGTTTCCCGGACGAAGAGTTAGGAGCCATCTTCGATGGTGAGCCTTCGTGGATTCTTTACTTCGATGGTGCACTCAACTCTAAGGGTTGTGGAATCAGATATGTTCTCCAGTCTCTGGAAGGTGTCATTATTCCATGAGCTTGTTAGTTGACCTTTTTTTTTTAACTAAGGTCATACTTGCAGGGACAAGGGGAGAAACTCGACCCCGACCACCGTACAAGAAAATTTTATAGATAATAAGCAGAAGAGGGAGAGGAAAGATTGGGGATACAGGGGACAATTGAGGTCCAGGGGTGGGGAGCATCCTACTAGGGAGGGAGGAGCCCAATTACAACGTGCGGGCAAGGCCCAATAACCAAAGAGAAGAAATAGAAAAGAGGCCCAGTAGATGGGATAAGCAACAGTGTAGGAGAAAGCAGGACGTAGTCGCCGGGACGCCGGTGGCAGCAAGGCTGTGCCACCGTGGAGAGCGCAGAATGTGGACGTCGGGGCAGCGGAAGCGAGGCGATGTGGACGCTGATAGCCTTCAGGTAGGCCGGCACACAGGGGCGCACCGGGTGTGCCGCCCACCCTGGGCCATGGATAGCAGCGCGGATGGCACGACTACCAGCCGCTAGCAGAAGGAGGGCACGTGGGCAGGCCGACCATCGAGGGAAGAGCCGAAGAGGGCGCTCCACCGGCAGCCAGAGGTGGGAAAGAAAACCCAGAACCTGACGGAGCAAGGCCACGGGCGGCGAGCAGTAGAGGACGATGTGGCAGCAAGAGACTGAGGGCCTGAGGAGGGCTGCAGGAAAGGACCGCCGTGCGACTCAACAGGAGGACCAGTGAAAGGTGTCGCAGAGCTCCCCACACCGCCGCTCGAGGGGGGGACCATGGGGCGCCTGGAGAGCGGCAGAGAGGGGAGGCGTGTGCTTGTGGTCGAAGGGGAGGAATCATTAGCAAGGGGAGCCCCATGGAGGGCAGGTGACGTGGAGGCCAAGGCTACCAATGAAGTTGGTGGAGGAGAGATGAGAAAGAAGTCAACGGTGGGGCTTGGTCAACAGGGTGTGAGATCGAGGCCGAAGTTGGCTATGGACGGGTCAAACGGAGAGTGGGTGAGAGGCGGTGATGGTAATGCCGGCGGGAGGAGAGAGGCCGAGCTCCGACCCCGGCGGGCCATGGCAGGAGAACCTTCAGCAGAGAAGGACGACGCCAGCAGGATCGTGGAGGGGAGCGTGGAGGCTAAGCGAGGTGGTCGGCAGGCACAGTGGCCAGCCGAATGCCAGAGGCCAAGCCCGCACACCTCGCAGAGGGGGCGAACATGGAAGCAAGACGGAACGCTGTCGAGGGCGGCGGAGGCTATGAAAAATGGAGAATCATATTACGCTAGTGACCCATCCAAGTCAACGGTAGTCAACGAGGAGATGCAGGCAGCGAACGACGGGAGAGAAGGCTACAAAGGCGCAGGGAGAGGACCAACGGGCGGCCCGCCCACGCCCAACGGTATCTAGTGGAGAGGCACGGTGATCGAAGGTGTGTTCCTGCGCACGACAGACCTCACGTCCTCCACCACGAGCGAGGCGGACCCAAGCAACGGAGGCGAACGGTACAACACAGGCCACGACCGTGAGGGGCCGTACCGGCCGCGGGAGCATCGGCCGGAGGCGTACCCTCCGGCAAGAGGGTGGACGGCAGGGACTAGTAGGAGCCCACCGCCACGGGTGGTTTGCGGAGGGGCACCAACCGACGGGCGACCGCCAGACGGCGTCGTGACCAGCTGGGGAGCATGAACGGGAGCAGTGCTGATGGAGCAGCCAGCAATGGGAGGAGGGGGAACGAACCTAGAAGCGAGCTCGACGACTGGACCGGCGAGGAGCACAGTCGGAGGTGGAGAGGGCGAACCGTAAGCGGCAGTGGGCAAAACAGAGCATCATTTTCTCTCTCCATCCCATCAAGGTTTGACCTAGTCAACAGTGGCGTGCATGGTTGGAGAATGATGTGTCGAGCTGCGATAGCTGGGGAACAGCGAGGCCAAACACGGCACCACCTCCAGGCACGACAACCGAGGTGGGTAGGCGGGGGAGCACCACCGCAGGCACCGCCAGTAGCTTCCATGCCGGAGGGGAGAGCGGCCGGAGAAGCAGCGACAGGAGCTACGAGCCTCGAAGCGTGGGCACCAGCAGAAGCAGTTGCACGGACGCCGGCCAACTGAGCACCTAAGGGGGACCCATGCAAGTCCCAGGCGCAGGACCGCCAAAGACTTGATGAGTCGAGAGGGAGAGCGGCGCCGAGGAAGGACACCCAGAACCGCTGGGGAGGCAGCCCGGGGAGGACTGGGGGGCAGAGAAGTTGTGAGAGGGATCGGCACAGGCTGGAGCGGCAGATCAGAAGGGGTTGCGTGGGAAGGATGGCCGGTTGCAAGCGCAAGGCGTCAAAGACGAGTCGAACTTCTGGAGGATGGGAGCGGCCGAAGGGGATGGAAACTCGCCGTGGAAGCCACCAGAAGGGGACGCAAACACCGTCGGACCACACACGAAGCACAGCCCCACCGGCAGCCAAGGAAGTGATGGAGAACCCGCCCATGTCCGTACCGTCCATGCACGGAATGGAAATGGTGTTGAAATAGCAAAGAAGACGGTGGTGGCAGAGACACCATGTTACGGACGAGGCAATCCAGCAGACGTTCCCTGCCACGAACAATGTGGCCGAGTATGAGGCACTCCTCGCAGGCTTGAAAATGGCACTGGCCTTAGGGGTCAAGAACTCCGTATAATCGGAGACTCTCAACTGATTCTCCGACAATCCCTCAGCAAGTACCAAAGTCGAGAGCTGAAGCTAAAGCCGTACCAAGATTTGGTAAGCAAGGTAGTCCGACGGTTTAGGAAGCTAACCTTAGTGCACACTCCTAAAGCCCAAAACATCTTGCCTGACACTCTAGCTTCTTTGTCTTCCTCCCTCACAATCCCACTAGAAATACCCTCAGCTACTGTCATTGTGCAAAGAATGCACACCCCTTCACATGCTGATCCATGGTTCCAACAGTTCCTGGAGCCTATTTGTGACGACCCGAGAATCCGATTACCGGGAAGGCCCGATAACCCGAGACTCGCACTGCCGCCCATGAGCCGAGAGGGCTCGGAAGGGCTAAAAGGAGTGTGGAGGCACAAAGAAATAGGAAATAAAGCAGGATAATTCAACAATTAACAGAAATAAATAAACAACTACAACAAAGTCCAGTCCAACAGAAAGTACAGTCTAAAGCAGTAAAACATACCACATGCCAAGTGAACACTCGGCCCGGCAAGCTGGCAACTGAGAACCTCCGCTCCGCTCCCTCGAACCTCGAGGAAGGACCGCCACACCTGAAAAGCAGGGAATGAGTCTCCAAAATAGAGACTCAGCAGGGATCCCGCGGAACCCCAACCGGAAACAACGACGGTAGCGGAAAGGAGAGCTACAACTACAGCAGGAACAGCAAACCGGTGGCCGGTCAAAAACTCGGCACTACAGCTACTCCTACTGCCAGAAGGCAGACCTCGATCACGCAGTCGAAGCTACCGAACCATGCTAGTACCACCTACCGAAGTAAGAACACACGGTAACCACGCTAGCACAACAAGACCCAACCTCGGTAAAGTCACTAGCACTAATCTCATGATGCGAAAACCCACACACGCGTCACGGCGAACCAACCGAAACTCAACGGTCAACACGATCGAAACCCGAAGGTCAAAGTCACGGAAACTGACAGTCTGTCACTCCGTACTCGACAGGAGTACCACCCACTAGAAGCACAGCCGGTAGCGTCCCCTGACGTCTTACACCGCACCACAGGTGAACCGCCTGACGTGGTAGGTCCTACCCGAGGCGCGAACACCGTACAAGTAACCACAAACAAGTGACTAGCTGGGGTCACGCCCGTCGACGTGCGTCCACTGTCCCCAACCACATGTGCACACACAGACCATGCGTCCCAGGTCTGGCCTCTAACTGGTTTTCCCCTCAGCCGGACTCTGGCTGCAAGACGTGGGGCCCGACGGAAACCAGTCTAAAAACCGTCTCTAAGGGTAAACCCGTACACCACTCCCTGGTGCGACCAGCACACGCGTACTGGTAGGCTACGACTAGTGGAGGGTCACTGAAGGAGTAGACTCTCAACTCAACGGAAAATAACGTCAAAATCCGACGACGTACGGGGACCACCCCACGTACCGGCCCCGTCACACAGTGACCACAATCGGAGAAGAAACGGGACTCGCAGTCCTCAGCCACGCACGCACCCTGCGCGAGAGTCAAGAAAACTCAAGTGGCACTAAGCCACTGGACTCTGGGCAGTCCTCTAGATGCACGACACCCAACGGTCCTTGAGTCACAAGACTCGGGGTCAAGACCGTTGTACGCAACAGCACAAGGCTGTCAATCTAGTCCAATCTCTAGGTCTAAAACCACGGTAGCACATGTACCGAGATAGCTCACGAGCCGTCAAGACCACTCCCTCGGAAAGGGAATGCAAAGGACTAAGGCCACCCACATGGGCCACACGGAAAACACAGAAGCACGATTCCCAGGGCAGCACACAAGCCACCACGATGATTTCCCATCTTGTAGCAAGCGGGAAACCTCCAGCCCCAGGCCAGATAACTGGACTCGCAGTCCAAGGCCAAACACGTGGCCCACACGGGAATCGCCTTCTAAAGAAACCCACAACATGCGGGGAAGACCCCACCGCACGCACACCGGTACACGATGACTCGATCATGCGTAAAACGAAAGCCCAGAACACGTGGGGTCACCCGGACCCACCACACCTACGAGCATGCTAATCGAGACAACACGGTCCCTCCCGACACCCCAAAAACATAGACACAGAACCCATGGGGTGTCCGGGATACTCACAAGGCCGGAGGTCGACCACTGGGTCACAACCGGGTCGACCGGAGACCAAAATAACACGATCGGAACGCTAAAAGGTCACCCAGACGCTTAAGCTCATGACACGCAAAACGAGGTAAGTGGGACCTCCTCTGGACACCTAGAGACACGGTCACAGAACTCCACGGGGTGTTCGAGACACTCACGAGACCTAAAGTCAACCACTGGGTCGCAACCGGGTCGACCGGAGGTCAAAACAGCGCAAACAGGAACCAGAACGTGGTAGTGGTCACCTGGTGACCGCGACCAGATAGTGGTCGACCGGGGACCGCGACCAGATGGTAGCGGTCGACTGGAGACCACGACCATGCTGTCATGGTCACCTCACGATCGCTACTAGCCACGCGCAACCCCACTGATAGCGGTCGCCCGAGGACCGCGACCAGATACTAGCGGTCATCCCATGACCGTGACTAGACCAAAGCGGTCTATCGTACGACCGCGACACTCGAAGGCCTCCTCGACCAAAACACAAAGGATGAACGCGGTTCTCCCAAGACCGCGACCAATGAACGCGGTTTCTGGTGGACCGCGACCATTTCGAAAAACTGAGAACGGCGGGAAAACCCCAAAAATCCACGCCACGCCCCCAAACATCCACGGATGAGGGGGAAAACATAGGGGAAGCCCCCAAATAACCCCTAGCATGCATCTACGGCCTCGGATCGGCCAGAAATGCAATGAAACGGGAGATCGGCCCACAAGCCCTAAAACATGGATTTTGCCCAAATCACCCCGTTTTGCCCGCTCGGCTCACCGTAGCCTACGAAACTTGCGGGAAAGGAAGTGCACGAGCTGGGGGTCCATCACCCTACCTCCACCGAAGATTTCGCGCATTGTGGATGCCGATCCACGAAGAAAATGCCGTTGAAGCCTCGCCGCTCCACGAACTCACGGTCGAGCTTAACCGCGCCCTCGAGCCTCGATCCTCGACCCATCCTCGCCGTCCTCCTCGCCCGCATCGCCCCGCCTCGCCCCCGCCTCGGTCCGTCGACCGTCGGAGAGGAGAGAGTGAGAGAAGAGAGAGAGGGTGAGAGTGAGAAATGAGAGGAAGAGAGAGGGTGGCGGGTATATATAGGAAAATCCAGAAATCGGAAAAATCCCAAAAAATAGAAAATCACACCCTCGCGATCCTCGGAACGCACCGATCGCAACGGTACCACACTCGCCTAGGTGAACGGCCCGGTTCACCAGCAACGAGGTTCCGAAGGGAAAGCCAAAACCCACGCCGGGAATCGAAAAACACACGCGAAAAAAGCCGCGGAACGCCTCCGGGCCTCCGAAACGACTCCGGATCGCGCCGATCCGAACACGAAAGATGTCCGAAATGAAATTTCGGACACAACGAAGTCAGACACTCCGAGAAACCAGATCCGGGACCCACGAACGAGGATCCAAAAAACCCCGGGCATTACAGCCCTCCCCCCTTAAAGGAATTTCGTCCTCGAAATTCAGGACCAAGCACGAAGTCACAGGGGAAGAACACTGAACGAACTGACAATGCTGTCAGAGCCCCAGCACAGAAAATCTCGGTTCTCATGAAAACACCGGTCCTGAGGGACACAGCCAGACTTACAATCACAAATAACACCTCGCTCCTCGCGCCGAGCACACTGGCCAACAGAGCAGGCATATACCAAAGGGCACAGTCCGACATCACCTCAGATAACGCAAGAATCCATCATGGCACTACAGCCACAATCTTGCTCACCGAGGAATCACAACCCTCGACACGAGCAACAGCTACCGATTCATCCAATGGTCGGCAGACAAATCGCACATCAGCTTCGCAGCCAGCTGACAGGTCGCACACCGTCCTCAAGGGAGCAACCAAAACAGAGCCTCCACCAGCTCAAGCAGCCATCTCGACAGACCGCAACCAGAACATCAGCTCAGCACCAAGGAACACCTCATACATAGCAAGCCGAAAGCCGGACATAACACTATGCCAACTCTTGTCAGAAGATAAACTTCGACAAAGCCCTGATCCCATCCGGGAAGGCACATCACGGAAACGACCACCAAAGGTCTCGCTGGCACACTGCTCTCACCCCGCTTGAGCCCCAACAACCAGCATCTTCTGTCTCTAAAAGACCATCCACTGGTCACCAACTGCTCGTCAACGGGAAACCTCTGCTTGCTCAGCTTCTTCCTTCTTTCCTGGTCCTCGACCGGGTCCAAAGGAAACATTCCAAACCTTGGCAAGCCATCTGCTGACTCACACACAGACTGATGCCACATCTCGAGCCACACTCCTCTCGGACTCCGCATCCGAGCTCAAACATCGCACCAACTCAACCCTCTCGGGGAGCACGACGAAACCAAATGACGGATCCTGGTGTCTTTAATCATCACCTCACTAGACTCAAACTCACAGGGGAACCATCCCATGCTGGTCACCAAACCAGGGATAACCATTGTGACACCAACGTCCTATCAAGGACCATCCTCCGACGCCCATCTCACAAAAGGCCTCCGCCCACAGGCGTCACTCATCCATCTGGTCTCATCAAATCCTTCGATCAATGCAAGTGGACACCCGCCAATACCGATTCCGCCCTTACCACCGAGCCACGGGACACCACCTGAACAGTGCTCACGGGTCCCTAAGCAATAAACATCTCACCGTCACAATCCGACAAGACCGTAGAACCAACAGACACTGCTGTGGTCGGTCACACAGTTAGGCTCACCAGCCACTCATAGCCGCCAACCGGGACCCATAGTCTGCCAGAGACCACTTCCCCAAAAATGATCTCATCCGAGGACACGACTGGGAACACAAGTCGGGCGCCAAGCCACCGACTCTGATCAACACGTCCTCGACCTCCGTCAGGTGACATCCTCAACAACCTCATCCAGGTCCAACACCGACGCCTGACACGGCTTCCAACACAGGAACAGGGTACTCATGCGGCGCACTAGTCAGCACTTTTCCCCAACACTCCATCCTGCCAGTGCCAACAACCCTAATACCTCGAGCAACGGCACGGCAACAACACGTTTCACACCGAGGAACCCATCCTCCGATGCTCAACGCAAACTCAGGAATCCGCCCGTAGCAACCAACGCTACGATCCTGAACCAATGGGTTATGGGCCCACCACGCTTCCGCTGCGCACTAAAATCCACGTGCACAGCCGAGAAAGCAAACACCGCCCAACCAGCACTCGTCCTTCCGGAAGAGCGCCAGTACCCTCACACGACAAGGGAATGGGCACGACTTCTCACAGGCAACCACCCTGCCAAGACAAGGAGCACGTCTCGCACGGACTTCATGGCACACAAGGCCAACCAATCCGAACACACAATGCAAGATGACGATCCTTAGCCGAACGCAATCTCTCCAACCAAAGGAGAAACCAGCGCACTTTCGACCAACGGAAGAACTCCACGCTCGACCTGACCTCGAACCTCACGCACGCTGGAAACAGCACCATCCAGCACCAAGGAAAACCATCGCTTCCATCAGGTCAGCGCCTCCGACACACTCAGCGAGTGTCACGTCGGACCACAATCACAGAATCTCTCGATGCATCACCGCTGCAATTCCTCGAACTGCAACACGGCATGCCAAGAGCCGCAACACGAGCCATAACAACAACCGCCGATGCTCATCCTTGAGTCCCAAACTCACCGCGGAGCCTTCACATCTCAGACCAAATCCAAGGCGAACACACCCCTTCGCATACGAGAGCGCAGGAGCAAGACTTACTGGGACACCACAGCCCAATCCTGCCTCAAAATCCATAAAACAATCAGGACCGACACGTCATTTCTGACGCCACAGAGCACGATAAGATCATCAGGCTCGACGAAACAGTAGCTCACCGAGAATATCCTCTGCTCACCCGAGCACACTTCTCGATCAGAACACCCACTCTGCCACCTTAAACCACGACCTAAAAACCTCAGGGGCTGGATAAATCTCAAGCTGGAGTGGCCAAAACCGACAGCAGCTCCCTCAGAGCGCGCTCACGGCCACTTAACCACGAACAGTCCTCTCCAGCCACCTGACCACACCGCAGATTCCTCGAACGCAGCACCGCGAACTCACGCCTGCCAGCAACCTCTGCCCAACGCAGAACAACCAGGGCCACCACCGATGAGGGAGAAGGCTCTCGACCTCGATCCTTAGACCCCATGCTGGCACGAAAGCCGTGGACAGCAACCACCTTCACAGCGCCGCACAGTGCACTCAAGCTCTCAAGCGAGAAACTAGGTAGAAAGCGAACACAAAACCCTAAGCCAGCTGCCGACTATACTGGACCTTATGGACTCTGATCACTGCAATATCTCGAATTCCTATGTACGTCCACAGCCACCGCTCTGATACCAGCTGTGACGACCCGAGAATCTGATTACCGGCAAGGCCAGATAACCCGAGACTCGCACCGCCGCCCATGATCCGGGAGGGCTCGGAAGGGCTAAAAGGAGTGTGGAGGCACAAAGAAATAAGAAATAAAGCAGGACAATTCAACAATTAACAGAAATAAATAAACAACTACAACAGAGTCCAGTCCAACAGAAAGTACAGTCTTGTTGGGTTAGATGGACGCAGTCTATCTCCACTAAGTGTGGATGTAGAGGGGGGTGAATAGATCAACTTGCCTAATTTAAAACTATTGTAAGTTCTAGAGCGAAATTTAGGCAAGCATCAATAAATCTAAATGAAAAGTGCTAAGCAAAAGGTAGAAAGCTAGACATGATCATAAGCGATGCAATCAAACAAGCTAAGCAAGAAATCCCATCGCACACAGATCACACAAAAACACAAACACACTGCACACATAATTTTTAGGTGGTTCGAACAACGACCTACGTCCACCCCACACTCAACCGAGTATGGCTTCCTGCTGTGCAGCACAGCTTGCGTCCGCTAGGCTTTACAGCTTGGCCAAACAACCCGCTGATACACAGCTTCGCTGGGCACTACAGCTTTCCGACCAGAGGATCTGATCCTCTACAACCGCTGGGGAAATACAGCTTAACCCGTCCAGTGGAGACCACCACTGCAAGACCTCTGACACACAGCTTGAAGAAATAGCATTCGGAAATGAAAGATAGAATCAAAACGAAAAACAAAAACCCAAAAGCAATGTAGCTCTTAAAGAGCAAAGCTCAGCTCTGGTTTTGAACCACGAGACTGAGATACAAACACTCTCACTCTCACTCTCGATCAGCTCTCTCTCACCTCACTCTCTCTCTTTTCTCATTCTTCTCTATTTCTTCTTCTTCTTCTCTGTATCTTTTTCTTCTCTCTTTTCTCTCTGTGGATCGAAGGCTCACTGCTGCTGAGTGTATAGACTTTTTCTTCTTCTGCTTCGATCTACTTTCTTCTGTGGAAGAAGGCTTGTATATATAGCAGCAACAGCAGCAGGCATGTGCTCTCCACGTTTCCCGCCCAGTAATTTGGACCACGTGGCAGCATGCAATGGAGTGTCAGTACACGTGTCCTCATCTGGATACCTTGTCCTTTTCGGATCAAGAGCCAGGTACCTGGGATCACGTGCCCCTGATTAGCTTCTTCAGTCCGATGTATAGAGTTCTCCGTTCACGTGCTCAAAGTCATCAATCTGACTTGCTGCGTCGACGCTTTCACTTAATGGCGTTAACGCAGTGAGGCATTCCAGTAGCCATTTGCCTCGTTTCTTTAGCTGCTGCGTCGACGCTGCTTGCTTGTGGCGTTGACGCAGTGGAATGGCCTGTGAAGACGAATGCTTCTTCAACTGCTGCGTCGACGCTGCTTTCATGTGGCGTTGACGCAATAGAAGACATCGTGAAAGCTTCGTCTACTGATGCGTGGACGCTTTAAGCTCCAGGCGTCGACCCTGTCCCTTCAGCAACAAAAATAAAGACATAAGATTTAAGAATGTACATTGCATTGTATATACATCGTTGTATAGACTTGTAAAGGCGGAATGCAACGTACAGACTTGCCCAAAGTGTTGACTTCAACAAGGGAGGCAACGGCTGTATAGACTTTAAATCCTAGTGGCATTGTATAGACATAATGCACTTAAAGGCTTCATGCGAAGGAAAGCATTGTATATACTTGAGGAGTTGACGCTGCATGAAGGATGAGTTGACGCTGCATGAAGCATGGACAGTGTACAGACTTTGCCCACTTATGGACTTCATGTTATGCAAGCGAATGTGAAGACTTCAGTGTATAGACTTTAGAAGACGAGTGCAATGTATAGACTCCATGAGACTCTAGTGCAGACAGACGATGTATAGAGTTCTTAGTTCAGCTGTCAGTGTGTAGACTTGAAAGGCTGAGGCCAGTGTACAGACTTGTCACCGACCATAGTGTAGACTTGATCAGCAAGGACACAGTATAGACATCAACTCTGCACATCGAATGTATGGACTTCAAGTGTGAAGACCATTGTATAGACTTTGGATTAGAAGATTAATGTTTAGACTTTGAGTAACACTGTGGATGTACAGACTTCAAAGATCACTGTTGATGTGCAAACTTTGGGGACATGAAGCGATGTACAGACTTCATGAAGCGAAGCCAATGTATAGAGTTGAGTGTAGCTAAAGCCTTGATCGTAGGACTAGGCTGGACTGTATAGACTTCAGGCTTCAGAATCGAATGTTCAGACTTCACCTAAGACACGTAGAGAAAAGACCCCAGTGTATAGACTTTACCTTGAGTGAAAAGTAATTGATAAATGTATGGACTTTAATGTGTGAAGGCAACAGTGAATGAGTGTATACATTTCACCAGATCAAGGGCAATTCGGATGTACAGACTCTGAGGTTCAAAGCCAACGGTGCGTTGACGCTGTAACATGATCCGTTGACGCTGTGCACACATAATCAATTTAATTGAGATGCAGTGTGTGGACTTATGCGTTGACACTGTAACATGATGCGTTGACGCTGTGCACACATAATCAGTCTAATTGAGATGCAGTGTGTGGACTTATGCGTTGACACTGTAACATGATGCGTTGACGCTGTGCACACTTAATCAATTTAATTGAGATGCAGTGTGTGGACTTATGACAGTAAGAATTGCAGACAGCAGTGTATTAAAAGCAAAGAACACATAGTCAATCTGATGGAGCAATTTCATCAAATCAAACTCAGTTGCCAATCAATCAAAATAATGGTGTTGCCAAAGAATAGAGCAAGTGTCAACATCATCAACATAAAGGGGTCACAACAATCTCCCCCTTTTTGATGATGGCAACCCCATATGAAGTAGAGTAGCAACAACCTGTCATAGATATATATGTTTGATGAAAGACATGATGTGTTATGCAGAATGACATGCAGATGCTATGAATGCATGCAACTCACTGCCTCAAACTCTCCCTTGGAATGAATTCAGAAATGACTTCAGAATTCAGACAGATATGTATTCTCCCATTAGACATCCCCTAGTCAATATTCTCCCCCTTTGCCATCAACAAAGAGGAGGGAAAAATTAAATACAATGGAGGAATCAAGAGAAGAACTGACTGACATTCTGAACAGGTAGTTCATGAATAAGCATTCTAAAGCATAGAGTCTTCAGTCATATGAAATTAGAAACTGCTGTCAGAAAGAGTGCTGGTTTAAAGATGATAAAATTTGAGTTCATGCACTACAACCAATGGATAAGTTCACTGTGCATGATAAAACAAAAAACCAGAATCACATTTGCATGAAAGATTCAGTTTCATGATATCTTACTTTCATAGTCTAAAAAATTTGAGAGAACCCAAGTCATGTATTGAAACTAAACAGATTGACACTCATGAACTTTTCTTTTGAGGGAGCAGCATTATCAATATTAGATCATTGTGAGCATTCAGGTACAACAAGTCTTTCTGCTTAAGGGTATACGTTTATAAGACGCCAATACCCCTAGATACTCAACAAGATGACCATTCTGCCTATGATCAAATTCAACAGAGCTGAGTTACACATTTTTGTGTGAGGGTACACGTTTATCAGACGCCAGTTACCCCTAGGTACTCAGTGAAACCAGCCTGCTGTTTTGAACATTTTAAACAGAGATAGCTGATACACTTCATGACATGAGTGTTGTCCACTTCTTTGATGGATCACTCAGTTTCTCAGTGATTACCAGTCATTGCTCTGCCAATATATATATTTTCAATGATTCTCAATGTTTTTCAGTATCTTTCTTAGCTGTCCTTTTTATGTTTCAGAATGACTTGTTTAAGAACAATACACATACTTAATCTCTCCGACATGATTTCAGATGAGTTTTCAGATTTCAGATATGAATAGCTTTGTCTGACATGAAATAAGAAGGAGGTTGAGAGTTTTATCAATGTTCAACTTACTTATATACTGATTGCAATCTTTAAACTCCAACCATTATAAGATTTAAACCATTACATCAGTCTTTGAATAATTCAAATTTTTATAAATGAAGAAGTCTATTTTCTACTGCTTAGAAATCAGAACTGACCAACAGATTGCCATAATGTCAGAGACAAGTATTCAGAGTTAAAGGTTGAATGACTTCAAGAAAGTTGAAACCACTCTGATTTTCTTAGCAATACTCCCCCTGTCTATATGCATGCAGCATGGCAAGAATTAATTAAGAGAGAGCTTATGCATAAGTCATGAATGAATGATATGCAAAGACATGCAAAGACACAACAAGCTCCCCCTGAATATATGCAATGCAAGACAGTTCTACATCCACATTCACATCCACATGATTTATCCAAGCAATCAAAAACAAGTCCACATCAGAGATTTTATTCACAGCAATTAAACAATTATTCATCATACTGAAATTTACATAAGCCAAGTTCTCTTCTAAGAAACTTAAAATTTTCATTCCCAAGAGGCTTAGTAAAAATATCAGCAATTTGTTTTTCAGTTTCTATGAAGTTCATTTCAATCTCCTTTTTATTTACAGCATCTCTAAGAAAATGATGTTTTATCTCTATATGCTTAGTCCTAGAATGGTGAACAGGATTTTTAGCAAGGCAAATAGCACTAGTACTATCATATAAAAGTGGAATGCATCCCAGATTTATCTGATAGCCAGCCAGTTGGTGCTTAATCCAAAGTACTTGGGCTGCACAATTGCATGCTGCAACATACTCAGCTTCAGCTGTGGATAATGCTACAGTGTGTTGCTTCTTAGATGCCCATGACACTAGACAGCCACCAAGGAATTGACAGTAGCCACTAGTGCTTTTTCTATCTACTCGACACCCAGCATAGTCTGCATCAGTGTAGGCTAGAAGCTCTAACTCACACTTAGCAGGATACCAGAGGCCTAGTTCTTGGGTGCCTAGTAAATACCTAAAAATTCTTTTCACAGCCTTAAAGTGATTTTCATTAGGACTGGCCTAAAATCTAGAGCATAAACACACAGCAAATTGTATATCAGGCCTAGATGCTGTAAGATAGAGAAGAGATCCGATCATACCTCTGTATAGCCTTTGGTCCACAGGTTTACCTTTAGAGTCTTCATCCAAACTGGTTGATGTACCCATTGGAGTAACTATTTCCTTGAGGTTGTCCATTTTGTACTTCTTCAATAAGTTCTTTACATACTTGGACTGAGAGATGAAGATGCCATCTTCTGTTTGTGTAACCTGCAGTCCAAGAAATAGTTTGAGCTCACCCATTGAGCTCATTTCAAATTCATCAGTCATTATTTGAGAGAATTTCTCACACAATTTGGGGTTAGTTGACCCAAACACAATGTCATCCACATAAATCTGAATGATAAGAATATCTGGATGGCTTACCTTGGTAAACAATGTTTGATCCACTATACCTCTTGTGAAGTTCTTGTCGGTGAGAAATTTGCTCAACCTGTCATACCAAGCTCTAGGAGCTTGCTTTAACCCATAGAGAGCTTTATTGAGCTTGTAAACATGATTAGGGAAATCTAAACATTTAAACCCAGGAGGCTGTCTCACATAGACATCCTCATTAATTTCCCCATTTAGAAAAGCAGATTTTACATCCATCTGCTGAAGGTTTATTCCTAGGGAACATGCATAAGCCAATAAAATTCTTATTGCTTCTAACCTAGCTACAGGGGCAAAAGACTCTTCAAAGTCTATTCCAAATTCCTGATTGTACCCCTGAGCTACAAGTCTGGCTTTATTTTTAATAACTTTCCCCGCTTCATCAGTTTTGTTTCTAAATACCCATTTAGTCCCTATGATTGTTTCATGATCAGGAGGTGGAACCAAATGCCACACCTTATTCTTGTCAAACTGATTGAGCTCCTCATGCATGGCATTAATCCAATGCACATCTTGGAGAGCACAGTCAATGGACTTGGGTTCTATGTTTGATACAAAAGCATACGCATTCAGTTCATGTTGAATTCTTAAGTGGCCTCTAGTCCTAGGGGGGTCATGTAGATTTCCAATAACATTATCTACATGATGATCCTTGAGATATCTAATATTTGCAATTGGAGTATCATGAACTTGATTTACCTCCCCCTGAACTGTAGGCTCCTCTTCATTAAGCTCTTTATGTTCTTCTTCATCCTCTGATTTGTCTGCAGGATCTCCTTCCTTCAGGATTTCACCATTGGTTTCATTCCTGCATTTACCAGCATTAGAATTTGCCAAAGATTCATCAAAAATTATGTGTGGAGATTCTTCAACAGTTTTAGAGTTCAGATTGTACACTCTGTATGCTCGGGTGTTTTCAGAATAACCAAGAAAAATTCCTGGTTCTCCTTTAGGTTCAAATTTATCAAGGTCTTTTTTATCATTTATGTGAATGAAACATTTACAACTAAAAACCTTGAAGTGAGCAATAGAAGGTTTCTTACCTTTTAATATCTCATATGGTGTTTGCTGGGTAGAAGGTCTTACCATGGCTCTGTTAATTACATAACAGGCAGTGTTCACTGCTTCAGCCCAAAACTTCCTTGGTAGACCCCCTTTGACGAGAAGTGTACGACCCATTTCCACTAGGGTTCTGTTCCTTCTCTCCACAACTCCATTCTGCTCAGGTGTCCTTGGAGAGGAGTACCTGTGGTTGATTCCATTCGACCTGCAGAATTCATCAAATTGTGAGTTTTCAAACTCACCTCCATGATCAGACAAAATGTTTTCAATTTTTTGATTTGTTTTAACATAGAACTCCTGAAATTCTGAGAAAGCATCACTCTTATTAGATAAGAAATAAACCCAAGTATACCTAGAAAAGTCATCTACCATGACAAACCCATACCTCCTCCCTGATAGGCTGACAGATCTAGTTGGCCCAAAAAGGTCTATATGTATCAGCTCATAGGGTTTGGAAGACAGATTTTCAGTTCTAGACTTAAATGACTTTCTAGTTATCTTTGATTGAGTGCATGCATCACAGATTTTGTTTTCTTTCTTGAATGAGACTTCAGAAAGTCCTCTAACCATGCCATGCTTATTTAATTTGTGCAAAACAGTGTAGCTAGCATGACCTAACCTACGATGCCATAAAAATGCTATGTCTTCTCTACTGGCAGTAAGGCAAAGGTTAGTGTGTTGAAATTCATCTAAATTTATCATGTAAGTATTATTTATTCTTTTTCCAGAAAATTTGACAATATCAGAATCAGGTTCAAAAACTTTGCAGCATTGAGAATTGAATAAAACATTGTAACCTTTATCACATAACTGGCTAATGCTAAGTAGATTATAGACTAACCCTTCAACCAGCATAACATCATCAATGCAGCATGTAGAACACTTACCTACCTTACCTGATCCGATAATCCTACCCTTTGTGTTGCTTCCAAAGGTGACAAGGCCTTCTACTTTCTCAGTCAGTATGCAAAATTTGGCCTTATCTCCTGTCATATGCCTGGAGCAGCCGCTATCCATGTACCACAAGTTGTTCTTGGCTGCCAGGCATACCTGCATACACAATTAGGTAGAGAAGTTTGGAACCTAAGACTGATTGGGCTCCAATGTAAATGAACTAGAAGCAAAACAGGAAAGCAAATGTTTCGGAATCCACATTTGTTTAAATGTGTTTTGTTCAGTGGATCCTACAGATTTTCTTCTGTTGTTCTTTTTCTTATTGGCAGCAGCATAATTATTGATAGTATTGTTATTTCTGTGCCAGTGCCTTGGCCAGGGTGTGTTCACAAAATTTTGGCCATAGTAGTTCCAGGGCTGGCTATGAAAATATTGATTTCTAGATGTCCAGTAACCATACCCATTGACCCAATTTCTACTGTGAGGTCTTTGATATTTAGCACCCCGGTGTGTAAGACCTGTAAACATATCCTGAGTTATAGACCAATTCGACCTATTGAAGTAGGTTGGCTGTGCATTGTAGTGGGTCTGAGCTCTGGGTTGATAAAAATAATTGGGTTGACTCCTAGCAGCACTTTGTCTCCCCTGTACTTTGGACCCTGCTGACCTATACACAGATTTGTATTGGGTCTTCTTCAGAGGTGGAGGTGTTGGTGGAGACTTGGTTACCTTGACCTGGGGTTTACCAGACTGTGTAGGTTGACCCCTAACCTGAGTCTGAGCCCTAGGATTCTACTTAGATGTGCTAGCTCTACTAGGCTCATTAACCTTTCGTTTGCCCTTCTCCTCAGCACTGGACTTTTTCAGATTAGCAGTTTTGTTCATCAAATTTGTTGAGTTCATGCTAATTAGAGGTCCCTTTTCCTTTTGAGCAACAAATGAAATTGTTTTCATTCCGAATGTTTTTGTTGCACTAGAATTAAAACCTAGGCCCTCTTTTCTGAAATTAGCCTTTGACCCTAACAAAGCATTTAAGTTATCTGTTCCTTGGGTCATTTTCTCAATGGTTTTCATTTTATCTTCATTGTCTTTCTGAAGTTCATCAATAGCCTTTTTCAGCTCATTGTTGACATTGAGGACAGCTTCATATTTTTCAGAGATAATTTTGACTTCACTTTCACATTTCTGAATCTTCAGCTTCCATTCATCAATTTCATTTTCAAGCCTTAGATTCTCTTCCTTAGAAGCTTTTAACTCATTTTTGATTTCATCTTCTTCAGAGCATGTGAGTTTCAATTCATCAATCTCAGATTCCAAACATGCAATTTTATCAGTTAGTGTTTTATCATTTTGCATGGAATTGATTTTTCTTCTAAGATGCCTATTCTCTTTTCTAATATCATCAGCTCTATCAGCTATGTCATGATAAGCATCTAGCTAATCAGCAATTGTGAAGTTTTCAAATCTAGTGATTACCTCATCTGTATCATCCTCTCTATCTTCGGAGCTTGTTGCCATAAGGCAAATGGGCTGTTCAGATTCGGCTTCACTATCTGAGCTGTTGCTGAAAGAGCCTTCATCTTCATCACTCCATGTGGTGATCATAGCTCTTCCCTTCTTGATTTTCTTCTTTGACCTGTCCTTATGTTTCTGATTGTCTGGACAGTCAATTTTCAGATGCCCTGGTTTCCTGCATTGATAACAAACATTAGCTTCATTTTTCTTTGCAGGTTTAGATTTATACCTTTTATCCTTTCGGTCACCACTGTATTTCTTCTGACCGAACCGTCCTGCTCCCTTTCTGAGAAATCGCCTGAACTCTCTAGTCATCATGGCTATCCCAGATCGAGTCACATCTTCCTCTTCGTTTAGGTTCTCTTCTGATGATGAAGAGCTGCTGGACCTGGATCTTGTTGATTTGCTGGAACTAGCCTTCAGCGCTATCGATTTCTTCTTCCTCTCAGCTTCATCTGTCCTTGGCATGTTTATCTCATATGCCATTAGTGAACCAATCAGCTCATCAGCTTTAGTATTACGCAAGTCCCTTGACTCCTCCATCACTATTGCTTTGGTGTGCCAATTGGGAGTCAGGGAGCGCAGAATTTTCCTCACTACATCATACTCTGCCTGAGGTTTCCCAAAACCTCTGAGGCCATTGGTTATTACAGTCAGCCGAGCGTACATTTCGCTAATGGACTCGTTCTGCTTCATCTTGAAGGCTTCATACTCAGATACAAGAAGATTGGCCTTCTGCTCTCTTACTTGAGATGTACCTTCATGAATTACTTCCAGCGCATCCCACATCTCCTTAGCTGATTTGCAAGCAGACACACGGGAGAATTCTGTAGGATGCAGAGCGCACTGGATAGCATTAATAGCACTCCAATTCAGCGTGGACCTTCTGATCTCCTCCTTGGTCCATACATCTTCATTCGGGGACAGCTCATAAGGTCCCTTGCTGACAATCTTCCAAATCTCGTAATCCTTAGCCCTGAGGAACACTTGCATACGGTTCTTCCAGTATGCGTAGTTTGATCCATCAAAGAATGGGGGCTTCGTTGTTGAGTGACCTTCGGTAGTCATCCCTCGAGCATCCATCTCTGCCTATTCTCTTCGGGCGATTAGTCCCTGCAGAAGAGTTAGGCTCTGATACCAAGTGTTGGGTTAGATGGACGCAGTCTATCTCCACTAAGTGTGGATCTAGAGGGGGATGAATAGATCAACTTGCCTAATTTAAAACTATTGTAAGTTCTAGAGCGAAATTTAGGCAAGCATCAATAAATCTAAATGAAAAGTGCTAAGCAAAAGGTAGAAAGTTAGACATGATCATAAGCGATGCAATCAAACAAGCTAAGCAAGAAATCCCATCGCACACAGATCACACAAAAACACAAACACACTGCACACACAATTTTTAGGTGGTTCGGTCAACGACCTACGTCCACCCCACACTCAACCGAGTATGGCTTCCTGCTGCGCAGCACAGCTAGCGTCCGCTGGGCTTTACAGCTTGGCCAAACAACCCGCTGATACACAGCTTCGCTGGGCACTACAGCTTGCCGACCAGAGGATCTGATCCTCTGCAACCGCTGGGGAAATACAGCTTAACCCGTCCAGTGGAGACCACCACTGCAAGACCGCTGACACACAGCTTGAAGAAATAGCATTCAGAAATGAAAGACAGAATCAAAACGAAAAACAAAAACCCAAAAGCAATGTAGCTCTTAAAGAGCAAAGCTCAGCTCTGGTTTTGAACCACGAAACTGAGATACAAACACTCTCACTCTCACTCTCGATCAGCTCTCTCTCACCTCACTCTCTCTCTTTTCTCCTTCTTCTCTATTTCTTCTTCTTCTTCTCTGTATCTTTTTCTTCTCTCTTTTCTCTCTATGGATCGAAGGCTCACTGCTGCTGAGTGTATAGACTTTTTCTTCTTCTGCTTCGATCTACTTTCTTCTGTGGAAGAAGGCTTGTATATATAGCAGCAACAGCAATAGGCGTGTGTTCTCCACGTTTCCCGCCCAGCAATTTGGACCACGTGGCAGCATGCAATAGAGTGTCAATACACGTGTCCTCATCTGGATACCTTGTCCTTTTCGGATCAAGAGCCAGGTACCTGGGATCACGTGCCCCTCATTAGCTTCTTCAGTCTGATGTATAGAGTTCTCCGTTCACGTGCTCAAAGTCATCAATTTGACTTGCTGCGTCGACGCTTTCACTTAATGGCGTTAACGCAGTGAGGCATTCCAGTAGCCATTTGCCTCGTTTCTTTAGCTGTTGCGTCGACGCTGCTTGCTTGTGGCGTTGACGCAGTGGAATGGCCTGTGAAGACGAATGCTTCTTCAACTGCTGCGTCGATGCTGCTTTCATGTGGCATTGACGCAATAGAAGACATCGTGAAAGCTTCGTCTACTGATGCGTGGACGCTTTAAGCTCCAGGCGTCGACCCTGTCCCTTCAGCAATAAAAATAAAGACATAAGATTTAAGAATGTACATTGCATTGTATATACATCGTTGTATAGACTTGTAAAGGCAGAATGCAACGTACAGACTTGCCCAAAGTGTTGACTTCAACAAGGGAGGCAACGGCTGTATAGACTTTAAATCCTAGTGGCATTGTATAGACATAATGCACTTAAAGGCTTCATGCGAAGGAAAGCATTGTATATACTTGAGGAGTTGACGCTGCATGAAGGATGAGTTGACGCTGCATGAAGCATGGACAGTGTACAGACTTTGCCCACTTATGGACTTCATGTTATGCAAGCGAATGTGAAGACTTCAGTGTATAGACTTTAGAAGACGAGTGCAATGTATAGACTCCATGAGACTCTAGTGCAGACAGACGATGTATAGAGTTCTTAGTTCAGCTGTCAGTGTGTAGACTTGAAAGGCTGAGGCCAGTGTACAGACTTGTCACCGACCATAGTGTAGACTTGATCAGCAAGGACACAGTATAGACATCAACTCTGCACATCGAATGTATGGACTTTAAGTGTGAAGACCATTGTATAGACTTTGGATTAGAAGATTAATGTTTAGACTTTGAGTAACACTGTGGATGTACAGACTTCAAAGATCACTGTTGATGTGCAAACTTTGGGGACATGAAGCGATGTACAGACTTCATGAAGCGAAGCCAATGTATAGAGTTGAGTGTAGCTAAAGCCTTGATCGTAGGACTAGGCTGGACTGTATAGACTTCAGGCTTCAGAATCGAATGTTCAGACTTCGCCTAAGACACGTAGAGAAAAGACCCCAGTGTATAGACTTTGCCTTGAGTGAAAAGTAATTGATAAATGTATGGACTTTAATGTGTGAAGGCAACAGTGAATGAGTGTATACATTTCACCAGATCAAGGGCAATTCGGATGTACAGACTCTGAGGTTCAAAGCCAACGGTGCGTTGATGCTGTAACATGATGCGTTGACGCTGTGCACACATAATCAATTTAATTGAGATGCAGTGTGTGGACTTATGCGTTGACGCTGTAACATGATGCGTTGACGCTGTGCACACATAATCAGTCTAATTGAGATGCAGTGTGTGGACTTATGCGTTGACGATGTAACATGATGCGTTGACGCTGTGCACACTTAATCAATTTAATTGAGATGCAGTGTGTGGACTTATGACAGTAAGAATTGCAGACAGCAGTGTATTAAAAGCAAAGAACACATAGTCAATCTGATGGAGCAATTTCATCAAATCAAACTTAGTTGCCAATCAATCAAAACAATGGTGTTGTCAAAGAATAGAGCAAGTGTCAACATCATCAACATAGAGGGGTCACAACAAGTCTAAAGCAGTGAAACGTACCACATGCCAAGTGAACACTCGGCCCGGCAAGCTGGCAACTGAGAACCTCCGCTCCTCACCCTCAAACCTCGAGGAAGGACCGCCACACCTGAAAAGTAGGGAATGAGTCTCCAAAACAGAGACTCAGCAGGGATCCCGCGGAACCCAAACCGGAAACAACGACGGTAGCGGAAAGGAGAGCTACAACTACAGCAGGAACAGCAAATCGGTGGCCGGTCAAAAACTCGGCACTACAGCTACTCCTACTGCCAGAAGGCAGACCTCGATCACGCAGTCGAAGCTACCGAACCACGCTAGTACCACCTACCGAAGTAAGAACACACGGCAACCACGCTAGCACAACAAAACCCAACCTCGGTAAAGCCACTAGCACTAATCTCATGACGCGAAAACCCACACACGCGTCACGGCGAACCAACCGAAACTCAACGGTCAACACGATCGAAACCCGAAGGTCAAAGTCACGGAAACTGACAGTCTGTCACTCCGTACTCGACAGAAGTACCACCCACTAGAAGCACAGCCGGTAGCGTCCCCTGACGTGTTACACCGCACCGCAGGTGAACCGCCTGACGTGGTAGGTCCTACCCGAGGCGCGAACACCATACAAGTAACCACAAACATGTGACTAGCTGGGGTCACGCCCGTCGACGTGCGTCCACTGTCCCCAACCACGTGTGCACACACAGACCATGCGTCCCAGGTCTGGCCTCTAACTGGTTTTCCCCTCAGCCGGACTCTGGCTGCAAGACGTGGGGCCCGACGAAAACCAGTCTAAAAACCGTCTCTAAGGGTAAGCCCGTACACCACTCCCTGGTGCGACCAGCACACGCGTACTGGTAGGCTACGACTAGTGGAGGGTCACTGAAGGAGTAGACTCTCAACTCAACGGAAAATAATGTCCGAATCCGACGACGTACGGGGACCACCCCACGTACCGGCCCCGTCACACGGTGACCACAGTCGGAGAAGAAACGGGACTCGCAGTCCTCAGCCACGCACGCACCCTGCGCGAGAGTCGAGAAAACTCAAGTGGCACTAAGCCACTGGACTCTAGGCAGTCCTCTAGACGCACGACACCCAACGGTCCTTGAGTCACAAGACTCGGGGTCAAGACCGTTGTACGCACAAGTACCGAGACAGCTCACGAGCCGTCAAGACCACTCCCTCGGAAAGGGAATGCAAAGGACTACGGCCACCCACACGGACCACACGGAAAACACAGAAGCACGATTCCCAGGGCAGCACACAAGCCACCACGACGATTTCCCATCTTGTAGCAAGCGGGAAACCTCCAGCCCCAGGCCGGATAACTGGACTCGCAGTCCAAGGCCAAACACGTGGCCCACACGGGAATCGCCTTCCAAAGAAACCCACAACATGCGGGGAAGACCCGACCGCACGCACACCGGTACACGGTGACTCGATCATGCGTAACACGAAAGCCCGGAACACGTGGGGTCACCCGGACCCACCACACCTACGGGCATGCTAATCGAGGCAACACGGTCCCTCCCGACACCCCAAAAACATAGACACAGAACCCATGGGGTGTCCGGGATACTCACAAGGCCGGAGGTCGACCACTGGGTCACAACTGGGTCGACCGGAGACCAAAACAACACGATCGGAACGCTAAAAGGTCACCCGGACCCTTAAGCTCACAACACGCAAAATGAGGTAAGTGGGACCTCCTCTGGTCACCCAGAGACACGGTCACAGAACTCCACGGGGTGTTCGAGACACTCACGAGACCTAAAGTCAACCACTGGGTCGCAACCGGGTCGACCGGAGGTCAAAACAGCGCAAATAGGAACCAAAATGTGGTAGTGGTCACCTGGTGACCGCGACCAGATAGTGGTCGACCGGGGACCGCGACCAGATGGTAGCGGTCGACTAGAGACCGCAACCATGTTGTCACGGTTACCTCACGACCGCAACTAGCCACGCGCAACCCCGCTGATAGCAGTCGCCCGAGGACCGCGACCAGATAGTAGCGGTCATCCCATGACCGCGACTAGACCAAAGCGGTCTATCGCACGACCGCGACGCTCGAAGGCCTCCTCGACCAAAACACAAAGGATGAACGCGATTCTCCCAAGACCGCGATCAATGAACGCGGTTTCTGGTGGACCGCGACCATTTCGGAAAATCGAGAACGGCGGGAAAACCCCAAAAATCCACGCCACGCCCCCAAACATCCACGGATGAGGGGGAAAACATAGGGGAAGCCCCCAAATAACCTCTAGCATGCATCTACGGCCTCGGATCGGCCAGAAACGCAATGAAACGGGAGATCGGCCCACAAGCTATAAAACATGGATTTTACCCAAATCACCCCATTTGGCCCGCTCGGCTCACCGTAGCCTACGAAACTTGTGGGAAAGGAAGTGCACGAGCTGGGGGTCCATCACCCTACCTCCACCGAAGATTTCGCGCACCGTGGATGCCGATCCATGAAGAAAACACCGTTGAAGCCTCGCCGCTCCACGAACTCACGGTCGAGCTTCACCGCACCCTCGAGCCTCGATCCTCAACCCATCCTCGCCGTCCTCCTCGCCCGCATCGCCCCGCCTCGCCCCCGCCTCGGTCCGTCGGCCGCCAGAGAGGAGAGAGTGAGAGGAGAGTGTGGGAGAAGAGAGAGAGGGTGAGAGTGAGAAATGAGAGGAAGAGAGAGGGTGGGGGGTATATATAGGAAAATCCAGAAATCGGAAAAATCCCGAAAAATAGAAAATCACACCCTCGCGATGCTCGGAACGCACCGATCGCAACGGTACCACACTCGCCTAGGTGAACGGCCCGGTTCACCCGCAACGATGTTCCGAAAGGAAAGCCGAAACCCACGCCGGGAATCGGAAAACACACGCGGAAAAAGCCACGGAACGCCTCCGGGCCTCCGAAACGACTCCGGATAGCGCCGATCCGAACACAAAAGATGTCCGAAACAAAATTTCGGACACAACGAAGTCAGACACTCCGAGAAACCAGATCCGGGACCAACGAACGAGGATCCATAAAACCTGGGGCATTACACTATTCCCCAGGTCCATTCCCTTTCTCATGAGCAGGAAATCGGCCACGATGACGGCAATCCAGGGTTCTTTGATATCAAGAATTATCTTCGCGATGGATCCTTCCCGAGTACGCCACTGCCCCCGACCGGCGAGTCATTCGCCGGGCCGCGGAGCGCTTTGCTATCCTAGGTGGTCTCTTGCATCGCAAGTCTCTTAGTGGAGTATATCTCCGTTGCCTTTATGAGGTAGAATCTCACGCAGTCGTCGAGGTTGTACATTCTAGTGAATGTGGTGACCATGTGTGTCACGTTTCGTACTCTATACCATCGAGGTATTGTCTGCTTTGGCCTATCGGCCTCACGATTTTA
This sequence comes from Amorphophallus konjac, assembly GCA_022559845.1. Taxonomy (NCBI): domain Eukaryota; kingdom Viridiplantae; phylum Streptophyta; class Magnoliopsida; order Alismatales; family Araceae; genus Amorphophallus; species Amorphophallus konjac. Next base: position 173,060,680 of record CM040119.1, on the reverse strand, counting down.
TCCCTTTCTGACAGTGGTCGGATTTAGAATGGAGGACTTCTCGGGAGGTCACCCATTCAGTACTACTCCACATTAAGCACGCTTAACTTCGGAGTTCTTTACAAGAACTGAACCGATACTTGAAAAGGCACCTCGTTGATATAGAGTATAACTTAGCTATATTGGGGGGTGTTACAATCTACCCCTCTTATATAGGCGACGTCCTTGTCGCTGGGCACATATATTACGCAATCAAATCCCCAGGCAGGTAGGACTCTAGAGGTGGTCCCTACATGCTCAAGAGGTGGCTCCCACTATGTAGAACTTTGTCCCATTGCGGGTTCAAGAGGTGGCTCCCATAGCGTAGCACTTTGTCTTGCATGGCACTTTGTTCCTACACTTCCGGCTGAGAGAAAAGCTCTGATACCATTCTGTCACACCCCGTACTCTATACCATCGAGGTATTGTCTGCTTTGGCCTATCGACGTCACAGTTTTGTCCCTTTCTGACGGTGATTGGCTTTAGAATGGAGGACTTCCCGGGAGGTCACCCATCCCAGTACTACTCCCTATTAAGAACACTTAACTTCGGAGTTCTTTACAAGAACTGAGTCGATACTTGAAAAGGTGCCTCGGTGATATAGAGTACAACTTAGCTATATTGGGGGGTGTTACAATCTGAATGGTCGCATGTTAGCTCAGAAACTCCTTTGGCATTACTATTGGCCTACCATGCAGGAGGACTGTGCCCGCTATTTCCGTCATTGTGCTAAATGCCAACTTCATGCGGACAAGTTCCACGCTCCTTCATCTTTACTTCACCCCCTTATAGCTCCTTGGCCTTTCGCCATGTGGGCATTCGACGTAGTCGGCCCTCTAGAAGATAGGATCGGAGAAATCTAGAGGAAATCCTTCATCCTCACTACTACAGAATACTTCACCAAGTGGGCGGAAGCTAAAGCATTCACGGAAATCAAGGTATCAACGGTGGTCAAATTTATCAAGCGCAACATCCTCGCCAGGTTCGACGTCCCTCGTGATATCATCACCGACAATGGACCGCAATTCACATCACAAGAGCTTCGCGACATGTGTGGTAAATATGGCATCAACTTGCATCATTCATCCCTATACTACCCACAAGGAAACAGTCAAGTTGAAGCAACCAACAAAACTCTCATAAGGATAATTAAGAAAACTTGCAAATCCCATCACTATTCCGACTGGCCAGATCGCCTCGACGAGGCTCTCTAGGCTTATTGTACTTCTGTTCGCACTCCCACGAGTCAAATCTGTATGCACCAACATTCGAGACAGAAGCGGTACTGCCATACAAAATATTCATTCCCTCACTAAGAGTATAGCTGGATCCGGAGCTCGATCCCAAGCAACGCCGAGGAAATTTGCTAGCCCAACTGGAACTATTAGATGAGAAGCGAATGATCGTGGCGGATCATGCACAAGTCTATCATCAAAGGATTGCACGTTTCTATGCAAAGAAGGTCCTCGAGAGAAAATTCAAAATAGCTAAACTGGTGTTAAAGAGGAAGTTCACTAAAGCCACTGGTCCTAAGGCTAAATTGCAAGATAATTGGGAAGGGCCATACGTTGTCAAAGAGGTCTTTTCCGGAAATGCATACAAGCTAGTGGACGCCAATGGGGTGGAACTCACCTACCCCTGGAATGGGATTTACCTCAAGAAATTTTATCCATGAGACCTTGTACATATCTACAAAACAAAACACAAAAAAATGGAAAGAGTCAAGAAAAACCATGCCAAATGTCTGGTGTCCATCATGTAGTGTCAGGTTCCACATCCATGCTTTTATGTTAGGTCAGGATGCATTAAGGTCAAGGTAGGTAACGGGTCTTGGTCTACCAGAACCGGAGAGTGCCATGTTTAGATATGTCAGCCGATGCTCATTAAAAGAAAGATAGCATGCACACACGCACGTATTTTCTCAAATTGGTAGCGTTGTTCAAGTTGGGTTTTCACCCTGAAGGTTTCCGAAGGTCCCTAATCTTCCTTCTCTTCTAATCGGCCAACCAAGACAGCCAACGCTCTTAAAGCACTGAGCAAGGTATCCAAAAAACACCACCCTCGATGTGAGAGTAGGATTCTTCCTTTGAGTCCTGTCAAAGCACATGAAGAGGGCAGTGTCCCCGCAGGCATACAAAAGGGATGCAAAAGCCAAGAAAATCAAAATTTGAAATCCCTTCAATGAAAAAAATGAAAAAAAATAAAAGGAAATGGAAAGAAAGCCTGGTCGTGACCATGCCTGCCAGTGATGATCCCCCACTAACATAAATGGAAGAAACCAAAAGGGGCAAAAGTCAAACACTCAAGGAATGATCCGAAGTCACCGAAAGGGAGGAGTTGAGTAAGCACGCCTATTGGCTCATTGTGGACGTCAAAAAAATGTCGATGATGATCATACGGCATGCACGTCTCGACACTCGAGAGCAAGCCGAAGATAGAAATGCTGAATAAACCTCATGCCTCGCCCGATCAGGACGAGAACTTGCTTGGTGGTCCGCTACCCGTTAAGGAATCCCCCCAGGTGGAAGATACGGCTACAACTCTCCGACCGGCCATGCCGAGAGCATAATCAGAGAAAAGTCGAGAACTTCGGCACAGTCTCGGCATGCACCGAAAGTCATGCAAAGTCTGGGACTGAGCCCCAGGGGCTGCGAATGGAATATTACAGAGGCCATACATTGCAACTAGAGCATTCCGGGAACGCCAACATTCATGTAAATGGCCGCGACTCCGAGAAGAATCCATTTGGTGCTTAAAACGGAGCGGCCTAAACTGGCGCGCCCCTCTTCATTGCCTTAATACGGCGCCCCTAAAATCGGCGCGCCTCATCTCCCATTTGCACCCTTGCTTTCGTTAAAATGGCGCGCTCCCTTTGCTTCGGTTAAAACGGCGCGGCACCTTTGTATGTTGTTAATCCGGCGCGCACAACAGCGTGCTGATTTAACCTCAAATGCCACCCCCTTGAAATGCTTACATGGCGTGGCCCCCTTGCAAAGCTTTAATCCGGTGCGCTCCCCGCTGCGCCGGTTTAACCCCATCCCATCCCATCTACACTCCAACACTCTGTTTCGCGCTAGTCTGAGCACACAGAGAACATTCAATGCCACGAGCCGTGTCTCCTCCTTCGTTCGACAACAAAGCGGTAGTGATAGCAGTAGCATGCATCGACGGTGGCAGCAACAACAGAAGATCTCCCAGTAAATCCGTAATCGTGCTGTCCTCGGACGAACGCCATTGTACGACACGAATCGCCGGATGCCAGCGACATGCCAACCCTATTCGTCTAGCAGACGAACGCAGTGGCGGGAGCTTTCTTCCGTTCGAGAAAAGAGGAGGCAACCCACTATATAAATACTCTGCAGGCTCGATTTCAACGGGCCTGGAGATTCCTCCCCCGGCTGGCCATTTTGGAGGGAGAAGGGGGTGCTCTCGGCTGTGTGCAGTGAAGAGAAGAAGAAAAGGGGAGAAGAAGCTCGGTCCACCCACGCCGGCAAGGTGAAGAGAAAGAGAGAGAGTGTGGGTGTGAGAGGTGAGTCGAGCGGGGGGATCTGTATTCTCATTTTTCTTCACGTCAATATCTCCCTCCCCCCTCCCTCTCGCGATGTATTCTATTTTCTTCTCAGGATGAATTCCCTCTATTAAGAAATCTCTTCTCCCGTTTGTGTGGATGAATAAAAAGAAAAGTCCTCTTGCGAGCGTGATGTTCTTTGTTTAGCCTCTGCTCCCCTTTCTTCCGATTTTCTTATCATCCAGGGACCTCGGAGACCTGCCTCTCTGTGGCACGGCCTTCAGAGGAACCCATCGAAGGGATGAACATCTGAAGCCTCTCATGGCACACATTCGTCCCGCTTGCAAAATCATCACCCTTGAGTCGTGAGAGCTCTTGAAGGCTAGTCCTCGAGCTTTTCCACACTCACATTTGGGTTATCGGACCGCCGTGAGGTCTGCATTTTGAGGTTCACCCTGGAGCAATCCGTTTGGTGTTCCCCATTTTTCTCTCAGTTCGGGGGAGGTGCTGCCCGATTTTCGCCAGGCCAAGAACACTTAAGAACAAACGAACAAGCTAAGTTCTCTGAAGATAAGAACAGCTCATGTCTGAAGCCGCCTCTGAAGCAAACTGAATCTCTGAGTTCTTGCACAAACCCTCCTAATAAAACATTCAAACCCTCATGCTAATTCATCTTAACAAACAATTAAAACGCTTAAACTCCCTCTCCACAGACTTAATCCACCCATTGGGAGAATAAACCAATCAACAGATTAACTTGCAAGTGAAGGAAAGGAGAAACAAAGTCAGAAAGAATGAAACAAAACCCACAAAAGCTATCCCGGCGTGCTCCTAATCCGGCGTGGGTTAATTCCGGCGCGGTACCCCCCCCCCCCCCCGCGACGGTTTAGCTTCACACTCAAAACTCCCTCCGTTTTCCTGACACTTATCCGGCGCGCCCCTCTTCCTTCTTGGCCATTAGTCGGCGCGCCCCTTGGCATCCCTCTATCCGGCGTGCCCCTTGGCATCCCTTTATCCGGCACGCCCCTTCGCATCCCTTTATCCGGCGCGCCCCCTTGCATAGCCCCCCTTTAATCGGCACGCCTCACTATTCATTACCCTATTCCGGCGCGCCCCTGGCCCCTCTTCCTTCTTGCCATGTAACCGACGCCCCCCCCTTAACATCTTTAACCGGCGCGCCCTATTGCACCCATTAAACCGGCGCGCCCCTTGGCATCCCCTTATCTGGCATGCCCATTTGTTTCCTTAAACCAGTGTGCCCCATAAAAGAAAATATCAGTTAGCTAAATAGAAGAAAAGGGTTGAAACTAATGAATAAATCAAAAGAAGGAACCTAAACTACTGAATGAGAATGAAAGAACATGAATCACCCTCATGAGAATAAACAACATAATGAATCACTCTTATAAACTAATGAATCACCCGTATGCACCAACCCCGCGACCTGACCGCGCAGGTCGATCCGCGTGCGAGGGCACACGTTGACGAGTTCGGGCTTCACACTTGACAATTCACTTCCCCGGACTGTGCGTGAAGAGAAAAGCAATGACGCCCCGTGGCATCAGACGTGGTCCTCAAAAACCCCGATATGGCCATAGTCCGCAACCACCTCGGGCCAATAGATCATCAGCTTGACTCACCTCCATCGGGATCCAATCCCGCATCCACATTAACCTTGCCGTATCTGCGGCAGACATTCGTACGGTTTTGTCACTGTCTTTTATGTTACAAACACGGACTTCTATCCAAATAAGAAATGGTCCGTTAGTGACCGACATATACATACCGTGATTTAATCCCGCACCTGCATTAAACTTTCCATACTCACGGCAGACATTCGTACGGTTTGGTGAAAAGAAAAGTAATGATGCCCCACTAGATCAGACTTGGATCTCAGGAGCCCCCGCCCGGACGTGACCATGATCCGAACTTATCCCGGGCCGATAGTTCGTTAGCTCGACCCGTCTTCATCGGGATCCGATCCCGCGCCCACATTAAACTTGCCGCACCTACGGCAGACATCCGCACGGTTTTATCGTCATCCTCGACGCTACTAATACGGACTTCCATCCGAATAATGAATGGTCCGTTAGTGACCGACATATATACCGGGATCTAATCCCGCACCCACATTAAACTTACCGTACTTGCGGCAGATATTCGTACGGTTTTGTCGTCGTCTTCGATGCTTCAAATGCGGACTCTCGTCCGAACAGTGAATGGTCTGTTAGTGACCGACATACATATACCAAGATCTGATCCCGCATTTGCATTAAACTTGCCGTACTCACGGTAGGTATTTGTACGGTTTGTCACCGTCTCTTACGCTACAAACATGGACCTTTGTCCGAACATAAAGTGGTCCACGAGTGACCGAAAAAATCTGAATGGGACGAGAAGGCTCTCGTCATCCCCATACCCTTTGCTTGGGAATATCAATAAGGCCTCCGTGGGCCATGCTTAGACCTCGGGTCCGCCTCGATCATGGTCATTGCCTGACCCATATCCTCGGCCTATAGCCCGCTCTCTTCGAACGCATATTGGTTCTCAGATCTGGTCCTAGGACATCCTCCCGTTGCCCCCCTTGGCACCGGAAATATTGACGACACCCACGCGATCCTGACTTCGACCGCGGGGGGCCCACCGCAGTATGGTCGTAGCTTGATCTTGCACCAGGCCGACAAACTTATCAGTTTCCGACCGCTCTAACCGGGATTTAACTGAACGTTTCCCATCCCTTTGAACAATAAATTTACCGTACCCCGGCATACATATGCTCCAGTTTTCCCCGTGACGATCACGATTCTCTGAAGCTGGACGCTCGTCCGAATATCAAAATGGTCCCTTGAGTGACCGACATCTTTCGAATGCTTGCTTCCCTAGACATAGGGCTTTCTGACTGATTCGAGACCGCTATCGGCTCGTTTCTCTCTATATAGCTTCCTGGCCATGAGGCCCTGATTCCCGGTGATTAATCAAGGGTGTTCCCCTCTCCGAGGGGATGCAAATAACGTCGTGACCTTTATGGCGCGGCAGGTTTCAGTCCCGACACGAACCACACAATCGTCTGATTAATCAGATCGAGCGCACCATGGGCTTCCGTGAAGCCCGAATAAATCGTCACTATGTGACTGGCACTCCCACGCACTTAATAAACCCACCAAATAAACTGACTTAAAGAAACAAACGAACGAGCGTGTCGAAAAGTGTGTCCACACTCATTGAATTAATGACTTTGCCAGTCCTCTTGGAAGGCTTGTCCCCCTCATTCTTCTGTCTCCCCCATGAAGACGAAGGCCCGATGGAAGCCCTGAAAGGTGAACCCTGTCTCAGCACGCAACCCTGGTTTCATAAAAGAAAATACACTTATGGTTGTCCAACTTTGAAAGGCAAATGCTCTCGCTGCGAAGGAGTCTCGGCATTTTTGGTGGGCCAAGACCCTCATTTACTAGGACCCTTAATGTTTTTTCCCCTTTTTAACCTCGGGCTTAGGTCAATGCAAGCGCGTCACCTGTAGGTGCGACGGCGTCTGATTCCGGGTCAGCGTCGCGTGGTTGACCGTTAGGGTTCCAAGCTGTTCCATCATATACCATCTAGAGTTGTGAGGAAATAGACTCGGGTTGGGCAAATCATTTACCTCGAACGCATTTTGGGTGTATCCCTGTGGTCGGAAGCAACTGGGAGCCTAAGCTTGACATGACAGTATTGTCATCAAGATAAGTCTTAACTGACGGGACTATCATTCGAGGAGTCTAGAGGCCCAAATCAACCTAGATGTGCACTCAGGATACCCGGGAGGTTATTAGGGGACCCTTACCTTCATTCTAGGTCGGGTGTCGTATGGGCGGGCACCAGGCATTAGCAACAAAATATGTGTATGTGTCAAAAACAACAAAAACAAAAACAAAAAAAAGAGAAAATCAAAAGTCAAACAAAAATCTTAAAGACTCCAAAACAAAAAAAAAATTGCATCCGTTTGTGCATTGCATGATCATGTTTTATTTTTTGTTTACATCTTGCTTGCTCGCTTGCGCATTTCATATTTACTTTTCATCACAATCTCGTTAATAAGATTCAGCCCTCTAACCCTGCATCGAGGAAGGTGCAATTTATCTCGGGCAGGGGGGTAAAATAAGACCACACTAACCTTTTTCCCTTTCAAGTGTGGTTGGAACAAGTAAAAAGGGAATGACGACGTCAATCAAGACAAAGAAGTACACTGAAGAAACGAGCCTCATTTGCAAAACATGTCCATTACATTCCTTGGATTACACAAAATTCTAGGGGCATACCCCCAATGTACAAAAGTCACATCTCTACTCTCTTCTCTCTCTCTGATCATCTTTGGTGCATGGCCGGCTATGCCGACTACTCACCTCCTCCTCATCTCGCTCCTGTCGCTCTCCCGCCCTCGGTGGTCGAGAAGCCCCCGAGGTCGCCGGTTGGGCTGCCCTCTGCTCTGCCTGGGGAGACTGCACCAACTCTAGGAGCTCCCTCACCAAGATCTCTAAATGTCCGCTCATTTGTAATGACTCCGAAGGGGTGGCCTACTCACCCGCGGTCTCGCCTGGAGCTACCCTGCTCTGATATCTCCGTAGCACGCGTCACCGTAAGGCCTCCAACTGATCGAGAGCATGTCGCTCTCGAACCACAGCCTCCATCTAACGAGCTCGAGCCTCAACCTCTTGCTCCTTCGCCTCGACAAGGCGACCCCGCAGTAGCATGTCGGTCTCCCCCTCACCGAGGCGGTGTGTTAAGTCCTCGACGTGTGCCTCCAACTGGCGTCAGAAGGCAAGGCCAGTCTCCAGTTTCCTCTGCTGCAAGGATTTACATATGTGCACAAATCAAAAGGAGATGAATAAGAATAGAATAGATTAGCTCTTTAATCAAGGTTGTTCAAATATTACAGTCTCAGCTAGCTCGGCCTTCCTCTCCTCAGCCCGCTCGAGGGCTCCTGCCAGGAGATCCTCTAGCTCCTCTCTATTCTCTGCCTGGGTTGAGGGCCCAGCCTCCCCGCTCATGCCCGCCTTCTCACGGACATACGCTAGCTCTCCTCGCTATAAGAAAAAGGGGCAATGGTCAGCTCATCAAATCAAATCAAATCAATCACATCTGACTCACCAGCTCATGGATCTCATGCCGTAGGTTCACCACTGTCTGATCTATAATAGCGATCCGATATTTGAGGATCTAGACGGCCTCCGCCTCTGGCATCTACATGTGGAAATTCCATTCAAGATTAAATTCCATGCATTACATTGATTAACACCATGTCAAAGAGACTCACCGTCCGAGTGTCGAAGCGGAGTCGCTCCGCATACCGATCCTTGTAGTCGGCAAGGTAGGTCTCACTATCCTGGAGAGTCGGATCCCGCTCTTGAGAAGGCCCCTCTTATAATGCTTAGACCTTAGCTTGGTAAAGGGAGGCCCAGTCCTGATCTCTCGCTGTAGTCCGTCGGCACCCCCGATCTGATCCATGCTGAGCCGGCACCGCCACGGGTGGCTGATGCCATCCCAAGGTCTGCTTGACCAATCGCAAGTACAAGGGCTCCCAAAGGTTCACACAAAACAGCACGGTATCCCGATGGAACCATGCTCGCCCATCCCTAAACCAAGGCTGAGAGGCATCATCCTCGCCAGCGTACGGGGTCCACACCACCTGTCAAATACAAGGTATAAAGTTTATTAGAACAAACTCACATATAACCATTCATTCAACCAATGTCAGAGTTAATTCTAATAAAGTACTCACCCGGTGATGTGAGAACTCATCCAGTGCTGACCGTAGGTCCGAGAGCCGAGTAGCCAAGAGGCGTCTGTTCCGGAGTAGTTCCCATCGAATCATCAGTGGGACCGCCCGAGCTCTGTCCTGCGGGATCGTCCCATGGCCCAACGGGAAACGGAGGTACCCCCAGATCTGAAAAAGCAACAAAATCAATCATGAACAAGCATCACAATAATAGCAGATTCGGTGATGGGTTGGGCTCATACCTGTAGAAAGGGAGTGAAGCCACACAGGTTCCCCGAACCTGGTCTAACTGGATCCAAGTGGGCGAAGAGGTGAGCCAGCATCGCTCTCCCTCATGCTAGTCGAGGTCCCTGCTCAAGGTCACGGATCAGCATAAGATACTTCAAATTCACGTTGTTGGAGGAGGTCGCAAACAAGAACCGTCCGAAGAAGTAGAGGAGGAAGAGACAAACCTCCTGCAGTTCGTCCCTCTCCCTCGATCTGATCCTCTCTCGAACTCGCTGTAAGAAGGTGCCAGAATCCTCTAAGGGTCCTCGGACCCCGCCACCCAATCCCACCGTGGCACTGAGCTTGCCGAGAGGTAGGGCGGTTATCGGTCTCACAGTATGGATCAACCACACGCCTAGCAACTGATCGATCTCCCGGCGATAGTCCCTAAGCTCCTTGCCCAACGCAGGGGCCCTGGCCACTGGCACTCTTGTCAAGAAAGCCACGTCCTTGAGCGTGGGGATCATGTGTCCCCATGGCATCATGAAATCTCAACAGATGTCCATCCACCTCTCCCGAAGCACGGTAAGGAAGGTGGCATCCACCGGGAATGGGGTGATCCGGAAGAATGGAGCGAACCCGAGCCGAGCCGATCCACTCTCCATGCATCAAACCAAAAAAACAAAATCCTTCATGCAGCAAACCAAAAAACCACAAAAAAACATAGACATACATAGAATAGGGTATATTCTATTTTATTTCCTTTGATCATCCAACATACATACATCACTGTTTGACTTTGCTAGAAAAAAGGAAGAATCCAAAAGAAAACAAACTAAAAAATGTAAAAATGTTGAACAGGTGCGAATCCTCAGGTGCGGCGCCTCATAAAGAACTCATTCACAGCTGGCCGAAAGCCTCGCAAATAGTCCATGTATCTCTTTAGTTCATCTTTGTCCTCTCTCACATCGATCTGTGCTCGACACACGGTAGTGTGGCGTCTCCACGCACGCCGAATCTTCCGAAGTCGTCGTTGATCTTCATCGGTCCCCAAGAGACATCTGGTGATTAAAGCTCCCCTCATAGCAACTCTTGGGACCCGTCTAGGCTGTCCCACCTGGCGATGACAGTGATGGGCCTGGTATAGCACCAAGTCCTGAGTGCCCACAAGCCATAACTCCCAGTCCATCGACTCACGTACTCGGAACTCCATGCGCCGATACATCATCGGCACAAACACGAACTGGTCCTCAGGTAGGAAATTTAGATAGTCACGCCAGTCATCTCTGGTCTTCAAAAATGATGTCCTGCACACCACGTGATCTTGAGGAGCAAAGATTGCCCTAGCTGCGTAAATGGCGCTCTTCTCGAAGATTCGAGAAACTATAGCCACCGTGTCGTCAAAGTCGAAGCTCAAGTGGATCTCCATCCACACTTGCAGTAGATACAGGCTCCCCAGCGTGCTCCTACCTAAACTCATCTTGTTGAGTTATGGTTTTGATGATTGTTGTGATTGTTAAGTTATGGTTTTGATGATAATTAAACTTAATGTGTGATTAAGTGATGATAACTAAACTTGTGGTTGATTGCTCATGCTCCTGTAATCTATGTATGTTTGAGATGGCAAATGGCAACGGTTACATGGTCTTAATGCTTGGTTTGCATATGTTGGTTCTACAAGAGGTTTCAAGCCTTTATATGATTGAACATATGGACTTGAGCTTTGATGAACACTTTTGTTCAAATCCTGATCAAATAGTTTGAAACTTGTTTGGTTGATTTTTACGCATACCATACATGTATTTGTCAAAGCAACAAGTGTTCCAATCTTATATGTGAAATTGGGTCTCAATGTAAATCACTTCTTGAACTCTAATACATATTTCACATATCATTTTGAGCTTGCATTATGTTGAAACAACTCATGAGAAACTTGCTTGAAAATTAGAATAATGGTACTTATATCTTGCTCAAACGGTTTACAATAAGCTCTTGTTAATTGATTGAAACTGTCAAATGGCCAAAGGGATTTCATACATGTACTTCATGCAATTACCACATGCATTATTGATCAAAGTTCTAATCCTTTTTCTATGGTTTTATAGGTCAAAACACTCAACATATATTCCCCAAGATCAAAGGAGTTTGAAGCCTCAAACTTAAATGGGTTGCAATGGAGTTCGGGGGTGAAACCTAAAAGTCTGAAGTTTACTATAGCTGTAGGTCGACCGCCCCAGGTCGACGAAAATGCCAGGGATCAAATTTCTACAGTTTTCTCAGTAGCGGTCGACCGCCAGCTTCCACAGGTCGAACGCCAGCCCTGAGCCAACATATGTTGACTTTGTTTTCCACTTCGAGAAGAGCTTTTCTCCTTGTAATTCTTTATTCCTAATGACACCAAATCACCCAAAAAATGTGGATTTGGTCTGGGGGATGTCCATGGACCATTCAAGGGCTATAAAACATCTCATTTGGAGCCATAACCCTAACCATCCAAGAGGGCTTCAAGGGAGATCAAGAGGGTGTTGTCCAAGGAGGATGAAGAGAGTACTGTAGCTCCATGAACCGTACTTCGTGCAGCAAGTTCTTCATCTATCTCCAACCCATTCAAGGTACTTCTCAAGTCAACAAGCATCTATGAAGTGAAGAATCAAGCAACCAACAAAGAGAGATCAAAGAAGAGGCTATCAAAGGGGGAAAGTGAGTTGTTGCAAGAGCAAGAGGAGCTGCGTGAATAGTACTCCGTCTAGCAATCCCTTCATCCATCTGAGGCCATTCAAGCTCAATTTGAAGCCAACAAAGCTCCAATCAAGAGTAGAAGCAAGCAAGCAATCAAGGATTCAAGGGAAGGCTGCCCAAGGGAGAAGAAAGAACTATTGTAGCTCCGTGAACAGTAAATTCGTGGAAGGTTTATTCATCCATCTCCAAGTTCTTCAAACTTTATCTAAAGCCATTCAAGCTCCATTAAAGTGAAGAAGGAAGCATCATTCAAAATCTACATCATACACTCAATGGAAGCCAAATCAGGAGTCTTCTAAACCGTGCTTCATTATTTTTATGTTTTGGGCTTTATGTTTGTGTTCTTTATAATCTGAAAACATTTGTGTGTGTGTGGATCGTTGTGGATCCGTGGTCGTGTGTGGTCATTGTGTTCTATTTGTGTGTGTGTACGTAGAGCGTCCTAGATCTACGTGTGTGTGGATCTATTTAGATCCGATCTTTTTAGTGTGTGGAGTGCTGCATCTATTGCAGTGTGTGTGTGTGTTGTTGATCCTTTTGTCGGATCGTGTTGGAGATCTCGTCTCCGTGTGTGTGTGTGTGTTGGGGTGCGTCCCCGTGTGCGTAGGCAGGCGTCGTCCTGCGTGTGTGGTTGGAGCGTCGTCTCCGTTTGGGGATTTATCCCCGAGTGAAGCCTCACCGGATTTGGTGAGGGGTGGACGTTGGACTGCCGTCGTTGCATCCGAACCACCTTAAAAACTGTTGTGCAGTGTGGTTCGCATTGTGTGGTTTGGTCCATTTCTTCTACCTCCATTCTCCATGAGTATTAGTGTAAATTGTTTGTTCCGATTTATCCTTGTGTATGTTGCATAATCTATATCATTATCATACATAGTTTGATAAATCCGATTTGTGATCATATAGTTTTGAATCTCTTAACTAGCATTATATCACATGTTTCAAAAAGGTCAAAAGTTTTCGTAAAATTGGTAAACACCCAATTCACCCCCCTCTTGGGTGTCATTGATTGCGGGACTTCAATTGGTATCAGAGCTAAGGCTCTGTTTTTCATAGATCTAACGATCTAAGAGTGATCCAGATCAATGACTACCATGATGTACACCTTGAACTCTCCACCCGTGTTTGATGGTTGCAATTTTGATTTGTGGTTAGGAAGGATGTGTAGCCTAGTCAATTCATATGACCCTAAGCTATGGAAGCTTATCTCACATGGTCCTTATGAATTGCCTAAAGACAAAAATGTCTGGACTGCAAATCAAAAGCTTAAACATGATCAAAACTGTTTGACTCTAAAATTGCTTATTGCTGCAGTTGATCATAATTATTTCCCGTTTGTCTCACATTGCAGATCCGCGAAGGACATCTTGGATGGATTAAGCAAAATCCAAGAAGAGCATGGAGACCAATGTCTTGTGGCAGGCACGAGCGAACAAAGGAGTGATCAGCCAAGTGGATCAAGCTCAAAGGTAAATTCTGATTCTGAAAATGAAGATGAATTTAGCTATGAAGAGTTGTTGAATGCCTATGAAGAGTTGGTTGATAAGTACAAGAAGGTTAAGTCTGAAAACATAAAATTGAAAAAGAAATCTGAACATGCTTTTCATGAGAGTGGCTCTTGTAACAAATGTTCTAAACTTGAAAGTGTTAAAAAGGAAAACGATGCATTATTAATTCAAAATTCTTTGATTGAAAGCAGATTGAAGCAGCTTGAAAATTCCATTCATGAAACCTCTTCATGTGATGAATGCTTAAGATTTAAAACTGAAAATGAATGTCTTCTGATTGATATTAAAAATCATGAAGAAACCAATTCATGTATGAGAAAAGAAAATGAGAAATTGAAGGAATTTAACATGGCCACTTTTGAAAAATTGTGTGCTTTTGAAAAAGGAAAATCTGTGAATCTCCATGAATCTGAAAGAGTGGATGAATTGTTGCAAGAAATTCAAAGTCATAAAACCATCAATGCTACTTTACATGATCAAGTTAATTCTTGTGAAAATAAAATGGCTTCCTATGAATTACACATTTCATCACTTGAAAAAGAAATCTCTGACTTGAATGTTTCATTATCTAGATTTGTGGACGGTCAAAATAATCTGGACAAATTATTAGGGATGAAAGTAAACTTTCAAAGAGAGGGGCTGGGGTTTAATCCCGTGAACAAAAAGAAATTTGAAAGTAAAATATATACTTCATTTGTTCATGACAATTATGCACCCAACACCTCCACATCTCACTCCCAGCAACCCACTGTATCAAGAACCCAATCAAATCAGAAAAATAGTGTGAATGTCCAAAGGATTCAAAAAGAAAATAAAAATCAAAAAATCAACATGCATCAAAAATCCAAAAATGTTGCTAGCATCACTATGCATGTTAAGCATACCTCTGCCTCACACACACATCCACTAATGAAGAAAGTCTCATGCTTTTACTGTGGAAGACATGGACATGCCATGCATGATTGCTTCATTATGAAAAATGATGACTTGAGAGCATGTAGAAATCAAGTTGGTTTGAAAAATGCAAAGAAATCATTCATCACAAAACCCTCCATGCATTGCAATCATTGTGGTAAAAGGGGACACACAACTTCACATTGTTGGTTATTGTCGAAGAGAAAGAACTTTCACTCAACACATCATGATCACTCACATGAACTGGCAGAACCAATGAAAAGAAGGAATATGATGTCACGTGCCCTCTACCATCATTTTGGCAAATCTAGGAATGGTAAGCATGATTATCTTTTTATGAGAAATAATGACTTGAATATTGTTAAAAATTAGAAGTTGCATGCCAATATTGCTCCTGACCCACAAGGACCCAAAAGGATTTGGGTACCTAAGATTGCCAATTGAGAATTCTGTTTTGCAGGTGTGCCTTGGAAATGTAAAGCATGAAATCTGTTTTCATCAAGAAGGTAAGGCACACGGGCCAACTGGCATGAGTCGGCTTGAAAGAAAAATCAAAAAACTGAACTTGAAAAATCAGGTGATATCCCTTCTATTCTCTCTAGTGACTGTGTAAGGTTTTGATTCATTTTGAGTCTTATAGTCATATAATCCTGTATATGTCCTCACTTGCATTCCATTCATGGTTGCTTGCATATTTGTGTGCATCTCAAGTGTCATATAGTATCTTGTTGTAGGGGAGCTTGAAAATTCTTCAAATCATGATTCCATTACATGCATTGAGTTTACATACATCTTCATGTTTACATATACCTTCACATGATCTCATGCACAAGAGTTGAAGAATCTACTTCTCATTTTGAAGGAACTCATGTCATAATCTATGCAACTCTCTTGTCTTCAACACATCCATGACTGCATATAGCATTAGAATCTCATTGAACATATTGCATTCATGTACACACCAAGGGGGAGCAACCGCATTCGTCACATGGGATTAATGCTTGCATTCAAGCCTGAGTCATGCATCAACTCTGGAGGTTATTAAAGGGATGTTTAGTTGTTAAATGAATTTGTCATACTAGTTGCAAATTTGAATCGAAATTGACAACTAAAGCCTGTTTGTTCTTGGATGCAGATTATACTCCCAAAATTCAAATGATGATGGGCTTGTCATGACCAAGCCTGAGTAAATGAAAGAAATACCTTGCAAGGATGAAAATGATGATAACCCTCTCAAGTTACTACAAGAAGATGGGCTACTTTGTGTAGAACAACTTCCAGGATCTACTCAAGTACAAGGTGGTGAAAGTCTTGTACGTGTTGAAGTAAGTACCCAAGACATGGTATGAAAAGCGCGCATCTTTTTTAACCAAGAATGGGTTCAATAGGTAACCTTGATCAACCACCTCTCACAAGGTACATCAGGTAAAAGACTTCTTAGTGGTTCAAGTACATGTGGATGATATCATTTCTGAGCTACTAATAATGCCTTTTGTGAAGATTTTGCAGGGACTATGCAAGGAGATTTTAAAATACTCTCATGAGTAAACTGAGTTTCACTCTTCTTTGGATTGCAGGTGAAAGGCTTGGAAGAAAATGGATTCTCAAGGTAAAGGTAAGAAAGCAAAAGCTGAAATATCAACCTTCGTGAGGTTGGTGAGTTTTAGTGATTGAAGGCCTCCAATCTTGTCTCCTGAACTAAGGTAATTCAACCCTCCTTCTATGGAAATACACAATCATGCAATGGCCTTTTGTCACTTGGTGACACCTTTAGATGACAGGTATTATTCTACATACCTGAAATAATTGCTCCTCCATTCTGCTGTGATTAACTTGCTTATTGGTTGAATGAAACTTAAAATCTTGAACTTTATGTTGACCTTTGAACATCCTTCAATCTGATTGCTTGAGCACATTTAAGCTTAATTGTGTATCTGGTATATCAAAAACTGAGTAGTGAAAAGGTGGATTATCTTCACTTGGAAACTCTCACTATGCGTGAGTTGGTCTTTGGACCAAAGTTCTCCGCCTTGTACCAGAACTGGAAGAAATCGATTGTTTGGCCTTGAAATAATTTTCTGATGCTATTATTTGCTCCTTGTTAGCTAGCTTCATGTCATAAGACAAACATTGCACTTTTACTGAATTTTTCTGTGATTCATATTTTTGTCAAAGGGGGTCTTGCTAGCTAAACAAGTTGAAATGAATTCTATTTCATTCTCTATTGACTGAGTGATCTCCAATTGAAATATGCAACATGCTCATGATGAATTGCTTCAAAATTTCTAAAATCGATCATTGTTGAAGTGAAGAGTTCTGCAATAGGAATGTCAACTTCTGAATGACTTGTGATTGATTTCAAAATCTTTGAAAATCTGTTCTTAACAATCTCTGACAATAAATGGTTTCCACTGCATGCCGAATGATTTCTGCACCTTTGTATATAAACCACTTATGATGAATAATGTTCCATGCTCATCATTCAAATCTGAAATGCTCTCTTGAATATAGTGTCATTTTTCATCTTGCATTCTATTCTCACATGGTTATAGGTTGCATGCATCAGAACCCAATACATTAGGTGCATTTAATTCACTCAAATAAAAAATCAAAAACTCACATTTTGCACCCATGTTAAATGTTGCATTGCAATAGAACTCATGCCTTAGCTACATTCAGTTCATTCAATTGGTATCAGTTGCATACTTGTATTGCATGTTGCATACATTCCCTCTGTGTGCTTGCTTGCTATTATATGTTATTCACCACCATCCTTGAAATTTTGCTATTATATGTTATTCACCACCATCCTTGAAATTTCTATGGCCTTATGTCTTCTTGATAAATATTGATGTATTTGAGTCATTATTGGAGTGCTTCATGTCGTACACTCTGGAAGAGTTTATATTTCATAAGTGCATCTATTTAGGGGGAGTTGCACTGTTATGTATTCATGATATTTTCAGTATACATGCTGAATCAAATTCGCACACTTCATGCACAAAATGTTAAAATGAGTGTTAAAGATAAGGATATATGATTTTCTTTTCAACACTCTCGAGATGTTAAACTTACTGCATGTATGTTGAAGAGACAGTTGAGGAAAAAGCTGCCTACCCATCCTTGTTGAAAAATCTGAAATGATAATGAAAGATAGAGTAATGCTCGGTCTCACTGAGTAAACTGGGCACATGTCACCGGAGACGTGATGTGGTTCATATCTAAAAAGTGTTAACTAGTATCTCTGTTCAAAATGAGGTGAAATGGTTCAGTATTCTGAGTAACCGGAGATTCTGGCATGAGCTCCATGCGTCTACTCGCGTAAAAAGGGATTATTTGAACCTGATCACTCTTGAAAAAATTATGATTATCATGTGATATTGGTTGAGTTGAAAATTATTGGTGAAAACTCATTGAGGTAGAGCGCAGCCTCCAATACGCTGTTCTCAAAATTGAAGTGCAGTCTGTAAAATATCTCCTTGTGTTGATCTGAAAATATGAATATCTATATTGTAACTATCATTTTTCATGTTACTCACTTACACATCTGAAAATTTGATTCATTATGGATTCAAAAAATTGATTGACTGCTTTAGCAATTGCATGTATCTCCTATATGATTGCATAATTTCCCATGTGCTACTCATGTGCACTCCGGTTATCATGACTCTCTTGCATCTTTCTTATACCCATTCCCTTCTTATATAAGTATGGGGGAGCGTGCATGTACATATATGTATTTGTTTGATTGTACATCTCATATGGCATTTCATACATGTGTTGCATTTCATGCATTTTAAACTAAAATATAAAAATCAGATAATTTAAAAATCAATGAAAATCCTTTTGATATGCACTCCTGCTCTTGCTTGTTGTGAAAATTTGACATGGGATCTAGATTTTGAATGCTATCATGCTGAACACCTCATCCTGTGGCCATCTTCCTCCACTGGTTCATATCCTTGAGGCCAATCACCACCTTCAATTGGTATCAATACATGTTTGACTGTATTTACTTTGGATGGTATCATATTGATTTGTGAGAATAATCACCAATTGGTTTCTTCTGATTAGCATCATATTGCTTTGCTCGTCTCTGATTTGCCCCTGCTTCTTCTGCTTTGCTATGATGGGCTATTACTATTTCAAAGGGAGTTAGGCTTGTTCTTCCTTGCTTGGCTTCTTCCAGCATTGTTGCTATTGTTGATCATGTCACAGGAGGAGAAATATTTACATTATCCCGCCTTTTGATTATGTCAAAGGGGGAGAAAAATTGATGAGTGTGTGTGACAGGGAAGAAGAATTTTTGTGCCCTTCTGTTGTATCATCATTAAAGAACTTGTCATTAAGTTTGACATCATCAATAAGTTTATCATCATCAAAAAGGGGGAGATTGTTGAGTTATGGTTTTGATGATTGTTGTGATTGTTAAGTTATGGTTTTGATGATAACTAAACTTAATGTGTGATTAAGTGATGATAACTAAACTTGTGGTTGATTGCTCATGCTCCTGTAATCTATGTATGTTTGAGATGGCAAATGACAATGGTTACATGGTCTTAATGCTTGGTTTGCATATGTTGGTTCTACAAGAGGTTTCAAGCCTTTATATTATTGAACATATGGACTTGAGCTTTGATGAACACTTTTGTTCAAATCCTGATCAAATAGTTTGAAACTTGTTTGGTTGATTTTTATGCATACCATACATGCATTTGTCAAAGCAACAAGTGTTCCAATCTTATATGTGAAATTGGGTCTCAATGTAAATCACTTCTTGAACTCTAATACATATTTCACATATCATTTTGAGCTTGCATTATGTTGAAACAACTCATGAGAAACTTGCTTGAAAATTAGAATAATGGTACTTATATCTTGCTCAAACGGTTTACAATAAGCTCTTGTTAATTGATTGAAACTGCCAAATGGCCAAAGGGGTTTCATACATGTACTTCATGCAATTACCACATGCATTATTGATCAAAGTTCTAATCCTTTTTCTATGGTTTTGTAGGTCAAAACACTCAACATATATTCCCCAAGATCAAAGGAGTTTGAAGCCTCAAACTTAAATGGGTTGCAATGGAGTTCGGGGGTGAAACCTAAAAGTCTGAAGTTTACTGTAGCTGTAGGTCGACCGCCCCAGGTCGACCGAAAATGCCAGGGATCAAATTTCTACAGTTTTCTCAGTAGCGGTCGACCGCCAGCTTCCACAGGTCGAACGCCAGCCCCGAGCCAACATATGTTGACTTTGTTTTCCACTTCGAGAAGAGCTTTTCTCCTTGTAATTCTTTAATCCTAATGACACCAAATCACCCACAAAATGTGGATTTGGTCTGGGGGATGTCCATGGACCATTCAAGGGCTATAAAACATCTCATTTGGAGCCATAACCCTAACCATCCAAGAGGGCTTCAAGGGAGATCAAGAGGGTGTTGTCCAAGGAGGATGAAGAGAGTACTGTAGCTCCATGAACCGTACTTCGTGCAGCAAGTTCTTCATCTATCTCCAACCCATTCAAGGTACTTCTCAAGTCAACAAGCATCTATGAAGTGAAGAATCAAGCAACCAACAAAGAGAGATCAAAGAAGAGGCTATCAAAGGGGGAAAGTGAGTTGTTGCAAGAGCAAGAGGAGCTGCGTGAACAGTACTCCGTCTAGCAATCCCTTCATCCATCTGAGGCCATTCAAGCTCAATTTGAAGCCAACAAAGCGCCAATCAAGAGTAGAAGCAAGCAAGCAATCAAGGATTCAAGGGAAGGCTGCCCAAGGGAGAAGAAAGAACTACTGTAGCTCTGTGAACAGTAAATTCGTGGAAGGTTTATTCATCCATCTCCAAGTTCTTCAAGCTTTATCTAAAGCCATTCAAGCTCCATTAAAGTGAAGAAGGAAGCATCATTCAAAATCTACATCATACACTCAGTGGAAGTCAAATCAGGAGTCTTCTAAACCGTGCTTCATTATTTTTGTGTTTTGGGCTTTATGTTTGTGTTCTTTATAATTTGGAAACATTTGTGTGTGTGTGGATCGTTGTGGATCCGTGGTCGTGTGTGGTCATTGTGTTCTATTTGTGTGTGTGTACGTAGAGCGTCCTAGATCTACGTGTGTGTGGATCTATTTAGATCCGGTCTTTTTAGTGTGTGGAGTGCTGCATCTATTGCAGTGTGTGTGTGTGTTGTTGATCCTTTTGTCGGATCGTGTTGGAGATCTCGTCTCCGTGTGTGTGTGTGTGTTGGGGTGCGTCCCCGTGTGCGTAGGCAGGCATCGTCCTGCGTGTGTGGTTGGAGCGTCGTCTCCGTTTGGGGATTTATCCCCGAGTGAAGCCTCACCGGGTTTGGTGAGGGGTGGACGTAGGACTGCCGTCGTTGCATCCGAACCACCTTAAAAACCGTTGTGCAGTGTGGTTCGCATTGTGTGGTTTGGTCCATTTCTTCTACCTCCATTCTCCGTGAGTATTAGTGTAAATTGTTTGTTCCGATTTATCCTTGTGTATGTTGCATAATCTATATCATTATCATACATAGTTTGATAAATCCAATTTGTGATCATATAGTTTTGAATCTCTTAACTAGCATTATATCACATGTTTCAAAAAGGTCAAAAGTTTTTGTAAAATTGGTAAACACCCAATTCACCCCCCTCTTGGGTGTCATTGATCGCGGGACTTCACATCTGTGTAAGCCCGCAGTACAGGTGAGCAAGCATTGCCTGAGAGAGGGAGAGTCCATCCCACAAGAGAGTGAGTGCCCCCACGTGCTCACATGTCAGAACATCCCCAGACATAGGGAAAAGGAGTGCTCCACCAAGGCATAACGTCAAGCCGCGCATCAGCCGATCCGCATTGGCTGACATATCCTTCATCTGGCCCAGTAGCCACCTAGAAAGGAGGTCGACCAGTATCCCTCGCTAATCTGTCATCCACCGAACCTCTCGTTTATCACACATAATATCGGCCAGGGCTTCCTCCCATGGAGGAAGGTCAGCCAGGTCACCCGTGTCTAGGTCGCCCCACTGGAAAAGGAACTCAACCTCCTCTACTAGCACCGAGGATTCAAATTCTGGGAACACGAAAGTGTGGGTATCCATATGCCATAACTCGATCAGTGTGCTGAGAGCCTCCCAATTCCACCTCATGCTAGCAAACCGCTTAGCCATGACGACCAAGTGCGTCAGGTGCCACTGATGCATGTACACCCTCATAGCAGGTGCAATCGCGGTCAACAAATCGTAAAGGCAACCATAACGACGGGCATGCCTTGCTCCAGGAAAGGATGGAATAAGCTGAGCAACAAAATCAAAAAGAGGGAAAGAGAAAGGAGTTAATTCATGTGGTCTTAGCTTGCATATTAGCACATAAGGTTTAGGGGACTTACCTGGCCATCTTTAAGATGTTGGCTTAAGTGGCCTCCCATCTCGGAAAGGACGCTAGGCTCTAAACCCCGGGATGGATGGGAAGAAGAAGAAGATATCCCTAAAGCTTTTAGATGATACCTGCACTCCGATCTGATAGCCCTAAGTTGATAGCTAGGGGAATCAGCTACGGGCCATATATAAGCTAGAGTCCCACTTGTTCTGGACTCCCGCAGCTACGGGATCAGAATGAGTGGGTGGCCAGCCCATTGGCCGCCCTTGAATGAGGCGGACGGCCACTTCTTTGGCCACCCACCATCCCCAGGTGGCCACTACTCTGGCCGTCGGCTCCCTTGAAGAAGGCAATCCCTTTTGGTCGCCTTTAGACCTTTTTCAATCAAGTTCATGTTGCACCTCTATTACCTGCTTCATTATTATTATTGCTATGTGAACTTGACTAATGTGTGTTAATGCAGCTATAGAATACCAAGTTGGCTACCCAAATTCCCTGACGTCGTCAACTACTATTGCATCTTAGGTAGAACGCCGAAGGCTAATAGCTTTGGGCGTATAAACTCCGAGTTCCTCTCTAAAAAAATTGTGAATAGTTTATACTCCTTAAGCTATTTGATAGCCATTCGCTCCCAAAACTACGGGATGACGAATTTCCCGAATTCTCGACTGTACTTAACGACAGACGTAGAACGGTGGACCCCACAAGGTTCCTAACTACGTCCATCAACAAGTCAGGATGACATGTTTCTTGAACTCTTGACCGATCAGTTTGGAGGCAGGCAAATAAATCCTCCGGCTATGCATTAGATAGGTTTTTTCTTTTAAACCCATCATTCATCATCTAGGCCCCTTTTAGCTGGAATATATATATATATATATATATATATATATATATATATATATATATATATATATATATATATATATATATCTACATTCATGGCATTCAAGGTTATGTAAAGTAGAACGGGAAACGTCACGTATGCTTTGATCGCCTTGTGGTTCTGTGTCCCGACGTCAATTAACTATGTTTCTCGGTTTCGTTCAACCTATATGAATGAGTCTACGTGATTCCACTCTGATTCAACCAGCTGAAAGCTGTGCTTTGTGTACTATCGTCATGAGTGTTCTGGGATTTGAAAGGTCATTTTCTCTTAATCATATTTTGTTTACTTACTCTTGTTTTAGGTCTTGTATCTCCTTGAGCTGGATTGCTATCGTCCCCTCAAGTCCCGCAGCACTATGCTAGGGGGTCCCACGGACTGCAGATACAAGCCCTCTTAGATTAGTTTTTCCTCCCTCCTTTTTAATGACCTATCTCATCACTTTATGCTTACGCGATATTACGCAAAGCCCAATTTCCGCTCAAGAATCCCCTTGAGCGGGATGTCCTAGTTAGGCTTGTTTCATTACCGAAACACCCATTTATCAGTACGCCGGGCTCTCTTGCAAAATGGGCGTTCCGGAGAGACATTTGTAGATGCCTAAATTTGGACATCCCGCGGATCCCCAGTTAGACTATCATATCGGTGACGCAGTCATTTTACTTGATTTCTCGACGTTTTGCACTTTTAAGTCCAGCCCAACTCTCATGTTATTGGGCCTACCTCGAACCTTAGAGGGCTAGGGCCCATGTGCTGGGCGGCCAAATCGATGGCCGCCCAGGTTGGCTGGGCGGCCAGGACCCTGGCCACCTTCATTATGAAGAAGGCCAGGACCTTGGCCGCCCTTCTGCAACTGCTGGTCAAAGAACATGGCCCATTCTCCTGCACCACTTCGCACGAGCTCCTACTCGTCGCCCACATCCGGTTGCACGATGTTAGAGGCTTCTAGATGAAGGCCCTAACAACAAAACTCTGGAGGGAGGGATTTTGGGGAGGGGGAGAAGAAGGAGGCGGAAAGAGAGATTGGGGTTTTCTCTTTGCAGGCACTTTCGAAAGAGAAGATCCGAAGGAGGAGTTTTGAGGATTGGAGCTCTTAAATGGAGGAGAGGAAGATTCTCACAAGTTTGGTGACCCTAGGTGGAGTCGACTGCTGAGTTCGAGCTCCCCTACTCCGGCTTCCTGCGGGAATCATTCACCTCCGGCTCTCGGGTGGCCATAAACCTGGCCGCCCCTTAGTTTGACACAAATGTTTCCTCCCTGTTTCCCGTTTTAGCTACTACATTCCCTGTTTGCTTGCATTTGGAGCATTTAGTCAATCTTTAGATCCTAGCATATGAGGTTTTCATCTTTAAACAAACGGGAGGGTGGTCGAAAGTCTCGACCATCCCCCCTTCCCACACCCCCCAGGTAATCACGCCCCCAATTTCCTCTTCCTTTGGTGTTTTTTTAGAATTCATACTGCACTTCTTAGAACTAATTGGCATCTGTTTCTTTGTGTTCATGGGCTTCATTATTGTTTTGCAGGATTTTTGACATCTTGGGACGTTGCAGGGCTCTTCATCCTTGGCCGACCGAGAATGGAGAAGTCGGGTCCCCACAAACTCCCCTTTTGAAGTCATCCCGCGCGATCATCATCCTGTGAGACTCAGGTAATAGTCTGGCGATCACATTGCTCTTATGTTCCTATTTCATGCACTGTAGGTCCAGTAGCAGTGGCAGCAGTAATGGGGAAGAGCCCCGGGAGGTGCACGACCCTTCTCCCGACAACGACGTCCCCCCCCCCTCCCCTTGCGCGAATGCCCCCCCGGCCTCTCGCCCGCCGCTCCCTCCAAGCGCCTACAACGGGTTCCCAAAAACCATTATGTCGTACCAGCATGTCATATCGATGCTATTAGAGTCCGAATGCATGATTTTTACATATGCATGACATCGGAACCAACTAAATAACTAGGAGAAGCATGAATAAGACAATAATATCTTAAGTCTTCTTGATCTATGTTCTTCTCTTCATTTGATCCTATGAACTCATCTTGTCTCTATTATTCTTAGCATGATAAAAGAGTCGATCAATCCTGCTAACTTGAAATTGACTCATCTCATAGCATAATTGTTATCCCTACGTTCTAGTTAATGATTGACCTGTGTTTCAATGAATGTACATTATACAATGTTTATGTTTAAAGATTATGTCACTCTGGTGACATTGACCTATCGCTACTGATTGGTTTTTGTTCCTCGCTTGAATCCCCAATTCTTGGTGAAGGTAGGACCCTCCGTCGGATATTCCTTCCGTCGGACTGGAACTTCTTCATCAAGGCCTTCGTAAGTTTCTGCGAGCCTTAGATTCCCACAAGGACGTCGAGCTGGTTGTACCACAAAAATCTTGAAAATCACTCAGAATCTCATCCTACTGGTGTAAGACGGGGTTCAACCAGCCTTTGGACCCATAGAACGAGGTTTTGTTAAGTTCTGTTCATTCTATTCTGAACGCGACTGTGAGAGATGGATTTTATTAAAATCTTTTTGTTTTGATTTATTTATTTATTTGGTGATCGGAAGGTTTTATTTAGACGTCTGGACGTGCTAGTCACAAAGTGACGATTTATTATGCGTCCCGCCTGACTAATCAGACGAAGGTGAGTGATCGTGTCGGGACTTAAATCCTATCGTACGATAAAGGTTACGACTTTAATTACGCCTCTCCGAAAGAGGGGCAACCCTTGATTAATCGCCAAAATAGAAGGACCGTGGGGTCGAACAATTTAAAAGAGAATGATAAATTGAAACACGTTTATTGAAATAGAATATAGCATGCAATCAAGCAAGCAATAGGGGTTTATTTAATTACGCCGGTTCTCGGTACGAGGTTGTAACGACCCGAGATCCGAGTACTGGAAAGGAACCAGCGCGACTCGAACCTCGGCCCGCCACCCACGAGCCCTAAGGCTCAGAAGGGTTGGTGTGAGGGCACAAGAGAAGCTAAAATAACTACAAAGATAGCACAATAATATAAAAATAATGCAGAAAATTAAATAAATAACTAAACTGCTACAAGGTCTAGTGTATCTCATGTCCAAATTAAGTACAATCAATAGAAATAAAAGTACAAGTACGCGGGGCATACCCCGGCTCTGGCAACTATTGACTAACCCTGGCTACTAGAACCACGCTGAAACTCCGACGTACCTCTCGACGACCTCGCCTCGCCTAAAAACACAGGGGTGATCCTCATTTCATAGGCTCAGTAGGGATCCCACAGACCCCCATCTCGCACGAGAGAAACAAGACAACAAGTATGGCGAAAGGTAACACTAACTAGCAGGAGTACGGTAGAAGCGACAAGTAATAATAAATAAACGGAAAAGCTCTCTACGACTAACCGTTGCAAACCAACCACGAACCAGCGGGAAAACAAGTATGTACCTGCCAGGAGACAAGAGCACCACCCACTAGAAGCAAAGCCGGATGCATCCCGTGATGTCTTACACTGCGCCTCAAGTGTCTCGCTACGACGCCCCAGGCAGAGACAGAGACACAATAGTAACCAGTACCACAAATAAGGACTAGCTGGGGTCGCGTTTGTCAGCGCGGGTCCGACAGCCCCCAACTAAGTGTGCACACACAGACCATGCGCCCTAGGTCAGATCCTCTAGCTGGTTCTTCCCCAAGTCTCGGACTCAGGCTGCGCGGAGGGGCCCTACGGTAACCAGCCTAACAACCGTCTCTCTCGGGTAAGCCGCTCCACCACTCCCAGGTGGGTCAACACACGCGTGCTGTAAGAAGGCTATGACTAGTGGACGTGTCACTGGAGGTAAGGCTCAACTCACAGAAACCACTGACTACGTACTGATGAGGCATGGGGACAGCCCTCCGCACCGACACCGACTCTTGGTGATAAGGCTAGCGAGACCGGAAGGCCCGGGATGCACACACATGGTCCCACGGCCCTCAGATCACACAGGCATGCAAACCAAGGTAACCACGCCTTTGGGACCCCCGAACGCCCCTATGGCACTCACTGGGTGCTCTAGGCAACCCTCGGGCCTTACATCACAAAGGATCCAAAAACTAGCTTAACCGGAGGCTAAACTGCCGGAGTGGAACACGGAACAAAAGGGAACAGGAACGCGACCCTCCCAAGGGGCGCCACATTAACGCGCCCAAGGGTCCAGTTGCGATCCAGGAGAACGTGCACTGAGAGATAGGCACGTTCTCAACATAACGCGCCCAACACGGTAGGTGCGATCCGTAAAAACGCAACGCCCACTAGGGGCGTGATCCGTAAAAATGCGACGCCCACTAGGGGCGCGATCTGGGCCAAATCCCCAGACACGCTCAGACAAACGCGGTACACGTCTCCACCACGACATAAATGCGGTATCCTCGGTGGACGTGATCTCCATCATCACGCTCGGTCGGGTAGGGGCGATCCCAACCGCATAACGGTTCATCTTCCTCAATGAACGCAATCGATCGACGCATTGCGTTCCTCAAGAACACGACCCCCGCGACCGTCGTGATACCAGGCCGAGCCCGGCTCGCGAGCCACGCTCGGAAAACTTGATCCCACGCCCCTTTCACCTTCAGGTGAAGGGGAAACAAAAAGGGGAATCCTTCTCCTACCCCTTTAGCGCTAAATGGAACCCAAAAACTAATCAAAAATTGCACAAATCGTGAGATCCAGAGCTCGAACCCCAAACATGTGATTTCCCTTCTCGACATGAAACAAGCCCCTCTCGACCTCCCCACGGCCTAGAAATCACGGGGAAAGTAAGAAATGAAGTAAGGATTCGTCCCCCTACCCCAAAGAAGCTCAAAATCTGCTGGATCACCGCCGATCTCCGATTCTTGGCTGAACACAAACCCACTCCCCACGCCGCGAGAATGGCACCGTCTCGATCACCTCGCCACCATTGTCGTCACCACACCGCCACCTTGGTCTGCCGTCCATCACCGGAGGAGGAAGGGCGGCGCGAAGTTTGGACGGGGAAGAAGCTTGCAACGGTCGGCTGGCTCACGGGGGAGAAAGAAGAAGAAGAAAGAAGAAAAAAAGAAGAAGAAAAGAAAAGGGTTATTTATGAAAAACCCAAAAAATATGAAAAATATGAAAAATTGGGAAATTTCATTTTCTCGATATTCGAAACATGCTCGACGCACTGATACCGTCCAAGAGTAGGAGAACACAATGGTTTACCCTACACAAGGTTCCGAAGGTCCGTCAGGGAAAAACGCGTGTGAACCATAAAACGAGCTCCGGGACCCCCGCAAGTGATCCAAAACCAACGGATCTGGATCTGAAAAATGTCCAAAAAACTCGGGACATTACAGCCCTCCCCCCTTAAACAAATTTCATCCTCAAAATTAAGAATAACATAAGATCGGGGAAGAAGACTCACTCGAACAAGTAAGGATACAGCTGCCACATCTCATCATCACGCTCCCACGATGCTTCGCCACCAGAATGATGCTGCCATACCACCTTAACCAGAGGAATAACCTTGTTCCGCAGGCACTGCTCACGCCGATCCTCAACGCTGATAAGGTACACCGGAAGGGACAAGTCTGGGGTCACCTCGGGCCAAACAGCGTCCTCCAAGATATGGGAATCATCGGGCATGTACCTATGGGGGATGAGAATCTTTTATTTAGAAAAATATTATTTCTTAGGGCGTGCCAGTCACTAGGTGATGAGTTTATTGTGCGCTCAATCTGACCCGAGTCGGGCGAGAGTGAAGTTCATGTCGGGATCGAAAGTCCGCCATACCATAAAGGCTATGGCGTTAATTACATCCTCCAATAAGAAGGAAAACCTCTAATTAATTGTCGAGATAACGAGCCATTCGAGGCTAAAATGGAATGCAAGAGAGTGCATGTGATGATGAAGCCTTTAAGGCCGCATGGAATGATTCATTGGTTATTTTCTTAATCATGCAGAGCAGACATGGTTCATTAAGTTCGAGCCCCCGATACGGAGCGGAGGATGTAGGTCCGGAGACCACCATCGCACATAGCCAAGACTTCCAGTCGGGCGTGACTCGGCCCTCCGTCGAGGCCATTTGATATACCAAGGTCTCGTTCAAGCAAGCATGCATTAATGAGGCACATAAGAATGCATATCTATGTCTAATGCATGAATTGGGAGAATGCATAATGACAGAAGATTTTAATTTGAAGAGTTTCTTTTTATTTGATTCATGGTTGATTACGTTGATCGACACAAGCCGTGGAAGGCGAGGGTTGACTCGAGAATGAGAGAGGAGTTAAAATGGCGCGACATACGCATTTTTATTCAAAACCGGCCCGGGGTAGCGTAGGTATAGGGGTTATACTGTGCGGTATAGCATAGGAGTAGGGGTTTAAACGGCGCGGTGGGGGTGAAGGCCTTAACCGGCGCGCCCCGCCCAAGGCTCGCCGGATTAGGGCACGCCGGGTGTCAGCCAAATAAAAACCAGAAGTTTTGAGTGTGAAGCTATTCCGGTGCTGGGGGGTACCGCGCCGTATTAGGGCGCGCCGTATTAGGACCGCGCCGGATTAGCTGATTTTTGAGGTATTTTTGAGTATTTTAAGTTTATTTAGTTTATTAAGACGCATTGAGTTGATTGATGAGTGAATTGGGGTCCAGGATGCCCTTGAGATAGGGTTAAGACTCGTGTGAGGTTCATACTCGAGCATGGAAGTTAGTTGTTTTGAAAACGTATCTTATCGAGTCCGAGCTGTAAGGGCAATTAGTCAATAAGTCTGGAGAAATTTTGGCAGCGCCTCCCCCTCTCCAGAGGATTGCGGGGGGAAAGCGGAGGCATACCCACGGATGGGGTAAGCTCCTTAATGCCGGGTGGCACAACGGCGGCCGGCAGACCCAACCGGATAGGAAATCTCGAGGACTAGCCTACTAGGGGCACCATCATTCTGTGGGTTGAACACGATCGGATAAGATGACCAATGAGGGAGGTGAGGACCCCAATGGCTAGCCTACGGGGGCACACGACCCATAGTCGACTCATGATCCGAAAAAGGGATGACTAACAGGGAAGGAAACCCCGAGGGCTAGCCTACGAGGGGCATACATCCCATAGTCACCACAATATCCCTAAGGATAGTGGATTTGATATCGGGTTAAACCCTTGTCAATGTTCACCTTCTGGCCCATAGGGGATTCGCATCATAAATGGACACGACCCTTTGACCCCATGGTGATTCAGAGATGCCGATGGGGAATGTCCCCCCTCCCCGGTTACAGATTGTCGTTCTTGGGAAAATAAAGCATAGCAGTGCAATCCGTGCACAGGATAAGAAGGTCGTTCAGTCGTTACACCGTCTGCACTTAGTCACAGACCAAGGGAAGCTAGATGGTTAGCAGGTTAGCATGGGTCGACAGGCTGGCCTCTGGGACCAGTAGGTTAGCATGTGGCCTATGTAGATTGAGAGGGGCAAACGCTCGAACAATCAACAGGCAGTATACAAAGAAGGCGATGATGCCAGAGAGACCTTTTCCTAACTTGTAGGGACGGCCCCGTTTCATCTAGTCCATGATTAGGAGAGGAGAGGTAAAGAGGGACCGATCTCGGGATTGACCAGAGAAGCACATTTGTGTATGCTTCTGGTATCATATACCCCTAATGGGCATGAGAGAGCTTGGTATGAGCATCTCAACACAAAGAAACCCCGGGGATGGGGGGTTGACATCAATATAGCCCTGAGGAGAACCAAGGCGTACTCGGTATCACGAAATAAAACTCGACATTCACACACGAGGCAGTTGGACATGTGAATTGAGGGAAGAGTAAGGGAAGCATATACAATATTGAATATTATTCATTCCATCAACGGGAAAGGAAAGCCATAGAACATCATAAGCATTCGGCGCGGCCCGGCGTTGTCACTCGGAAGCTGCTTCATCCATTACAACAACGGGATTACAGAGGAGGAATAGATAGGGAGATGGTGAGGGGGGGAGATAGGCTCATATCATCGCCCCTCCCCCCCTCACTTACACTATATCAGGAAGAAAATATAAGGGGGATCGTCGGGAGAAAACCACCGGAACCCACCTAAGTTCTTCACGGTAGAAAACAGAGTATCGAAAAAGGCCCTTCCCCTCCGACCTCGCGCTTCTTCAGGTAGACGGACGGGCGAGGGTGGCTCTCTGGCTTGCTCTCAAAAAACCATGCTTGTTCCCCAATGCTCTCCTCTTTTTTTTCTTTTGATTCTATCCAATCCCCTTTTTCTTCTTATTTTGACTCTCTCTCTATTGGTTTATATATATCATTCCTCAGGCGTGATTCTTTCCCGGCACGAGGTGAGCGCGCAGTAGAAGAGGTTGAAATTGCTTTTGCAACCCGTGGTTTATGCGGCATGACTGTGTTGATCTCGGTTCATTGGGCAGGCTTGATGACGCTGCCGGTTGGTTGTAAATTCATCTCGATTCTCCTGAGGTGAAGTCCTTGACGTTCATACTGGGTGACCTGAGGCTCTGACAGCTTGAGAAGGCTTCAGTGTATTGATCTTCTTCGGCTTCTCCGCTTTAGTGGGCCGCATCATTTGTCTTTCAGGCTTGATCGCCATTGAATATATTTTGAGTGCCAACAAATGCCCCCCAGTCGCGGGTGTTGCGAGCAAGGCACGATCGACGCAGGACCAGCGGATGAGCTCTGTCTGAGTAGATTTCTATCCGGATGACAGAAGCTTGGAATGGGCCCTTAAACCGGCGCGGTGGCTAAATCGACGCGATCATGGGATTGTTAATACGGCGCGGGGTAATCCGGTGCGCCCTCTTGATTTGGAGGTTAATTCGACGCGCTCTTAATCGGCGCGCCTTTTGCTTAAGAGGGGTTAATACGACGTGCTAAATAACGCGGTGGATTAACCAGGGGGGCTTCCATATTTAAACCCCTCTTCTTTGTTTTTTTCTTCAAGCCAATTCATTTGAACAGTTTCTTTCTCTCTCCTCCCTTATCCTTCCCACGCCGCCGCGAGAGAGCTTGAGGGTTTGGGCGGCGTCCTTTGACGGGTGAGGGAGAGTCTTTATTCTTTTGTTCTTGGGATTTAAATCCCTCTTTCCGGACCCCAGGAGGCTCCTAGTAGGGCTTGCCCTTAGAGCTATTCCCCTGGGTGTTCCGTTTCGGTCTCAATGCGATACCCACGGCCTATTTTAGGGACCGTCTCTTGATGGACATGTTCCGCTTCTTTCTGGCAATCTCTCGGGCTGGGGAGACTCTGCCAAAATTTCATCAGAAATCTTGTTTCTCATTAATTGTTTCTGACTTTGTTTATTCTTCTTGTCATGCTTTTTGCAGATAAGATGGCATCTGCTTCTTCTTCTTCTGCTTCTCGCGCAGTGGTGAACAACCTGGTGTGGCAGTTCTTAGGAACCCTACAACAGACTGTAACAGCCAGCCAGGATTTAACCTATGTGCAGCTGAGGGGCTTGGTAGAGCACCTTTCTCGCTCGCTGCTTGCTTTTGGCTGTCCCATGGATGATTGGATGCCGCGGGTGGTCTTGTTGCTCAAGTATGTGAACAGGAGGGAATTCCTTGGCCGAGAAGCAGCTGACCAGCTGACGGCCTTGAAGCTTGAGCGGACAGAGTGCCGGGCCACTTTTGCGTCCTTGAGAGGGACAACAAAGTCAATGCGAGATGTGGCCAACATCTCTTCACAGCGTCGGACTTCTTTAGCAGCCAGGATAGCTGAATTTCGTGCTGAACTTTCCAGGGTTGAGGCTGAGCTACGGGAAGCTGAACAACAAGAAGTGCAGAGTGTAGAGGAGGTGGAGTTGTCCGAAGGATGGGCCACCTCGCTTGAAGAGAAGCTAGTGCAGTTAGGAGCTACCGAGTCTCGCCTGCAGGAGCTAACCCGTTATCCCACCCTGGGGATTTTGGAGCTCGAAGATATCTTCCGATGCCTACTGCAGTAATCCCTTTTCTATTTTCTTCTTCTTTTTGGTGAACCTCTATGTATCTCGGCGGATGCCCCAAGTAACATGTATTTCATCACTTCATAGAAATGAAATGCCTCCATTTGCTGTTTGAGTCACGACTTCATCTCCTTTCTTTCTTTCTTCTTAGCCAATTGTCTTAGCCCGGATATCTGAGTTACTAGGGCAGGAGAGCGCTCACGCCTTCAGTGAAGGGGTGAGGGGTTCGCTCCACCGCATCGTAACTATTCTCAGGGCCCAACTTGGCTAATATAGGGTGAATGCGTAGCGACCATTCGGATCAAAGGGTAAGGCCAGAAGGCCTATTGGTAGGCTTCGCCGATGGTGACAAAGCTACCGGGAGACCAAGGGTGTGTTCATTCCTCGACAAGGATGGAGAACCCGAGTGAGGGTAGGTTTGTTAGCTTCCCCGAACGACGAAGAAAGTCGGGGATAGGTTCACTTATTGATGCGGACGGAAGATCTGGATCAATGGTTTGTTTGTTGATTTCACCGATGGTGACGAAAAATGGAAGTAGGGTTTATTCATCGACATGGGTTGAATGTCGAAGCAAAGGAGGTTTATCTATTAACGAGGATGAAAGGTCCAAGCGAAGGGAGAATGTTGACCGATCTTGCTGATGATGACAAGGGTCAAACACAGGTTTGTTCATTGACATTGGTTAAATGTCGGAGCAAAAGAGGTTTATTCATTAACGAGGATGAAAGGTCTAAGTTAAGGGAAATGCTGACCGATCTTGCCGATGATGACAAGGGTCAGGACTAGCTTGTTCATCGACATTGGTTAAATGTCAAAGCAAAAGAGGTTTATTCATTAACAAGGATGAAAGGTCCAAGTTAAGGGAAGCGTCGACCGATCTTGTCGATGATGACAAGGGTCAAGGCTGGCTTGTTCATCGACATTGGCTAAATGTCGAAGCAAAAGAGGCTTATTCATTAACAATGATGAAAGGTCCAAGTAAAGGGAATGATGACCGATCTTGCCGATAATGACAAGGGCCAATGACGGTCTACTCATCGGCGGGACTTGGAAGGATATTCTACCTTGTCCCTGAGGAGAGTTTTCGCGCGGGTTTTTATGCTGAATGATCGGGGTGAAGGAAGGGATACAGCGGGAAGGAAAACATGGGAGTTTCATATATCTCGGGTATCCTCCTTACAGTTGCATGCCTCTCACGGAGGTATCGGGCACTCTCCTTTTACGAAAAGTCCAAAAGGGTCGAATGGCACGGGAATGTAAGAGTACGGGTTAACCGGACAGGGTGCGGGCGTGCCAGTCGATTTCTCGACAATCACCCGTGGAACCAAAGGTTGACCGGGGAAGTGCCACCAGGGCGCGACACGTGGGCTCGGGCGATCGGGCGACACGTGGAGAGAAGGGGTTCCACGGGTGCGAGTGTGTAGGCGATTGTGGGAATCGTGTACTGGACGTCTTTACCCACCGGCCGCAAGCAACTGGTGTTTATTTACATCGGATTGAATCCGAACACCTTCGTTCTGAGCTGAAGAAAAGTCTGTATATATGCCTGAAGCCGTGGGTAGAGGGCCGGGAGCATTCTGCAGCTGTGGGTGCGCTTTTGACTGAGTGGTGTTTACTGGGGTTAGGATGTTGGGCACATATGCCGAACGGTGTAGGTAGGGAGCTGGGGGCCCGAATGCGAGCGCTTGTATTTCACTGGCTTTATGATGGGCCGCATGGGCTTTACAAATGGGCCTAAGTGGCCAAAGTACAACTGGCGCAAGCCACGGGACAATTCCAACATGTGGGTCGGTCCCCGCGTCATCGTGTTACAAAGTGGATATCCGCGTGTTTTACATGAACTCTTTACAGAGGGATTGGTGTGGGCCCGACTGCCTTGGTGGCCAAAGTGGACATGGACTGGCGCCTGGTGGAGGTCGGATGCGGCTCGAGGTGAGCGGTCGGGTCCACGTCTCGGACGATGAGTGTCGTCATTCTGGGGAGTCGTGGTCGGCCCCGGGACTATGATTCCCGGGCCAGAGGTCCGACTGGACTCGAGTTATTAATCTGAGGGGCCAACGGCCGGCTGGGGGGTGAACGGTAGGCACGCGATTCAGTGTCGAGGTCCGGCACGGCATTATGAAGTGCATGATAAGTGTCCATTTTCTATGGTAATTCATCGCATGTACACCATTTTATGTGCAAATAATTTAGTAATTATGCATGTTCTATCGTTAATCTCAACTTCACATGTAGATTGGACCTTTCACGTAAATTAATTAATTTGGTGATTTTATTTAATAAAATAGAGTTGAGAGTCATGAACATTAATTATCCATTGCATAAAAATGAGCAATTGAGATTCATGTGCACAATATGGTAAATTTTCTGGACTAAATCATAATTATGTGTGTGCAGGGCACCGAAGGAAATTGCAAAAGAAGCCAGGGGCAAAACTGTCATCACCACTTTGACCAAGTCAAATAAAGAATTCAAAATATTTTGGTTGGAGGGAAAATAAAGTTCAAAATTTTGAATTCAAAGTTTGAAAAGAAAGAATTCAAAGTTTAAGTTTGAAAAGGAGGAAAAGGACATTCAAAGTTTGAAAAGGAGATTCAAAGTTGGAAAGGGGGTGCCCAAAGTCCAAGAAAGGGGATGCCCACCTCCTTTTCCTTTTCCCCATGCACCATCTTCTACCAAAATTTCAGTCATCCATCTCCTTTTGATACAATCTCCATCCTCCATTGACCCAACTTTTCCTATAAATAGTCCATGACAAGGAGGAGAAGGGGAGTTCTTCTTTTGGCAATTTTCACCCTCTCCCTCTCACATTTAGGTCACGGAGTTCGCCCTCTTCCGTCTCTCTTCTCCTCTTACTGTCTTCATGAAAGTTCTTTATTTTTAAGTTCTCTACAACTTCATCTTCTGCATCATCTTCTAATTCCTTCTGACTTTCAAGCTATTTTATATTTTGCACTGTGCTATCTTGTTCATCTGCGAACCAGTGTTTTTCTGTGTTCTTTCCCTTATTTCTCCCCCTTCTAGTCATTTTCTTCTCTTACTATCTTCATAAAAGTTCTTTGTTTTAAAGTGTTCTACAACGTCTTCTTCTACATCATCTTCTAATTCTTTCTGATTTGGAAGTTATTTCTCATTTTTCAACTTGATGTCCTGTGATTTTACTGTTCATCTTAGATGCTAGCTTCTGTTATTCCTCCATTTTGAAGTCCTTCTACTCTTCTTTTCTACCTGAGTTCTTCATCAAAGTTATTCCCCTCTCCATCCTCTTCAACTCCTTATTCTTCGGCATCCCCTAATTTATCTTGGTTTCAAAGTTATTCACCCTCCAAAGGCCGCTTCAACGACGAAGGTGACTTCCTCCCGGCGTAGACGACATCTTCCGCAAGGTGGTTCGTGATCTAAGGCTAAGAAAGGACGGCGCCGTCATAACCATTGATACTACCATCTTCACATTTCAGGATCCTTTTATTTTTATTACTTTAGTTTCATTTTACTTCATTGTAATCTCGTCACATCTTTGTTGTAAGCTTGTCTTGCACTTCATATACTCTTTCTTTTAAGTTAATAAAAGAAGTTGTTCTTTTGATCTAGTTCTTGATCTTCTACCCTCTCTATCTCCTTCTATCTCTTCTTTTCACTTCATGTAATTATTTTCTATAGCATAGGTGCATAGTCATAGGTGTTTTTAATTAAGTGTTTGGTTTGTTCATCATTTCACTATTTTCTTTAAGTAAAGAAAAATCACTAGTGTTTTCCAAAGGACTCCAAGGTTGTTAACTCTAAAAATCTCTTCTTCTCTGTGGATTCGACCCTTCTCGCCATCATATTACGTCTCCTTTTCATCTAGTGCGAGTTGAAAATTTTAAGATTGATACGCGTGTTTTAAACGACGAACTTTCGCGCTATCAACTTTTGGCGCCATTACCGGGGAAGAATGATGAATTTTTATTTAAGAACTTTGTTTTCCTTGTGTTTATAGTGTACTAATAAAGCTCTCTTTTCTTATTTTTTTTTGCAGAAAAAAAGGAAAAATTAAAAAAATCAGAGGTAAGTTTACCTTTCATTCTTTCATCTTTTGATTTTGTCATTCATTTCAAAAATAATGAGGGATCACTTTTCAAGTAAGTATCCAAACTTTCCCTCTTTCATTCTAGTTTCATTTTTCCATTTTACATATCTTGTGGTTAGATAGGTTCATTAAAAAAAATCTGTTGCACAAAAAATAAAAGACTTCATTCAAGAGTAGAAACCACACCATTCATGTTCTAGGCCATGCATCATTTAGCGTAAGATTTTTCCTTATTATTTAATTTCTGCATTACATTTTGGAGATTGCAAGAGACAAGGTACGTTCTA
Source organism: Amorphophallus konjac (assembly GCA_022559845.1). Classification (NCBI taxonomy): domain Eukaryota; kingdom Viridiplantae; phylum Streptophyta; class Magnoliopsida; order Alismatales; family Araceae; genus Amorphophallus; species Amorphophallus konjac. The sequence goes on along the minus strand of CM040119.1, from coordinate 173,023,521 downwards.
CTTATCCTATTATAGCATGCATATTGCATAAGAACCCCTTGTTTGAAATTGTGGTGTGCATTTCATTTCAAAATATTCTAAGGGCAACACCCCTAAATAACATAAGGTGGGGATTTCATCACCCTTCCTTAGCTCACAAATCACATTTTCCTTGCATCTTTGCATGACCTAAGCTTTAAATAAAATTCAGTAGACATTGGCCCTAGGATCACACTATGATTTTAGTACGATTTGGGTTTACCCTCTTGTGAAAATCGGTGCCTAAGGCAAGACGGTCGGACGGCAAATGCCTTAAGCGGGCTAGTGGTTTACTAATTAGGTCCCTACGAAAGTAGGGGGAGCCTCCCACTACCCCACCGCTTACCTGGCCGGTGGAAATATTGAGGGTGAACTTAAGTTGTACTTTAGTCATTTTGTAAAATCTCATTTGTAGGTCCAAGTCACATCTAGGTCGTTAGGTAATTTGTGTGACAGCTTGTTTATATTTGAATAAAAATAAAAAAAATAATAAAAAATAATAATAATAATCTTCATCTTCTCTCTCTTTGTCTTTGTTGGCCTAGAGAGATGGCAGACAAGAAGGGGGGTTGAATTGTCCCCTTGCCGAGATGGCGGATTTTAAAAACTTCCTTAACTAAACACAATGGAATTAAAATAAACTGCATTGATTAACTAATACTTAAGTGAGATTAAAGATATTCTCTCAAGCTTTCTGATCTCACTCGAATAGTTAAAGCAACTATAAAGAGAATTACGCTCAACACAGATAACGGAGGTAGCAGTGTGTGACAGTGTAGTGAATTAAAAACCTATATAGTGTTCCTGTGAAGGGAGATAGAAGAATTGACAATCACATAGGGAATCACATATGACACAAGGATTTTAAGGTGGTTCGGGACCACGAAGGGCTCCCTACGTCCACCCCTCACCCAACCGGGTGAGGCTTCACTACACGCTACCGAAGTAGCAACACGGGGACGAACCCCAACCACACACGCTGCTTCCGCAGCAATGTCCACACACGGGGAAGAACCCCAACGTGCTGCCACCGCAGCACACACACACACACACACACATTCGTGGAACACGCCCCGGACACTTAGACCACACGGAGACGCAGCTCCGTCTACACACACAATGATATTCAAGGTTTAACAAACACAAAGGATATACAATGACCACAAGAAAATTGATCTATGATCAATCAAAGAGAGTAGAAATGAATGACTAAGGAAACTACCTTAAGTCTTCAGTGAATCCCATGGATAGGATAGATGGGTGCGCTGGATACTCTTAATCATGAAGTGGAAGCCAGCCAAAACTGCAGGAGCCGACCTAGTAGGATATATAGTAGTACATTCAAGCAAGTTCCAATATGCAGAGACTTGCTAGTGGCATCCTCCTTGTCTTCCTCTTCCTTCAAGGTGCATAGCACCTCCTCCTAGTTCACAAAGCCCCTTGCAAAAAGATGGAACACATTAGCTTTTCTCTATTTCAAAAGATGAAAAATGCAGCAATACATGGAGCAGAAAAGTGCTAAACAAAAGATCAAGATATGATCTCAAGGGCATCCAGATATAGAACGAAGCATGATAAACATCTCAAATGAACAAGAGACAGATATAGAGATTTTCCCCTTTTAGCAAACTCCTTTGATCTCCAGGTTGATGTGAGCAGTTGCTTGCGATGAAGACGTCTTCAGATTCGTCGCTTCACTCCGCTTGCAACTCTCTTCATCAACGGGCTTCGAATCTCGATGGAAATAGATCAGATATGGCGTAGAAGTCCTCTCCAGCTCCTCCCTCTTTTACCTGTAGCAAATAGGGATAGATTAGCACTCTAGATCTATCATCTGATGGAAAATCGCAGCTGCTATATACCCAAGAAGAAACAGCAAGAAAAGACCATAAAGCCCATGCTTATACCCTCTCAAATGTACTCCAAATAGCAGGGTATAACCCTAAGGACATTGGAGTAAAAACCCCAAGAAATTGGACCCTTAAGTGGGGATTTCGTAGACAATCCGGAAACCACGATCCGGACGTCCCAGAAAAAGTGTCGACCTCTAGGGTCGACACTCGTATCAACGAGATCTGCCAAAAACACGAAATCCAGAATTTAGTCAAAAGTGTCGATGTAGCGCCCGTGTTTTAATTGGATCCTTAGCAGTTTGGATCCTGGTTTTGTTAGGAGCATTTTGGCTGTTTTTGTGGATTTTTAGGCGTTCATTTGGCATTTATAAGAATTTGTTTAAGATTAATTGAATAATAAAGGGCATATTCATGATTTTTAAAACTTATGAGGTTTATTTGTAATTAGAGTTAATTTTTCAAAAAAAATAATAAAACAAAATTTTTATAAACTCACGCACGCCTCTCTCTCTCTCTCCCCTCACTCTCTCGATCTCTCTCTCCCTCTTTCTCTCTCGCGACGGCGACGACCCCCCTCTCTCTCGGTGTTCGTGCATGCGGACCTTGGATCGAGGTGTAAGGGCAGTCAACGGGACCGGCTCGACGCGAGGATCATGTTAGTGCTAGCCTCATCACGGATGGTCGGCTGTGCTGTCGCATGGGCGTAAAAGCTTGTCGTGGGGATTTCTCAAAGTTCGTGCCGAGTTTGTCGTCGGTTCTGCGAAAAAGGTAGGGACCTCGCTAGGAGTGCATTGGAAGCACATGCATCGCCGATCGCCGGTGTTTTCCTCGATTTCTGTGCATTTTTCCATGTTAGTGTGATTTAGCCCGATTTTGGGAAAATCGATGGTTTGGGCTTTATTTTGAGTTCTGACTGCATGTTTAGCTGTAGAAATGTTGTATGGGCATGGTAGATTAGCTTATTTGTGTTTTCTATTTGTTTAGGCCCTTTAGGGCGGTGTTTCGGCCGAGATCGAACCCGGCCCACCGTCACGCCGCCAATGCGGTTGACGGGAGACCGTCCATCGTTGAGCGGCCAGATTTGGACCGTTTATCCCTTTAGGCGGTGTGTAGTGGACCGTTCAACCCCTGGGAACTTCTAGGAGATGATCTCCCAAGGGTCAACCCTAGACCGTTTATAGACTTGTGCGGTCTAACCTAGACCGTTCAACCCCGTTATGCAGCCCCACTAGGACCGTTTACTCCTTTGACTTTCAATGGCGGTTCGTTGGAAAGGCTTTGACCAGACCGTCCATGTCCCTTCTACGGTCTATCGTATGACCGTTTATCTGGTTTATTGGCATATTAGTTTTAATTCTGCAAATTCGTTTAAATTCGTTGGGTGTCATACGGCCACAGGGTGATCGTTTAATGTTTCTTAGGCAGGTGAGCAAGGGACCGCCCATCTATATGTGCGGTGGTGATGGCACCGTTCATCTTTTCACGATTGATTTTTGTACGGTCGGAGCAATGACCGTTTATCCTATTGGCGCGGCCATGGGAAGACCGTTTAACTCCCTGGGCGGCCAGTGGAGGACCGTTTATGTTTAAGCGACTGGAGTAAAACCACCCATGTATGCAGAGTTGTGAATAGCGTGGTTTACGTGGATTCGTGCATGGTTATGCAAATAGGGTTGTTTCCCTCACGTTCCTTGTGATAGAGCCACTAGTCGTAGCCCTACGACGCGGGTCGACCCACCTGGGAGGGGTGGTAGGGTATCCCAATCAACGGTTTCTAAGCTAGTTCCGTGGGCCCCCGGCTTGGCCGTAGCGTCCTACGGAGGGGGAAAACTAGCTGGAGGACCTGGTTCAGGCAAGAGCCAGTGTGTGCACACATGGTCAGAGACAGGGACTAGCACTGACGAGTGTCGCTCTGACTAGTTACTCGGTTTGGTACTGGTTTTGTTACGCCTCTCCGTGTAGACGCTTACACGTGAGTTGCTGGAGGCCGCAGAGTAAGTCGTCAGGGACGCATCTGGTCTCTTTCTTCTAGTGAGGCTCTCCTGTTCTACGACGGAGTAGACTTCTCCTGTCACCTGGAAGTAGTGAGTAGATTTATTTTCAGCACTGCTGTTTTGTGAGATTTGGTGTTAGCTATTTTATTTTACTACGTAGTTAGATTTACAACTTTATTATTGTTTTAATTATGCCATTTGCTTGTTTAATTGCTTATTGCATGCTGGTTGCCTTTACTGTTTGCATGCTGGTGTGTTAGTGCGTTGTAGGGATCCGCGTGACCCCTACTGAGTCTGGCTGTGACTCACCCTTCCCTTTTGCAGGTGAGCCACCCCAACCTCCCGCCGCTTCTTCGTCGCGTCCGTTTGGTGATCGCGTGTAGAGTCGCCAACTGTAGTCAGTTCATCTTTTGGTGTACTTTTGGCCGGGGTATGCCCCGTGTAGTTGTACAGTGGACTTGTGCTCAGTTGTAAATCTGGACTAGTGTATATATTTACCAGTTTGTTATTTTAAATTGCTTCCGCATTAATATTAATTTCTGTTGCTAATTGTCAATATTGCGCGTTATAATTCCATTTCGTAATGCAATCCCTCAACAATCGTCACTAACCCTTCAGGGGCCTTATCAGCCTCTTGGGTGGCCTCCCCAGTTCCTGGTATTGGTATAGCGATTTATCGGTATATCGATATCCTGAACTCTGGGTCGTCACAGCTGGTATCAGAGCATGAGTTGGGGAATTGTATTAGGAATTGAAATTTCTTGAGCGAGTCCAGAACAAGTCCATCGCGTCGTCTATTGTTGGCTTAGGATGTTTTTCGTGTTTACTAATGGATTATTCGTTGCTTTGTTAGATTTAATATGCCGCCTCGTCGAGGAAGACCTCCTCGTGTCCCAAGGAATGTGCCGCAAAATGTTCCGAGGGATATCCCAAGAGCTAAAAGTGGTGCCTCTCATCCTCCTGTTGTTCCTGCACTAGCCCCAGCTGCTGTCTCGCAAGCTGATCCGCCGGGTGGTCGTGGTAGAGCGCTCAAGGAATTCTTACTTTTTAATCCACCATCGTTCGACGGTCAATCAGATCCCCAGGCAGCAAGGCAATGGATTGATGCGACGGAGCACGTATTTCTGGCAATGGGGTGCGTGGAGGATGAGAATGTCATGTTGGCGACTTTTCAACTTCAGGGTGTAGCTTTGACATGGTGGAAGGCCGAGTGGCAAGTTGCTTTTCGTTCTCAGCCGCTTCGACAGATTACCTGGCCAGAGTTAGTTGCTGCATTTGAACGTGCTTTCACCCCGGCTTGTCTCCAGATGGCTAAAGCATACCAGTTTATGGAGTTGATTCAGGGTGATATGGCCGTGGTGTAGTACCGTACTAAGTTTCTGGAGTTGGGTCAATATGCGCCTCATATCCTTGCGAATGAAGCTATGAAGACGCAGCAATTTTTACGTGGATTAAGGCCCGAGTTACGATTGGCGTTGTACGCGACCCGTGTAGCCGATTTGGATGGAGCGTATCAGGCAGCCGTGACTTTAGAGATGGAGTTAGCGAGATCTCGAGGGCAGCTTCCCGTTGCAGTTTCGCCGACTGTGCCGACCGTTCAGTTTCAGCAGGGCAGTCAGCAGCTAGCAGCAGGAGTTCAGTCCGTGGTTTCTGATACCGGTGGTTCTCCGTCTTTCTCTAAGTCGAGTTCTTCGTGGAAGCATAAGAAGTCTAAGAAGCGGTTTGACCAGCAGGCTCCTTTAGGCACTGTGCAACAGACGTCTTCTTTTCAACAACGCCAAGGATCCTTTGTTAGTCAACCGAGGATGTGTTCGAGGTGTGGTGGAAGTCATCCGGGTGTTCCGTGTTCTCTACCGGTGGTTTGTTATGCTTGTGGTCAGCCGGGTCATATAGCGAGAGACTGTACGCAGAGATCGAGGCCAGTACAGTTTTCACAAGTTACCCAGCCGCAGCAGCAGTTTCAGTTTCATCTTCCTTTACCTCAGTTACCTCCGCCGTCTTATCAGCAAGCGCCAGCGCCTTCGCAGCAGTCTTCTGCCCCCAGCCGTCAGCCGAGAGGCAGAGTTACTCATATCATGCGTGCAGAGGCCATCGCATCGAATTTGGTGGAAGGTAATGTTTTGATTTTTAGTCGTCCAGTGCATGTTCTTTTCGATTCAGGTGCCACTCATTCGTTTATTTTCGAGGATTTTCTTGCTCGTGTTGAGGAACCGATGGTGGAAGTGTCCTGTAACCTGCTTGTTGAGCTACCATCGGGTGATTTCATGGCTACTCCAGTGTGCCTAGAAGATTCCCCAGTTGTCATCAATGATCACTGGATGCTAGCAAAGTTCTATGCGCTGCAGTTGGTTGATTATGATGCTATTCTAGGCATGGATTGGCTCGAGAAGTACGGTGCCATGGTGAATTGTAGATTGAAGCGCATCTACTTCGTACCACGGGGGAAACCGGCTTTCTATTTTCAAGGTATGATTTGGTTCTTTCAGTTGCCTCCTTTTCCTTCCGTTTAAATTTCGGGGATGAAATTTCTTTAAGGAGAGAGGGACTGTAGTGCCCGTGTTTTAATTGGATCCTTAGCAGTTTGGATCCTGGTTTTGTTAGGAGCATTTTGGCTATTTTTACGGATTTTTAGATGTTCGTTTGGCATTTATAGGAATTTGTTTAAGATTAATTGAATAATAAAGGTCATATTCACGATTTTTAAAACTTATGAGGTTTATTTGTAATTAGAGTTAATTTTTCAAAAAAAAAATAACAAAACAAAATTTCTATAAACTCACGCACACCTCTCTCAGTCTATCCCCTCACTCTCTCGATCTCTCTCTCTCTCTTTCTCTCTCGCGACGACGACGACCCCCTCTCTCTCGGTGTTCGTGTGTACGGACCTCGGATCGAGGTGTAAGGGAAGTCAATGGGACCGGCTTGACGCGAGGATTGCGTTAGTGCCAGTCTCATCACGGATGGTCGGCTGTGCTGTCGCGTGGGCGTAAAAGCTTGTCGTGATGATTTCTCAAAGTTCGTGTGGAGTTTGTCGTCGGTTCTGTGAAAAAAGTAGGGACCTCGCTAGGAGTGCATTGGTAGCACATGCATCGCCAATCGCCGGCATTTTCCTTGATTTCTGTGCATTTTTCCATGTTAGTGTGATTTAGCCCGATTTTGGGAACATCGATGGTTTGGGCTTTATTTTGAGTTCTGACTACATGTTTAGCTATAGAAATGTTGTATGGGCATGGTAGATTAGCTTATTTGTGTTTTCTGTTTGTTTAGGCCCTTCCAGGCGGTGTTTCGGCTGAACCCGACCCACCGTCACGCCGCCAATGTGGTTGACGGGAGACCGTCCATCGTTGAGCGGCCAGATTTGGACCGTTTATCCCTTTAGGCGGTGTGTAGTGGACCGTTCAACCCCTGGGAACTTCTAGGAGAGGATCTCCCAACGGTCAACCCCAGACCGTTTATAGACTTGTACGGTCTAACCTAGACTGTTCAACCCCGTTATGCGGCCCCACTAGGACCGTTTACTCCTTTGACTTTCAATGGCGGTTCGTTGGAAAGGCTTTGACCAGACCATCCATGTCCCTTCTACGGTCTATCGTATGACCATTGATCTGGTTTATTGGCATATTAGTTTTAATTCTGCAAATTCATTTAAATTCGTTGGGTGTTATACGACCACAGGGTGACCGTTTAATGTTTCTTAGGCAGTGAGCAAGGGACCGCCCATCTATATGTGCGGTGCTGATGGCACCGTTCATCTTTTCACGATTGATTTTTGTGCGGTCGGAGCAATGACCGTTTATCCTATTGGCGCGGCCATGGGAAGACCGTTTAACTCCCTGGGCGGCCAGTGGAGGACCGTTTATGTTTAGGCGGCTGGAGCAAAACCTCCCATGTATGCAGAGTTGTGAATAGCGTGGTTTACGTGGATTCGTGCATGGTTATGCGAATAGGATTGTTTCCCTCATGTTCCTTGTGATAGAGCCACTAGTCGTAGCCCTACGACGCGGGTCGACCCACCTGGGAGGGGTGGTAGGGTATCCCAATCAATGGTTTCTAAGCTAGTTCCGTGGGCTCCCGGCTTGGCCGTAGCGTCCTGCGGAGGGGGAAAACTAGCTGGAGGACCTGGTTCAGGCAAGAGCCAGTGTGTGCACACGTGGTCAGAGACAGGGACTGGCACTGATGAGTGTCGCTCTGACTAGTTACTCGGTTTGGTACTGGTTTTGTTACGCCTCTCTGTGTAGACACTTACATGTGAGTTGCTGGAGGCCGCAGAGTAAGTCGTCAGGGACGCATCTGGTCTCTTTCTTCTAGTGAGGCTCTCCTGTTCTACGATGGAGTAGACTTCTCCTGTCACCTGGAAGTAGTGAGTAGATTTATTTTCAGCACTGCTGTTTTGTGAGATTTGGTGTTAGCTATTTTATTTTACTGCGTAGTTAGATTTATAGCTTTATTATTGTTTTAATTATGCCATTTGCTTGTTTAATTGCTTATTGCATGCTGGTTGCCTTTACTGTTTGCATGCCGGTGTGTTAGTGCATTGTAGGGATCCGCGTGACCCCTACTGAGTCTGGCTGTGACTCACCCTTCCCTTTTACAGGTGAGCCGCCCCAGCCTCCCGCCGCTTCTTCGTCGCGTCCGTTTGGTGATCGCGTGTAGAGTCGCCAGCTGTAGTCGGTTTGTCTTTTGTTGTACTTTTGGCCGGGGTATGCCCCGTGTAGTTGTACAGTGGACTTGTGCTGAGTTGTAAATCTGGACTAGTGTATATATTTACCACTTTGTTATTTTAAATTGCTTCCGCATTAATATTAATTTCTATTGCTAATTGTCCATATTGCGCGTTGTAATTCCAATTCGTAATGCAATCCCTCAACGACCCTCACTAACCCTTCAGGGGCCTTATCAGCCTCTTGGGTGGCCTCCCCAGTTCTTGGTATTGGTATAGCGATTTATCGATATATCAGTATCTTGAACTCTGGGTCGTCACAGTCGACCCATGGGGTTGACCTTTTTTTTTTTCATGAGGTACTGTCCTGAGACAAAATCAGGACCCAGGGTAAAAAGTGTCGACCTATGGGGTCGACCTTTTTTACCGGAGGTTCTGTTTTAGTTAAAACAGCATAACCCAATATAAAGTGTCGACCTCTAGGGTCGACACTTTTTGTCAGCATAACAGAGATCAATACAAAACAACATACCGTGTAATAAGTGTCGACTCCATGAGTCGACACTTTTACTAACATAAATGAAAACTCATTAAAACTCAATTGAGAACCAGAAAAAACCATCCAAACATCGGGAACATATAGCCATTCATAGAAACAAGATGTTGGCATGATTTAAACCTCATTACACCAAGGGGTAATAAAAATGGATTAAGCATCTTGCAAAACCAAATGAGAACTCATTTTGTCAAAGCATGAAACTTTTTATAGCTTTAAGAACCAAGGAAAGATGTGCATGAAGGCACTATGAAAACACACATTTGAACACATGATTTGCCAATCAAAAAGACATGCAATTGAGGTACTAAATACATCAATCAAAACTAGACCTCACCAGGCAATGTGGGATACAAGATTAGCAGTGCATTTCAGGAAACTTGCATGTAATTCAATGAACTAAAACCCGAAAACCTTAATGTATGAAACATACCCAATCTTGCCACATGGAAACTCATATGAACATAAACTTACATCAAGAGTTCAAGGGAATGTAAACAACAATGGAAACTTACCATGGATTCAAGGAATTGATAGCAATATAGAATCTGCACATCCTGAAAGTTCGGATTCAAGTCAATGTAATTTGATAAGACCAATTATCTTGCATTCTATCATCCACATACATCCATCCCAATTAAGTCATTAACTTGCAATCCAGAAAATTTTTCCATACATGTAACAGCACTTTGGAATTCAATTCAAACCAAAACCATGGAGAACCATTCAACGCTATTCAACTACACTCTAGTGGCATGAATAAAGAGGATTATGAACCATCATTTAAACTTGTTCAAACAAGATTCATAAAAAGCATGTTTAGTAGAAGGCCACTCCAACCACATTTAAGGTTACCAAAATTTTCATGTTCAAGGATACAAAATTCAGTCCGAAACTTCTAAGTTCAGTTCAAGAATTTAGGTTCAGTTTCAATCAAGTTCAGTTCTATAATCTCAAGTTGATCATGAAAATACCATATGCATGACTGTAAAACACCCAACACAGGGTCAGTGAACATATGAGCAAGGTCAGTGCAAAAACATCAAAGATATGTACCTGTAGGATCATGCTTCATAACAAGGTAGGGACTAAGGCTCAATGAGCCAGGGGTCGACCCATGGGGTCGACCCATTCTAAGGGAAATGGAAAATTGTTTTAGCAGACCAATGCATAGCTATTCAAGTTCAGTCCAATCAGAGATAGGGGCATTTCCAAAGCAAGCTGAGAAACCACTATCACTAAACAATCATGAAAAGCAAGCGTAAAGTCATATCCACTAAAACCAATCTTCCCACATTGAAATGCAGTCAATATAAGTCCAAAAACATGATAGGGCTTTTAACCCCAATCAAGACACTATGAACAAGATCCACATGAAAGCTCCAAATCCTCATGCACAGCACGCATGAGTTGACTTCAGAAATGTATTCAGGAAGGACCTTTGAATTTCAACCTACAAAACAAGATATCATCATGTTAGCTTGTTTATCATGAAGATGCCATGAAGCATAAAACACACAATGTATTAGAATCATCAAAACAATTATCAAAGATAACGAGGGGGCGCACAGAACCCAACAATCTTTCCCCTTTTGATGATGACAATATATTGTGACTATTCAAAGTTCTCTCCCCCTTTGGCATTATCAAAAAAAATGGGGGACTGAAAAGTAATTGGGACGCTTCTAATAATAAATAAGACATGAGCACACGAACCCAGCAATAAACCTCCCATGAAGGGAAGGTGCATAGACCAATAATAGTAAATAATAATGTGTGAAAGAAGTGCAAGTGCTCAAATTTTTGTAATTTTTAGTATATGTATAACTAAATATGCACAAGTAGTATAAGGAAACTATATGCAGAACCTGAAAACTAAGTATGCACAAAGTGCATAGTGCTAAAAAGCACGTTATTTTCCCCAGATTGTCAAGTACCAAAAATCAATTGACAATGGGTTATTTAACCTGTTATCTACAAGTATAACCTATGGATGTAACCTATGGAATGAGATATGAGATGATCAAACGGATCAAGCATTCAAGCACTCAAACATGCATAATTAAGTATAGACTCATGCAAGTCCCTTCGGGACGGGTGTAAAGATAATGCACTTGATCGTTGAACATGAAGTGCATGAACAATACTAAGAAGGCCGTGCTTACATAAATAAGGTACTACATTAACCATGAAAGATGACTGATTCATAAGCGACATTCAAACAATTAAACCCAAGGTGCATAAGTGAAGATTGAGCAATGAAGTTCAAATCAATATGGAAAATCAAATTTTCTGAAGAACACTAAAAAGAACTTCTCATCCATACACTTTCATACACAATGCTCGAGTATCGGTAGCTACTTATGACCCCAAATTTTAATTACTAAAGATGGTGTGACTATCCTTTTGACACGAGTCATGCCCTTTATTTTAGGGGCAATTCCCGGTTACTCAGTTTCGTCACCTTTTATGATGTGGATGAGACACTTTTCGACGCGAGTTGCATCCTTTGTCTCAGGGACACTTCCTGGCTACTCGGTGGCAAATCACACTTATTTTTATATGGATTAGTTTCTCCTTTCGACGCGAGTTTCCTCCTTTATTTCAAAGGGGATTCCCGGCTACTCAGATCCACTTCCACTTATACAAATTTTTGAAGGGGTAAACAGCTTTTTTCTCACGAGACATGTGATTTCTATGTAGAGAATCAATAGTCCTCAAAAGTGTAGAGTAGAAAATAATGATCCTTATTAGATTGAATCATTATCTCAAAAAGGTGCATTTTGTGTGGGTGGTTGTATTGAATGTAAAAGATGAATTAATCTCAACACAGTAATGTCTCCCCCTAAATGTATGCACGGTTATAAAAAATCTCCCCCTTAATATATGTCATGTAGCAAACATGTCTAAATCAATACAATTTCATTTAGCAAGGGATGAGTCATAGAAGGAGTCAAAAAGTAGTTGTATCTTATATACATTCAAAGAAGCACTGAACTAAAGTTTTCAAGCAAGTTGATTACCGGTACGTGGCGGAGAACGTAGGTCCGAAGACCACCATCACGCGTGAAGAAAGTTTCCAGTTGGACATAATCCAACCTTCCACAATCATCATTTGATATACCGGATAATCATGGCATTCAAGCACACGAGTATGAAGTATATGCAAGTATATGCATGTAACTTGAAAAGATGATTGAAAAATTATTCCTATTCACAACTATGCAAAGATGTGTACGATATGTGCATGAAAGTAAGTATGCAACCTGTGTATGCATAAGTGAACTATGTATGCACATGTGAACCATTATTTACAAGAAGTGATTGAAAGGATGAAAACTTTTATGTTCAAACTGAAGGATTCAAGAACTGAATTGTTATTTGCAAGATGTAAAACAGAGAGTGTGAAGGACTCTATGCACAGTGTAAAGCGTTTAAAATCAAATTTTTATTTGGGAAGCTAAAATGAAGGTGTGTATTAAAACTAACTATGTATATCCAAAGTAAAGCATTCAAAAACTAGACTTACTCACAAAATGTGAGATAGTTCCAAACACAAGTTTTTACCTTTATAGGTCTTTGAAAGTGAACCTAGGCAAATTGATTTTCAATTCCAAGTCAATTTTTTTTCTCACCTTGAGAGCCCTTTGTTCATTATCAATCCTTGGTCTCAAGGCGCCCCTACAAAATAAATTCTCATTTTGGTGATTTGGGTACCCAAGCCATCTTGGGTCCCGAGGGGTTAGTTCTAACATGACCAAATGTATTCTTTTTATTTTTCCTTTCATACCATTCATCATCAGCCCTCATCATGGCACAATCATCCATAGAATGTCCATTCAGGCCACAATAAAAACAGTGAGAAGATTTTCTTCTCATAGACAGCTTTTCATCATTTTCCATTAAAGAATAATTGTTCATCTTATGTCCAAAGCCACCACAGTAATGACAAGAGATGTTTTTTCTGAAAGACCACTCATCATCATTTTTCTTTGTAAAGCAAGTTTCTATAACATGGCCATGCAAACCACAATAGTAACAATGAGTGTTGAGGTTTTTCATTGTGAGTTTCTCACGATCTTTGAAACTAGTATCACTTTCCATTCTTGTTTTCAAGGCCACATCATCATCAAACTTCATTAAAAAGCAATCGTACATGTCGTGACCAAATTGTCTACAATAGTAACATGAAATATTTTTTCTGTTACTTGGTGCATGATTGTGTTTGACAGATGAAGTTTTCTCATGCACACAAAAGGATTCAACAACATGTTTTTATTTTTCAATTCGTTTATCACACAATTGCATAGATTCATTTAAACTCTTGATTTCATTTTGTAGATTCAAAATTTGCAAGTTAGAGTTAGCAACCTCTTGTTCACATGAAGCAATCTTCTCATTCAACAGGAGATTAACAGTTTTGTGACTTTCAATTTCTTGTTCAAGAATAGACAGTTTGTCACAATCATCATCAATCACACATTTTCCTTTTTCAAATTTTTTAAAACTTTTCAATTCTCCTTCAAGCAGTGAAATTTGAATCAACATAGCACTGTTTTCATTTTGGAGCTTTTCAAATGAATTTTTGTTCATTGAAGTGTTTTCAAGTTCTTTCATTTGAAAACTCACGTTATCATTAACAATTTCATTCATGGCTTTGTTGGATTCAAATTTATCATTCAAATTCCTAAAGCTTTCTATTTCCTTCCTTAATTCCTTCAGCTTTTCAGATTTGTCAATAGACAAGGATTTCTCTTTTTCAAGAGTAAGCAGTTTTTCAGACATGGCTATGTTCAATATTTTTAGCTTCTCATTATCTTCTCTTATTTGTTGGAGTTCTGAAATTTTAGCCAATAGAGTTTTGTTTTCAGTTTTTAAACATGAAGTGGTTTCTTTATGCATATCGACTTCAAGTAACATGCTTTCAGTCAACTTCCTAAGCTCAGAACATTCAGTACATGGTGAGTTAATATCACAAGCATTTTCAATTTCAAAGCACTTTACACATGAAGAGTTAACATGTGAAACGTTATCAAGTTTCCTTTTCATTTTTCTGGTTTTAGATTTTAGTGCTTTATATATATCAACTAGTTCATCGTAAGCATTTAGCAATTCATCATAACTCAATTCATCTTCTTCTTCCTCGGAATCAGAGTTAGAATTTACTTTGAGGTTTCCTCGCTTTGGCACTCATTTTCTTTGTTTGCCACGAGGCAATCACTCTTCCAGCTTTCTTCTTGGGCTTCACTTAGCCCATCCCAAATCTCTTTGGCAGACCTGTAGTTGGAAACAAATGAAAATTTGTTACCATTTACTGCTGCCTTAAGAGCATTCAAAGTAAACAAATTATCAGAATTCTTTCTCTTATCCTCATCGATCCATCTCAACTCATTTTTGGGTAACACATGAGGACCATGAGTCATTAAGCTCATAAGCTTTAGATTAATACTAGTAATCCATACACAAAATTTTCCTAGCCATAAGGAATAATCAAAACCATTAAAGATAGGAATAGAATTCACACTAGCCATCATGAAAATGATCTTTATTCTATGACCGCAAGGTCGACTAAAAAATCAGAGACGAGGCTCTGATACCAATTGTTGGCCCAGAGAGATGGCAGACAAGAAGGGGGGTTGAATTGTCCCCTTTCCAATCATGCCCCAACCTTTGCGCTAAAAGCTCGAGCTGGTAGCGAAGGCGGACCGTATTTCCTTATGACATTGCAGAACCCCACACTATCGTGCTGTGGGCGGACATGAGGGGCTTCGCACATGGACCCCATAATCCATGCGGCGGGATGGGCTGCCAATGCACCGATGCCCCACGTAGACCCCATAATCCACGTGGAACAGTAAATCCCTAAGGGAGACGCTGGAAAATCTAACAATCTCCCCCCCAGCGGCACCTGGGGGATTTGAACCCGTGACCTCGCTCTGATACCAGTTTACAGGATCATGCCCCAACTGTTGCGCTAAAAGCTCGAGCTGGTGGCGAAGGCGGACCGTATTTCCTTATAGCATTGCAGAATCCCACAGTATCGTGCTGTGGGCGGACATGAGGGGCTTCGCACATGACCCCATAATCCATGCGGCGGGATGGGCTGCCAACGCACCGATGCCCCGCGTAGACCCCATAATCCACGTGGAACAGCAAATCCCTAAGGGAGACGCTGGAAAATCCAACAGTCTTAGTTAGTGTTATTTTCAAAAAAAATGTGAGTTTCTAATCTTAATATTACAAAAAAATCCTAATCCAACATAATAAATAAATAAATAAAACCAAAAAAAGGAGATCTAAAAAGGGAAAATAAAATTGAAAAAAAATCTAAAAATTATAAAAATTATAAAAACTAAAAATAAATTTAAAATAAAAAAAAAATCTTTGTGGGATCCAACCTATTTTCATGGCCATTCACATTAGAGGAAAATCCATGCCTATGAAGGAACATTTTTTTCCTTCTACTTATAAACCCTCAACTTGTATTGAACTACCCGACATTCTGGTAGATCATTATGAGATTGACCCTAGTCTCATCCAGATGCTCCCATCTTTTTATGGGAATCTCAATGAAAATCCTTATAGGCATCTAGATGATTTTCTATAAGTTTGCTCCCTGATCAAAATTCAAAATTTTAGTGCCGATGCCCTTAGGTTGATCTTATTTCCATTCTCCTTGAAAGATAAGGTAAAATGTTGGTTAAGGAGTTTTGGAAAGACCATCAAGACTTGGGAAGTTATGCAGTTGGAATTTTTGAGAAAATTTTACCCCATAGTCCGGACCCACATGATGAGAAGAGCGATTATGGGATTTACTCAACTTCCAGGAGAGCAACTTCATGAATCTTGAGAGAGGTTGAAAGATTTGTTATGTCAATGCCCACACCATGGATTGCCAAAATGACAAATTATGTTTACCTTTTATGACGGGATATCTGCTTATGATAGGTAAATGGTGGACACATGTTGCGGAGGGGCAAAAGTGAAGATGGGGCTTATGATCTGTTTGAAATTTTGAGTGAAAATTCGTTGAATCATGCCTCAATCTCATCTCATAAACAATCTGTAGGATCTTTCAAATAAGCTGACAATCTAATCCAAACTTTCAGGGAGGCCTGTGAGTTTTGTGCCAGTCTCACTCACCATGTGAGTGAATGTCCTACTATAGCCCGACTCCCACCAGTCATCCAAGCTCAAGTCCAAAATGCCCTAAGGTTCTCTCCACGCCAGTGTGATATCTTTTCAGATGATTATAATCTTGGCTGTAGCAATCACCCAAATTTGCCTTGGATAGATCAAACAATTCCAGTCCATTTGTCTACACTTTCACCCCAAGAAATTTACGAGCAGCCCATGGGTAATCAATTCCAACTCAACTCATCTCACCCAAACTTCAAAATCAACATCGATACTAAGGGTGATTCTTTGGGCCACTACTTTGAACCTCAAATCATGTACTCTCAGTCTACTTACCATGGCCCTCCTTCAATATTACACCAACCCCCTCAACATGTGAATGATGATGATGATGATTTGATGCCTGTCATTTTGGCTCATGATATCAATATTGAGAGTGAGGGGGAATGCACAAGTAATACTATGATGGAGGAAGGGAAGAAAGTAGGGGATGGCTTCAAGGATAATGATGATCATATTGATATTGTTACCCCATTCAATGAATGTTTTGAGATTGAGAATACCACTGTAAAGGATAATGGCCCAAATAATTTAATTGAGGATATACAAGATCAGGAGGATTGCTTTGTGATTAAGAATCTTGTTGATTTAATGACAACAAATTCTAAATATCCTCCCTTGGAAGAACATGATGATGGGGCCTTGTTGGAAAAGTTTACATTTCATCTACCAACCCCATTGTTGAAATTTTTGATTGATAATCTTCAATTGAATGATGACTATGATGAAGGGGTCTTATTAGAAAATTTCACATTTGATCTGCCCCTTGAGCCCTACCCGATGAAATTTGAATCATTGGATGAGTTAGATTCTGGACTCACGCTTCCTTCCAATATGAATCCTCTGACAGTACAACCTCTCCAATATGAACTTCTAGGACATGAGGGAGACGTGCCAACAATATTCACCTTTGATTTGACTTCCCATCAGGAAGATAAGTTGATTAATGCCCTTCAAGCTCATGAGGCTATTACTGAGAGGAATGTGGTCAAGAATGACAATCCTATTCCTAAGCCACCAGGGCCTGACCAAGTTACCATAGAGGAATTCGTTACTAAAGGGATAGTCAGGAGGGAAGATACAGGACAAGAAGACCACTGGGTAGATGGTGTGGAAAGGTTCCACCTCTATCTTGATAGATTATTGGCCATTGATCATTTCATGATCCCAAAGAAAATAACTGGCTCCCACATATGGTCAAAGTTCAAATCAATAGTGTGCGAGCCCATCCTATTTCTAGCCCCAGCACGTACCTACTTACTCTTGTCTTCCAATGGCATAAGGGTTGAAATTTGATGGAGGACAAGATTACTTGGTGGCTCATTCTGAATGCCACCCGTTGGTTATTGGGCTATATTGCGTCTGGCTAAAGTTGTTAAATTTAGCACTTTTTGGGAGGCAACCCAAAGTTTTAGTGATTTCCGTGTGCTAATAAATGGCTTCTTGGGAGGCCACCCAAGTTTTTCTTGTGTTTTTATTTTTATTTTACAGGTGTGAATAAAGGTTAAGTTGGGGGGAGAGAGAAGATTGCTTGCACCTATACCTCGCCTTTAACAGCCAAGTACCACCTTTCATTCAAAAGAAAGGATGCCCGTCGAAGTTCACTCTCGTCAGGTTGTCCCGTTCCTTCATAAATTTCATGTGTACATTGTTCTATTAATCCACATTGTTCATGCCATTGAGGGCAATATCATTTAAGTTGGGGGGACGGTAACCATGTTGCTCGTGTTGCATTCATATACAACCTCATTTATTCAAAAAAAAACTCTCATTTTTCTAAAAAAAACCCAACTAAGTTTTCATGATTCATGCTTAAATTAAAAGTAATTCTGGAATAGAAAAGACTAGGGAGAAGGATGATGAAAATTTTAGTCAATTTAGCTATGGAAAACTGATATAAGAATCCCTTTAAAGTTCATGTGCACTTTAGGAAAAAGAAATTCATGTTGCATACTAATGAAATAAGCAAGACAAGCCCTCTGCTATTTTTGGTATGTTGTCTGATATTCTGCACTTCTTAAGAAAAGAGATCTTTTTACAAAAGTTTTCTGCCAAAATTATCTATCAAATAAGTGCAAACAAAAGAAAGAAAAAAGAAAAAAACACCATGAAAAATGCCCCTAGTCTTAGTAACCGGGCCTACTTCACCTAAGACGTGTTGAGGTTCACGTAAAATGGAAAAAGGAACCTTGATCGGTGAAACCGGGCCCGCTTCTCCTAAGGCAAGAGTCGAGGTTCGCGTTGAGCAGTGAAGGGTAGTGCAGCATCATGTGTGGTACAAAAGATCCCAAAGGGATAAAGTAATAAGGCAGATAAAAAGCAAATATACTTAATGCTCTGATCTAAGAGGTGCAGGGTTGCAAGGTATTTGCTTGGAATAGTGAATGGGGGATGCAATTATCTAAGCTGTGGATTTGGTAGTTCGACATGCACAAGTGCTATTGAGCTTTGATGTGAATTCTTGATCATGTACTATTAAGTTCCTACATAAGGCTAGTGTGCATTAATGCTTTCAGATTCTTAATCTTTGGTTGATTCTATGAAGGGAGAGCTAGATATGAGAGTATGAATTTTACAAACTCATGATAGTCCTAAATTTCAATTTATTTGTATTGCTAAGGAACTAGCAATGAATAAGTTGGGGGTATGATAAGTGTCTATTTTCTATGGTAATTCATCGCATGTACACCATTTTATGTGCATATAATTTAGTAATTATGCATATTCTATCGTTAATCTCAACTTCACATGTAGATTGGACCTTTCATGCAAATTAATTAATTTGGTGATTTTATTTAATAAAATGGAGTTGAGGGTCATGAACATTAATTATCCATTGCATAAAAATGAGCAATTGAGATTCATGTGCACATTATGGTTATTTTCTTGGATTAAATCATAATTATGTGTGTGCAGGATACCGAAGGTAATTGTAAAAGAAGCCAGGGGTAAAACTGTCATCACCACTTTGACCAAGTCAAATAAAGAATTCAAAATATTTTGGTTGGAGAGAAAAGAAAGTTCAAAATTTTGAATTTAAAGTTTGAAATGAAAGAATTCAAAGTTTAAGTTTGAAAAGGAGATTCAAAGTTGAAAAGGGGGTGCCCAAAGTCTAAGAAAGGGGTGCCCACCTCCTTTTCCTTTTCCCCATACACCATCTTCTATCTAAATTCCAGTCATCCATCTCCTTTTGATACAATCTCCACCCTCCATTGACCCAACTTTCCATATAAATAGCCCATGACAGGGAGGAGAAGGGGAGTTCTTCTTTTGGCAATTTTCACCCTCTCCCTCTCACATTTAGGTCACCAAGTTCGCCCTCTTCCGTCTCTATTCTCCTCTTGCTGTCTTCATGAAAGTTCTTTATTTTTAAGTCCTCTACAACTTCATCTTCTGCATCATCTTCTAATTCCTTCTAGTTTTCAAGCTATTTTGTATTTTGCACTGTGCTATCCTGTTCATCTTCGAACCAGTGTTTCAATCTGTTCTTCCCCTTCTTTCTCCCTCTTCTAGTCATTTTCTTCTCTTACTGTCTTCATAAAAGTTTTTTTTTTAAGTGTTCTACAACTTCTTCTTCTACATTATCTTCTAATTCTTTCTGGTTTGGAAGTTATTTCTCATTTTTAAACTTGATGTCCTGTGGTTTTACTGTTCATCTAAGATGTTAGCTTCTGTTATTCCTCCATTTGGAAGCCCTTCTACTCTTCTTTTCTACCTGAGTTCTTCATAAAAGTTATTTCTCGCTCCCTCCTCTGCAACTCCTTCTTCTTTGGCATCCCCTAATTCATCTTGGTTTCAAAGTTATTCACCCTCCAAAGGCCGCTTCAACGACGAAGGTGACTTCCTCCCGACGTAGATGACATCTTCCGCAAAGTGGTTCGTGATCCAAGGCCAAGAGAGCACGGCGCCGTCATCACCATTGATGCTACCATCTTTACATCTCAGGCTCCTTTTATTTTTATTGCTTTAGTTTCATTTTACTTCATTGTAATCTCGTCACATCTTTGTTGTAAGCTTGTCTTGCACTTCATGTACTCTTTCTCTTTTAAGTTAATAAAAGAAGTTATTCTTTTGATCTAGTTCTTGATCTTCTACCCTCTCTACCTCCTTCTATCTCTTATTTTCACTTCATGCAATTATTTTCTATAGCATATGTGCATAGTCATAGATGTTTTTAATTAAGTGTTTGGTTTGTTCATCATTTCACTATTTTTTTTAAGCAAAGAAAAATCACAAGTGTTTTCCAAAGGACTCCAAGGTTGTTAACTCTAAAAATCTCTTCTTCCCTGTGGATTCGACCCTTCTCGCCACCATATTATGTCTCTCTTTCATCTATTGCGAGTTGAAATTTTTAAGATTGATACGCGTATTTTAAACGATGAACTTTCACGTTATCAGTACACTTTGTCACCGTCGTAAGTTGGCGTACACGGGCGAACCCGGGATGCGGGTGTGTTTGCCGTTGGCATAGTGACGGGGATGGTCTTGGTATGAGACGGCTAAACACCGCGTGAGGGAAGTACGCGTGACATACTCTCGGTATGTGTGAGCCGACTAGCAAGCTAACCGCAGGCGAACTTGTCTTCTCGCGTTCGTGACCCTTGCCGAAAGCCTCGGGAGTCCGACGGTGCGGCAATTTGGCCGAGGGGTTTGTTCGTCTGTCTGAGTGTTCGCTTGTGCAAGCCTTTGCCCGATTTTTTTTTGAGCTTCTAAGGGGGGAAATTTATAGGAATTTGAAGGGGTGGAGGGAGGGGTTAAGGCGGACCAAGTTGAGGGTTCAACTTGGTCCGGGTAAACCCCCCAAATAGTATTATTTTCATTTATTTTTGTATTTTTTTGTGTGTTTTTTGTGTGTGTAACGGAGTGGGAAGATGGGGTTTAGGCGGGCCATCCTAAGGGGCTGGTCTGGTCCGCCTAAACCCCTCCCCCAGGGGGGGGGGGGGTTAGGCGGACTAGCCCCATGGGATGGTCTGGTCCGCCTAAACCCCTCTTCGGAGGGGTTTTTTTCTTATTAAAAAAATCCTTTTTTTTGTTTTGATGGGGTTTAGGCGGACCAGCCTGGGGGTCCAGGCTGGTCGGCCTAAACCCCTCCCCAGGGGGGGTTTGGGCGGACCAAAGTGGCCCATTTTTTAATTTAAAAAATCCTTTTTTTATTGCGCAGGGTTTAGGCGGACGAGCCTGGGGGTCTAGGCTGGTCCGCCTAAACCCCTCCCCCGGGGGGGTTTAGGCAGACTAGGTTGGAGAGAGAGGGGGGCGGCCCCACCTCTATAAAATTGAATTTTTTGTTGATATTTGTCCTAATTTGGCTAACATAAAGAGGACAATGGATATTGGGAGGATACACTTGTATGCGCAGATCGAGACGCTCGTGCATGTGATTCGTCGCGCTTGTGCGTGTGATTCGTCGTAGACGTTCTTCGCGGCTCCTTCCACATACAGGTACGGTGAACGAATCCTAACGCGAACTTTGCACCCCGAAATCGGGAATTTGCACGAACTGGGCCTGGAAAAGGCCGTCGGGCCTCCGGGCTAGGGAGAGGGCGCGGCCCCCGGGGAGTTCACCCGCCCATGTGGGTGCGGCCGCGCCCCGGGGCGAACCGGCCCCGGACAAGCCGCAACCCTGAGGGATGGCCCCGGGGGTCTTCTTTCGTTGTCTGGGGATGTCCTTTGAAGGACACGGGGTTCTGGGATACTGGGAGGGCCCATGGGGGCCGTGTTTATTCGAGACGTAGTAGCAGCTCGCAACGTGTTCGAGCAAATGCCCGACACACCCCGGATTGCCGAACGGGCCGCGTAGGTGACCGAAGGGCCTTGGATTTGGCCTAGGGCCGAGGGTAGAAGTTCATGGAGGCTGAGAAGAGACACCTTGGGACGATGGGCCATGTCTCGTTCTACGTGTCACGTTGTACGGCGGGTTGGCAGGGTAGCCTCGAGTTGGCCCGAGAGCTAGAGTTAAGTGGCTCATTGCCACGTGTCTGAGGGTCGGGGTGTAGGCGCCCGGAGATTGGCATTGGATGTGGTGTTGTAGATGTTGTTAGATCGGATCGATCGGGGATGCGGACTTGCTTGGTGTTTTGGGGATGAGATATCTCCGTGCAATGGTACCTACAGAGGAACAAAAAGAGTCAGTACGTGATCGCTAGAGGTCGTTTTACCTGAACCTCGCAGGGTGATGATCGCGGGGAGATGTTCAAGATGAAGAGACGTGGGTTCCCTCTTCCTCGTCCTCGGCCGGCCAAGGACAAGGAGCCCTGCTCATCCCTTATGCTGAAGTCCTGCAACGTAGCTCAAAAGAACATAAGAAAGAAGGCCATTAGTGAAACTTGTAGTGCAGTATATGATTTAACAAATGGAAAGACGCGAGACCAATGGTGGCTAGGGCTGTCAATGGGCCAGGCCCGGGCCGGGCTTAGGTCGGCCCGACCCGGGCCCGACTCATCAAAATTAAGGCTCGAGCCCGTCTCGGGCCCGACTTATGTCGGGCCGGGTCGGGCCTGACATTATGTAAAAAATGTAAAGCCCGACTAAGGCCCGACCCGGCCCGACAACTTAAATAAATAATAAAAATAATAAAAATTAATAGATTTAATATTATAAAACTTATAATCTCACTAAATTAATTAAAATATTGATATTAATTACATAATTTGTGTGAAAAGGGAGTTTTAAATTTTCTAATTAAGTAAAATAATATAATTTTAACTAAATATATTTTAAAATTTGAAGTGAGAATAAAAAAAGAGAACGGGCCGGCCCGCGGGTCTAGTCGGGCCGGGCTTTTAGGCCCGACAAAAAGCCCACAGGCCGAAAATGACCTTGCGGCCCGGCCCGAAATCGGGCCAGGCCCGCGGGCTTGTCGGGCCGGCCCGGACCATTAACAACCCTAATGGTGGCGAAGGTACCTGGGGGTGGTGGGAAGGAAGGATGGCCAAGACTTTCGACCACCCACCTCCCCTTTATTTTTCAGGAAAAACCTCTTAAGTTGGGGACTAGGAAACACTACATGCAGGACTACGAACTTACCTGGAAGCCGTAATGCAAGTAGGAAGTAGAGGGTGTGAAGTTCAAACCAGGTCGAAGGAAGAAGGAGCAGCCTCCGGGATGAAGTTCCGTTAGTTCTCTCCTTTCCTCTTCCCGAATGTCCTCCCCAGAAAAATGTGTCCACCTCTCTTACTCTGGAGGTGGTAGAGTTTTGGTTCCACGAGCCGGAAGTTGCAAAACGTGGGTGGAAATCGTGTAGAACGGGGGAGAGGATGTGGCCATGAGCTGGGCCACGTTCTCTGACCAGGTAAACAGGGGAAGGCGGCCAAGTCGTTGGCCACCTTGAGGAGGAGGGTGGCCATCACTCTGGCCACCCACCTGGGGAGGGCGACCATCACCCTGGTCGCCCAGGACTGGAGGCGGCCAGAGCTTTGGCCGCCCAGACCTATGGTGCTTGGGCCCCTAAATGGATGAGACCCAATAGCCTAAGGCTATGGGCTAGACTTTAAAAATTCAAACATCGGTAAAACGAGTATGACAATTAAGCGTCATTTACAGGAGGGCCCATTGGGGATCCGCGGGATGTCCGAAATTAGGCGTCTACACGGGGGTGGCCCCGGCTTGCTGGAGGGGTCGTTGTAGGACCCAATTAGTGTGCTGGAACCATGGCATGACCCGTGGGTTGGTGTAGGAGGGTTGAAACATATGCGCCCACAAGGTGTTCGGAGAAATGTCGAACACACGTGTGTGAGCCGTATACACGTGTTGTGGGCCTCCCAAGCCTGTGGTTGACCTATTTGGGTCTCCCTTTGACCTTGGAGGGTTGAAGGAAGGCATTCTGGGGTAAGCCCCTAGTTTTTTCACTGGGTGCCACGTGGGGTGGCTTGTAGTCGGGGTGCCCCCAGGTTGGCGCGGGTGGTCGTGTAGAAGGCGGGCAAAATCCGCAACTTAGGGGTCAGGAGTGGTCTCGATTGATTGCTAATGTCGCCGTATACCTCGGCTAGTGGGTCGGGGCCATTGGTAGGGACCACTGGGTTGTCGAAGGGGCTGGGTAGCCCATGCCTTGAAGGTGTTAGAGGAAATTCCCGAACTCTTATTTCCGGGTATTTTTCTGGGGAAATTATCTGAGTACAACAAATGCCCCCCACGGGTCGTGCGTCGGAGGTGAAGATGAGGGCGTACGGCCCATGAACCTCTCCTTCTGAGTTGTTAGAGTTGCATTTTGACGCTTCATGTGCTTTTGCTTTAATGTATTGTATGTGTTGAATTTCTGCCGCGCTGACCATTTTTGGTGTTCTATCTTGCAGTTATGGCACGATTTGGTAGGGACGAGAGGGTCCCGAGGCGTGTGGTCCGGGAGGAGGACCACGGGGTGAGGAGGACCGAGCGGCTCATGCCCCCTTGGGCCCGCCAGTCATCACTGCGGATAATGTGGAGCAGCCCTTTGATAGGTCGCTCCTGCGTTCTTAAGACCGAAGGGCATGACGACATAGCAGTAGGTCCCCCACTTAGTGGTGAAAGATGTTTTCTCCTGGTCTTCCTCTGCTAGGCGGATTTGGTTATACCCCGAGAAGCCATCCATGAAGGAGAGCATCTCATAGCCGACGGTGTTGTCCACTAGGACATCTATGTGTGGGGGAGGAAAATCGTCCTTTGGACAAGCACGATTAAGGTCACGAAAATCTATACAGATGTGGACCCTACCATCCTTCTTCATAACAGGGATGATGTTAGCTACCCATTGCGGATACAAAACTACCCTGACGAACTTGGCCTTATGGAGCTTGTCCACTTCTTCTTTGACCTTGAGTGCGAGCTTCGAGTGAAGTCACCTTAACTTCTGTTTGACAGCTCGAGCGTCGGGCTTTAGGACCAGACGGTGTTCAACTAAGGACGGGTCCAGACCCGACATATCCTCGTAGGACCAAGCGAAAGCATCGGGAAATTCTTTGAGAACTGCCACAAGCACAGCTTCTTCCTCATCCGTTAAGTTGGCACTTATCAATATAATCTTTGGATCATCCTTGGTGCCAAGATTGATTTCCTTGGTGGATTAGTCAATGGAGACATTAGGCTCATCAAATTTCTCTGTTCCATCGACGAAGGAAGCTATCGGATCACTGCCATCTTCTAATGGCTCTTCTTCTTCTTCTGCGTCATCTTCTTCTTCTAAAACGTACACCCCTAGACCGTCATCTGCTGGAGATCCGTCTAGTTCGACTGCCCCTAAAAAAATGGGAGTGGAAGTGAATTCAGAGACCTGACATAGCTGCGCACATTTTTCGGCCAGCTGGCCAATATAACACGTGGGAACCTGACGGACACTAGACTTTTTGGAAGGGAAAGATGCTATGTACAAATCTGAACCTAACCTAGACTTTACCCTACTATGTCCAAGAGAAGCTTGCGGAAGGAAGTTCAAGGTGGAAAGAGTCGGCCCTTGGCCGAGGGAGCTATCTTCCAAGGAGGCCGTTTCCTCAATAGTGAATTCGCAGGCCCACGTTTGAGAATTGGCATTTTTTTTTGTGGTCATGAGTGAAAGTGCAAACCTGATGGGTGGGTTGCCCCATGACCGGATAAGTGAGGAGCGGAGGAAATGGTGGATGGAGTAGGAAGGGGATAAAGAGAACAGGTGATGGCCTGTTCGTAGCAAGGAAGATGCCCGAGGAGGAAACTTGATCAGGGGGTTTATCAAGATGAAAAAGAGAGAGGAGACCAAAGTCTTCCTCGAATGTTGAATCGGGTGGAATTTCTTTTCTTTGGACAACTTCAAACTTTTCTCTCGGCTCTTGCCAAGTTCCTGGCTGAATCGGCCCTATGACAAAGCGACCATACACCAAATTTTTGTCCTGAGTGGCCTTAGGTGGCTCTTCTGGAGAGTAACCCAAACCTGCATGACCCTTGGCAACCCGGAGTTTTCTTCTATGCGTAGGCCCTTGTTCAAGCTGACCTAGACCTTTGCCCATGGTGAAGCCCATCCTAGCCATGATCTCCCATCCTTTACCAGGAGGGATGTTGAAATGTGTGATTGGCCGAGGAAGAAAAGGGGAATCGGGTGGACCTAAAGCAGAAGGTCCTACCGCACCTTCTATGGAGAGAACATGTTTATTGCCTTTATAGGGAATAGTCATGAAGGGGATCTGTTCAGAAGTGATGGCATTAAGAGTTTCCACTAACGGGATGCTCTTGATCCTGATCACCCTACCATTGTAAGGGAACTTAAAGCACTGGTGGGCTGTTGATGGAATTCCAAGGGTTTGCTCAATCCAAGGCCGTCCTAGGATGGCCTTATATGCAGGATCGACATCTAGGACAAAGAAGTCCGATGTCATAACCATCGGTCTTAAACCAAGTTGGAGGGTCACCTTGTCTCAGAAGGTGAGTGAGCTGATCTCAGAAGGGCAATGGCATCTGCCA
Source organism: Amorphophallus konjac (assembly GCA_022559845.1). NCBI lineage: Eukaryota > Viridiplantae > Streptophyta > Magnoliopsida > Alismatales > Araceae > Amorphophallus > Amorphophallus konjac. Next base: position 172,996,845 of record CM040119.1, on the reverse strand, counting down.
TTGCCCTGTCTGCTGAAATGGAGGAGCTTTGGCAACTAATTGAGGCTGTTCCTATCCACAATGAAGGATCGGATTCAATTACTTGGAAGAATTATAAGGAGGAAATGAAGACTAAAATAATTTGGCAAGACATCATACAAAGAGGTTCTGATTTCAGATTCCATGATTGGGTTTGGAAAAATCCAACCACTCAAAATGCTTCTCATTGTATATGGCAAGCTACTCTAAATAAACTACCAACTACTGAAAATTTACAAAAGAAAGGATTCTATATGCCAAGCATATGTCTTCTTTGTATGCAAGGAAATGATTATCAAGACCACATTTTCTTTGAATGTGCTTATTCAAGTTGGGTTTGGAAACACATTCTCATTCGGTTTGACCTTTCCAGGCAACCGAAATCAGGAGTAGTCCAAGAATTGTAGCAGCTTCATGTTGAATTCCCCAAATCTGGGCAATTGATTATCCTTGCTAGACTTCTCTTTTGCATTACTATTTGGAAGATTTGGAAGGAACGTTGTAGAAGAATTTTTGAAGGCACCAACACTAGAAAAAGTAACATCTTCATAGATATCCTTGAAGATACTAGAAGGGTCATTGAAGCTCATGGTCAAAATTCATTAACTGCTAGAGAGAAATGCATCTTTAAAAGATTCATTCTTTTTAATTAGCTCTGAGACCACAACCTGTGTGGCCCTGAGCATGTTAGTTCTGATTTTCAGACTTTTGATGTACAGTTTGATTATTCTTAATACATAGATCATTACTTACCAAAAAAAAGTTGGAGGGTCACCTTCTCTTTTGCGCACCTTTTTGAATTGTCGTAAGCTGAGATAGTGGTGCATACCTCTTCTAAGTTTTCCTCCTATAGACCTATCTTCTTGATGGTTTTCATGGGACAGACATTGATGGACGCTCTCGTGTCTATGAGGGCGGAGTCAACTTTAACTCCGTTGAGAGTAACGGTGAGGCACAACGGGAGTGACCTACTTTCTGGCAAAGCAAGGTCTTTATCAGAAAAAGAGATGGATGGTCTGCATGTAAGGGCCATGATGGCCTCGGTCACGCTACTTGCCTGGAGGTCCTCATTGACCATGATTTTCTGGAGGGATTGAAGTTGAGTGGCTTGGTGTGACAGAGATTTTCTAAGAAGCTCCAGGATGGAAACCTTAGCGGGGGTCCTGTCCAGATGCTGGAGAATGTTGTACTCCACGGGAGGGCCTTGAGAATTAACCCCTTCCTCCGGCTGAGACTGCCTTTGGGATGGGGGGATGATGTGGTTTCGGAGAGTGACATTGATTGAGGCTTCCTTCGGGTGATCCTATTCTGAAGGCTTTGGACGAATGAGCTGTAGAGGAGCTGGTGAGCCAAAGATATATGAGAGAGAAGCCAAATCATCTCCAGACTTTGTAAGAGAAGGAGGTGGGACCGATCTTGGTTGAGGTGGCTTTAGGAGGAGCAAGGGGCGCTCCTGCACCGACTGAGCTTGTAGAGAAACATAGGGCTCTTGACATGACATTTGAGGAGGGTTGATCAAGGTGAGTGGTTTTTGGGTAGCATTTGGAGACTGACTAGGTGGTGAGACCAGGTTTTGGGATTGAGTGAACATATTGACATCTGCCCAGGGTTCATGAGCTTCTACTTCTATTTTCCTATACCAGCCTGGGAATCCTTCTACACCTCACATCTGAGTCCTTTTGAGAACTCGTGGTTCCATTCCGATCACCGTGTTTACCCGCTCATGCTGCCTTGAAGTGGAGGGATCTTTTGTTGGTTGATGAGTTGGCAGTAGGTTATGCACTATGCCTAGGTCCTTGTTGGGTTTTTTGAGGCTGGCAATAGCTAACTTCACATCTGCCCAATTGATTCTCCCCTCATCATTCATATAATATACCCAGTCCCGGAATTGGAAGCAATTGAATATGTCATGCCCGGGGGCTCAATGATATGGACAATACCTAGAAGTGTCGGCATTGGGATGAACCCAATCCCGCTGCGGGGGAAGCTGAATGGAATCCGAGGACATAAGGGCAAAGAAAATGTCACCTAGAGTTTCAGGCAACGGAGGATAAGTAGCCCTTTTCGGCCTAGGAGGACCGTAGCTTTGAGGTGGAGGAACATTGGAATAAGGCTTGGAATTACCCTGCCCCTGGTTAGCAGTAGCCTGAGTGGGATAGGCAGCCTGGCGATTGTTGGTTTTGAAGGACTGGCCAACTGCATTGACCTGCTCATTCACGGTAACACCCTCGGTGGTAGGGACAGTCGGGGACTTTCTACCCTTGGAGCGAGGCTCGAAGAAAGGAGGCAAGGTGGGATCCTTTACCTGAGCTTGGACTATCCGAGCTCGGTTGTAAAGTTGGTGAAAGGTGTGGAGTTCACTAAGCATTAGAATGGCCCTGAGCTGAGGGGTGGCATTGTTCACTAGCATGGTGACAGCCTGGGATTCGGGAATGGGAACCTGCGTCCTAGTAGCCATAATCCTCCATCAGTTTGCAAAACTGATGAAGTCCTCATCGGGATTCATTTTCTCCATGACTAGGTCAAACAAAGTGGGGGAAATAGATGACATGTGACCAAAGTGAGCGAGGAATCGCTCGGAGACTATATCAAAGTTAATGAGATCGATAGCTGGCAAGGATGCAAACCAACGTAGGGCTTCGCCCTCGAGGGATTTTTGAAATAGATGGACCAACAAGACCCTATCGTGTAGCCATTGGTGAGAGTCCATAAGGAAACCCGAAAGATGATGATGAGGGTCAGTGGTACCATCATACCTCCTATAGTTGGGAGCCTTAAATCCGGGTGAAAAATAAGCATTAGGAAGCTTGCAATATTGGGCTAGCAAGTGGGGACGCGAATTGGGCATACTTTCGGCCACCGCTTGCCGAATGTAGCTTTGGATCTCTTGTCGGAGTGAGGGGTCCGTCCCTTTCAAAGGGGCACCCATGATTGGTGGAGTTGGGGGTGAAGGAACCCTTTGTGGGGGTGTTGGATAGCTGAACTGGATCGGAGTTTCGGGAATGGGTCGACTCGCGGAACCTTGGAAAAGAACTTGAGCACGGGAAGGTGTGACAGGTGGAGACATGTGTGGGATGGCCAGAGCCTTCCCACGAGAGGCCATCGTGGCTAAATCCACGGGGGAATAACGGGACAGCACGCTAATCAGCTCCTGATCGTCGTGCGGAGATAATGTAGGAGCCCGCGGGCTACCACGTCCATGGTTGCTCGGGGAAGAAGAAGCCGAATCGGCGTGGGCAGCCTCATTTGGTGTGGCCGAAAACATGCCTATGAAGGCATCCAAACCATTATCCTCTATTTGAAATAGAGGATTGCCCCTAATTCCGGAATCAAATTGGGAAGGAAATTCCTCCTCATAACCTGGATTTGAATAAACCTTCTCCATCCTAAACCAATTATTAGTTGGTTTAGAATAATGAAAAATAAATGTTTAGGGGGGGAAGGAATGTTTCCCAAACACAACCAAGTATAGGCACAAACAACGTCCCAATTTCTCTTTTTTCTAATTTCCACTTTTTTCTTTTTTTTCTTTTTCCTTTTGGTTCACTCGAAGGAGAGAAGGGAAACTAAGGGTGTGGTGAAATGAACTCCGGGAGCCTAGCAGAAACTTCACTCAACCCAAGATGACTAATAGGACTTCCATGGTACAACCTGCCTGGCGACCATGTGGGAATCCACGATTCGCGAGGACTCACGGAGGTTCCCGAATGGACTGAACCGATTACACCCGAGTGGGAATCCCCAGGTGAAGGGTCCAATACCAACGAGAGGGTTTCCTAAAAGGGGTGGTGCCGGCTCTTCCTAAACCCAAACCCATAGATTAACCCGCAGAAATTAACCATTCAATGCACAAACAGGTAGAGTTAAGAGAGAAAGAACAGATCTAGCACACATAACACTACTACGGGGGAGAAAGCATGGACAAGGCAGAGGGCAGCCAGAGTGTTGGTCGCCCACAGATCTGGGCGGCCAGGTCGACTGTCGCCCAGTGGAGAAGGCGGCCAGAGTACTGGCCTTCTAGCAGGGATGAGGGCGGCGGCGATGGACGCCTGAGCCCAGGGCGGCCAGGGTACTAGTTGCCTAGATGGTGGCCTAGGCGGCCACTGGGTTTGTCACCCAGGGACCTAGGCGGCCAGGAGTCTGGCCTCCTTCTGTTCGAGTTTCAGAAAACTAAAAAATAGAGCTACGGAAATTGAACTAATGTACAAACATGATTGCACTAATCCTTGACTTCAAGCATGAGGGACTTACAGTAGGCACTAGAAGGTCCCACCATGATCGCCACTTCGCTTGTAGGCGCCCAGAGATTGGCGTTCGATGTGGTGTTGTGGATGTTGTTGGATCGGATCGATTGGAGATGCGGACTTGCTTGGTGCTTTGGGGATGAGATATCTCCGTGCAATGGTACCTACAGAGGAACAGAAAGAGTCAGAATGTGATCGCCAGAGGTCGTTTTACCTTAACCTCACAGGGTGATGATCGCGGGGAGATGTTCAAGATGAAGAGACGTGGGTTCCCTCTTCCTCATCCTCGGCAGGCCAAGGGCAAGGAGCCCTGCTCGCCCCTTGTGCTGAAGTCCTTCAACGTAGGAAAAACCTCTTAAGTTGGGGACTAGGAAACACTACATGCAGGACTACGAACTTACCTGGAAGCCGTAATGCAAGTAGAAAGTAGAGGGTGTGAAGTTCAAACCAGGTCGAAGGAAGAAGGAGCAGCCTCCGGGATGAAGTTCTCCCAATTCTCTCCTTTCCTCTTCTCGAATGTCCTCCCCAGAAAAATGTGTCCACCTCTCTTACTCTGGAGGTGGTAGAGTTTTGGTTCCATGAGCCGGAAGTTGCAAAACGTGGGTTGAAATCGTGCAGAATGGGGGAGAGGATGTGGCCATGAGCTGGACCACGTTCTCTGACCAGGTAAACAGGGGAAGGTGGCCAAGTCGTTGGCCACCTTGAGGAGGAGGGTGGCCATCACTCTGGCCACCCACCTGGGGAGGGCGACCATCGCACTGGTCACCCAGGACTGGAGGCGGCCAGAGCTTTGGCCGCCCAGACCTATGGTGCTTGGGCCCTTAAATGGACGAGGCCCAATAGCCTAAGGCTACGGGTTGGACTTTAAAAATTCAAACATCGGTAAAACGAGTATGACAATTAAGCGTCATTTACAGGAGGGCCCATTGGGGATCCGCGGGATGTCTGAAATTAGGCATCTACACGGGGGTGGCCCTGGCTTGCTGGGGGGGTCGTTGTAGGACCCAATTAGTGTGCTGGAACCATGGGGTGACTCGTGGGTTGGTGTAGGAGGGTTGAAACATACGCGCCCACAAGGTGTTCGGAGAAATGCCGAACACACGTGTGTGAGCCGTATACACGTGTTGCGGGCCTCCCAAGCCTGTGGTTGACCTATTTGGGTCTCCCTTTGACCTTGGAGGGTTGAAAGAAGGCGTCCTGGGGTAAGCCCCTGACCTTTTCACTGGGTGCCACGTGGCGTGGCTTGTAGTCGGGGTGCCCCCGGGTTGGCGCGGGTGGTCATGTAGAAGGCAGGCAAAATCTGCAACTTAGGGGTCGGGAGTGGTCCCGATTGATTGCTAACGTCGCCGTATACCTCGGCTAGCGGGTCGGGGCCATTGGTCGGGCCCACTGGTTTGTCGGAGGGGCCGGGTAGCCCATGCCTTGAAGGTGTTCTAGGAAATTCCCGAACTCCTATTTTTGGGTATTTTGCTGGGGAAATTATCCGAGTACAACAATTGCTCCCCACGGGTCGTGCGTCGGAGGCGGAGACGAGGGCGTACGGCCCGTGAACCTCTCCTTCTGAGTTGTTATAGTTGCATTTTGACGCTTCATGTGCTTTTGCTTTACTGTATTGTGTGTTGAATTTCTTGTGCGCTGACCATTTTTGGTGTTCTGTCTTGCAGTTATGGCACGATTTGGTAAGGACGAGAGGGTCTCGAGGCCTATGGTCCGGGAGGAGGACCACTGGGTGAGGAGGACCGACCTGCTCATGCCCCCCGTGGGCCCGCCAGTCATCACTACGGATAATGTGGAGTAGCTCGACTAGGGGCACACGGCTATGGCAGAGGGCCCCGTTGGCGAGCGCGGTAACGGAGTTGGGGCTGTGGAGTTGGCCCGTGCGTCGGAGGCGGGCGGGCTTTACACTTATGATCACAGTGGCGGCTACCTAGTGGAGTTCCCTCTGGACCATCACTTGTTCGAGTTCCTTAGGCGCTTTGTCCCGCCAGACATGGAGGAGGGTGACTCTCGGGTTGCTGGAGCCTGTCGTCGACTGGAGCGTGCGATCTTGGTGGGTCGAGACAGTTTGCATGGAATTGTCCTCGATGGCTTTTTGAGTTTCTCCAGGGAATATTAGAGACAGTGTTAGTTTCCCAGTGCTGAGTGCCTGGGCTTCTTCAGTAGAGCAGACCAGTTCAGAATCTGCGCTGGAGTGATGGGTCCCGCTTCCTGGGATTTGCACGGACTCCACCGGGCAGAGACAGAGGGAAGACCAGGGTTAGCATTGGAGCCATCAGGGTTGGAGTATGCCGGTGAGGGTTATGACGACCACAGCCTTCTATCCGGGATTTTGCGACAGAGTGCTGTTAGCTGGTATGGCCGCTGGGCGGTAATTTCGTCACACAGATACCGCCAGGGAGCTATCGAGTGGTTGATGGGCATAGTACACCACTATCAGGTGCTGCTAGACCAAGCTGATATCAGATATGCTGTGACTGCGGCTCTGTATGGGTACCCCTACTACACGGGGCTTCTACAGGCGTTGATAGAGTGCTTCAACCACAGGTGGAACACTGTGGCAACGGCCGAGGGAGAGACATCGTTAGATTAGTGGTATCTATACAGGATCTCTGGGTTGCCGATCAGCGGCGAGGGGTACGAGGAGATAGTGATGGATGACCTCCATTGAAGCCACACCGATGGACATGGGACATACCAGGTTTCTTACAGCTACCGGTATTTGCTGAAGACCTGGAGGGACTTAGCCCTGGCCAGGAGAGAGAGAGCAGCACAGACTCCTAGGGTGTCGCTGAACGCGTGGGTCCGCCACTTCTACAATGGACCCTTTTGCTTTTACCAGGAGTTTGTGAGAGACCAGACCCCCTGGGAGGAGTTCACAGAGGTGGAGTTGCGCTTCCGGACATACACGAGGTACATCTATGTGCCACAGGAGGGGTGGAACCCCCATAGACTACCGGACGTGACACACCTGGCCGCATACTTGGCATACTGGTTGGCGACATTCATGGTCCCACACGGGGAGGATGGCCAGCTGAGGGTGGAGCTGTTGTGGCCTACGTGCCAACTGGCGGAGGGACAAAGGCTGGCCTTAGCCCCGACGGCTCTGGGCAATGTTTACCAGGGACTGGGGGTACTGGCGGTGCATCCGGCACCTCGTGAGCAGAGTCTGCTTCTGTCGACCCACTACCTTTGTGTGGGTTGGCCTACTGTTTCCAGGGTTGGTGTCTCGTGGGTCTGTGGCGAACCAGGCAGCACCATTGTTATTCAGCTTCACTGGGCAGCCGGACGGGGACGCAGTCGTACAGTTGGAGGAAGCCAGGAGAGTCCTGTGCTACTTGCCCGACAGGGGCGAGGAGGGGATTCCCTTTGACGGTGCCACCAGGGACTCCCACCTGATTCTGGTGCCTTCGAATGGCGGGGCGGCCTGCGCCCTTCCTTACCAGTAGGAGCCGGATGCGGCATTGTGCACAGAGTGGGTGATGAGCACCCGGCCAACGGTGGTGCCTCTACACCGATGTGTGACGAGCTTCCTAAAGCCATACTACCCGCACAGGTTTGCTCGAAACTTCAGGTACGACAAGGGGATCCCGCCAAACCAGGAGTTCCCTTTGGCGGGTCGTCAGTACAGCGGCCGGGACACACATTTGCTAGCTGCGACGCGGTGGGACTTCTACTGTTGCCGAGAGCCGGAGAGATTGCCGACGCCTGGGCTGGGACGCAGGGGATGGTTTGACGTCCACTATGCCAGGTGGTGGTTTGAGCACAGTCACCAGTATCGGCAGAAGGCCTCGGCGGTCCGAAAAGCCAAGGAGACCTGTCTCTTGAGGGAGGATCTGCCCCTCATCGCACTAGATGATGGGTACCTACGGACTCGCTTCTCTCGGATCCGCCGGGAGGTGGAGCGGCTGACATAGTACGCACCTCAGGGGAACCGAGGCTCACTGTCTGCAGGGCGCAGCGGCAATGGGGCATGAAGCCTCTCAGGCAGGCGTGGCCGGCGCCTGGAGGTACTGGAGCGGCGGCGCCTCGACCTGGTGCGCCGAGGACTTGAAGGACCCAGTTCCTAGCTGACGGTGGGTTCGAGCCGAGGGGCTCACTGGACTGAGTGCTCCCTTAGGGGAGTTTTGCAGACACGGTGATCGATGACTGGAGGCGTCATATCACCCATGCGATTGGGCCAGCTGGACCCGTAGAGCTCGTGTCCCTCGTCGAGTGCGCCTACACCCTGAGGGATGTGAAGGAGGCGGTCGCGAAGTCTGCACGGGTCGTAGGCTTGAAGCCGGAGCAGTTGGTTCCTCTGTCGCTGACCCCCTTTGTGGCTTCAGGTAGGACCTCTCCATTAGTCTGTTGCCCCCACTTTGTTGTTTTCTAGGGTACATAGCTGAGGCATCTTATGTGGTTGTGCTTATTAGCTGGTTCTGTGGCAGACAGAGATCACCCCTCCACGGGGACGTCTTCCGGGGACGGTGATGGGGCCCTTCAGCCACGACGGAAGTGCCCCCGGGTAGAGACCGGAGTCAGGGAGGCCAGCGAGTCCTCTGGGGGACCCGCTGCCAAGGAACATATTGAGGCGGAACCAGCTCTGAGTAAGTGTTATATCCACCTGCTTGCTTTATATTGATTCAGCCTTTATGATCGGCTAACTTGGTGTAATTGGATTTGCTTTTCATAGCGCCACTAGAGGCCGGGGCTGACGCGGCCTTCTCGCCACCTCAGGAGATCGACCCACCACCTGACGATGGGGTCGATTACGAGATAGATATGGAGGGGCTCCTTCGTCTGATGGACGAAACTGCCCCCAACGTCGAGACCTGTTCGTGTGCTAGGCACGGATTCAGAGGGGGGGGTCAATGAATCCCCTCTAAATATTTGCTTCGATTCAAATCTACAGCTGAATAAAACTATTGCGTATACTCAATGAAGTCTAATGAGACAACCGAGTTCACTTACTCCAGAAATTGAAAATGCTGGAGGAGATAACCCAAGGAATTTCACAGACCCCACTCACAAGTTCCCTCAAGGAACTTTTGCCACGAGAAACACAAAGAAGTAGGAGCTTCAACTAAACCATTCAGTCAAACACTTAGCAGCAAAATCAAACTCAAACTGAAATCACATAGAAAGGCTTCTGATATTAAATGCTTAAACAACCTGTGAAGAGGGCAGAAGATAGGGAAATGCACACCATAAACCAACCACTGCACGCAAGATTTTTTAGGTGGTTTGGTCCTCCAGACCACCATCCACCCCTCACCCCAAACCGGAGTGAGGCTTCCTTTGCAAAAGCAAGAACACGCAGACTCAGTCTGCAAACACACGCTGCCTAACAGCTTGAGCCAGAGGAATACACTCCTCTCTTCCTCCACTCAGGAGGGCAACCACTAGCGACACCCAGTCACTAGCAACCAGAGACCGAAGTCTCTCTTCTTCCAAATCAGAGGGAACCCACAAGTGACCACCTGTCAGTTGCAACCAGAGACACCAAGTCTCCCTTCCTCTGAAACCCAGAGGGAAAGCAAAAGTGACACCAAGTCACTTGCAATCGGAGATACCAAGTCTCCCTTCTCCTGAGTCCACAGGAGGAATCCCTACCTCAAACCAGAGGATCGGAAAAACACACTGAGCAGACGAAAATAACAAACAAAAAATAAAATAATAAAAACAACAGTAGCTCCGAAGAGCGATTCCAAAACAAGTCTTCAAGGGAAACTCTCTATTTTTCTTCCTTAGTATTCTCTTCACTTTCTCACGATCTCACAATCTCTGCACTTCTCCGTCTATCACTCTTTCCTTTCTCTCTTCTTCTGCTCCTCAGACTCTGATTTTTCTCTCTTTCTTTTTCCCTTCAGCTCTGCTCTTCTTCTGCTCTTCGTCTCTCCTCATATAGTTCTCCTCTCTGCCGTTCTTCTCGTCTTTGATCGCAGAGAAGGCCTTCTTATATGGCTTCAGATCTGGGACCCATGAGCTCACTCATTGGGCGCGTGGAGGGAACACTCCCACCAAAATAATTCTGGAATGCCTTAGCCACGTGTCAGCATCTCGGCGTTGTGGCTAACCACGTGGCAGATTCTTCCATTCGATTCCTTGCCTCGGATCACGAACCCTTTTACCTAGTACTTTGACTTCCACGTGAAGTATGTTCATAGATTATAGGTTTGCCCAGCACATGCTCAACCAAGTCACTGGCCTGGGAAACATCTTGAAGTGTTAGCTGATCGTTCTGGCACAGACTTCATAAAGTAATATACGAATATGCACATACCTTAGGTCACATATAATAAAACGTGCATAGTCATATAGAAAGACATGCACAGACATCAGGTAACGTGCAGTACAGTATGCATAGACCATGAATGTGCAATAGTAAGAAGTGTGCACTGACCTTGTATCACACAAGTAAAGAATGTGCAAGAATCTTGATAACATAAAGGAAACATGCATGGACTCTAAATGACATGCACTTACTTTAGACAATGTAACACAGGGTGTGCACCGACATGAGTAACACAAGTAAAGACTTGCACCGACCGTGAATTATACACAAGCTGTAATTGCACTGACCTTGTGTATGATCAGCCAAAGGAATGCACCAACTTGGTGCGTACAAAACATAACTTGCACTGACCTTATGTGTGCGGCAAAGGTATGCACCGACTTGCATGCTTCGAGACTTGTGTGTATATGTAACATGTAGACATGAAACTTGCACCGAGTTGTGATCGCAGCAAAAACTGCACTGACTCAAGCTCACACCAAATAGGCTAACAAAGCTAATACCAACTCTGTACTGACCTTCTATGAACTAAGTATGCACGGACCAAACATTGCATCGACCGGAGCTATAGGAAATAGCACGAACTTTGTATATACAAGGTGAAAGCTACACTGACTTCTGTAAGCAAAATGTGGGATATGCACTGACCTAGTGTTTGACGAAATGTCATACACATAGAACTGACATGCACACATCTGCACGGACCTTGTGTGGAAGATGCACCGAGGCAAAAGGTTGCACAGATTCTAAGCCACATAAGATGCAAAGTGAGATGCAGGATGTGCACCGAGTCTAAGACGGATACAGAATGTGCACCGACTTGAACAGTGAAGTGCACGGACCTTGAATGACCAAAAATAGGCATATGCACAGACATGAATAGTGTATGCACAGACCTTGACTCGTGCTAGCAGGGAACATGCATTGACCTTAGTGTGTGCATATGACTTAAGAACCTGAGAGAAATGTGTGTACACAACCTGTTCGATGATATGTTTATGCATACAATTTAATATGCCATTGTTCTGAAATGTGCATGAACCTCATATGCAGTCAATCAAGGATATGCATTGACCTTAACAATGAACAAACTGAGACATGCACAGATCTCGTGTGCAAACATGCACTGACTTACAACAGCCCCTAAGACCAGACGCCTATTTAATCTATCATGCAAACATAGTGTGACTTATAGTGTTTGCTATCATCAAAACCATAGGGGCACAACAATCTCCCCCTTTTTGATGATGGCAACACCACTATGAGTCACACTGGCTCATGTCCAAACTATTCTCCCCCTTTGACTTCATAAAAAGAAAATAGTTTGAGATAGAAAAATAAGCATGCATGAAGTGAGTAATGTAGAATATCCCCCTTTGAGAGGCAAACAATGCTCCTTGCTCAGAATAAAACAAATCTTTCAAGAAGATATGTAAGGAGTGTGTCAAGAATAGATTGAGGAAGAGTGTCAAGGCAACAAGCAGAGCACAGGATCTTTCCTGAACAATTCAACAGATATGCAAGTTGAGGAATTAGTAAAAAAAATGTACCTGATCTGAGGAAACTTATAGCAGGTATCACTATTATAAACTCAAGAACATAACCAATTGATATGGAAAGAGAAGTCATCAAAAGCACAGCGTCAGCCATAGATAAGATAGGAGGATTTTCAATAAGGTACCAAATTCATAAATCCTGATAAGCGAATGTCAGACTCTTCTATTATAAGAGGTTATGAATGAGTCTAAACTTACCAGCATGATTTAAGAATGATGTATACAAAGTTTATCAGGAAAATTCACTACTCATATCTGAAACATCTTTCAATAGAGATGAACCAATTGCACATATGACATACATGTTTGACCTCCTTCAGTCTTACTCAATCAATTTCAATGACTCCTTTGGAAGTTACACTAGACAGTATTGAGATTAAACAAATATGAGTGATCTGCATTTTCTTTGATTACACTAGTTTTTCAGAAATTTTCTATTGAACAGCACTTGTTTTTCCTGAGCAAGTTTGGTTAAATCAACACCTTTTTACGTGAGGCACAACACGTCTTAGGTGAGGTGACCCAGTTACTCAGTGTGACAACCATATTACTTCTCAATATGAGAACAGAGTTAGCAATTTGGAGTGTCTTTTTACATGAGGAGACACCTTGATTAGAGGCCAGAATCCCCAGTTACTCAACACAGCCATGCCATTGCTCTACCAGATTTTCAATTATTTTTACAAAAAGAGGTAACTATGGCACTTCATGACATGGGCTTACTCTATTTCTTTGATAGAGAACCCAGTTTCTCTGTGACCAAAGTCATTGCTCTTACTTTATTTTCTTTCAAATATTTTCAGATTTTTCAGACAATGCTCAGTACACTGAAATGTTTAAGACAATACTTTCTACATGTATCTTAACCAATGAAAGTCTTGTTTTTAAAATTTCAGATTTCAGAAGGTTTTGCATGAAGTTACATGAGACAATTGGTTAAGATTTATTAAACATAATGATTCAGATATTTTCAAGACTTTTAAATCAAAACTTAATGTATGCATTAGACTTAAATCAAGTTGATTCATCAGACATTCTTAAACCAGTATAATACAAGATTCTTCTTTTAGAAATATGTCAGATTTATGATTAGGGTACACAGATTGAGATCCTTCCAATTCAGATAGATTGACCGTGCAGCAAATCAATGGAGGCAACAAGGAATTTTATTGAGAGAACAGTAGAAGACAACAATGATGCAACACGAGGTGATTGTTAAAGCAATGCAGTTCAGAAACCAGTATTAAAGACTGGAATTCAGTCCGATTAGCTTGATAAGATTGACAAGGTAATATTCAAGCAAAGCTCTCCTTCAGCAATTTAAGGAGAAGCAGACATAGAATTTAGTTTCAAAACGATTGAGATTTCAACTGATTAGAATGCAATCACCATCACATGAGAATAGAGAAGTGATCTAAATGACTAAATAGGTAGAGTTCAAATTGAGAAACTAATGAGTCTAAAATGCTCCCCCTGTCTAGATGCAATGAGTCATTTCTTTTTAGATTTTTCAAAAATGATGATATGCAATACACTGCTCTACATGCATGCATATGCAATGACTCTCCTAGAGATATTTCCTGAACATGAATGTCATGAACATCATGCAGGGATAACCAAACTCCCCCTAACTATATGCAATGTATGAAGATTTTAAATGCAACAAGTGCAATAATAGAATGCAGAGAGTTTTGACAAATTATGCATCATGAATGTGCAGATTGTGCTCATGAGTTTCTAACCTTTTCTATGTGCAGACTCAAGCACCAAAGCATAAGAGCATGAGGAATGAATTTCTTCAATGAACATGTGCACACGTAGCTCAAAGTATAAACTCATGTAGCTCAATGCAAATGTCAAAACAAATAAAAAGAATGTATGCATGAAACTTTTAATCAGATTTAACTTAATATGCAGTTAAAACATGTTCCTAAGAAATTCAATTGAGCAGATGTGAAGAATGCAAACTATTACCTGCATGGGGTTTTACCAATTTAGGTGCCTTGGTTTATTTACCCCCTTTTTATTCTTCAGCCCCAAGGCACACCTGCAAGAACAGTTCCTTATTTTGAAAATTTAGAACCCAAGAATTCTTGGGTCCTAAACCACCAGTGGCGCCTCTAGAGGATGCTTTCCACATTTTCTGAGCAAATAGATCATCAGACTTCATCATAAAACAGTTAGACATTGAATGTCCTAACTGATCACAATAAAAATATGAACTAACAGGTTTTGAGTACCTTTTGTGCATGAGAGAATTAGCATTGAATTTCTGGTTATAATTAAACATGTGTTCATGCTTTCTATGAAACACTTTCCTTTCTTTAGCCCACCAATAGTCCTTGACTGTATGGCCATCCTTCCCACAATTGTAGCACTCAATGCGCTCACATTTAAGACCAAGAGTAAAAACATCTTTCTGTGCAGGGAAGTTGAAAATTTTAAAATTAAGTTTTCTACCTTGAGCATGACAGCATTCAATTACCTTATGACCTGGCTTTCCATAATTGAAACATGCAAAATATTTTCTATTTCCAACTGATTTATTCCTATCAACAGCATACTGATTTGCATGGAATTTAGCAGATTTGAAATAAACACCTCTCCCCTGGTTGTGCCAACAGTGAGCGGCAATGTGGCCCATCTTGCCACAGTGAAAACAGGAAATTTTTTAATTCTGAAATACATGATTTTTAGGATAAGGTTTCCAAGCATGCATTTTACTGGCATTTAGATCATCTTTTTTCATCAATTTGCAGTTATTCATCAAATGGCCGAGCCTACCACAGTAATGGCATGAAATTCTCTTCTTGTGTTCATGAATATGTGTGTTAGTGTTTGTAGATCTAAGAAATCAACTTAAGGAAAACTAAGAATAATTATGAGAAAAGAAGAAAGGGGAAGAGGAGAAAAGGGGAGCATGTGAGGATGCTAAGGGGAAAGGTGATCGCCAGAGACGCGAGGGTCTCAAAGATATACCAATAAATAATGAAGGGATCGCGATATAAATACCTTTAAAGGCGGGGAGATTGTGAGAGACGACTTCCTTCCCTTCCAACTGGCCGGCCGATGGAGGGAGTTCTTCTTATAGATTACCCTTGCAAAGATCAAAGACAACAACCAATAAAAATAGGAATTAGAACCAAGGTGAGTGTAGCATCAAATTCATAATAAAGATAAGTATGAAAATCATGTATAAGAACACACCTTGTTGGGTGTTGCCCTTTTAAACCCCATGCAATGGGTGAGGATGAAAGTATGATGTTATGAAAATAGAAGTGTGCAAGTGTTGCACAAAAGGGGGTGTGCTAGAGTGCACAATGTGGAGATCTCAATATTGAGATAAAAAGAAATAAAAGGAAGAGATGGAATAATGATGCATGCAATGCTAACAATAATAAAACAAAGAGATAAGAGAAGGGGAAAGCTTAGTGGTTTTAAGGATGAAGATCTTCAATGGAGGAAGAAGAGGATGTAGAACTCCATAGATGTAGAGGCTTCAAATCTTCAATAGAGGAAGAATAATTCCATGGATGTAGAGGCTTCAAATCTTCAATAGAGGAAGAAGAACTCCATGGATGAAGCTTTTAGGTGCATGGGAGTCTTCCTCCTTGAGCCTTTGATCCAACAGCACCGCCTCTTGAATTGATATTGATGTTCTTAACATAAGGGAGAGAGGGGTCCTATTTATAGGGGTGAAATTCGGAGTTAATTTCAAGGGAAATTAGGAAAACATGTTTTAGTTGGATTTGGAATGAGATAAACATTGCCCAAGTGTCCCCTCAACATTAGAAAGCCTTAGGAGTCCTTTCTCAAGTGAAAAGGGTCTCAAAATGGGGAAAGAAGGAGGTTCTGCCGGAGTTCGGAATTGAACAAGAATTGACGATCGGACAGACGGTCGCTATTTAAAATAACGCCCGCAGAGGTGTCGCTAATTCTGAGGCATTTCGAGACGGATTCAGACTTTCCGAAATTTGAAAAGAATTGACGACTTTTAGGGGGGCGCTATTTATAATTTAATATGAATTTCGGACGGATTTAAAATCTCAAAATATAGCAATGCAAATGACGACTTTCCACGCTATCGTCAATTGAAACAACGACTTGCACAGTGTCGTGAATAAAAAGTCACAAGGAAATGATGACCACGCGTTCGGGCATCAATTGAAATGACGCCCCGTGAGGGACGTTATTTCAATTTATGTAAAACAGGGCCATTTTTCATTTCTTATTATTATTTTCTCATTTTTTAGGTGGACGTGTATCTAACTGTGCTGACTCAATTCCTATTTTTTCATATTTTTCTGACACCCGAAAGGCCACCAAATCACCCCTGAAAGAGGGCCAAAAATAATATTAAAATATTCCAAATTGAAATTGACGTCATTCTCAATGTCGTCATTTCTCTTTTTTTTTATTTTTTTATTTTATTTAAAATTAAACAACGCCTCCTTCCATGTCGTTAATTCTAAAAAAAATTGAAAAAATTCCCAAAAAATCCATAAAAATAGGGAAAAAGAAATGAATAGACGCCTCCTCAAAGAAGCGTCATTTGCATTTTTTTTATTATTTTTAAAATAAAATGACGCCTCCCCTCATGCCGTTAATTCTTAAAAAATTCGTAAAAATGGAGAAAAACACCCAGAAACTCCAGAAAAATAGGAAAAAATAAGAAAAGGGAAAAAAAGGAGAAATCCAATAAAAATGGAAAAAACCACTCAAACAAAGTTAATTTGAGGGTCAAATTGGGACATTGCGAGGTAATATGAGATGTGCTTATAGTAATGTCAATTTTGACGTGTCTACAGTGTTGTGGACAGCATGCATATTTTTAACATGAGTGTGTGTAGGCTTGTTCTGCAAATGTCCATTTCCTTCAGCTTTTTCAGTAAGTTTCTGATTTTTCTGAATAGTAGCTAGGTTTGGATTTTTCTGTGCAGGGAACTGAAAAACCAATGGAGTTTTGATGCTGGTTTGTTTTGAGCTACTTACAAATGATGTATGAATTCTTTTTCCAAGACTCTTCTTATTTACTGGATTATACCCCAGCCCCTCTTTCTGAAAATTCACTTTCATCCCCAGTAGTTTATCCAAATTATCTTGACCTTCAACAAATCTGGATAAAGAATTCTTTAAGTCCTTAATCTTATTTTCCAGGGATGCAATATGTAATTCATAACTCGCAATTTCTTGTTCACTGCAATTCATACACTCTTTTAGCACTTTGTTTGTCGTTTTATAGTTCTCAACTTCTTGTTCGAGATTGTGCAATTTTTCAGATTCTTTTATGCAGACTGACTTTCCTTTTTCTATAGTTAAGAGTTTTTCAGACATAGTAGAGTTGAGATGTTTGAGTCTCTCATTTTTTAATTTTAATTGTTCAATCTGTTCACTTTTGTTATCAGATTTGGAGTTCAACTCTTCACTCAGCCTTTCCTCTCTTTGTTCAGTTTCTAATTTTTCATCCAACAAATTTTTGTTCTCTTCCCCCAAGGATGCAATTAAGTTTTGATGCCATACTAAATCACTGTGAAGGCTTTCATTCATTTCCTTTAGAAATTCACATTTATTACAAACTGATTTACTGAAACACTTTGATTCAGCTTGGAATTTTTATTTTTCAGTATCATCAAGACTTTTCTGAAGTTCTGCATTTACACCTTTAACAATTTGAAGTTTTTCATGAATCAAGTCATTTTCCTTCACATAATTCTCAAGTTTCTTTTCTGCCTGTTCAATTTGATTTCTAAGATCATTATTTTCATATTTCAATTGTTCTAGCTCTGAATTAACACATTCAAGATCTTTCAACAATTCTTCTTTCTGAACAAGATTATTGACATAAACCTGATCATCATTAGTCGAGCTAAGTTTTCTTTAAGTTCAACAACTTCACATGCAAGTTCTTGATTTTCCCTTGTAAATAAACTAATTTGTTTCTTAAGCATTTGGACATCAGACAAGCATGTATCATAGGACTATTTCAATTTTGAGCAATTTTCACATGAGGACTCAGAACAATTCAGATCAATTTTCTTTTTCAACTTTTTATATTGTTTTCTCAACATCTCATGTGACTCTAATAGCTCACCATATGCATCCTGCCAATCATCTAACGTATAATTCTCGAAGGGGTTTACCTGATTATCTTCCTCTTCTTCATTTTGACTGCTATCTTGATCACTGCCATTTGCCATCATGCATCGGTCATCATTTCCATGGCTGGCAGTCTTCAGCTTGTCCAGTATCTCCTTAGCTGACCTGCAATTATAAAAGTAAGAGTGGAGTGCCTCGTCAGTCGCTACCTTCATCAGTTCCAAGGCTCTTTTATTTTCATCCCACATCAGTCTATGTCTGTCAGTCCATTTAGACTTGTTCTTTGGTAGATTGTATGGACCATGTGAAATTAGTTTCCACAGATCTGGATCGACAATCTTAACAAACATATCCAAGTTTTTAAACGACATATTAAAATCCGTACTGTTGAAAACCGGTGGATGAGCCATGGAAGCAAATCAACAAGCAATTTCAAAACAGTATGCAGATGACAGACATGCACCGAAAGCTAGCAGGATCCTCTGCAGATCGCTGGATCTGGAAGTTCAGAGACCCGCTCTGATACCAATTGTTGGTGTGCTAGGCACGGATTCAGAGGGGGGGTGAATGAATCCCCTCTAAATATTTGCTTCGATTCAAATCTACAGTGGAATAAAACTATTGCCTATACTCAATGAAGTCTAATGAGACAATCGAGTTCACTTACTCCGGAAACTGATGAAATGAATAGGGAAAAAAATATTTGCTTCTATATCGTTAATTCTAAAAAAAATTTGAAAAATTCCCAGAAAATCCATAAAAATAGGGGAAAAAGAAATGAATAGACGCCTCCTCAAAGATGCGTCATTTTCACTTTATTTTTATTATTTTTAAAATAAAATGGCGCCCCCCTCATGCCGTTAATTCTTAAAAAAATCGTAAAAATGGAGAAAAATACCCAGAAACTCTAGAAAAATAGGGAAAAATAAGAAAAGGGAGAAAAAAAGGGAGAAATCTAAGAAAAATGGAAAAAACACTCAAATAAAGTTAATTTGATGGCCAAATTGGGGCATTACGAGGTAATATGAGATGTGTTCACAGTAATGTCAATTTTGGCGTGTCTACAATTGCCCCGCCTTGGCGTCTGCTCTGCAAGGGAGCAGAGTGTACTGAAAAGTAGATGCCAAGGTGTGATGAGACACGCGATCAACATCACTTGATGAGAATTAAATCAAAAGCTCGAGATGAAGCAATCTCAAGAAATTCAATGAAATCAACGATGTTTGGATAAAAGAGAGAGTGAATGCGCATGCGGGCACGAGGGAGATAAAATAAGATGATCAACTTCTAGCGCGGTGGAAGTATCCCAGGTCACAAACCTGTAGGTTTAACCATTGGGAGCGGTTACCAGCCAATGTGGACGTGCTGCAACCAAGGCAGATCTAAGGAAAATGATTGTAATAAGAGGATAGAAATCCAAACAAAGAGCTTTCGATAAAATGACCCAAAACAGCGACAAAAACAAACTGAGGATTCCATTCAGCAATGAATATCTCATATCTGGAAAGATTAAGATCAATTTGACTCTCCAAATCAGCTTATCAGAATGATGTTCCGACGTTGATTCAAAGCCCTACATGAATGCATGCTGGGTTTAAAGGAAAAATTAAAATAAATTAAAATATAAGCTAATCAAGGATAATATTGCTAAACTGCCAAGACTAAGTCAAGAAACTGATTTCGCGAGCTGATATCGAGCCGAAGCCCGTTTATCCGCGCACCATCTCGTGAAAGGGAACCATCGTCCCCAGTCTTGGACGGCTCAACGGCCTATCCGTGTGACTAAGATTCCTCTGAAATCATCATTATTTTTGATAAAGGGGAACTCAAATTCCAGATTTATCAAAGCCACAAGGTCCTTGATATAATCTAATAGCGTAGATAACATATAGTAGGAATGCATACAGGAAGATGGTGATAGCAATGAGCATGTGGGGAACTGAGAAATGATGTGCAAACACCGTGGGACTTGGATGATGATGCCCAGTCGGTGGGATCAAGAGCTTCTTCCTGCACTCAAAGATTCATTAGCTAAGATATCATAAAAGATAAGCAATGATGATAACAATCATAATATGACATGAAAGTATCAAACAACACTGCATAGCATTGAAAAAACATCATGGAAAGCATCATTCCAAACGTTTTTGTTCATTATTGCCATGAGGATGACAATCTTGGCAGATCAGAAGATTTATGCATGAAAGATCAGGATGACATCCAGAATGGTCACAGAAGCTGGCTCTTGATTGATTAGAGTGACGCGCAGAGTGGTAGAGATAATCAGAAGATTGGCGTGAATAATCAGAATGATGTCCTGGGTAGTAGGAGATTGGCGTGAATATTCAGAATGATAGAGAGATGATAATCGAAGTGCCCAGGGTGACATATCATGAGAATACTGGGAAGAATCAAAAGATTGATAGCAATGAGTGGAGAGGGCTCATCCCGTGCTCTTGGTCCTTGTAAAATTATTGTCCCTGTAAAAGCACCATTAGAAAAATATAATTTTTTTTGAAATATGCAAATTTTTATGGATTTTGAAAAAGTATTCAAATTTTTATGGATTTTAGAAAATATTTGATTTTTTGTTTGAAATTTTGAAAATATTCAATTTTTTAGATTTTGATCAGGAAATATTCAACTTTTTTTGGATTAGGTTTGGAAAATATTCAACTTTTTTTTGGATTTTGGTTAGGAAAATATTCAACTTTTTTTGGATTTTGGTTAGGAAAATATTCAATTTTTTTTTGGATTTTGGTTAGGAAAATATTCAACTTTTTTTTGATTTTTGGTTTAAGAAATATTCAACTTTTTTTTATTTTGGTTTAGGAAAAATTTAACTTTTTTTGGATTTCGGTTAGGAAAATATTCAACTTTTTTTTTGGATTTTGGTTAGGAAAATATTCAACTTTTTTTTGGATTTCGGTTTAGGAAATATTCAACTTTTTTTTTGGTTTAGGCAACATTCAACTTTTTTTTGAATTTTGGTTTAGATATTACTAAATCAACATCAAAGGGTGTTTTAAACCACTGGCTAGGGGTCCTCCTTCCTTCCCCTTTCGCTAAACAAACTACCCTGAGTCGGGCGTGCATTGAAGGGTGGTGCCCTATGGCTGACTACCGAGGGTTAATGATGCCCCTACCAAGGCCATACCCGAGAAACATTCGGTCTTAGAGGGAGAAGAGAAGAACAATTGGAGATAAGCTTTATGCAGGATGGAAGATGTCGGGACTTGAATTCCTTCCAAGATATTTCCCCTCAAAGAGGTGGTCTGTTGCGCCGGGGCTTTGTGCCTTTGATTTTTAGACCCTTGACATGCATGCGACCAGGGTTTTCCCTGTGGGGACTTTGCCTCTCTTGACATGTCATAATTCATAATTTTACTTTTATCAAAATTTTGACTTGATTTTCATAATAGCTCTTTTAGCGAGATTTATCATAAAAGTTGACTTTATTTTTGGGTCAAGACTGCCCCTATTTGAGACTCCTCTCGTATTGGGGATTACCGAGGTTGGTTATCTCATCCGGCAACCTCTTGCCCCTGCACTTGGCCGACCAAAGAAGAGAAAAGACTTTCATGAATACTCATGGCATGGCCAAAGTAGCAACAGTATTTACCCAAAGGAGCCGGCTAAGGACGCCGTGAAGTGTGCGGAATGCCCAGCTAAGGGTTGCTCTTAACAAGCGGGGAGGGAATGCTGAACTCCCAGCGCAGGGTTCTTATTAACCAAAGGTGCTGCAGAAGCAAGCCTAAAGACTCTTTTCTGAAATTTAATGAAGATGAAGATAAAGACCTAGGATAAAGGCCTAAAATATCACTCTTAATCATGTTAAGAAGCACTTCATTTTGAAAACCATGCGTGAAGTAATAAGTAATGGCATCATAAAAATGCGTACTTACACCAATATGTCACCTTGTACTCCTTTGAAATAGCAACTACTGTCGGAGACGATGTTGATCCTCGTGGGATTTGTCCTCAAATGGCAGATAAAAAGATTGGAAGCCAAGGTTTGAAGTGGCTTAACAAGAAGGAGTGGTACTAAGGCCAGACTCAGACAAATAAGGAGAAAAGGAAGAGAGGCAAGGGCTAGAACTCCCTCGCTAAGGCGCGGAGACCCTGATCACATGGAACAGTCTACAGAAGAAGTGAAAAATCAAGCGGAGAGGTGAGGACTAAAGCCTCAGAAGCAGTGGGAGAATGGGTAGATGCCCAAAGCAGTGGAGGTGGAAGAAGTTGGGTCGGACCCATGATTAGGAGGAATTAGAAGAAGAAATTGATAGATGGAAAGAGGCGGATCCGGAGGGTCCGGAAGCAAGAAAGGAGGAGAATCATGATGCGGGTAGGAATCATCCGGAGGTTCCGTAGGAATAAAATGTCGAGGGACGCGATGCCCTGGAAAAAGGTATAGAAAAAAGTGATTGAAGAGGAAGAAAAGAATGAAGGACGCGATGTCCTGGAAGAGTAAGAAGACAAATCGGAAGAAAGATGGAGGGTCCGGAGGTTCCGTAGGATGAAAATGTCGAGGGACGCAATGCCCTGGGAAAAGGTATAGAAAAAAGTGATTGAAGAGGAAGAAAAGAATGAAGGACGCGATGTCCTGGAAGAGTAAGAACACAAATCGGAAGAAAGATGGAGGGTCCGGAGGTTCCGTAAGAAGAAAATGCCGAGGGACGCGGTGCCCTGGGAAGAGTGGATGAAAAGGGTCAGGAGGTTCCGGAGGGGTAGCGAAAGAAGGGACGCGATGCCCTAGGAGGGGAGATAAGAAATCCAGAGGATCCGGAGGAGGAAGACACCATGGGACGCGATGCCCAGGGAGGATGAGAGAGAAATCTGGAGGATCCGGATATGGAGGTGTAGAGGGGCGCGATGCCCTAAAAGGGAGGTCCGGAGGTTTCGGAGGTTCCGGAGGAAGTAAATATCGAGGGACGCGATGCCCTGGGAGAATCAGTAAGAAGCCCAGAAGATCAGGACGTGAGGGTGTGTAGGGGCGCGATGCCCAAAGAGCAAGATTCAGAGGTTCCGGAGGGGGAAGATACCATGGGACGCGATGCCCAGGGAGAGTCAGTGGGAAGCCCAGAAGATCTGGATGTGAGGGTGTGTAGGGGTGCGATGCCCAAAGAGCAAGATCCGGAGGTTCCGGAGGGGGAAGATACCATGGGACGCGATGCCCAGGGAGAGGGGATAGAATATCCGGAGGCGTCATGGAAATAGCAGGAAAGTGGGCGCGATGCCCAAAGAGGTGAGATAAGAAATCCAGAGGTTCTGCAGGAAGGGCATGATGCCCTGGAGGGAAAGAAGAGAAATCTGAAGGGTCCGAATGCGAGAGTCGGAAAAGGGTGCGATGCCCTGAAAGAAGATTGGAGGGGGTGCAATACCCCGATAGTGTAAGGGGACCGGGAGATCTCGAGGGTGAGGATGAACAAGATGGGGAATGCGGAAGATCCGAAGGTTCTGGAAGACGGGGAAAATATGGATCTGGAAACCCGGGGAAAAAGGAATGCAAATGCATGCGAATGCAACAAAATGGATGCGATGAATGCATGAAATGCAAAGAATGTAAAGAACATGAAGGGTGAGAGATGAGATCCTCCTTCTTTCCCCTGGAGTGGCTCACAAAGAATTGGTGATAGACGGGAATATGGATGGTGTTGAATGGAAGGTGGATGGAATAGCGGAAGGCCCCTTAGCACCAAGATAACCGCCCCTCCATGGCAGTGAAAGTGTATAGCCAATTGGCCCAATGGATAAAGTACAAGCCCATGACGAAACTTCAATAGTAAATGACAACTCCCTTAGAGAGTGAAAAGCAATAGTGTAAGAGAGTTGGAAAGTTGGGATAGGAAGCATCGTCATGTCTGAAGACTGTAGAGTATGAAAAATATTGATCAAAATGGGCGTTCGCCCCTTGTATGGAAGAAAAGGTTCAAGATTTGAAAGTTGGAACAAAGGGTGCCATGCCCGGCCCTTGGGCATAGACTCATACGGCATCATCTTTTGACAATCTCTTTTAGTGAGTAGCGGCGGGGACTCGGCCTCTTCAACCATGCTCGGCACGACAACACGGATCGGCATCTGGCAGATAAATTCTTGCATCTTGAATAGCACAGTCGTCACCAAATTCTTCTTGCTCGGCTCTTGATCATCTTCGGCACAATCATTTGAAGAGGCACACCCATTCCGAGTGGTAAAGGAAGGTGAAGCGGAGGCTGAAGGCTCCATGGGTGGTGGTGTAATGGGAGGTGTTGGAGAAAGGGTGAGTGGAAACGGAGGTTCAAACACGTCGAGCTTCTCCTTTTGCCCAGAAGCAGTCAGGGTTGGCTTGAGTGCAAAAAGGGATGGATCCTGCTCAAGATTAACCATGGGTAAGGGTGAATGGATAGATGAAGGAATAGGCAAAGTGGGTTTTGGGGTTATAGGCAGAGTGGAGGGCCGAGGTGGCGGTAATGGGGGGTTAAAGGAGAAAGGTTCGGTGGTGAGTTTGGTGGAAGCCGATGGAGTAGAGGCTAATGGCGTATTGGGTGGAGGTTTAGTGGAAGGTTTGGCAGAGGCCAGTGTTGCGGAGGCTAATGGCATAGCTGGTGGAGGTGTAATTGGTGGAGGTTTGGTGCGAAGAAAACGCCGGATGGGGCGAACGGTGTTAGAGAGAGGAGGAGACTCAAGATGCACCGGCGTGGGTGATTGGAGTATCGACCCATCATCGTAACACCAGTAAGTTTCAAAGGTGGGGGTTGGATTGAAGACGGTGGCTTCGTCTTGAGCAGGAGGCTCCTCTGATGGTAATAGAGGAAGTGGAAAACGGAGGAAACTCGGAAGGGGTGCCTGTAGAGCTTCATCTTGCGCCATCTTGAATTCTTCAGTTGCCGGCTCTTCATTGTCACGCTCAAGTGGACGCCGTAGTGGGGGCATATATGCAGGTGGTGGAATGTAATGGTATGGCATATGTGGAGGCGGAGGGCCATACAAGTGACTAGGGTGAATGGGTGGAGGGTGGATGACGTCCACTTGAGCGTTGAAATCTGTCGGCTCTTGCTCGCTTGCGTTGTTGATGCTGTGGTCGTCTCTCATGTCCTTCCAATCTTTCTCCATCTTTGTAATGTTATTTAGAGCGGCATAGAGGGGATTGACTGGAGTAGGGGGGGCGGGCTGTGGGCTCTTAATCCTCTTTAATTGTTCCTCCAACGAAGTGACCTTTTCAAGAAGAGTTTGATGGAGGGGTGTGATTTGAGCAACAGAGGGTTGGTACCGCGACTTTGGAGGGGCGGATTGATATGAAGGCCGTGGAGGTGGGTTAATGGGCCGACCCACAAAAGGACCCGGACGAGCCGGGTTGCAAGGAATGTGTGTGCCTTGGGGCCATGGAGGAGGAGGAATAGAAGGAGGCGGGTGATGAATCGCCCGAGGAGGAATGCGTGCAGAGGAAGGTGGGTGAGGAGGAACATGTATAGAAGGAGGTGGGTGTGGGACCACCCGAGGAGGAATGCG
Organism: Amorphophallus konjac; assembly: GCA_022559845.1. Taxonomy (NCBI): domain Eukaryota; kingdom Viridiplantae; phylum Streptophyta; class Magnoliopsida; order Alismatales; family Araceae; genus Amorphophallus; species Amorphophallus konjac. Next base: position 172,971,169 of record CM040119.1, on the reverse strand, counting down.
TGTAGAGGAAGGTGGGTGAGGGGCCACCTGAGAAGGAACATGTATAGTAGGAGGTGGGTGAGGGACCACCCGAGGAGGAATGCGTGTAGAGGAAGGTGAGTGATGGGCCACCCAAAGAAGAATAGAAGGAGGATGAGAAGAATGAGATGTACTCTCAACAACGGCCTTAAAGGCTTGGATTTGTTGAGGGGTGAGATGATCCAATGCACGGATGAATTGAGAGACCTTGTCATCGTTGGGAGGAGACGGTCCCGAAGGAATAGTGGCTCGTGATTGAGGTGAGGGACCATGGGATTGGACATTGCCCATAGGTTAGGCAATACCATAGGAATGAGGGCGTGGTCCCTTGAAAATATGGTGAGAATTATGATGAACATGTTGAAATTGAGGAGTATAAGATGTACGAGGTTGTGCATCCTCATGAACATAATTAAGATTAAACATGTTATTTTGTCTATCAAGGTAAGCCATTATGCAATCAAAATTCAAACAAAATAATTTGCAAAGAAGCACACAAGTTGGAATGATTACCGTTGATTTTTTTTATTTATTTGAACCTTGGTGAATTAATGACTTTTAACAAACTTCGGAGTGATTCACACAAGGGAGGAACCTAGTTTCAATGTAAGTTCACTTCGATGCCAACTAAGAACACTCTCTCACCATGCATAGGCTAACTAAACCCAGGACTACAAAGGTACAACCTGTCCGGCGTCCGTGAGGGAATCCACGGGTGCGGGGACTTACGGAGGCTTGGTTTAGGAATTTCTAATCCAAAGAGATGGAATACTCAATGGAGGGTCCTTCCTTCACCAAGAGGGGGGTGTGGCTCCTAAAAGTGTAGAGAGAGGAGGTCTCCCAAGTCAAATGCACTATGGATGTAGAACTAATGCAGAATAGAGACAATATATATGCATGAACATGATATGATAAGAATGAGGCAGAACACACAAGAAAATAGATCACTCAGGGAAATGATGCCCTTAGCCCTGCCGCTATATTATGAAAAGGCGCCCCTGTGAGGGGCGTCGATTCCTGTGAAAAAAAAAAATTTCGGAGAGGGCAAGGAAATGGCGCCCTGCACCTTGTCGCTAAATGGTGAAACAGCGCCCCTGTGAAGGGCGCTAATTCCCTGTGAAAATTTTCTTTTCAGAGGGCCGGGGAAATGGCGCCCTGCACCCTGTCGCTATATTGTGAAACAGCGCCCCTGTGAAGGGCGCTAATTCCCTGTGTCCCAGAAACACTCCAACGGCCAGAAAGCTTAAACAGTGAGAATAATAGGAAGAAACACTCACAAACTCCAATCATGGATCATGGCAATCAAATATAAACATGAAATAAAGCATGTCATGCTCATTTTTTTTGGATAGATAAATGGAATTTCTAAAAATCTAGCAAACTAACAAATCACATAGGGAGAGTGCTACGTGGAGCACAAAGGGAGGCGCGCCGTGGGTGCAAAAGGGGAGATGGCACACGTGGGTGCCCAAGGGGAAGGGTAATCAAAAGAAAAATAAAAGGGGTCCCACCGTGATCGCCAATTTGTAGATCTAAGAAATCTACTTAAGGAAAATTAAGAATAATTGTGAGAAAAGAAGAAAGGGGAAGAGGAGAAAAGGGGAGCATGCGATGATGCTAAGGGGAAAGGTGATCGCCAGAGACGTGAGGGCCTCAAAGATATAACAATAAATAATGGAGGGATCGCGATATAAATACCTTTAAAGGCGGGGAGATTGTGAGAGACGACTTCCTTCCCTTCCAACCGGCCGGCCGATGGAGGGAGTTCTTCTTATAGATTACCCTTGCAAAGATCAAAGACAACAACCAATAAAAATAGGAATTAGAACCAAGGTGAGTGTAGCATCAAATTCATAATGAAGATAAGCATGAAAATCATGTATAAGAACACACCTTGTTGGGTGTTGCCCTTTTAAACCCCATGCAATGGGTGAGGATGAAAGTATGATGTTATGAAAATAGAAGTGTTCAAGTGTTGCACAAAAGGGGGTGTGCTAGAGTGCACAATGTGGAGATCTCAATATTGAGATAAAAAGAAATAAAAGGAAGAGATGTAATAATGATGCATGCAATGTTTATAATAATAAAACAAAGAGATAAGAGAAGGGGAAACCTTAGTGGTTTTAAGGATGAAGATCTTCAATGGAGGAAGAAGATGATGTAGAACTCCATGGATGTAGAGGCTTCAAATCTTCAATAGAGGAAGAAGAACTCCATGGATGAAGCTTTTAGGTGCATGGGAGTCTTCCTCCTTGAGCCTTTGATCTAACAGCACCTCCTCTTGAATTGATATTGATGTTCTTAACACAAGGGAGAAAGGGGTCCTATTTATAGGGGTGAAATTCGGAGTTAATTCCAAGGGAAATTAGGAAAACATGTTTTAGTTGGATTTGGAATGAGATAAATATTGCCCAAGTGTCCCCTCAACATTAGAAAGCGTTAGGAGTCCTTTCCCAAGTGAAAAGGGGCTCAACATGGGGAAAGAAGGAGATCTTGCCGGAGTTCGGAATTGAGCAAGAATTGACGACCGGACAAACGGTCGCTATTTAAAATAACGCCCGTAGAGGTGTCGCTAATTCTGAGGCATTTCGAGACGGATTCGGACTTTCCGAAATTTGAAAAGAATTGACGACTTTTAGGGGGGCGCTATTTAGAATTTAATATGAATTTCGGACGGATTTAAAATCTAAAATATAGCAATGCAAATGACGACTTTCCACGCTATCGTCAATTGAAACAACGACTTGCACAGTGTCGTGAATAAAAAGTCACAAGGAAATGATGACCACGCGTTCGGGCGTCAATTGAAATGACGCCCCCGTGAGGGACGTTATTTCAATTTATGTAAAACAGGGCCATTTTTCATTTCTTATTATTATTTTCTCATTTTTTAGGTGGACGTGTATCTAACTGTGCTGACTCCAATTCCTATTTTTTCATATTTTTCTGACACCCGGAAGGCCACCAAATCACCCCTGAAAGAGGGCCAAAAATAATATTAAAATATTCCAAATTGAAATTGACGTCATTCTCAATGTCGTCATTTCTCTTTTTTTCATTTTTTTATTTTATTTAAAATTAAACAACGCCCCCTTCCATGTCGTTAATTCTAAAAAAAAATCCGAAAAATTCCCAAAAAATCCATAAAAATAGGGAAAAAGAAATGAATAGACGCCTCCTCAAAGAAGCGTCATTTGCATTTTTTTTATTATTTTTAAAATAAAATGACGCCTCCCCTCATGCCGTTAATTCTTAAAAAATTTGAAAAAATGGAGAAAAATACCCAGAAACTCCAGAAAATAGGAAAAAATAAGAAAAGGGGAAAAAAGGAGAAATCCAATAAAAATGGAAAAAACCACTCAAACAAAGTTAATTTGAGGGTCAAATTAGGACATTGCGAGGTAATATGAGATGTGCTTATAGTAATGTCAATTTTGACGTGTCTACAGTGTTGTGGACAGCATGCATATTTTTAACATGAGTGTGTGTAGGCTTGTTCTGCAAATGTCCATTTCCTTCAGCTTTTTCAGTAAGTTTCTGATTTTTCTGAATAGTAGCTAGGTTTGGATTTTTCTGTGCAGGGAACTGAAAAACCAATGGAGTTTTGATGCTGGTTTGTTTTGAGCTACTTACAAATGATGTATGAATTCTTTTTCCAAGACTCTTCTTATTTACTGGATTATACCCCAGCCCCTCTTTCTGAAAATTCACTTTCATCCCCAGTAGTTTATCCAAATTATCTTGACCTTCAACAAATCTGGATAAAGAATTCTTTAAGTCCTTAATCTTATTTTCCAGGGATGTAATATGTAATTCATAACTCGCAACTTCTTGTTCACTGCAATTCATACACTCTTTTAGCACTTGGTTTGCCGTTTTATAGTTCTCAACTTCTTGTTCGAGATTGTGCAATTTTTTAGATTCTTTTATGCAGACTGACTTTCCTTTTTCTATAGTTAAGAGTTTTTCAGACATAGTAGAGTTGAGATGTTTGAGTCTCTCATTTTCTAATTTTAATTGTTCAATCTGTTCACTTTTGTTATCAGATTTGGAGTTCAACTCTTCACTCAGCCTTTCCTCTCTTTGTTCAGTTTCCAATTTTTCATCCAACAAATTTTTGTTCTCTTCCCCCAAGGATGCAATTAAGTTTTGATGCCATACTAAATCACTGTGAAGGCTTTCATTCATTTCCTTTAGAAATTCACATTTATTACAAACTGATTTACTGAAACACTTTGATTCAGCTTGGAATTTTTATTTTTCAGTATCATCAAGACTTTTCTGAAGTTCTGCATTTACACCTTTAACAATTTGAAGTTTTTCATGAATCAAGTCATTTTCCTTCACATAATTCTCAAGTTTCTTTTCTGCCTGTTCAATTTGATTTCTAAGATCATTATTTTCATATTTCAATTGTTCTAGCTCTGAATTAACACATTCAAGATCTTTCAACAATTCTTCTTTCTGAACAAGATTATTGACATAAACCTGATCATCATTAGTCGAGCTAAGTTTTCTTTAAGTTCAACAACTTCACATGCAAGTTCTTGATTTTCCCTTGTAAATAAACTAATTTGTTTCTTAAGCATTTGGACATCAGACAAGCATGTATCATAGGACTATTTCAATTTTGAGCAATTTTCACATGAGGACTCAGAACAATTCAGATCAATTTTCATTTTCAACTTTTTATATTATTTTCTCAACATCTCATGTGACTCTAATAGCTCACCATATGCATCCTGCCAATCATCTAACGTATAACTCTCGAAGTGGTTTACCTGATTATCTTCCTCTTCTTCATTTTGACTGCTATCTTGATCACTGCCATTTGCCATCATGCATCGGTCATCATTTCCATGGCTAGCAGTCTTCAGCTTGTCCAGTATCTCCTTAGCTGACCTGCAATTATAAAAGTAAGAGTGGAGTGCCTCGTCAGTCGCTACCTTCATCAGTTCCAAGGCTCTTTTATTTTCATCCCACATCAGTCTATGTCTGTCAGTCCATTTAGACTTGATCTTTGGTAGATTGTATGGACCATGTGAAATTAGTTTCCACAGATCTGGATCGACAATCTTAACAAACATATCCAAGTTTTTAAACGACATATTAAAATCCGTACCGTTGGAAACCGGTGGATGAGCCATGGAAGCAAATCAACAAGCAATTTCAAAACAGTATGCAGACGATAGACATGCACCGAAAGCTAGCAGGATCCTCTGCAGATCGCTGGATCTGGAAGTTCAGAGACCCGCTCTGATACCAATTGTTGGTGTGCTAGGCACGGATTCAGAGGGGGGGTGAATGAATCCCCTCTAAATATTTGCTTCGATTCAAATCTACAGTGGAATAAAACTATTGCCTATACTCAATGAAGTCTAATGAGACAATCGAGTTCACTTACTCCGGAAACTGATAAATGCTAGAGGAGATAACCCAAGGAATTTCGCAGACCCCACTCACAAGTTTCCTCAAGGAACTTTTGCCACGAGAAACATAAAGAAGTTGGAGCTTCAACTAAACCATTCAGTCAAACACTTAGCAGCAAAATCAAACTCAAACAGAAATCACATAGAAAGGCTTCTTATATTAAATGCTCAAACAACCTGTGAAGAGGGCAGAAGATAGGGAAATGCACACCACAAGCCAACCACTGCACGCAAGATTTTTTAGGTGGTTCGGTCCTCTAGACCTACATCCACCCCTCACCCCAAACCGGAGTGAGGCTTCCTATGCAAAAGCAAGAACACACAGACTCAGTCTGCAAACATACGCTGCCTAACAGCTTGAGCCAGAGGAACACACTCCTCTCTTCCTCCACTCAGGAGGGCAACCACAAGCGACACCCAGTCACTAGCAACCAGAGACTGAAGTCTCTCTTCCTCCAAATCAGAGGGAACCCACAAGTGACAACCTGTCAGTTGCAACCGAAGACACCAAGTCTCCCTTCCTCTGAAACCCAGAGGGAAAGCACAAGTGACACCAAGTCACTTGCAACCAGAGATACCAAGTCTCCCTTCTCCTGAGTCCACAGGAGGAATCCCTACCTCAAACCAGAGGATCAAAAAAACACACTGAGCGGACAAAAATAACAAATGAAAAAAAAATAAAAACAACAGTAGCTCCGAAGAGCGATTCCAAAACAAGTCTTCAAGGGAAACTCTCTCTTTTTCTTCCTTAGTATTCTCTTCACTTTCTCACGATCTCACAATCTCTACACTTCTCCATCTATCACTCTTTCCTTTCTCTCTTCTTCTGCTCCTCAGACTCTAATTTTTCTCTCTTTCTTTTTCCCTTCAGCTCTGCTCTTCTTCTGCTCTTCGTCTCTCCTCAGATCCTTCTCCTCTCTGCCGTTCTTCTCTTCTTTGATCGTAGAGAAGGCCTTCTTATATGGCTTCAGATCTGGGACCCATGAGCTCACTCATTGGGCGCGTAGAGGGAACACTCCCGCCATGATAATTCTGGAATGCCTTAGCCACGTGTCAGCATCTCGGCGTTGTGGCTAACCACGTTGCAGATTCTTCCATTCAGTTCCTTGCCTTAGATCACGAACCCTTTTACCTGGTACTTTGACTTCCACGTGAAGTATGTTCATTGATTGTAGGTTTGCCCAGCACATGCTCGACCAAGTCACTGGCCTGGGAAACAGCTTGAAGTGTTAGCTGATCGTGCTGGCACAGACTTCATAAAGTAATATACAAATATGCACAGACCTTAGGTAGCATATAACAAAATGTGCATAGTCATATAGCAAGACATGCACAAACATCAGGTAACGTGCAGTAAAGTATGCATAGACCATGAATGTGCAACAGTAAGAAGTGTGCACTGACCTTGTATCACACAAGTAAAGAATGTGCAAGAATCTTGATAACATAAAGGAAACATGCATGGACTCTAAATGACATGCACTGACTTTAGACAATGTAACACAGGGTGTGCATCGACATGAGTAACACAAGTAAAGACTTGCACCGACTGTGAATTATACACAAGCTGTAATTGCACCGACCTTGTGTATGATCAGCCAAAGGAGTGCACCAACTTGGTGCGTACAAAACATAACTTGCACTGACTTTATGTGTGCGGCCAAGGTATGCACTGACTTGCATGCTTCGAGACTTGTGTGTATATGTAACATGTAGACATGAAAATTGCACCGAGTTGTGCTCACAGCAAAAATTGGACCGACTCAAGCTCACACCAAATATGCTAACAAAGCTAATACCAACTCTGTACCGACCTTCTATGAACTAAGTATGCACGGACCAAACATTGCACCGACTGGAGCTATAGGAAATAGCACATACTTTGTATATACATGGCGGAAGCTGCACTGACTTCTGTAAGCAGAATGTAGGATATGCACTAACCTAGTGTTTGACGAAATGTCATACACATGTTGATTTTATTTTGCCTGTCTATCTTTTCTTTGGGGTTTTGAATGATGAAATGACAAGCAAGTAATCAAAGATCCGCTCTTAACCTATGAACATGTGATCATGAACCTAGGCAACCAAAGCTAGCTCTAGCATGGGCATGCTATCTCGCTCAAACTACGCTAAAGAAAAGGGAAAACACACGCCGGGGCATGGAGCAAAAGAGTAAATAAAACACACCGCAAGGGGTGGAGCAAGCAAGAAAATAAAAGAGATATGTGATGAACGAGAAAGCTAATGCCCAAGACTAAGGAAAGATGTGATCGCCACCAAAGTAAAAACAAGCAAAAGACCTGTAAATACCTTGGAAATAGGTGGATGAAGCACCCGCCCACGGGAGAGAAAACTAAAGAGAACCTGCAGGTCAGCTAGAAATAACGGCCAGGACCCTGTGCGTTACTTGGAAAGTAACGGCCACGCGATAGACCGCCAGGAGAAGATGACGTGCCTGCACCAGACCGTCAGATCACCTGCAGTAGCAAAGTGTAGATTCTTTTAACTCCAACTCTTCCAGTCGGCTAGAAGACTTGGGCCTCGTACTGGTGAACCTGTAAACCTGCCAAAGATGTAGAAGATAAGAACAAAACAACCCAAATTAGCCCTTTCAATAATATAGCATCAATTCTCAAAAGAACTTAAAGACATCAAAAGGAGAGGGGATTACCGGGGAGTTTTTTGATTTTTTTTAACCCCTCTGGGCATTTTCGAAAGATTAGGAGGATGTTTGGATGCTTAGAGAATAGTGAGAAAACGTGGAGAAAGAGGAGGGACAATGCTTTGATTGAGGAAAAACCAGGGAAGAACTTAAGCATGCGATGATGATGAACTTGAAAGACTAAAACCAAAGTACTCCCTTGATTATGAGATGGATGAACGTGGGAAGCAGTTCCTCTTAGATGAAGATGGCTCCTGAGTTTGGCAGCACTTCGTCGTGAATTTCAAAATCCTCCTCCCTTCGGCCATGAAGTCAAGGGTTCTATTTATAGACCCTCAAACTCTTAGGTCGGGCAGAGGATTTTCCAGCAAGATAAAGGGATAACTCTTAGCAAATCCTCGAAGATAATATCACCAAGAGTCCATAGAAACAAACAGAAGGTCCTGAGGATCAGATTTGAAAGAGATATCGTCAATCCAAACCCTTATCTTCGGCCATGGAGTAGCAGAGAAAAGGCCTGAACTGTCAGGACTCTCTGAAGGAAGTAACGGCCACACGACAGACCACTACATGGAAATAACGCACCAAGGAACATCCGTCACTATCAACCTTATCCCTAAAAGATAAGATCAACGGGAAGAAGACCCAATAAGCTGGACTCTTCAAGGAAGCAACGGCCAAGGAATAGGGTGTCAGAATGAAACAACGGCTGCACGACAGACCGTTATTATCAACGTGTAAGCCAAAAGGATAAGTTTTAAAACGAGGCCTTAAGCCTTAGGACTCTTCAAAGAGTAACGGTCCAGGACCCATCCGTCAGAATGAAACAACGCGCCTATGACCGACCATTATTATCAAAATGGAGATCAAAAAGGAATAGAGGCATTGCTAAAATTCATCCAATGAAGTAGCCACAAGGAACCATATCCGATCAAGGAGTTAAGACCCAAGAAATAGGCTTCAACTAATCAAGAGACTCAATGAAGAATGAACAACTCAGAGCATCATATAGAATGAATAAGGAGATGACCCGACTTATTGGGTATAAAACGGGTGTCAACAGATGCCCCTCCTTAACATCCTATTTGCAGGGGAACGAGCGGAGGTGAAGCGAAAGCGAAATGGAACATGGAGATGAAGCAGAAAATGAAGCGGAGTGAATCAAAAAGAGGGCGTTAAGGTAAACGACACCCGTTCTCATCCAACAAGCGATAAGAATTTTCTGGAAAGCTTCAAAAACTGATCACAAGAAAATAGCCAACCAAAGGATGCAAGTCTGGAGGAGCTAATAACTAAGGAAAGGAAACACGGCTAGCCACCGGAGGCAACGGAAAGAACAAGAGACTAAACTCTAGACAGGAATCTTTAGCCAACCAGATCAAGCGAACAGATCGAAGGAAACCTTCTAATTCAGAGTGGAATGATTCTCCTTATCCGAGATCAAGAACACAACTATTCACCATCACTGAGATACCTTGAACAGATGAAGCTTCATGAATGCTCAAAGAATGCGCATGATGCATGCTGGGCTAAAGGAAAAGAAATCTTCAAAACAAATGCAAAGAAAGATAAAATATCAAATACTCGAGAATAATATTGCTAGACCAGAGAAATTAGGGTCAGGACACCATCTGCAACCACGGCGTGCAAGATAGAACCATCATCCCCAAACTTATTCCAATCTAACGGCCTATCCAACGATTAAATATGTGAACTTAGATCATCATCATTTTTGTTTAAGGGGAACATCAGATCCTGGAACACATGAATGACCAGCCGGTTCTCGAGATAATATCGTAGATAACATATAGTAATGCATTAAGGGATAAGGGACGAGATACAAATACCTGACTCACCTTCCGGACGGACGGTAAAGCATGATTTCGTTCACAAATTCCTTCATAAAAGATAGGTTAGCCAAAAAAATAAATATGATCATGAATCAAGGCATAACCATTTGTACGTGCGAGAGGCATCAACAATGAATATTCTGACAGAATATAAAACCATTTTGACATCCAATAGACCATTTAATTCATTAAGAAACTTGCAAGTTTTTAACGGTCTGATGAAAGGGCGTTACATCAAGTAACGGACCATCCTTAGTCCGTCATAAACCAGGTGGTTCTCATTCTTCAATAAAACAGTCCAATCATATGTAACGGTCTGTTCAAGACGCGTCAGAAGGATGTAACGGCCAGATGATAGACCGTCACATTTCCTGAGCGTTCAAAAAAAAACAACAACCGAACGGTCACGGCCCATCATTCCACATTCAAGCAATCAAACGCCCAAAACTCAAACCGAGAAACCACCGGCGACCACCGCCCCCACCACCATAATGGCCGGCGACGAGGCTCCCCAGCCACCACCACAGAGGAGGGAGAGAGGGAAACGGATGGCCATACGGCGGTTCCACCGCCGTCTCGAACGGGAAGTGATCCCGCCGGTCACGGAAGAGGAAACGGCGAGGAGAAGCCCAAGAGAAGAAGAAAAAGCTCCCACGGTCGTGGAGGACCAAGGGGAAGCCCCATTGGGTGCAGAGGAACCCAAAGAACCAGAGAAGAAGAGGAAGAGAGGCATGGACCGTGAGGTAAGTCCTTCCGCCCTAACTTTAAATTTTAATTTTTTTATGTTTTTATTATGAATGCATGTGGGATATAAGGGTAGAAATGGGTCTACGAACCCCCTAGGAACAATTGTAGGCCATTCGGCCAAGGTGGGAAGCCACGGGGATACAAGGGAAAAAACCTCCAAACGCAGACAATGTGACGGTCCTGCCAGCGACCGTCACTCGCCTGACGCACCACCCCGAGTCCGTCAGAAGCAAACGACGCCCTACCCCAGGGCCGTCACATCTGCCAGGGTCTTAAACTATTTTTAGGGTTTTTAATTTTCAAATTTTTGTTTAGTTTTCAATTTTAAAATGCTTATGCAATGTTTTATGATACAATTAACTAACTTATGATCTAAATAACATGCAGGGAAAACGAAGATCAAGGATCTCCTGGCTGCAGGTCTGGGCGGTGTACCAGGCACTGCCCGACTACCAGAGGGAGCGACTAGCCAGCATGGGATTCGCCGAGGTGCTCAGCATCGAGGTGATCCGGATGGACACACCCTTGTTGTACGCGCTGCACGAGAGATGGGACCCGATCAGCAGAGCTTTCATCTTCCCGTGGGGCCACATGATCCCCACGCTAGAAGACGTAGCGAGGATTACGGGATTGAGAGTCCACGGAGCCGCAGTGACCGGATGGACTTACGGCGATTACCGGGAGATGGCACAGCAACTGCTCGGGCTAGATTTGATCAGGCCAGGATAGTCTTCCTCCCAGCTCTCGAGATCAGTACTGCAGGAGAGCCTGGGACTGAGAGGAGCGGCGATAGCCGTAGGAGAGCTACCCGAGGAGCATCTGGGCAGAGTGATAGACCAGGTGCGCCCTCACGTGGTGGCGGAGGCAGGATCGGAGGGAGATAGAGTGCTCAGACGCTTCCTGATGCTGCTATTCGGGAAGCTCCTCTTCGCGACTCGGGCGGACGTCATCAGCTGTAGACTGCTGCCGATGATATAGAACTTGCACAGAGTTGGGAGATATGCTTGGGGAGCAGCAGTGCTCGCATTCCTGTTCGAGTCCCTGAGCACTACGGACCGGTAGACGATGCTGGGCGGCTTCTTGCCTTTCTTACAGGTAAATGCACTTTAAATGCTTTCTTTTATGCCCAAAATGTTTATGATATGCCATGTGACTAACTTGATTTCTAAAAATGCAGATCTTGAGCTATATGTACCTCCCGGGCATCGGGAGAGGCGCGCTACTCTACCCCGACCGCATACCGATCGCGAGGCGTTGGTCGGTGGCGAGGGACACAGGGTCGATCATCAGACTGACCCGGACGATCCAGGATGACCTGGACTCCTTCCCACATACGTCGGTGAGTCCAGAACTCAAAATGATTTCTATATGCTTCTATATGCTTCTAAATGCTTTTTAAATGATAATGCTGATGAATGAACTAAATGCTTTCAGGTGAGATGGACCCCATACCGCGGCGAGAGTTACACGGGACAGCCGTGGGTAGAGGCGGCCTTGTCGTACCGAGGACGAGACATATGGCTGCATTGCATCCATATCATCGAGCCTCTGCACTACAGGCTGATCCTGCGGACCCGGGGGCTACATCAGCCCAAGGTGACCTTTCCACGCCACAGTGATGACCACCCCGGCAAGTCAGCAAGGGGCATCAGTGGTAATGTGGATTGGTGTGCCCGGAAGGCGAAGTACGTCCATGACTGGAACAGGCGGGGCCGAGCGGTGAAGGAACGAGACGAGAGCGACGAGGCATATCTGAAGGCCTTTGCTCGACTCTACGGCGACCGGGTGTACCGAGGCACCCGACGACCGGTATGCAAAAACTTAAATTCTTTCTATATGCAAAAATGCAATGTGATAGATGTATTGACTCATGCTTTCTACATGCAGCTAGACCCTGAGGGATGGATAGCTGAGCTGGAGGGATTACTCCACTCCACCATCCAGCAGCGGGACGGGTACCGGACCGCTCTGGAGCTCCTGGTGAGACTTTAAAACCTAGACTTAAAATGCTTATGATTATGACAATTGATGTTTATGATGCACATGCTGATTAACCATGGTCCCTAACCCTGTCTTCTAAATGCAGCGGGCCGAGAGAGCCCAACGAGCCGGACCGGATGCCCCATCGTCTTCCTCACAGCCTGCGGGAGGCAGGGCTGAGCAGGAGGCTGATTTTGCTCAGGCGGTTGCCCGGGCCGAGGAGGCGGAGGCCACCCTCGCGGAGCGGGTAAGATGCTAAAAATGCTCATGCTTATGATCTTGCCTAAAAATGCCTTATGATTAACTATATGAAATGCAATCTACAGGCGAGAGAGCTAGCATCAGCAGTGGCCGAGGCCAGGTAGGCGAGGATAGAGGCAGAAAGAAGCCGGGCTGAGACTGATCGAGCCCGAGTGGAGACAGAGCTTGTACGGGCAGAGATGGCCCGGCTGAGAGTGGAGACCCCGCGACGCTTGGATGATGCAGAGGGGGAGCGACTACAGACGGAGTTAGCTCGGGCTCAAGCTGAGGTGGAGAAGCTCCGAATCGGGACGGCGGACTTGGATCGCTACCGGGCCGAGGCACGGGAGACGTGGCGTCAGATCTTCACGCTGAAGATCGAGCTGCGGACACTGGAGCGGACGGTCCGGATGATGGGCCGGGGACTGGAGCGGAGCGCTTCCCAGAGTGGGGTACGGAGGAGTGCTGCCCCGAGCGGCTCGGTAGGGGATTTTCTTGTCAGCTCCTCCGGCCAACGGAGGAATGAGAGGGCGGAGCGGGGACAGCAGGAGGAGAGTGCTTCGATAGCGCCACCACCCGCGAGGAGACCCGAGGATAGAGAGGATGATGGCGGTCCGGTGGATAAGCCAACCGAATGATGTATTTTTATGTTCTCTTATCACTCGTATGTAACTTTATGGAAAATGGAATGAAATCTTTTTTGGGTTTTCTGTTTATTTTGTACGAACGTGAATGAATGGATGCGTGTTTGAATGTGCAGGGACGGATGAAATGAATGGATAAATGGTTTTGGCAGGTGACTATATGTTTGAAAATGCATGCGCGGATGAGGTGTGTATGAATGAATGTATGAGACATAGGCAGAAATGTGTGCATGAGTCATTTGCAGGAATGTATGTGTGTGAAAATGCAGAGAGAATGAGGTGTACAATGCGAGAGACCGCCAGGTCTAGGCAAGGGCAGAAGGAATAGCCTGAATTCAGCTGCAGAGAATGTAATGGTCTAGGATCAGACCGTCATAATCAAATAACGCACTGGTTGAAGGGCGTTATACACAACAGAGGCCAAATTTGTAATCTGAGCTGCAGGAAAAACGACGGTCCACCTCTGGTGCGTCAACGGCAAATAACGGCCTAACGCTGGACCGTTAATCGTGGCCGAAGTATAGCTTGCAGGGCGACTAGCAGAAAATGCGACGGCCTAAAGTAGACGCGTCAGAATGAAGCAACGGCCACAACCAGGACCGTCAGGTAGTGCTTAGCCCAGAGTAGAAAGAATTGAGTGGTTGAGAGTGTAACGGCTCAGGGTTTGCGCGTTACAAGAAACGACGGTCAGCCCTTAGACCGTTAATCTCCACAGAACATGATCGGGAAAGTTAAACCCACAGGAAAATGCGACGGCCTAAGGTTGGCGCGTCGGAGTGAAATAACGGCCGTACGATAGACCGTTAGATCCTGGGTTGTACTCCGAGACGGATTGAGCCGTGAGAACTTAAACCCGAGGTTTAGCCATCTAATCCCTTACTAGAACTTATCTAGATTGAAGATAAAGCCTTCCAACTCAAGTCTTATCCTTTCAAAGCCAAAATTAAACCTTTAAAACTTGGATACTCAACCAAAATCGTATCTTTGCTGAAAACCTCTGCTTTAGGGTTGAAGAACCTCTCCTAAGGGCAGAAATCAAGATGAAGAGAAGCTTCGAGGTGATGGATATGGAGGAGAAGGTCTATACCGGACCTAAAGCTGCCAAAAAAGAACATGGAGAGCTCCAACGGTTGACATCAATTCCCAAGCACTTAAGCTCCAATGTTCAAAGGGTGGTAAGTCCCACACATCGAAGTTCAGAAAATTCTGCACTTCAACTCGTTTTATGACTTCTTCTTCTCCTTCTTTCTTGAAGCCTCTTCTTGGCCCAAGATGCTACTCTAATCTGAAGTGGGTGGCTCCCATGGTAAAGGCCCTCCCTATAGAGGTCACATCCATCCTTAAAGCTTGGCACCTTCAACCACTCTTGGTTTTGGACAAAAAATTCCAGAAATTATCCTTAGATTGGCCAAGTATTTCAGCTCTTGTAGAACTATGGCATCCACAAACTCATACCTTTATCTTCCCTTCCTTCGAAGCAACAATCTTTTTAGAAGAGGTAGACACCTACCTAGCCCTTCCTAAGACTAAGGCGGGGGATGAAGACCGGGTTTGCTATACAATAGAGCATATTGACCCGTCCTTGATTTTGAGTGATTTCATTCATAACCCAAAGGACGTGAGGACCATGACCAGCCCACACCACATTCACTTGATACCCTTGGCGCACTGGATAGTGTCTCATTGTAAAAACAAGTGGGAGAGACATGAAGCAATAGCCAAGGCGGTGGCGGTTTGCTTATGCGGAGCCTTCCTTTTTACCACGACCGACCACCTCTTAGACATCCGAAATCTTAGCATTATTAGCGGGCTGTGGCGGGGAATGTCCATCTCTCAAGCTGTCCTCTCATACCTCTATGAAGGACTTAGCTCGGCTTGCCTAGGAGGACTTTTGTTCGGCTCCATGATACTCCTTGAGTGCTGGATAGGAGTGAGAGTCAAATTCCAACAAAAGGAAGACATAACTTCAGCTAGCCGAATCTCCGGGAGCCACCCTCTCTTCTTCATTGGAGGGGCATTTGGATACTCTTCTCAGGTTGAATGCAAGACTGTGGACAAGAAAACGCGGGATGAATGGCGCCTCTTCTTCAACACTCTGCCAATGGACAAGTTCATCATGCGGCCAAGAATCCTTCGAAGCACTCTTCTTAAAATACCGCGACGTCAAAGCTTGGACCTCCAGCTAGTGGGGAATACCACCATGGCGATCTACAACCCGCACCGGTGCCACCTTCAGATCGGACTTCCAAGAACCAAAGCTCCTGCACTATCACACTACCCTCCCCTTCTACCTAGGAAGATGGGGACCGAGGAAGACGAAAGAGCAGTACGGATCGCGCTGACCATGTGGGAGATCAGCAAGGTGCGCCCGTGGCGAGAAGAAGTTGAAGAGGACGACGCAGCACGCCGTGATTACGTGAAAGAGTTGAGGAAAATCCGCCCTCTCGCGGATAAGAAATTGAATGTGCCTTGATTTTATTTTGTTCATGAGAGAAGTTGTTTGTTATTAACAATCAAAGTTGGAATCTTTATGAATGTTATATTTCGTTTAATCTTGCTCGAATGAGATGATATTGCTTCAACTGCATAGATGTGAGTTTTGTGGTTTGAATGGCCAGAGTGATGTGAAGAGGCAGAGCCTCTGGAGGATGTAACGGATGGGCGGTGGGCCGCTGTAAGGAACGACGGTCTAAAGATGAGCCGTCAGAACGAAAGCATTATCAATCATGCTCTCTGAAGCAAGTAACGGATGGGAGATGGGCCGTTATATATAAACGACGGTATAGGCCAGGCCGTCAGAGGGACAATGTTTGATGAAATAAAAGCCCCATGCCTGAAGGAAGTGACGGCCGAAGGGAGACCGTTATATTCATGTGGCGGTCTGGAATTGATGCGTTATAGCCTTTGACCTGCATTTTTGTGAATTATCACTTTGAACTTGTCCTGCTGCATGTACACACTCAAACATGAAACAAGTTAGATCTGTTCTTAGACTCAACCCCTTGCCTTGAAGCAAGTTAGATAATGACCATTTCTTGATATTTGGTCAAGGGGTGGAGCCTTATTAAATAGGCGGAAAGCATAATGAAAATGCAATGCATGCTATGCACATGATGGAGTTTTGGAAAACATCTAATTTTTTTCATGGGATTTTTGCAGATATTTGGTTTTTTTGGATTTTGGAAATATTTGGGGTTTTTTTTTTGGATTTTTGAAAATATTTGATGTTTTTGGATTTTGAAAATATTTGGTGTTTTTGGATTTTGAAAATATTTGATGTTTTTTGGATTTTGAAAATATTTGATGTTTTTGAATTTTGAAAATATTTGATATTTTTGGATTTTGAAAACCGGTGCCTCCCTAGTAACACGATCTCTTCCTTGTTCAGAATCAGAAGTCCCGAGGTTGGTGTGTAATACGGGTGACAATCCCTGGCCAAGGCCCACTTCTCATGACGGTGTTTTTAACAAGGCCATACCCAAGGTACTAATCTTGGTCCTGAAAGAAAAAAGGAACATGGGGGTAAGCTTAGGCCAGATATGGAAGTTTTTAGGACTTGATTTCTTCACCGTACAACCCTGTTAGAGATTTGGTCTGTTGCGCCGGAGCTTTGTGTCCGTCATCGAACCTTCGTCCACTCTAGGCATGCATTCGACTGGGCTCATGACGTCCCGCGGGGAACTATGCTGCCACTCTTGTCATGCCTAGTTTTTCTATTTTTGCATTCCTGGAGTTTTGGAATAGTAGACTTTTGAGATGATGCTTTTGATTTTGTCGCAGAGATTACCCTTTTTCTTTTCCTTTCGTTTCTTGTGGCGTCAGGTCATAACGGACTTGCCCCTATTTGAGACCTCCTCTCGTTAGGGTGTTTGGATTAGTTGTCACCTCCTTATTCACTTCTTGCCCCTGGATTCAGCCGAAGAATGAAGCGGACAGGGACTTCGATTTTCCCCTAAAGCATGGCCGAGGAGAAACTGTGTCTTTTAGAATCGGAAAACCTGACCAGGGATGTCGTGTAGTGTGTGATTGCCTTACTCGGGACCCTTCTTAGCGAAACAGGAGGGAGCATCCTGCTGCCGGGGAAGCACGTGGCTTAGACTCTAAGGAAAGAAATGCTTAAGATACAACCCATTCCACGGGTGAGAGAGCTCCTCACCTTCCACATTTATTAAACGATAAGCCTTCCCTGGATAAGCTTCTTTTACGACAAACGGTCCTTCCCAATTAGGTTGTAATTTAGACCTTGGACCTACAGACCGAATGAACTTGCGTTTCAAAACCATATCACCTTTTTGAAATTTACGTTCGATTACCTTCTTTTGAAAATAACGTGAAACCCTCTTTTGATAAACGGATACGTGATCGGCCGCGTTCATCCTCTTCTCATCTAAGAGTTCCAGCTGGACCAGTAACGCCTCTCGACGCTCATCGAGATTAAGTTCCTTATCGAGCTGCACCCTGAGGGAAGGGATCAGGATCTCATATGGGAGCACCGCCTCCATCCCGTAGGTAAGAGAATAGGGAGTTTGTCCCGTAGGGGTACGGACGGAGGTGCGATAAGCCCACAGAGCTTCTACTAATCTTTCTGGCCAATCAGAAAACTTATGAGCTTCGCATGTTTTCTTGATGATTTTGAGAAGGGTTTTATTAGTGGCCTCGGCTTGACCGTTGCCTTGAGGATAATATGGAGATGAATGATGCAATGCAATATTGAACTTCTTACAGAGGTCCTTAAGCTCTTGAGAGACGAACTGGGGTCCGTTGTCGGTGATGATGCTGCTTGGCACTCCGAACCGCGAGATGATATTCTTCATGATAAAGCGGCACACCGTTGTAGCTTTGATTTTTGCGTACGCCTCGGCTTCGGCCCATTTGGTGAAGTACTCAGTGGCGGTAAGGATAAAGGACTTCTGCTTGTTCTGAGAATTAGGATCACCGAGCGGGCCGACCACGTCGAAAGCCCACATAGAGAATGGCCAAGGAGCAGTCATAGGATGGAGAGATGAAGCAGGAGAATGAATTTTATCAGCATGGAGTTGGCATTTAAGACACCTCCGGACATAGAGGGAGCAATCTTCCTCTAGAGTGGGCCAGTAGTAGCCCTGCCTAAGGATCTTCTTTGCTAGAGCCTGGCCATTGACATGACCTCTACACTCACTAGAATGGGCTGCTTCAGCCACCTTCCAAGCTTCAACATCATCTAAGCATCTCATGAGCATTCCATTAGTAGCGCGCCTGTACAGTTATCCTGCAACAATGGTGTACCTTGCGGCGGCTCTTCTGATTGACTTGCGTTGCTCAGCTGTTGCCCCTTCTGGGAATGACCCCTCTTTGCAAAACAACTCGATTTCATGATACCAAGGTAATTCCTCTTCGTCCAGAATCTCCTCTAGTTCCGCTAGTGAAACTTCCTTGAGATCTTCCTTCTCAGCCTTCGCCTCTACGGATTTCCTAAGGTTAAGGTACCAAGGATCCTGAAGAGAGGGTGTGTCCAATCTCTGGACGATGATAGTCTTAGTATTCCGACTGAGAGGGAAGGATAGGGAGGAAGCAAGAGATGCCAGAGCATCTGCTAGAATGTTCTGAGAACGGGGAGTGTGAATATAGATCAGCTTACAGAATTGCCTAGCGAGAAGCGTGACCAAATCTTGATAAGGCTTGAGCTTGGGGTCACGAGTACGGTAAGTGGACAGAACTTGCCGTAGGACGAGCTGAGAGTCTCCTATGATGTTCAAATAACGCGCACCTAAGAGGTAGGCGTGCTTCAAGCTGGCCAGGAGAGCCTCATACTCAGCGATGTTGTTGGTAGCAGGAAACCGAAGTTGATAAGCAAAGGGAATGGTTACCCCCTCTGGGGTAAGCAGAACAGCACCGATCCCTCGGCCTTGAGAGTTGAGCGCACCGTCGAAGTGCAGAGACCAGAAGGGGTGATGAGAGATAACAGAAAGATGCTCATCAGGGAAATCGTCCTGAATGGAATCGGTGTGAGGGATGGGGAGATGGGCGAGATGCTCAGCAATGGCATATCCTTTGACTACCTTCTGAACAACAAAGGTGATGTCAAACTGAGAGAGGAAGCTCTGCCAGCGAGCTAACCTACTAGAAAGGACGGGCTTTTCTAAGAGATAACGGATCGGGTCCATTCTAGAGATCAACCTAACTGGGTGGGCAAGAAAGTAGTGTTTCAGCTTCTGAGCTACCCACACTAAGGCGGCACAAGTTTTCTCCATAGCGGTGTACTTGGATTCAGCTGGATTAAACAATCGAGAAAGGTAGTATGCAGCCCGCTCTTTCCCTTCATCATCTACTTGTGCTAAAACCGCCCCTAGGGAGTCCTCAATAACCGAGATGTATAGGATTAGGGGTTTCCCAGGGACAGGAGGTTGCAGAACCGGGGGATTGGATAGATATTCCTTGAGGTCCTCATAGGCCTTCTGACAATCTTCATTCCATTCAAACTTGACCCCCGCCTTAAGCAATTCATAAAACGGACGGCACCTTTGAGAATGCTGGGATATGAATCTTCTGATAAATTGCAATCTACCAATCAATCCTCGAAGTTCCGTAATGTTCTTTGGCGGAGGCATGTCCATGACGGCCTGTGCTTTATTATGATCAATCTGGATCCCTCGTTTGCTTACTATGAACCCTAGCAGCTTCCCTGAGGAGACTCCGAATACGCACTTCTTCGGATTCATCTTGAGCTTGTACTCCCTGGCTCTCTGCAACACCTTAGCCAGGATAGAGGGGTGTTCTTCCTTAGTTCTGGACTTCACCAGGATGTCATCCACGTAAGCTTCCATATAGATGTGCATCATATCGTGGAAGATGGCCATCATTTCCCTTTGATAGGTGGCACCTGCGTTCTTTAGACCGAATGGCATAACCACATAACAATACGTGCCCCAGGGCGTGGTGAAGGAAGTTTTCTCTTGATCTTCCGGAGCGAGACGGATCTGATTGTAGCCCGAGTATCCATCCATGAATGAGAGAGCTTCATACCCGGCTGTATTATCCACTAGGACGTCTATATGGGGTAGCGGGAAATCATCTTTGGGACATGATTTGTTAAGATCCCTGAAGTCAATGCATATGCGCACTTTTCCATCTTTCTTAAGAACAGGGACTATGTTTGCCACCCACTGAGGATATAAAACTACTCTGATGAATCTAGCTTTGTATAGTTTGTCGACCTCTTCTTTGATCCTCAAGGCCATGTGGGGGTGAAATCTTCTTGACCTTTGTTTCACAGGTGTTGCCCCTGGTTTAAGCACGAGTTGATGTTCCACTAAAGAGGGGTCAAGACCTGGCATGTCCTCATAAGACCAGGCGAAGGAATCGCTATACTCCCTTAGAACCTTAATCATTTCCTCTTCTACTTGTGAAGGGAGATTAGCAGCAATCATGATGGGCCTTGGGTCTTCTTCGGTTCCTAGATTGATTTCCTTTGTAGGTTCGGCCACCGACGTCGACGGCTCGTCGAATCTTTTCAATCCTTGTGCGTATAAGTCGGCGGTGTCATCTACATCGCTATCTTCATTAATTGGATCCTTCTCATCCAAAATCTCATAGACGCCTAATCCGTCATCGCTCCATACCCCTTCTATTTCCTCTTCATCTTCAATCACAATTGCCGTAGCAACAAATTCCGGGCACTTCAAAAGAGCATGGCAACACTGAGCTAAATCTTGCAAGAACCTATCAGGAACAGATCGGGATGGATGCGCAAGCGAGCGCGGCTTAGAAGAGGAAGGGTTGGATAACCTAGAACAAGACCCTACTTCTCTAGACCTAACTGACTCTACTTCCCTAGACTCGATGGACCCTAATCCTAACCTAGGAGAGAGGAAACCTAGTGGAAGGGAAAGAGCAGGGGACTCGTGCCCCTGGGAGGAGGATGGCGACAGGATAGCGTAATCTTCCACTGAAATCTCCATTTCAAATTTGACGTTTTTTTTTGGAGATCAGCGGAGACTACACAGCAAGATGGAGGAGGTGGGAGCTGCATAGGGAACAGCTCGGGGAAAATGCAGTCAAAGAAAGGATCGGAAGAAGAGAACCACATCTCGTGGAGTTGGGCGTTGGTAGGAGGAGGAGTGAAGAGAGTGGATAGATCAATGGGTGGGCACCTCCCGCAAGCACAAGGAACAAATAGAATCTCGGGTGGATCAATGAAAGATGGATTTATTATGATGGGAGGAAGGCGGGGTATGAAGTCCCTTTGCTGGAAAATAGCTTGAAAGCACGAGGGAGACCAAGAAAAGACAATTGGAGAGCTCCCCTCCTTCTGTAAATCAACAACAGGCCGCTTCTTCGGCCTCCACTGCACAAGCCGAACCTCTTGTTGCTTTTGACATTCTTCCTCATGAAAGAGCCCCTGCAAGGCCTGACCATAGTCGAGCATATCATCATCTGACCTTCCCGGCAATGGGGGCGGACTGATAACCGGACAAACTGTATTTCTCTCTGGCTGAACTGGTCTTGAAGCTAATGTACCGGGCTGGAGAGGCCCTCTGACAAAATGTTGACGATAATCCCAGGTGAGTGGCCCAGAATCACCCATCATTGATAATGCTGTCTCCTTGTAGCCGAGACCTCTCCTGCCCATTTTTCTTCCCTTGGGTATGGGCTTGGTCATTCCTTGTAATTGCACACCGAGGCCTCTCCCCGGTTGATAGCCCAGTTTCAGTATGATGTTCCAGCCCTTGGAATCTCGAATCTGCGGCTTCACTTTGATGTTGACTGGAGTAGCGGCGGGCTTGGGAGATGCATACGCCCAGGGGAAGTTTAAGTCCAGCACTGATATAACGGGCCGGCTGCTTGGCCAAAGTGTGGGGAGAACCTGCTCTGATATGGCCTTAACTGTCTGCACCGCGGACAAGCTTTTAACTTTGACGACCCTCCCTTGGAAGGGGAATTTGACGCACTGATGTACGGTGGAAGGCACGACACCGAGTGTATCAATCCACAGACGACCCAGGATAGCCTTGAACATAGGGTCGATATCGAGCACATAGAATTCCACGGCCATTGTAAGGGGCCCGAGCTCTGCCTGAATGGTGATCACCCCATGACACGCTCGCCTCAAGTTGTCATACGCTGCTATAGTGGTGGGGGTAGGCCGTAATAACTCTTCAGATATGTTGCATGCTCGGAGGGTGCTAAGTGGCAAACATTAATTGAAGCCCCTGTGTCAACCAGCGCTGCTTCAATGCTGACTTTGTTCAGAGTGATTGTAATGCAGAGCGGCATTTGCCGAGCTTCTGGAGGTGCTAGCTCAGTTTTTGAAAATGTAATTGCCGGCCCTTTGGAGATGGTTGCTAGTGCGGTCGGTAAGCTGTCGACTGCCATATCTTCACTGACCATTACCTTCTGTAAAAAGTCTCTTAGTGCATCCTGATGAAGGGTAGACCTTTTGATCAGCTCTAGCACAGATATTTTAGCAGGCACCCGGTCTAGATGATGTAACAAGTTATATTGAGTACCTGGCAGCGGTTCAGTTTCTTCTTGCTCGACCGTTGGCTGGGAGGACTGGGCATTAGAAGTAGTGGGGTAATTCCGATGGAACATCTTCCCGCTCCTCAGAGCACAATTCGCCGCGGCATCTGAAGATAGTATGACGGGCCCTGCGGGGTGGATGAATGGAACAGGTGGTGCGGGGGAGACGGTTTGGTGGAGCGTAAGGTTGGTGGTGGCAGTGGGTGATGAGCGGATGATGGGCGAAGGGTTGGTGGAAGGCAGGGTGGTGATGAGTGTCGACGCGGGTGGAGGGAAGGCTAGCGACAGGGTAAGGATGGATGAAGGGTTGGATGGTGGTGTGATGACGGTGACGGGGTTAAGTGGGGGAGAGTATGATGGAACGGTGGGTGGTAAGGAATTTGCTGAAGCGGGTATAATTGGGAGGATGAATGGAGGGGATGCTGGGTGTGCAGGAAGGACGAAGGAGGGAGTGAGAGGATTGCGGTGGTTATGGTGGAGGGCCATGACTTGTGGTGCGGTACTGTCATCATCAAAAGACCACCCGGCATTGGAGGCCGGTGGTTGGACCACGTTTACTTGTGCTGGTGCTGGCGGCTGCTGCTGAGGAGCGGGTGGGTGATTCGGCATCGGATTCTGATGGATGCCCAGGTCTTGTACTTGCTATGGTTGCTGTAGTTGCTGTTGTGGTGGCTGCTGCGGCTGCGGTGCCTGTTGCTGCTGCACTTGCGGCCTCGGCTACTGCCCTCTTTTCTCCTTGATCTCAACAATGGCCCGATGCATTGTGGCCCAATCTATCCTTTGCCCTTCATGGAGATCATATACCAGATCCCGAAACTGAAAACATCCTTCTATGGTATGGCCCGGCTGCCTATGGAACATACAATATTTAGTCTGATCAACGGCTGGATTCCAAGTAGGCCGTTCTGGAGGAAGCTGGATAGCATTCACTGACATGAGGGCGGAGAAGATATCTGTAAGTGTCTCTGGCAATGGAGGGTACTGGGCTCTCCTAGGAGCCGGGCGCTTGCTGTTGGGGTTGTTGTTATAGCCGTTAGGTGGAGGGACATTGTGGTATTGCGGAGGTGGTGGTTGTTGTGGATTGGTGAAGGCATTTTGTGGAGTGACAAAGGTAGGCGGAGGGTTTTGTGGGGTTGCCTGGAAGTTTGGTGGAGCGGGGTTTTGGGAATTGCGGGGGTTTTGGGGGAAGCGGAATGGTGCGGACTGGAATGGGAAGGCAACGGCTTGCACTTGTTCATTTGTCTAGACCCCCTCGGTAACCGGCCCTTGTGGCTTCTTGTGGTACTTGGGCTTTTGGTTTTCAAATAAAGAGTGGATGGGGGAATCCTTAAACTGGGTCTGGATGAAGCGCGCCCGACTGTAGAGCTGATGCATGTTGGCTATGTCGTTCATTGCCAGGATGTTCCGGAAGGTTGGAGTAGCATTTGAAATCAACAGCTTGACCTTCTCTTCCTCCGGGATGTGGCCAGGCACTCTAGCGGCCATCTGTCTCCACCTGTCTGCATAAGTGGCAAACTCCTCGTCTGGTTTCATCTTCTCGGCCACCAGATCTGTGAATGAGTATTCTGGGCCGACCCTGTCTTGAAACCGCTGGATGAACTTGTCCTTGACTACCTTGAAACTCTCAGCCTCTTCCAGTGGTAGAGAATAGAACCACTCCAGAGCAACACCATCTAAAGATCAGCGGAATAAATACGCCATAAGGTGATCATCATACTGGAATTGCGCCGATTCATATAAAAAATCCCTCACATGAATAAAGGGATTGCTATTCCCGTCGTACTTGCGGTAGTTGGGGAGCTCTGATTGAGGAGGGAATCGGATATTCTGGAAGCTTGGAACAGGGATATCGGCCAAAGATTGTGGGCCAACCCACTTCTGGAGGAAATCGAGTTGCTGCTGCATGGCGGCCCATTTGTCGAGCAAGTCTTGCTCTCGGGAGGGAGCAGGGGCGGCGAAAGATGCTGATTGAATGTGAGGAGCAGATGGAACGGTTGTGGCAGAAGGTGGGTGCCCACAGGAAGGAGTGGAGGGATAAGCAGTAGGGATGGGGGGCCCGTAAGAAGGATATTGGGCATAAGCTTGACCCGGATTAGGATAAACTTGGGCCGCCCCTTGCTGAGAGCGTAAGAAGTCGAAGGGCCCATGAGAACTTGCGGAGCTACCGGAGCAGATGTGTGATGATCCATTTGAACAAAAGAAGGGATGGGCGACTTTCCCTTATCGAAAGATTGTTGGGCTGAATTGGAAGACTGGCCCGTTTCCATGCCCGTGAAAGTGATGGTCCGTGGTTGGACCGGAGTAAGGTCAATTGGAATGGGCTGAGCGGGGAGCCCAACAGTGGAAGGATTGGATTGATTTTGGATGATGGTAGAAGGAGATGCGTTGGACCCTTGCATGGTCTGATAAAGAACTTGGAGTTGGGCCGGATCCAATTGGGCCATCATCTGAAGGACGGAGCCCGCGGAAGGAGTGGAGAAAGAAGGGGTAGCTTGACCACCTTCCATAGAAGTGGGGGACGGAAGAGGGGTAGTCCCCTCCCCGAGGAAAAGGTAACAACCCTAGGAGGGTTCTCAAGGAGCCCTTGAGGAAGGGAGTCCTCTTGGGAGCGGGGAGGATTAAAGGATGCCATGGTGGACTCGAAAAGAGGATTGGAATAGAATGTGAAGAAGGAATTGACTTGAGGAGATGATTCGGATGGACGAAAACAACTCCACATGCAACGAGCAACCTTGACAAAATGCAAGAACAACCAACACAAAAACACACAATAAGCAACCAAACTTAGGTGATTCTAACAAGATGCAAGTGATAAAAGATGAAGACACTCAAAGGCAACCAAGTTGTTTAAGATGATGCAACCCAATTCTTGTGATTCCTCCTTCGGAACTTTAGTGAATTGATTAATATGTGCTCTCAACAATAGGTTCCTAGCAGGAGATGGGTATGAGACTTGGTTTGACTCTAAGTATAATCACTCCTTCACTTATGCAACCCTAGACACGGGTAGGAAAGGTACAACCGGCCCAGCGTCCGTGTGGGAATCCACGGCTCGCGGGGACTTATGGAGGTCCCTGCTATGATTTCCTGGTCGGCTCTAACGAATATGGAGACGAGAGGTCCTCACAACAAGGTAGGAAAATGCAATCTAAGATATGACAAGATGAATGACCCTATGTGCACCGGAGTGCATGCAAAGTCTAGCCTAAAATCTAGCAATCAATGATGCACACAATGATATGAATATATGAACAAAACAAGGAGGAAGTCAAGTACCACCCAAGCAATAAATCACAGCAGAAACTGTGGAAATAAATGCACCTCGAATGCGTACCTGCCAGGAGTATGACGGTTGAAGAACCCTGCGTCAGAGTAAAATAACGGTCGAATGCCAGACCGCCAGAAATGATATAACGCAGGGAGATGGGTCCGTCAAATGAGCCAGAGCCAAAATTGGACAGAAATAACAGGAAAACCCGTGGAAGCTCACACAGCAGAACCAAAGTGGCGGTCTAATGCCCCTGCGTCAGAGAACTGTAACGCAGGGACACAGGGCCGTCGGAGCACCCAGAAAACCAGAATCAGCAGGAGGCAAAGGGGGAAACCAAGGGCAACTCAACAAGCAGATGATGGCAGGTCTAAACAGGAATCAAAAGCACGATTGGCGCAAGCTGTCCCACCGTGATCACCAAAAAATTATCTGTTGATTTTATTTTGCCTGTCTATCTTTTCTTTGGGGTTTTGAATGATGAAATGACACGCAAGTAATCAAAGATCCGCTCTTAACCTATGAACATGTGATCATGAACCTAGGCAACCAAAGCTAGCTCTAGCATGGGCATGCTATCTCGCTCAAACTACGCTAAAGAAAAGGGAAAACACACGCCGGGGCATGGAGCAAAAGAGTAAATAAAACACACCGCAAGGGGTGGAGCAAGCAAGAAAATAAAAGAGATATGTGATGAACGAGAAAGCTAATGCCCAAGACTAAGGAAAGATGTGATCGCCACCAAAGTAAAAACAAGCAAAAGACCTGTAAATACCTTGGAAATAGGTGGATGAAGCACCCGCCCACGGGAGAGAAAACCAAAGAGAACCTACAGGTCAGCTAGAAATAACGGCCAGGACCCTGTGCGTTACTTGGAAAGTAACGGCCACCCGATAGACCGCCAGGAGAAGATGACGCGCCTGCACCAGACCGTCAGATCACCTGCAGTAGCAAAGTGTAGATTCTTTTAACTCCAACTCTTCCAGCCGACTAGAAGACTTGGGCCTCGTACTGGTGAACCTGTAAACCTGCCAAAGATGTAGAAGACAAGAACAAAACAACCCAAATTAGCCCTTTCAATAATATAGCATCAATTCTCAAAAGAACTTAAGACATCAAAAGGAGAGGGGATTACCGGGGAGTTTTTTGGGTTTTTTAACCCCTCTGGGCGTTTTCGAAAGATTAGGAGGATGTTTGGATGCTTAGAGAACAGTGAGAAAATGTGGAGAAAGAGGAGGGACAATGCTTAGATTGAGGAAAAACCAGGGAAGAACTTAAGCATACGATGATGATGAACTTGAAAGACTAAAACCAAAGTACTCCCTTGATTATGAGATGGATGAACGTGGGAAGCAGTTCCTCTTGGATGAAGATGGCTCCTGAGTTCGGCAGCACTTCGTCGTGAATTTCAAAATCCTCCTCCCTTCGGCCATGAAGTCAAGGGTTCTATTTATAGACCTTCAAACTCTTAGGTCGGGCAGAGGATTTTCCAGCAAGATAAAGGGATAACTCTTAGCAAATCCTCGATGATAATATCACCAAGAGTCCATAGAAACAAACAGAAGGTCTTGAGGATCAGATTTGAAAGAGATATCGTCAATCCAAACCCTTATCTTCGGCCACGGAGTAGCAGAGAAAAGGCCTGAACTGTCAGGACTCTCTGAAGGAAGTAACGGCCACACGACAGACCACTACTTGGAAATAATGCACTAAGGAACATCCGTCACTATCAACCTTATCCCTAAAAGATAAGATCAACGGGAAGAAGACCCAACAAGCTGGACTCTTCAAGGAAGCAACGGCCAAGGAATAGGGCGTCAGAATGAAACAACGGCTGCACGACAGACCGTTATTATCAACGTGTAAGCCAAAAGGATAAGTTTTAAAACGAGGCCTTAAGCCTTAGGACTCTTCAAAGAGTAACGGTCCAGGACCCATCCGTCAGAATGAAACAACGCGCCTGTGACCGACCGTTATTATCAAAATGGAGATCAAAAAGGAATAGAGGCATTGCTAAGATTCATCCAATGAAGTAGCCACAAGGAACCATATCCGATCAAGGAGTTAAGACCCAAGAAATAGGCTTCAACTAATCAAGAGACTCAATGAAGAATGAACAACTCAGAGCATCATATAGAATGAATAAGGAGATGACCCGACTTATTGGGTATAAAACGGGTGTCAACAACACATAGAACTGACATGCACACATCTGCACGGACCTTGTGTGGAAGATGCACCGAGGCAAAATGTTACACAGATTCTAAGCCACATAAGATGCAAAGTGAGATGCAGGATGTGCACCTAGTCTAAGACGGATACAGAATGTGCACTGACTTGAACGGTGAAGTGCACGGACCTTGAATGACCAAAAACAGGCATATGCACAGACCTGAATAGTGTATGCACAGACCTTGACTCGTGCTAGCAGGGAACATGCATTGACCTTAGTGTGTGCATATGACTTAAGAACCTGAGAGAAATGTGTGTACACAACCTGTTCGATGATATGTTTATGCATACAATTTAATATGCCATTGTTCTGAAATGTGCATGAACCTCATATGCAGTCAATCAAGGATATGCATTGACCTTAACAATGAACAAACTGAGACATGCACAGACCTCATGTGCAAACATGCACTGACTTACAACAGCCCCTAAGACCAGACGACCATTTAATCTATCATGCAAACACAGTGTGACTTATAGTGTTTGCTATCATCAAAACCACACGGGCACAACAAGACCTTCCTCGATTTTGAGTCATGGAAGGTTTCAAAGGATGCCCAGCCAGGTAAATAATTCTGAGACCGAGCATGTTGTGTTTATGGCTGTATTTGATTCTAGGAGTTGACATAGTTGTTGGTGCCGTGTAGAGGTTGCCGGGGCATCGGAGGTCGCAGCTCCCTCTGGGATACAGGGAGAGGTGCCCCCACCTGTTGACGGGTAGGAGCCCGCAGCTACCCAGGATGGCTCGGGTAAGCATTGAACCGCTACGAAGGGGATTGCCCTCGCGTTGTACAATTGCTGGGCTACAGATGCTGACTGGTTTTATGTTGCTACTCGCCAGGTAAGGATCCAGCCGCCACTCTGGAGATGATTCAGGAGCTGGTCCGTACCGGCCCATCAGTGTCCCTTCCCTCCTTTGAGGGGGAGCCCGAAGGGAGGAGTGCTTCAATGCCGTCCATGGCTGAAGAAGTGTCTAGTCTGTTACCATAGCTATTGGCAGGGGTGGAGCATGTTTCCCTGCCAGCCGTGGTGTCGGCCTATACTGTGGGGCTGGTCGGGTCTTCGAGCATGGGACCCTCAGGCATGCAGTTGGGGACTTAATCATTTCCGTTAAGCCCTTTGTGTTGATTGTCTTCTAGTGCTGAGATCCTGTTGGCATTGTTTACAGGTCCTCCTTCGCCTATGGAAGAAGATGAGCTACCCCGTGAAAGGGCTGAAGTGGTGGAAGAGGGGCCCACGGGAGTGGCTCCATTTGAGGGTGATGGGGAGATCGTCGACATCGAGAAGGTTTCGGAGGGGAGTGCTCCGGTCGGTGAGTTTTTTGTTCGCAACTCTTAGCTGGAGAACTGCCCTTGTATGAAGCTGGGTCTTTTGGTGACCTCGTCTGCTTTGTTGGCTTGCAGGAGCTTCTGGTTCAGCCACCTCCTGGAGTTTGTCGGGGGCTTCGTTGAGCTCTTCAGATGACGGCAGATTGGAGATGGAGATAGAGAAGAGTTCAAGCTCGAGCTCTTCGTCCTCCGGGGTCTCTGCTAGTAGGGAGGTTCTGACGGGGACCACTTCTGGAGGTATGCGGTGGTTCTTCCTGTCCTCATTTGGTGCTTGTTAGCTCTATATGCCAGAGCGCTGATGTTCTTGGGTTGCCCACAGCATCATTGTCTGGAGAGGGGCACGCGTCGGCTCCTGAAGAGGGCGAACAAGAGGAGCCCCATGTCCCATCCGTGCTTGCTGGGGATGACCAGACGGTGGAGGAGTCACTGCCCTCTCCGACCCCAGTCGGTGATGATGTTGAGGCGGAGGAGCGATTACCCTCCCCGACACCGGCAGATGACGCCGCATGGATTGCTGGACTTACTTCAGGTAAGGAGTCAAGGCTTGCCTTTCCTTTTTCTCAGGTTTTTCACCTTATCTGTCGAAGGAAGTCTTACGTGTATTGCTCACCCCCTTTGGTGTTTGTCGGAACTATGCAGGTTCCACTGGAGTGCTCGCCGCGTCCGGAGACCTCTCCCAAGATTTAGGGGTCGAGTGGCCTACTTCTGCTTCTCCGCCAGAGCCATTGCTAGGGGCGAGTGCAGGTGATGCGGGACGGACACGGGGACCGACTCTAAGTGATGCGGACCTCGGACTCTAAATGCGGACGCGACCAGCAACATACAACAATGGAGACACTTTGGCCCGACACTAAGAGTTCCTATGGGTTATACGTCGCTAACAGAAACGTAAGCTCACTCGTCGTCCCAAGCGAGGGGAAACGCGGATCCGCGCGGTTGAGAAACCGGTAGACTCAAGGGTGGTCAACTCACTTCCGTGCTCGGATCGAGCCACGGGACGAGTCACTCTCTTGCTCACAGCGGTGACATGAACTCACGGGCTAGACTCCTAACGCACTCACAGTGGCATATGACCATATACTAAACTAGCAAATGAACGCCAAGGAGTTAAGACCGTTACCTCCACGCTCCTGGCATGGGGAAGACAACCCCGGCCAAATCCGTACTCCCGGTTAAACAAGTTTTACTGTAGTACAAAGTTTTGACCCACTCCACGCAGGGAGGTAACAGGTCACATGTGGGGCCCGGGAGTATCGGGAATTGGGTTGACGGGCTGCGTCTTGATGTCGCTCCGACGGTGCCGAAATCCACGTTTTAGTGCTGTCCGGACGGCGCGATCTGTGGTTCGTGGGGCCCACGTGCTGATTAGTCCTCCGGACCTGGCGGGGTGGGTCCTGCTATGATGGTGACACCTGGTGGTGTGCTTCCCTAGATGGCGGTCGGATTGGAACACTGGTCGGAGGCCGGGCGGCGCCGATCTCCACTTGTCGAAAGTGCTGGCCACGGATCTGCAACCTCTATTTTGCAACGCGCGACCTGGCGAGATTTGTTTCTGCGATCAACATTGATGTCAGATCGGCACGAAACTAGCACCGTTGGAACGCTGACTCAAAATCCTTTGACCCTCTATTACTCTAGAAAATTCGTTGTGACTGTGCTTCTGATGGGGAATTTTAGAACCGGACTGATCTCTGTTTCAGATCTAGCCGGATAGAAATGAACTTTTCTGAGAGTTGGCATTGACCATGATGTAGACCTCCGAATCAGAAGATGGGCTCTTCATGAAAGTTGTAGAGGGGAGAGAGAGAAAAACGGGGATAATTTTTATGAAGGGTTTGGTGGAGGTGTAGATGGGGAAAGGTATTTTATACTGCTAGGTGATCGGATCTGGATAGTGGCAGGCAGAACTGAGCTGGGATCTGAAGTGAATTTTTAGAAAATATGAACGAGATTCTAAATTCACAAGAAAATTTGTGGATGGTGGGGGTGGTGGAAAGAACCTCCAATAAATTTGCGGATTCAAACAAAAATCAATAAGGGGATTGAAAGGTGGAAACTCAAGGCTGCTGTGACACAGGATAGAGATCTGGCAGATCTGGTGGACTGGGAAGCACGAAAATGGAAAACGATGGCTGGATTTTTTTTCAATTTTTCTGGGATGTGGTGATGATCTATGGAACTCACCCTGAAAGTTTGGGCTCCAAAACATCTCGTGGCTGGGATCAAAAATTCCAGGAAGAAGGGGCTATCTTGGGTGGATAGAACTCCGGTGATGATGGTGGCAGTGTAATGGCGGCTCGATGGCGGCGGCAGCGGTGACGACGAACTCCACACCAGATAGATGAGGTTTCACACCTCAAGACACAGCCTTCCTAGCTGCAAGAAGAGGAGAGGAGAGAGAGAAAGGGGCGGCCCTTGCTTGGAGCTCCAAGAAAAATCTCTGAATTTTATGCATTAATTCTACACAAAATAGAAATACAAGGTTCTTATAGAAAATACCAAAAGACTAGTTCTATCCCTAGATCTAGGATTGGTGGGGGGGTAAAAGAGGGAGTCCACAATTTATTTCTCCCATGTGATTTGGAACTAAATAAAATAAACTACAAATCCTAATAAACTATAATAGAATGGGGTGCCCCCTTGACTTATAGGTTTCCAAATTTGAAATTTTGTACCCTTTGTCCCCCCCTTGCTCCAACCCTTCTAGAAGCCCACATTGGAAGGTTGACTGACCCCACATGGGCCCTAGAGATGAGGTGGATCAATGGGAGAAGGGATGGGGGGCCCGCGGGACCCAGGTGGTCCCAAATTATAAATAAACCCCTCTTACAATCCGAATAGAACCAAATAAACACACATTACACATAAATAAAACCCATAAATATGATAAATGCTAAGACTCAAGGGGGAGTCTCCAGACTGTCTCCGAGCCAGATGGACGCCGATGTAGCTCGAGTGGTGCTCCGTGTACGGTACCGATGGCTCGCCAGTTCGTGCCTCTCGATCACTCTAGTGTCCGCACCAGTAGGTGCAGCCCTGCTCCAGCGGGTGCGAGGATACTCGTAGAGCGACCCTCTTCCTTCTCCAGAGGATCTGAGGCAGCGGCTGTAGGAGTGCACCCAGGGCTACCATGCGCTCGGCTTCCCACGCGAGCTCTGGATGTCCGGGTTAGTTGGGATCTGGGCCGAGTACCTGCGACTCTGCGAGGCTCAGGAGCAGAGGGCTCGGAGGCTAGCGGTGATCCGAGAGGCATAGGAGCAGCGGGCTCAGCTTGTGTTAGCTGTAGCTGAGCAGAGGAGGCACGTCGAGGCAACTGCGTTGGCATCTCAGGAGTGCGCCACACAGCTGAAGGAGGTAGAGAGCCGGGCTGAGGCCTTGAGAAAATCCTGGGAGGAGCAGCATGCGGTTGCCGCGGCGTCCGAGATGAGTGGCAGGCGGCCGAAACTGCAGCCGAAGCCAGTTCCCAGCTCTTGTCTACCTTGGAGGCGGAGCTTGCGGCTGCGGACTCTCACCTCGCAGCGCTAGAGGGGACCGAGCCTGAAATTTGATTGTATCTCTCTTTTTTTGTGTGTTTGTGATATCTGGAGTATATGGATTTTGTCACCCCAAGGGCATGTCTTGGGCTCCTTTTACAGAGTATTAATGACAAACTCCAGATCTTTTGTTCACGGGGTTGTTCCCTTCCTTTTTTGATGGAACAGAGTGATGTGCGTGAACTGGTGACCACTTATCGTTAGTCATGCTTGTTCGTTCTACGATGCACTAGCATGAGTGATAGGGGACAACATGGACCGGGTTTAGGGAACCCGATGTTAGAAACTGGAGACTGAGCATTGTGTAGTAGGGGAAAGAAAGGGCTATATGTGGGGTCAATCCTCTTGGAGGATGAAAGCCTACATACCATGGAACCAACGTAGGCCCATAAGAATGGGGCAGTTTACATGGTTTAGGGTTGTAGAGGTGATTCTGGAGGGTGTATTGACCCTGAATTGGATGGTGGAGTATCGGCTAGCATTATGCCGTTAGCCGAAAAATGCGATTCGCATATGTCTGGGAAACTGGGATTGAGTTGGCTGGGTGGCCTGGGAAGACGTGTCAACCAAGATCGGGACTGGGAGAAGGACTGGAAATTGAAACTGGGACTGTGACTGGAAATGGGGACTGGAGCAGAAGCCAGCTGGGTGACCTAGAAAGGTGCGATAGCTGGGAGTTGGAGCTGGCGGCTAGCCTGTGAAGGCCTTGTAGCTGAAACTGGAACTGGAAGCTGAGCGGCTAATCTGCGAGGGCATTGTAGCCGAAACTGGGGCTGGAGACTGGGCGGTTGGCCTATTAAGGCATTGTAGTCAGAACTGGAACTAGAGGTTGGGCGGCTGGCCTATGAAGGCATTGTAGCCGGAACTAGAATTGGAAGCTGGGCGGCTGGCCTGTGAAGGCGTTGTAGCCGGAACTGGAACTGGAAGCTGAGCGGTTGGCCTGTGAAGGTGTTGTAGCCAAAACTGGAACTGGAAGCTGGGCGGCTGCCCTGTAAAGGCGTTGTAGCTGAAACTGGAGCTGGAAAATGGGTGGCTGGCCTGTGAAGGCGTTGTAGCTGGAACTTGAACTGGAAGCTGAGCGATTGGCCTGTGAAGGCGTTGTAGCCGGAACTGGAGCTGGAAACTGGGCGGCTGGCCTGTGAAGGCATTGTAGCCAGAATTGGAACTGGAAGCTGAGCGGCTGGCCTGTGAAAGCGTTGTAGCCGGAACTGGAACTCGAAGTTGTGCGGCTGGACTGTAAAGGCATTGTATCCAGAACTGGAACTGGAAGCTGAGCGGCTAGCCTGTGAAGGCGTTGTAGCCGGAACTGGAACTAGAAGCTGGGCGGCTGGCCTGTGAAGGCATTGTTGCCGAAACTGGGACTGGGGACTGGGCGATTGGCCTGTAAAGGTGTTGTAGTCGAAACTAGGACTAGGGACTGGAACTGGAACTGGCACTCGGGATGACTGACCCTGGGGGGTGTAGTGGCCACCATTGTTGTGGAGTGACCCTAAACTTGGCGTCGGGGAGTATCATAGCCGACGGCTTTCGTAAGTGAAGAGGAAAGAGGGAGAGAGGGTTTTTCTTATTCCTATTTACCAGCCCTATCACCCTTGCGGGTTTTCACCAGGGCTGGCCCCCTTTTGCTTTTTCCGGTGAGCCCTTGCGGGTTTTTACACCGAGGGGTTACCCGATTTTACCTGAGACGCCCTCTTGGGTTTTCACCTCAGCTTGGTCGGTGGCAATTTTTGTACCCAGTCGCCTCCTTGTAATAGAGTCGATCAGGCCCGCCGGGGTATCTCCATTTTAACCCCATTCTCTTCTTTTTTATTATATATATATATATTTTTGGAGACTGCCATCCTTAGCGTGTTGCCATCAGGGGATCAGACCTAGAACTAGAAGGTGTGGGTAGCCGGATACTGCTCCGTCATTAATAAGGATTTTTGCAAATTCTCATGCCATGGTGGCGACGGGCCACTTTGTCATGGCAAGATATGACTGGAGTTATGGCTGGTAGATCAAGGATTGTAGGAGGGAATTGGGATTATAATGAAACTCGAAGGCTCTGGATTTGCAGGGGATATAGGATGGAGTGGCATAGAATGACAAGTGTCGGGGAATGTGCTGGGATATAGGTCTACTGGGATGGTGACTGGGAGCTTGACTTACACAGGGAATGGTTGACCTGCGATGTCGAAGCAAGGGCTGAAGGTTGGCCGAACTGAGTGGGTGTAGTGCGAGGCCAATTGGGAATTATAGGGTTTATGCTCTAGCAGTGTAAGTTGATTAAAGACTGGCTCTTGGGTGAGGCTAACGCCTCACCGAGGAATGGGTGGAAGGTTGTTCTGACTGGTGGGGAGAGGCAATTTTTCTCGTTATCCGCTCTACCGCCCTTTCAGGTTTTCGCTAGAGCCGACCCCCTTTAGCTTTTTCCGACGTGCCCTTGCAGGTTTTCACGTCGAGGGGTTTCCCAATTTTGCCTAAGATGCCCTCTCGGGTTTCCACCTCCGCTGGGTTACTGGCCTTTTTTCCCCCAGTCGCCATCTTGTGGTGAGGATGAATGGGTCTGCCGGGGCATCTCTATTTTTTACCTCATTTTTTGTTGTTTTTTTTTGACTTACCTGGGAGCCTGACGGCTAGACTGGTACTGGTGCAAAAGTGCTCACGCTAACGTGGTGACGGGAATGAGGGCAGGGGATTAGTCCCCGCGGATGCCTGGCGGCGGTTCAGGGGAGCTGAGCTGGCTGGTTGACTGGGAATTGACGACTGGAAGGACTGGCCGGTTGGATCCTTCACGGGGAAGGACCGACCTCACTGGCAGTCGCTGGGACGTGCGCCTTAGTCTGGCTGGCGCGCGAACTCATGTTTCGGTGCTGTGGACGTCGAAAAATGTCAATGATGATCATACGGCATGCACGTCTCGACACTCGAGAGCAAGCCGAAGATGGAAATACCGAATAAACCTCATGCCTTGCCCGATCAGGATGAGAACTCACTTGGTGGTCCGCTACCCGTTAAGGAAGCCCCCCAGGCAGAAGATACGGCTACAACTCTCCGACCGGCCATGTCGAGAGCATAATCAGAGAAAAGTTGAGAACTCCGGCACAGTCTTGGCATGCACCGAAAGTCACGCAAAGTCAGGGATCGAGCCCCAGAAGCTGCAAATGGAACATTGCGGAGGCCGTGCATCGCAACTAAAACATTCTGGGGATGCCACCGTTCATATAAATAACCGCAACTTCGAAAAGAATTCATTCGGTGTTTAAAACGGCGCGGCAAGGCCCTAAACCGGCGCGCCCTGCCCTTTGCTTTGGTTTAAAACGACGCCACCCATTTACACAAGCTAAACTGGCGCGCTAATGTTGAAGGACCCGTCATGCCCATTTTACAAACTTTTCCTACAAGTGCGAAAACGGTGTGGCCCCCTTTGAGACGGTTAATATGGCGCCACCCCCCTTGTATGCTAAAACGGCACGCTCATTTTGAAGGCAAAAAAAAATGCTATTCCGACGCGGTCACTATTCCCCCGCGCCGGATTAGGTGATTCAAACAAGTTATCCTCCTTCGAACGCCTATACGGCGCACAACCAACCCATCCCATCATAACTCCGGTGCTCTGTTTCACATCAGAGGACATTCAATGCTCAAAGCCATGTCTCCTCCTTCGTTCGACAGCGAAGTGGCAGCGATGGCAGCAACACGCATCGACAGCAGCAGCAGCAAAAGATCTTCCGGCAAATCCGCAAATGTCCTGTCCTCAGACGAACAATAGTTTACGGTACCAACCATTGGATGCCACCGCAGACGAATGAAGTGGCGGGAGTTTTTCTTCCGTTCAAGCAAAGAAAGGGTAACCCGTTCTATATATACTCCGCCTGTTCCACAGAGCATCTGGCTCGAACCCCCGGAGGGCGACTGAAGAAAGAAGAGAAGGCCACCCGAAGAGAAGGAAACTCCATCCATCCATGCCGGAGAGGTGAGGGAAAGAGTGAAAGAGTGAGGGTGAGAGCGAGAGGTGAGCACAGAGGGGGAAGAGCTTGTGCTCCGTTTCCCCCGTCCATGTATCTCTTTCCCTTTTCTCTCTCTGCAATGTATTTCTCTTCTTTTGAGATGAAATCTCTTGGGTTTGAGCCATTTTCCCCCTTTGGTGGATGAATAAACAGAAGGCCCTCTTGGCAAACATGATTCTTTTTCTTTCTTCTTCTTTCCCTATTTCATCTTCTACTCATCTAGGGCCCTTCGAAGCTTGCTTCTCCATAGCGTGGCCTTCGAAGGAGTCCGTCAGGGGATGAACATCCATGGCCTCGTCGCATACATTTGTCCCGCTTCATGAAACCATCACCCGTGAGCTATGGGAGCTCTTGAAGGCTAGTCCTCGAGCTTTTCCACACTCACATCTGGGTTATCGGACCGCCGTGAGGTCTGCATTTTGAGGTTCACCCCGGAGTAATCCGCTTGGTGTTCTTCTATTTTTCTCTGGCAAGCTTCAGTCCGGGGGAGGTGCTGCCCGATTTTTGCCTGGGCCAAGAACAAGAGGAACAAAGAACAAGAACCCATAAGAACGAATAAATGAAGCTTCTTCAGACTAAATCAACCCCACTCAGAAAGCCCCCTCCTGAAGTCAAACTGAACCTCTGAACAAACCAGGCTCCTTCATGTCTGAAACCTTGGGCCCTTGAGTTCCTGCAACAAACTCTTCTAATAAAACAACACTCGAATCTTCATGCTAATCCACCTTAATAGACAATTAAAACACTTAATCTTCTTCTTCTTCACAAACTTAACCCACCAATCGAACGAACGAACCAATCATCAAAGCAATCTGCAAAAGAAAAGAAAGAACAAAAGAAGCAAACAGAAAACCTCTTTGGAGCTAACCCGGCGCGGGCTAATTCGGCGCGCTACGCCCCTGCGCCAGTTTAGCCCCACACTCAAAATGACTTTCAAAATCATGGGATGAATAGTGCGCACCCCCTTACTATTCACCTTGTTAATCTGACGTGCCATTCTTCTTGAACCTAATCCGGTGCGCCCCCCTGTGCATCCACCTAATCCGGCACGCCCCCCATGGGTGCATCTAACCGGCGCGCTCCCTGCTCACCCTTAATCCGGTGCGCCCTTTCTCCTCTTGCCTTGTTAACCGGCATGCCTAAAAGAAAAGAAGTGATTAACAAAAATAAAAGAAAATACTTGAACCTAATGAATAGAAAAAATGAAACACCCGTAGGTGAATAAGTAATATTTCCCCTACCATAATCAAAATTTTCTTTCGGGGGCGCTGCCCCCTTGACCCCCGCGACCTGACCGCGCAGGTCGATCCGCGTGCGAGGGGGCATGTTGGCGAGTTCGGGCTTCACATTTAACAATTCACTTCCCGGACTGTGCGTGAAGAGAAAAGCAACGATGCCCCATGGTATCAGACGTGGACCTCGGAATCCCCGACATGGTCATGGTCTGAAACCGTCTCGGGTCAATAGTCCATCAACTTGACCCACTTCTATCGAGATCCAATCCCGTAATCCCATTAAGCTTGCCATACTCGCGACAGACATCTGTACGGTTTATCGTCGTCTTCGATGTTTCAAATGCGAACTCTCATCCGAACAATGAATGGTCCGTTAGTGACCGACATATATATATATCGGGATCTAATCCCGGTATTGAATTAAACTGGCCGTACTCGCGGCAGACATTCGTACGGTTTTGTCGTCGTCTTCGATGCTTCTGTTGTGTAGTGGACAGCGGATCTAGAGGGGAGGGGTGAATAGATCTGCCCCTCTTCTCGCAATGCAACCCTCTATATAGCTAGATAAGAAAAATTGCAGCGGAATATAACTAGCTTATCGAAGAACACTATGATTCACTTGGCACGATGAGCAATCCAATATATCGATTCAAACCTAAGCAAGCATCTAGAATGAGCAATCACATAAACAAACCACAACACACAATATTTTAAGGTGGTTCGGACTGAATCCCCAGTCCTACGTCCACCCCTCACCAAATCCGGTGAGGCTCCACTAGTGCCACGCACTGAACCGTAAATCGAAAAGACCTCCGATTGCCTTCCTACTAACCACAGGTAGGGACGTCAACACCGCAGATCGGATAACTTCCGATTGCCTTCCTACTAACCACCGGTAGAGACGATCTTCAGTTTCAATCGTTTGTATGAAATGAAAAAGAACAAATATGAAAACACTCAATCATCAAACAAGATATAGAATATGCTTAAGAAGAAAAATCTTGTCTGAGATTGCTGGAGCTTGAGTTGGATGCTTCAATGGTGTCTTCTTCCTTGAGAGATGATCTTCCTTTAGTTGATGAAGAAGACTATGGATGTAGCTTTGAACTTCCTTGAAAATCTTGTGAAATCAGCTTCCTTGGATCACCTTGATAGCCGTGCTTGCTTCTACTCTTGCTTGGAGGTTGATGGCTTCAGATATTGGCTTGAATCACCTTGGATGGATGAAGAACTCCAGCCCGAAGTACTGTTCACGGAGGTGCTACAGTACCTACGAATCTCCTCCTCTAGCCTCCCTTGATCTCCTTTGATCCAAATGAAGCATTAGAGTTTCTAACCCCTCATGTGTTGGTTTTATAGACTTTGAATGGTCCTTGGACATCTCCTAGACCAGATCCACAAATCATGGGAGATTAGGTGAGTTTTGATTAAACAAATCTATGGAAAGGGGCTGGCCACGAGGTGGAAATCGAAGTCAAACATGGCTGCATCGGGGCTGGCGGTCGATCTACAGCTTCTGGCGGTCGACCGCTACTGAGAAACTTGCAACCGGATGGTCCCTGGGATTTTTGATCGACCGCTGCTGGCTGGCGGTCGACCGCTACTGAAAGACATGCAGACTGGCGGATGCTGGCTGGGGCGGTCGACCGCCCCTGTGCTAGCGGTCGACCGCCAGCTGGGCAGAACCCGGCCTTGCCCGGGTCGGTCCGTTAACCTTCTTAGCTCCGTCGCTTGACTTCTTTAGCAGCCCGTTCATGTCTGTGGCATCACCCTTGACTACCTTGAAGATTTATGTTGATTATATCGCTCCTATAATCAGAATTTTGCCATTTCCGGGTGCGAGGGCGCAACATTGAGCTTTCACCTTTGCCATTTCCACTGAATTCCTTGTCCATTTAATGGCGTATCTGTCATGAACAAAACATCACGTGTGTCAGTCACATGAGAGTGGAAAATATCAATGACTAATAGTGTTTAGCCATTATCAAAACCACGAATACCACAGAACTCATATGACCATAGGATGATGTCGAATGACCCAAGTGACCACAGGATGACTCAAATGACCATAGGGACACAACAGCTTCAAATGCGGGCTCTCGTCCGAACAATGAATGGTCTGTTAGTGACCGACATATATATATGGATCTAATCCCGCACCCACATTAAACTTACCGTACCTACGGTAGACATCCGTATGGCTTTGTCGTTGTCCTCAATGCTTCAAATGCGGACTCTTGTCCGAATGATGAATGGTCCGTTAGTGACCGACATATATACCGGGATCTAATCCCGCGCTTGCATTAAACTTGCCGTACTCACGGCAAACATTTGTACGGGTTTATTTCCGTTTACGTTGCGCCTTCAATACGGATCTTTGTCCGAACGTAAAGTGATCCATGAATGATCGACAAAATCTGAATGTAATGAGACGGCTCTCGTCTTCCCCGAACCCTACGTGTGGGAATATCAATAAGACCTTCGTAAGTCACGTTTGGACCTCAGGTTCACCCCAACCATGGTCATTGCCTGACCCACATCCTAGGCCTATAGCCAGCTATCTCTGTACACGTCTTTGTTTTGGAATCTAGTCCCGGGACACTTTCCCGCTGCCCTTCGGCACCGGAAATATTAACGATGCCCACGCAAGCCTCGTTTGGTCCGCGGGAGGCACCCCCGGAATGGTCCTGACTCGATCTCGCACCGGGCCAATAAACTCGCTGATTCCTGACCACTCTAACCGGGATTCAACCGAATGTCTCCTATCCCTTTGAACAATAAATTTGCCGTACCCCGGCATACATATGCTCCGGTTTTCCCCGTGACGATCATGATTTTCTGAAACCGGACACTCGTCTGAATATCAAAATGGTCCCTTGAGTGACAGACATATTTTGAATGCTTGCTTCCCTAGACATCGGGCTTTCCGACTGATTCGAGACCGCTATCGGCTTCTTTCTCTCGATATAGTTTCCTGGCCATGAGGCCCTAATTCCCGGTGATTAATCAAGGGTGTTCCCCTCTCCGAGGGGATGTAAATGACGTTGTGACCTTTATGGCTCGGCGGGTTTTGGTCCCGACACGAACTACACAATCATTTGATTAGTCAGATCGAGCGCACAATAAATCGTCACTTTGTGACTGGCACGCCCACGCACTTAATAAATGAATAAACCCACCGAATAAATCGACTTAAAGAACAAACAAATGAGCGTGTCGAAAAGTGCGTCCACAGGTGCATAATATACTTCATATGTTTGCCATTGAGAGGCGGGAAC
Organism: Amorphophallus konjac; assembly: GCA_022559845.1. Taxonomy (NCBI): domain Eukaryota; kingdom Viridiplantae; phylum Streptophyta; class Magnoliopsida; order Alismatales; family Araceae; genus Amorphophallus; species Amorphophallus konjac. The sequence goes on along the minus strand of CM040119.1, from coordinate 172,929,232 downwards.
GGTCTATGACCTTTGTGATCGACAGCCATGTAGGCCCCACCCTCGTAGACATTCTGGATAACATACGAACCTCGCCAATTTGGCTGTAACTTTCCACTGGAGCGCCCTGCCATGACTTCCTTTTCCTTGATCAGGATGAGGTCGCCTTGCTTGAAAGCTTGTTGCTTGATGAGCTTATCATAGGCCCGGGCCATGCGGGCCTGGTATATTTGCAGGTGTTTGTAGGCTTCGAGCCGCTTACCTTCTAGATCGGTGAGCTCTTCTAGCCTTCTCTGGTACTCACTTTCGTCAGGGCCGGCAAGGCCGGTGTGGACCGCCACATGGTAAGAAGCTAACTGGACTTCGATGCGGATAACTTCTTCTGTCCCATAAGCAAGGGAGAACGGCGAGCACCCCATGGGGGTTTTGTAGACCATCCGATATGCCCATAATGCTTCGAAGACCTTCTCACCCCAATCACGTTTCCAATGGCTAACCATCTTAGCCAGGAGCTTGCAGAGGGTCTTGTTGAAGGCTTCCGCCAAACCGTTAGCCTGGGGGTTGTAGACCGAAGAAGTTCTCCAGTCGATGTGGAATTTAGCCGCTAGCTGGTATACGGCCTTATTCTTGAATGGTGTCCCATTGTCGGACACTATGCGACTGTGAGTACCGAGTCGGTATATGATGTTGTGCCGGACGAAATAGTCAGTGGTGGCCAAGATGTATTTGTGGCCCTTGGAAGATGGCGGGAAAGGCCCCGCGATGTCCATGCCCCACTCAGCAAATGGCCATGTGGGGGCTATAGGATGGAATGGATTAGGAGGTCTTCTGGGTACTGGGCCAAAGGCTTGGCATTGATGGCATGTACGGGCATACCGGACACAATCCGCATACATGGTTGGCCAATAGAAACCCTTGAGCTTGATGTTGTGCTTCATTTAGTCTCCGGCGTGGTGCGCGCCGCACAACCTGGAGTGGACCTCCTGCATGACGGCTTGAGCCTCCGCGAGAGAGACACATCTCAGAAGAATAGACTTGTCCTTCTCGTGGACGAGCTGATACAGAGAGTCGTCAATCAACTCGTAAGAGGTTGCTCGACGGAGTAGCTGGACCCTTTAAGCTCGGTCAGGGGGGAGCCACCCTTTCTTGAATTTGATGATCGGTGCATGCCAATCATCCTCCTCTGGAGGCGTGTTCTGGTCAAGGTCGTGGACCTCGTAAATGGTGAGACTGGTGTTACCTTCGAGTGAGCTCGGCATCAGCCTTCTGTGTTTGATGACGATGTCGACCTCGCCCTCGGGCGGGAGCTTGATGGCCGCGGCCAATTTTGCTCAGGCATCCGCCTGAGCATTGCTGCTTCTAGGAATATGATCTATTTCGAAGAAATAGAACTTCTGGGTTAATCTGGTGACGGCGGCGTGGTACGGAACAAACTCCGGCTTTCGCACGTCATAGATGCCGAGGACCTGTCGGACTATTAGCTGGGAGTCCCTGTATGCTTTGAGACATTTGATACCCATGTGGAGAGCCATCTGGAGTCCAATGAGTAGAGCTTCATACTCGGCTTCATTGTTTGTCAGGGACTTCATGAGGGCGCAGGAGTTGTAAAAAACTCCACCCTGAGGAGTCTGGAAAACTATGCCGGCACCTACCGTGGTGGCTGGCTCTTGGTTGCTCCGGGTGATCCCTCGGGAAGCGCCATCGAAGTAGAGCTCCCAGCAAGGCACGTTGGTTGTGAGAGCGCTTTGCTGCCAATAATGCAAGACATCTTTGCTCTGTTCAACCGGTTGTTGTGACTGAGCAGCAAGGGACTCCTCGTTCGGGAGCTCCGAGCTGAAGGTGAGTCGTCTGGTACTGGATGGGCTGCCAAGAATTCAGCCATACCCTATCCCTTAATTGCTTTTCTGGGGACATAAGTAATGTCGTACTCCATCAACAAGAGATCCCACCTTCCCAGTCTGCCTGAGAGGATAGGTCGTCGAAGGAGGTACTTCAGGGGGGGTGCTTGGATATAAGCTCGACTTGATGGGACAGGAGGTAATGCCACAGCTTCTTAACTGCGAACACCAATGCCAAGCAAACCTTCTCCATAGGGGAGTAGCAGTGCGCGACGCCGATTAACTTCCGACGGAGGTAATAGAGGGGCTGCTCTTTACCTTCCTCATTGATTTGTGCCAACAGAGCTCCTAGTGAAGCGTCCATGGCAGCAATATAAAGAATGAGGGGTTTACCCTTGATTGGCGTCCCCAGGATTGGGGGAGTAAGGCGATACTCCTTGATTTGCTCGAAAGACGCCTGTCATTCTGAGTCCCATGTAAACGGGGCGTCTTTCTTCATCAGCTTGCTGAAAGGCGCACATCGACCGGAGAGGTTAGAGATAAACCTCCGAATGTAGGCCGGCCTCCCTTGGAAGGACCTGAGCTCGGTAATGTTGCTGGGTGGTGGAAGCTCCTGGATTGCTTTGATCTTGATGGGATCCACCTTGATTCCTCGATACCTGACGATGAAGCCAAGAAATTTTTCAGTGGATATGCCAAAGGCGCATTTCATGGGGTTCATCTTGAGCTCGTATTACCGGAGACACTCGAAGACATGGCGGAGGTTGTACAAATGGTCTTCACGCCTCTTGTTCTTGACGACAAGATTGTCGACATAACATTCGATAATATTGTGCAACATCTCGTCAAATATTTGGGTCATGGTCCTTTGGTTAGTGGCACCGGCATTCTTCAAACCAAAGGGCATGCGCTTGTAGTTGAAGATCCCTTTGGGGGACCTGAAGGCTGTGTGGTTCTTGTCTTTGAGGGACATCTGGATTTGATTGTAACCGGACAACCCATCCATGAAAGACAAGGCTTCATGACCGGTGGTCATATCGACCATCGTTTCTGTGATTGGGACAGGGAAGTCATCCTTTGGACAGGCTTTGTTGAGGTCCCAGAAGTCGACGCAGATGCGAACTTGACCACTCTTTTTCTTGACTAGGACTATGTTGGCGAGCTAAATCGGGTAGATACATGGCTCGATGAAGTCGACCTCCGCCATTTTATGGACTTCGGCTGAAACCTGGAGCTCCAGCTCATGGCGCATGCGCCGCCGTGGTTGCTTGACCAGAGTGACTGAGGGGGAAATGGCTAGCTCGTGCTCTGCTACGGAGGGGTCTAGCCCTGGCATCTCCTTGTATGTCCAGGCGAAGCAGTCTTTGTATTCGAGCAGGAGTTGCTTGTAGTCCTGCTTCTCTGCCTCGGTAAGGAGAGCACTGACGAATGTTGGCTGGGAAGCTTCATCTTCGCCCAGGTTGATTTCAACGAGCTCATCCACGGTCGCCTGGTCACCATTCTCCAGCTCGGGAGGAGCGGGTTGGAAGTCGATGAAATCCTCATCATCGGTGTCGGATTCGTGTATTTCTTAGTTCTCGAAGCCACCGGTTGATGTTGAAGGGACTGGAGGGTGGTTGTTGCTGGGATCCATCGAGGATTGATCCGGACCGTCGGCTCCTGGCCAGCAGTTGTCAACCGGGGCTACTGAGGTCTCCTCGGGGTTGCCTGTGGAAGCTGACAATCCTTCGCAGTTAGGATGAGAGATATCCCCCTCCTCATGAGGGTTTGTTGAACTGGGTCCTTCGACTGGCTGAAAGATCGGAGGAGATTCTTCTGCCCCCTTGTCTTGGCAGGGAGGTGAGGAGGGTTCCTCGACGGCTTAGGCCGGAGTTCTAGCTTTAACGGGGATCGGGATCAGAATTTCCACTTCCTCATCCCCGGAGCTATCAAATTTGGCTTCGACTCTAGCTCGGTCGTCGGCTGGTAGTACCAAGCCTATGGCGTTGACTACATAGTGGACGTGAAAGTCTGGGTCCTGGTCGTAGCCAAGTCCCCTGGTGTCCTTATGGAAGGACGGGGGTTGCCCCCGGACCTGGGAAGGATTCCACAGCTGACGGAAGTATCTCTGTTGTGCAGACGTTTGCCACAGGGGAATGTGCTGCTTCAGACACATTTCTTGAATATGCGGTGACAAATCACCCCACACTTGAACTGCTTCAGGGGTATGGTCGGCTTGCCTGGACCAGCCAAAGTCATCATCTGGCGGGGCTTGAGGGACCATGTCTCCCTTATAGAAGACAATAGGTTTGTCCATGTTAGCCTTCTTCTTGCTTCGGCGTTGTCGCTTGAAGGTGACAATGAATGTGATTAGCGACTCGACGCTGTGATTCTCTGATGCACATGGAAGCTGGATGCAGTATGGTGGAAAGCATATGCTCTTGCCGATAGCTCGGCTAATAAGATTAGCCTCGAAGTCGATCTGGCGCCTCTCAGGGCGATCTGAGGTTGACTTGGAGCCGAGGCGCAGCCGATGAAGCTTGGCCTTTTCCTCGTCAACATAGAAGAGATCATCATCATCTTCCTCTGAGAGCCAACCGTTGCTTTTGCTCTTAATCATAGGGTACGGACTAATCCCCTTGAAGTAGAGCGCAGCGTCGGCCAGGTTGCATTCTGCTGGTGTGAACGGTGACAGATCTGCAAAGACCATGTGTTGCTCCCCGTCCTTGGCATACTTGATGCATTGGTGGAGAGTTGATGGGACAGCCCAATTTTCGTGGAGCCAGGGTCTACCCAGTAGCATCTTATAAGATGTGTTGGAGTCGATGATGTAGAATGTCACCTTGGAGGTGAAATCATCGAGCACTAGGTCAACATCCACCCGACCGAGGACATCCTCGGTGTTCTAGTTAAAGCCGGATATCTTGACCGCTTGAACCGTCTGGAGGTATGGGGTCAGATATAGAGTCTTGAATGTCTTGAGCAGCATAATGTTAATAGCGGCACCAGCATCTATTAGGATCCGGTTCACATCATGCCCGTTGATCTTCCCGTTCATGTAGAGAGGACGGTTGTGGCACGGAGGGGAGAGCAGCATGTCTTTCTCCATGAAAGAGATGGTGGCTGTGAAGGCTTCGTAGGTAGCCGCCTTCATTTTCGCGGCATGTGCTTCATAGACATCCGGCTCTTGGAGTATTTTGATAAGAGTTTCTCTTAGGTCCTTAATCCAAGCAATGGCTTCCCAAATTGAAACACTGGCAGGGAAGCGCTTCATCTGGTGGAGGACTTTTCGGTCAGATCGGGCTCGAGCATCCTCCAAAGAGGGTAGTATGTCAGGCTGAGCCTTCTGCGAGCTGCCGTGGTGCTCCCCGTCGGGAAGTTGCACTACCTTGCCCTTACTGTTGGGATCCGGCTGACTCTGATCGCCGGTGGACTCCTGGAACAAGGGTGCCAATGATGGCTCTTCTGGGGGTGACTGGCGAGCTGGCTCATCCTTGCCGGACGATCCCGCTTGCTCTGCTGCAGAAGTTGGTACTAGCGTAGGGGCTGGGAGGCTGACAGCAGCCTGTCCAATGTCAGAAGGGTCGAAGATACCGGGTCCGCTCCGAATCTCTATTTCTGGAATGGGAGTCGGTTCCTCTCCTCGACAGAGGATAATTCACTCCGAGTCGAAGGTGGACGGAGAGAGTGGTAACTCAAAGGTTCTCCCACGGCCTCTACCGCGTCCACGGCCACGACCTCGGCCACGACCAGTGTGCTCTGGAGCTGGCTGTAACCTAAGAGGGGCAATGGTTCTTTGTCTCGTCCGGGAGGCTACTGGCTCGCCCCGCCGAGAAGCATTGATATTGTCAGGAGGTGGGATGGCCACCATGTTGCAGGTGCAGCACCAAAGCATTTCTTCCAACTGCTCTGGGGAGATCTCCTTGTCTTTATAGCACAAGGAGAGCTCATCCGGGATCACAAGTCGTTCGCCGTTCTTGAGCTTTTGGATTATCTCATGGACCCAATTTATAAGGTGGGCTCGTTTCTGCATTTCTTCCCACGGGATGTACCTGTCGAGTGGGAGAGCCCCAGTAGGACGAGGAGGAATGTATTCCTCTAGGTCATCAATGAGCCGCTGGAGCCATTGGAGAGGCGTTGGCTCGGCTGGTGATTGTAGGGCGGCTGCTTCGGCCTGTTTCTTGAGCCATCTTGATGAGGGCATCTCAAGACCCTCCCTCTAGCTCGGGTTGTCTGCACACTTTTAATATGAGATAGCTATGATCTCTACATGTTATCTTCCTTTTCCATGATCCCATCTTATGTATTTTCATTTTATTGAGTCTTATCTTATGTACTTTCTTTTATTGAGTCATGGTGTCTAGTCTATTTCTCTTATTTTGTGTAATTGGGCCTTAGTACCGTAGTATGGGCCTAATGGGTTGAGTCTAGGACTTGTTGAGTCTTTTGTCTTAATGTCAAGGTCATTTTGGTCATGTAAAGAATGGTTGCCTATATATAGGCCCATCCCTCCTCATGTACTTAACTTTTGATGAATCCATTTGAATAGCAATATTTCCCACATCTCTTTCTCTTCTCTTACTCTCTCATTATCTCTCTCTCTATCTCTCCTTCTCTCTCCCCAAGGAAAGGGGCGAACTTCTCCTCTCTCCTCCCTCCTCCCAACCACTTCCAACCCCCACCTACCTTCATTAACTCCCCACAACTTCCCACAACCCCTCTTTAATCCTCACCTTGTCCCAAGGAAGTTCCACCACTCCAAGCCCCACCACCCAACTACCACCTACCCATCACCACTTCCTAAGCACATTTCCTCTCCCCAAGGTTGAAGGGGCTCTTCCCTAAGTCCAAATTCGAATTTCCCTCTCCCTAGGGCTGTGCCCTTCCATCTCCCCACCTCCATAATCACCCTAGGTCGAAATTCCCCTCCTCCCTATAGCCAAGTTCACCCCCCACCTCCTCTCTCACTCACCCTCTCTCTTGTGCCACCCTCCTTCCCACCACCACCTCTAGCAGCTACAGCTCCCCCTCCAGCCCCAATTCGCCCTCCCCACCACCTTCTCCCTAGCCTTCACAACCCCTAAACACCCCACATCACCCTCCCATAGCCATTAGACACTCCTCCCACCACTTGCTCTCTTGGCCATCCCCTTCCCCACACCTTCTACTTCTCCTCATTCTGTCTCTGTTTCAGGCAGTAGAGTTGAAGTGACTTGCAGAGGCAGCCACTACCGTCCCTCAAAGATTCGGGTGGCAAGGCCTACATTGATGGAATCGTCTGCGAGCTAGCTTTCCAACGGTGGTGGTCTCGCCGGCTTCCGAGGTCGGAGCTGATCGTGAGAGCAGATTTCGTCCGACTGCATCTGCTGTCCCTATCAGAAGACCTGAAGCTAAAAGCTGGAGCCACCACGACCAGCTCGGGATAGGTTTGGGCGCCATTTTTGGAGGGAAAGAACTACGTCCAGTTATCTTCCATCTCCAAGAAGAAGGACCTCATTCGGCCACCGGAGCTACCAGTTACCATTTTCTTCGCCGGAGTGTGCAGTCTGCCACCTGCGGGTCCAGGTTTGACCTGTCCTCACATATCTGACCACCATTCTCCTCTCCAACCTCCGATTGGGGCCCCGTCAACTTCTGCTCGAAGCTACTCCGACCACAATTGCGTCACTGCCAGGCTCGTCTCATTTGGAGTTCAGGAGCGTCCGCAGTGCCATCTGTAACCTACTGTATCAGTTCTGCACCAGCCAGAGGCAGAAGTTGCTGACCTGTTCCAAAGCTTCTGTAAAAATTCAGACACCATCCTCAGCCCGTTGGGGAACTTTTGGCGAAAGTCTCATCAAGATCCGAGCTCTGTGGAATTTTTGGCAGCATCATCACCGCCCCACTGTCCGGTGAACCTGTAGGTTGGCAGAACCGGCGGAATTCGGCAAGTCGGGTTTCCTTTGCTTAATTCCCCACCCCGCTTGGCCGGCTGAAGGCCCCTCCCGGCGTGGAGGTAGTTTTGGATGTAATAAGTTTAATCCCCACCCCAAGATCACCCCTCCTGCGAGAGGCGTAGTGTTGTACTCTTTGCACTTTCAGGTCAAGCTACATCGCCGTGGCGATCGGGTGTATACCCTCGCCTCCCGGCGCGCCCACGTCTCCGAGCGGGATCGGTGTCTTCACACCGATCAGGTGAGCCTCTGATACTAACCTTGATAGCCTTACTTCTGCGAGTTTAGTATTGCTTTGATTGCTCATCGGACGGTGAGAAGAGGGCCCGTACTTGTATGTTCATTTGTTGGTGCCACCGCAGACCGGGAGAGAGTGCCACCCCAAACCCCGCCCTGCGGGCCAGCTGCCCACTAAGTTGGGAATCCTAGACTCTTTGGGGTCAGCCTAAGCCAACCAAGTCCATTACACTCATTGGGTCCCGCCTCAGACCCTTGCCATCCCCCGGCCCCGCCGGGTGACCGCGTGTGCCGTGTGAGTGAGACGCTATTGTGAGAATCATTGGAGTGCTTGTATGCTTGTGGATCTAGGTCCTAGGTTATTCATTACATGCTTAGTCATCCTTGGGCTGTGCCACATCACATCTTCTGAGGTTCTTCCTCCTATTTCTCTCTTGTCTTTTGGCGATAGCGGTCTCCAAGGGAGTAGGAGGGAGAGGCACTAGAGCCGGAGTTGATAAATCTTCATGAGGATATCTCCGAGCTGGTGCCTTTGCCAGGTGAGGTCGGTGACTCTTCCTTGCCCAGATTTCGATCCAGGCGCCTTCCGCTTGTTGTATCTGGAAGGTGGCATTGATCGCCTGCTCAATTACCTCGAGCGGCAACTCCTGGTATGCTGGAATAGTAGGATTGGCGTCCGAAGACATGTGCGTGGTTTGGTGCCTTACCCGCGGTGGCGGCAGCTTTTGAGTCAGTTGAGTGGTACTAGCGTTTAAAGATGTATGCGCGGTTTGATGCCTTAGTCGCGGTGGCGAGAGGAGCCTACGAGGAGTCGGTGGGCTGGTGCTGGTGTCCGTGGACGTGTGCGCGGTTTGATGCCTTAACCATGGTGGCGACGGCCTTTGTTGGGAATTGGACCAAGAGATACGCGTGTTGTCCTGCTCCTTAGCTTTGCCTTTGTGATCACGCTGAGGACTGGGTCTAGCGACAACTGACGGCGTCGCAAGACATTGTTGCTCTACAAAATTATCCCGACTCGGTGGACTGGCTGAGCCTTGTGGCGGTGGGCCCGCTGCTTGAATCGAAGCCGCTGGAGACTCCGAAGATGTCTTCTTTGTACTTTGAATTGTGCTAAAGGGTAGGCAGAGAGGACCCGACGACCCATCCACTGAGGGGGTGTGACAAGGCTGAGGTGGGACCTCGCCCTACTTTTACTTTCCCTTCCCATCCACGGACGTCGGAGATGGAGATAGGACGGGGGGATTACGAGAGAGAGCTGAAGAGCCCATCGTCGTCTCGCCTACCAGAACGTCCTCTCGACTGAGAAGGACCCGAAGGAGCCTGACGGTATCTTCTTCAGGGAAAGGGAGAGACTCTAGCTCCCGCCAGGACCGCCACCGTACGGCCGAAGTGGCTAGGGTTGGCTGGCTAGGTGCTGACGTCTGGAAGCCCGAAAGGGCCGACGGAGCAGAAGAATGGATGACGTTGACCGAGAAGTTGGTCGGCTCCGTCTCTTGTCTGGCGTCCTACTCTCTACGCCTTCACAATCGCTCGAGCGCCTCTTGGTTGTTGGTTCGAAACTCGAGCCATTCTGGAGGATGCTGGTAAGGCAGCCCGTGCCCATTCTCTTGAGGGGAGTCTGGCCGCTCTGGCGCATTCCTGGCAGTGCTTAGGGTCTCTTCGACAGCTTTCTGAAGCCTAACAAGTGACATAGAGTTCCTCTCCGCATCGATCTGCTCCCATTAGATCTGTTCCAAGATGAGGTGTTGAACTTCCTCAAAGGACTCGATCGGGTGGCAAATATTGGTGTGGAAGGGGCAGTATTAACGGTGACTATGGTCCCAATGGGTGTAGTCAGCAGGCGAGTCGCGGGGCATGATTTTCCCCCTCTCAACGAGGATATCAAAGAGTCACCCGATTCTCTCCCTAAGGAAGGAGAGAGGTCTGTGATCATGCCAGGGCCTCCACCCCGGAAACCAGATCCAACATCCCCTTCGACTGGCGCTAGGCTCCTCTGACTCGTCATCAGAGAGAGAAAATGCGGCCATCATGTGGATGACATTGGCTGAGTGGTGAGCCACGCATGCTGCCTTAGCCGGCCTGGCCCACGTATGTGGTTGCGGGGGATCGACGAGACCGCTCTTCATTTTGACAAGGCCGTCTCGGATCAGCTTCTGCTCCTGAGTCTTGAAGACGTAGCAATCTTCAATTGAGTGACCCAGCATGCGATGATACAGGCAATAACTAGGATCGTCGGTCTTCAGGGCCTCGTCCAGCTTGCAAATTTCCAATCTTCTGGGCCATGCAGAGTTCGAAGAGCATATTCGTATGTGCCTTATTGAAGGAGAAGGGTGTCTTCATATGCTCCGAGAAGGAGGGGACGGCCGGCTTGTCCGCTGGCTTTTTGTCAGAGCTATTGGATTCGGCCTCCTTACTGGCTTTGGCAGCAGGGGTGAACTCTATGATATTCACCTCCTTGCCGGGCTGGCGTTCTCGCACTTGCTTACCCTTTGCTGCAGTGTAGCTTGGGTTATCGGCGAAGAACATCTCTATTTCAGCGACTGCCGAATTGAGTTGGTCGAAGCCTTTAATATTGGTGCCGAGAAGCTTTTCGCTGACCTCGGGTGCCAGACCTCGACGGCATATGGTGATGGCATCCTCCTGAACGGGTGGATTGACACACCTCATGCTGAGGTCTCGCCACTTTTTGATGAAGTCGAGGGCGCCCTCGCACTTTTTCTGCCAGAGAGAGCAGAGTTCGGATAGGGAGACCTTTCGCTCGACGGTTTGAAAGCAGTCGAGGAATTTCTTCTAGAGATCCGCCCAGTCGATCACTGAGCTGGGTTTCAAGCAGGAATACCATTGAAAGGTTGTTCCCGTGAGCGAAGTAGCGAAGTAGCGGAGGAGATAAGACTCATCCAGCGCTAACTCACCCATGGCCGTAACATAGTAGGCCAAGTGTTCATGTGGCGACCCCTGCCCGTCAAACTTTTGCACCTTCGGGGGCTTGGAGTACTCTGGGGGAAGCTTTTTCAGCTGGTGGTGAAGCGGGTAGGGTACACTGTAGAGATCTACTATGACAACCCCTTCACCATACAGGGTGAGCTTTGTCTCGACAATACGCTCGATCATCTGGCATTGCGCCAGGAGATTTTTCGGCACTGGCGTATTGGAGGCTCGTGGCTGGGTCTCAACCGGGGGCGTGCCAAACCCAGTTGCCAACCGGGTTCTAGCAATCGCCGCTGAAGTGTTGGCAGCATCGCGGGCTACTGGTGGCGCCAGTGCCTCGGCCTGGGGCCTAGCAGGTTGGTGAGAATGAAGGTCCTATTCCTGGAGGAGGTCCTGAAGGAGGGCCTTCAGATGATGGTTCTCCTTCATGAGAGTGTCGAGGGTCACTTCTTGAGCCTCGTTCATAGGAGGGTCATTGTTGACCGGCTTTGCGTTGATGGGAGGGTCGCGGTCTTCCACCGGGACTTCTTCCGCGCATTCCGACGCCTGCGGTCTGGCAGAAGTGTCGATGTGACCTATTGAGGGAGGCAGCAGAGCCTGATGGCGCGACCTCCTGAAGTGGAACAGAGGCTGGGTCAGATCATCTGACTGGGTGTCCAACTGGTGTCCGGTGCTGTAGCACGCGAACACTCGAACCGCATCATTGATGAACCGGGCCGTCCGCTTCCTACGCGGGTGCCGCTCTGGTCAGACAGGTGCCCCTAGTCTGTCAAAGATCGAGGTGCGTTGTAGAGGGGGCTCACTCCCGATATCATTGGGAGGAGAACCCTAGACAGGTTGCTGGAGGGCCCGGGAGCGGGCTAGCCTTTGCCTCCGCTTGCTTGAGCGGGGGATATTAGATGACTGGGAGTCGTTAGACGGTGCTACCGTGAGGCCAGTTGCATCCTGCCTGATGCTGCGCCTGAGTGCTCGCACGGGGTTTCTAATACGTGCCCTTCGAACGGCCTGAGCTTCCTCTAGGGTGACGCAGATTCTCCTCAAGTCGGATTGCTGGTCTCCCTTGTCACCGCTTTTCCGACGAGCTGTCTTGGGAGGCCGTGTGTCGGGCTGTGGTGGGTGCCCCCGGGCTGTTGCCGAGGAACCCGCTCCTTTGAGCTTCGCCCCGTCCTCTCGTGTTTGCCACAAGAGGTCAAAATGATTGGAGGTGGGGATGGTGGAAACGGTCCATTCCTGGTGTATGATTGGTTCACCCCCGTCAAGACGGATCCGCAAGTCACCGACAAGAACAGTCTTGCCGGAGTTGTTGGTTGCAGCAGCGAGCCACCTACCTCTGTGGCCATGGCGATGCTTCTTCTGAGGAGCTGAGGAAGACTCCACCCCGAGATGGTAGACGGAGAAAACCTAGCCCGGAGCGATTAGGAGCGTGAAGCTGTCAGCCAGAGGTACTGGGATCGGCCCCCGAGGTATAAGACCCACGCCGGGAGTCGATGACTGGGTGACTCGGGTATAAGCCTTTGCCCGCGTTGATAGGAGTGTTGCCGATGCTCGAGATGACACTTTTGCACCAGGAAGCGACGCCGTCGGAAGTGCTGAGGTGCCAACGCCCCTGGGTCGAGGACCCGCGGTAGGTGCCGGCGTAGTCCGAGCTCGGGTCGGGAGGCCCGAGGAGGGTGCTGAGGAACCTTGCCCCCTAGGTAGGGGACCCGCGGGGAGAGCCAGTTCAACTGGAGCCCGGAACTGGGGTCCCGAGTGCGATATCGGAGAGCCACGAACTCGGGGCTGGGAGCCCACATCGAGAGTCGGCTTTGCCGGGGTTCAGGCCTGCGGGCCCAAGGAAGGTGCTGAGGAGCCGTGGACCCGGGGCTGGAAGCCCGTGTTGGGTGTCGGCTTTACTGCGGCTCGGGGTTGGAGGCCCGAGGAGGATGCTGGGATAGTGACCGAATTCCGGGGAGCGGGGCCCGTGCCGGAGATCGGACAAGACTGGCCCCGGGAGGCAATGCTTACCCGGGTCGATGTTGATCTGGGGACCCCGCAGGTGCCAGTGGTGGCGGTCCGGTGCCTGGCGCTCAGGCGGGACACCGGTGCTGGGGGTGCGCGTGGCACATTGGCCACGGGAGCCAATGGAGAAACTGTGGTTGGCTGAGGAGCAGCCACAGGGATCACGCCCAAGAAGTAGGGCAATCCGATGACGGGGGCGAAGCTGCTAAAAACAATCGGTGTTGCCAAGTAACCCACCCTGGCGTGGGTGGCGATGACGTTGGGACCATAGGTGATGGCCGCCATAGTTGCTGGAGCCCTAAGTGCTGTGAAGGCGACGGTTGCTGACAGTCACCGAGCGCGGTCCGTCGGTCAGATCGCGGATCGGAAGCTACTGGAGAATGCGCGTGCGAGTACCCTCCTCTGCCTCTCCTGCAAGGACAGGGAAAGGGCACCATGGCTTCAGGGCTAGCATAGGCTTTTCTTCAGCAAAAAGAAGGAAGGCGGGAGACGTCCCACCGGGCGTGCCATCCTCTCTCTCGCGCGAGTTTTTATGCCGAATGACCGGGGTGAAGGAAGGGATACAGTGGGGAAGGAAAACACGGGAGTTTGATATATCTCAGGTATCCTCCTTACAGTTGCATGCCTCTCACGGCGATATCGGGCACTCTCCTTTTACGGAAAGTTGAAAAGGGTCGAATGACATGAGAATCTAAGAGTACGGGTTAACCGAATAGGGTGCGGGCGTGCCAGTCGATTTCTTGACAATCACCCAGGGAACCAGGGGTTGACCAGGGAAGCGCCACTAGGGCGCGGCACGTGGGCTCGGGTGATCGGGCGACACGTGGAGAGAAGGGGTTCCACGGGTGCGAGTGCGTAGGCGATTGTGGGAATCGTGTACTGGACGTCTTCCCCACCGGTCACAAGCAACCGATGTTTATTTACATCGGATTGAATCCAAACACCTTCGTTCCGAGCTGAAGAAAAGTCTGTATATATGCCTGAAGCCGTGGGTAGAGGGCCGGGAGCATTCTGCAGCTGTGGGTGCACTTTCGACTGAGTGGTGTTTACTGGGGTTAGGATGTTGGGCACATATGCCGAACGGTATAGGTAGGGAGCTGGGGGCCCGAATGCGGGCGCTTGTATTTCACTGGCTTTATGATGGGCCACATGGGCTTTACAAATGGGCCTAAGTGGCCAAAGTACAACTGTCGCAAGCCATGGGACAATTCCGACACGTGGGTCAGTCCCCGGGTCATTGTGTAACAAAGCGGATATCCGCGTGTTTTACAGGAAATCTTTACAGAGGGATTGGTGTGGGCTCGACTGCCTTGGTGGCCAAAGCAGACATGGACTAGCGCCTGGTGGAGGTCAGACTCGGCTCGAGGTGAGCGCTCGGGTCCAAGTCCAGGTCTCGGACGGCGAGTGTCGTCATGCTGGGGAGTCGAGGTCGGCCTCGGGACTATGATTCCCGTTCCAAAGGTCCGACGGGACTCGAGTTGTTAATCTGAGGGGCCAACGGCCGGCTGGGGGGTGAACGGTAGGCACGTGATTCTATGTCGGGGTCCGGCACGGCATTATGAAGTGCACTTCATCACCGTCATAAGTTGGCATACACGGGCGAACCCGGGATGCGGGTGTGTTTTCCGTTGGCATAGTCGCCTTACGTGCGACGGGGATGGTCTTGGTATGAGACGGCTAAACAACGCATGAGGGAAGTACGCATGACATACCCTCGGCGTGTGTGAGCCGACTAGCAAGCCAACCACACGCGCACTTGTCTTCTCACGTTCCTGACCCTTGTCGAAAGCCTCGGGAGTCCAAGGGTGCGACAATTAGGCCGGGGGATTTGTTCGTCCGTCTGTGTGTTCGCTTGTGCAAGCCTTTGCCCGGTTTTTTTTTTTTTTTGAGCTTCTAAAGGGGGAAATTTATAGAAATTTGAAGGGGTGGAGGGAGGGGTTTAAGCTGACGAAGTTGAGGGTTCAACTTGGTCTGGGTAAACCCCCCAAACAGTATTATTTTCATTTATTTTTTTATTTTTTTTGTGTGTTTTTTGTGTGTGTAATGGAGTGGGGAGATGGGGTTTAGGCGGACCAGCCCAAGGGGCTGGTCTGGTCCGCCTAAACCCCTCCCCCAGGGGGGGGTTAGGCGGACCAGCCCCATGGGATGGTCTGGTCCGCCTAAACCCCTCTTCGGAGGGGTTTTTTTCTTATTAAAAAAATCTTTTTTTTGTTTTGATGGGGTTTAGGCGGACTAGCCTGGGGGTCTAGGCTGGTCTGCCTAAACCCCTCCCCAGGGGGGGTTTGGGCGGACCAAAGTCGCCCATTTTTTAATTTAAAAAATCAGTTTTTTATTACGTAGGGTTTAGGCAGACCAGCCTGGGGGTCCAGGCTGGTCCCCCTAAACCCCCCCTGGGGGTCCAGGCTGGTCTGCCTAAACCCCTCCCCCCCCCCCCGGGGGGGGGGGGGTGGGGGGGTTTAGGCAGACTGGGTTGGAGAGAGAGGGGGGCGGCCCCACCTCTATAAAATTGAATTTTTTGTTGATATTTGTCCTAATTTGGCTAACGTAAAGAGGACAAAGGATATTGGGAGGATACACTTGTGTGCACATACCGAGACGCTCGTGCATGTGATTCGTCGCGCTTGTGCGTATGATTCGTCGTAGACGTTCTTCGTGGCTCCTTCCACGTACGGGTACGGTGAACTAATCCTAACGCGAACTTTGCACCCCGAAACTAGGAATTAGCACGAGCTGGGGCTGGGAAAGGCCATCGGGCCTCCGGGCTGGGGAGAGGGCGCGGCCCCCGGGGAGTTCGCCCTCCCTTGGCGGGGCGGCCGCGCCCCGGGGTGAACCGGCCCCAGACGAGCCGCAACCCTGGGGGATGGCCCCCGGGGGTCTTCTTTCGTCATCTGGGGATGTCCTTTGAAGGACACGGGGTTCCGGGATACTGGGATGGTCCATGGGGGCCGTTGTTCTTCGAGTCGTAGTAGCCACTCCCAAGGTGTTCGGGCAAATGCCCGACACACCCCGGGTTGCCGAACGGGCCACATAGGTGACCAAAGGGCCTTGGATTTGGCCTAGGGCCGAGGGTAGAAGTTCATGGAGGCTGAGAGGAGGCACCTTGGGCCGATGGGCCATGTCTCGTGCTACGTGTCACGTTGTACGGTGGGTTGGCAGGTAGCCTCGGGTTGGCCCGAGAGCTAGAGTTAAGTGGCTCATTGCCACGTGTCTGAGGGTCGGAGGTGGCCCCGGCTTGCTGGGGGGGTCATTGTAGGACCCAATTAGTGTGCTGAAACCGCGGGGTGACCCGTGGGTTGGTGTAGGAGGGTTGAAACATACGCGCCCACAAGGTGTTCGGAGAAATGCCGAACACACGTGTGTGAGCCGTATACACGTGCTGCGGGCCTCCCAAGCCTGTGGTTGACCTATTTGGGTCTCCCTTTGACCTTGGAGGGTTGAAGGAAGGTGTCTAGGGTTAAGCCCCTGGCCTTTTCACTGGGTTCCACGTGGCATGGGTTGTAGTCGGGGTGCCCCCGGGTTGGCCCGGGTGGTCATGTAGAAGGCGGGCAAAATCCGCAACTTAGGGGTCGGGAGTGGTCCCGAGTGATTGCTAACGTCGCCGTATACCTCGGCTAGCGGGTCGGGGTCGTTGGTCGGGCCCACTGGGTTGTCGGAGGGGCCGGGTAGCCCATGCCTTGAAGGTGTTCGAGGAAATTCCCCAACTCCTATTTCTGGGTATTTTGCTGGGGAAATTGTCCGGGTACAACAAGAGTGTGTCATAATCATTAATCATTTTTTTCTTTCCCTTTTTTTATATATCACATTATCGGTACAATTGCCCTTTTGGGTTTTCACTGGAACCGGTCCCCTCTTGCTTTTGCCTATGTGCCCTCTCGGGTTTTCACGTGGCAGGGTACCCGATGTTACCTGCGACGCCCTTTCGGGTTTTCACCATAGCTGGGTTATAGCCATTTTTGCCCTTGCTTGGAACATCCAAGCAAGTCTGGCGAGGCATCTCTATTTTTAGCCTCTTTTCTTCTTATTTTTTTTTCTTTTTTTTTTGGACTTGATTCACGGCACGAGGCCGAGATGGATGAGGGCTTGTTCGTCAGTAGTGGCTGACTATCGAAGGCAAGAACGTTTGCTAACATGGACGGAAGGTCCAAGTTAAGGGAGAATTGACCGGTCTTGCCGATGGTGACAAGGATCAATTGTGGTTTGTTCATCGACGTTGGTTAAACGTCGAAGCAAAGAGGTTTATTCATTAATGAGGACGAAAGGTCCGAGTTAAGGGAAAATTGACCGGTCTTGCCGATGATGGCAAGGGTCAATAGTTGTTTGTTCATCGACATTGGTTAAATGCCGAAGCAAAGAAGGCTTATTCATTAACAAGGACGGAAGGTCCAAGTCAAGGGAGAATTGACCGGTCTTGCTGATGATGATAATGGTCAATAATGGTGTGTTCATCGACATTAGTTAAATGCCGAAGCAAAAAGGTTTATTCATTAACGAGGCCGAAAGGTCCAAGTTAAGAGAGAATTGATCGGTCTTGCTTGTCACGCCCCGAGCGCGGAAGATTACCCGGAGGCGTGACACGTCTATATAGATCGTGTCAATCATGTAAATATCAGAGTGCGCAAATAACTAAGATTTAGCTCGAAATTAATATAAATAGTATGAGCTGACAATTGTCACAACTAATCAAAGGACAAATACATATGTTCCCAGAGTCTAACGACTAGGCTTCAAATCTTAATCAGTTCTAATCAAGTTGACTAATACAAATGACATAGATGAATTGATACAACTGACATAAGTGAACTAATACAATAACACAAAAGACATGATAATTTGATAACTTCACTCTAACACTCATCACTCAGTCTCATTCCCTTCCGAGTGTTGGTTGACATCCAAATTACCTGAAATTATTAGAAAATAACTAGATGAGCTAATCGCTCAGTAGGAATTACATCTCAAGATTTAACATGCTTTAAGTGGTTTACAAGTTCAATTAATGTCAGTAAAGCTATGCATGTAGATGAGTAGATATCAAGGATTGTAAGAATCGACAAGAGCAGTGAAGGAATAATGAGTGAGAGTGTAAGGATTCCAACTTCAATGCAGCAATAGCAAGAGATTCAAGCAAGTAATAACTGGAATTAACAAAATCTTTCCAAGAGAGTAAGAACTCATGTCAAGCAGGTAATAGAAAGTAATATAAATTCAAGCATGTAAAACTGGAATTGGCTATATATCAATTTCATTCAAGCAAAAACTTTACCCTTCTGCGGGTCTCAAGTCAAATCAATCAAGTAATATCACGAGAATGAGTGGAATGTCTAAAGCCTAGCAACCAAGTATTCCGGTGCAATGCCAAACACCGTGGTCAATAAACTCCCATGGGCACAAGTACCTTCGGGTGCTCCTCCCAGGACTAGACCGGGCCCTATATGCACAGCATTAATCATGTTTGTTGACATCCACTCTCATTTATAGCCAATATGGAATTTCAAGGTTTGACCCGTATGATATATAAGGCGGAATTATGGAATGGAATCCAAGGGCGCATTGATGTGTAGGGATGAACTAGGAGTGGAAATCAGTAACGTTTGACACACGGAAAAAAAACTAGATAAGAGAGATGCCGTATATACTTTATATCTATTTGCTAAACATGCAATTGAGAGGGGTCTTGGGTTTGTATGTTTATGTTGTTATTCATGTAAGTTCTTGAGATTTTAGTCTTTCTTAGTCCTTTTCATACTTTTCGGATCTTCATTTCAATTTCATGCCTTCTGCAAGCTTGTTCATCCTTAAGTGCTTTACATTTTCTTCTTCAACCTTTTTCTCTAATTCCTCTCCGTTTTCAAGTTATTGCATATTTTTTCACTTGCTGTCCTGGCACATTACTGTTCATCCGTGTTGATACCTTCTTTTGTTCCCTAGTTTTCATGCCATTCCAATCCTCTTTTCTCTCTGAGTTCTTCACAAACGTTCTTCTTATCTTGTAGATATTGATTTTCTTCTTCTACCACTTCCTCCAATTTTTCTTAGTTTTTAAGTTATAATTAATTTTCTACGGTTCTATTTTCTACTCAGTCACTGTTCACCTACGCCTATAGATCTCGGTTTTTCACATTTTTCACCTTCTTCCTCTCATTTTCTCTCTCTGCACTCTTCATAAGACTTCTTCCTAACCCTCCAATCTATAACTTTCTCTTCTTTCACATATTCTCATTCTCTCTAGATTTTTCATTATTCTCCTTCTTAGAACCCCCTATTTTCAATATAATTTCATTGTGCTTTCAACTTGGTCTTTTTCCACGTTTTTCATCCTCTTGGCTACAATTTCTTTCACTATTTTCACGTTTTAGTTTCTCTAATATAACATTTTTAACATGGTGGTTTCAGTTTCACAGAAATTGACATAATGACATGTCCTTTACCA
The DNA here is from genome assembly GCA_022559845.1 of Amorphophallus konjac. Taxonomy (NCBI): domain Eukaryota; kingdom Viridiplantae; phylum Streptophyta; class Magnoliopsida; order Alismatales; family Araceae; genus Amorphophallus; species Amorphophallus konjac. Next base: position 172,909,910 of record CM040119.1, on the reverse strand, counting down.
AAGCATGAACTATATCAAATATAGATATTAGCTAATACATGCTAATCGTCCTAGATTTAAGCTAACACATGCTAATTATTCTAGGTATGAGACTAATACTTACTAATACTTACTAATACTTGCTAATTATTCTGGATATAAGGCTAATACATGCTAATTATCGTAGGTATGAAGCTAATACATGCTAATCGTCCTAGATTTTAAGCTAACACATGCTTTATAAATACTGAATATCGCATGGAAATGAGCCTAAGACTAAATGCCTAGACTAATCATCCTAGATTAGCTACTAGTTTAGTTAAAAGTTGAGAACACCTACCTTGTTGGAAGATCTCTAGCAGTAGCAGAACCCTTCTAGGTGACTGTATAATCCCTGCAGAGCTTTGCCCCAACCTTAGCTAACCTAGAATGGGGGTAACAAAGGGTATGTTATAGGGTCTGGTATGACCGGATAGGGGGGCAAGATCTGGAATAATGGGGCTTTACAGCTTGTACAGGCTGGAGAGATAAGGGATAATGTTTGGACAGCCAATCCATGGCCCAGATCATAAAGTCTGTCTCCCACATTCATACACGATCCCTCTTCAATGTGCACACTTTCAAAGTCTGTACATCCTCAAAGTCTATACAGGCTTCCTCAAAATCTGTACATCCTCTCCCTCTCAAAGTCTATACATTGGCTTCCCCTCAAAGTCTGCACATCACAAAGTCTGTACATTGCTATTGCTAGCCTATTCACAAAGTCTGTACATCACAAGTCTGTACATTGGCTTCCTCTCAAAGTCTATACATTGGCTTCCTCTCAAAGTCTGTACATCACTTCCTCTCAAAGTCTATACATCACAAAGTCTATACATTGGCTATTGCTAGCCTATTCACAAAGTCTGTACATCACAAGTCTGTACATCCTCTCCCTCTCAAAGTCTATACATTGGCTTCCTAAAGTCTCAAAGTCTATACAGGCTTCCTCAAAGTCTGTACATCCTCTCCCTCTCAAAGTCTATACATTGACTTCCTCTCAAAGTCTGTACATCACTTCCTCTCAAAGTCTGTACATCACAAAGTCTATACATTGGCTATTGCTAGCCTATTCACAAAGTGTGTACATCACAAGTCTGTACATCATCTCCCTCTCAAAGTCTATACATTGGCTTCCTAAAGTCTCAACATCCTCAAAGTCTATATATTCCTATCTTTACCTACGTTACATCCTCAAAGTCTGTCCATTCCTCAAAGTCTATACATTCCTATCTTTACCTACGTTACGTCCTCAAAGCCTGTACATTCCTCAAAGTCTATACATTCCTATATTTACCTACGTTGCTGGTCACTCAAAGTCTATACATTGCAGCTCAAAGTCTATACATTGGCCATTTGCTGCAACTCAAAGTCTATACATTACAGCACCGTCTCACTTAGCGTCTTATTTTAACAAGTCTATACGCTGGATGCTACACTCGCAAGACTATACATTGGCTGCTGCATGCTCACACAACCACTAAGTCTATACATTCTTGTTGTTGTGTTCGTGCATTCACAAGTCTGTACATCACTATAGCTGCATCGTCTCATGCAGCGTCTCATTCAAAGTCTGTACAGCGTTCGTCTCAGCCAGCGTCTCATGCTGCGTCTTAGGCAAGTCTGTACATTGCACTGTAGCTGGCATTGTTTCACCTGAAGTCTGTGCATCGTCTCAGCCACCGTCTCATTCAGCGCCTCACGCTTGCAAAGTCTATACACTGGTCGGTGGAAGCAAGTCTATACATTCGACTGTTTCAGCAAGTCTGTACAGCGATTGCATTCATATTGAAAGTCTATACATCCCTGTAGCTTTCACGAGACGAAGTCTGTACATTGGACTATTGGGTAAAGTCTATACATCCTCTAGCTGGAACTGTGCAAGTCTGTACATCGCTGCTTTGCCAAAGTCTGTACATTGGCATCTTTTCCTACGTTGCACTTCCAAGTCTGTACGTTGCTAGCTTATAATGTATAATTAATTGGCACAAAAGGTAAATGGTGAATGCTAGGATTTGAACCCAAGTCATTGGGTTGAAAGACAAGTTACTTAACCAACTACACTAGGAAGTCACTTATTAAGTGAATAATCTTTACATATGATAACTCCGTGTTCCAACTTCTTACTTAAGCTTCCTCTAGAGTTTATCTAATATTTTTTTATTTTGGAAATATTATTAATAAATATATATATATATTTTTATACGGGGTGCTACATTGCCGATGATGACAAGGGTCAATAGTGGTTTGTTCATCGACATTGGTTAAATGTCGAAGCAAAGAAGGTTTATTCACTAATGAGGATGAAAGGTCCAGGTTAAGGAAGAATTGGCCGGTCTTGCCGATGATGACAAGGGTCAATAATGGTTTGTTCATCGACATTGGTTAAATGCCGAAGCAAAGAAGGCTTATTCATTAATGAGGACGGAAGGTCCAAGTCAAGAGAGAATGCACCGGTCTTGCCGATGATGACAAGGGTCAATAATGGTGTGTTCATCGACATTGGTTAAATGCCGAAGCAAAGAGGTTTATTCAGTAACGAGGACGAAAGGTCCAAGTTAAGGGAGAATTGACTGGTCTTGCAGATGATGACAAGGGTCAATAGTGGTTTGTTCATCGACATTGGTTAAATGTCGAAGCAAAGAGGTTTATTCATTAACGAGGACGGAAGGTCCAAGTTAAGGGAGAATTGACTGGTCTTGCCGATGATGACAAGAGTCGATAGTGGTTTATTCATCGACAGTGGTTAAATGCCGAAGCAAAGAAGGTTTATTCATTAACGAGGATGAAAGGTCCAAGTTAAGGGAGAATTGATCGGTCTTGCCGATGATGACGAGGGTCAATAATGGTTTGTTCATCGACATTGGTTAAATGTCGAAGCAAAGATATATATTATTCATTAACAAGGACGAAAGGTCAGAGTCAAGGGAAGACGTCGACCGATCTTGACGATGATGACAAGGGTCGAACATGGGTTTGTTCATCGACATTGGTTAAATGCCGAAGCAAAGATATGTATTGTTCATTAACAAGGACGAAAGGTCCGAGTTAAGGGAAGACGTCGACCGATCTTGTCGATGATGACAAGGGTCGAACATGATTTATAGAGAGAAAAGATCGCCGGCGGGACTTGTTGATGCGGGACAAAAATCCTGAGTCGTATGATTCTCTTATTTTCTCACCTTATTATCTATTTCATCACTTTTCTCAAAATATTTTTTCTCTCTCTATTTTTCTTCTTTTTATGGATCTTTTTTTTTTCAATAGCTTCTCTCTCCTTTTTTTCACATCCTTTTCTTCACCATTTTTTTTGAAAATAATTTCTCCTTTTTTGCGTTTCTATTCATTTTATTTCAATTTCTCTCAACATTTTTTCTCTTTTCTTCATTTCTTCATAATGGCTTCAAGCAACGTAACTAGATCTTACGTATACATCTCAAACACTAAAGAGAACATAGTTACGTATGTACATATATACCAAGGAAAACGTTGGTTTATTATTAGGATGGGTCACAGTTATCCCATCATTGCAAGGTGACACATACGTGGAGCCAAATGGGTTAACATCACACTTATTCCATATATATCATGCATACCACCTCCATGTGTGTATGGAGCTGACAGATCACGTACATTAAGGGGTAGAAAAGGGGCTGGTGGGGTGGGTTGGTGGCAGTGAAAGGCTTTCCGCGGTGGTGGCACCGTTGCTCATCGGGCGGAGATGGGGAGACTGCTCACGGCCTCCGGCCGGTGTTTCGGGCTCCAATTCCAGAAAAACCACCGTGCATGCAAAGGTGTATATGAGACAATATGCAGTGAAGAACACCAAGAAGAAGGAGCATTCAAGAACTAGCCCCCACAAAGACACCGCCACGACTTGGATTGCAAAAGACTTTATATAAGTGACCCTTCAGTTAGATTCCAAACCAGCGCAAGGGGGGGTGGTGGGAATCTGATAGCCTGATAGAAAGATGTTAACTTCTATGATTGCTATAATAGTAGTACAACTATCTGAGTTGCTACCAAGAAGAAGAACCTATCAATGAGTCTAGGAGTTTAAACCGACATCAAAACGAGGATAGACTCACATAGGAGAACAGCGCCAAACTATGACCTTTACCAGCTCAACACTCTAGAAAACCACAGACGAATCATGGGTCTCCACCAAGCCTGACAAACAAGGGCTTCCCATGCGGCCTTGGACAATCACTGGACACCAAGAAGTAACCAAAATATATCCCCAGAGGACTATGGCGACCGGGGGGGCCTGCGGGAAGGGAGAAGGTAAGAGCAACCTGGACTTTTCAGAAAACATGTTTGCTACAATTGGGGTTGTTCTGCAGTGTCTCGATGGAGGTGATTGTGGGGTAGTGCGTTGTGAGGAGAAAGGAGCGATGGTCCGCGGCAAGTGAGGTAGGCAAGAATGATGAAACCTGCAGATGTGTAGTGGGGGGTTGCAGGTGGGGTGTGGGTGTGGTGGATAGAAAAAGGGAGGATCACACAAAGAATTAATGGCTAAGTGGAGGGAGGGCCAGGGAGGTGGGATAGGATGTTGGGTACAGAAGATGAGAAAGAGGAAGGGAAGGGGGGGCTTCTCACCCGTGGGCGTCGCACCCAGCTCCTTCTCGGAGAAAACAACAAGGTAAAGGCTTCACACCTTATAAGGAATAACTCTCCAATAATATCATCTTAACTTCATTGCTTCCTTAACATGTACTTAAAGACTCTTATATAGACTCCTCCCACAGACAACATATCAAAAACTTCAACACCTAACATTTGACATTTATGACCAAACATCACCTAACAACTCTTTATAACTCACGTGGGAAGACTTAAGACACTAACATAATGGTGACACTAACATAATGGTGACACATCTTCAAAGCACACCTAAGCTTACGAATGTGACCTATAAATAAAACACTCAAAAACATAATTTGATAAATGTCCATGCTGATTACGATCCTCGTCAAACCCCTCCGCTTGGAGGAGGTTCGACCTCGAACCTAGGGCCTTAATTTGCTCGGAGAAGTAGCAGCGTTGGTGGAGACGGACGATGAAGATGGGCGGCGGAGAAGGATGGATCTGGAGCTTCGAATGGGGTCTCGCACCCGTCCCCATCTCAAGGATGATGCACTCGAAGTTTCAAATTCTTTCTTCATAGAGGAGAGGAGGAGGACGGATCTGGAGCTTCGAATGGGGCCTCGCACCCGTCCCCATCTCAAGGACGATGCATCCGAAGTTTCAAATCCTGCCTTCCTGACGGAGCGGATTTGCCCAAGGACCCGACTTGTGAGAACAAGCGGGTAACCGGCTCTGATACCAAACTGATGCGGGACAAAAATCCCGGGTCATATGATTCTCTTATTTTCTCACCTTATTATCTATTTCATCGCTTTTCTCAAAATATTTTTTCTCTCTCTATTTTTCTTCTTTTTTATGGATCTTTTTTTTCAATAGCTTCTCTCCTTTTTTTTCACATCCTTTTCTTCACCATTTTTTTGAAAATAATTTCTCCTTTTTTTTGCGTTTCTATTCATTTTATTTCAATCTCTCTCAACATTTTTTCTCATTTCTTCATTTCTTCATAATGGCTTCAAGCAACGTAACTAGATCTTACGTATACATCTCAAACACTAAAGAGAACATAGTTACGTATGTACATATATACCAAGGAAACCTTGGTTTATTATTAGGATGGGTCACAGTTATCCCATCATTGCAAGGTGACACATACGTGGAGCCAAATGGGTTAACATCACACTTATTCCATATATATCATGCATACCACCTCCATGTGTGTATGGAGCTGACAGATCACGTACAATAAGGGGTGGAAAGGGGGCTGGTGGGGTGGGTTGGTGGCAGTGAAAGGCTTGCCGCGGTGGTGGCACCGTTGCTCATCGGGCGGAGATGGGGAGACTGCTCACGGCCTCCGGCCGGTGTTTCGGGCTCCAATTCCAGAAAAACCACCGTGCATGCAAAGGTCTATATGAGACAATATGCAGTGAAGAACACCAAGAAGAAGGGGCATTCAAGAACTAGCCCCCACAAAGACACCGCCACGACTTGAATTGCAAAAGACTTTATATAAGTGACCCTTCAGTTAGATTCCAAACCAGCGCAAGTGATGTGACACGATCTTGGACTTAAGCAAGCAAGCACATTCGCAATCTAAATGGGCCAATTTGGGCCGCCGCTCTCTCGTCGCTCACCCAAGCCCGGGGTAACTTGGCAATGCCAAGGTGAGGTTGAGGGGTTGGACCCTTGCTAGTAGAGGGCCAGCAAGGCCAACACTTGATTCCTAATGGATGTGGAAGCCCAAGACAATGGGGCCGACCAAGTGCCAAAGGCACCGGTTTCTCTCTTTTCCCACGGTGATCACTCAAGGCAATGGGGCTTGAGGATCGAGCTCTCACTCGCATAACCAGTGGAGCTAGAACTTATATTGAAAGACAAGCACTAATGGAGTGAGGTGTGAGCACTTACTCGACCGGTTTGAAGAAACCGATCCCGCTCGGAGACGAGGGCGAGTGGGGAGGCGAGTGGATCCCCACACGCCGCGGCGGTGTCGCTTGACCTGCCCAAAGAAGTTACAACACTACACCTCTCGCAGGAGGGGGACCTTGGGGTGGGGGTTAATGATATTACAAGCAATACTACCTCTACACAGGGTGGGGCCTTCAGCCGGCCAAGCGGGGAGGGGGAAACTAGGACCAAAAGCGATAAGAAGTTGGGAAGCTGAATCTGCCTGCTGTCTGGGAGGGAGGACTGACAGTCGAAGTTGGGGCTGCAGAAGTTGATACAGAATTTTGCTGATGGCGAGACCAAAGGGGGAACTCTTCGTGACTGGTACTGGAACACCTCAGAATTTTTTAAATTTCTTCTGGTAACACTACTGACCGTGGTGGAGCTTCGAACAGAGTGGCAAGTTCTGGGACTGGCAGCTTCAGATTTTCAACCGCAGGTTGCAGAGAATGCTCTGATGGCTCCCGGACTCTGAATCGAGAACCGCCAGAGTTTTTGGAATCGTGGACGAGTCTTCTTCACAGAAAAACTGACGGGGATGCTAAAAGATGCCGGAGAAGACCTGGAGGCTATGAACAAGGATGACTGGTCGGGGTAGACTGTGGGGAAGCAGATCCGTGCAGCAGAGGGAGAAAATTGATAACTTCTGCTACTGGATGCCGAACGGAGTTCCGCTTCTTGATTCTAAACGTAGACAGAGCGATGAAGAACTTTTTAGAAGAGCTTGGGGGCTGATTCCTCCGAGGTTCATCGTGGAAGTGCTTCTAATCCGGTTCTGGTACTCAGCAGGGATAGCTCTGCACCGTTGTGGAAGAACGAAGCTCCTGGGCAGCACACAGCTCGGATGAAGACGAAACCACTTCTGTTGCGAAGAAGACAGGGAGACGCTTCTGTGGATGCCTCTTGTGCCTTCAAACTCGTCCGGAGGAAGTCGTGGTGGCCGCTGCAAGTTGTTGGTTCATCTACAACCGCTGGACAGCAAACTGTAACTTCGAAGTAGCTTCCAATGACCAAGAAAGAAGAAGGGGAAGGGGGTAGATGAGTGTGGGAGTGACCCCTGGTTGTAAGGGGGTCTTGGAGGGGGTGTTCTAAGGTGTGGGAGGTGGAGAATAAGGTCTGGAAGAGGGTCCAATAGATGGTGGTAGTGGGGGCTGCGAATTTGGGAAGGTGGGTGAGAGGGAAAGGGTATTTGAAAATGGGTTTAAGGGTGGGGTTAATTTGTTTGTCTTGGGAATGGGGGGGTTGTGTTAGGGAAGGGAATGGGTGCTTGGGAAAGTGGGAGGGGTAGTTGGGGGTTGGATGGTGAGGAGAGGATTGGTGGAGGGGGTCTTGGGAAGGGATGGAGTATTGATGAGAGTTGTGGGGAATGGGAAGAGGCTTAAATGGGGTAGGTGGGGAGTGGAGGTGGTTGGGAAGGGAGGAGAGAGAAGAAAATTCGAATTTGGGTGTTGAGGAGAGAGAAAGTGGAGTGAAAAAGAGAGATTAAGAGAGGGAAGGGTGGGGAATCTCTCCCCTAGGGTTTCTCACCCAAAAAATGGAATCTCTCCACTAGATAAGAAGTGTAAACTCTCAAAATGGTAAGTTTTTCATTCATTGATTCATTAAGTTGAAATGGGGGCGAATGGGGTCCTATATATAGAAAACCCACATTTCTACAAAAGTCCCTGACAATTGACTCAATGACAAATAACCGAGGGGGTAGGGGAGAGCCCTTGGGCCAAGCCCAATGAATTGGGCCCAATAGCTAACTAGACAACCTAATGACACTCAAACTTAGGGAAATGAACACAAGACCTAGGAACATGACTCAAATAAAAGGGAAAATACATCAAATGACTCAAATAAAAATTACATAGGACTCAAAATTAAATGACTAGACCATGCCGGATGCAACCGGGGCGAGGAGACGAGCTGTGAACGTGGGCATGGGAGGTGATGTCCCCATCAGCAAGGGGGGGTGGTGGGAATCTGATAGCCTGATAGCAAGATGTTAACTTCTATGATTGCTACAACAGTAGTACAACTATCTGCGTTGCTACCTAGAAGAAGAACCTATCAATGAGTCTAGGAGTTTAAACCGACATCAAAATGAGGATAGACTCACATAGGAGAACAACGCCATAACTACGACCTTTACCAACTCAACACTCTGGAAAACCACAGACGAATCATGGGTCTCCACCAAGCCCGACAAACAAGGGCTTCCCATGTGGCCTTGGACAATCACTGGACACCAAGAAGTAACCAAAATATATCCCCAGAGGACTATGGCGACCGGGGGGGGGGGGCTGCGGGAAGGGAGAAGGTAAGATCAACCTGGACTTTTCAGAAAACGTGTTTGCTGCAATTGGGGTTGTTCTGCAGTGTCTCGGTGGAGGTGATTGTGGGGTAGTGCGTTGTGAGGAGAAAGGAGTGATGGTCCGCGGCAGATGAGGTAGGCAAGAATGATGAAACCTGCAGATGTGTAGTGGGGGGTTGCAGGTGGGGTGTGGGTGTGGTGGATAGAAAAAGGGAGGATCACACAAAGAATTAATGGCTAAGTGGAGGGAGGGCCAGGGAGGTGGGATAGGATGTTGGGTACAGAAGATGAGAAAGATGAAGGGAACGGGGGGGCTTCTCACCCATGGGCGTCACACCCAGCTCCTTCTCGGAGAAAACAACAAGGTAAAGGCTTCACACCTTATAAGGAATAACTCTCCAATAATATCATCTTAACTTCATTGTTTCCTTAACATGTGCTTACAGACTCTTATATAGACTCCTCCCACAGACAACGTATCAAAAACTTCAACACCTAACATTTGACATTTATGACCAAACATCACCTAACAACTCTTTATAACTCACGTGGGAAAACTTAAGACACTAACATAATGGTGACACATCTTCAAAGCACACCTAAGCTTACGAATGTGACCTATAAATAAAACACTCAAAAACATAATTTGATAAATGTCCATGCTGATTACGATCCTCGTCACTTATGGTGATTGTCCTTTTCAGAGTTTCATTAGGATGAGGGTAAAGAGGAACTTTAAATTACCACCTTACTGGCTTAAGCGCCGTTTCGGGTTTTCGCCGAAGCCAGCCCCTTCTTGCTTTTGCCCACGCGCCCTTTCGGGTTTTCACGTGGCGGGGTATCCGATTTTGCCTACAGTGCCCTTTCGGGTTTTCACCGCAGTCGGGTTATACCCATTTTTGCCCTTGCCCTAGTGCAGGGACAAGGCTGGCGAGGCACCTCTATTTTGAGCCTCATTTTTTTATTATTTTTTTTTATCATGGAGTGAGAAAACGAGGGTGGGTCAATCGTGTGATGTTTGACCCTGCATAGTAGCATATGACAGTTGGCTAGGGCACGCAGCCTTGCGCCGAAAAAGGGGTTTATTCATTGGTAAGGACAAATACCAACGCAAGGGATGAGTTTTTGTGCTGATTTAGATATAAGGTCTGTAATGGCGATGATGTGCATAAGTCGGCTAGGGCACGCAGCCTTGCGCCGAAAGGGGGCTTATTCGTTGGTAGGGGGAAAATGCCAACGCAAAGGAAGAGCATTCACCGATTTGGACGTAAGGTCCGTAATGGCGATGACGTGCATAAGTCGGCTAGGGCACACAGCCTTGCGCCGAAAAGGGGCTTATTCGTTGGCAGGGGGAAAATGCCAATGCAAAGGAAGAGTATTTGCTGATTTGTACGTAAGGTCCGTAATGGTGATATTGTATCTTTTTGAGAGCTCGGTCAGGGCGGAGTGCCACTAGACCAAGGTGGGTTTCGGGCATTCTGGGGATGCCGGTGGGGCTGCATAGTGCATCTTCATATGTTTCCCATTAAGAGGGGAGAACTGAACTACTCCCTTGTGATCTACAAGAACGTAGGCACCCCCTTCATATACTCGATGGACAATATACGGCCCGAACTAGTTTTCAACCAACTTCCCCTTGGGGTTGGAGGCCATCACTTCTCTTATTTTGACCATTACTAGGTCACCTTTCTTAAACTCTCATCCTTTGACCAGCTTATCGAAGGCACGGGCCGTGCGAGCTTGGTGGAGTTGGATATTTTGTTGCGCTCAGAGACGCTTTCCTTCGAGCTCGGAGAGCTCTTCCAATCTTCTCTCTATATTGGTTTGTTCATTGCTAGCCAACCTATACTGAACGGCGACTCGAAGCGACGGGACTTCCAGTTCAATTGGCACTACCGCCTCTGACCCATATACAAGGGAGAATGGTGAGTAGCCAGTTGGAGTTTTATAAACTGTACGATAAGCCCAAAGCGCCTCGTACATCCTTTCTTCCCAATCCTTCTTATTGGACTTGATGGTCTTCGCCAGCAAAGTGCACAGCGTTTTATTGAAGGCTTCTGCGAGCCCATTGGCTTGAGGGTTGTAGGGGGACGACGTCCTCCAATCAATCTAATATTTATCAGCCAGTTGATAAACCTTTTGGTTCCTGAAGTGGCTGCCATTGTCAGAGATAATTCGGCTGGGGACCCCATTCCGGAATATTATATTCTATCGGAAGAACCTGGCGACTAACTCTCCCATCACTTCTCTTAGCGCTATTGCTTCTGCCCATCTGGAGAAGTAATCTGTGGCGGCTAAGATGTATCTGCATCCTGATGACGATGTTGGCAAAGGTCCTACCACGTCCGTGCCCCATTGAGCAAACGGCCAACTTGGTAGGGTACGACAAAGCAGCACCGGCGGTCTTCTTGACACGTTGGCATGCTCTTGGCATCTTTGGCAAGCCTTGGCGAACTTTCAACAATCATTGAAGACAGAGGTCCAGTAATAGCCCAACTTCTTTATTTCGATTTTCATTTTCGGACCGGCTTGATGTGCCCCGGCTGACCCGGCATGGACTTCTTGCATTACTTGCCAAGCTTCTACTGGAGACAAGCAATGGAGTAAGATTTTCTTCTGGGCATCGGTCATTATTCGGAACAAAGTCCTGTTCCTCATTTCATAAGAGTCCTTGACCCTCAGGAGCTTCATTCTTTATTCTCTTTCAGGAGCTGTTGGTGTTGGAACCAACACAGGAGGTGCTCCCGCCAATCGGGCTATTGAACTTCTTCCATAGCTACTGCTTCATTTTCTTATTCATCAATCGAGACCTCAGTCACACTGGGGACCTGTCGTCGGTTAATCACTGTTATATTTAGGCTTGCATCTGGCGGGATCGCCAAAGAGCTGGCCAGCTTTGCGAGGGCGTCTGCCTGGGTATTTTATCCTCGGTTGATGTGCTTGACTCTGATGAAATAGAATATTGCCATCAAGCGAATTGCCAGCTGATGATAGGGAAGGAGTTCCTAATTCGTACTTTGAACTCTCCTTCTAGCTGTTATACCACTAGCATGGAGTCCCCGAATGCCTCAAGCATCTGAATCTCCATAGACAAGGCAATTTGTAACCCAATGATTAGGGCTTCATATTCTACTTCATTATTTGTGCAGGGTTTATTTATTGAACATGATGTATATATGACTTCTCCTTATGGAGATTTCAGGACTATGCCTGCCCCTGCCCGGACTTTGGCCGATCTAGTTGCTGGGGTGTCGATTCTGGATGCGCCATCAAAGTACAATTGCCACAGTGAGGGCTGTACCTGGCTGACTTCCAGGGTCTCATCTTCAGGAAGCTCTAGCTCCAGCGGGCAATCTTATGGCACAGGGTGCTCGACGAAGAAATCTACGATGGCTTGGCCTTAAACGGCCCTTTGCGGCACGTAGGAGATATCAAACTCCATAAGAATCACCGCCCATTTGCCTAGGCGGCCTTTGAGTGCCGATTGAGACATGATATATTTAAGCGGATCCTCCTTGGAAATCAGCTTAATTTCATGCGACAGCATATAGTGTCAAAGTTTCTTGACTGCGAAGACCAGTGCTAGGTAGATCTTCTCGATAAAGGTGTATTTCTCCTCAGTTCTAACTAATCTCTGACTGAGGTAGTAGAGGGCTTGTTCCTTCCCTTCTTCATTATTCTGGGCTAGCATTACCCCCAGGGAGTTGTGTGTGGCTGCTATATAGAGGATCAGCGGTCATCCTTTCACCGGTGCACCCAGCACTAGAGGGGTCTTCAAGTAGTCCTTCAGCTTGTCAAAGACTGTTTGGCATTCTTCATCCCAATAAAAGGGAACATCTTTCATCATCAACTTATGAAAGGGGTGGCATCACCCCGACAAGTTGGATATAAACAGCCAGATGTACTCCAGGCGGCCTTGCAAGGATCTCAGCTCAGAGAGGTTCCCTGGTGGAGGTAGCTCTTGGATTGCCTTGATTTTCACAGGGTCTATTTCAATCCCCCAATATCTGACAATGAAACCCAAGAATTTGCCGCTTGACACTCTGAACACACATTTCATAGGGTTCATCTTCAACTCATACTGCCTAAGCCTCTGGAATACAACTCGGAGGTCTTGCAGATGGTCTTCTTTTCTTCTGGTCTTGATCACCATGTCATCTATGTAGCACTCGACCTTGTGGTAGAGCAGCTCATCAAATATTATGGTCATTGCCCGCTGGTAAGTTGTGCCAGCGTTCTTCAATCCGAACGGCATCCTTTTGTAGTGATAGATACCTTTGGGAGTTTGGAAGGCAGTGTGGACTCGGTCATGTTTTGCGATCCATATCTGGTTGTAGCCGGAAGACCCGTCCATGAATGACAGTGTCTTGTGGCCGGTTGTGGCATCGATCATGACTTCAGTGATCGGCACCGGAAAGTCATCCTTGGGACATGCTTTATTCAGATCTCGAAAATCCACACATATCCGGATCTGCCCATTCTTCTTTTTCACGGGCACAATATTAGCTAGCCACGTGGTGTATTGGTTTTCTTCGACAAAACCCACATTAATGAGTTTGTCTACTTCTTTGCATATCCGAGTGATGAGCTCTGGCCTTATGCGCCGTGGCGGCTACTTAACTAGCTTGACCTCAGGGCTTATAGCTAGCTCGTGATGTGAGACTGCGGGGCTGAGTCCTGGCATTTCTTTGTAGGTCCTGGTGAAGCAATCCCGATATTCTTGTAGCAGCTGGACATACATCTTCTGTTCTTCAGCAGATAACTGGGCACTGAGGAAGGTTGGCCTAGGGTTGGCCTCATCTCCTAGGTTAATTTCTATCAGCTCATCAACTGTGGCTTGGCCTCCATCTTCTATTTCCGGGGGCACAGGCTGAAGATCGACGAAGTCTGAAATATCATCTTCGAGCTCGAGTACCTTGGCCTCTTCATTCTGGGTCATCCGGGCTTTGCCGGGGACTCCTGATTCAGCTAGTGGCAACCGCATGAGCTGTTCTGTCGGCAGATGGATAGTCGTCGTGGTTTTGAGAGACGAGCTAACAACCTCGGCCCTTGTAGATGTGTTTGCAGCCATGGAGGACTGGTGGTTGTTTGTCACCGTGCTAGAGCAGCATCGCGGCTTCACAGTAGAAGGCAAGAGTGCCCCGCCTCCCTGGATTGACATATCTTCAGTGGAGGTGCCCTTTTCTTTTCTAGCAGCATGTATCTCCTGATCAGTTTCGGCAAAAGCTTCCCTGGTCGGCACAGATGGCACCATCATCATTATAAGAGGAGGGTCACTAGAGGGAGGCAACCCTGCTTCTTCAGTATCTTCAACTTCACTACTGCTAGCCGTGTCGAATTTGACCTGAAGAGTCACTTCTTCAGGATATACTTGCTCCCAGCATCGGCAAGGCGTTATAGCCTCTGATTCCAAGTCTCTTGGTTGAGCAGGCTCAGTATGTTCAACCTCCGCTGGGTACTCATCGAAGGTTGCCCCCAGTGAGCCATCTTCAGCAGGGTAGAAAGTGGAAATGGTATCCACCTCATATCGCCCGCTATAGTAATATTCTTCAAGGGTGAAGCCTAACCCTGGATGTTGAGAGACACGCCTCAGTTCTTTGTCCATGCTTGCGAGATACCACAACTTCTGGAATGCTTCTTTCTCCCTGCGGGGCTGGCCGGTAGGGATGTGCTGTTTCTGGAACATCTTGGCCATTCGGCTTGTTGTAAACGTCAACCCCTGAACGGGGATTAACGGGCTCTCCATATCTTTGGGAAGATGGCAATCCGTGTCTTCCTGTGTGGGATGCTCCTCAGCTGTGTAAAACAAAATGTTGGGGCCATCAGACTGCATCACCTCCCATGCTTTGAAAGGTTCGACAGTGCTATTGTCGAGGCTGAGAATTGGTTTGGTGAGGCCCTCCAGAACCCTGATGTGGTCGTGCTGCTGGTCGACCTTGGTTTCATTGACTTGAGGATAGGTGGCAGGGGGTGATGTTCTGCCCACGTCCCCAGTGACGGCAATATGTGAGACCGTCTTGGGATTAACGTACCCGAGCGGAGGTGGTGTGAACCAATCGCCGTCGGAACTGTTTCTTGTTGCCTTAATAGGGGTCTTGGCTTCAGAGGTCTTTAGAGACCATTCTACATATAGAGGAGCATCCAGTAGGTGACACTCGAATACTTCAAACGGGTGGAGGTCGGCAAATATACTCCCCTCCTTCCCTTCCTGGGTGTATTTGAGGCACTAGTGTAGCGTGGAGGGCACAACCATGTTCTCATGTAGCCAGGGGCAGCCAAGCAACGCCTTGTACGAGGTGTGGGAGTCAATGACATGGAACCGCACCCTCGTAGTAAGATCTGCCAGACTGAGTGTGAATTCCGCTACCCCCAGCGGCACTTCACATTTCTGGTTGAAGCTGGCGATACGCATATCTCTGACTTTATCGAGGCACACGTTGAAGTGGTACCTCTGATATATTCTGTAGGGCAGAATGTTGACAGCCGCTCCGGGATCTATCAGGATTTTGCTCAGCTCCCAACCATTCAACTGTCCTGGTGTGGACACACGCCGTAATACTCACCGGTGGACGAGGACACGGCGAGACCCGGATAGCGCGCAGAGGACGTAGACGCATCGGCCAAGCCTTCACCTTCATTTCCCATTTGTTTGGCCTTGTTGGGCCCTATTTGGAGCTTGTGGACAATTAATGGGTTGTAATAGTGTGTAAAGGGCTAATGGGCTCAAGGTCTTGTAATGGGCTAGAATAGTGTTGGGCTTGACTATTGGGTTTCTACATGGGCCAAGCCCATGGGCTAGTGTGAAAGGAACCTAGTGGGTTGTGGGCTTCTAGAAGGGGGAGCCCCCTTTCTTGGTCCAAGAGGTAGGTAGCCACCTACCTAGCCTTGACTCCCCTCCCACGATTCCAAAATTAGGTGGCACTTGTCCCCCCCTTGGTCCCCCCTCCCCCCCCTTGGTCAAGATACGAAGTCCCCTCTCCCTCCCCTTGCTCCCACGTTTTTTCCAGCCCCTTCCCTTTGCCTTACCTCTATTTAAACACCTGTATAGTGTTCTTAGTGGAACTAATGAAGAATTAGTGAAAGAAAAGTGCATTAAGAGAGTGATTCTCTTCTTTCCATGGGGTGTGATGCCCTTGGCCAAATCCTGTGACGGGATTAATTTGGGCGTGTGACTCGCCCCTCTATCCTCCCCATCCCCTTCCTATCTGGTTCCATGAAAATTCTCAGGGAAGCATCTACGAGTTAGGAAGAATTTGAAGGTGGTTTCACGTCGATCGGAGCTCTGGATCACCGACAACAATTCGTTTCGTGAAGTCGTGCATATCTGCCCGAGCTTGCTATCCAAATTTAGAGTTTCCTGATCCCGAATTTCTCCAGTTTCGTGCTGATCCGATGTCTGTGCTGGCCGTGGCGGAGATTCTCGTGGGACTATGCAGACCTCCCTATGCAGACCCGATCCAGAAGCTGAGTCAACTTCCAGAAGCTGCCCCCACCATCCCCTTTTCAGATCTGACCAAACCCCTTGGTCAGATCCTTCCTCTCAACGTTGACGACGATTGACAACAAACGGCGCATCGTTCCGACACCGGGAGACATTTTTCCAGTAATTAATTATCTTTCTATGCAGTTCTGTGTGCGTAAAACCAGAGGCTGAGAACTGTTGCTGCTGCGCCCAGATATGGATAGATCTGATCACGCCCTTTGAAGCAGAGAAACTTCATCCAGTCGCCGACGTTCTCCAACAAACGGCACTCAGATCGGGCGTCGGATCTTGGCGTACCGGCCTCCGCAAGCTCGCTGCGCAGGGTGACCAGCGCGGGCAGAACCAAGTCGATTTCCAATCGACTCACCCGATCGGCCCCGACTCGCTTCCCTCGCCTCCTGCGAGTGTGGCCAGTCAACCCGGATTCCAGCAACCTCAAAATTGCATTTGTAGCCCTTTACCTCCCTGCGTGGAGTGGGCATTAGGTTCTGGAATTGTAACTGTTAATCATTTGTGTGTATCGGGGTTGTCGGATTCGGCCGTTTCTTCCGCACGCACTAGTCATGGAGGTACGTGCTCGTTCCTATACTCACATTTGCTGGTTTAGTATATTTTCTATCATGCTGCGTTTGTGCGATTAGGACCGATAGTTAGCTACAAATCACCGTGATTGTGAGTGGAGAGTGCACGTTCCTTAGCTCTAGTCGAGCACCACCCTAGGCGATAGTGGTTCCTTAACCGCTGCGATCCCACGTTTCCCTCGCAAGGGACGATCGTCGGGCTAGCTAGAGTTCCTGTTGAGAGACGTCTCCACCCGGAGAACGCCATGGTGGTCAGCCGCCCGGCTTACCTTAGCGTGCTAGTGCTGGCCGCACATCGAGTCCGTCGTACGTCTTAGCCCGGTCGCGTCATCGTCCCGCATCAAATTGGTATCAGAGCGTCGGTTTAAGTCTAGCGTCGTCTAAGTCTAAGGCTGCATTGCATCCCAATATTCGGTGTATCAAAAGGTGTTGCCCGAACGATAGGTTACGCCTATCAGGAAGGTGATTCACTCGCGTGAGAGGATCTTCGGATCCCAGAACTCCGCCAGGTACCGGATATGGGTTGACTCTAGGTTTATAGTCGAGTCGGTATTTAAACTTTGCATTGTTATTTTAGGGTTGTGTCTAGTCCAAGAGAGTTCGATCTTGTCACCGTGTGGCAACATGTCCACTACCCGCCACCCCCATGGCCATCCCCCGAGACCATGCGTCCGATTGGTCATCCCAGGTGGCCCAATACAATGCTTTCATGGCCCGACACCCAATCCCTAAGCCCACAACCGAGTCGTTCCAGTGACCTATAGTGTCCACTCCCATCCTAGCTAATGGGTTGCATACGGAGATTGACTTCATCAGTAGGGTGTCGTCTAACTGTGTCTCACAAGACATAGTTGAGTCGCTCTCTAAGACCGGGGAGATTGTTCTCAACGGTGGCTTAGCATTCGTAGAATTCCAATGGAGGTTCGGCCCCGTTCTTTATGACGATGGAGCATGGTGCAAGGTCGACACACTTGCTGGCCCATGCATTATTTTAGGAAAAAATTGGTTGGAAGAGAGGAGAGCGACCTTTGACCGGGATAGGAGGACTTGCACCTTACACCCACCTCACCTACCCGACGAGTTCGTCTTCCACGACGGCATTCGACTGACCACCTCCGTATCACCGGCCACCCATTCCCAACGGTCCGATCCACCTCCGGAGTCCCGGTGCCCGCCCATGTTAGCCATATCTCCGGCCAGTGTCCTTCATGTTCACCTACCTTAGAGGACAACCATTCAGAGGATGCCTCACCCGGGCCTATTCTAGTGAGTTATGAGGCTGACCAAGAGTTGGCCAAGGATTACCTCACTGATGTTTTGGGGCTAGAGAGCGATCTAATAGAGAGCCAGGGTATGTTAGTCACCCCAATCCCACCGGACATCTCGGACCTATCTGTCCCGCCCACATTGTCCTCGGTGGATATGCCATCCGCCGACGGCACCATCCCACTACTACCCGTCTCTCCTACGGTAGCGCAGCCGCTAGTGACTACCGTACCACTATCGGCACCCTATGTTGACCCGGTATGGTTTGATTTCTACCATGCGTACGAGAGACAATATCCAGACTTACCTCTTTTTGAGTGCCATCCCAGGCGTCCGGATTACCTTCCAGTCACCCGCCTCTTGATCCTCTTACACTTCCATACCCGAGGATGAGTCTTCTCAAACCGGAGACGGTTGACGAGGGTTGAGACTCACAACATCAAATTGTGGGTGAGTATGTCTTTACACTTGGAGTATGCAGACAAAGTCCAACCGGTCCTTAGAGCGTCTGGTGTGCTTGTCGTCAGTCCTAGGAAGTCGTTAGGCTTTGTCGCTTCGACTGTCCGTGTCTAGGTTTATCTAGGGTCATGTATGAGTCTGTTTGTTTCTACAGTTTGTTTTTTTCATGCATATGGTTTGCATTAAGTCGTGTCCCAATAAAAGGCCAGCCATGCACGTATAAAGAGTTAGCTGATGCATGCTACATGCCCGTGAGTTCACAAGGGAGAGAACATCATGATCAGGGTCATACCTGAACGGTTTCCCCTCGGGGACCATAAAGAAACTCCAGGCCCACGATCCCCGCCCCTTTCCGAGTCATGAAACAAGTGGGTTCGAATGCGTACGTTATTGAACTATCGGACGACTATGGTGTCAGTTCGACGTTCCATGTTTCAGGTCTGGTAGCATATCGGAACCCCGCGGTGATCCCTTGTGAGTTTTTTGGGCTTTCTCCTCCTGTTGTGAGTGACACACCACCCGAGAGTCCACCTCTTCCAGCCACAATGCAAGCATATAGATTGTATACTGGATGAGCAGGTGATCACCACCAGGAACGGAGCCTCCCAACATTTCTTTGTGCATTGGAGAGGACGCCCCGTGCCAAACAATGCCTTGATCACACGTGGAGAGCTCAAGCTTCGGGACCCTTACTCGACGGGGTCGAGTTCCTCCCACCCGGGGAGAATTGGTGCGGACACATGCCGTAATACTCACCGGTGGATGAGGACACGGTGGGACCTAGATAGTGCGCAGAGGACGTAGACGCATCGGTCGAGCCTTCACCTTCATTTCCAATTTGTTTGGCCTTGTTGGGCCCTATTTGGAGCTTCTGGACAATTAATGGGTTGTAATAGTGTGTAAAGGGCTAATGGGCTCAAGGTCTTGTATCGAGCTAGAATAGTGTCGGGCTTGACTATTGGGTTTCTACATGGGCCAAGCCCATGGGCTAGTGTGAAAGGAACCTAGTGGGTTGTGGGCTTCTAGAAGGCGGAGCCCCCTTTCTTGGTCCAAGAGGTAGGCAGCCACCTACCTAGCCTTGACTCCCCTCCCTATATTCCAAAATTAGGTGGCACTTGTCCCCCCCTTGGTCCCCCCTCCCCCCCCCCTTGGTCAAGATACGAACTCCCCTCTCCCTCCCCTTGCTCCCACGTTTTTTCCAGCCCCTTCCCCTTGCCTTACCTCTATTTAAACACTTGTATAGTGTTCTTAGTGGAACTAATGAAGAATTAGTGAAAGAAAAGTGCATTAAGAGAGTAATTCTCTTCTTTCCATGGGGTGTGATGCCCTTGGCCAAATCCTGTGACGGGATTAATTTAGGCGTGTGACTCACCCCTCTATCCTCCACATCCCCTTCCTATCTGGTTCCATGAAAATTCTCAGTGAAGCATCTGCGAGTTAGGAAGAATTTGGAGGTGGTTTCACGTCGATCGAAGCTCTACATCGCCGGCAACAATTCATTTTGTAAAGTCGTGTAGATCTGCCCGAGCTTGTTGTCCATATTTGGAGTTTCCTCATCCCGAATTTCTCCAGTTTCGTGCCGATCCGAGGTCTGTGCTGGCCGTGGCAGAGATTCTCGTGGGACTATGCAGACCTCCCTGTGCAGACCCGATCCAGAAGCTGAGTCAACTTCCAGAAGCTGCCCCGCCATCCCCTTTTCAGATCTGACCAAACCCCTTGGTCAGATCTTTCCTCTCGACGTCGCCGACGATCGGCAATAAATGGCGCATCATTCCGACACCGGGAGACATTTTTCCAGTAATTAATTATCTTTCTGTGTAGTTTTGTGTGCGCAAAACCAGAGGCTGAGAACTATTGCTGCTGCGCCCAGATCTGGAAAGATCTGATCACGCCCTTCAGAGCAAAGAAACTTCATCCAATCGCCGGCGTTCTCCAACAAACAGCACTCCGATCGGGCATCGGATCTTGGCGTACCGGCCTCCGCAAGCTCGCTGCACAGGGTGACCAGCGCGGGCAGAACCAAGTCGGCTTCCAATCGGCTCACCCGATCGGCCCCGACTCGCTTCCCTCGCCTCCTGCGAGTGCGGCCCGTCAACCCAGATTTCAGCAACCTCAAAATTACATTTGTAGCCCTTTACCTCCCTGCGTGGAGTGGGCATTAGGTTCTGGAATTGTAACTATTAATCATTTGTGTGTATCGGGGTTGTCGAATTCGTCCAGGGTTTCTTCCCCACGCACTAGTCGTGGAGGTACGTGCTCATTCCTATAGTCACATTTGTTGGTGTAGTATATTTTCTATCATGTTGTGTTTGTGAGATTAGAACCGATAGTTAGCTACAAATCACCGTGATTGTGAGTGGAGAGTGCCCGTTCCTTAGCTCCAGTCGAGCACCGAGCTCGGACTACACCACCCTAGGCGACAGTGGTTTCTTAACAGCTATGATCCCACGTTTCCCTCGCAAGGGACGATCGTCGGGCTAGCTAGAGTTCCTGTTGAGAGACGTCTCCACCCGGAGAACGCCACGGTGGTCAGCTGCCCGGCTTACCTTAGCGTGCTAGTGCTGGCCGCACATCGAGTCCGTCGTACGTCTTAGCCCGGTCGCGTCATCGTCCCGCATCATGTCCTCTCATGTACAGCGGCCTGTTGTGGCTGGTAGTGGGGAGTGGCATGTCCTCCTGAGTGAAGGTCACATTGGCCTCTGGTAGTGCTTCATCCAAACATGCTTCATATTGGGCAGGCATCTGCAAAGCAGTAATGATCGCTTGTCGGGTCTCTTCACTCAGGGAGAGGATCTCCCAAACAGTGAATCTCGCCGGGAGCTTCTTCAGCAACTTGACTACCTGACTTCCTGCTCGGACATTAGACAGCTTCATTTCCTCTGCCCACCTGGGCTTGGGAGGATCTTGAACCACGGCCCCTGTTGGGCCTGCTTCATCGGGCTCTGAGGCCGCACCCTTCTGCTTGGTGTTGTCTTCCTACTGTCCCTCATCAGCTGCCGTTGGGCGAGCTTCATCTTCATCTGGAACTCCAGAAGGTTGTTGGAGCAGCGGGTGAGTATCCCCGATTGTAGGGTCAGCATCTCGACAAGGTTATTTTCCCTTTGACATTCTTAGAAATTCCAGAAAGGAAGGAGTGGTAGTACTGCCCCCACTCTGACTATATAAACATGAAGGAGGAGGGATTTGGACTCCCCTGACCTCTGGAGGGGGTATTTTATAGGTTTGCTCTCCCCCTGAAGATGATATTGTGGTTGGCGGGCGACTGACGCCCCCATCTTCGGCCCGACCGGGTTGCGTGTGTAGCAGTCACTGCTTCAGCCTAGCTTGCCCCGGCGGCAGGTGTAAAGCATATTTCCTCCGAATCTTCCTCACTGGGCAGGTTGAAAAGAGCAGACAAGGTATTGCAAGAGCGGACTATTTCCTTTGTGGCCTTGCTGGCTTTTCTTTTCTTTCTTCGTTTCTTTTTCTTTTCTTCAATCGGCACTTGCCCCAAGAACAGGCTGCCATCCTTATCTGATGCTTTGTCAGCTTCCTGCTCATGTTTTATTAAAAGTTGTTCTAATTCTTGCCACAGGACATAATCCCATACCAGTAAAGGTTCCAGTTCGGGCTGTACACATTCATCTAGCCCGTTTATATAGTCTTGCAGTCGTCGGGCCTCCGGACTAATTTCCTTGACCATCGGCAATGGAGTCTGTCTTCTCCGGTTGTGTGTAGGTATTCTGATGACTGCAGATGGATTGGTCCACACAGGTGCCACCTCTGGTAGAGTGGGTCATTGTGTGACGCCACGGATCTGCACCCCCACTTTCGGGCAAGGTGTGCCCTTCTTCTTGGTCTTTGTAGGGACTTGCTGCCATCCCTCTTGTTCTTTTATTGGTGCTAGGAAATGGGCTTCATAAGCATGTTGAGTGCTGACTTCTGTGATCTCTTCAGGCAACGCCTGATACACGGAGACCATATTGACTGCGGCTCTTCTCAGAGGTGCTTCGTGAGGTTGTGGAAGGTCAACCTTGTACTCCCCCAAGTCTATCTCTTCTTTCTTGACCATGCCTTTAATGATGTCCTTGAAAACATAGCAATCTTTAATCGGGTGCCCCAACATCTGGTGATAGGGGCAGAGCCTTGGGCTGTCTTTTCTTTTCAGGTCTTTTGGCCTTTTCGGTTCGGGCAGGGTAACCTTATCATATTGGGTCATCCAGTCAAACAGAATCCTGGTTTTCTCCTTCGGGAAGGAATAGGCCTTCTTCATCTTATCCCGGAGTGAGGGACCTGTAGGTGCCGGAAGGTGGCGGCGTCCGCGTAGGTGGTAGGCGCGATGCGTGGATGTCCTCCCGAACTATGCTGCTGCAAACCTACAGTGCAAAGGTTAGAAAAATAGAAATAACGTGATCACCAAAGACCTATACCTGGGCCTCACAGGAGTAAGAAGATCATGAACGCTTCAGGAATGGGAGATGGTGGGTTCTTCTGTCCTTGCTCTTGGCCGGCCAAGAGTAAGGAGCCCTGCGAGTCAGTGATGAAGTACCTACAAGTTAACCAGCAAATAAAGGAACCATTAGACTGTGAAAGTGTAGTAAATGCTCATGGAAGTAAAGAACGCATGTAAAATGGTGGTGATCGCACCGGGAAGGGGGGCGAGAAGGGGGATGGCCGAGACTTTTGACCATCCTCCTTCCCTATGTTTTGGGTTAAAAAACCTCTTTAAAGTAGGATCTAGGGAGATCTAACATGCATGTAATGCATAAAAATGGAATAGAAAGAAGCAAAATGGAAAATAAGGAAGAAAGATGGGGTTTGCCCGTCAACCAAGCAGAGGGCGGCCAAGCAGGTGGTCGCCTAGAGAAGGTGGGCGGCCATGTCGATGGCCGCCCCCTGCAACTGGAGCTCATCCACGGTGGAGCCCTCCAACTTTAGATAGATCGACGGGGATGAGGGAAGGTGCTCTCGTCCTCACAGCTCTCTCCCTGAGCTCCCAGGAACTGACAGAACCTCTCCTCCTCCAGCAAATGTCTAACCTCCGGAAGTGTCCCACCTCCGAAGTCGAAAAATGTCTCCCCCTATGAGATGGTTTCGGAATGGCTTTTGTATGTGGGGGCAATCTCCCTCCAAAATCATTGAAAATAGAGATTACATGTGGTGCGGACACACAAGCGATCGAGAAGCATGAACCGGCGAGCCACCGGTACTGTACGCGGAGCACCACTCGAGCCACTTCGGCGTCCATATGGCTCGAAGAGAGTCTGGAGACTCCCCCTTGTGTCTCGATATTTATCGCATTTATTTGGACTTTACTTGTGTGTCATGTGTGTTTGTTTAGTTTTATTCAGATTGCAATTTGGATTGTAACAGGGATTTATGTGTAAAATGGGGCCACCTGGGTCCCACGGGCCCCCCTGTCCCTTCCCCATTGATCCACCTCACTAGGGCACATGTGGGGTCAGTCAACCTTCCAATAGTGGGCTTCTAGAAGAGTGGGCCAAGTGGGGGACAAAGGCTTTAAAAAGTCCAAGAAGGGGGCTACTTGGTCAAGGGCCCCCCCCCTTTGGAACATATTAGATATATTTTGTAATTTCTTTTGTTTTGGTCCACAACACATGGGAGAAATAATTTGTGGACTCCCTATTTTACCCCTCCCAAATCCTAGATCTAGGGATAGAGTTGGTCTTTTTGTATTATCTATAAAACCCTTGTATTTCCATTTTTGAGTGGAATTAATGCATAAAATTTTGAGAAATCCTTGGAGCTCCAGCTTGGTGCGCCCCTCTCCCTCTCTCCTCTCTTCTTCTTGCAGCTGGGAAGGCTGTATTCTGAGGTGGGAAGCCTCATCTATCAGGTGTGAAGTTCATCGTTGCCGTCGCCGCCGCCATCGAGCCGCCGTTGCACCACCACCACCTCCGTCGGTATTCTATCAATCGGGTGATAGCAGGTCCTTCCACGAATTTTAGCTCTCAACCACGAGCTCCTCTGGATCTCAATTTTTCAGGGTAAGTTCTAGGGATCAAACCCACATCCCAGAAATTTTGGTTTGGCCTCTAGTTTCCGATTTCCATTTTTCCATTTTCGTCCATCTTTCCCTTCCAGATCTTCCAGTTTTTAGTCTAGATTCATAGCCACACAGAGTTTCCCATCTCTGGACCTCCTTTTGATTTTTTATGGAACCCCAAAAATTACTGGAGGTTTTACCCACCACCCCCTCCATCCACGAATTTTCGTGGAATTTCAAAAGGCCTTCACCTATTTTCTGAAAATCATTTTCAGATCCCCTTCAGTTCTGTCTGCTTCGGTCCAGATCTGATCACTTGCCCGTATAAAATACTTTTCCCCACCCAAAATGCCACCAAATACGTCATAGAAAATATTTTTGCTTTCCTCTCTCGCCCCTCTACAACTTTCATGAAGAGCTTATCTTCTGATTCGGAGGTTTACCCCACGGTCAACGCCAACTCTCAGGAAACTCAGTTTCTGCCCAGTCAGATCTGAGACTGAGAACAGGCCGGTTCTAAAATCACCCATCAGAAGCACGGCTCCGGTGAATTTTTTTGAGTCCCATAAGGTCGAAGGATTTCCAGTCAGCGTTCCAACGGCGCTAGTTTCGTGCCGATCCGACATCGATGCTGATCACAGCGGTGATTCTCGCCAAGTCACGTGCCCAAAAATAGAAGCAGCAGATCCGTGGGCAGCCACTCCAAGACTTGGAGATCGGAGCCGATCGGCCTCCGACCGATGTTCCAACCCGGCCGCCGTCTAGGGGAGCGTGCCACCTGGTGTCACCATCATAGTAGGACCCACCCCATCAGGTCCGGAGGACTGAGCAGCACGTGGGCCCCACGTACCCTGAGATTGGGCCGTCTGGACAGCACCAAAATGCGGGTTTTGGCACCGCCCGAGCGACATCAAGATGCTGCCCGTCAACCCAATTCCCGTGACTCCCGGGCCCCACATGTGACCTATTAGCTCCCTGCGTGGAGTGGGTCAAATTTTTGTACCACGGTAAAACTTTGTTAACCAGGAGTCTAGATTTGGCCGGGGTTGTCTTCCCCACGCCGGGAGCGTGGAGGTAACGGTCTTAACTCCTTGGCGTTCATTTGCTAGTTTAGTATATGGTTGTATGCCGCTGTGAGAGCGTAGGATTCTAATCCGTGAGTCCATGTCACCGCTGTGAGCGAGAGAGTGACCCATCCTGTGACTCGATCCGAGCACGGAAGTGAGTCGACCACCCTTGACTCTGCCCGTTTCTCAACCGCGTGGATCTGCGTTTCCCCTCGCTTGGGACGATGAGTGAACTTGCGTTTCTGTTAGCGACGTATAGCCCATAGGAACTCTTAGTGTCAGGCCAAAGTGTCTCCATTGTTATATGTTGCTGGTCGTGTCCGCATTTAGAGTCCGAGGTCTGCATCACTTAGAGTCGGTTCCCGTGTCCGTCCCGCATCAACGTGCAAGCAACGTGAGCCTGGAACCTCCCGGAGTGGGAGCAGTTTCAGAGAACGTGCCCGGAGTGGGTAGATCATGGGTTTGACTGGCAGTTGACAGGAGGCGGCCAAAGCTCTGGTCTCCGAAGGGGCTGGGCGGCCAAATCGATGGCCTCCTTGAGGGAGCTGGGCGGCCAGCAGTCTGGCCACCTTGTATGGTGGGCGGCCAGGTTTCTGGCCGCCTTGGGAGGTGGGCGGCCAGATCTCTGGTCGCCCTGAAAGGGGCTGGGCGGCCAGGTCTCTGGTCACCCTGGGTTGTGGGCGGCCAGTACCTTGGTATGATAGACGGTGGGGCCCGGGATGAGAACAAAAAGTGATGGAGTTGAAGAACTTGGATGATTGACAAAAGAGGGATAGAGTCCAGGGTAGGCCAAGGGCAAACCCTTCTCTCAACCTTTGTGTCCTTCTTGCTGCATGAATGCCATGCTTTCTAAATGCATTTTTTTGTTTTTTGTATGATAGACGGTGGGATAAAAAGTGACCTAGATGATGCATGCTGGGTTTAAAAGGGAAAAGGCTATCTAATGCATATCCAGAGGTAATATTGTCTTGCTTCGGGACAGACATCGGTAGAGAGTCTAACGAGTCCGTCATCCCGAGGTCAATCATGAAACTAAACGGCCATCGAATAACTTAGGGAACATAAACCCCTCATTGTTTTCATTAGAGAGGAACTCGGAGTTTATGTGCCTGAAGTTATTAGCCTCCGGGATCTATATAATATAGTATATATAATAGTAGGAGAAGGCGATGAAGAGTGAACCCCGATGTTATGTGACCTACAGCTGCATAAACACACATTAGTGAAGTTCATAAATAAATAAGCATTTAAAGAGGACGCATTCACTAAGGTAAGCAAGTGGGAAAGTGAACATCATCCTTCGGCTTTACAGCAAGCCTAATGAACATAATGAATTCCACGGGGATGGTCACCAGGGTGTAAGCACATCCCCGGAGGTGATCACTCCCGATGATAGGGGAGCCTATGCTAACTTCACCTAGCACATCAGTTAACTCCAGCAAGGTGTCTGGTTGGGGAAGGCTAACAAAAGGATAGTTCAAGCTCCATAGCCGAGGTCCGTCTTGGACCCGCTAACGTAGGTAGGACGTTTGTCCGATCAGGGGGATATGGAGTAGAAAGGGTACAGAAAAAGGTATTTGTAATGCAACCAAGCATCTGCGGAAAATCAAATGATATGAGGGTGTCATTTGCTTAGGACTCAAGTTGAAGTGCCGAGCTGGTGGAGTTCGAATGCCATTAAGATTCATGGAAAGCAAAG
Source organism: Amorphophallus konjac (assembly GCA_022559845.1). Lineage (NCBI taxonomy): Eukaryota > Viridiplantae > Streptophyta > Magnoliopsida > Alismatales > Araceae > Amorphophallus > Amorphophallus konjac. The sequence continues at coordinate 172,882,521 of CM040119.1, read as the reverse complement.
GAACGAGGAGTGCTCTACCTCCCGACAAGGTAGCCAAGGGTTTGGGCTAGCTTGGATGGGCAGATGGGAGTGCAATTTGCCCCTAGTCTGGGTATTAATAGTAGTGCAAGTATAAATCCCCTGGTGGGATGGAATGAAGAAAGGGGAGTAACCTTTGGGGTTCGCAGTTGTGGGATAGTGATAAAGGAAAGGAGATGGTGTAGTAGTGGATGAGATGAAAGAATCGGGGAGATGCCCCTCCAGCTTTTGGATTTTTGAATATTTAGATTTTTTGGGATTTTGGCATATTTAATTTTTTTGGATTTTAATATTTTGATTTTTGTAGGAATTTTTGACATATTTTTGATGTTTTTGGCCAACGTCTGGCAACTGCCCATGAGACATCACGACAATGAAGGAAGGATAGGCTCTTTCTACAACCTCCCAGGTATCCTGAGCGCACATCTAGGTTGATTTGGGCCTCTAGACTCCTCGAATGATGGTCCCGCCGGTTAAGACTTATCCTGATGACAATGCCATCATGCCAAGCTTAGGCTCCCAGTTGCTTCCGACCGCGAAGATACACCCAAAAAGTGTTTGAGGTAAGTGATTTGCCCGACCCGGGTCTATTTCCTCACAACCCTAGATGATATATGATGGAACACCTTGGAACCCTAATGGCCAACCGTGTGACGCTGACCCGGAATCAGACGCCGTCGCACCGACAAGTGACGCGCATGTATTGACCTAAGCCCGAGGTTGATGAAAGAAAACACTAAGGCGATGAGAACATTAACATACCAGAAACATGGAGATTTCTTATAGCAAAGGCTTTTGTTCTTTCGGGGTAGACAATCATAAAGTGTGCTTTTGAAAAGATGGCTACAAGCCGTCAACAGAGATATATCCTTCGGAGTTTCCATTGGATTCCATGTCCTCAAAAGATAAAAGAATGTATGGGATAAACTTCACAAGAGGATCGGCAAAGCTATTAAAATGATGAGCAATGAGCATGCTTAGTTCACTTCACCCTTTCGGTGATTTCGGACCACCTTCGGAATGTTATGCTTCTGTTGCCCCTTGCATATAGACTTGATTTGTAGGGCTTTTATCTTGCCCAGGCACGGTCACGACCAAGCTTTTTCATTTGTTCCCATTTGGGATTTTTCTTTCTTTCATTACTTTTGCTTGGGATCTTGAAATTTTGGGAATTTTGGGAATTTTGTTCCCTTTTGACTTTGATTTTTGCTTTTGTCTGCTGGGACACTGCCCTCTTCACGTGCTCTGGTCTCATTTTTGAAGAGAAGGTGAGTACTACTCTCACTTGAGGGCATCATGTTTCAGCTACTGAGCTCAAGGCCTTAAGAGCGCCGACTGTCTTGATCGGTCGAGAAAAAGAGGAAAAGGAGGATTTTGGAGTCTTCCAGAAATCTTCAAGATAGTCATCCGTTTTAGGCTATTGCCGTATTTTGAAAGCATGTGAGTGTGTGCATATTGCTTGCCCCTGGGAGCATTAGCTTAGCTAGACGGAATTCTCCTCGGTTCCGGTAGATCAAAGTCCCAATCCACCGAGGCTTTAATGCAACCTAACCTTAACATACATGATGGGATGGGGAGTGAAATACATGGCAGCTGCCAGACAGCTGGTTTTGTTTGATTTCTAATTTTTTTCAGATTTTGGGTTTGAATTTTCTATTTTGTTTTGGATTTTGGATTATAAACTATGTACAGGGGTTCCTACAGAGTGGACGGTATCGTCTGGTCACTCTGGGGACTACTGGATGGAGGAAGAGGAGCAGTCCGCCTCCTTGGTAGGCCAAAAACAAGGTTCAAGTGGATGGGAAGCAAGTACGTGGCCGTGGACACGACCCCTATACCTACTAGGATCAATGGGCTCTTTGACTTGAATATGTTTAGCCATGGGAGGTGGGTTAGACCGTTCCTCACCTTCTAACAGTTTTATTGAATTCATTAAACAAAATATTAAGATCTGAGTTAGCAAATTATAACTTTCAGCTAGACCTGACCAAAGTTGGTAGGGAATTCGGGTGCCCCTAACCTTCTTGTGTGGTGTAGCCAAAGGTTTGGACTCTTCTAAACCTGTCCTATTATGTACAAAGCAGATGCCCCTGGCAGGGCTGTTGATTGGAGGTGTGTGATTAAAGATGGAGGGTAAAGATTCCTGAGCTGGGGAATCATGATTTGAAAGTTTTGCCCCTAGAGTGGGCTTCTCGATGATAGCTTCCGACTTTTTTGATTGGAATTGATCAGTTTTGGAGATGGAACAAGAGGAATAGAAAAGAAAGGAGGACTAACAGAGTCGGTTCTCCTTTTGCTACATGGATTTCTTCTTGGGTTATCGAGTGGGACAAGGAATCTTCAGAGAACAGCTTAGATAAAACCAAATCCTCTATGTCTACATCATCTTGCTTCTCTTTTGGATCTACATGTTCACCTTCATGAAACATTTCCACATTGGCGATTCTCTCTTCCAAAGGGCATGATTCCTTTACAAAATGATTATGCAAATTTCACCTGTTTGATTCATCTTTGCTAACCTTAGTTGGTTGACACCCTAATCCAAATCTATCAAGTGTTCCATTTTCCTCAATTGGCTCTTTGATCCCTTGTTCTTCCTTTCCTAACCCTACGCCAGCTGTATAGCCCATCTTGGACATTATGTGCCATCCTACATCTTGAGGTTTCTCCTTAGGTATAGATGACTCTAAGAATTCAAAGGATGGAGTAGATTGATGGATATCCAAGGTGGAGATGACGGGCTCCTCGTCCTTTGATGACATGATCGTGGCCGGGTCCAACACCGTGGAGATGTCAGCAAGAATTTCTAAAGGAGGAGCAATCTTAGGGTTGGGGATATGTGAAGAGCTTGATTGGAAAGTTGGAATAACCTCTTGATTTGGGAGAGCAAATCCAACATTTGATTCACCAAAAGGAATGGATTCATGTTGGTGAAGCTGAATCGGAGCTAGATCAATTGGGGCAGGTGTCCCAAAAGATTCATCAAAAATAGGGGTTGGTTCAACCTGAGTTGGCAGCAAAGTTGGGGTTGGAGCTAGTTTGGTTAAATCAAGAGATGCTAGTAGCTCTTCTCGCGAGGTATCTTGATGAAAAGTGGATAAAGCTGAGTGATCGTCCGCCATGAGCGGAGAAGAGACACCTTGATGTTGCTGCTGAATAGATGAGCCCTTAGGCAGAATGAGGACTAAGGGTCTTGCCCCTTGAGGTGGAATTGGAGTAGGAGGAGGAATGTCTTGGCTTTGTTGGGGTGATTCACTCTTGGGTCGGATCAAGACCAAAGGTCTTGCCCCTTGTCCGTGGCCAATCATGTTTCATGTGTCCAAGTGCACTATGGGTTGATCATTTGCCACTTCTTCCTCATCATATTGCCAATGTTGTCCTCTTTCCATCGACCTAGACTCTTGACTGCCCCTAACCATGGCTAACCTTTCCTGAGTGTAGGATGGAACATGAGGTGATTGATGAAAAGGAAAGGAATTAGGGGCATTCCCTTGCCCCTTCATAGGTGCCCCGCGGCTTGCAGCGGCAACCTCATGGTTGGTGAGATTAAAAGGTTGATGGAAGGGATTGATGTGATCATGGAAGCTCACCCCTTCTGATGTTGGGACATTGCAATCATCAAGAAAAAATGGAAGAGAGGAATTCTTGAGTTGAGCTTGAACAACATGAGCTCTTTTGTAGAGTTGAGCGAATGTGTGAAATTCGCTAAGCATCAAAATAGTGCGGAGCTGAGGAGTTGCATTGTTGACTAGAACGGTGATGGCTTGAGATTCCGGGATGGCAATCCCAGACCTAGAAGCCATAGCTCTCCACCTATTGGCAAATTGAGTGAAGTCCTCGCCGGGCTTCATCTTTTCCGTGATAAGATCCGTGAGAGTGGGAGCTACACTAGCCATGTGGCCGAAATGAGCGATGAAATGCTAGGACACCACGTCAAAGTTGATAAGATCAATGGCTGGGAGTGAAGAGAACCACCTACAGGCCTCTCCTTCTAGAGATTTTAGAATGATATGAACTAGGAGGACCCGATCATAAAGCCATTGGTGAGAATCCATTAGGAAGCAAGAAAGATGTTCATGTGGATCTGTGGAACCATCATACTTCCGATATTTGGGGGCTTTGAAACCCGGGAGAAAATGAACATTCGGAAGTTTGCAAAAGCTAGTGAAGGAATGGGGTTGAGGTTTGGGGAGGCTTTCGACAACCATTTTCCGAACATACCTTTCCACCTCTTGTCGGGATATGAGATTGAATTGCTTAAGGGGTGCATTGCCATTTGGCATAGCATGAGAAATTGGAGAGGATGCAACCCTTTGATGATTAAGAGGATGAAGAGGTTGATTAGAAACACGGAGGGAGCCCCATTGAATGAATTTGGCATTGGAATTGGAGATCTCCTTGGAGTGGATTGAGGAGTGAGATGTGATTTTCTTTGAGAAGGTAGGGTGATGAAATAGTTAGGAGAATATCGAGATAGCACCCTAGCTAACTCTTGGTCTTCCTTTGGGGAAATTGATGGAGTTTTGACATTGATGGACCCGTGACTTTTGAAGGATGATTCTTCACTAGTGGTGCTTTGACTTACATCAATTTGTGAATTTTGACACATCCCAATGAAAGCATTGGGTGCATCTTCCTCAGCATCAAGCCGGGTTTGTGTGTCATAGAAATCAAGATCGTCCTCATCAACAACATGCATGTTGGAATAACATTGAGCCATTGCAACTCAACTTAATTAACTTTTAGGAAATTCAAGTAGAATTCTTAAGGGCAATTAAGGTTGAATTAATTGCATCCAACAACAAGCATGTATTCAAACAACGCGTCCAAAATTTTTAGCTTAGGTTAAGCCAAAGATTAGTCCAATTTAAATTTGTTCCCTCTTAGATGGGAATGAAATTTTCTAAGTGAATCAAGGACAAACTCCGGGACAATCCTAAGATGATTCTCACTCAAACCCCTTTAGGAAATCTAATAGGACTTCAAAGATACAACCTGCCCGGCGACCGTGTGGGAATCCACGGTTCGCGGGGACTCACGGAGGTTCCCAATTGAAAAGGACTAGTTACACCCGAGTGGGAATCCCCGGGTGAAGAGTCTAAATCAACGGGAGGGTATTTCTAATATGTGTGATGCCGGCTCTTCCTAAGCCCACCCCGGACTCAAACCTGCAAGGTTAGAACAAATAGAAGCAAAAATACACAAAACAGAATCTAAACTATGCAAACATGATTGAAATGGAAGCAGAAACATGAACTGAAGACGGCCAAATTGATGGCCACCTAGAGACCTGGGCGGCCAAGTCTTTGGCCACCTAGTAGGGTGGTGGGCGGCCAGGTCTCTGGCCACCTTGGGACCTGGGTGGCCAGAAGCCTGGTCGCCCTCTATTTTGGTCCTGCAGGTCCACCAAGTGCAGAACAAGTGCAGAGAGCAACTAAAAATGAAAAATAAAGATGGGAAGAAGCTATTTGTGGAAACTAAATGTAGTAGACTTCAATCTAAGGACTCACAGTGAGCAATCAGCGTCCCACCGTGATCGCCAGAAGGTTGTAGGTGCCGGAAGGTGGCGGCGTTCGCGTAGGTGGTAGGCGCGATGCGTGGATGTCCTCCTGAACTATGCTGCTCCAAACCTATAGTGCAAAGGTTAGAAAAATAGAAATAATGTGATCGCCAGAGACCTATACCTGGGCCTCACAGGAGTAAGAAGATCATGAACGCTTCAGGAACGGGAGATGGTGGGTTCTTCTATCCTCGCTCTCGGCCGGCCAAGAGTAAGGAGCCCTGCGAGTCAGTGATGAAGTACTTGCAAGTTAACCAGCAAATAAAAAAACCATTAGACTGTGAAAGTGTAGTAAATGCTCATGGAAGTAAATAACGCATGCAAAATGGTGGTGATCGTACCGGGAAGGGGGGCGAGAAGGGGGATGGCCGAGACTTTCGACCATCCTCCTTCCCTATGTTTTGGGTTGAAAAACCTCTTTAAAGTAGGATCTAGGGAGATCTAACATTCATGTAATGCAGTAAAATGGAATAGAAAGTAGCAAAATGGAGAATAAGGAAGAAAGATGGGGTTTGCCCGTCAACCAAGCAGAGGGCGGCCACGCAGGTGGTCGCCTAGAGAAGGTGGGCGGCCATGTCGATGGCCGCCCCCTGCAACTGGAGCTCATCCTCGGTGGAGCCCTCCAACTTCAGATACATCGATAGGGATGAGGGAAGGTGCTCTCGTCCTAACAGCTCTCTCCTTGAGCTCCCAGGAACTGACAGAACCTCTCCTCCTCCAGCGAATGTCAAACCTCCGGAAGTGTCCCACCTCCGAAGTCAAAAAATGTCTCCCCCTGTGAGATGGTTTCGGAATGGCTTTTGTATGTGGGGGAAATCTCCCTCCAAAATCATCAAAAATAGAGATTACGTGCAAGCAACGTGATCCTGGAACCTCCCGGAGTGGGAGCAATTCTGGAGAACGTGCCCGGAGTGGGCGGATCGTGGGTTTGACTGGTAGTTGACATGAGGCGGCCAAAGCTCTGGTCACCCAAGGTGCTGGGCGGCCAAATCGATGGCCTCCTTGAGGGAGCTGGGCGGCCAGCAGTCTGGCCACCTTGGATGGTGGGCGGCCAGGTTTCTGGCCGCCTTGGGAGGTGGGCGGCCAGATCTCTGGTTGCCCTGAAAGGGGCTAGGCGGACAGGTCTCTGGTTGCCCTGGGTTGTGGGCGGCCAGCACCTTGGTCACCCAGGGATCAGAGTAGAGGATGTGTGGAATCATGTATAGAACCTCAAAAATTTGGATCTGTGAAGGGACAGGGTCGAGCCTATCTAAGAGGGATGAGACTCCACACAACCAATCAACCAAGGAAAAAGGTGTCACTTCAATGATGGCTAGATAAGGTCCGCGGGATGTCCAAAATTAGGCATCTACAAGACCCTCTCGGTCGTCTCCGACTTTAGCAGGCTGAGGGGCAACTGCCTTCTTGCCTTTGTCTTTTTGTTGTTCAAATGACTTAATTTCAAGAGTGTTTGCTTCTTTAGGGGTTGAGCGCCGCACTGCTGTTTTTGCCTTCTGTGCAATGACAGCAGTCGATGCAGGTGCACGTCTTTCCAGAAAGGCTTCCACCTCAGCCACAACATTGTTCAGACGGTCGAATGACTGGATTTACATTCCAATCATATGTTCTAATACCTCTCTCCTGAGGTTCTGTTTGCATATTTGTACGGCGTCCTCCTGATGCGGGGGCCGCTTGCACCTCATTCCGAGATTCCTCCACCTCTTAATGTATTCAAGGGTTGTTTCATCTGCCCTTTGTCTTGTCGACTAGAGCTCGGCCACTGTGACCTCCCTCTCAGTGACACGGAATCTTTCTCTAAATTTCTTCTGCATATCCGGCCAGTCGCTGATCGACCCGGCCGGAAGGCTGGAATACCATTCAAATGCGAGCCCCGTCAGCGAGGACCCAAAAAACTTCAACAGATATGACTCGTCAGTGGCTAGATCGCCCATGGCGGTCATATAGTAGGCGACATGTTCTTTCGGGGATCCCTTCCCGTTGAACTTGTCGAACTTAGGTGGCTTGTTGACCCCAGGAGGGAGTCGCTTAGCCACATGATGTGGTGGGTATGGCACCCGGTAGGCGTCAAATGTGACGTAGTCACCTTCACTTCGCTCGGCAAGCTTCAGCTCGATCATCCTTTCTACCATCAGCTTGTTCATGGCAGTCGGATCAACCGGTTCTGGATAGAAGTGTGTAGGATGTAGATAGGGAGTGACCAAGGCTGTCACCTGCGGAGGAGGACGCAGTAGCGGAGGCGCTTGGTGCACCTGCGGCAATACTGGCGGCATCAGAGGCTGTGGTGGTGTGGACGCACTTTTTGACACGCTCATTGTTTATTTATTTATTGGCGTTTATTAAGTGCGTGGGCGTGCCAGTCACAAAGTGACGATTTATTTGGGCTTCACAGAAGCCCATGGTGCGCTCGATCTGACTAATCAGACGATTGTGTGTATCGTGTCGGGACCAAAACCCGCCGCGCCGTAAAGGTCACGGCGTCATTTACATCCCCTCGGAGAGGGGAACACCCTTGATTAATCACCGGGAATCAGGACCTCATGGTCAGGAAACTATATCGAGAGAAATAAGCCGATAGCGATCTCGAATCAGTCGGAAAGCCCGATGTCTAGGGAAGCAGGCATTTAAAATATGTCGGTCACTCAAGGGACCATTTTTGATATTTGAACGAGCGTCCGGCTTCAGAAAATCATGATCGTCACGGGGAAAACCGGAGCATATGTATTCCGGGGTACGGCAAATTTATTGTTCAAAGGGATAGGAGATATTTGGTTGAATCCCGGTTAGGGTGGTCGGGGATCAGCGAGTTTATTGGCCCGGTGCGAGATCGAGTCAGGACCATTCCGGGGGGCGCCTCCCGAGGTCCAAACGAGGCTTGCGTGGGCATTGTTAATATTTTCGGTGCCGAAGGCAGCGGGAAAAGTGTCCCGGGACTAGATTCCAAAACAAAGACGTGTACAGAGATAGCTGGCTATAGGCCTAGGATGTGGGTCATGCAATGACCATGGTCGGGGCGAACCCGAGGTCCAAACGTGACTCACGAAGGTCTTATTGATATTCCTACACATAGGGTTCGGGGAAGATGAGAGCCGTCTCGTTCCATTCAGATTTTGTTGGTCATTCATGGACCACTTTATGTTCGGACAAAGATCCGTATTGAAGGCACGACGTAAACGAAAATAAACCCGTACAAATGTCTGCCGTGAGTACGGCAAGTTTAATGCAAGTGCGGGATTAGATCCCGGTATATATGTCGGTCACTAACAGACCATTCGTCGTTCGGACAAGAGTCCGCGTTTGAAGCGACAAAGCCATACGGATGTCTGCCATAGGTACGGCAAGTTTAATGTGGGTGCGGGATTAGATCACGGTATATATATGTCGATCACTAACGACCATTCACTGTTCGGACGAGAGCCCGCATTTGAAGCATCGAAGACGACGACAAAACCGTATGAATGTCTGCCGTGAGTACGGCAAGTTTAATTCAATACCAGGATTAGATCCCGGTATATATATGTCGGTCACTAACGGACCATTCATTGTTCAGATGAGAGTCCGCATTTGAAGCATCGAAGATGATGATAAAGCCATACGAATATCTACCGTAGGTACGGCAAGTTTAATGTAGGGTTGAGGGATTGGATCCCGGGAGAAGCGGGTCGAGTTAGCAAACTATAGGCCCGAGATGTGTTCAGACTATGGCCATATCGGGAGTTCCGAGACCCATGTCCGATACCACAAGGCATCATTGATTTTCTCTTTGCACCCAGTCCAGGAGAGAGGTTTATTAAGTATAAAGCCCGAACTCGCCATCGTGCGCCTTCAAACGCAGATCGACCTGCGCGGTCAGGTCGTGGGGGCGCGTCGGATATAGGAGGGTCTTAGGCACGCCAAATTTTAATTAAGGCACAGGTGATGGAGTTTCTTTTAAATTTTTTATTAAAATGATTGACCTTTTATTATTATTTTCCCTTGTTTATTCCCTTTTTGTATTAAGCAGGCGCGTTGTTTTAAGGGTTCAAAGGAGGGGATGGGGCGCGCCATTTTAAGGGTGTTAGGTGCACAGGGATCGCACCGTTTTAGAAACTCAAGGAGGGCGCCGGATTAACGGAATGCAAAGGGGGCGCGCCGGATGTAGGCGTGCCATTTTAAGGGTGGCAAGGGGTGGACATGTGCGCGCCGGGTAGATGCCAAGGAGGAGGAGCGCGCCATTTAAAGGATGGGCAACAGAGAGGTTAAATCGGCACGGCCAGGGGGCGCGCCGGAATTGGCCGCGCCGGAATAGGAGGATATGGAATAGAAATGGGCGCGTCGTTTAGCATCCAAAGGAGATGGGGCTATTGTGAGGAGGGTTAAAACGGCGTGGTGGAATAGTGGCCGCGCCGTGTTAGCCTCTCTCGAGAGTTTATTGCTCTGACTGTGTGTTTCTTTTCTTTCACCCGTGGGCAAGTTTTATGATGCGTTTATTCATTATTCTTGGTGTTCTTGTATGTTCTTGGCCCTGGCAAAAATCCGACAGCAGCTCCCCCGGACCGGGACTTGCCAGAGAGAAGCGAAAGCCACCACACGGATTACTCTCGGGTAAACTCTCAAAATGCGGAACGGCCTCACGGCGGTCCGTTAGCCCAAGTGTGAGTGTGGAACGCTCGAGGGCCAGCCTACGAGAGCGACCACGACTCACGGGTGATGATTTTCGAAGCGGGACAAGTGTTTGCCATGGAAGGGCCATGATTGTTCATCCGGTGATGAACTCCTTCGAAGGCCGTGCTATGGAGAAGCAAGCTTCGAAGAGTCTTGAATGAGGAGAAGGAGGAGAGAAGAAGGAGGAAGCGGGGATTAAAGCAAAGAATACTAAGATTGCAAAAGGCCCTTTTCTTTTTATTCATCCACATAACCGGGGAAGATTTTAAAACAGAAGGGATTCATCTCTTGATAAAGAAGAAATACATCGCGAGGGGTGAGAGAATACATTGATGAGGGAGGAGGAGAGAGCACAGGCTCTTCCCCCTCCGACTCACCTCTCCTCTCTCACACTCACTCTCTTCTTCTTCTTCACCTTGCCGGCACGAGCGGGTGGAACCTCTCTCTCTCTTTTTTTTTCTTCTCCTCACTGCCCACAGGCGAGAGCCCTCTCTTCTCCTTGATCGTCAGTCGGGGGGAGAAGCCAGGGCGTTGCTCTGTCGAACCTATAGAGTATATATAATGGGTTGCCTTTTCTTTGCTCGAACGGAAGAAACTCCCGCCACTTCATTCCTCTGCCAGATGAATAGGGTTGGCATGTCGCTGGCATCCGACGATTCGTGCTGTACACTATCGTTCGTCTGAGGACAGCACGGTTGCGGGTTTGCCGGGAGATCTTCGTCCAAGACATGCCTTCGTCGATGATGTTAGCGTGCTGTCGAGTGGAGACAGAGGCACGGCTTCAGAACATTGAATGCTCTTTGCGCACCGCATTTAAACAAAACAGAGCATCGTGCCAGAGATGGGATGGAATGGGGTTAAACCGGCGCGGCCAGGGGCGCACCGGTTTAAACCCAAATGCAATTAGCGCACCGTATCACCAAGTGAATAGGGGCGCGCTGGATCAGCAAAGGAAGAGGGGGCGCGCCGGATTAGCAAAGGAAGAGGGGGCGCTTCGGTTTAAGGACCATGCAAGGGCGCGCCGGTTTACGGCCCAAGCAAGGGCGCTTCGGTTTAAGTGTAGGCCGTGCCAGTTTAGACTTCGTCTCAGTTTCGCGGCCATTCAGGTGAACAGTTGTGCTCCCAAAGAACTTCAGCTGCAATGCTCCTGCCCCGAGGTGTTTAGTTCAAAGTTTTCGAGTCCCGGTCCGGGGCTTTGCATGCTTTCCGGCATAAGCCAAACCCATGTCCGAGCTCCCGAGCTTCTTCTAATTCGGCCTTTTGCAATGTCGACCGGAGAGCCGGGGTCATCCCTTTAGCCCGAGGGGCTTCTTTGTTGGGTGGCGGAGCACCGGGTAGGTATTCGTCCTGCTTGGAGGAGGCATAGGGTTTATTCGGCCCTTCCGTCTTCGACTTGCTCTCGAGTGCTAAGACGTGCATGCCGCATGATCATCATCATGTTTTTTGACGTCCACAGGTGGGCGCTGCTGAGTGGTCACCAAGATGGGTTCTGTCGGCTGAGGCAAGGTATAAAGTGGTGGAAAGTCACTCGGGTTGAAGACTCCCCGTGATGATTCGGCTTGCATCTCAGGCTGCTTGGAGGCCGAGGCTTGCTCTGTCTTTTCCAATAGCTACTTCTTCATAAGCTCTATCTCCTGCTGATATCTCTGGAGTATCATTAACACCGAAGGGTCCATGGCTACCGTGGTGGGGATGGCTTCTGTCGTTTCCCCTGATGCACCTTCAGGCGGGGTATCTATCAGCACGTCCTCTTCTTCCGCGATCACCACATTTGCAGTTAGAATGGTGGACCCGTTAGTCAGGACTTGCTTTCCTTTTACAGCAGCCAGCATCTCTCTTGCGGCTTCTGTTCTTCAGGTGTTCGGCCCGGGTCTTTTGGCCAATTGGGCCAGCTCCTGAGGTTCCTCAGGTAGTCTTCCATATTGGCTGGACACTCCAGCCATTCCTTTCTTTCGGCAATGGACCCTCCTCTTTGGATGGTGAGGGAAGGTCAGTCTCTTGAAGATGGAGACTCTTCTTTCCTCCTGCTGATGAGGAGTGGCTTTATCAGCTTTTATCCCTAAGCCATCTTCATATCCATTGTCGTCAACTGACGACGTCATTCCTCTTTCTTCTTCTTCTTCTTCGACTGCCATTGGTGGAAAATCGTCTTCTCTTGCCATGGCTGCTTGCAACAGCCGTTGTTGGCCCAATGAGGGGTTGCCCATACCCCTGAAGTAATTTCTGACCATACTGGTCATCTCTTCCTGCCCTAGTCTCTGATGTAGGACTGGGGATGGTTGTCGACCTCCAATCAGAGGGATATAGGCCAGCCGAGCTCTTTCGGCGGGCTATTCTAATATTCTCCATGCTGCAGGGATACCAGCTTGTCGGGCACACGCCCCAAAACTTGTGCGGTGAGGAGGCTCCGCAACAATCTCTTCTCTTCTGGGGGTCAGTGCCCTCTCATTCTTTTCTTTCGCCACGATGGGCTTGGAGTGGTAGTAGACAGGCACCTCACAGCGAGCAGGTTGGATCCTCTTAGGGACCCAGACTTGCTTAAACTTCTTGGGCCTTGGGGCCAACTCTCCCCGGCTTTAACGTCCTTCTTCTTCTCTCTCAGCCCTCCTCCCGGAAAGAGCCTGGAAGGAGTTGCGGGTTGGCACAACAGCAACCACCCGGTCTGGAACTGCTTGGGCCTAACGTCTGTCCAAGAAGATCCAGACACCCCCAATCAGGACAGACTTTCCGGACACTGACAACCGTCCATTCATGGGGACAGCAGCTCTTCGGCGGGAACTCCCTTGGCAGAGACTCCGGGGCTTGTAGCAGTAAGTGGGGCGAGCCCCTTGAGCCACATGATGCACCATGCAGCTAATAAACTGAGTCTGTTCTGTCGCAAGTCCCCTGCAGCTTCGGGCGTTGTGGGCCCTTGTCTTCATGGCAGCTTCTTGCTCGGTCGGCTCTAAAAACTCGACCTCTAGTATGTCAGTGAAGGCTACCCCCAGGAATTTGGGGAAGCCGACCACCGGTGGGAAGGAACCAAAAATCATCGGCACCGCCAGGTACCCGTCAGCAGCATGGTTGGCCACGATCTCGGGGCCAAAGGCTAGCGCAGTGAGTCAGCAGCCATTGTCACTTTCACTGCAAAAACAGAATAAGCAAACGATCAGCATTCTTTGAGGGGGGGCCCGGGGCCCGTTTATCTCGGCAAAGAGATGAGAGGAGAACTTCATCTCACCAGGCGTGCCAGACTTGTGGGGGATGAGAATCTTTTATTTAGAAAAATATTATTTCTTAGGGCGTGCCAGTCACTAGGTGACGAGTTTATTATGCACTCAATCTGACCCGAGTCGGGCGAGAGTGAAGTTCATGTTGGGATCGAAAGTCCGCCATACCATAAAGGCTATGGCATTAATTACATCCTCCAATAAGAAGGAAAACCTCTGATTAATTGTCGAGATAACGAGCCATTCGAGGATGAAATAGAATGCAAGAGAGTGCATGTGATGATGAAGCCTTTAAGGCCGCATGGAATGATTCATTGGTTATTTTCTTAATCATGCAGAGCAGACATGGTTCATTAAGTTTGAGCCCCCGATATGGAGCGGAGGACGTAGGTCCGGAGACCACCATCGGGCATAGCCAAGACCTCCGGTCGGGCGTGACCCGACCCTCCGTCAAGGCCGTTTGATATACCGAGGTCTCGTTCAAGCAAGCATGCATTAATGAGGCGCATAAGAATGCATATCTATGTCTAATGCATGAATTGGGAGAATGCATAATGACAGAAGATTTTAACTTGAAGAGATTATTTTTATTTGATTCATGGTTGATTACGTTGATCGACACAAGCCGTGGAAGGCGAGGGTTGACTCGAGAATGAGAGAGGAGTTAAAACGGCGCGACATACGCATTTTATTCAAAATCGGGGCGGGGTAGCGTAGGTATAGGGGTTATACGACGCGGTATAGCATAGGAGTAGGGGTTTAAATGGTGCGGTGGGGGTGAAGGCCTTAACCGGCGCGCCCCGCCCAGGGCGCGCAGGATTAGGGCGCGCCGGGTGTCGGCCAAATAAAAACCAGAAGTTTTGAGTCTGAAGCTATTCCGGCGCGGGGGGGTACCGCGCCGTATTAGGGCACTCCGGATTAGGACCGCGTCAGATTAGCTGATTTTTGAGGTATTTTTGAGTATTTTGAGTTTATTTAGTTTATTAAGATGCATTGAGTTGATTGATGAGTGAATTGGGGTCCAGGATGCCCTTGAGACAGGGTTGAGACTTGTGCGAGGTTCATACTCGAGCACGGAAGTTAATTATTTTGAAAATGTATCTTATCGAGTCCGAGCTGTGAGGGCAATTAGTCAATAAGTCTGGAGAAATTTTGGTAGCACCTCCCCCTCTCCAGAGGATTGCGGGGGGAAAGCGGAGGCATACCCAGGGATGGGGTAAGCTCCTTAATGCCGGGTGGCACAACGGTGGCCGGCAGACCCAAATGGATAGGAAACCCCGAGGACTAGCCTACTAGGGGCACCATCATTCCGTGGGTTGAACATGATCGGATAAGATGACCAATGAGGGAGGTGAGGACCCCGAGGGCTAGCCTACGAGGGGCACACGACCCATAGTTGACTCATGATCCAGAAAAGGGACGACTAACAGGGAAGGAAATCCCGAGGGCTAGCCTACAAGGGGCACACATCCCATAGTCACCACAATATCCCTAAGGATAGTGGATTTGATATCGGGTTAAACCCCTGTCAATGTTCACCTCCTGGCCCATAGGGGATTCGCATCATAAATGGACACGACCCTTTGACCCCGTGCTGATTCAGAGATGCCGATGGGGAATGTCCCCCCTCCCCGGTTACATATTGTCGTTCTCGGGAAAATAAAGAATAGCAGTGCAATTTGTGCACAGGATAAGAAGGTCGTTCAGTCGTTACACCGTCTGCACTTAGTCACAGACCAAGGGAAGCTAGATGGTTAGCAGGTTAGCATGGGTCGACAGGCTGGCCTCCGAGACCAACAAGTTAGCATGTGGCCTATGTAGATTGAGAGAGGCAAATGCTCGAACAATCAACATGCAGTATACAAAGAAGGTGATGATGCCAGAGAGACCTTTGCCCATCTTGTAGGGATGGCCCTGTTTCATCCAATCCATGATTAGGAGAGGAGAGGTAAAGAGGGACCGATCGCGGGATTGACCAGAGAAGCACATTTGTGTATGCTTCTGGTATCACATATCCCTAATGGGCATGAGAGAGCTTGGTATGAGCATCTCAACACAAAGAAACCCCGGGGATAGGGGGTGACATCAATATAGCCCTGAGGAGAACCAGGGCGTACTCGGTATCACGAAATAAAAGTCGACATTCACACATGAGGCGGTTGGACATGTGAATCGAGGGAAGAGTAAGGGAAGCATATACAGCATTGAATATTATTCATTCCATCAACGGGAAAGGAAAGCCATAGAACATCACAAGCATTCGGCGCGGCCCGGCATTGTCGCTCGGAAGCTGCTTCATTCATTACAACAACGGGATTATAGAGGAGGAAAAGATAGGGAGATGGTGAGGGGGGGAGATAGGCTCATATCATCGCCCCTCCCCTCCTCACTTACACTATATCAGGGGGAAAATAAAAGGGGGATCGTCGGGAGAAAACCACCGGAACCCACCTAAGTTCTTCACTGTAGAAAACAGAGTATCAGAAAAGGCCCTTCCCCTCTGACCTCGCGCTTCTTCAGGTAGACGGACGGGCAAGGGTGGCTCTCTGGCTCGCTCTCAGAAAACCCTGCTTGTTCCCCAAGGCACTCCTCTTTTTTTTCTTTTGATTCTATCTGATCCCCTTTTTCTTCTTGTTTTGACTCTCTCTCTATTGGTTTATATATATCATTCCTCAGGCGTGATTCTTCCCCGGCGCGAGGTGAGTGCATAGTAGAAGAGGTTGAAATTGCTTTTGCACGCTGGGAAGAGGGCGCCGGAAAGGGGGGGCCGGGCCGAGAAGAAGGCACGCCGGATTAAGCCCATTCCATCATGCTTGCTTGGCACCAGCCCGACAGCGGGCCCCGGACTCACCCCGGGCATCACTGTGACCCTTCATCTCATCCCGGTCTCACAAAACCACGGTGTGAAGTACTAGCAGAACTTTCAGGCCGCTCAACGACTGCTTTCGATATCTCGCACATCTTCAGCTCAGACACACGGGTTTTCTACTGACATGGCCTTCGGCACAGTGATTTGTGCTGCTGACTCAACTTAACCTGCATTGGTAGCTTTCACAGGGAGTGGTATACTACTCGGGGTGCTTTCGCCTCGACTGGGCGGTCATTTGGTCACTAACGGACCCATTATACTAAGAAGTCGTACCCATGCCGGGTAATCGGGGTCTTCTACTAACAAAGCCTTTGGTCCCTTGTTCTAAAGGGTCAAGAGCATTCTTTCACCTCGAGAGGATCTTTCATTCAGGTGGCGGGCCACTAGGTATACCCTTGTCCTTGGTCAGACAACGGATGTGGTTTATGCGGCATGACTGTGTTGATGCTGGATCATTGGGTAGGTTTGATGATGTTGCCGTGATGAGGACATCACCAGCAATTTCATTTGATCGAGGATCCCGATGCTCGCCACCTATGCTACATCTTGTTCACCACTTTATTTCGAGTCATATGATGTAATTTTCATTTTCTTATCATGTACTTTTCCTTTTATTTTAGTCCAATACCTAGGTTAGGTAGCTATTTACCTAAGTCTTATGTCATTATGTGTGTTATTGGGCCCAATTATATGGGCTAGGCCCAGGGGCGCCCCCTTCCCCTTGGTTTAGTGTTAGTAGTCCAAAAGTCAGGGACTTAAGTTAAATTGTGGGATCCCTATAAATAGGACCCCAATCCCTCATTTGTAAGCTAATGAATTGTTGAATGAAAATTTTGAGTTGAATATTGAAACCCCTATGCTCTCTCTCTCTCTCTCTCTCTCTCTCTCTCTCACTCTACCTCTCTAGCTCTCTCTCTATTTCTCTCTCTCTCTCTCTAAAGGGGGCGAACCCCATTCTCTCTCCTCCTCTCTCTAAATTTTGAAATTCACTCTCTCTCCTCCCTATTCACCCCTAATTAAGACCCCTCCCCCTTCCCCATACCTCCCATTTAATCCCCCTCCAACCCCTAGGTGGAATCCCCTTCTCCTAGGCACCTCTCCCTCCTCCCAAGCAACCTTTCCCCTTCCCCATACAACCCTTCATTTTCCCAAGAGAGAATCCCCTCTCCCAAGTAACCTTTCCCCTCCCCAAGGCAACTCCTCCCCTTCCCAAGGCCACATTAACCAACCCCACATTAAACTCAGTTCAAATTTCCCTCTCCCTCCAAGCCACTTGCGCCCCCCCTCTCTCTCTCACCCTCCACCCTTGGTCGCAACCCCCTCCCCCTCCACCTGCTAGCTGCGACCCAGCCCTCTTCTCCAGCCTCTCCACCACCTCTATCCACCTCCATCCAAGCCCCACAGCCATTAGCCCTCTCCCCATTGCAGCCCCTTCACCCCTCCCACCACTATCAACTTCATTCACCAACCTACTCTATCCAGTTCGCAGGCAGCAGAAGAAGCTCCACTTGCAGAGATTGCCCTGGTTCTGTCCGACATCATCTGGAGGTGCACCATACATCGCCGGAAAGGTCTTCCAGTCTTCTTCACAGGTGATGTGGAATCGTCTTTTTCCGACTTCCCTATAGATTGTGGTGCCCATTCTCGTCCGACTGCGCAATCGGGACCAGAACCTGGACCAGAGCTGCAGTGCAGAAGCTACTACGGCCACACCCCTCAACTTCTGAAGGCGCCACTTGGCCGAGAGCTGCTACTACAAGGCATCTACCATCACCCACAAACGGAATCCCGTTCATCATCAGGAAGAGCAGTTTCCAATTTTTTCTCTCCCAGGTGCGCAGAACAGGCCATCAGGGTCTTGTCCTGACCCCCCCTCACTCAACGGACCTCTCCTCGCCACCCCGACGTCGTCTGGTGCCCATCTTGGTTGCTGCTCGTAGAAGACTTGTCCACGGTCGTCCTCGACTTGGTCCTGCCACGTTTGGACTTCGGGAGCTGCCATGGTGACTTCATCCATCTGCTGCTACACCCAGGGAGAATTCCGAATCTGATTGCAGGGACCCTGTTCCAGAGCCCGTCCCGGCCGGTGTCGACTTCGGAAGCGCCCACAAAAATTCACAGACGTACCTGGGTCTGTCAGTGACGTTTTGGCGCCAGTCTCGTCGAATTCTGAGTTCGGAGGAGTGCACAGCAGCGACCACTCCGACCCCCTATTCTGCTGTTCCAGACCGGGACAGAATCGGCAAGGTGCTCCATCGGCGCGATCCAAGCTAATCTCCCCTCCCCGCCTGGCCGGCTTAGCGCCCCTCCCTGCGTGGAGGTAGTGTTTGCTTGTACCCTACTCTCCCCACCCCAAGTTCCCCCTCCTGCGTGAGGAGTAGTGCATGTATTAGGTCATCGGCCGAAGCTTCATCGGCGCGGCGTGCGGGTAGCCCACGCTTCCCCGCTCGCCCTCGTCTCCGGCCGGGATCGGCGTCTTCACGCCGATCAGGTGAGCTCCTGGTTGCACTCCTCTTGGTTAGCACTTCTTGCTTAACTAGTATTGCTTCTTAGTTCCGTCGGTGGCGAGGGAGTGCCCGATCCAAAATCAATCAAATCGAGTGTCCGCCGCGGAGCGAGTTGTGAGAGAGCCACTACATCACACGCCCTTGGCGTGCTGGCCGCCCACGGATTTGGGCATCCCAGGCCCTTAGGGGTTCAGCCCAAGCTAGTCAAATCCTTGGAAAGGCGAGGTCCATCCTCGGACCCTCACCACTATCGCCGGTCCACCTACGGACCCGGGTGTGCGCGACGCGGGTGAAGCCGCTTGAGTGGGTCCGCCGTTCGGTTCGATTGCTTGTAAATCTAGGTCCAAGGTGTATTGGTCAAGTGGCTGCCACTCCAAGGGGTTTGTGTCACATCAAATTGGTATCAGAGCAAGTTCTAGACTTGTCTCTACTAAGTTTTGTCCTAGGGCCATTGCATGCATCACACTTGTCCTCCATCATGACTACCTCATACTTGGCATATTCGCCACTCTTAGGCCCATTAGAAGCCTTTGTGTTTGATGGAACTCGCCCTAGTATATATATAGAGTGGGAGGACTCCATAGATCGACACTTTGGGAGGTTCACTCTATCAGGGCCTATGAAAGTCAACTATGCCAGGAGTTTGCTCTGGCGCCAAGCTATGAAAGAATGGGAGAACATTGTAGGATTGAGAGAAGCCAAAGGGGAAGCACCCATTGAATCTTGGGATGAAATGAGGGCCAATCTTAGAAAGATCTACGCACCCCAATCCAAACCTCTTCAACCAACCGATCTTCCACCCCCGACCCCAACTCCAACCCAAGAACTTCCCCGACCAAACCCAACCCAAGTCCACCCATGTTCACCACCCCGAGAGTTACAAGATGACCAACCAAGTCCCCCCACCCATCCCTCCATGAGAATTGTAATTTTAGGGGAACCCCTCATAGAGTGGCTAAAGCAAAACCTCCTCCTCCGCGTCACACGCCCCTCCATGGATAACCACAACCCAATCGTGCCCACCCCACACCTCCGCACAACCTACCATTCATTCTACCTTGTAGGGACCCTGAGGGACTTGATTAGGGGAGTACTACGGCAAATAGAGGTGACAAACCTGCTGGCCTTAGGGGAAAGCGACACTGGATACCTTAGTTTCTCACACACCTCTATTGGATCCATCACCTTCATTTACACTAAGGGTCCTTGCACAAGCAAGCTATTATTGATCCTGCCCGAACCCGAAGAATTTTGCCAAAACCAACCCTATGACCCCCACCTCCCTCAAGAAAAGGGCACCCCATCTAGGGAGTCAACTTTGGTGATTGTCCCACTAGGTAACGAGTGCACAGTCCGCACTAGGCAGTGTGTGACTTGGAATACTATAAGTCTAGAAATGGAAGAAGCATCCTTCCCCACAAGCCAAGCCCACCTACATCCTTGTGACCTATTCCCTTGGGAGCCCCAATGCCAACCTGGCCACTTTCCCTCCTTCACCATTGCCCACCCCTCATCCAATCCCAAGGGCCATTTCATTATACGCAACCAGGCCCATTGCTCCCACACCACTACATGCCTAGTAGGCCTCAAACTGATCCCTTGGGGCGAGCAACACCCACCACTCACACCCTTCAATTTTCTCGTTGACGAGGTCCCAACCTACATTAGGGAATCTATGGAACGGACTTTCTTGATCCATGGGATTCAAAACACCCCCTTCACCAAGGGCCTAACCATACTTGACCCATTTGATCCCTCCGCATGGGAACCCCCAAACCTGCCATCCTTGTCCCATTTCTCCAAAGAATTCCTAAGCCTCGCCCCTTGTCGAGACCATTGCGCCAAAGTTGAACCAAACCCCTCCTTGTCAACACCCACGCTTTGGAAGATAAGACTCAACGTTTGGGTAGAGTGGCATGGTAGGATCACATTTGGGTGTCCTGGACCCCCTATAGAAGTCAACATTGTTAGGAGACACATGCATTTTAGGACAACATGTGGATGCCCCGGTCCTCCAACCTTCCGTAGAGAACCTATGCATGATAGGGCCACGTTTGGATGCCCCGGACCCCCAGTCTTCACCCACCTTGATAGGAAACCTAAGCAAGCTAGATCCACCTATGGTTGCCCCGGCCCCCCTGAGTCCATGAAAGTCTTCATCACATCTATGCATGATAGGTCCATGTACGGTTGCCCCGGTCCACCTTTGCATGCTATCCTCCGTCACACCCACTCACCGCATCATGATGCATGGCATGAGCATACACGCAAGCAATTCTTGACGAGCGGTGAGGTTCACAAAGAGCGGGCAAGAGCTCGCGAGCACCACTTAGAATTCTAAGTAGGCAATCTGGTGATGATGACATTGGAGTGGCTCTACCCTAGGGTCACCTCCAATTCGAGGGCACGAGGACTTGGACCTTCCCAAGTTTCGAGTGACTTTGGTAACCCGGCTAACGGGTTGGACTTACTAATGGGTTTTGGGATTCACCCCATTTTCCACGTGGCGGATCCGGCACCCTATATGGGCACCGCGGCGGATCCTAGTGAGTGCCTCGAGCCTTTATCTTCCTTTGAGAGAGACACCCTCGGAGAGCCCCCAAAAATCAGCCTGAGAGTCCGACGTGTGCACACGGAGGCAGTACTAGGCAAGCAGGGTTCCATCGCCAGCAAGAGGGTGCGCCTGAGCCACCTCGAGAGGATGAAGGACCGTCCCCTGGTTGCGGACGTAGGGTTGAGTTTGGAGGTTGAGGCTCACTCTGAGCTGCTTGAGAGGACCACTTCCCCGGTGGGCCCATACGGAGTCGAGTTTTCCGCACCCCAGGGGTATGATGAGGACATCACCAGCAATTTCATTTGATCGAGGATCCCGATGCTCGCCACCTATGCTACATCTTGTTCACCACTTTATTTCGAGTCATATGATGTAATTTTCATTTTCTTATCATGTACTTTTCCTTTTATTTTAGTCCAATACCTAGGTTAGGTAGCTATTTACCTAAGTCTTATGTCATTATGTGTGTTATTGGGCCCAATTATATGGGCTAGGCCCAGGGGCGCCCCCTTCCCCTTGGTTTAGTGTTAGTAGTCCAAAAGTCAGGGACTTAAGTTAAATTGTGGGATCCCTATAAATAGGACCCCAATCCCTCATTTGTAAGCTAATGAATTGTTGAATGAAAATTTTGAGTTGAATATTGAAACCCCTATGCTCTCTCTCTCTCTCTCTCTCTCTCTCTCACTCTACCTCTCTAGCTCTCTCTCTATTTCTCTCTCTCTCTCTCTAAAGGGGGCGAACCCCATTCTCTCTCCTCCTCTCTCTAAATTTCGAAATTCACTCTCTCTCCTCCCTATTCACCCCTAATTAAGACCCCTCCCCCTTCCCCATACCTCCCATTTAATCCCCCTCCAACCCCTAGGTGGAATCCCCCTCTCCTAGGCACCACTCCCTCCTCCCAAGCAACCTTTCCCCTTCCCCATACAACCCTTCATTTTCCCAAGAGAGAATCCCCTCTCCCAAGTAACCTTTCCCCCCCCAAGGCAACTCCTCCCCTTCCCAAGGCCACATTAACCAACCCCACATTAAACTCAGTTCAAATTTCCCTCTCCCTCCAAGCCACTTGCGCCCCCCTCTCTCTCTCACCCTCCACCCTTGGTCGCAACCCCCTCCCCCTCCACCTGCTAGCTGCGACCCAGCCCTCTTCTCCAGCCTCTCCACCACCTCTATCCACCTCCATCCAAGCCCCACAGCCATTAGCCCTCTCCCCATTGCAGCCCCTTCACCCCTCCCACCACTATCAACTTCATTCACCAACCTACTCTATCCAGTTCGCAGGCAGCAGAAGAAGCTCCACTTGCAGAGATTTCCCTGGTGCTGTCCGACATCATCTGGAGGTGCACCATACATCGCCGGAAAGGTCTTCCAGTCTTCTTCACAGGTAATGTGGAATCGTCTTTTTCTGACTTCACTACAGATCGTGGTGCCCATTCTCGTCTGACTGCGCAACCAGGACCAGAACCTGGACCAGAGCTACAGTGCAGAAGCTACTACGGCCACACCCCTCAACTTCTGAAGGCGCCACTTGGCCGAGAGCTGCTACTACAAGGCATCTACCATCACCCACAAGCGGCATCCCGTTCATCATCAGGAAGAGCAGTTTCCAATTTTTTCTCTCCCAGGTGCGCAGAACAGGCCATCAGGGTCTTATCCTGACCCCCCCTCACTCAACGGACCTCTCCTCACCACCCTGACATCGTCTGGTGCCCATCTTGGTTTCTTCTCGTAGAAGACTCGTCCACGGTCGTCCTCGACTTGGTCCTGCCACGTTTGGACTTCGGGAGCTGCCGTGGTGACTTCATCCATCTGCTGCTACACCCAGGGATAATTCCGAATCTGATCGCAGGGACCCTGTTCCAGAGCCCGTCCCAGCCGGTGTCGACTTCAGAGCACCCACAAAAATTCACAGACGTACCTGGGTCTGTCAGTGACGTTTTGGAACTAGTCTCGTCGAATTCTGAGTTCGGAGAAGTGCACAGCAGCGACCACTCCGACCCCCTGTTCTGTTGTTCCAGACCGGGACAGAATCGGCAAGGTGCTCCATCGGCGCGATCCAAGCTAATCTCCCCTCCCCGCCTGGCCGGCTTAGTGCCCCTCCCTGCGTGGAGGTAGTGTTTGCTTGTACCCTACTCTCCCCACCCCAAGTTTCCCCTCCTGCGTGAGGAGTAGTGCATGTATTAGCAGGTCATCGGCCGAAGCTTCATCGGTGCGGCGTGCGGGTAGCCCACGCTTCCCTGCTCGCCCTCGTCTCCGGCCGGGATCGGCGTCTTCACGCCGATCAGGTGAGCTCCTGGTTACACTCCTCTTGGTTAGCGCTTCTTGCTTAACTAGTATTGCTTCTTAGTTCCGTCGGTGGCGAGGGAGTGCCCGATCCAAAATCAATCAAATCGAGTGTCCGTTGCGGAGCGAGTTGTGAGAGAGCCACTACATCCCACGCCCTTGGCGTGCTGGCCGCCCACGGATTTGGGCATCACATGCCCTTAGGGGTTCAGCCCAAGCTAGTCAAATCCTTGGAAAGGTGAGGTCCATCCTCGGACCCTCACCACTATCGCCGGTCCACCTACGGACCCGGGTGTGCGCGACACGGGTGAAGCCGCTTGAGTGGGTCCGCCGTTCGGTTCGATTGCTTGTAAATCTAGGTCCAAGGTGCATTGGTCAAGTGGCTGCCACCCCCAAGGGGTTTGTGTCACATCATGCCGGTTGGTTGTAAATTCATCTCGATTCTCCTAAGGTGAAGTCCCCGACGTTCATACTGGGTGACCTGAGGCTCTGGCAGCTTAAGAAGGCTTCAGTGTATTGATCTTCTTCGACTTCTCTGCTTTGGTGGGCCACATCATTGTCCTTGAGGCTTGATCGCCATTGAATATATTTTGAGTGCCAACAATACCTCCACAACATAGACACATGAAACACATCATGCACAGCAGATAGCTCCGGGGGCAACTGCAACCGATAAGCAACTTCACCAACACGCTTGACAATAAGGAAAGGACCAATGTAGCGGGGACTCAACTTCCCATGCCTGCCAAAGCGCATTACACCCTTCATGGGAGAGACTGTCAGAAACACCCGGTCTCCCACAGCAAAGCTGAGGGGTTGCCTCCTCCGATTGGCATAGCTCTTTTGTCGGCTCTGTGCAGCCAACATCTTCTGCTGAACCAGACGCACCACCTCAGTACACTGCTGCACCAAATCCGATCATGTCAAGACATGCTCACCCACCTCGAACCAGTCAAGTGGAGTCCGACAAGGTCACCCATACAACGCCTCATAAGGGGCCATACCAATGCTCGAATGATAGCTGTTGTTATAGGCAAACTCCATTAGCGGCAAATGGTGGGTACAACTCCCTTGCCACTCCAGGTAACACGACCTCAACATATCCTCCAAAGTCTGGATGGTCCTCTCAGACTGACCATCCAACTGAGGATGGTAAGCCGAGCTAAACGCCAACTCGGTGCCTAGAGCTCTCTGGAAGCTCCTCCAGAATCCTAAAGTGAAGCGAGGATCACGATCGGACACAATGGAGATAGGGACTCCATGCAACGGAACGATCTACCCCACATACAAATGGGCCAACTTTTGCACATTCCAACTAACTTTGATCAGCAACAATCGAGCCGTCTTCGTCAGTCTATCCACCAGTAACCAGATACTATCATGCCCACTGGACGTCCTCGGTAAGCCAACTGTTGTGTCCCTGTGATTTGGATGATAGCAAACACTATAAGTCATTTGAATGCATACAATTCTGTTTGTGGTGCATATGAATGTTTCATTGAAAATCTTATCTGAATTATTGCTGCATTTAAATATGGCTGTGTGGTGTGTGCTTTGGTGCATTTCATTATTGCTGATGCATTTCATAATTGATTGTTATCTGGATTGCTTGTTATCTGGATATCTTGATGTCAGTCTGTTCAATGGGTCGACCCCCCTTCCAGATGGGTCGACCCCTCAAGTCTATACAACGCCAATCTGTTCATGCATCATATCTCAAGTCTACACACTGCATTTTAGGCAAAGTATGCATATTGGTAGAGTCTGTACATTGCCTTCAAAGCCTTCCAAGTGTGTACATCGGTCTGTTGAAAACTCAAGTCTATACAGCGCCCAGGTTCCTGCATTTCAGGCGAAGTCCATACATTGCGCCCTTCATCAAAGTCCATACAGTGCACTGTTCATCAAGTCCATACATTGCATAATGTTCGTCAAGTCACTACATTGCACTATAGATGCATCGAAGGGAAGTATGCACATCGGACTGTTCATGAGAAGTCTATACATTGGAAGTGTGTACATTGTTCAGCTGCCTTGATCAAGTCTGTACAGCGAGCAGCGTTTATGTGTTTCAAGCCATTCGCCAAGTCTATACAATGGCTTCGGCACGCCAAGTCTATACAATAGCTTTGGCACTCCAAGTCTGTACATCGCTTCAGGCACTCCTGTGCAAAGTCTATACATTGTATCTTTTACCTACGTTGCTCGAAACAAAGTCTATACACGGCTGGATGATCAAGTCTGAACATTGGCGGCTTTCCCTACGTTCTGGCCAAGTCTATACATTCATACATTTCCCTACGTTCTGGCCAAGTCTACACAACGCTTGCCTGACTTCTGTTTCAAGTCTATACATTCGTTTCTAAGGCAAAGTCTACACATTGGCTCAGGGTCTTCAAGTCTGTACAGAGTTCAAAGCCTATACATTGTTCACTCAGCTTCTTCATGTCTATACAGAGTCTTCATCTTCTGAAGTCTATACATTGGAAGTGTGTACAGTGTTCAGTTGCCTTTCTCCAAGTCTATACATCCGATTGCCTTTGCATTGCTCAAAGTATGTACAGCCAATGCACTCAAGTGAAGTCTATACATTGACTGTTCATTCATCCTTCGAAGTCTATACATCCATCAGTGAACCTTCAAAGTCTGAACATCCGTTCACTTCACTCAAGTCTATACATCCACAGTGGATCTTCAAAGTCTGAACATCCGTTCACTTCACTCAAGTCTATACATCCACAGTGGAATGCCAAGTCTGTACATTGGCCTCAAGCTTCACAAGTCTACACATTGTCTTCGGCTTCAAAGTCTGTACAGTGGGTCAACCTGCCAAGTCTATACATTGGACTCTGTTTCGCAAAGTCTATACATTGGACTGTGCTTCGCCAAGTCTATACATTGGGTTCGGCTCTGCAAGTCTGTACACTGGTCCTCAGATGTTCCAAGTCTATACATTGGCGTACTATTCATGCATCAGTTATCAAAGTCTATACATCATTGATTGGGCTAAAGTCTGTACAGTCGTTTGGAAAGTCTATACTTTGTGAAGTCTGCACATTGGCTTCTCATTTGCATCAGAGTCTATACACTGGTTCAAGCTGCAAGTCTATACATTGGCGATTGGGCATCCAAGTCTAGACATTGATTTACTATTCAAGCCTTGATTCGAAGTCTGTACATCCGATCGTCTCAGTCAGCGTCTCATGCTTTCAAGTATATACATTGGCATATGCATTCACATGTAAAGTCTATACAGCATCTGCGTCTCGTTCAGCATCTCTCTCAAGTCTATACAATGTTGCATTGCATATGAAGTCTATACAGCATGTGGCTTGTACATCGACTGAACGTTCTTCAGCAGAGTATATACTCTTCAGAGGTTAAGTTTGAACATCCATCCTTGTAGACTGTACACACTTCAGCACATGTTCATCCCCTTCAAAACGAAGTCTATTCACTCGTTTCCAAAGCTTCAACTCTATACACTCGATATCAAGCTTCAAGTCTATACACTCTATACTTCACACAAAGTCTGTACACTCAGTTAACCTTCAAGTCTATACACTCAAGCTGCATCATGGCTGTACACACTTTGTTAAACAGCCTGAACCAAGTCTATACATCATCTGATATCTTCTTATGACTGTGTGACAGGTACTGCTCGTGAAGCCTATGAAGTGCACGTGATTCGAGGTTGCCACCTGGCACGTGATCCGATGATAACGCCCTAAATGCTGCAGCTATAAATACCAAGCCGCCTCCATCTGAGAAAAGTGAGAACAGTGAAGAGAAAGAGAGATCGAGATCAGAAAGAAAGAGAGTGATCGATATAGAAGAAGAGAGTTACAGAGAGGCAGTGAGCAGAAGCAGAAGAAGAAGAAGAAGAAAGAAGAAGAGAAAAGAAAAGCTAGAGAGAGCCTGCGAAAGAGAAGAAAAAGAAGAGTAAGAAGAAGAGAGAGCTAGAGTGATAGAAGCTTCAACTGAAGATCTGTTCCTGCTGGGCCGTGGATCAAATCTAGGCCAGCCAGCTCCTGCGAGAGCCACAGTTTGAGTTTACTTTTTCCAACTTTCTGTTGCTGCGTTTTTTTTTTGCTTTTCCTTTAAAACCTTCAACAGTTGTTCTTCCGACTCTCTTGTGTGAGGTCGGGTTTCCTCCGGTTGGGAGGAAGAGAGGTCCGAGACCTCTAGTTTGCAGGTGGCTTGGTGTCACCTGTGCTTCCCTCTGGATTTCAGAGGAAGAGAGACTTAGGTCTCTAGGTTTCCCTCCGATTTGGAGGAAGGGAGGATTAGTCCTCCGGTTCTGGTCTTGTGGTTGCAAGACTAGGTGTTCCCTCCTGGTCTGGAGGAAGAGAGACTTGCGTCTCTGGTTTCCAAGTGGCTGGGAGTCACTTTGGTGCGGACACCCGAGCAGTTGAGCGGCGTGATACGCCGAGCCACCGGTACCGCACACGGAGCACGATTCGAGCCACCTCAGCGTCCATCTGGCTCGGAGACAGCCTGGAGACTCCGCCTTGAGCTTCCCTATTTATCATATTTAGTTAGACTTTATGTGTGTGTAATTTGTGTTTATTTCATTGTATTCGGTTTTCTATTTTGATTGTAAGAGGGGCTTATGTGCAATTTGGACCTCGTGGGCCCCACGGGCCCCCCAGGCCCCATCCCATTGAGCCACCTCAGCCTAGGGTCCCATGTGGGGTCAGTCAACCTTCCACATGGAGGTTTCTAGAAGGGTGGGCCAAGTGGGGGACAAGTGGCTTGGAAAGTCCACATTTTGGCCACCCACCCCACCTACCAAGTCAAGCCCACTCCCCTTGGTCCAAGGCCCCCCCCCCCCTTAAATATTTATTGTATTTTGTGTGTGTGTGTGTCATACTCAATTCAGGCCACCCATTCCCATCCCCTAGATCCAACGGTGGACACTGGATGTGAGATGTAACACATAAATACTTGTAATTTCCCATTTTGATGAATTAATGCATTTGAATTGGAAGAAAATCCCCTTGAGCAAGGCC
Source organism: Amorphophallus konjac (assembly GCA_022559845.1). Classification (NCBI taxonomy): domain Eukaryota; kingdom Viridiplantae; phylum Streptophyta; class Magnoliopsida; order Alismatales; family Araceae; genus Amorphophallus; species Amorphophallus konjac. Next base: position 172,853,871 of record CM040119.1, on the reverse strand, counting down.
TAGGCCGCCCCTCTCTCCTCCTTGCAGCTGGGAAGGCTGTATTCTGGTGGTGTGACTCCACCCCTATCCGTTCCGGTCGCCGCCGCCGCCGCCACGTGCCGCCATCGCGCCTCCACCATCACCGCCGGTGTTCTGTCCATCCAAGACAGAGGTGTATTCTCCGAATTCTTGCTCTCCACCCCGTCGTGTTTTTGAGCTAGGATTTTGAGGGGATGTTCTAGAGGTGTTCCTCACGATCTAAAAAAAATGGTTGGTCATGAATCTTCCATTTGATATTTTTTCATTTTCGTCCAACCTTAATTTCCAGATCTGTCTGTTTGCTGTTTCAATTTTCACCAGCCCTATGTTTCAAATGTTCGGACCCCTTTCCGATTTTTCTTAGAGCTCCTAATTTTACTGGGAGTTCTGTCCATCAACCCCACCGTCCCCAAATTTTATTGAATTTTTGTGAGGCCATCCCATATTTTTCAAAAATCGAACTCAGAGATAGCTACAGTGCTGTCCACCTATTCCCAGATCCGACCACCCTCCAGTTAACAAATCATATCAAATCACAGCCACCTCCAATCAGTCCACAAAAAATATCCCCGTTCTCCTTGTTCAAAATTCCACAAGTTTGATGAAGGGCTCAGGAGTTGAATCGGCCATCTTCCTCACGGTCAAAGGCAGTCTTCAGACAACTCACCTGTAGATCTGAGGTTTCAGTTACTGTACAACAGGAATTTGTCAATTCAATAAAGTTCTGATCCGACCAGATCCAGTAGATCTCTCTGGGTCTAGATTGAAGCATTTGAAGAGAGATTTCCAACGATAGCTCATGCGTCCCGATCCGACGTCGAGATTGATCGCAGCGGTCGTTTTCGTCGGAGCGCGCGCCGGAAAATAGCAATCAAAATCCGTGGGAAGTTAGTTCAAGAATTGGGAATCGGGGCCGATCGACCCCCGATCGGTGTTCCCGGCCGACCACCGTCCGTGGAGGAGCGCCACCAGGGGTCCCCATCACAGTGGGTCCCACCCCCGCAGATCTGGAGGACAGCGCCGTCCGTGGGCCCCACGGGCCCGTAGAAGCCGCCGTTCGGAAAGCACGAAAATGCGGAGTTCGGCACCGTCGGGCGACATCAAGATGCTGCCCGTCAAGCCGAGTTGCGTGATTCCCGGGCCCCACATGTGACCTATTACCTCCCTGCGTGGAGTGGGTCAAATATTTGTACTGCTGTAAAATTGTTTAACCGGGAGTCCGTAAATCGGCCGGGGTTGTCTTCGCCACGCCGGGTGCGTGGAGGTAACGGTCTAACTTCTTGGCGTTCATTTGCTAGTTTAGTATATGGTCATATGCCGCTGCGAGAGTGTAGGTCCCTAGCCCGTGTGTTCATGTCACCGCTGTGAGTGTGAGAGTGACCCGTCCCGTGACTCGATCCGAGTCCGGAAGTTGAGTCAGACTACCTTGAACTCTGCCGGTTCCTTAACCGCGCACGATCCACGCTTTCCCTCGCTTGGGACGACGAGTGAGTTTGCACTTCTGTTAGCGACGTGTAGCCCATAGGAGCTCTTAGTGTCGAGCCGAGGTCGCTTTAGTAGTCGTGTCTTTGCTGGTCGAGTCGTGTCCGTCTCATATAGTGTCGTCTCCTCAGTCCGTCCCGCATCAGTTTGGTATCAGAGCGAGTCGAGTCTAGGGTAGTCGTTGCATATGTCTTGCATAGTATAAGTCGAGTCTAGGATCATCATTTCAAAACAACAACAAAAAAGTGTTTTCAAATTGCATTTCACCCAATAGCTCGGTATATTAAAAGGCGTTGCCCGAACATTAGGTTATGCCTATCGGGAGGGTAGCGTACTTGCGCGAGTGATCTTCGGATCACTTATCTCCGCCTCGTATCGGATATTGGTTAGGTCTAAGTGCATCATCCAGTGAGTGTTTGCATTAGTCGGTGTCTTCTAGGTCGTGTGTCTTTGCATGCCCACCCGTCGAGGTACCCAATACTCACCACCACCACCTATGGCGGACTCCCGAGCCCGTAGCTCCGATGAGTCCTCGACGACCGAGATGTTCCGAGCCATTATGGAACGTCTTGACACGCGTATGGATGGTCTTAGTACGCGTATAGATGGCATAGGAACGCGTCTAGAAGGGCGGATGAAATCCCTCGAGGATCGGGCCGAGAGTTCAGATCAGTCCATTCAAGGCCTTGTAGGGAGGATCGCCGTTCTAGAGAGGGGCCCAGTAGCGGCGCAACCCGCGCCGACGAACGGCCAACAAGAGCCGGCACAGCCACTCGCCGTGCCAAGGGCTCAAGTGGAGGATGTCGGGAGGCAACAGGCGCCTATAGTGGATGATTATGCCTCCGACAATGATCAGGGGGGAAATGGTCGTCGGAATCCACGACGGAATCGTGATGATGATGATGACGACCGCATCCTTAGGGGTGTGCGTGCGGACCCTCCCACTTTTAGCGGGTCCTTGGACCCTAGGGTGTATCTAGATTGGGAGGCCGGCATGGACCGGTACTTCGAGTGGTTTGAGATGACGGACCACCGAAGAGTCCGATACGCAAAGATGAAGCTGCAAGGGTAGGCCCAAACTTATTGGATCAATGTGGAGAGCCTGCTCAATCAGCGACGTCAACCCCAAATCGGTACTTGGGATGATATGAAAATCAAATTGAGGACGAAATACCTTCCCGCCTCATATCGCCAACGTCTTATAGACAAGTGGCAAAGCATCTCCCAAGGGAACCGATCCGTGACCGAGTACACCGCCGAGTTCGATGAGTATTACTTATGGTGTGGGGTCACGGAAGAGAGCACCATGACTATATCCCGCTTTCGAAGAGGTTTACGGCCCAATTATCAATATGAACTCTTTCGCCGCAATGCAACCACTTTGGAGTAGGCATATCAGATCGCTCTCGAATTGGATCAGTTCGAGGCTGAGTTCGAGTCACCCCATCGGTTGGGCTCCTTTCCCCTTCGTAGTGTCGAGCCCCGTGGCTCATCTGGCACATATCTGAGGGCCCCCGTGACTCGACCTCAGGAGCCCGCTCACCCCGAGCCCTTTGCTCCTAGGCCCCGTCCTCCACCCCCGAGGGACCTTCCTCGTCCCCAGCATCTTACGGCCCCACCCACAGCCCGTCCACCGGCACCCGCACCTCCTGCACGTCCTTTGTTGCCTACACCTCCTATCCGTCGGGAGGATAAAGGTAAAGAACCTATGATTGGGGAGCCTAGTGGATCACGGCAGTAGTGTTATCGCTGCAATGGGTTTGGCCATTTCGCCAACCAGTGTCCCACCCGCCCATCTCTTTACATTGGGGACACACAGGCCGAGGATACCACCCCTACGGGCCTCGAGTTAGTCAGCTATGAGGCAGATGAAAAGCTAGCTGACGAGTACTATGAGATGGGAGGTGAGGCCCAGGATGCCCAGCATTCGGACGATACCCACGTGGGGGTCGTCAGATGTATCCTCACCCAGCCGCAGGTCAGTGATGACTGGCATCGGACTACTATCCTTCATGTATTCTGTAGGCTGGGAAAGCAAATTTGCAACGTGGTCATCGATAGTGGGAGTTGTATGAATGCAATCTCCACGAACGCTGTCGCCCATCTTGGTCTCACACCCGTAGACCATCCTTGTCCCTATCAGGTATCATGGGTGGATACCACTTCCATTTCGGTCAGGCTGCGGCGCTTGGTCTCACTGCAGCTCCACTCCTACCGTGACGAGATCTGGTGTGATGTTCTCCCCATGGAAGTGGGCAGTATCATTCTTGGTAGGCCGTGGTTATTTGACCGGGATGCCACGCTCCATGGCCGGTCGAACACCTGTACCTTCGACCACGCTGGCCAACGGGTCACCCTCCAACCCGTTCGGCCCAGGAGCCCATCAGTCAGGGGTCCTACTGGCCCTAGTACTCCGAAGCCTTCCGTTCCCAGGCCTAGTACCCCATCCCTAGCTCGGGCTATGACCGTTACCTCTGGCCCAGGAGAGCCCTCGACGAGGAGATTGATGATGATTAGCTCTCGGGAAATGGAGCAGGAGCTTAGTCAGGGCTGTCCGGTGTTTGCCATTACGGTCCGAGAGGTGGAGCGGGACTCTGAGGGTGAGCTCCCACTCGAGGTTGTTCCCATTCTGCAGGAGTATGCTGATGTCTTTCCCGATGAGCTTCCTGAGGGACTCCCACCTATGCGGGATATTCAGCATGTCATCGACCTTGTTCCGAGCTCTTCTTTGCCCAACCTTCCTCATTATCGCATGAGTCCCACAGAGCATGCCGAGCTTAAACGGCAGGTCGATGAGTTAGTGCGGAGAGGGTCTGTTCGGGACAGCATGAGTCCATGTGCTGTACCCGCATTACTCGCCCCGAAGAAGGATGGCACGTGGAGAATATGCATTGATAGTCGTGCCATCAACAAAATCACCGTGAAGTACAGGTTCCCTATTCCCCGCCTTGATGACATGCTGGACATGATGGCAGGTGCCACTATCTTTTCGAAGATCGATCTTAAGAGTGGCTACCATCAGGTGAGGATTAGGCCAGGTGATGAGTGGAAGACCGCATTTAAGACCAAGAACGGTCTATATGAGTGGTTGGTCATGCCTTTTGGGTTGACCAATGCCCCTAGCACTTTCATGCGGCTCATGACTCAGGTCCTTCGACCTTTCATTGGAGTCTTTGTAGTGGTGTATTTTGATGATATCCTTATATATAGCCGCACCACAGGGGACCACTTAGACCACCTTCGGCAGGTCTGTCTACTTCTTCAGCGAGAGCAGCTGTTTGCGAACCCACAGAAGTGTGCCTTCATGACACCTCAGCTTACCTTCTTGGGTTTCATTGTGTCTAGTACGGGGGTCTCCGCCGATCCGGAGAAGGTCCGGGCCATTGTTGAGTGGCCGGAACCCCATACCGTTCATGATGTCCACAGCTTTCATGGTCTTGCGACGTTCTATCGTCGCTTCATCCGTGGATTTAGCTCCATCACCGCCCCGATCACGGATTGTATCCGAAAAGGCACATTTGTATGGACGAAGGCCGCATCTGCCGCCTTCAAGGACATCAAGGAGCGCATGACCCAGACGCCTATCCTTCGATTGCCTGACTTCTCGAAGGTGTTTGAGGTCTCTTGTGATGCGTCGGGTGTTGGGATAGGAGGAGTTTTGAGTCAGGAGTCCCACCCGATCGCATATTTCAGCGAGAAGCTGAATGACGCGAAACTGCGATATTCCACATATGATAAAGAATTCTACGCAGTTGTTCAGGCTCTTAGGCATTGGAGGCACTATCTTTTACATCAGGGGTTTGTCATATACTCCGATCACGAGGCATTGAGGTATCTCCACTCCCAAAAGAAGCTGAACTCGCGTCACAGTCGTTGGGTCGAGTATCTCCAGCAGTTCACCTTTGTGCTTAAACATAAGGCTGGAGTGGAAAACAAGGTGGCTGATGCCTTGAGTCGGCGATCATGTTTGCTTACCACCATGAGTGCCGAGGTCATAGGGTTAGAGAAGATGAAGGAGGCCTATGTTGATTGTCCTGACTTTGGTCAGATTTTTACCACTCTCCAGGCCGGACCCTCGAGAGACCTTGATGAGTATGTGCTTCAGGAGGGTTACCTCTTTCGAGGTAGCAGGCTATGTGTTCCCCGAACTTCGGTTCAAGATTTCTTAGTGTGTGAACTACATGCGGGAGGTCTAGCCGGCCACTTTGGTCGGAACAAGACTATTGAGGCAGTGGAGCATCGATTCTATTGGCCGAGCTTGAAGCGCGATGTTGCTAACATCGTGGCTCAGTGCCGTACATGTGCTACGGCCAAGATGAAGAAGCAAAGCTCGGGCCTTTATATGCCTCTACCCGTGCCTGAAGCCCCGTGGCAGGATGTTAGTATGGACTTTGTTTTGGGATTGCCACGTACCTCCAGGAAGCATGATTCGGTCTATGTGGTGGTTGACCGTTTCTCGAAGATGGCCCTCTTTATCCCTTGCTCGAAGACTTCGGATGCTTCTAGGGTAGCCCGCCTATTCCTTACTCATGTGGTGTGCAAGTTCGAGTTGCCTCGCACTATAGTGTCTGACCGTGATGTTAGATTCACTTCCTACTTTTGGAAGACACTATGGCATATGATGGGTACGCACCTCAAGTTTTCCACTGCATATCATCCCCAGACAGATGGTCAGACCGAGGTGGTCAATAGGAGTCTGGGAGACCTTTTGAGGTGTCTTGTTAGGGACCGCATTGGGGATTGGGATCTCATTCTACCCATGGCCGAGTTTGCATATAATGATTCGGTGAATAGGTCTACCGGCATGAGTCCATTTGAGATTGTCACAGGTCGTAGGCCTAGGAAACCCGTTGACCTTGTCCCCATGCCTATCCATGCTAGAGTGTCGGAGTCGGCCGAGTCGTTTGCTAGGCATGTTAGGAGTTTGCATGACGACATCCGTCGTCACATTGAGGCCAGCAATGCACGTTACAAGGAGTTAGCCGATGCCCACCGACACCACCGAGAGTTCCAAGAGGGCGAATATGTCATGATCAGGGTAAGACCTGAATGGTTTCCCTCTGGAACCGTTAAGAAGTTGCAAGCTCGCGGAGCCGGTCCATTCAGAGTGTTGAAACGTGTTGGATCCAATGCGTACGTTGTGGACTTGCCCAAGGAATACGGTATAAGCTCTACTTTCAATGTATCGGATCTAGTTGCATATAGGGACCCAGCGGTGATCCCTAGTGAGCCTTTCGAGCCATCTCCTCCCCTTGTGAGTGACCCCACACCTGAGTGTCCACCTCCAACCCCATTGTTACGGCAGCGTGAGCATATAGATCATATACTGGATGAGCATGTGACAGTTACCAGGAGTGGATCCTACCCGCGCTACCTAGTGCGATGGAGAGGACGGCCCGCTATCGAGGACACATGGATCACACATGGTGAGTTGCAGCAGATTGATCCGGACCTTCTGGAGCGATACAGGAGCGATGCAGACCCTTACTCGACAGGGTCGAGTTTCTCCCACCCGGGGAGAATTGGTGCGGACACCCGAGCAGTTGAGCGGCGTGATACGCCGAGCCACCGGTACCGCACACGGAGCACGAATCGAGCCACCTCAGCGTCCATCTGGCTCGGAGACAGCCTGGAGACTCCGCCTTGAGCCTCCCCATTTATCATATTTAGTTAGACTTTATGTGTGTGTAATTTGTGTTTATTTCATTGTATTCGGTTTGCTATTTTGATTGTAAGAGGGGCTTATGTGCAATTTGGACCCCGTGGGCCCCACGGGCCCCCAGGCCCCATCCCATTGAGCCACCTCAGCCTAGGGTCCTATGTGGGGTCAGTCAACCTTCCACATGGAGGTTTCTAGAAGGGTGGGCCAAGTGGGGGACAAGTGGCTTGGAAAGTCCACATTTTGGCTACCCACCCCACCTACCAAGTCAAGCCCACTCCCCTTGGTCCAAGGGCCGCCCCCCCCCCTAAATATTTATTGTATTTTGTGTGTGTGTGTCACACTCAATCCAGGCCACCCATTCCCATCCCCTAGATCCAACGGTGGACAATGGATGTGAGATGTAACACATAAATACTTGTAATTTCCCATTTTGATGAATTAATCTATTTGAATTGGAAGAAAATCCCCTTGAGCAAGGCCTAGGCCGCCCCTCTCTCCTCCTTTCAGCTGGGAAGGCTGTATTCTGGTGGTGTGACTCCACCCCTATCAGTTCCGGTCGCCGCCGCCGCCGTCACGTGCGCCATCGCGCCTCCACCATCACCGCCGGTGTTCTGTCCATCCAGGATAGAGGTGTCTTCTCCGAATTCTTGCTCTCCACCCCGTCGTGTTTTTGAGCTGGGATTTTGAGGGGATGTTCCAGAGGTGCTTCTCATGATCCAAAAAAAATGGTTGGTCATGAATCTTCCATTTGATATTTTTTCATTTTCATCCAACCTTAATTTCCAGATCTGTCTGCTTGTTGTTTCAATTTTCACCCGCCCTGTGTTTCAAATTTTCGGATCCCTTTCTGATTTTTGTTAGAGCTCCCAATTTTACTGGGAGTTCTGTCCATCAACGCCACCGTCCCCAAATTTTATTGAATTTTTTTTAGGCCATCCCATATTTTTCAAAAATTGATCTCAGAGATAGCTACAGTGCTGTCCACCTATTCCCAGATCCGACCACCCTCCAGTTAACAAATCATATCAAATCACAGCCACCTCCAATCAGTCCACAAAAAATATCCCCATTCTCCTTGTTCAAAATCCCACAAGTTGTATGAAGAGCTTAGGAGCTGAATCGACAATCTTCTTCATGGTCAAAGGCAGTCTTCAGACAACTCACTTGTAGATCTGAGGTTTCGGTTACTGTACAACAGGGATTTGTCAATTCAATAAAGTTCTGATCCGACCAGATCCAGCAGATCTATCTGGGTCTAGATTGAAGCATTTGAAGAGAGCTTTCCAACGATAGCTCATGCGTCCTGATCCGACGTCGGGATTGATCGCAACGGTCATTTTCGTCGGAGCGCGCGTCGGAAAACAGCAATCAAAATCCGTGGGAAGTTAGTTCAAGAATTGGGAATCGGGGACGATCGACCCCCGATCGGTGTTCCCGGCTGACCGCCGTCCGTGGAGGCGCGCCACCAGGGGTCCCCATCACAGTGGGTCCCACCCCCGCAGATCCGGAGGACAGCGCCATCCGCGGGCCCCACGGGCCCGTAGAAGCCGCCGTTCGGAAAGCACAAAAATGCGGAGTTCGGCACCGCCGGGCGACATCAAGATGCTGCCCGTCAACCCGAGTTGCGTGATTCCCGGGCCCCACATGTGACCTATTACCTCCCTGCGTGGAGTGGGTCAAATATTTGTACTGCTGTAAAATTGTTTAATCGGGAGTCCGTAAATCGGCCGGGGTTGTCTTCGCCACGCCGGGTGCGTGGAGGTAACGGTCTAACTTCTTGGCGTTCATTTGCTAGTTTAGTATATGGTCATATGCCGCTGCGAGAGTGTAGGTCCCTAGCCCGTGTGTTCATGTCGCCGCTGTGAGTGTGAGAGTGACCCGTCCCGTGACTCGATCTGAGTCCGGAAGTTGAGTCAGACTACCTTGAACTCTGCCGGTTCCTTAACCGCGCACGATCCACGCTTTCCCTCGCTTGGGACGACGAGTGAGTTTGCACTTCTGTTAGCGACGTGTAGCCCATAGGAGCTCTTAGTGTCGAGCCGAGGTCGCTCTAGTAGTCGTGTCTTTGCTGGTCGAGTCGTGTCCGTCTCATATAGCGTCGTCTCCTCAGTCCGTCCCGCATCACACTTGGGGTGTCCCTCCGGTTGGGAGGAAGAGGGGAGTGTAGACACGCCAAAATTGACGTTATGTTGATCAAGTCTCATGTCATTATATAAACGCCCCAAGTGGACTTCAATATTCCTATAAAATGAAGTTTTTCTATTTTTGTGAGTTTTATGCATTTTTTTACATTTTCGTGATTCACGACCTGAAGAAGGGCGTTATTTTCAAAGTAGGGACCTGTCATAGGGCGTTTTCAAAAGAAGAGATGACCAAAATAGAGGGCGTCCATTCCTGGTATTATCCGTTAATTTCTGGAATTATCTATTTTCAAAATAAAAAGCATTTTGTGAGTAACGTCCTTCCCCAGGGCGTGTTTTTGATCAACGCCGTTACCTCAGGCGTGTTCCCTTAATTTTTAAACAGAGAAAGTTTTATTTCTAAAATTAAATCCAGGAAGAAACGCCCTTTTCTAGGTCGTGTTTCAAGAAACGTCTCTGTGAAGGTCGTCAATTGATGATTTGACGCCCTGTCCTAAGTCGTGTTTTACTCCAGAGTCCTTCCTTTTTCCATCTTTCCCTCACAGTTCCCTACTATCATTTGGTCTCTTACTCGATCTCGATCCTTCCTTGGATGCCTCATTGCCCGTTCTTATCTTTCCTTAGTTTGATCACATCCGCTTGAGGCACTATAAAATGAAGTCTTGATCGATCGTGTTGGAGGTTAAGCACTCATAAGATTGAACTTCCAGAACGCTTATTGCAGGTCACGAGCTGCATCCTCTGCATCCTCCGTTGGGCTACATCCTGCTTCATCCATCTACTTCCATCACCATATTCACTCGGTTTTCCCCTTTACTATCGTCAGGGACAGCAGGGTCTTCATCTTTTATACCTGTTTTGTTTTACTTCGTTCGTGTCTTATATCCCTCCATTCTTCACATCTGTTCACCCTTCGCCTGTGTTCACATCTTATTGCATCTTTCTTTTATCATCATACTCTCCCTTCCCTTAAGTCTTCTTAAGGGGTTTAAAAACAACAAAAAAAAGAAGGTACGCATGTCGATGTCCTCTTCCCGTTACATATTCTATTTGAATTGATACTATAGCACTTTGGCTGATCCCTTTCTTCTTGTTTGTTTTACTGTCTGTCTTGCAAGGTAATCAAAAAAGAAAACCCTTCTCATCGGCCGGCCGATTGAAGAAGGAGGAAGAACTCTACATCATCCCACGTTTCCATTTCCACCAGGTAAGTGCGATCCCTTCCCCGTTCTCATCTCCTCTTGGGACCCTCGCGTCTCTGGCGATCACATCATCTCCACATTAGCACCTCGTGCTATTTTTATTGCATCTTATGCATTTTATTTATTCATTGTTACATTTTAATTCCTAAGTGTGGATTTTAATCCAATCTACAAATTGGCGATCACGGTGGGACCTCCACTATTTTCTTTTTGATTACCATCTCCATCGGCACCCTCGCGTGCCCTTTCCCATTGGCACCCTCGCGTGCCCTTTCCCCTTGGCACCCTCGTGTGCCCTTTCCCCTTGGTACCCTCGGTACCCTTTCCTTTGTGCCCCTCGGGCACCCCCCACTGTGCACACTGCACACTCCGGGATCAGCCAGATAGTGTTTAGATATCTCCCAGAATTAACGCCTTCCACGAGGGCGTGTTTTGATTTCATGCCCTTCAGAAGGGCGTGTTTTAGTTGATTAACGCCTCTTCCATTGGGCGTCTTTTGCATATCTCCTGTTGCTTTGCCGCTTAATTATTTTATCTGAGAATTCACGCCCCACCCCAGGGCGTGCCATTGCTTTTTAGCGCCTGTCATCAGGGCGTTTCATTCATTTTTTCTGCTTTATTCATATCTTGTTGCACTGTCTGAGAATTCACGCCCATTTGCAGGGCGTATTATTTGTTGTTAACGCCTTCAATCAAGGCGCGTTCTTTTGATTTGACGCCCTCCTCTGTAGGCGTCCTTTCCTGATAACGCCTGACCCCAAGGCGTGTTTTTGTCTCTTCCTGTGAGCCCCTCACAGGATTCACGACAGCCACGCTGCCGTTTCCTGTTTGGTAGCGACCTCTCCCAGGTCGTGTCTTTCCTGAGTTTTCACAGAAATTGCTTACTGCCTTATTTGTGATTCGTTGTTTGGCATCTTGATCTGTCTTGATATATTGCTGTGATCTGCATTGATTTCATTTTACTTGTGGGTTTTTTTTGGTTGAGAGACCTCCTCTCTCTAGCCTAGGATTCCACACACCTTTCTTGGAATCGGGACAACCCTCCATTGAGCATTCCGTCTCTTTGGACCGGAAATCCCTTTTCCAAGACCTCCATAAGTCCCCGCACCCGTGGATTCCCTCACGGACGCCGGGCTGGTTGTACCCTCGAAGTACCCGGAGTTTAGATATCCTATTCGTTGGTGAAGAGAGAGAAAACCTAGTTGACCCGGAGGTCACACTTGGATCAAACTAGGTTTCATTTGGCAAAAGAGTGAACTATTCACAAATAATCCACTTTAATCTCAAACATCCAAACATTAAAATCTTCCGTGCTTTCCAACATTGTTTGCATAACTTGGTTGGGTTGACTTGGTTGAATTGTTTTGATTAAAGTGCTTTTTTGGAAATTCCTTCATTAAACATCCTCTCTCTTAAGTATGAAACTCCGTTCAGGTAAAATCATCAACATGTCAGGCAACGGGTACTCTTATGATGATGAGGATGAGAATGTATTTGGTCAATATGGTGACCCTTTCCAAGATTCGGTTTATTATGAGGGAAACTATCTCCCTCCTCATCCTCATTACTCACAAGTTCATGTGGTTGATACCACTATTCATGAGGCAGACCCTTCGTCTCAAGTTCCATCTTCCAACACCTCGGGGAACCCTTCCCCATCCATTAATGTCACAGATTTGATCCAAGCTCTCTCCCAGTTGGATGACTCCCAGCGGCAAGCCATTCAGGCCGCTTTGAAGGGGAAATCCGTCCCTTCGTCTTCCTCTAATCCCCCTCCGGCCGTGAGTGGCCATCAGATTGTTAATGACCAGGCGGTCTTGCATCCCCCCTCCTCTCGTCCACAAACGCCTACTGCGGCCATGCCGGCCCAGCAGGCGAGCTATTCAGCGGTTAGGCACCAATCTTCCCAACCTCCTCGGATTCTACGAACGCCTATACCGCATTCTTTTGTTCAGAATCAGGCCCCGGTCGAGCCCGATACCAACACTCTCTTGCTTCAGAAGCTGGCCAGCATGGAGGAGCAGCTCAAGAAGGTTACAGCGACTAAGAATGCTCCGGAAATTTCTCTTCCTACGTTGCCGGTGTTCCATTTACCACCTTCTGAAATGCCGAATTTTCGGCGATATAATGGGACAGGCAACCCATTCATTCATTTAAAGGATTTCCGATATGAGACTTCTTTCTGGCAAGATAATAAGGCCTCCCTGGCCTACCTATTCAGGAGATCTCTTAAGGGGCCAGCCCTCGAATGGATTTATTCTCTAGAGCCAGCTGATGCCGGCGATTTTGATGTTATTCAAAGAAAATTCTTGCAAAAGTACAGAGACCGGGTGGGACCTTCCCTTTCTGTTACAGATCTAGTCGCTGAGAAAATGAAGCCCGAGGAGGACTTCATCGTATTTGCTGATAGGTGGCGGTCTATGGCCGAGAAATTGAAGGACACATTGTCAGAACAGGAGCAAGTGAAAATGGTTATTTCTAACGCAACTCCTCAATTCCGGCATATTTTGGCCATGAATCAGCTGACAACTATGGAAGAGCTCTATGAAAGAGCTCGTTATATACAAACACAAATGAAGGACTCGCCCATCATGGGCATGTTTGAGCCGAAGCCTCGGCTATTTAAAAAGAACACAAATGTCAACAGCGGGCCCACAACTGAGGGCACTGTCACAAATGAGCAAGTCGGCATAGTTGGCAACCCCCATCATCAAGCTGACCCACGTCCACCACCGCCTCCACGACAGAACCCTCATTTTAACCCTACTCCACCACCCCAATTCGCACCTCAACGCTCCTTCGCTCCACCGTAAAACCAAGCCCCCCGCATAGGCCCTCCAGCTCCACCACAATACCATCAAGTGCCCCCGCCTGCCAACTACAGCCAACAACAACGGAGACCACCACTTGGCCCCAAAAGGGACCACTATCCTCCACTCCCTGAAAGTCTCCCCGATATTTTTAATGCCCTGATGGCTGCCAACTTGCTCGCCTTACCAAGGGAAAGAACCGTGTGGCCCGCTAATGTTGACACATCCCGTTACTGTGCTTTTCACCGCGCCCCTGGTCACAACCTTGATCATTGTTTCCACTTCAGAGATCATATTTATGATTTGAATGACCAGGGTGGCATTAATTGGGATGAAATGAGGCAATTCATCGCCACCATGAAAGAAAGGAGGCCTCCTCGGCAACAGCAAAATCAGCAACAACAGCAGCCAGCTCCGCAGCAAGTTCAGCCACAGCAAGCTCCAGCACCCCAGCAGGATATGGGGATCGTCCGTAATCCATTGCCGGAGCACGCTCCTAATCAACACGTGAACCCTATCACGTCTCTCTACGAGGTGGAGAGAGGGCAGGGATGGCACGAAGAAAACGCCTCTGTCGGGACATTTCACCATGATTCAACTCAAAATCAAACTCCGCGCCTTTTGCGCACCCCTCCTTCTTCTTCTGTCAATCTTCAGTCAGGACGTTTTCTTTTACGCACCGTCAACCCATCTACCCCCATCAATTCCACGACCTTGCCGGCTCGCTCTCCTCTGACCCGCTTACCACCCCCGCAACCTGCCACTCCTTCATCCATCACCAACCCAACACCCGTGCCGTCCAGGTCACTCCTACTTCGCTCACCGCCAGCACCCGCTACCCCCTCTACCACTCCTACACCGGCAAGGGTTCCTCCATCATCAGTTCAACCACCTTTTGTGCCCCGATCTCTCCTTATTCCACCACCCACTAACGCTCCTCGCATTCGGGTATCCCTCTCTTCTCCCACGCCTCCTGCGCGGGCGTCTTCGTCAAATACCTCTCCCATGCCTCCCGCGGGGGCATCTTTGTTAAACACCACTACCGTGCCTCCTACGGGGGCGTTCTTTTCATTGAATTCCCCTTTGATTTCCCCCAGCAGGGTCTCTGCTACCAACATTCCTTCTTCTTCTTCCAACCCTCCTCCTATTTCTGCCCCGACAGAGGCGCGTCAAGGCATGGCGCCGCTCCGCAGTGGACGGATATTCCACCGTATTTTCCCACAGAGAGAACTAGAGCCCGTGCAGGGGCCGCAAGGGCAGGAACAGGAACAAGAATCAGTGCCAGGGACTCAGTATAATCTGTTAAAGCACTTGGACCACACTCCCGCTAGGATTTCTATTCTTGAATTGATCAAACGGTCCACCACTCATCAGCTGGCTTTAAAGGAATATTTGCAGAAGGTCATGGTCAACGAAGACATTCCGGTCGAGCAAATAGTTACGGTCTTGACACCTGCTAGCAGTCAGCCGGCAATCACCTTCCATGAGCATGAACTAGCACCTCTTCAGGCAAGAAAATATGCTCTTTGTATCACAGTCGACATCAACAAAGTGGCTGTCAAGCAGTGTTTGGTGGATACTGGGGCATCCATCAATGTTTTACCGCCGAGCACTTTAAAGCTGTGCGGCATTCCGGAAGATCAAATTCGGCCATCCACTATAACGGTCACTGCCTATGATAATACCAAAAAGCCTCCTCTAGGCATGATCACTTTAAAAGTAAGTTTGGGTCCAGCCTCCATAACAGCAGATTTTCACATCTTGGACATGGATCCAACATTTAACGGCATTCTGGGCCGCCCCTACATACAGCAGCTTGATGCGGTGCCATCTACAAATCATCAGTGTATTAAATTCCCCCACAAGGGCCGCATTATCAAGGTGACCAGTATGCCGATCCTGCCAGAGGAAGATATTCATGCAGCTTCATCAGTTCCTTCCATTTGGCCAGCCAACAAGCCACTTTTGTCTGTGCTGGACGTCCCTTGTCCGCAACCGAGGCCGTCTGAGACCGTCACCACAGTTGCTATGACGCCCCTACCTTCCAGGGGGAAGAAGAAAAAGAATATGATTAATACCCCTGGTTGGAACATTCTATTGAAAATGGGGTATCAAGACGGCAAGGGCCTAGGCGCCAATTGTCAGGGCAGGATTAGGCCCATTAAGCCGCAGAAGTTGCCTGTACGAGGCGGCTTGGGCTATAAAGGGCCCAGTAAAAATGAAGAAGAGCCATGGGCTTTTATGACTTCTACTTTAAAGCCAGATCGCCATCCACTCACCTGGACATTGAAGACACATTTTGTCACGGGTGACATTCATAATGATGAGCAGACGACTATGATTACTTCATTGCTGGATTGTCAGGATGTTCACGCCAGACAGTTTGCTCGTCATATTGCACCACTGGCTACCTACAAAGCCCTGGAGTTTTTGAGGCCGGATAAAAGAAGAAAAATGGGCAATCCAGAATGTGATTGGTACAGGTGGTTCGACCTGAATGACATCACTATTTCTTTAAGCCGCTTGTTCATGCCGACAGATCCGGAATGGCCGCCACTCATACAAGAATTGATTGAAATGCCAGCCGCAATCACAGACAAGAGACAGTTGCTAAGTGACTACACAGATACTGGAGAGCCAGATGTCCCCTTTGAAGAAGGTTTTACCATGGATAGGCTGTGGGCCGGCCTCTTCTCCCTCACTTCTGTGCATCCGTCTGTGTTGGCTTCTCTCCGTTCCCGTTGGTTTGGTCACGTGCCGCGACCGCCACCGATTACCATCAACTTGTCTCCCGATTCAATTCAGATTTCCCTCCCGATTGCTCCTTCGCTCCTCGAGCGATTTTCTAAAATCTCCATCTCGCCCCCGCATGGGCCATCACTGATTAAAGCTTTCTCTGATCTTTCAATTCCCACTCCCCCTGCTACTCCCCCTTCACATTGCTTCCTACTGGAAAAAGAAAATAAAAATAAAGGAAAAGATAAAAATAAAAAAAAACGCCAAATCTCCAACATTCCAATCCTCCATTTCTATTGAGGAGACCTCCTATTTTTCTCCCGAGTGCGTCCCGACCCAGGGGCCGCTCCTTCAGGATTCCTTGATCAATCTTTTCTCCCCCTCTGGTGAGGGGCCTTCCTCTGTATCACCTCCTGTATCCGCTTTTTCATCTCCTTCCCCTGATCAAGCTAGTTGTTCCTATTCTTCCTCCTCTCCCTCTAATAATAAAAATCAGGGGATAGTTCCACATAAGAAGGCCAAGGGTAGGCAGATTCCCCGAAGATTTTTGTTGGATTTGGCCATCAGATGCCAAGCTTGTTTAGCAATCCCTGAGTTTGTGGAAGATCCAATTATCCTGCCAGAGTTAGAATATGAAGATGTTATTGCTTCTTATGAGGGTTTGGGTGTTTATAAAATTATGAATGATGAAGACCCTATTGAAGAGGGGGACAAAAATTATGAAGAATATGAGGACGAGGCTGATGCTTTTGCTAGTGGAATGAGAAGATTCGACGAACCATCAGCCTCTGTAGAAGAACCTACCAAAGAAATTAATCTGGGTACCGAGGAAGACCCTAGGATTGTCCTCATTAGCAAGAATTTGCCGCCCTCCGAAGAGGAGGCGCTCATTTTAGTTCTTCAAGAATACAAGGACACGTTTGCTTGGAGTTATGAGGATATGCCTGGATTAGACCCTGCGCTCGTTGAACACCGCCTTACACTTAAGCCAGGGTCTGTCCCGGTCAAACAACGGTTGAGGCATTTTCACCCTAACATGGCTTTGAAAATGAAAGAAGAGGTCGACAAACTCCATAAGGCTAGATTTGTTAGAGTCGTCCTCTATCCCAATTGGGTGGCTAACATTGTTCCGGTTATGAAGAAAGATGGGAAAGTTCGGATTTGCATAGACTTCCGGGACCTCAATCGGGCGTGTCCTAAGGATGACTTCCCCCTCCCTCATATTGATGTTCTAATCGATAACACGGCAGGATTTGAGACTCTCTCTTTTATGGATGGCTTTTCAGGTTATAATCAAATTCGACTGTCTAAAGAAGATCAAGAGAAAACATCATTCACTACACCATGGGGCACTTATTGTTATGTGGTCATGCCCTTTGGACTTAAGAATGCTGGAGCCACTTATCAGAGGGCTATGATGGCTATTTTTCATGACATGATCCATGTCTATATTGAGGTGTATGTGGATGACCTGGTAGTGAAATCAAGGACAAGGATTAAGCATCCTGGGGTTCTAGCTAAGGTTTTACAAAGGTCGCGGGAATATCAATTGAAAATGAACCCCATGAAGTGCGTATTTGGCGTTTCTTCAGGGAAATTGCTTGGTTTCATTGTTAGCAAGAGGAGAATTGAAGTTGATCCCAACAAGGCAAAGGCCATTAGAGACATGCCTTCTCCCAAGAATTTGAAGGAAGTTCGAGGATTAATCGGGAGGTTGCAATTTATTCGCCGCTTTGTCTCCCAGCATTCACAGAGATGTAGGCCGTTTTACGAGCTCACTAAGCCGGGAGTCAAATTTGAATGGGATGACAAGTGTCAGGCAGCCTTTGACGGATTAAAGGATTATTTGGCCAATCCTCCTGTCTTGAGGCCGCCAGTTCCAGGCAAACCACTTGTTCTTTATGTTTCAGTCCGGGATGACTCTGTAGGTGCTGTTCTAGCTCAAGTGGATGAGGAAGGAAAGGAGAGGGCAGCATACTACTTGTCTAAACTTCTTAACCCCTGTGAGCAGAGGTACTCAGCCATGGAGAAGACTTGTGCAGCTTTGGTTTGGGTAGTTCAGAAATTAAAACACTATTTCCTAGCTCACGAGGTTCACCTCATTGCACGCATGAACCCAATTAAATTCCTCCTTGAAAAATCTGTCCTCACTGATCGATTAGCACGCTGGCAAAGCTTCCTTTCTCAATTTGACATCACTTACATCCAGCAGAAAGCTATCAAAGGCTACGCTATCGCCGAACACCTTGCTCATCACCCTCTCCCCCGTTTTGATCCGGTCAATTCAGAGTTCCCAGATGAAGAACTAATGTCCATCAATCAACCCCACGATCCTATGTGGACATTACATTTTGATGGAGCTCTAAATTCTCAAGGAAGAGGGATCGGCATGGTTCTTTTAACACCTGAAGGGGTCACCATTCCATTTGCTGCTCGGCTCACTTTCCCCGTCACCAACAATATAGCTGAGTATGAAGCTCTTTTCGTCACCCATTTGAGGATTGTCGGTGATAGTCAGCTCATCCTGCGCCAGGTGTTGGTCAAGTGCCGCACTATTAATCCTAAGCTCAAGCCCTACCAGGAACTCGCTTCAGCTTACGCCAAACTCTTCACTAAATTGATCTTCGTTCATGTCCCTCGCAGCCAGAACATCTTGGCTGACGCTCTCGCCTCTTTGGCTTCCGCTTTAGTCTTCCTTCCTGAGCGTGATTTTCATGTTCCCCTGATTCATCAGCGTGACACTCCAGCTATTAGGGATCGCACATTCCTTGATATTAGGGATCAAGTGCTTGAGAAGGTTAAGCAGAAAGAAGCTCTCAAAGGCAAAGAGGTCATGCTTCTGGATTGGCAAGAAGAATTGGCTGACGAAGAAAAGCCTTGGTATTATGAGATTGCCAGGTATTGCAATGATCAGTCCTATCCCGAAGAAGCCACTGCAGAAGAGAAGAAAGCAATTAGAAGAGTGGCTCAACGTTATACTTTGGTTGGAGGTGTGCTCTATAGAAGAGGGCTCACCGGTGTTTTATTAAGATGCCTCGATGATGATGAATCTTGGAAAGTTGTGGAAGAGGCGCATTCTGAGGTGTGTGGTGGTCATGTGAACAGCCAGATGCTAGCTAAGAAGATTCTTAGGCTAGGTTTCTATTGGCCCACTCTAGAAGAGGATTGTTCTATCTACGTTCGAAGGTGTGTTAAGTGCCAACTGCACGCCGACAAAATTCATTCCCCTGCTTCTTCACTCCATCCTACTTCCTCCCCATGGCCTTTTTCCATGTGGGCTTTTGACATCATTGGACCTCTTGGTGACTCGAATCTCCTCACGAAGCAAAAGTCGTTCATCCTGACGGCAACAGAGTACTTCACCAAGTGGGCGGAAGCAGAAGCTTACGTGGAAATCAAAGCGTCAACTGTCTGTAAATTCATCATGAAGAACATCATCACGAGGTTCGGCATCCCGAATACCATCGTCACCGACAATGGACCTCAATTTATCTCTCAAGATCTCAAGGATCTCTGCAACAGGTACAACATTGCATTGCATCATTCTTCTCCCTATTATCCGCAGGGCAATGGCCAAGCAGAGGCCACTAATAAAACCTTAATCAAAATTGTTAAGAAGACGTGTGAGGCTAATAAATTTGCGGACTGGCCAGACAAGCTGGTTGAAGCTCTTTGGGCCTACCGCACTTCCATTCGAACTCCCACTGGGCAAACTCCTTTCGCCCTTACTTATGGAATGGAGGCAGTAGTCCCTTATGAGATTCTTATTCCCTCTCTGCGAGTACAATTGGACAAGGAGCTCTCTATTGATGAGCGTCGTGATTCACTCCTTGCCCAGTTGGAACTCCTTGACGAGAAGCGTCTGGTCGCCGCTGAGCATGCGCGCGTTTATCAAAACAGGCTCTCACGTTTTTATCAAAAGAAGGTAATTGAGAGAAAATTTAAGGTCGGTGAAATGGTAATCAAAAGAATTTTTGTAAAACTCGGTGGCCCTCGTTCAAAGCTCCAACCAAATTGGGAAGGGCCGTTCGTCATAAAAAATGTTTATCCCGGCAATGCTTATAAACTGGTTAATGCTGAAGGAGAGGAATTGACTCACCCATGGAATGGTTTGTATATCAAGAAATATTACCCCTGAACAAAAATCCAAACAAAAATTGAAAACTTCATAAAAATCCAAAGAAAATAGAAATCTCCCAAATAATCCAAAAAAAAAATCGAATATTTTTCAAAATCAAAAAGTTTTCTTTCTTGGTTTTCCTTTTGGGTTGACATGGCATACAAGGGTCCACGGTCCGAAAGGTCAAAATTCAGAATCCATTCATCAGTCTTGCTAATTTAAAATGGGAGTTGACCCCGCACACACTACACACTTTACTCTTGAGCTCAAGCAGTGCAAAATCTGATGGAAAGTCAAAACCGGACTAAAGGCGAAAGACGATATCCATTCTTTTCTTCTTCGGCCCACAAGGGAGGAAGGGAGGTCTCGAGGTAGACACGCCAAGCCTATCCGCCGCCCTAGTAGGAGGAAGTCAGGGCCCAAAAGGGAATAAATGCCACAAAAAGCCCAAGTACAATTAGGTTTATTTTCATCAATGCAAATCAATTTCAAAGTGAAAGTCAAGTTATGAAAAGAAAAGCATGTCAAGAGGGCAAAGTCCCCGCAAGGAAAACCTTGGGCGTGTGAATGCAATATAACAAGGGCATAAGGGCAATAAATTTTCCCTACGCCAAAGACCGAACCCCAACAGGCATAGGGTAGGGGAGGTAACTTTGCCCTGAGCATTCCAGAATCCCTTATGGGCTTCCCTTGTATTTTCTTCCATCCCTTATATGCGGTGAAGTCGCGAACTGGCAGAATGGTCGAGACAAACCGAAGAGAATGCACTGCACGAAATCTTGTGTATAAGTTTATTTATATGCACGCCAATCCCCCTTTTAATTATTCAAGAAAGGTTAATGGATCTTAGATGATGTCCAAGTAGGACCACCACCTTAATGGCTTTATCAGCACAATTTGGGAAGAATAAAAATTAACGCCTTTGTTCAAGGCGCGTTCATGTTAATTCACGCCTCGCTTACAGTCGTTTATTTAAATAGTAACGCCTCTTGGAAGGTCGTGTTTTCAACAAAATTCAAAAGAATCTCTTCAAATTCACGCCGCCTCCGAGGGCGTCTTTTACTATAGTAACGACCTAATCTAAGGCGTGTTTTTCAGAAAATCCCAAAAAAAAAATATAGATAATGAAAAGAACAAAAATAAATTCTTCATGTTGCATGGGCATCTTTTAATTATTGTTTGCATATGTGTGACGTCCTGAGGCATCTCCCAGTTTTGGTTATTTCATTTTTGCCTTATTTAATTAAAGGCTTGGCCCCTTGACCCATTATTAAGGTCAGAATATTGACACCCCTTGCTCAACCGGGCAAGGGGCCAAGTCGAACAGATGAATTAACCTGTTTGTTCAAGCATGAACCACAGCTGAAGATACAAGGCAAAGAAAACAAACACGAAGAGCGTGGAAAGAAAAAGTACACAAACACAAGTCCACAACCACACAAGTGCTCAGGTAACAAAAATCTAAATCTCATGTATATATATATGTCATGTCAAAATCATGTACAGGTGTGAAGGTGGAGGAGTACAAGTAAAAGGCCCTCAGCTCTCGCCTCCACTCTCCTCTGGTCTACTCTCTGCCTCACCCTCGGCATCCCGAGGCGGTGCTGGTGGAGGGGGCATGGAGCCCCGTGACGCTGCTGGACCTCGCGCCTGGTCCCCTGCCTCGCTCCGTGGTCGGAAGAAGGAACCCGCCATGTAAGAAGAGCCGCCAAGACTGAACCCTGCAGCTCGCGCCCGCTCCCAGCCTCGCTGCAAGCGCTCCTCGAACACTCGCTGCCGCTCCTGGGAAAGGACCAGCTGAGTCCTCAAGTCTGCCAGCTCTCGCTCCCGCGCTCCAGCCAGCTCCTGGTAACTGGCAAGGTCCGCCCGGTGCTCCTCACGCTCGCGAGTTCGCTCCTCGCGCTCCCGGACAAGGTCCGCTCGGTACTCCGCACGCTCCCGGGCACGCTCGTGCCTCTCCAGTGCAAGGGTCACCCGCAGCTCCGCCACGTCCTGAGGAAGCTCCTCACGACGCCTCGCAGAGCGCTCCAACTCTGTGATCCGCTGCTCGCGGATCGCCAACTAGGTACGCGCCGCTCGCAGCTGTGCACTCTGAAAACAGGCAAACAAATCATCAAGATCGACAATTCAATGAAGCGAATAAACAACACATGGTTGAAGGTAAAACACTCACCTGCAAGGACGTAGCCTGCTGTCCCTCACAGACACAAGCAAGGGCGGCTCGGAGCTCCTCAGTCTGCAACACAACTTTTATCAGTACACAATGCCATATTTAATCAATAAATGAACTGACTGAGTTTGAGTTCAGAATTTACCCGCGAGGCGAGATCCCGCTCTGCTGCCTCAGCTCGTGCAACCGCTCCAGCTAGCTGCTCTGATAGCGCGGTCACCTCCGCGCTAGGTCCCCTCGAGCTGCAGGCCTCACCTGGGTCTCTCCTCACCGCTCCCTGCTGGGCACGCTGCATTCATTAAGACCATCAGTGGCTAATCATTAATTCAACAAAAATCCATTTGCATATAGGAATAATGTAAACACTCACCAGGGCCTCCAGGTCTGCCCGTGTGGCGGCTAGCTGGTCCTCCAGGCCGTGTAGATGGGCCTGGGCATCCATAGCCGCTATATCTCACGCATCCTGTATTCATCACATATTAGTTGCATAATAGACATGTATAAGCATCGGCATTTAGAAATAATTGCATTCATACATACCCCTAAGACCTTCATCTGAGGTCTGCCGGCGTAAACCTCCCAGTAGCGCCGGAGGTACTCGGAGCTGTCGGTCGCCTGGGAGGTAACTCGGGTCCCGCCTCGCTGCCAATCCCCGTACTGCTCCGCGAACCGAACCCTCCAGTCGATCGCCTTGGTGCGACCGCGGGTCTTCTTTCCAATGCCTCGAGGCTCCCCGACCTCGATCCATTCCTGGTGCAAGCCCAGGGTCCTCATCACCAACCTGAGCCGTAACGGCTCGATCTCACTCAGGCAGTGCAGCCACAGCTCACGCCCAAAGCGAGGTCGCCCCGATACGACCCAAGGTTGGCCCTCATCCGTCATATCCTCGTAAGGCCTCCACTGCACCGGCATTCATACATATCATTATCATTTCATCATAATCAATTCAAATCAACTCAAAAGAAATGCATATCATTTATTCATACATACCAGCGAGGGAGGGAAGTCGCGGAACTCTCTCCGTAGAACCCACAACTCGTAGTCGAGTGGGGCACCGAAGACGACTGGTAGCCAGCGTCGCGCCAGAGGGAAGGATCCCTCAGCTCCTGGCCGTGGGTCGACGCGCCCCATCGGCATGTACAAGTGGCTCCACACCTGCATCTATGCATTGCATTAGTAAGGCATTCATTTGCATGAAAAGAAAAGAAAAAAAGAGGGAAAATAAATACCTGAAGAAAAGGTGAGAAGCCACTGACGGTCGTCTCACGTCCTGTCCCCGTGGACAGGTCCGCCAGCAGGTGTGCCAGCAGCGCTGCACCCCAAGCATAAGTGCCAACTGTCTCCAGGTCCTCAAGGATGCCCAAGAAGCGGCAGTTGATGACGTCGGCTTTCGTCCCCAGTAATAATCTCCCAAGCAGCAACAGCAGGAACCTCCTCAGGTCTCAATCCGCTCTCTCATGGTCAGTCGGGTCCTGGCAGCATACCGCTCTCACCCCGTCGGTCAGCCTCTGTGCAAACTCACCTAAGGTCTCCCCTGACCTGTGCCTGGCATCTCCTAAACCCATCACCGTAGTCAGGTCTGTACGGAAGATGGTCCTACACTCGCTCGGTACCTCATAGACCATATCCAGCCCTAGTAACCTCTGGGCCATCTCCGTGTAGTCAGGATAGGTGAACCCACTCACAGCCTCACCATCCACCCTCAACCCTGTAATCCTAGTCACATCCTCTAGGGTAGGAACCATGTGCCCCCAGGGCATCAGGAAGGACCGGCTCACCCTATCCCAACGTTCCCGTAAAACCTGGATAAGTGCTAGGTCGGGTCTAAATGGCTCAATGGATAGGAAAGCCCCGAACCCCATAGCATCTACCCTAACCCTCTGGAAGTCGGGGAGACCCTGATATGCTGCCCAGACCATGACCCATGAGATACGGGTCCTCATCAGCCCCTGCACGCATTAAAAGAGAAGAATTTTGCTTAATTGTTTGGTTAATCATGTGTAATTGCATTTGGTTTTGCCTGGGCATTGATTTTAATGTTTTGGAAGTCACAACCCTCCTCAGGTCGTTTCTTAGTAAATTCACGCCCCTAAAGGGGGCGTTCTTCTAAATGTGGTTTTAAGTAACGTCCTGGGTGAGGGCGTTTTCCATCTTTGAAATGCCTCTGTGAAGGGCGTGAACATGTTGTTAATTTCTAAAATCCTAAAATGTTTTTCACATACGCCCTCGGATGGGGCGTTTTCCACTTGGGACCGTTCAGTTTAAATAGAGAAGTAATGAAGAGATGCCCTCTGGTTTGGGCGTTTCTTGTTAAAAATCACGCCCTGGTGAGGGGCGTGGCCTTCATATTTTTCAGATAATTCAAATAAGAATGACAGCATGCGAAATAATTAATGAAAAAACATTTAATGGGCATGGAATTAATGAAAAATCGTAATTTTGAAGAAACGACATGCTGCATGGAGGTTAATTAATTTTCAAAAAATAAAAGGAATTTACGCCCTCGGCAAGGGCGTTTCGTTTGTGAATAACGCCCCCATGGGAGGCGTCTCTTTTCTGAGTTGCAGGTTTCGTGCCCGAGGGCTGTGGAAAACAGAAAAAAAAGAAAATAAAATGAAAATAAAATGAAAAAAAATGGAATTGGGGAGGGGAACCTACCTTTTTGTGCTTCTGGGGTTGTGGTCGAGGCAGTGGCCGTCTGGGCCGCCGGAGTTGACCCCAGGGAGCGACCGCCGCCGTCGGCGGTGGTCCTCCGTCCTCCCTTTCTTCTTCTTCTTCTTCTTCTTCTCCACCGTCTTCCCCTTCTGCGTCTTCTCCTCCTTCTTCTGTTGCTGCTCCTTCAGCCTCGTCGCCGCCGGCCACCACCGGTTCTTCTTCAAAGGCCACGACGGCGAGTTCCTCCGCGGCGGCCTCTTCTTCGGCGTGGGCAGCGTCGAGATCAACCACCTCTGGAGCGGCCACCCTTTGGCGTTTGGCCATGGCTAGGGCTAGGGGGAGGGAGATTGAGAGAGTGAGAAAGGGAACGAGAGAGATGGGAGATTGAGAGAGAGGCTTCGGGGGGGGGTCTTCGGTTAGGGTTTGCAGAGAAATGGGGGAGAATGAGACGAGAGGAGGAAGAAGAAGGGGGGTTGATGACTTTTGGGTTTCGAAAAGAAGACACGCCCTAAGGGAAGGCGTTTCTAATGGAATTCATGACCAGGCCTTGGGCGTTTTATAGAGATAGACGACGTTTATTAGGGCGTTAATTTGTTTTGCATGGGGAACGATAACCGTCGTCAGACGCATTGAATGGGCGTTGATTGATGTAATGAAAGTCATCATTGCTGGCTTAGAGTAACGCCTCTGTTGAGGGCGTGTTATTCTTGATAAGTGACTAAGGAAAAGGCGTTATTTTTGATGATTCAACGATTATATTCTTTGAGATTTGAATAGATTAACGCCTTGTCTGAAGGTTTTATTTAATTAACGCCCTTTCCTGCGGGCGTCAAATTGAAAAGGAGACGCCCTAGGATACGGCGCCTTTCAGTTGATTCACGTCCTTCTTTGAGGCGTTATTTGCAACAGAAACGCAGGTTTTGGATGATTTTGATCATAATCACAGTGATAATTGGCTCAATCAGAAAGCAATCTTTATTATTTGAAAGAAAGGATTACAATGCCTAATGAGCCACCTTGGGCCTTAATTTCCTCAGTGCTATCACATAATTTTTCCACTGTTCTTTGGCTTCTTCTAAGTCTTCTACAGGGTGATGAAGCTTGCTTAGCTTCCACAGAGCTTGAATGGTGATTGCCTCCTCTCCATCTTCATTGCTGCCTAGATGCCTTGATTTGATTGGAGGAAGATGGGAGATGTCTTCTAGCACTTGCCTTGGAAGACCGAGCTGAGGAAGGCACCGATGTGCATTGTACAAGATGAACTCGGATGCGCCAATAAGTCGAAGGTCCGTGCCGATGGAGAATCCTGCGCGAAGTTCCTGCATTTTGAGTATTCCCGGAGAGCAAGTAAAGATGTTTTTGGGCATTACCTTAAGGTGTTCTCTCCACTCCGCCCTTTTCTTGATTTGAGGAATGCGGTTGGTCACCCTATTGCTTATTCCCAACGAGCCGGTGATATAAGAAAGCGGACTTTTGGAGAAGATCCTTGACGATTGTTGGGCTTCATGGCATGGATCAAATTTAAAGTGGAGGTCCACCCAACTTGAGAAGGCTAGCATACAGCCGTATATGGGCCGCCTCATGGCCGCCGATGTAAGCCCGCTGTAGAGGTAAGCTAGTATGGCCGGTCCAACTCTTTCACCTTCCCATAAGCTCACCACTGCACTTATTTGACTCTCTTCAAGGAAGTCCTCCGTAGATGGAAACAGTAGTGCGCCTGCTATGCACACCACGAAGGCCTTTGTTATTCTTTCTATCTCCTCCTCTTCCTTGGCTTGATCTGCTCTTTTGTATACCCATGAGGCTAGCTTCAGGAGGTTGATTCCCTTGGTGATCTTGATCTGATTCACTAAGTTTGGGTTAGGAATAAGGCTGGTTAAGAGCTCATGAGAGGAGATGGGTCTTGGCATGATGGCCATCTGTTCTTCTTCACTTTGTTTCATTCTTTTCAAACCCAAGATCATCTCTATTTCTTCCAATAAAATGGTGGCTTCAAAAGTGGAGAAGAGAAAGGTGTGGGTGGAAGGATGCCATATTTCTATAAGAGCTCCTATGGCAGCCCAATCTAAGTGGATTTGATCATAATGCTTGGCATGGGTTATTAAGCCTAGAAGATGCCACCTTGCTACAAAGACCCTCATGTCAGAAGAGAATTTAGAGAGGAGGAGGGGCAGCCACTTTATCTTTGTGAACCTCCTAGCTCCGGGCATATTTGGATAGTCCTGTGGAAAGCAAAAGTAAGAACAAACAGAGCAGAAGAGATGAGAAGAAAGAACAGTGATCATATAAGGATGAAAGAACGAACAGAAGCAGTTGGTTTACCTGGTTTAAAGCTATTTGGCTGCTTATGTGCCCGTTGATCTCGGTAAGTCCGGGAGTAGAGGCCTTCGACCTCTTGATAGCTCTGTCCATAGCCGCTGCGGAAGAAGTTCGAATGGCAGAACCTGCAGGCAGAAGCAATAGCAGAAGAATTCAGAGGATTTGATTTGATTAATTCTTGAGGAAAGCTTGCCTTTAATATAGAAGGTTGAACCCTAAGTTTGTTCGGAATTGCAGTGTTTAATTGGCATTAGAACTGTGTTTTACTCTCGATTTGGAAGCGGAAGTTTGTGGTTAATTAACGCCGTTGGTAGGGGCGTCAATTTATTAAATTGACGGCCTTTCTTAGGTCGTGTTTTATGTAACGCCCTCTCATGGGACGTTTTCTTCTGGAGCTATGGTTGCTGTTAACGCCTTTGTGAAGGGCGTGTTTTTAAATGGACGCCCTAACGTCGGGCGCTTTTCATGATTTTGACGCCGTTAGATGCAGGCGTATTCTTATGAACTTATGGTTTGGTTTTCCTATATATGCCTTGATGAACTTAAGTGCTGTTATTTTATTAAAATTGTTTTATTTGAGCACTTATGATCATTTTTTGGAGAATCAAGATTATTTATGATCATGAAAGGACTGATGAGTATTGAGTACAGAAGTTTTGCAGGTTTCGAGGTGCTTGGATATGTGGGAGTACCATTATGATGTTCTTGTATCATTTTCCTGTAAGCATTGTTACTATATGATATCTACATTATTATAGTATGTCAAGGACCTTGTGGTTCTGATGAACCTGAAATTCGAGTTCCCCTTCATCAAAAACGATGATGATTTCGGGAAAGTCTTGATCACACGGATAGGCCGTTGAGTTGTTAAAGGTTTGGGACGATGGTTCCACTTTCTGAGTTGATGTGCGGACAAACGGGCTTCGGCTTAGTGTTAGCTCAGAGATGTGGATTCTTGACCAAATCTAAATGGCTTAGCAATATTATCCTTGATTATTTTCTATTTTAGATTGTTTTAATCTTTTCTTTTAGCCCAGCATGCATCATGTAGGACTTTGAGTTTCATGCTGAAAATCTTCATATTATGGCAATAATGAAGTTCACTCGCTCTTGATTGAGTTGACATGAGATATTCCACTTCAAATCAAGTACTTCGTTCTATTTGAAGCCGTTCAGGCTGATTCCTTGAAAGTGTCCCTTTTGTTGGATCTCTATCCCAATTCTCTTTACTTTTCTGCAAAATTTACCTTGGTTGAAGCACGTCCACGTTGGCTGGTAATCGCTCTCCAATGGTCTTTCCCTGTCGTGCCCACGCGCACACCCTTTATTTACTTAGTTTAATCTCCTTTTATCCAACAAATCGATGTTTCCTTGGAACCACTCAGAGTTGTTTCACTCAGAATCTTGGAAAGATTTCAAATGCTTGGTGTCTGAGGCGTGTCACATCACACCTTGGCGTCTCCTTATCAGTTCATTCCACTTCATTCCTTTCATTACACTTCATTCCATTTCTGTCTCACTCCCTTGCAAAGCAGATGCCAAGGCGGGGCAGCTGTAGACACGCCAAAATTGACGTTATGTTGATCAAGTCTCATGTCATTATATAAACGCCCCAAGTGGACTTCAATATTCCTATAAAATGAAGTTTTTCTATTTTTGTGAGTTTTATGCATTTTTTTGCATTTTCGTGATTCACGACCTGAAGAAGGGCGTTATTTTCAAAGTAGGGACCTGTCATAGGGCGTTTTCAAAAGAAGAGACGACCAAAATAGAGGGCGTCCATTCCTGGTATTATCCGTTAATTTCTGGAATTATCTATTTTCAAAATAAAAAGCATTTTGTGAGTAACGTCCTTCCTCAGGGCGTGTTTTTGATCAACGCCGTTACCTCAGGCGTGTTCCCTTAATTTTTAAACAGAGAAAGTTTTATTTCCAAAATTAAATCCAGGAAGAAACGCCCTTTTCTAGGTCGTGTTTCAAGAAACGTCTCTATGAAGGTCGTCAATTGATGATTTGACGCCCTGTCCTAAGTCGTGTTTTACTCCAGAGTCCTTCCTTTTTCCATCTTTCCCTCACAGTTCCCTACTATCATTTGGTCTCTTACTCGATCTCGATCCTTCCTTGGATGCCTCATTGCCCGTTCTTATCTTTCCTTAGTTTGATCACATCCGCTTGAGGCACTATAAAATGAAGTCTTGATCGATCGTGTTGGAGGTTAAGCACTCATAAGATTGAACTTCCAGAACGCTTATTGCAGGTCACGAGCTGCATCCTCTGCATCCTCCGTTGGGCTGCATCCTGCTTCATCCATCTACTTCCATCACCATATTCACTCGGTTTTCCCCTTTACTGTCGTCAGGGACAGCAGGGTCTTCATCTTTTATATCTGTTTTGTTTTTACTTCGTTCGTGTCTTATATCCCTCCATTCTTCACATCTGTTCACCCTTCGCCTGTGTTCACATCTTATTGCATCTTTCTTTTATCATCATACTCTCCCTTCCCTTAAGTCTTCTTAAGGGGTTTAAAAACAACAAAAAAAAGAAGGTACGCATGTCGATGTCCTCTTCCCGTTACATATTCTATTTGAATTGATACTATAGCACTTTGGCTGATCCCTTTCTTCTTGTTTGTTTTACTGTCTGTCTTGCAAGGTAATCAAAAAAGAAAACCCTTCTCATCGGCCGGCCGATTGAAGAAGGAGGAAGAACTCTACATCATCCCGCGTTTCCATTTCCACCAGGTAAGTGCGATCCCTTCCCCGTTCTCATCTCCTCTTGGGACCCTCGCGTCTCTGGCGATCACATCATCTCCACATTAGCACCTCGTGCTATTTTTATTACATCTTATGCATTTTATTTATTCATTGTTACATTTTAATTCCTAAGTGTGGATTTTAATCCAATCTACAGGGAGGTTGTTCCCCTGGTCAAGCTGTGTGGTAGCAATTTGTTGCAGACTGAGTCTGCAGTTTCTAGCCTAGCTAGTGGAAGCCTCACTCCGGTTTGAAGTGAGGGGTGGACGTAGGTCTTTGGACCGAACCACCTAAAAAATCTTGGTGTTCTCTTGTGGTTTGTTTTTCCCTATATGTTATTTTCTCTGCTGCGATCTTTAGATGTTTGCTTAGGAGCGTGTGAGGGCTAATAGATTTGTGTTGTCTTGCTGAGTTCCTTCTAAGTATTTTCAGCACATTTCATCAACTGCCTTTAATTCCGCATACTTGAGCATTAGAGTTTTAATTGGGTGATTTTTGGAGCAGGATACATTCACCCCCCCTCTGTATCCAGGCCTTGCATCCTATCAATTGGTATCAGAGCGGTTCTCTGTCTGATCAGATCCAACGATCTGCAGAGGATCCTGTTGCCTTTGGTGCATTTCTGAATTTTCTCTTTGATGCATTAATCTGCTTGCCGATTTAATCAATGGGTTCTCCACCGGTTTTCAAGGGCTCTAACTTTAACTCATGGGTTAGCAGTCTACATAACTATGTGAATTTAATGGATCCGGATCTGTGGAAGTTAATTTCACATGGTCCTCATAGACTGCCACAGGAAGAGTCCAAATGGACTAAAAGTGACAGAACAAGAAATGGAGAGAATCAGAAAGTTTTGAAATTAATGAAAGAAGCTACTGACAAGGCTCTACATTCTTGTTTTTATGACTGCAGGTCCGCTAAGGACATTCTGGATCAGTTGAAGCTAGCTCAGAGGATGAATGAGAACAGCTGCCTGATGGCTGATAAGAGCGACCATAGCACTGATCAAGATGAATTTGAAGATGCTGAAGAGGTAATCAATCCTTTCGATAGTTTCACTTTAGATGACTGGGAAGATGCCTATGCTAATCTGTTAAACTCCCATGAAAAATTGAGGAAGAAGAATAAAAGTCTGATAAAGAAGCTAACAAGTCAAGGGGATCCTATTTCTGGAACTGAAAATCTTGAAAATCCTGAAATTCTGAAAACTGAAAATGAGATTCTCAGAAGACAAGTGTCGAAACTAGATGGAATCCAATCAGAACTTGATCATGTTAAATCTGAAAACACTAAACTTAGAAAACAATGTCAGGAATCTGAACAAAAACTAATCAGTCTTGAGAATGAAAACAAATTGATCAATGAAGAGTTCAAGGCTGTTAGTGTTGCGAACTTAAAGTTTCAGAAAAACTTTGAAAACTGTAAATCAGCATATCCAAGTTTCCTAACTGATGTTCTGTTTGATGATGATAAACTTGAGCAGGAGAACACTAGTCTAAAGGAGGAAATTGAGAAACTAAAACAGTTGAACTCCACCATGTCAGAGAGATTGCTGACATTTGAAAAAGGGAAATCTGTTGATGAAAATCAAATTGAGCTCAAATTGAAATCAGAAATTGATACCCTTAAAACTTTGAATGATGTTATGCATCAACAAATTCTGGTCTGTGAAGAAGATATAGTCAACTATGAACATCAGGTCTCTTCTCTTCAATCTGAAATAAATGATCTGAACAATTCTTTGTCCAAATTCGTAAGTGGGTAGAAAAACCTAGACAAGCCACTAGGTGTAAAAATCAACACTAGGAAGGAAGGGCTGGGCTACAATAATGCTAATAAGAAAGAATTTCAGAGCAAGGTGATGACATCTTTTCTAAAAGCTTCGAATGTAGCCACCACTTCAAAAGATAAATAGCTCATTGTTCAGAAAACCGAAAAATAGAACAAAAATCAAAAAAAGATTGGAAAACAGAAAATAAATAAAAAGGGTTCACTAGGGCATGTTGATCACAGTTCTCACATACATTCACATGCATCTAAAAAGATAATGTCATGCCATTATTGTCATAAATTTGGTCATCTGATGCATGAATGTAAATTGATGGAGAAGGATGATATGACTGCTAAGAAACTTCATGATAAAAATCCTTCAATTCAGAAAAAGAAAATTGAATGTTTCCACTGTGGTAAATTAGGACACACAATTGCACAGTGCTGGTTTGCAAGTGATAAGGAAAAATCACATTCATATCATGCTAAATTTCATGCAAACAGTCATGATGTTAACAAGAACAAATTTGATTCAATAAACCAGCATATGCCATGCTTCAATTGTGGAAAATTGGGTCATAAGAGATCCAAATGCTGGCTGAGGGCTGGTGGAAGAAATTCTAACTCATGTCTTCACTGTGGCAAGATGGGCCACACTGCAGCCCAATGTTGGCATGCTCAGGGAAGGAAGCCTAACTATAAATCTGGTAAATTCTCAGTCAATAGAAACATTTCTGGTAGAAATGGATTTGTGTTTGAAAGGAAAACACTTACATGTTTTGAATGTGGGAAGCCAAGTCATAGAGCTGCTGACTGTTGGCTGGCTTACTTTAGTAAACATAATTTTAATTCTGTTAACATAAATTTTCATGTATATGCACATAGAAATCATGCTAATAAGAATGTGCATAAATCAAATCTGAAATCTGCTCCATCTTGCTATTATTGTGGTACATTAGGTCATTCAATGAACAATTACTATTTAATGAGATCTGATGACCTACATGCTAAAGAGTTGTTTAGTACACCTGCTCAAGGTGTCACTATTAACCATGCAGGACCCAAGACTGTTTGGGTACCTGCCCATGTAACATAGTGTGCTAACTTGCAGGTGTGCCTTGGAAGATGAAGAATAAAAAAAAAGGGGGGGGGGAATAAACCAAGGCACCCAAGTTGATAAAACCCCATTCAGGTAAATTCTTCACATCTGTTCAAATGAAATTTATGGTTGATCTGATAAGTCATAGTTTCATACATATATGCTTTTTGTTTGGTTTGACTCTTGCATTGAGCTTTGTGGGCTTTCTTGTTTGTACTTTGAGCTGAGTGCATATATGAGTATTGCATAATCATGCACTTGACACACAATCATTGAAAATCTGATGCATATAGGACTGTTGGTATTGCATTGTCATGCATGACCACTTTGGTATATCAAATGGTAAGCTACTAAAGGGCAGAGGAAATCTGTCTGGAGGTTCTTACTTTGTGTGAGATGGTCTTTTAGACCAAGTTCTCCGCCAAGTACCAAGGGTCAAATTTGCATATCAGAGAATGTCTGCATCTTCATGTGAATATTTTGCTTCATGCCCGTGCATACATGTAGTTAATTGCATTGCATTTCATTACATTGAAAATGCCAAAAAGATAGATTGAATGCATACATTTAGGGGGAGCATTATTCTTACTCTTGAAATCACACAACTATTTTTAGATTTACTGCATAGCATGTTAAATCTGTTGTTGCATAGTCATTCATCATCTGCATTGTCTTCATGACATATAAGATGATTTATTGTATTTAGTTAAAGGGAGTCATAGCATAGCATATCACTAATTTTTGAAAAATCAAAAAAAAGGGGGAAGGTAGTGTCTCACTGCATATGGATAGGGGGAGCATGCTTAATCCGTTCAGTTGTGTTTTTATCTGAACTCTTCCTATCCACCTACTTGATTCATCTTGTCAATTCTATAGTGTCAGTGATTCCGTCATCAAAGTGGTATCAAATGATCTTTCTTGACTGCTTCTGAAGTTGTTCAAAATCTGAATTCATACCTTATAGGTATATGTCTGTCTCTCCTAAATCTGCTGAAGGAGAGCTTCACTTCTATTCAGTCATCCTTGAACTTCTATGCTCAAGAGTAGCTCCTTTGCTACAATTTTTCAGAATCCATGCTATCTATTGAATATTCTCACTTGAATTACTAAGCTGAGATATGAAGTAAATCTTCAGCCTGAATACTACTTCATAAAAGTTAAAACATCTTCAATGAGGAACCTTCCATTATACATGCTTAAGAACATTTGTTAACTGGAACTGGTTTAAGTCTTATGTACTCTTGTTTGGTCACAAGGAACTTGAAAATATCTGTTTCAACCTCTTAATAAACTTTAACTGTCTGCTTCATGTAAATTCATGTAAGACTTTCTGAAATCTGAAAAGTTGATATCCATGTCTACGTTGACTGAGATATATAGTGTATGTGGTTGTTCCTAAACATCTAACTTGTTCTGAATCCTTTTTAAGTAAAAGTATGGACAGAGCAATGATTGTGGTTACTGAGAAACCTGTCCAAAGGATTGTGTCATGAAGTACCATGGTTAACTCTGTTTAAAGAGATGATTGGAAATTATTGTGAAAATATGGCAGAGCAATGGCATAGCTCTATTGAGTAACTGGGGATTATGGCCTCTGATCAAGGTGTATCCTCATGCCAAAGATACTTTTATTGCTACCTCTGTTCTCTAAAATGGGAGAAGCAATACGGTTGTCACACTGAGTAACTGGAGATTCTGACCTCTGATCAAGGTGTCTCTCCACGTCAAAAGGTGCTGATAAACCAAAATTGTTCATTAAAGAAAGATATGAACAAGTGTAAATCAAATTCTGAAAGAACAATTAAAATTCAGGAGCATTCACTTATGTTTCTCTTAAAGCTGTCATGGAAAGTAAACTAAGTAAGATGTAAGTTGGTTGAACTAGAATATTATATGAGCTTATAGTTTTTTTTATTAAGTGTTGGTTCAGATATGAGTAAAATTTCTTTTGAAAAATTTCGGTTTACATCATTCTTAAACCATTTTTGACAATCAAGGTTTCATAAGCTTTTATGATGGAGGAATCTAGAACTTAAAATTCTGATTCTATGAAGTTGGTATCTTGCTGAAAAGTTCAATATCTCAATTTTCACTAATTGTTGAAAATGCTCATCCTATTGCTCTTTATCACTGTGTTTTGATTCAGACTGGTTGTCATATATGAGAGTTGCAGTCTTTGGATAACCAGAGTTCAGCCTTGCAGTGTGCTAATGAAAACTTGTCTTTCTCACTTATTCACTGTGATTACAATCTGTGTTTTGCTGATAGATGCTCATCACTTCACTATATCAATTGGCTTCACTCCATCTAATCAGGGGGAGCTTCCATGTCATGATTCCTTAAAGGGGAGATCTAGTTAGCATTCTTGAGTGTCCTTGTACTTTTGTTGACATTCTCCCTTCATCTCAATGGGTTTCATTCATCAAAATGTTTTCTGATAAGAGGGAGCTTAGTCAAAGGGGGAGTTTTTAATTCACTCATATTATGCAGTCTTATTCTTTCCTCTTCAATTCATGTCTTTTTGCTGAAGTCAAAGGGGGAGAAATATTTGATCAAGTCAGTATGACTCATAGAGTACTCATAGTGTTGCCATCATCAAAAAGGGGGAGATTGTTGTGTCCCTGTGATTTTGATGATAGCAAACACTATAAGTCATTTGAATGCATACAATTCTGTTTGTGGTGCATATGAATGTTTCATTGAAAATCTTATCTGAATTATTGCTGCATTTAAATATGGCTGTGTGGTGTGTGCTTTGGTGCATTTCATTATTGTTGATGCATTTCATAATTGATTGTTATCTGGATTGCTTGTTATCTGGATATCTTGATGTCAGTCTGTTCAATGGGTCGACCCCCCTTCCAGATGGGTCGACCCCCCAAGTCTATACAACGCCAATCTGTTCATGCATCATATCTCAAGTCTACACACTGCATTTTAGGCAAAGTATGCATATTGGTAGAGTCTGTACATTGCCTTCAAAGCCTTCCAAGTGTGTACATCGGTCTGTTGAAAACTCAAGTCTGTACAGCGCCCAGGTTCCTGCATTTCAGGCGAAGTCCATACATTGGGCCCTTCATCAAAGTCCATACAGTGCACTGTTCATCAAGTCCATACATTGTATAATATTCGTCAAGTCAATACATTGCACTGTAGATGCATCGAAGGGAAGTATGCACATCGGACTGTTCATGAGAAGTCTATACATTGGAAGTGTGTACATTGTTCAGCTGCCTTGATCAAGTCTGTACAGCGAGCAGCGTTTATGTGTTTCAAGCCATTCGCCAAGTCTATACAATGGCTTCGGCATGCCAAGTCTATATAATGGCTTTGGCACTCCAAGTCTGTACATCGCTTCAGGCACTCCTGTGCAAAGTCTATACATTGTATCTTTTACCTACGTTGCTCGAAACAAAGTCTATACACGGCTGGATGATCAAGTCTGAACATTGGCGGCTTTCCCTACGTTCTGGCCAAGTCTATACATTCATACCTTTCCCTACGTTCTGGCCAAGTCTACACAACGCTTGCCTGACTTCTGTTTCAAGTCTATACATTCGTTTCTAAGGCAAAGTCTACACATTGGCTCAGGGTCTTCAAGTCTGTACAGAGTTCAAAGCCTATACATTGTTCACTCAGCTTCTTCATGTCTATACAGAGTCTTCATCTTCTGAAGTCTGTACATTGGAAGTGTGTACAGTGTTCAGTTGCCTTTCTCCAAGTCTATACATCCGATTGCCTTTGCATTGCTCAAAGTATGTACAGCCAATGCACTCAAGTGAAGTCTATACATTGACTGTTCATTCATCCTTCGAAGTCTATACATCCATCAGTGAACCTTCAAAGTCTGAACATCCGTTCACTTCACTCAAGTCTATACATCCACAGTGGATCTTCAAAGTCTGAACATCCGTTCACTTCACTCAAGTCTATACATCCACAGTGGAACGCCAAGTCTGTACATTGGCCTCAAGCTTCACAAGTCTACACATTATCTTCGGCTTCAAAGTCTGTACAGTGGGTCAACCTGCCAAGTCTATACATTGGACTCTGTTTCGTAAAGTCTATACATTGGACTGTGCTTCGCCAAGCCTATACATTGGGTTCGGCTCTGCAAGTCTGTACACTGGTCCTCAGATGTTCCAAGTCTATACATTGGCGTACTGTTCATGCATCAGTTATCAAAGTCTATACATCGTTGATTGGGCTAAAGTCTGTATAGTCGTTTGGAAAGTCTATACTTTGTGAAGTCTGCACATTGGCTTCTCATTTGCATCAAAGTCTATACACTGGTTCAAACTGCAAGTCTATACATTGGCGATTGGGCATCCAAGTCTAGACATTGATTTACTATTCAAGCCTTGATTCGAAGTCTGTACATCGGATCGTCTCAGTCAGCGTCTCATGCTTTCAAGTATATACATTGGCATATGCATTCACATGTAAAGTCTATACAGCATCTGCGTCTCATTCAGTATCTCTCTCAAGTCTATACAATGTTGCATTGCATATGAAGTCTGTACAGCCTGTGGCTTGTACATCGACTGAACGTTCTTCAGCAGAGTATATACTCTTCAGAGGTTAAGTCTGAACATCCATCCTTGTAGACTGTACACACTTCAGCACATGTTCATCCCCTTCAAAACGAAGTCTACTCACTCGTTTCCAAAGCTTCAACTCTATACACTCGATATCAAGCTTCAAGTCTATACACTCTATACTTCACACAAAGTCTGTACACTCAGTTAACCTTCAAGTCTATACACTCAAGCTGCATCATGGCTGTACACACTTTGTTAAACAGCCTGAACCAAGTCTATACATCATCTGATATCTTCTTATGACTGTGTGACAGGTACTGCTCGTGAAGCCTATGAAGTGCACGTGATCCGAGGTTGCCACCTGGCACGTGATCCGATGATAACGCCCTAAATGCTGCAGCTATAAATACCAAGCCGCCTCCATCTGAGAAAAGCGAGAACAGTGAAGAGAAAAAGAGATCGAGATCAGAAAGAAAGAGAGTGATCGATATAGAAGAAGAGAGTTGCAGAGAGGCAGTGAGCAGAAGCAGAAGAAGAAGAAGAAGAAGAAGAAAAAGAAGAAGAAGAAGAAGAAAGAAGAAGAGAAAAGAAAAGCTAGAGAGAGCCTGCGAAAGAGAAGAAAAAGAAGAGTAAGAAGAAGAGAGAGCTAGAGTGATAGAAGCTTCAACTGAAGATCTGTTCCTGCTGGGCCGTGGATCAAATCCAGGCCAGCCAGCTCCTGCGAGAGCCACAGTCTGAGTTTACTTTTTCTAGCTTTCTGTTGCTGCATTTTTTTTTTGCTTTTCCTTTAAAACCTTCAACAGTTGTTCTTCCGACTCTCTTGTGTGAGGTCGGGTTCTCTCCGGTTGGGAGGAAGAGAGGTCCGAGACCTCTAGTTTGCAGGTGGCTTGGTGTCACCTGTGCTTCCCTCTGGGTTTCAGAGGAAGAGAGACTTAGGTCTCTAGGTTTCCCTCCGTTTTGGAGGAAGGGACGATTGGTCCTCCGGTTCTGGTCTTGTGATTGCAAGACTAGGTGTTCCCTCCTGGTCTGGAGGAAGAGAGACTTGCGTCTCTGGTTTCCAAGTGGATGGGAGTCAGTTGGGGTGTCCCTCCGGTTGGGAGGAAGAGGGGAGGTTGTTCCCCTGGTCAAGCTGTGTGGCAGCAATTTGTTGCAGACTGAGTCTGCAGTTTCTAGCCTAGCTAGTGGAAGCCTCACTCCGGTTTGAAGTGAGGGGTGGACGTAGGTCTTTGGACCGAACTACCTAAAAAATCTTGGTGTTCTCTTGTGGTTTGTTTTTCCCTATATGTTATTTTCTCTGCTGCCATCTTTAGATGTTTGCTTAGGAGCGTGTGAGGGCTAATAGATTTGTGTTGTCTTGCTGAGTTCCTTCTAAGTATTTTCAGCACATTTCATCAACTGCCTTTAATTCTGCATACTTGAGAATTAGAGTTTTAATTGGGTGATTTTTGGAGCAGGATACATTCACCCCCCCTCTGTATCCAGGCCTTGCATCCTATCACCAACAACGAAATCGGTGGTCACGTGGTCCCACTTCCACGCGGGAATCTCCAAGGGTTGAAGTGTACCTCCTAATCACTGGTTGATTGGAATCAACACTAAGCACTAACCTTTTATTTTTACATTTGTGTCCTTTTTGTTTGCATTTATATCCTTGGCTAATTGGGTTTGTAATTGTAAGGCATTATAAGCCAAAGGGTTAGTCATTAGGAATCTTTGGATTTCTTTGCAAAAAGGCCTTTGGGTTTCTATGTAATTTGCCAGTAGGTCCAGCAGGGCCACCACCTTATTTTCCATTGGTCCACCTAGGATCTAGGGCCCATGTGGGGCTAGTTCAAAGTCCAAGATTGGACTTGGACCAAGGTCGGGACAAGGTGGAAGAAAATTCAAACTTGGACCAAGCAAAGTCCAAGATGTTCCCCCCTTTACTATTGTTTATTCCTTGTTGTATTTTATTTAATTTAGTCATTTGACCACATGGGGGATTAATTATCCTATCCCTAGTTTACCCCTCCCTAACCCTAGATCTAGGGATAGTTTAGGTCATTTTTACTTTTCTATATAATCCATGTAATTTCCATTTGATAGAATTAATGAAGAAGAATTTCAGAAATTGCCAAGAGCAGCCCAAGGGCGCCCCTTTCTCTCTCCCACACCCTTGCAGATAGATTTCTGTGAAATTCTTGAGCTGTGAAGCCTCCTCCCCTCCCCCTCTCTGAATGTGAAGCTCAGCACCGCCGCCGCCGCCGCCATCGAGCCGCCGTCGCACCGCCACTGCCACCGCATCAGAATTCTGTCCACATCAGGATAGGAGGTTGAAGCCTGATTTTTATCTCCACATCAGGAGATCTGATCGAGCTATAATTTTGAGTGTTTGTTCTGCTTGTTATCTCCAGTCTCCATTTTAAGTTTCGTGCCAATCAGAGGTCATTTGCTATTTTTCGTCGATTTTTAGTTCCACCCCTGATTGTCTGCCAGTTTGCAGATCTGCAGAATAGGAGTCTGTTCTTCTACTTTTCCCATCCCCTTATACATCTCCAAAAATCCCCAAAAAAATCATACATGTTCCTCACTTACCCCCCTCCCACCTATAATTTTTCTAGAGTCTAGATCTATTATTTTCCTATTGGTCAAAATTCATCTTCAGGCAGTTCTTATTCTTCCCTATGTGTATGTAATTCCAAGCCAGAAAGAAACTACAAACCACAGTCATTTTCATTTTCAATCCATTCACTTGATGGATCTGAAAAAATTATATTTTGTAGCCCTCTGAGTCCTCTATCCATCGGTACCAAGTTTGCGTCGATCTGATATCGGATTTGGCTGCAAGAAATCTTTTCGTGAAGGTGCGCAGAGCAGATCCGAACCCAGCCAGCACAATCAGTCCGGGAATTAATTCCTCAGAAAATACGCCGGCTCACCTTCGGCGACCGCCGCTCCTGGAAATCGATCGGCAACCCATCAGAAGCGTCCCAACCAGTCGCCGTAGCAAGGAGTCGACCGGAAGCCGCCGTCATAGTTGCTGAGTTCCCTTGCTTTACCGAGCTGGAACAGTACCGAGTCGGAATCGAGTCGGACCAGCAGCCCGTCTCCGGCCCAAATTATTGCCCGTCAACCCGAGTTCTCTACTCCCGGGCCCCACATTATAGCCCTTTACCTCCCTGGGTGGAGTGGGTGATAAATTCATTTCTATAATTATTGTAATATTTGTACACCGGGAGTATGAGCTTCGGCCGGGGTCGTCTTCCCCATGCCCAGAGCATGGAGGTAAACTCGCCTCCCTCTTTATCGCATTTGCTTTTCTCGTATACTTTTGAATGCCACTGCTAGAGTGATAGGATTATTAGCTCGATATTTATTTTTATCAGCGCTGCGAGAGTGAGTGAGTGAACCCGTCCCGTGACTCAATCCGAGTACACACGGAAGAGCCGAGTACCCTTGACTCATTGTCGGTTTCTCAACCGCGCACGATCCCGCGTTTCCCTCACTAGGGACGAGTTGCGAGCTAAAGTCCCAGGTTCACGTGTCCATCCCGCATCACTGGTGTTCCGCCTTCACTTGCTGACAAACCAAACACTTGGCCACAAACTCTGCAACATCTCTCTTCATTCCAGGCCACCAAAACAACCTCTTCAAATTCTGGTACATCTTCGCCGATCTGGGATGCATGACATACCGGCTCCCATGAGCCTCTCGCAATACCGTATGCCTCACCTGCTCCTCGGCTGGGACGTACAGCCTACCTCGGAACCTCACTGCTCCATCCTCACCAAACTCCACCTCGGCCAACGACAACATTCGAGGCAGCTCGGGGTCCACACGCTGAGCCTCAGTCACCTGACGACGAATCGCTGGCGTGACAGTCAGGCTCGCGAGAACAGCGGAACCCTGATCCCGAGGGATCTTGAGCCTAAAAGTCATGGCCGGCACCTGCTCCCATAACCTCCACTTCCTCAACAGCATCTGACTGACCAACACCTTCCTACTCAAGGCGACAGCCACGACATTCATCCTGCCAGGCTGATACAACAGAGTAAAATCATAATCCTTCATGTACTCCATCCACCTCCTCTACCTAAGGTTAAGATCCTTCTGGGTAAACACATACCTCAAACTCTGATGGTCAGTGAAAATCTCAAACTTCTCTCTGTACAGATAATGCCTCTAGATCTTCAGGGCAAAAATCACCACCGCCAACTCAAGATCATGAGTAGGGTAGTTCTCCTCATGTGGCTTTAGCTGCCGAGATGCATACGCCACAACTCTACCATGCTGCATCAGCATGGCACCCAAACCTATCCTGGAAGCATCCGTACACACGATGAAATCTCTCGATCCTGAAGGTAAGACCAACATCGGAGCGGTAGTGAGCAATCTCTTCAGCTCCATAAAGCTCTGCTCACACTCTTTTGTCCAAACAAACGGCACATCCTTCTGCGTAAGGTTGGTCATCGGGGCCGTAATACGAGCAAAATGCTGAATGAATCTCCTATAATAGCCCACAAGCCCCAAAAAGCTCTGAATCTTTGTGACAGAAGTCGGCCTCGGCCACTGCACCATAGCCTCGACCTTGGCCGAATCCACGGAAACACCGTCACCAGAAATCACGTGCCCCAAAAAGTGCACCTCCCGAAGCCAGAACTCACACTTGCTGAGCTTGGCATACAGCTGGTGATCTCGCAAGGTCTGCAACACAACCCTCAGATGGTGCACATGCTCCTCAGCAGACCGCAAATACACAAGGATGTCATCCACAAACACGACCAAGAACTGATCTAGATACGGACGGAACACCCTATGCATCAAATCCATAAATGCCGCGGGGGCATTGGTGAGCCCAAACGGCATCACCAAGAACTCATAGTGCCCATACCTTGAGCGAAACGCAGTCTTCTCAATGTCAGACTCTCGGATCCGCAACTGGTAATAACCCAACCTCAAATCGATCCGTGAAAACACATGGGCCGACTGAAGCTGATCAAACAAGTCATCAATCTGAGGCAACAGATACTTGTTCTTAACAGTCGCCTGGTTCAACTGCCAATAGGCGATACACAGCCTTAGACTACCATCCTTTTTCTTCACAAACAACACGGACGCACCCCACGGGGAGAAGCGAGGACGAATATACATCTTGGCCAGCAACTCCTGCAACTGCGCCTTCAACTCCCGCAACTCAGCCGGTGCCATTCGGTAATGGGCCTTCGACATAGGCGCCGTATCGGGTACCACCTCAATCACGAAATCAATCTCCTGCTACGATGGCAACCCTAGCAACTCCTCGGGAAAAACATCAAAAAACTCGCACACAATCAGAATATCCTCCACTTTCAGACACTGCCGATTGACTAGGACCCCTGAAGCAACAAAACCCTGACACCCCGCATCAAGCAATCTACGAGCCTTAATGGCCGAAATAAGAAAATGGGAAGAGGAAGATTGGATACCTTGGTAGTAGAAGGTGGGTCTGCTAGGAAGCTGAAAGTAGACCCTCTTCAAGCTGTAATCCACCACGGCACGATGGGCCTCGAGCCAATCCATGCCCAAAATCACATCAAAGTCCAGAAGCGACAATGCATAAAGCATGGCCGGTAAGTTCCGCCCATCCACCCACACAGGCACCTTCTCAAGGAAATACGTGGTGAGCATGAAATCACCGATAGGCAACTCCACTGCCAGGTCACAAGACACCTTGGTCACCGACTCCTCAGCACTCTAAGCAAAATCCTCCGAAATGAACAAATGGGATGCACCAGAATCAAACAAAACTCGAGCCGCACAACCCAGAATCGAAATAGTACCTTCTACTAACTGCGATGCCTCGGCCTCTGCTCTGGTAATGTGCATAACTCGGCCTCGGGATCTCTGCCTCCCCACGGTAGTCGATCGAGTCAACTGCGGATACTGACCCTATTGTTGGTACTGCTGCGGCTGCAGTGGTAACTGTTGGGGCTGAAACTGTTGTTGCTGCTGAAACTCATGCAACTGACGCGGTCTCTGAGGACAGTCACGTGCCATGTGCCCTGGCTGGTCACACCTGAAGCAAATCACAGGCGCCGAGCACCGTTTGCCTGGATGAGAATCGTCGCACCGAGGACACCCGCCTCGAGAACCACTCACTGACCTCTAGCGCTGATAAGGTGTGGGCTGTTGAACACTGCTCGCTGACACCTGTCCCTGATCCCTAGAGTCTCGACGCCTTCTGCCAAAATCAGCTTCCTTGAACATCTTCTTGAGCTTTGAGTCAATGGATGATGAATCTGCTGCCGAAACTACGGACGGAGCTGCCCCTGAACTACCTGCTGAGGGCTGGACAGTACTCTGCTCCTGTACGACCGTCGACTGACTAAAACCCATCTGCGTCTGGCCTACACTGCCCTGACCTCGAATCTTCTGTAAATCTCTCTCCAACGCCATTGCTACTCTGCAAGCTGCTTCCAGGTTGGTCAAACCCGACGCAAGCAGGGGA
Organism: Amorphophallus konjac; assembly: GCA_022559845.1. Classification (NCBI taxonomy): domain Eukaryota; kingdom Viridiplantae; phylum Streptophyta; class Magnoliopsida; order Alismatales; family Araceae; genus Amorphophallus; species Amorphophallus konjac. The sequence goes on along the minus strand of CM040119.1, from coordinate 172,809,928 downwards.
TGCCTCAACTCTGGCCTCAAACCCCCGACAAACTACTCGGTCTTCAGCTTCTCACCTGCCATGATATGCGGCACATAACGGCCCAACTCAATGAACCTGGATCTATACTGCATCACTGACATGTCACCCTGGACCAACTCTAGGAACTCGCGCAACCTCTGTGATCTGATGAAGGATGGACAAAAGGCACGCTCAAAAGCCGTGATGAACTCCCGCCACTCAATCTGCCGAAGAGGACGGGACTGGAACACTGCCCCCCACTCTCACGTCCACCACGTCTGGGCTGACCCCTACAATCGATGCGTGGCCAACACCACCTTCACCACCTCAGCACACTCCATCGAACTGAATACCTCTCCAAGTCATCTAGCCACTCCCTGTCCACCTCTGGATCTGGCTGCCCATTGTAAAGAGATGGCTGGAACTGCAAGAAATCCCTCAGCACACGACCATGGCCACCTCGAGATGATGAGCCCTCACCACCATCACCGCCCTACTGTTGAAGAACATATTGATACATTCCCTTGAGGAACTCCTCTGGTCTAGGAACTCTCGCCTCCTCAGCTGTAACTTCTGGAAGTGTTACTCTACTCTGCCCTTCCTGGCCAGGCAACTAGCGACTAACCCTGGCTACTAGAACCACGCTGAAACTCCGTCGCACCTCTCGACGACCCCACCTCGCCTGAAAACACAGGGGTGAGCCTCATTTCATAGGCTCAGTAGGGATCCCGCGGACCCCCACCTCGCACGAGAGAAACAAGATAACAAGTATGGTGAAAGGTAACACTAACTAGCAGGAGTACGGTAGAAGCGACAAGAAATAATAAATAAACGGAAAAGCTCTCTACGACTAACCGCTCCGAACCAACCGCGAACCGGAGGGAAAATAACTCCGTACCTACCAGAAGATAGGAGCACCACCCACTAGAAGCAAAGCCGGATGCATCCCCTGACGTCTTACACCGCGCCTCAAGTGTCTCGCTGCGACGCCCTAGGCGGAGACAGAGACACAACAGTAGCCAGTACCATAAAGAAGGACTAGCTGGGGTCGCGCTCGTCAGCGCGGGTCCGACAGCCCCCAACTAAGTGTGCACATACATATCATGTGTAATACCCCAAGATTTTTTAAATAATATTTTGAATTTTCTAGAAATATAATCAGATTTTCTAGGATTTTTCTATAATTAATTCAAGGTTAAAGGGCTATTAAATAAATTATAGTTAATTAAATCTAATTATTTAAAACCCAATATTTATTTAAATGAATCTAATCTTTTGAATAAGCTCAAAAGGACCCAAAACCAAGCCCATAAGGTTTGGCCCATATTCTAGAAACATAAACTAGTGTATTTACGGAATTGAAGGGGATAATTACGCCTTAAATGGATAAATAAACATATAATAATAGGAGATAATATCAAAAGAGTTTGAAACTGTTCAAATTCGGTGCCAACAGAAGAAACGGTCTATCGGGCGACCGCATGGGAAGAAGAAACGGTCTAGACCTAGACTGCTAAGCACTGCTGATTCCGTGAATAGAAGAATGCGTGAAAAGATGGAAACTTTAGCATCATAATCACTTGGTATCAATGTAATCCATTAGCTAGAAGGTTCTAAGATAGATTAAGATCGCATTGGTGACCTAATTAGGACTCTAAGTTCGTGCAAACCCTTAAAACCCTAACTAAACCTATAAATAGACCCAGAATCAACCTGCGCGACCCTCACTTTTGGCTGGCGTGGAACTAAGGTAAGGAGGACAAATTAGAGGTTTGTTCTTTAGAATATTTTGTTCATAATACTAAGGACTAACTACTCTCAAAATTTCGTTCTAGGACATCAAGCCTACAGGAAGTTAGAAACGTCTAAAGTCGCTGGTTCAGCACAAGAATCTCAGGAACCTGTGCGACCGGGTCAGATTGATCAGCAAAATTGAAGTCCTAAATGAGATAATTAGATAGAGGTTCTTTAGAGTTATTTTTACCTTATAGTACCCTCTTCTTACCCTCCAAATTTCGTGATCATATGTAAAGGGAATCAAGAAATAGAAGGCCATGAAATTGCTGGTTCGGTTCAGAAAGTGTAGGAACTAGGGTTAACTTCCAGCCTTAAATTCCAAGTTTAAAGATAAGACCAGAGATAGGTTATCTCGTGAACGGCTTAAACATGATATTAGGGATAAAAGCCCTCAATTTCCAGTTGATTTCATGCATTGTACATGAAGTATTTTGTGTTTTAGTAGTTAGTTCATTTTTCATGCATGAACCTAGCCTTTAATGGAAAGGATAAAATTTCTACTTAATTTACATTCTCCTATGCATATTCTTGGCCTACTTTCTTCTGGAATGTTCATTACATGTTTTATATCATTTTTATGCCTTACGTTGCCCTAAAATAGGCTTGAACATCAGTTTTTAATGTCTGTCTGCTACAGAGGAAGAAACGGTCTTCCTAAAGACCGCCTGGAATAACTAGCGGCCTTGCGATAGACCGCAAACGCCTGTGAAATGGTTCTCACATGACCGCTTGTCGTTTCTGAGTTCTGTGTTAATGTTAATCCGAAACATAATGCAAAATGGCCCTAATTTACTTATGATAAGACTAGTTAACTAAGTTTTGACCTATTTTTAAGCTTTATTTCCTTATACTTGGTTATATTGATGATTTATTCTAGTTGGTTTCATGTTCTTTAGGCGTTTAAAATTTATTTTAACTTGTGCTAAATTCATGACCAAAACCATATACTGATGCAGGATGGACAGCGAACCTGGGACTCTAGCTCGCGGACGTTCCTAAGCGAGGGAAACGCGGGATCGTGAGCGGTTGGGAAACTGGCAATGAGCCTCGGCTATTGACTTTTTCACGTGTACTCGGATTGAGTCACGGGACGGGTCACGCTCACTCTCTCGCAGCGGTGATTGAAATAACATAACGAGCTAGTAATCCTATCACTCTAGCAGCGGCATTCAAAAATATACGAGATAAGCAAATGCGATAAAGAGGGAGGCGAGTTTACCTCCACGCTCCGGGCGTGGGGAACATGATCCCGGACAAGACCGTAACTCCCGGTACAAACAATTACAATAATTATAGAATTGAATTCTTTTACCCACTCCATGCAGGGAGGTAAAGGGCTACAAGTGGGGCCCGGGAGGACCGATCTTGGGTTGACGGGCAGCAACTTGGGTCGGAGACGGGCTACTGGTCGGCACGGTTCTGTGGGGCCTGTGGGATGGTAGGTGGGTCCGACTGCTGGGACGGTGGTGCCCGGGCGTATCCTTGCTACGGCGGGTTGCTGGGACGCTGTTGATGGGTGGCCGAGTGATCTCCGGGAGCGGCGGCGGCTGAGAGTGCGTCGGCATATTTTTCGAGGATTTAATTCCCAGACGGAGTTGCTGGCATGTCCTCGATCTGAACTGCGTGCCTCCACGAGAAGAATTTATGCAGCCAGATCCGATGTTGGATCGACGCAAAAGTGGTACCGATGGATAGGGGGCTCAGAGGGATACAACATATAATTTTCTCAGATCCATCAAGTGAATGGATTGAAAATGAAAACGACCATCCCTCAAAGGTTTCTGCTGGCTCGGACTAACAGACACACAGGATAGACTGATTTTTCCCTAAAAATGAATTTTGACCGATATGAAAACAATAGATCTAGACTCCAGAAAACTTATGGGTGAAAGGGGGTAAGTGAGGAACACGTATGATTTTTTGGGACATTTATGAAGATGTATAAGGGGGCGAGAAAAATAAAAGAACAGACTCATATCCTGCAGATCTGCTAACTGGAAGACTGTCAGGGGTGGATTAAAAACTACGGGAAAGATATCAAACGGGATCTGAATAGGGCAAACCTATATTGCTGGAAAGCTAACTGAAATAGGAACAACCTCTCAATATTGCAGCTCGATCAGAGCTGGGAGCTGGGAGAACCGACCTCTTCTTTAGCTTGCTGTTCTGGAACTCATAGTTCAGGACAGCAGGAGGGATGGCGGCTTTCGGCGGCTCCGATGGCGGCACGAACGACGGTGGGAGAGCTTCACACTCCAGAGAGGAGATAGAGATTGGATTCACTCTAATTTTGAGGGCTTCACACCCTGGATCTAGAGGGTAAAGAGGAAGAACAAGCAAGAACAAGAGAGAGATAGGGAGAGAGAGGGGCGCCCATGGCAAATTTCATGTAATTTTCTTCATTAAATCTATCAAAATGGAAATTACATGGGATTTATAGAAATGTAAAAAAGACTAAACCTATCCCTAGATCTAGGATTTGGGAGGGGCAAATGGGGTATAACACATTAATCCCCCATGTGGTCAAATGGCCACATTAAATAAAAATACAACATGTAATATAATATACTAAATGGGGGGCGCCCCCTTGACTATGGGGTACCCAAATTTGAATTTTCATTTTTTTGTCTCCCCATGGTCCAAGTCCAATTTTGGACTTTGAACTAGCCCCACATGGGCCCTAGAACCTAGGTGGACCAATGAGAAAGAGGGTGGGGGCCCCGGCAGGACCTACAAACTTTTACAAATAAACCCAAATACTTTAAAGACTAACCCTTTGGCTTATAAAGCCTTACAATTGAAAACCCAGTTAGCCAAGTGTATAAATACAAACAAAAGGACACAAAGGTAAAATAAAAAGTTAGTGCCCGGTGTTGATTCCCATCAATTCTCCCCGGGTGGGAAGAACTCGACCCCGTCGAGTAAGGGGTGCGGCTGCTCGTGTGGCTCCTGCGGATCCGTCATCAAACTAGGAAGCGCGGAGTACGCTCCACTCCAAGTATTCGTCACCTGCTCATCCCGTATATATTCGATATGCTCACGCTACTATGGGAATGAGGCTAGAGGTGGACACTCCGGGGTGGGGTCACTCTCAAAGGGGAGGAGGCAGCTCGAAGACTCACTAGGAATCACCGCTGGGCCCCTTTATGTGACTAGATTCGATATGTTGAGGTAGAGCCAATCTCAAATTCCAGCAAGTCTACACGTACGCATTAGACCCAACTTGCCTCACACTCGAAAGGGACTGACATCACGAGCTGACATGAGACCGACTCGACTCGATGTATGCAGACTCACTATGCACTCGACAGACAAATGGTATGAAACAAAGACCCACACATGACCCTAAACAAACATACTGTTAGTCTAACCCATACACATGCAATGGTGGACCAGGACATCTGAATGTGTGCCATGCATACACTAGATGCAATCGATGGTTGACGGAATGGGGAACTCCTAGACATCCTAGTATGCCCCTAGCATGTGACTGCCTATTGGATTTGGGAGACTTGGGAGGGCTAGGAGATCCAAAGTTTTTTTCTTCCTTTCCCCAATGAACAGACTCCTTGTGGAGTGTAGGTGGACTGGCCCGTGGGGTAGGGGTGTGATAGGGGACTTCCCTAACAAGGTGGAATAGTGGTGGTGGGTCACGAGGCTCACTAAGGAAGGGGTCGAAGGGATCAAAGAATGTGTGACCCCTCGATATGGGTTCTCATAGGTCACGGTCCCATGTTTGGAAGTCTTGAAGGTGTAGGTGGTCACCTTCATGTACTAGGGTATAGGGGACGGTGATCTCATATAGAAGGTATGGTTCCACCCTTGGGGCAAGTGGAATGAAGTTTGGCTCGACAGGCATGGGGAGGAATAAGAGAATCTCCGTGGTGACACGACCCACGGTGCACACGGAGGTAATGGACCCTAAGGGGGGGTGGGTGAAGCTACGACTTGTGGGTTGGTCGAAGCCTCGGGCCAACATACACATCAACTTCAATTGCCAGTCTAATCCCTTAATAAGGTCATCCAATGTACCAGCATGGTGACTAGACCGGAATGTTGTATGGAATGAGTTGACGGACACTACTTGTAGTGCAGGATCCATGGATGGGTAGAAAGGCGGTCTAGGGACCAAGCCTATCTTGAGAAAACTAAGTAGTGGCTCGGCGATGAATAGCTTTCCCGTTAGAAACACGGGTGGCTCGGGCTGAGGTGGCTCCAAATGAGGTGACTCCGAATAAAGATCGGACATAGATGGCAATGGAGCTCTAGGGGAGGGGTTCCCTGACTGGGGTGGGGGAGGCCGTGGAGTAGGCTGTCCGACCTGCTCGGGACTCGGCTGAGAGGTAGATGCTCGCCGAAGGGTGGCATCAAAGCTTGCCTCGAAAGGCTCAACCTCTAGAGTGACCAGATAAGACTGTGCCAGAGTGAACGCGTTGTGGCAGAGACATTCAAACTGGAAGTGAAGCCGCAAACCTCTCCGGAACTGAAATGCGATCGTGGTGCTCTCCTCTCCAACTCCATATTCCAACCGATACTCATCATACTCCCGAATGTACTCAAACACGGACTTGTTGCCTTGGACAGGTCTGATCGGGGTACATGGGTTGGCCATAGTTGCACATAAGATGGGAATTGGTTCCCCTAGGAGTGGGCATGCATTGGAACACCTTTTTGTTTTTTTGTTTTTTTATGTAAAACTTTTATGCAAGACTAATGCAAGCAACTAGACACGACTCTAAATGGTGAAAAGGGGAAAATGCGGACTCGAATACAAACCTAGACTTAACCAATAGACGGTACTTGGCGGAGTTACGGGATCCGAATATCCTCTCTCGCAAATATGCGACCTTCCCGATAGGCGTAACCTAACGTTCGGGCAACACCTTTTGATATACCGAATAAAGGAATGCAAATGCAACCTTGGACTGACTTAGACTGAGACTCTTTTTTTCTTTTATTTTCAAGCAAATACTACCCTAGACTCAACCTTCCGCTCTGATACCAATTTGATGATGGACGGACAGCGAACCTGGGACTGTAGATCGCGGACGTCCCTAAGCGAGGGAAACGCGGGATCGTGCACGGTTGGGAAACCGGCAATGAGCCTCGGGTATCGACTTTTCCGCGTGTACTCAGATTGAGTCACGGGATAGGTCACGCTCACTCTCTCGCAACGGTGATTGAAATAATATAATGAGCTAGTAATCCTATCACTCTAGCAGTGGCATTCAAAAATATACGAGATAAGCAAATGCGATAAAGAGGGAGGCTAGTTTATCTCCACACTCCAGGCGTGGGGAAGACGATCCTGGCCAAGACCGTAACTCCCGATACAAAGAATTACAATAATTACAGAATTGAATTCTTTTACCCACTCCACGTAGGGAGGTAAAGGGCTGCAAGTGGGGCCCGGGAGAACCGATCTTAGGTTGACGGGCAACAACTTGGGCCGGAGATGGGCTGCTGGTCGGCACGGTTCTGTGGGGCCTGCGGTATGGTAGGTGGGTCCGACTGCTGGGACGGTGGTGCCCGGGCGTCTCCTTGCTACGGCGGGTTGCTGGGACGCTGCTGATGGGTGGCCGAGTGATCTCCGGGAACGGCGGCGGCCGAGAGTGCGTCGGCATATTTTTTGAGGATTTAATTCCTAGATGGAGTTGCTGGCCTGTCCTCGGATCTGAACTGCGTGCCTCCACAAGAAGAATTTCTGCGGCCAGATCCGATGTCGGATCGACACAAAAGTGGTATACAACATATGGGACTCAGAGGGATACACCATATAATTTTCTCTGATCCATCAAGTGAATGGATTGAAAATGAAAACGACCGTCCCTCAAAGGTTTCTGCTGGCTCAGACTGACAGACACACAGGACAGACTGAGTTTTCCCTAAAAATGAATTTTGACCGATAGGAAAACAATAGATCTAGACTCCAGAAAACTTATGGGTGAAAGGGGGGTAAGTGAGGAACACGTATGCTTTTTTGGGGATTTATGGAGATGTATAAAGGGGCGGGAAAAATAAAAGAACAGACTCCTATCCTGTAGATCTGCTGACTGGCAGACTGTCAGGGGTGGATTAAAAATTACGGGAAAAATATCAAACGGGATCTGAATAGGGCAAACCTATATTTATTTAAATGAATCTAATCTTTTAAATAGGCCCAAAAGGACCCAAAACCAAGCCCATAAGGTTTGGCCCATATTCTAGAAACCTAAACTAGTGTATTTACAGAATTTAAAGGGATAATTACTCCTTAAATGGATAAATAAACAGATAACAATATGATATAATATCAAAAGAGTTTGAAACTGTTCAAATTCGGCGCCAACAGAAGAAACGGTCTATCGGGCAACCGCATGGGAAGAAGAAACGGTCTAGACCTAGACCGCTAAGCACTACAGATTCTATGAATAGAAGAAGGCGTAAAAAGATGGAAACTTTAGCATCCTAATCACTTGGGATCGATGCAATCCATTAGCTAGAAGATTCTAAGATAGATTAAGATCGAATTGGTGACCTAATTAGGACTCTAAGTTCGTGCAAATCCTTAAAACCCTAGCTAAACCTATAAATAGACCCAGAATCAACCTGCGCAACCCTCACTTTTGGCTCACGTGGAACTAAGGTAAGGAGGATGAATTAGAGGTTTGTTCTTTAGAATATTTTGTTCATAATACTAAGGACTAACTACTCTCAAAATTTCATTCTAGGAGATCAAGTCTACAGGAAGTTAGAAACGTCTAAAGTTGCTGGTTCAGCACAAGAATCTTAGGAACCTGTGCGACTGGGTCAGATTGATTAGAAAAATAGAATCCATAAACGAGGTAATTAGATAGAGGTTCTTTAGAGTTATTTTTACCTTATAGTACCCTCTTCTTACCCTCCAAATTTCGTGATCATAGGTAAAGTGAATCAATAAATAGAAGGCCACGAAATTGCTGGTTCAGTTCAAAAAGAGTAGGAACTAGGGTTAACTTCCAACCCTAAATTCAAAGTTTAAAGACAAGACCAGAGGTAGGTTATCTCATGAACGGCTTAAAAACATGATTTTAGGGGTAAAAGCTCTCAATTTCCAGTTGATTTCATGCATTGTACATGAAGTATTTTGTGTTTTAGTAGTTAGTTCATTTGTCATGCATGAATCGAGCCTTTAATGGAAAGGATGAAATTTCTACTTAATTTACATTCTCCTATGCATATTCTTGGCCTACTTTCTTTTGGCATGTTCATTACATGTTTTATATCATTTTTATGTCTTATGTTGCCCTAAAATAGGCTTGAACATCAGTTTTTAATGTCTGTCTGCTATAGAGGACGAAACGGTCTTCCTAAAGATCGCCTGGAATAACTAGCGGCCTTGCGATAGATCGCAAACGCTTGTGAAACGGTTCTCACATGACCATTTGTCGTTTCTAAGTTCTGTGTTAATGTTAATCCAAAACATAATGCAGAATGGCCCTAATTTACTTATGATAAGACTAGTTAACTAAGTTTTGACCTAGTATTAAGCTTTGTTTCCTTATACTTGCTTATATTGATGATTTATTCTAGTTGGTTTCATGTTCTTTAGGCGTTTAAAATTTATTTTAACTTATGTTAATTTCATGACCAATACCATATACTCTTATAATTATATTAATTTTTCACATGGTTCATGTTTTAACTTGATCGTTGTGTTATCAGGATCCTTTCTTATCTATGAGTCATTCTTAAGTACATGGCACATATCCCGGTATGATGTCATTAGTTACACTTTGCACTTATAGGCACATTTTCTTAGACTTATGAACCTCTCCATTAGATATTCCTTCTGTCGGACTAGGGGATTATGTTTCAAGACCTCCGTAAGTCTCCGCGAGCCTGGGATTCTCACTAGGACGCTGAGCTGGTTGTACCCTTAAAAGCCCAAAATGTCTAGAAAGCACTTTACCGATGTTTTATGCATTCTGGACCTTAGCGGCCTCTAGACAACCGCCAGACTCGGTTAGCGCCCATTCACTATACGGAAGGTTCCAGAAATCGACTCTATTCATTAAACGTTCTTGATGCTGACCGTTTTCTGTATAAAACGGACCAGTAAACAACCGCATGATTCCTAATTTGGTCTAACCCGAGGTTTGACCTTTGGGGTTAGTTTTTCTTGAGTTCCTAGATGATCTTAGGATTGTCTGGAGTTCCAAAATTATGTTAAAAAGGTTAACATTAAATTATGGAAATTAATGAATGTACCGTTATGCTGTCGGAATGCCTTCGGAGTACAATGTCCTTTTTAAATCATTCTTGGAAATCATATCAAACTTTGGTGCGTTCTATGCCTTGATTACTTGATCATGGAACTTTTTATTGGAATTGAATTATTGGCCGACATTATTGTTATATCTCGTGAAAGTAGCTGGATTTATAACTTGAAGATGTAAGATCGGGCACGGATTGTGTCCAAAGGGCTCTATGCTAGTCCTCACGACCGATGGTCAGAAACGTGCTATAAACCATGGGTACGATGATACTGGCGTCGCATTACGCTCGGAGTACTTTCTCTTATAAATGAGTGAAATTCACGAGGCTCGTTATGAAATTTACATGCTTGTTAATGACTTTCTAGTACATAGCCTTTACAAGGTTGTGTAAAGTACTTTCTAGTTACATGCTCGTACATTCTTGTTCATGAAAGGCCAAATTTATATCCACATGATTTTTCTTGCCTGTTTAGTCATTTCATGATTCTTGGTTACCTTGGTTTATATCGCTTGTTTATTGCATTCTTATTTTTATCTTAATTCTAGAGCTAAGACGTTAATCATTTAAATATTGCCTTCGTGTTGATACGAAGATACCTACTGGGCAAGTGTGCTCATACCTATATTCTTGTCTATTTTAAGAAGTACTAGTGCATCAGATTTGGATTATGCTAGCAGCGGGTCCGAGAGTGAATGAAGGTTTTCAATATGAGAGAAGCCTTAGATGATCAAAGTGTCTAGTATAGTCATATTGTAATTTTGATTTTCTTGAGTCATAGTTGTCAAGAAATGATAGTCTTATGTAATTGGATTTGATGCAATAGAGCTAGAATTTTGAGAAAAATTACTTGTGCAATTACTTTTTTGTGATTGTCTTGCGCTCTGATTTCTTGCGTGCAAGAGGCTTACCATGCCGGATGTTCACGTTCCGATATTCCTTCCGCTGTATTAAAAGCTCGAGGCGTGACACCATGCGCCCTAGGTCAGATCCTCTAGCTGGTTCTTCCCCAAAGCCCGGACTCAGACTATGCGGAGGGGCCCTACGGTAACCAGCCTAACAACTGTCTCTCTCGGGTAAGCCGCTCCACCACTCCCGGGGGGGTCAGCACACGCATGCCGTAAGAAGACTACGACTAGTGGACGTGTCACTGGAGGTAAGACTCAACTCACGGAAACCACCGACTACGCATTGATGAGGCACGGGGATAGCCCTCCACACCGACATCGACTCTCGGTGACAAGGCTAGCGAGATCGGAAGGCCTGAGATGCACACACAGGGTCCCACGGCCCTCAGATCACACAGACACGCAAACCAAGGTAACCACACCTCCGGGACCCCCGGACGCGCCTATGGCTCTCACTGGGTGCTCTAGGCAACCCTCGGGCCATACGTCACAAAGGATCCAAAAACTAGCTTAACCGGAGGCTAAACTGCCGGAGTGGAACACGGAACAAAAGGGAACAGGAACGCGACCCTCCCAAGGGGCGCGACATTAACGCGCCCAAGGGTCCAGTCGCGATCCAAGAGAACGTGCACTAAGAGATAGGCACGTTCTCAACATAACGCGCCCAACACGGTGGGCGCGATCCGTAAAAATGCGACGCCCACTAGGGATGCGATCTGGGCCAAATCCCCCGACACGCTCAGACGAACGCGCTACACGTTTCCGCCGTGACATAAACACGGTATCCTCGGTGGACACGATCTCCATCATCACGCTCGGTCGGGTAGGCGCGATCTCAACCGCCTAATTGCTCATCTTCCTCGATGAACGCGATCGATGGACGCGTCGCGTTCCTCAAGAACGTGACCCCCGCGATCGTCGTGATACCAGGCCGAGCCCGACTCGCTAGCCACGCGTGGAAAACTTGATCCCACGCCCCTTTCCCCCCCCCAGGTGAAGGGAAAACAAAAAGGGGAATCATTCCCCTACCCCTTTAGCACTAAATGGAACCCAAAAACCAATCAAAAATCGCACAAATTGTGAGATCCGGCGCTCAAACCCCAAACATGCGATTTCCCTTCCTGGCATGAAACGAGCCCCTCTGGACCTCCCCACAGCCTAGAAATCACGGGGAAAGCAGGAAAGGAAGTAAGGATTCGTCCCCTTACCTCAAAGAAGCTCGAAATCCGCCGGATCACCGTCGATCTCCGTTTCTCGGCCGAACACAAACCCACTCCCCACGCCGCAAGAATGGCACCATCTCGATCACCTCGCCGCCACTGTCGTCACCACACCGCCGCCTTGGTCTGCCGCCCATCATCGGAGGAGGAAGGGCGGCGTGAAGTTTGGACGAGGAAGAAGCTTGCAACGATCGGCTGGCTCACGGGGGAGAAAGAAGAAGAAGAAAGAAGAAGAAAAGAAGAAGAAAAGAAAAGGGTTATTTATGGAAAACCTGGAAAATACGAAAAATATGGAAAATTGGGAAAAAAATATTTTCTCGATCCTCGAAACACGCTCGATGCACTGGTAGCATCCCAGAGTAGGAGAATGTAACGGTTTACCCTACACAGGGTTCCGAAGGTCTGTCAGGGAAAAATGCACGTGAACCACAAAACGAGCTCCGGGACCCCCAAAAGTGATCCGAAACCCACGGATTCGGATCCAAAAAATGTCCGAAAAACTCTGGACATTACAGAGGCGGAGTTTTATACTCACGTATAGTGAGAGCCTCCAGCCGGGCGTAACCTAACTTTCCGCTCGTCACCATTTGATATACCAGAGAATCGGGGAAAGGCAAGCATTCATGCATGTATATTTATATGGTAAGTACCAGCAAATAGGCATATAGGAATTTATTTGTTTATTAGAGGTTGCACGCAGAAATTGTTTTTGACTTAGTACAGGTTAGTCAAAATTGCATTTCTCATCACTTTATTTAATCATTTATTTGCATGTTTATTTGATATATTTAGAAAAGATTTCGGCAGCATTTCCCCTGTCTCGAGACGTATCGAGGAGAGTATAAGAGAACCATCCATGAAATGTCGAGACGATCTCCTCACTAACGGTCATGCCTAAACGGCAATCCCATGCCCTATGATGAGTGGGTAGATAACCCTAGTCACTCGTGGGGCTGTCGATCAGTGGCTGCCTTTTATTATGAGACCGCACTGAGCATCGCGGTGCATGCATATGGGTCTACGAGATGGTCCTAGCATGACCGCATTCGGGCAGACTCGTATATCGCCGGGACGATGCATGTCGGAATGGCACTTATTATTGATTTATTCCCTTTGTTGAGTACACGGCTCTCATGATTTGGCATGGGTAGCCGTGAGGCCGTTACCTCCATAAGGGCTTGAAACTGAATGGAAGGTTGAGAAAACTCGATAGAAGATAAAATACGAAATTATACGGAAATTCCGGCAGTATCTCCCTCTGCCCAGAACATGTTGGGGGAGTGTATAAGAGACTCGTCCATAGTAGGCTGAGACGGACTCCGAAAAAGACAGGCATGCTAAAACGACAGCCCGTGGACCGAAGAGCCAAGAAGCTACGGGGCATTGTTCGCCATCAAGGTGGTTTATTTGCTATTCCCCTAGCGAGGTCATCGGAGATCACGCCGAGATAGATGGCAAATCCCTGTGACCCGACGGGGTGATCGGAAAACCTGGAGGATACGCATATATATAAAAAAGCATAATGTTGGAGGAATAACCCCTCAATACTGTAGCCCCAGAGAATAGTCCAGCACTGGGTCTGATCCGACGATCGCGGGATAACAGGATAGATGCTACGATGGCCAGCGACGGGAAACTAGAAGGGATTCGGCGGCCATTGGGCTGGGGCATGGTTCGAACCGGCGGCCATATGGGATAGGGAAATTTGGCGGCCAAATGGGGACTAGAGGGGTGGAAACCATGGGGCGGCTGGGCCAAATGGGTTTGAACCGGTGGCCCAATTGGTTCTGGTCCGGCGGCCAAATGAGAGGCTGATCCGGCGGCTGGGCAAGGGGTGATCCAGCGCGCCAAGGGAGAGGGGAATAAGGTTGATCCAGTGGCTGGGCAGGGGGCGATCTGGCGTGCTATTTTCCAAAGGAAATGGAGAAGCCGGCGGCCAAGAGAAAGGTCCACGCACAACCTGATTCGGTGGCCAAAAAATTGGCTAATCCGGCGACACGGGAAGTGTGGGTGATCCGGCGCAAGAAGTGAGTGATCCGGCGCGTGTAACGTGCCGGATCAAGGCAAAATGAAGGGGTTTTATGAGCAAATGAACCAGAGAAAGTTAAGGGGGGTAGGAGACGCATGAACACAGACTAAGATTCTCTCTGGAACCAGCGAGGCCCTACTAGGAGCCAGGAACGATCTAGGACCATGCTCGGACTACAAGAAATCTTATGAATCAGCGGCATACATATAATCCTCTATTCTAGACGGAGACCACGAACAGATAGGGATGAAATTAGCAGCATTAGATTATTTTCCCCCTTGTTCAGAATGCTCAGAGATCACATCTGGAAGATATGATGAACCTTTGGCCTTCAATGGGGTTTCGATCACGAGAACCTACCGAGGAGAAACACCCAATATTTATAGCCACGTGGGGAAATTTATTTGACCCGGAGACGTGCTCTGGTCGTCGTATAAACACGGAGAGAGGAAAGGGGAGCGATAGACCAGATAAACACGCACAGACGGAGACAAAATTAACAGCATTAGATTAATTTCCCCCTTGTTCAGAATGCTCAGAGATCACATCTGGAAGATATGATGAACCTCTGGCCTTCAACGGGGTTTCGATCACAAGAACCTACAGAGGAGAAACACCCAAAATATATAGCCCCGTGGGGCAATTTATTCGATCCGGAGACGTGCTCTGGTCGCCGTATAAACACAGAGAGAGGAAAGGGGAACGGCAGACCAGATAAACAGCAACAAGCTTCGATCCTTTTTATTGATTTCCAGAGGGACTTTACATGACGTAAATCTGTAAGAGAAAAGAGAAAGGAATTACATAAATCAGAAAAAGAAGGATAACGGGGAAGGGGATGCTGTAGCCATGAACGTTGAGACCCGGCGATGACCCACCTTCGTGCAGCAGCAAGGACTCTCTGATCTCCTTGCTTCCTTATTCTCCACTTTTCCCTCCGGAGTTCGCAGGCTCTTCTCTCTCTCTTTTTTTTTCTCCCTCTTTTCTTCTTCTGTTGTTCTCCCTCTCCCAATTTTCTATCTCTTATTCTCTTTTATGTCTCCTCCTTTTGTTGTTCCTCTCCTTCTTCTTTTCTTTCTCCTCTCTTCTTTTTCTGTTCAAAGCAGAGGTTTTTATAGAGGAGGGGGCTCAGCTTGATACGGCGGCAGGAAAGGCGGGAGGGGCTGATCCGGCGTGCTTGGGTGGCTGCCGGATCAGGGCTAGCCACCGGTTTGGCCCATGCCTTTAGCCCACTTCAGATCATTCTTGGCCCATTTGCTTCTTTTAAGTCCATTCAAACATCTTTTGGTCAATTTGACCAATCTTTGGCCAATTCTCTTCATTTGTGATGGTTGGTCAATTAACTGGCTTGCCCTTATTGTCCAAGCTTCTGCTGCCTCCCTTGGGGATGGTCCTGAATATTCTTCTGAGCTCCCGGGTCTCGCTTTAGCAGCTGTCCCTTGCAGTCGGGCATCTTTTCTCTTCTTCTTTTTCTTCTTTTCTTCTCTATCAGTGTAGAGGCACTCGGTCGAGCTTAAGACCTGTAGGCGAAACATGGAGAAAATTTCAGTGTCAACAGTGGCCTGCACAGAAACTGCATTCAGGTTCTGTTTGGAGAAGGCGGTGGACCCAAAGACTGCTTTTCACTTGAGCTTGTCTATCCTTAATGTGATCGTCCTCTTTATCGCAACCTTATCACGGTGCACCTCCTAACTGCGTTCTATCTGAACGTGACACTGTTCATGACTGCCTTAAAACCCAATTTTTCTCGATTAATTAACTTTGGTTTCTTAAGTCCGAAAGTTATGATTTTACTACAATTGACCTGTCTATTATTGTGGTCTTGTTCTGTAAGTTTGTTCATTCCCGAATCTCCTCGAAGTTGAGATTTTTCTTGATATTTGTTCTATATTGAATCTTTATTCAATTGATATTGTCCCTACATGACGTCCACATTACAATATTGTTAATCTGGAACATAACTTTTCTTGGACTCATTTGGCCATAATTGTTATTTAGAAATGGTCTAGTAAAATTATAAGGGTTTTGGGTCCGCAACACACAATGCTAGATAGGATGGAAGTCCACTTATTCTAGCCCATGAGAAAATTATGGGTGCGATATTGCACCAACTCTGTTATTATGATTAGCTAGACATTTCAGGTGTTATTCTAATATTCTGTTATTCTGATATTATGTTAAATCTGATATTCTGATATTATGCTATTATGTTATTCTTCTATCCTGCTTAATTAGATGTTATTGGAATTTTGATATAATAATTTGCCAATTCTATAGTTATGTTCATCTGGATCATATGTTCATTGCCTCATACTATTATCTTGTTCCTTATTCATTATTGGGATTGTTTCCTTCCATTGATCTTCATATCTTTCTTTGACATTGAAACTCATTATTGATTGTCTCCTCCGATCGATAGATTGCATTTTGAATTGATTCATGATTTTATGTCATTCATGGCATAACATTTTTTGCACATTGGTAAAAGGCTAATCAACAAATCCAGAGGGTCTTGCTATCCTGGAGCCAAAAATCCAAGTAAACATGCTTGAAACGGTTTGCAAAAGGCTGGGTATGGACAAAGCTGTTGCTAATGGTGATGAACATGCACATATCTGGGTATTGTGGAAAGACCCTCTGGATTTATCTATTACCTGCCAAGATAATCAACAAATAACACTAAAGCAGAATGCTATTGGCATGCCAGAGTTTCATATTTCTGTTGTGTATGCTAAATGTTCTGTGGAAGAAAGACACGGACTATGGGCCTCTCTCAGGAATATCCATTTGCAAATATCTGGTGCATGGATGGTGGCAAGGGATTTCAACTGCGTTCTTGACCCGGATGAGAAATTAGGTGGGCTTCCTCCATCCATTATATCCATGTCTGATTTTAAGGATTGTCTTAATGATTGTGCTCTTACTGATGCTGGTTTCATGGGCTCGAAATACACCTGGCATAATAACCAAAAGGGTAATGGAGCTATTTGGGCAAGATTAGACAGAATTCTTATTAATGGTTCATGGCAAGTATCTCTACCTATCACTATTGAGCATTTATCCAGAGAAGCTTCGGACCATGCCCCCCTCCTAGTGAAGCTCACTTCCTTGTATAAGTACAGGTCCAGATTTTGCTTCCAGTAAATGTGGACTACTCATGAATTCTTTTTAAGGGATATAGAAACTGAATGGCGCAATAGTCCTTTGGCTTCATCAGCTATGTCTACTCTTTACTTGAAGCTTAAATCAATGAGGAAAATGCTACAGGGTTGGAATAAACAGATCTTTGGCAATATTCACACTAATGTTTTGGCTGCTGAAGACTCAGTCTTGAAGGCTGAACACCATTATGACACCCATCTAACTCAGGCAAATTATGATAACCTGGAGACTGTTAAAACTGATTTGGCTTCTAAACTGCTGCAGCAAGAAAGTTACTGGAGACAGAAGTCTAGGATAAAATGGCTGGCAGAGGGGGACAAAAACACAAAATTTTTCTATATGCAAACAGTTGCCAACAGAAAGAGAAACCTGATCCCTCACCTTCGGACTTCAGTTGGGGCCCTGACTTCAGACCATGAAGAGATGAAGGAAATTGCAGTGGCACATTTTAAAAAAGCCTTCGCTTCTCAATACCACATTATTGATGAGGCTTTCCTTAGCAACATTCCCCAGGTGGTCTCCTCTGCTGACAATGACTGGTTATGTGGTGTGCCTACTGAATCTGAAATTCAAGACACTATTTTTCAAATGTCCCTAGATAGCTCTCCTGGTCCTGATGGTTTTTCAGGGGCTTTCTTCCAAAAATCTTGGAAAATAACTACTGGGGTGGTCACCAAGGCTATTCAGGAATTCTTTAAATCCAAGCAAATACTGCCCAGGTTCTTGACTGCTACACTCATAGCACTCATTCCCAAAGTCAGAAATGCCACTGATATTTCTGACTATCGGCCGATAAGTCTCTGTAATTTTGTGTACAAAAT
The DNA here is from genome assembly GCA_022559845.1 of Amorphophallus konjac. NCBI lineage: Eukaryota > Viridiplantae > Streptophyta > Magnoliopsida > Alismatales > Araceae > Amorphophallus > Amorphophallus konjac. The sequence continues at coordinate 172,791,756 of CM040119.1, read as the reverse complement.
CATATCAAAAATTATGAGCAACAAACTCTCAACTATTCTTCCCAAACTTATATCTATTGAGCAGTCTGCATTTGTAAAAGGGAGAAATATTGTGGAAAACATTGCACTTGCCCAAGAAATGCTACATGAGCTGGGAAGAAATACTAGAGGAGGCAATGTTGCATTTAAACTAGATATGGCCAAGGCGTATGACCGCATTGAATGGGACTTTATTTATTCGGTTCTAGCAAAATTTGGTTTTAGTTCTGACTTTACATCCCTGATTAAAGCCATGATAGGGAATTCTTGGTTCTCTGTGCTTCTTAATGGTGACCCTGCAGGTTTCTTTCAATCTTCCAGGGGTGTTCGCCAAGGAGATCCCCTGGCCCCAGCACTATTCATCCTGGCAGAGGATGCTCTTAGCAGAGCTATCCGGACAGCTCAATTGGCAGGCAAAGTGGAATTGTATGCTGGTCCCCAACGCTGCCCATACATCTCACATTTATTATTTGCTGATGATCCATTAGTTTTTAGCAAGGCCACTGCTGCTTCCATTAGACACCTGATGGGCATTATTAAAGCATATGAAAGAGCTTCAGGTCAGTTAGTAAATGTGAGCAAGAGTGGTTTCTTCACTCACCCGAACGCCAAGACTTCTATGATCCAGAGGATTCAGACAATCACTGGCTTCGCCCATCATTCATTCCCCCACAAATATCTGGGCTTCCCACTGGTCTCTGGCAGATCCAAAAAAGTTCATTTTGCTGGCATCATTTCATCCATTCAGAAGAGAATAGAGGGATGGAATGCACATTTTTTATCTCAGGGAGCTAGATTGATTCTATTGAAACACATTCTTACTTCCATCCTAATTTATTCTTTAGCCTCGGCCCCTCTGCACACAGGCACTCATCAGCTTCTAGACCGCTCATTTGCAAATTTCTTTTGGGGTTCCACAAATCAAGGTCACAAAAGGCACTGGAAATCCTGGCAAAACATATGTAAACCTACAAGTAAGGGTGGTATTGGCATTCTATCCTTGCGGCAGATGGAATTGGCATTTAGGGTCAAAATGCTCTGGAAAGCCATGCACTCAAATTCTATATGGGTAGAATATTTCAGGGCTAAATACATAAGGGACAGGCACATCTCACAGGTTGATTTCAAGGAAATGAGGGGCCATTCGAAGAGGTGCTGGAATAAGGCTAAGGAAATGATTTTACTATACAAAAAAGTCATAGTTGGGGATGGCTGCACTACAATTTTTTGGCTAGACTCTTGGTTCGGTGAAAAGCCTTTGATGTCTTACATAACAAACACTCCGCCTCATAATCCTAAGGCAACTATGAGGGATGTTTTATTGCATCCTACTCCTGAAGACTCTGATCTCATCGACAGATTTCTTCCTTCTGGCATCAAAATAGCTATTCGGCATATAAATTTTAATCACTTCCGAGACAAGGAGGCTTGGAGCCTAACCTCCTCAGGCAACTGTATGATTTCTTCCATTTATAAAGTCACCTGCAATCAAGATTCTGATCTGAACCTCTTCCCATATGAGCGGCTGTGGCCAAATGGATCCCCACTAAACTTTCACTTCATATGTGGAGAGCTCTTCATAACTGCCTTCCCACTGACTCAAAAGTAAAATCTATTGGCATCCCTATTCCTTCAAAATGCCACTGCTGCAAGCACCACCAAGTGGAGGAATCCAATCACCTCTGTATAAAGAGTGAGTGGGCACTCAACCTTTGGTCCTGCTTCCAAAAGAAGGGATGTCAATTCAGAGGCCAGACTGTTCATTCTTTGATTCTAAATTCCATCCGAGAATCCCATGCACACTCCTTATTTGGCTTATTCAAATTAGCAGTCCTTGGCTTTGGGCTATGGGAGATTTGGCATGCTAGGAATGCTGCTCGGCATGACAGTAAAACCACCTCTGCGGATAGCTTATTTCACAAAGTTCTTTTTCAGGTTAAGCAGGTTATCAGCTTGGCTAATATATGGGAAAGTAAAAATACCAGTCGCATTATACTTTAAAATTTTGGCATCACTGTGTGTAACGACCCATAGTTTAGGATACCGATACACCGATAACATCGATACACCGATACCAAGAACTGGGGAAGCCACCCAAGAGGCTGATGAGGCCCTGAAGGGTTAGTAAGGTTAAGTCGAGGGAATGTATAACGAACTGCAATTTGGAACGCGTAGATTACAATTAAGTAATAAAATTAACACAAGTGCGGAAGCAATTCAAAATAACCAGAGTGATATATATATATACTAGTCCAGATAAACAAAAGTACTAGTCCACAAGAGTACAACTACACGGGGCATACCCCGGCAAAGGTACCACAAAAGCCTCAAAAAGGCGGCTCGACTAAAGCTGGTAGCTAGACACGGTCTCCGAAACAGCTCACAAAGCACCGGGAGACGACGGGCGCGGCTCACCTGAAAGGAGAAGGGTGAGTCACAGCCAGACTCAGTAGGGGTCACGCGGATCCCTACCTGGCACTAACAAGCATTCATGCACAAATAAAAGAAACTAGAGCATGCATTTAATTAAAATAACAGGCAATGGCATGAATAAACTACTCAAGTAAAGCTGTAAACTCTAACTAAGTAAGTAGGACAGCTAACACATGCCACAGCTAAATAAATGCAAGCGACAAAAACAAAATCTACCAAAATAGAATAAGCCTTAACTAATCCAAACAATAAGGAAGGACAACCACTGGAGCAGAAACCAGAAGCGTCCACTGACGACTTACACTGCGTCTCAAGCACTCGCAGTCGACAAAGCGACAAGCTGAGCATATAAACAGTACCAAACCAAGTGACCAGTCGGAGTGGCACCCGTCGATGTCAGTCTACAGTCTCCGACCACGTGTGCACACACTGACTCTAGCCTGAGCCAGGCCCTCTAGCTAGTTTTCTCCCTTGGTAGGACGCTACCATTGGCTAGGAGCCCATGGAACTAGCTTACAAACCGTGTATGGGAAACACCCCTCCGCTATCCTCAAGCGGGTCGGTACTCAACGGACCTAGGGCAACAACAGCGGCTCCATTGCATGGAAAGAAAAGCTACTCTATTGGTATAAGAAACATGCCATCGAACAGTAAAACAACATAAACATGGCACAGTTATGTAAAGGAACGCATAACAAATGGGCTGGCAACTTATAAAACCCAACAGGCAAGCGGCGGTCAGATGCCCACGCGCTACATGAAAGTAACGGTCGGAGGCTGGCGCGTTACACCAAAAACGACGCGTCTGTCTCCATCCGTCACTCCCGCCTGAGTTCCAGCTCAAAAGCCTAGCAGGGAATGTGACGGTAGGGGCCCTGTGCGTTACATCGATGTAGCGCGTTGGGTCACTGCCGTTACATCCACCCGAGGCCAAAAACCAACGTACAGCGTTCGAAATCAGACGCAGGCGAAGCGACGCGCTCGCCCAGGCGCGTCGGATGGAAGCGACGGCCGGTCGACTGGCCGTCGGGCTAACCGCCTCACCCGGTCAACGTAAAACGATGGACGAGTAACGGATGGGGATCCCACCGTTACTCTCCAAATAACGCACCCTCATCGGGCCGTTGTTTGGAAATGACGCATCCACTAAGGACCGTCAGGCGTGTGACGGTTCCTGGCAGGACCGTCACACCACCTGGAACACGGGCGGGTACGGTTTGAAAACCGGAGCCCTCCCGGATGATAAAAATCGTCGGGTAATGCCGTAGAAACCTGTAACCTGTCAAACCATACAACCCAAGCAACAAAATAACAGCTAAATACCACTCATGCAAAGCCCACAATGCATGAAAATCGAGAATTAAGCTAAAACCCCAAAATCATGAAATATGAACATTAAGCATGCTACGGGGTTCTAATCGAAAGAACGAGCTGTAGGAAATGATCCTAGCGAGATCAGGATTCCATCCCCCTACCTTTTGCGAGCCGAAACCGGCGATAACACCGCATGCAAGGAGGAAGAGCCATGAGGCCTTCACGCTCCGCCACGCTCCCACGATCACCAGACCACGCCGAAGTGGGCACCTACGCGTTCCTCTCGACGCGAGGAATCCATCGGTACCTCCCACTTTTCAATCCGACGCCAAAAAGCCTGCTTCCCAGGGGAGGGGAGAGACGATCGGCGAGAGGAGAGAGAGAGTGTGAGGTGAGAAAGAGATCGACGGGGGAGAGAGAGTGAGAGAGGGTGAGGGTGAGGGAATTAAAAGAAGAAAAATAAAATTAAAATATATATAATATAATTATTATATATATTAAAATCTTATTAATCTCTAATAACCCTCAAGCTCCAAATAAATTCGGAAAAATACCAGAAAAATTCCTAAAAATCCAGGAAAATAGCCAGAAATTCCAGAATAAATACTAGAACAAAATCCATTAAGGATCCATTAAGGCACGAGCCTTACAGTCCCTCCCTCCTAATAAAAATTTCGCCCTTGAAATTTACAATAATGGAAAGAGGAGGAAACTGAGAAAGGATAAATACCTCACTAGAATAAGAAAGGAAAAAGCTGACGCATCTCATCCTCGCGTTCCCAAGTGGACTCATTACCAGAGTGACGCTGCCAAGCTACTCTTACCAGAGGGATAACCTTATTTCTCAACCGCTGCTCACGACGGTCTTCAATTCTAAAAGGAAACTCTGGCGCAGATAAATCAACAGTCACCCCAGGCCAAACTGAATCATCGAGAACATGAGAAGCATCCGGCACATATTTCCTCAACTGAGATACGTGGAATACATCATGAATAGCTTGCATGGCCGCAGGTAGTTGTAGATGATAAGCCACCTGACCAATAGCTTCAATGATCGGAAAAGGGCCAACATACCGCGGACTAAGCTTTCCACGCTTCCCAAATCTGGAAACACCTTTCATCGGAGATATTTTAACAAACACCATATCCCCTGGCTCAAATTGTAGTGGACGTCTACGCTGATCTGCATAACTTTTCTGTCGACTCTGAGTCGTCAACAATCTCTGCCTGATGAGACAAACCACATCAGAACACTGCTGCACCATATCAGGTCCGGTCAACAATCTGTCTCAACATCAAACCAATTCAAGGGAGTACGACAAGGACGACCATATAGTGCTTCATAAGGAGCCATTCCAATACTGGAGTGAAAACTATTATTATAAGCAAATTCAACAAGTGGCAAATGCTGACTCCACGACCCCTGCCAATCAAGGCAACACAATCTCAGTATGTCCTCTAAAGTCTGAATAGTCCTCTCTAACTGTCCATCTGATTGAGGGTGATACGCTGAACTGAAAGCTAACTCAGTGCCCAAAGCTTTCTGGAAACTACGCCAGAATCCGGAGGTAAAACGTGGGTCACGATCTGACACAAGTGAAACAGGAACTCCATGCAGTGGCACGATCTTCTGCACATACAGTTCGGCCAACCTCTGCACATTCCAGGCAATCTTAATCGGCAACAATCTGGTAGTTTTAGTCAATCTGTCGACAAGCAACTAGATACCATCAAAACCTTGAGAAGTCCGAGGCAAACCCACCACAAAATCTGTAGTAACATGGTCCCATTTCCACATCGGAATCTTTAATGGCTGAAGCAAACCACCTGGCTTTTGATGTTCGGCTTTAACCTGCTGACAAGTCAAGCACTTAGAAACAAATATAGCCACGTCTTTCTTCAAACCTGGCCACCAGAACTGCTTTTTCAAATTCTGATACATCTTGGTGACACCTGGATGAATAGCAAAACGGGAACCATGGGCTTCACTCAGAATCTCATGCCTCAAATCATCATCAGCGGGAACATACCATCTGCCCTGGAAATTGACAACCAGCTCGTCATCAAATTCCACATCGTTTCTCGATATAACACGGGCCAAATCAGAATCCGCTTGCTGAACTTCTTTAATCTGCTGATAGAGAGCTGAACCCAAAATCAAACTAGCACAAACCGCCATCTTCAGATCAGCAGGAAACTCTGCACTAAATGCCTCGCTCGGAAGCCATTTCCACAATTTTCATTCATGAAGCATCAAATGACTGACCTGCACTTTCCTGCTCAGAGCATCAGCCACAACATTCATTTTACCCGGCTGATAGGAGAGTGTAAAGTCAAAATCTTTCATGAATTCCATCCATCGGCGTTGCCTGAGATTCAAATCTTTCTGGGAGAATATATACTGTAAACTCTAGTGATCAGTAAAAATCTGAAATTTCTCACCATACAGATAATGTCTCCAAATCTTTAAGGCAAAAATAACTGCAGCTAGCTCCAGATCATGAGTGGGATAATTCTCTTCATGTCATTTCAATTGCCGAGATGCATATGCGATAACTTTACCATGTTGCATCAGCACTGCACCCAAACCTACTCGAGAAGCATCAGTACAAACCAGAAAACCACCCGAGTCGAAAGGCAAAGTCAACACAAGAGAAGAAGTCAATAGCCTTTTCAATTCAACAAAGCTAGTCTCACACTGATCCGACCAGACGAAAGGTACATCTTTACGAGTCAGTCTAGTCATCGGGGCTGCAATCTTCGCAAAATCTTGGATGAATCTACGGTAATACCCAGCCAAACCTAGAAAGCTTCGTATTTCTGTCACAGTTCTAGGCCTCTGCCAGCTCAACACGGCATCAATCATTGCAGGGTCTACTGCCACTCCGTCACCAGAAATCACGTGACCAAGAAAATGAATCTCCCGAAGCCAGAATTCACATTTACTAAACTTCGCATAAAGCTCGTGATCCCTTAGAGTCTGCAGAACGATCCTCAAATGCTGCACATGATCTTCATCAGAGGCAGAATAGATCAAAATATCATCAACAAAGATCACCACAAACTAATCAAGAAATGGACGAAAGATACGCTGCATCAGGTCCATAAAAGCTGCTGGGGCATTAGTCAGACCAAACGGCATGACCAGAAATTCAAAGTGACCATAACGAGTGCTGAAAGCCGTCTTCTCCACATCAGATTCCCGGATTCGCAATTGGAAGTAGCCAGATCGGAGATCAATCCGTGAAAAGACAGTAGCAGACTGTAACTGGTCAAACAAATCGTCAATCCTGGGAAGCGGATATTTATTCTTGACAGTCACCTGATTCAATTGCCTGTAATCAATACAAAGCCTCAGGCTTCCATCCTTCTTTTTCACGAACAACACTGGAGCACTCCACAGAGAAAAGCTGGGGCGAATATAACCCTTTTCCAGTAACTCAAGTAGCTGTGCTCACAGTACTTTTAATTCAGCTGGAGCCATTCGGTACGGTGCTTTCGCTAACGGGCCTGTACCTGGAATCAGTTCAATCACCATATCTATTTCTCGCTATGGGGGGTAAGCCTGGCAACTCGTCAGGAAACACATCAGGGAACTCACAAACAACAGGAATATCACTGACTTCCTGTCGTGGTTTTTCAACAGCGACCACAGAAGCAAGAAATCCCTGACAACCTGCACTAAGCAACCTGTAGGCTCGAATAGCAGAAATAACCATACGATAAGAACGGGATCGAATACCTTGGAAATAAAAAGCTGACTTTTCCTGTGGCTGAAAATAGACTTTCTTCGATCTGCAGTCAACCACAGCTCCATAATGCTCCAACCAATCCATTCCCAGAATAACATCATAGTCCGCCAGCTGCAATGCATACAATCTCGCCGGCAACTGGTGATTATCGATCATAACCGGAGACTCTTCCAAACACAGAGGTGTAATCATGAAATCTCCCGAAGGCATCTCAACGTACATCTCACAAGTTATCTCTGAAGTCGGTTCCTCAATACATGCCATGAAATCCTCAAAAATAAAAGAGTGAGAAGCACCAGAATCAAATAAGACACGAGCTGAATGACCATAAAGCATAATCGTACCTTCCACAAGATGGGCTGCAACAGCATCAGCTCTAGTCATATGTGAAACCTTGCCTTTCTGCTTCTTTGATCCGGTCGAGGATTGCTGAGAAGACGCCGACGCTTGGGAAAAGAACTGTTGAGCTTGCGGTGCAGGAGGAGGTCTGAATTGCGACTGCTGAGGTTGAGGAAACTGAGGAGCTTGCAATTGTTTCGGCCTCAGCGGGCAATCCCGAACCACATGACCTGGCTGGTCACACCGAAAGCAAACAACTGGAAGAGAACACGGCTGGCCCTTGTGATGACCACCGCATCTCCGACACGTCCATGGCTGACTGACAACTGAACTCTGACGAGTCTGAGTAGAAGGTGCTGTCGGCTGCTGAACTACATCTGTACCGGACGGCTGCTGGAAAAACTTCTTCTTCTTCTTGAACCTTTTGAACTTGGTCTTGGAAGGAGAGGAAACACTGCTAACCTCTGACTGGACTGAGGGAACACCTGGCACTGGCGGTCGGTACACCTGCTGAGACTGTACTGCGGGCTGAACTGACCCTGCCTGAGGATATCCACCCGGTCTCGTCATCTCCAGCTCAAGTGCCACAGCTGTCTGGCACGCACTATCAAGATCTGCAACGCGACTAGCAATGAGGGGCATCTTCAATTCCGGCCTCAAACCTCGCAAAAATTGTTGTGTCTTCAAAGCTTCACTAGCCAGCACATGGGGCGCATACTGACCCAATTCCATAAACTTATTCCGATACTGAAGCACAGTCATACTGGCTTGAGTCAGCTCCATGAATTGATACATTTTTGCCATTTGCAAACAGGCAGGAGTGTAAGCACGCTCAAAAGCAACTGCGAACTCTGCCCACGTGATCTGCCGAAGAGGTCTTGAATGAAAAGCAATCTTGCCACTCGGCTTTCCACCACGTAATGGCTGTACCCTGGAGTTGAAAAGCGGCAAGCATAACTTTCTCATCTTCAGCACATTCCATCGAAACAAAAACACGCTCAATAGCATCCATCCATTGCCTTGCAACCTCTGGATCAGCTTGACCATCGAAAGGAGGCGGATTAAACATCAAGAACTCTTTTAAAGCCTTGCCTCGACTGCCAGGCACTTCAACCTGAGGAACAACAATCGGCGCTGGAGGAGGAGCAACTCGTACAGCAGGAATAGCAGGGACTGCAGGAGGAGGTGCAGAACCGCTATCTTCCCTGGGCGCATCTCGAGGAGCACGAGGAACTCGAGGAGGTCTTCCTCGACGAGGCGGCATAATTACTCTGTCGAGATCATAAAACAACAATAAAATCCATCAATCACACAGAAAACACCCTAAGCCAGCAATAGATGACACGGGACTAGCTCTGGACAAACGCAAATTTCAATTCCTTATACAGTTCCTCAACATCGCTCTGATACCAACTGTAACGACCCAGAGTTCAGGATACCGATACACCGATAACATCGATACACCGATAACATCGATACACCGATACCAAGAACTGGGGAAGCCACCCAAGAGGCTGATGAGGCCCCTGAAGGGTTAGTAAGGTTAAGTCGAGGGAATGTATAACGAACTGCAATTTGGAACACGTAGATTACAATTAAGTAATAAAATTAACACAAGTGCGGAAGCAATTCAAAATAACCAGAGTGATATATATATATATACTAGTCCAGATAAACAAAAGTACTAGTCCACAAGAGTACAACTACACGGGCATACCCCGGCAAAGGTACCACAAAAGCCTCAAAAAGGCGGCTCGACTAAAGCTGGCAGCTAGACGCGGTCTCCGAAACAGCTCACAAAGCATCGGGAGACGACGGGCGCGGCTCACCTGAAAGGAGAAGGGTGAGTCACAGCCAGACTCAGTAGGGGTCACGCGGATCCCTACCTCGCACTAACAAGCATTCATGCATAAATAAAAGCAACTAGAGCATGCATTTAATTAAAATAACAGGCAATGGCATGAATAAACTACTCAAGTAAAGATGTAAACTCTAACTAAGTAAGTAAGGCAGCTAACACATGCCACAGCTAAATAAATGCAAGCGACTAAAATAAAATCTACCAAAATAGAATAAGCCTTAACTAATCCAAACAATAAGGAAGGACAACCACTGGAGCAGAAACCAGAAGCGTCCACTGACGACTTACACTGCGTCTCAAGCACTCGCAGTCGACAAAGCGACAAGCTGAGCGTATAAACAGTACCAAACCAAGTGACCAGTCGGAGTGGCACCCGTCGATGTCAGTCCACAGTCTCCGACCACGTGTGCACACACTGACTCTAGCCTGAGCCAGGCCCTCTAGCTAGTTTTCTCCCTTGGTAGGACGCTACCATTGGCTAGGAGCCCACGGAACTAGCTTACAAACCGTGTATGGGAAACACCCCTCCGCTATCCTCAAGCGGGTCGGTACTCAACGGACCTAGGGCAACAACAGCGGCTCCATTGCATGGAAAGAAAAGCTACTCTATTGGTATAAGAAACATGCCATCGAACAGTAAAACAACATAAACATGGCACAGTTATGTAAAGGAACGCATAACAAATGGGCTGGCAACTTATAAAACCCAACAGGCAAGCGGCGGTCAGATGCCCACGCGCTACATGAAAGTAACGGTCGGAGGCTGGCGCGTTACACCAAAAATGACGCGTCTGTCTCCATCCGTCACTCCCGCCTGAGTTCCATCTCAAAAGCCTAGCAGGGAATGTGACGGTAGGGGCCCTGTGCGTTACATCCATGTAGCACGTTGGGTCACTACCGTTACATCCACCCGAGGCCAAAAACCAACGTACAACGTTCGAAATCAGACGCAGGCGAAGCGACGCGCTCGCCCAGGCGCGTCGGACGGAAGCGACGGCCGGCCGACTGGCCGTCGGGCTAACCGCCTCACTCGGTCAACGTAAAATGACGGATGGGGATCCCACCGTTACTCTCCAAATAACGCACCCTCATCGGGCCGTTGTTTGGAAATGACGCGTCCACTAAGGACCGTCAGGCGTGTGACGGTTCCTGGCAGGACCGTCACACCACCTGGAACACGGGCGGGTACGGTTTGAAAACCGGAGCCCTCCCGGATGATAAAAATCGTCGGGTAACACCGTAGAAACCTGTAACCTGTCAAACCATACAACCCAAGCAACAAAATAACAGCTAAATACCACTCATGCAAAGCCCACAATGCATGAAAATCAAGAATTAAGCTAAAACCCCAAAATCATGAAATATGAACATTAAGCATGCTACGGGGTTCTAATCGAAAGAACGAGTTGTAGGAAATGATCCTAGCGAGATCAGGATTCCATCCCCCTACCTTTTGCAAGCCGAAACCGGCGATAACACCACATGCAAGGAGGAAGAGCCACGAGGCCTTCACTCTCCGCCACGCTCCCACGATCACCAGACCACGCCAAAGTGGGCACCTACGCGTTCCTCTCGACGCGAGGAATCCATCGGTACCTCCCACGCTTCAATCCGACGCCAAAAAGCCTGCTTCCCAGGGGAGGGGAGAGACGATCGGCGAGAGGAGAGAGAGAGTGTGAGGTGAGAAAGAGATCGACGGGGGAGAGAGAGTGAGAGAGGGTGAGGGTGAGGGAATTAAAAGAAGAAAAATAAAATTAAAATATATATAATATAATTATTATATATATTAAAATCTTATTAATCTCTAATAACCCTCAAAGCTCCAAATAAATCTGGAAAAATACCAGAAAAATTCCTAAAAATCCAGGAAAATAGCCGAAAATTCCAGAATAAATACTAGAACAAAATCCATTAAGGATCATTAAGGCACGGGCCTTACACTGTGACTTCTCGGCCATCTCCTTTAGTAAAAATTATCAAGTGGTCTTGCCCACCTTGGCCATTCCTCAAACTCAACACAGATGGAGCTCACAAACAATCTGGACATTCTGGTGGAGGTGGAATCATCAGGGATTTCCAAGGCAATGTTTTATTGGCTTTCTCCCACTATTATGAGAACTGTTCTAGCCTTGTGGCTGAAGCCCGGGCCATGGCCGATGGCATTAAATATCTGCAGGCTATTTCCCTCCAACCAGCTATGGTGGAGAGTGATTCTCTTATCCTTGTCAAAGTGCTAAACAAAGAAACTGCTTGTCCTTGGGAGATCTTACCTCTTGTCAGAGAAATTTGGAGCTGTTCTCCTCCACCGAAGCTCATCTCCCACATATTCAGAGAAGGGAACTCTACCGCTGACTCTTTAGCTAATTTTGCTTGTCAATCCCATTATAATTCTTTCTTTAATTCGCAGCATAGTCTTCCAAAATTAACAAAGGGTGCTGCTAGACTAGACAAGCTAGGCTTGCCTAGCATTAGAGTGATGTAAAGGTCCATTCTTTTATGAGCAATAATACACCCCCTGGTTGTGAATCAGACTGTGGGTTCTGAATTGGAACCACATTCTGACTCACTACTAGGCAGGGATTTTTATTAAAAAAAAAGGCTAATCATTTATATTTTGCCCAGTTATAGAGATGTAATTCCTATTGAGCGTTTTACACACCCAATTCTCTTTGACATTTTTCCGGTAATAACGAAGATGGAATAAATTCTGGGGGAAGAGCAAGAGTGACTAAGCGCCCTTGATTCTAGATGACTATATCTTTTATTTTTTTTTAGTCTAGTATAGAATTAAGAGTTTTATTGTGTTTAAGATTGTAATTTGAGTTGAGAAATGTAATAAAAATAATTTTTATTAATAAATTATGTTTTGTTCAATTTGGTCTTGTTATATCTATTTTTTTGTGTTGGTTGTGTCTTGTATCGCTCTAATTTTCATGACTGTTCGTTGTCACGTTCCGAGTAGTTTCCACTGTTATCGGTTCGGGGCGTGACAGAAGTGATATCAGAGCCTAGGTTGTCTAACCCTAGGTTCTTGGCCATAAGCATAAGTTGTCTTGAGTATTAGACCCATGTCGTCCCTTTTTGTCACCTGGTAAGATTGGGTAGAGCCATGGGTTCAGTGTTAAAAACTTACTAAAGAATTTGAAATGGAATAGATAATTAACTCTTGAAAATTGTTTGTAGGACTTAGGCAGCTAGCCAGATGGCGACTGAGCGTGCCCAGTGGAGGGAGATGCAAAGGACCATTCAAGGTTTGACCCAGGCATTGTAGCAGGTAGCTGAAGGTGAAGCGAATCATGGCATTGGGGATTTGCATAGGAACTTTTGAGGATTGAATCCCCCGAAGTTTAATGGATTTACCGACCCTAAAGAGGAAGAGCAATGGATTAAGGAGGTAGAGAGGATATTTAGGGTTATGCAATGCAATGGCCAAGAGAATGTACTATTGGCAACATTCCAATTAGAAAGAGATGCAAGGGCCTAGTGGGAGTCAATCGAAGCAATCTTGCTCAGTAATCAAGCAACATAGGAAGACTTTGTAGAACACTTCAATGACAAATATTTTCAGAAAGGATTCGATAGAAGAAGGTGACAGAATTTACCTCGTTGAAACAAAGGAGCATGACGGTGGCAGAATATGAGGCCCAATTTTCAAGACTATCCCAGTATGCACCTCATTTAGTAGCGACCGAAAAGATGAAGGATAGGAGGTTTATGAATGGTTTGCGGCTTCAGTTTATTCCCTAGTTGGTGTCGATGGATATTCAAGGGTATGCAGAGATGGTGTAGAGAGCTCAATTATTGGAGGATGCCATGGAGATGGCCACGAAGGTTAAAGCCTGGATGGAGAAGAAGGAGCCCGTGAATGGCAAAAAGTGACCTAATGAAGGTGATGGATCCTCAAATGGTAAGAAGTTTAAGGAGGGAGGAAATCGGATTTGTAGCGACCCAGGATCCGAGTGCCCGAAAAGAACCGACGCAACTTGAACCTCGGCCTGCCACCCACGAGCCTGAAGACTCGGAAGGGTTAAAGGATGGTGTGAGGGTACAAGAGAATCAAAAATAATAGCAGAGCTAGCATAAAGAACTAAATAAAATGCATGGAATAAAATAAATACTCAATAAATAGCTACAAGGTCCAATGTATCTCATGTCCAAAATAAGTACAGTCAACAGAAAGAAAAGTACAAGTATACGGGGCATACCCCGGCTCTGGCAACTGGCGACTAACCCTGATTGTAGGAACGGCGGTGAGCCTCGGACGCACCTCTCAACGACCCTGCCTCACCTAAAAATACAGGGGTGAGCCTCATTTCATAGGCTCAGTAGGGATCCCAAGGACCCCCACCTCACACGAGAGAAACAAGACAGCAAGGCGCGAACAAGTACGAAAGGTAACGCTACCTAGCGGGAGTACGGCAGAAGTAAGAAGTAATAATAAATAAACGGAAAAGCTCTCTACAACTAACCGTACCGAACAAACCGACCTCAAACCGACAGGAAAACAAGCTCGTACCTGCCAGAAGACAGGAGCACCACCCACTAGAAGCAAAGCCGGATGCGTCCCCTGACATCTTACACCGTGCCTCAGTGTCTCCCTACACGCCCCAGGCGGAGACTGAGACACACAACCAGTACCACGAACATGGACTAGTTGAAGTCGCGCTCATCAGCGCGGGTCCGACGCCCCCAACCACGTGTGCACAGACAGACCATGCGCCCTAGGTTAGATCATCTAGCTGGTTCTTCCCCAAAGCCCGGACTCAAGTTGCGCAGAGGGGCCCTACGGTAACCAGCCTAACAACTGTCTCTCTCGGGTAAGCTGCTCCACCACTCCCAGGTGGGTCAGTACACGCGCGCTGTAAGAAGGTTACGACTAGTGGACGTATCACTGGAGGTAAGACTCAACTCACGGAAATCACTGATCGAAAGGAAATGGAGTGGCGATCCTCCCAAGACCATTTCTCCAAATGGCGGCCATCCCTGGACCGCAAGGCGAGCCTAGCAGTCTCCTCGAGACCGCCAAATACAAAAGGCGGCCAACCCTGAACCACAATCGGCTAACCACAGGGTTCAATGGCGGTCCATCGCAAGGCCGTTATTGCCCCCTTTGCGGTCATCAGCTGACCGTAACCACCAAGAAATGGCCATACCTTGACCTCCACCTCGCAGGGGTCCCCCCAACAGTCAAAAACACACGCCCCGAGGGTGCGTTGACCTGACCATAGAAACCCAGGGGTAGCGGTCAGTCGTAAGACAGCAACTGGGTTTGGCAGGCCTCACCGGGATTGCCATTCCTAACTGACATTCGAAACTAAATAACGGCCCCCAGAGGACCGCCCAAGAGTATGGCGAGCACGAAAACGGCGTGAATGGCGAAAAAACCCAATCCACGCCCCAATCACCCCCAGATGATGAGGAAACAAAGGGGAATTCATCCCCAACCCTCCTAGCATGATTCTGCACCCATAGATCGGTCAAAAACCCCAAGAAACGAGAGATCCGACACTCAACCCCAAAACATGCATTTTCACCCTCCCGGCACAAATACACCTCTCTCGACCTCTCCTCGGCCTAGAAATTACGGAAAATGCGGGAAAGAGGGCAAGGATCTGTCCCCCTACCTGAAGGAAGCTCGCAACCCACCGGATCACCGCCGATCTCCAAATCTCGACCGAACACGATCTCCACACTCTCACCGTGAAAATGCCACTGTCACGATCACCTCACCGCCGTCGTCGTCACCACGCCGCCGTTGTGGTCCGCTGTCCGTCACTGGAGGAGGAAGGGCACCGCGAACTCTTGGACGGGGGAGGGGGAGCTTGCAACGGTCGGCCGCGGCTCACGGGAGAGAAAAGAGAAGAAGAAGAAATAAGAAAGGAAAAAGAGAAAAGAGAAGGGGTTATTTATAGAAAATCCAGAAAATACGAAAAATATGAAAATTTGGGGGAAATCATTTTCTCTATCCTCGAAACATGCTCGACGCCCTGGTACCATCTCGGAGTAGGAGAACACAACGGTTCATCCTATACATGGTTCCAAAGGCTCGTCAGGGAAAAATACGCGTAAACTACAAAACGTGCTCCGGGACCCCCAAAAGTGATCCATAAAAAACCCCACTGATCCAGATCTAAAAAATGTCTAAAAAACCCGGGACATTACAGCCCTCCCCCCTTAAACAAATTTCATCCTCGAAATTAAAAATAAAGCACAGGAACATGGGAGAAGACTCACTCGAACAAGTAGGGATATAGCCGCCACATCTCTTCCTCTCGCTCCCACGATGCCTCGCCACCAGAGTGACACTGCCAAACCACCTTTACCAAGGGAATAACCTTATTCCGCAAGCGCTGCTCATGCCGATCCTCAATGCGGATAGGGTACTCCGAAAGGGACAAGCCTGGGGTCACCTCGGGCCAAACAGCATCCTCCAAAACATGGGAATCATCGGGCATATACTTCTGCAACATAGACACATGGAACACGTCATGCACAGCAGCTAGCTCCGGGGGTAACGGCAACTGATAAGCAAATTCAACAATACGCTCGACATTGGGAAAAGGATCAATGTAGCGGGGACTCAACTTCCCACACTTTCCGAAGCGCATCACACCCTTCATGGGAGAAACCCTCAAAAACGCCCGATCTCCTACAGCGAAGCTGAGGGGTTGCCTTCTCCGATCGGCATAGCTCTTTTGTCGACTCTGTGCTGCTATCATCTTCTGCAGAATGAAATGCACCACCTCAACACACTGCTGCACCGAATCCGGTCCTATCAGGACACACTCACCCACTTCGAACCAATCGGGCAGAGTCTGACACGGTCGCCCGTAGAACGTCTCATAAGGAGCCATACCAATGCTCAAATGATAGATGTTGTTATAGGCAAACTCCACTAATGGAAATATGTGGGTCCAACTCCCTTGCCACTCCAGGCAACATGACCTCAACATATCCTTCAAAGTCTGGATGGTCCTCTCAAACTGACCGTCCGACTGAGGATGGTACGCTGAGCTAAACGCCAACTCCGTGCCTAGAGCTCTCTGGAAGCTCCTCCAAAATCCCGAAGTGAAGCGAGGATCACGATTGGACACAATGAAGATAGGAACTCCATGCAACGGAACGATCCGCTCCGCATACAGACGGGCCAACTTATGCACACTCCAACTGACTTTGATCGGCAACAACCGAGCCATCTTCGTCAGTCTATCCATCAGCAACCAAATACTATCATGACCACTGGATGTCCTCGGTAACCCAACCACAAAATCAGTGGTCACGTGATCTCACTTCCACGGAGGAATCTCCAAGGGCTGAAGTGTACCACCCGGTCGCTGGTGCTCCGCCTTCACTTGCTGAAAGGTCAAACACCTGGCCACAAACTCCGCTACATCTCTCTTCATTCCAGGCCACCAAAACTGCCTCTTCAAATTCCGATACATCTTCGTCAATCCTGGATGCATGGCATACCGGCTCCCATGAGCCTCTCGTAACACCGCGCGCCTCACCTGCTCCTCAGCTAGGACGTACAGCCTACCTCTGAACCTCACAGCTCCATCCTCACCAAACTCCACCTCGGTCATTGATAGAATTCCAGGTAGCTCGAGGTCCGCGCGTTGAGCCTCAGTCACCTGATGATGAATAGCTGGCGTGACCGTCAAGCTCGCGAGAATAGCCAAACCCTGATCCTATGGGATCTTGAGCCTAAAAGTCATGGCCGACACTTGCTCCCATAACTTCCACTTCCGCAACAACATCTGACTGACCATCACCTTCCTGCTTAAGGCATCAGTTACGACATTCATCCTGCCAGGCTGATATAATAGAGTGAAATCATAATCCTTCATGTACTCCATCCACCTCCTCTGCCTAAGGTTAAGATCCTTCTGGGTAAACACATACCTCAAACTCTGATGGTCAGTGAAAATCTCAAACTTCTCACCGTACAGATAATGCCTCCAGATCTTTAGAGCGAAAATCACTACTGCCAACTCAAGATCATGAGTATGATATTTCTCCTCATATGGCTTCAACTGCCAAGATGCATACGCCACAACTCTACCATGCTGCATCAGCACGGCACCCAAGCCTATCCTGGAAGCGTTCGTACACACTACGAAACCTCTCGATCTCGAAGGTAACACCAACACCAGAGCAGTAGTGAGCAACCTCTTTAGCTCCATAAAGCTCCGCTCACACTCCTCTGTCCAGACAAACAGCACATCCTTCCGCGTGAGTCTGGTCATCAGGGCCGCAATGCGGGAAAAATGCTGGATAAATATTCTATAATAGCCTGCAAGCCCCAGAAAGCTCTGAATCTCCATGACCGAACTCGGCCTCGGCCACTGTACCACAGTCTTGACCTTGGCCGAGTCTACAGAAACACCATCACCAGAAATCACATGCCCCAAAAAGTACACTTCTTGAAGCCAGAACTTCTGAGCTTGGCTTACAGCTGGTGATCTCGCAAGGTCTACAATACCACTCTTAAATGATGCCCATGCTCCTCAGCAGACCGCGAATACACAAGGATGTCATCCACAAACACGACCACGAACTGGTCCAGATATGGACGGAACACCCTATGCATCAAATCCATAAACATTGCGGGGGCATTGGTGAGCCCAAACGGCATCACCAAGAACTCATCATGCCCGTACCTCGAGCGGAATGCAGTCTTCACAATGTCATGTTAGGGTGCTAAGCCCGGATACAGAGGGGGGTGAATGTATCCTTCTATTACTAATGGCCAAATAAAAACTCAGATGCTAGGCAAAATCCGGAATTAAGCTAATTCGATTAAGCAAAATAACAAGCAGGTGGAGCGAGCCTATCCAAGCATCTAGCGGAAGCAAATCAAGCAATCAAGTCACTGCTCAACAGATTTTTAGGTGGTTCGGTCCTCCAGACCTACATCCACCCCTCACTCCCAACCGGAGTGAGGCTTCACTAGCAAATGCTAGAACCAAGCAGACTCAGTCTGCGAACAAGGTGCTGCCACACAGCTTGACTAGGGGAACATCCTCCCCTCTTCCTCCCAACCGGAGGGACACCCAAGTGACTCCCAGCCACTTGGAAACCAGAGGTCACAGACCTCTCTTCCTCCAGATCGGGAGGGACTCCTGGACTTGCAACCCACAAGCCCAGAACCGGAGGACCAATCCTCCCTTCCTCCAAACTGGAGGGAACCCACAAGTAGCTCCCAGCTACTTGCAACCGGAGATCAGATCTCCCTTCTCCTGACCCACCAGGAGGAACCCGACCTCAGTCCAGAGGATCGGAAGTACAAAGATGGAAAGATAAAAAGGAAAATAGGAAAGGATGAAAAATCACAGCGCCAAAAGCTGGAAACGAAATACAAGTAATGTAGCTCTCAAGGGAGCATGTCTGGCTTGGATTTGATCCAAACGCCAGAGGACAGAACTTCAAGCTTTTCCCATTTCTTCTCTACGAACTCCTTCTCTCTCTCTCTTTTTCTCTTCTGCTTCTTCACTCTCTTTCTTCTTCTTTCGCAGGCTCTCTCTGTCTCTTCTCTTCTCTGCAACTCTTCTCTTCTTCTGCTGGATCGAACTCTCAGCACTTCTTCTTTTCTGCTATTGCTCTCAAAGCTTCGATCAGTCTCCTTCAGACAACCGAGACTTCCCTTTATAGCAACTCGAGCAGAGGCAGCACTGGGCGCGTGTGGCCTCCACATTTCCCGCCCAGGTATTTGGCCACGTGTCAGCATCTCAGGTCCTTGGATCACGTGCCTTCAGCTTCTCGAACAGTACCTGCCACATAGACATAAGAAGATATTAGTTGGATGTATATACTTGGTTCAGGTGTTAACAAAGTGTGTACAGTCAACCTGCAGCTTGAGTGTATAGACTTTGAAGTTAACAATCGAGTGTATAGAGTTGAAGGTTAACAAACGAGTGTATAGAGTTAGTTGAGTGAGCATGCAGTGTATAGACTTCACATATGAAGACATCCGCTGTTCAGACTTGAAGAATATTCAGCAATGTGCAGACTTCATTGAATGAGGGAGCAATGACAGACTTCCGGATGTATAGGCTTGTGAATGCAAATGCAATGTACAAACTCTCCAATGTATGGACTTCAAATATGTGAAGCTATGCGATGTACATACTTTGAAGAACAGCAAGTGAGTAAGTGAGTACACTGAGTGAGTGTATAGAGTTGAAGTCTTCATGCGAGCTCAGTGTATAGACTTGCAGACTGATGCATTAATAAGCCTATCAGATGTATAGACTTAGATGTAAAAACATGTAATGCAACACAGTGTATATACTTAGAACATATGCGTTATGCAGACTCGTCCATTGTATACACTTGCACCGACCAATGTATAGACATGAAGATGCGAAGCCCTCGTTGAATAGACTTTGAGACCTTATGCATGAACAGTGCGCCAATGTATAGACTTCAGCTTGAGACGCTTACAGAGACGATCGGATGTATGGACTTGATGCCTGAAACGCTCTCTAAGATGATGAAGTCTGTATAGACTTTACAGTGTATGGATCCTCAGTGAGACGCAAGTTGAGACCATGCAATGTGTAGACTTCATGTTTAACATGCATGAGAACCAGTGTATAGACATGCTGTCCTCACAGCTGACGACTCCAGTGTATAGACTTGTACAGTGCAGCGAGTGTACAAACTTTGAGTGTTAGGGCCAATGTATAGACTTGAACGTGCACTGTGGATGTATAGACTTGAACGTGCGCTGTGGATGTATGAACTTGATGATCCACTGTGGATGTATAGACTTGACTGAGTGAAGTCGATGTACAGACTTGCCTATGCAAAGCCACTGTACTGACATTGAAAACGTGATGCCAGTGTACAGACTTGAAGAACAGTTCAATGTATTGACTTAGCGTTGTATAGACTTGGGTTTGAATGCTTGAGCTGAAGACAATGTACAGACTTAGCGATGTACAGACTTGGCCAGTAAAACGTAGGAAAAGGTATGAGTGTATAGACTTGGCAAGCGTAGGAAAAGATGTAGAGTGTACAGACTTGGTGAAACAAAGTTCAGTGTATAGACTTGGTGAAATGAAGTCCAGTGTATAGACTTCAAAAGCTTGAAGGCCCAATGTACAGACTTTGAAGAGTCTGAACCAATGTACAGACTTTAAAGGCTGTGAATAGCAAGGCATGCTGTACAGACTTGAAACCTATGAAGATAGAGTGTATAGACTTGAAAGTCTGAAGGCGATGTGCATACTTGCTGAGTTGACGCTACAGCCCAATGAGTTGACGCTGCAACGTATATACTTTACGTTCAACTGAGGATGTATAGACTTGCTGAGTTGACGCTACAGCCCAATGAGTTGACGCTGTATAGACTTTATCTTCCAGCGTATAGACTTGATGAATGCATGAAGACATTGAATAAGACCCAGCGATGTGTAGACTCTACAGTGAATATATGACCCAATGTATACACTTGATGCAATGCATGCCGATGTACATACTTCTAGAAATGATGCACTGTTGACGCTGTACAGACTTCAACACAGGGAAGACTCTAAATGAGACGTTGGCAGAGACAATGCATGAGACAGTGAAGGACCGATGTATAGACTTCACCAACACGAACAGGCTGCACAGTCCACTGTATAGACTTGATGATATGAACTTCAGGAGCATATGACACGGCTGTACAGACTTTGTTACCCAAACGAATGAATAGACTTTGCCACAGTCTAATGTATAGACTTGAAGAAACTGAACTGAAGAGTCGACGCATCATCTCAAGGAGTTGACGCACTACTGTGGAGACTGTGCAGATAGAGTGTAGACAGAATTAAATAGAGCATGTTATCTGACAGCCATATGAACTCAATTCACTTACATGATAAAACATGAATTAATCGAGCAGAAAAAAGGAAAGCATTATGATCAGAGAATGACTGAATAATAGCATGATGACACACACAGCAAGATGACTCACAGTGATTAACTCACATCAAAAACCAATCATCAAAACCATCATCAAAACCACAGGGGCACAACAATCTCCCCCTTTTTGATGATGGCAATACTACACTGTGAGTAATGCTGATGACACACACTATTCTCCCCCTTTGACTTCATCAAAAAGAAAGTAGTTTGAGAAATTAAAGCATGTATAAAAATTCAGTCAATTTCTCCCCCTTGCAAGAACATGATTCTCCCCCTTTAAGAGTTTCAGCAAAAGCATGAGTTAGAGATGATCAAAAGGAACCTGCATGCAATGATTGAATGACATTCTCCCACTTTGGCAAACAATCTCCCCCTTTGGTAGAATCATAATAAACCATGGGAAGGGGTATGAATGTAGATGCAGATACCAGAAATATGAATGTCAGAGCATAATTCTTCTCCTTCTATGCAGCATGATGCATATGACAAGGAGGCTCCCCCTCAATAAATGGAACCTTATGAAATGAATGAGAAGGAGACCACAGGGGCAAACAAGGAGAAGTTCAGGTCAATGAGCAGAAGAGGTTCAATTAGCAGATTTTTAAAGAAGCTCCAATCTCAGAAAATTTAATCAGATTTTCAGAGAGATATCAATCTCATAAATCCAAAACATAAGTTTTTCAAAGTCTTCCATTATAAGGGCTTATGAATGAGCTTTATTGAACAGCATGGTTTAAACATGATGTATGTAGAGTTTATCAATAAAATTCTGTATTGATATCTAAAACCATGGTTTAATAAAAATGAACCAAGCCCTCATATTTATCTTGATAAAACTCCCTTTCCCTTACGCAATCAAATTTATTGACTTCTTTCAGAATTACATGCATCAGTATTGAAATCAAGCAATTATGAAGTCATATGATTTTGTCTAGGGTTGTAGCAATTTGATTTTAGCATCAATATTCAGATATTTCAATTCGTTCAACAATTTTCATGCTACAAATTTTACGAGCAGTCTAGTTCAGTGCACACCTTGTAACTAGATGATATACCTTGATCAGAGGCCAATATCCCTAAGCACTTAGTGTGACTAACTGTCATGCTATATATGAACAGAGATAGCATTTACACATCATGACACACTCCAAATCATTTCTTGATGAGTGAGTTGTATTTCTCAGTGTGCATGCCATTGCTCTGCCTGAATTTCAATGAATTCTTAATCAGAGTTAACTATGGTATCTCATGACACAGTCCTTTGGACATGTGTTTCTCAGTGACCAAGGTCATTGCTCTGACAGAAAATACCCTTTAGACATTTCAGAAAAATTCATTTGCTTCAAATCAATAACAATTTCATGTACTTAACCAAATAAAGTCATGTATTCAATAATGTAGATTTCAGAAGATTTTACAAGACACAGCATGAAACAGATGGTTAAGGTTTATTAAACATGCTTCAGATATTTTTAAGAGATTTTAAAGCCAAACTCATTGAATACATTAAACTTAAACCACATGAGTTATTTCAGTCATTCATAAAAATGTATAATAGAAGATTTCTAGTTCAAGAATTTTCAGATTTATGATCGAGATAGTCCCATTGAAAACTTCATGAAAGACTGATGGAATTCTAAAGCCAAATGATACCAATTGATAGGAGAGATTTTGAGGCTCAATGATTTCTGATATTATCAAGGTTTGTCAACTAAGATCAATGATGAAGGGTATGCAATGAATTCTCACAAGAGTATGCATTTGACAACCTATATGCGATGCATTGACTCCCCCTAACACTATGCATTCAGACAATCTTTTTGGCATTTTTCATGAAATGCAATGCAATTAACTACATACTTGTAAAGACTCAACATGAATGCTATGCAAGGACATGCAATTTAGATTTTTCAGAATGTAATTTGTTTTCAGAGTTTATGCATTTCAACAATTACCAAACAACTACAAATGATAGATATGCAAGAATACATCAAATCAGATATGCAATTAATTTCAAAATGAGAAATGCAGAGAAATTACCTGAAATATTCAGAAGTGTTTTCATTCTTGAGTGCCTTGGATCATTACCCCTTTTATTCCAGTCCCAAGGCACACCTGCAAAACAAAGTTTATTTTGCACAAACAGGTACCCAAGAAGTCTTGGGTCCTGACATGACATTATCACTTCTAACAGGTTTTCTCAGCACCTTTTTAACTTGATAGCAAGGAGCAGCAGTTTTCAGATTTGATTTATGCACATTCTTGTTAGCATGAATTCTATGTGCATATACATGAGATTTTCTGTTAACAGAATAAAAATTATGTTTACCAAAACCAGTTTGGTTTTGATATCCTGCCAGCCAACAGGTTGCAGCCTTGTGACCTGGCTTCCCACAATGATGGCATGTAAATTTCGCAACATGGAGTTTAGCAGAGTTATTCTGAACATGCCAACAATCTCCAGCTCTGTGGCCTGGCTTCCCACAATTATAACATGAAAGTTTTGCAAATTGTTTTACAGGGAATTTAGCATGTTTGAGATTCACATTTCTACCCTGAATATGACAACAGTCCTTGACTGTATGGCCATGCTTTCTACAGTGAGAGCAATTGAGAGAATTTCTTCTAAAAGAACCTGACCAGCATTCAGAGGCCTTGTGACCAATTTTGTTGCAATTAAAACATATGATGTGCTGGTTCTTTGAAACAGATTTGTTCTTGTTAAAGACATGCTGATTTGTAAAGTGTTTTGTATGATATGAACATGATTTTTCCTTACTACTTGCAAACCAGCAATGAGTAGTAGTGTGTCCTACTTTATCACAATTAGAACATGTGACATTCTTTTTCTGACCAGACACAGATTTTCTAACATGCTTTTTGTCATCTTTTTTCATCACAAAACAGTTACTCATAAGATGTCCATACTTACCACAAAAATGACATGAGCCATTTGATTTCTTTAAAACATGGCATTTATCTGATGAGTTTTTAGCATGCAGATTGTTCCTTTGAATTTTTGATGTTTTATGATTTTTATTTTGTTTTTCTATTTTCTTAGCCTTGTACTGAGGTGGAGATGAAGTAGATGGCTTCTCCTGTTCAGAGGATTTAACAAAAACAGTTTTCAGGTTGGCTCCATCAGCCTTCCTCATGACTGGACTGTAACCCAGTCCTTCTTTCTTAAAATTAATCTTTGTTCCCAGTATTTTCTGAACAATGGGCTGTTTGTCTTTTGATGTTATGGCTACATTTGAAGCATTTACAAAGGATGTCATTACTTTGTTCTGCAAAGCCTTTTTATTTAGATTATTGTAGCCCAACCCTTCCTTTTTGACATTGACTTTTACACCTAGCAGCTTGTCTAGGTTTTCTTGCCCATCAACAAATTTAGACAAGGATTTCCTCAAGTCTTGAATCTCATTTTCAAGAGATACAATGTTTATTTCATAGCTTGCAATCTCTTGTTCACTGCAGTTGACAACTTCATTCAAAACTTTGTTAGTTGTTTTGTATTTTTCAATTTCCTTTCTCAGCTCATCTACTTCATCAGTTTCGTTTGTACAGATGACTTTTCCTTTCTCCAATGTGAGAAGTCTTTCAGACATGGCACTGTTTAACAATTTTAATTTTTCAACTTCTTCTTTAAGCTTATCATTTTGAACCAATTCATTTATTAGAAGCTGATCTTCTGAATTGGCTTCATGTTTTTTTCCAGCCTCAAATTCCTTCAATTCTTTTTGTTGTTTTTCAAAGTCTTTCTGTAATTGTAAGTTTACAGATTTTATGGCATTCAATTTTTCAATCAGCAATGTGTTCTCCTTTTTAAGTTTCTCTAAACTTTTTTCATTTTCTTTGGAGAGATTTTTGAGAGAATCATTCTCACTTTTCAGCTTGTTTAGATCAGATTTAACACATTCAACTTCTTTCAGCAAATCCTTACTCTGAACAGACTCATGACAAGTTTGGCTAAGCTTCTTCTCAAGTTCAGAGTTTTCTTTTACATGCTCTTGATTCTCAATTTTCAGCAATGAAATTTGTTTCTTCAGCATTTGAATATCAGACATACAAGTATCATGAACATTTTTTAGTTCAGCACAGTTTTCACATAGAGAATTGAAACTGTCTGACCTACTATTCTTCTTCAATTTTTTGTATTGTTTTCTTAACTGTTCATGAGACTCTAATAATTCAGCATATGAATTCTCCCAATCATCCAAAGTATAGTTCTCAAAGGGATTCACCTCATTATCATCATCTTCTTCATTTTGGTTGCCTTGTCCACTTCCTCGAGCCATCATGCAGCTCGTTTGATTTCCTTTCCCGGCTCTCTTCATCATCTCCAACATATCCCTTGCAGATCTGCAATCAAAGAAACATGAATGAAAAGCTCTATCAGTAGCTGCCTTCATTAGATTTATAGCTATTTGATTCTCTTCATGCATTGATATGTGACTGTCAGTCCATTTGGACTTTTTCATTGAAAACGTGACATTGTACAGACACTGTACAGACATTGAAAACGTGAAGCCAGTGTACAGACTTGAAGAACAGTTCAATGTATTGACTTAGCGTTGTATAGACTTGGCTTTGAACGCTTGAGCTGAAGACAATGTACAGACTTAGCGATGTACAGACTTGGCCAGTAAAACATAGGAAAAGGTATGAGTGTATAGACTTGGCAAGCGTAGGAAAAGATGTGGAGTGTACAGACTTGGTGAAACAAAGTTCAGTGTATAGACTTGGAGAAATGAAGTCCAGTGTATAGACTTCAAAAGCTTGAAGGCCCAATGTACAGACTTTGAAGAGTCTGAACCAATGTACAGACTTTAAAGGCTGTGAATAGCAAGGCATGCTGTACAGACTTGAAACCTATGAAGATAGAGTGTATATACTTGAAAGTCTGAAGGCGATGTGCATACTTGCTGAGTTGACGCTGCAGCCCAATGAGTTGACGCTGTATAGACTTTGTCTTCCAGCGTATAGACTTGATGAATGCATGAAGACATTGAATAAGACCCAGCGATGTGTAGACTCTACAGTGAATATATGACCCAATGTATACACTTGATGCAATGCATGCCGATGTACATACTTCTAGAAATGATGCACTGTTGACGCTGTACATACTTCAACACAGGGAAGACTCTAAATGAGACGTTGGCAGAGACAATGCACGACATGGTGAAGGACCGATGTATAGACTTCACCAACACGAACAGGCTACACAGTCCACTGTATAGACTTGATGATATGAACTTCAGGAGCATATGACACGGCTGTACAGACTTTGTTACCCAAACGAATGAATAGACTTTGCCACAGTCTAATGTATAGACTTGAAGAAACTGAACTGAAGAGTCGACGCATCATCTCAAGGAGTTGACGCACTACTGTGGAGACTGTGCAGACAGAGTGTAGACAGAATTAAATAGAGCATGTTATCTGACAGCCATATGAACTCCATTCACTTACATGATAAAACATGAATTAATCGAGCAGAAAAAAGGAAAGCATTATGATCAGAGAATGACTGAATAATAGCATGATGACACACACAGCAAGATGACTTACAGTGATTAACTCACATCAAAAACCAATCATCAAAACCACAGGGGCACAACATGTCAGACTCTCGGATCCTCAACTGGTAATAACCCGACCATAAGTCGATCCGCGAAAACACCTGGGTCGACTGAAGCTGATCAAACAAGTCATCAATCTGCGGCAACGGATACTTGTTCTTAACAGTCGCCTGGTTCAACTGCAGGTAGTCGATGCACAACCTCAAACTACCATCCTTCTTCTTCACGAACAATACGGGCGCACCCCAAGGGGAAAAGCTGGGATGAATATACCCCTTGCCAAGAAACTCCTACAACTGCGCCTTCAACTCTCTCAACTCAGCCAGTGCCATTCGGTAAGGGGCCTTCGACATAGGCACAGTACCTGGCACCACCTCAATTACGAAATCAATCTCCCACTGCGGTGGCAACTCCTCGGGAAAAACATCAGAAAATTCACACACAATCGGAATATCCTCCACTTCCGGACACTACTGATCAACCAGGACCACTGAAGCGTGAAAACCCTGGCACCGCCCATCAAGCAATCTACGGGCCTTAATGGCCAAAATAGTAAAATAGGGAGATGAAGACCAGATACCTTGGAAGTAGAAGGTGGGTCTGCTAGGATGCTGGAAGTAGACCCTCTTCAAGCTGTAATCCACCACGACATGATGGGCCTCGAGCCAATCAATGCCCAAAATCACATCAAAGTCTTGAAGCGGCAATGCAAAAAGCCTGGCCGGTAAGTTCCGCCCATCAACCCCATACAGGCACCTTCTCAAGGTTATACGGGGTGAGCATGAAATCACCGGTAGGTAACTCCACTGCCAGGTCACAAGACACCTCAGTCACCGACTCCTCGACACTCTGAGCAAACTCCACTGATATGAACGAATGGGATGCACCAGAATCAAACAAAACTTGAGCCGCACAACCCATAATCAGAATGGTACCTTTCACTAACTGCGACGCCTCAGCCTCTGCTCTTGTCATATGTGTAACTCGGCCTCGGGATCTCTGCCTCCCTACAGTAGCCGATCGTGTCAATTGTGAAAACTGACCCTACTGCTGGTACTGCTACGGCTGTGGTGGTAACTACTGGGGCTGAAACTGATGATGTTGTTGAAACTCGTACGGCTGACGCGGTCTCTGAGGACAGTCACGTTCCATGTGCCCCTGCTGGTCGCACCTAAAGCATATCACGGGAGCCGAGCACTATCTGCCTAGATGAGAATCCCCGCACCGAGGACATGCACCCCGAGAACCACTCACGGAGCCCTGACACTGATAGGGTGTGGGCTGCTGAACACTACTCACCGATACCTGCCCCTGCTCTCTATGATCCCGACGCCTCCTGCCAAAACCAGCGTCCCTGAACAGCTTCTTAAGCTTCGATCCAATGGATGATGAATCTACCGCTGACACCACAGACGGAGATGCCCCGGAACTGCCTGTTGAGGGCTGGACAGTACTCTGCTGCTGCACGGCCGTCGGCTGACTATGACCCGTCTGCGTCTGACCTGCACTACCCTATCCTCGAGTCCTCTGTAAATCTCCCTCTAACGCCATTGCTGCTCTGCAAGCTGTATCTTGGTTGGTCACACCCGACGCGAGCAGGGGATGCCTCAGCTCTAGCCTCAAACCCCTGACAAAATGCTTGGTCTTCAGCTCCTCATCTCTCATAATGTGCGGCGTATAACGCCCCAACTCAATGAACCCGCATCGGTACTACATCACAATCAAATCTTCCTGGGTCAACTTTAAGAACTGACGCATCTTCTGCGATGGGATAAAGGATGAACAAAAAGCATGCTCGAAAGCCGTGATGAACTCTCGCCACGCAATCGACCGAAGAGGACGGGACTGGAACGTAGCCCCCCACTCTGACGTCCACCATGTCCGGGTTGACCCCTGCAACTAATGGCCAGCCAACATCACCTTCTCCTCCTCAGCGCACTCCATAGAACTGAATATCCTGTCCAAGTCATCTAACTAGTATCGGGCTATCTCAAGATCTGACTGGCCGCTGAAAAGAGGCGGTTGGAGCTGCAAGAAATCCCTCAGCACACGGCCATGACCACCCCGAGACGATGAACCCTCGCCAGCATCACCGCCCTGCTGTTGAAGAACATACTGATACATATCCCTAAAGAACTCCTCTGCTCCGAGAACTCTTGCCTCTCTAGCTGCATCTTCTGGAAGCGCTGCCCTGCTTTGCCCCTCCTAGCCCTTGCCTGACTCTCCCTACTGGGAACGAGTCCTCCTTCTCGGTGCCATAACCCCTATTAACAAAAACAATTACCGGAATCAATAAAACACACGGAGCCCTATGCCAGTCGTCGACTGTACAGGACATTCATGGACCTTCTAAACCACTGCAATCATTTCAAGTTCTTATGTACCTTCACAATGTGGCTCTGATACCAACTGTAGCGACCTGGGATCCGAGTACCGGAAAGGAACCGGCGCAACTCGAATCTCGACCCGCCACCCACGAGCCCGAAGACTCGAAAGGGTTAAAGGATGGTGTGAGGGTATAAGAGAATCTAAAATAACAGCAGAGCTAGCATAAAGAACTAAATAAAATGCATGGAATAAAATAAATACTCACTAAAAAGCTACAAGGTCCAGTGTATCTCATGTCCAAAATAAGTACAGTCAACAGAAAGAAAAGTACAAGTACACGGGGCATAACCCGGCTCTGGCAACTGGTGACTAACCTTGACGGTAGGAACTGCGGTGAGCCTCAGACGCACCTCTCGATGACCCCGCCTCACCTGAAAACACAGGGGTGAGTCTCATTTCATAGGCTTAGTAGGGATCCCGTGGACCCCCACCTCGCACGAGAGAAACAAGACAGCAAGGTGCGAACAAGCACGAAAGGTAACGCTACCTAGCGAGAGTACAACAGAAGCAAGAAGCAATAATAAATAAATGGAAAAGCTCTCTACAACTAACCGTACCGAACAAACCGATCTCGAACCGATGGGAAAATAAGCCCGTACCTGCCAGAAGACAGGAGCACCACCCACAAGAAGCAAAGCCGGATGCGTCCCCTGACGTCTTACACCGCGCCTCAGTGTCTCCCCACACGGCCCAGGCGGAGACTGAAACACACAACCAGTACCACGAACAAGGACTAGTTGGGGTCGCACTCGTCAGCACGGGTTCGACGCCCCCAACCACGTGTGCACACACAGACCATGCTTCCTAGGTCAGATCCTCTAGCTGGTTCTTCCCCAAAGCCCAGACTCAAGCTGCACGGAGGGGCCCTACGGTAACCAGCCTAACAACCGTCTCTCTCGGGTAAGCCACTCCAGCACTCCCGGGTGGGTCAGCACACGCGTGCTGTAAGAAGGCTACGACTAGTGGACGTGTCCCTGGAGGTAAGACTCAACTCACGGAAACCACCGATCAAAAGGAAACGGAGTGGCGGTCCTCCCAAGACCATTTCTCCAAATGGCAGCCATCCCTGGACCGTAAGGCGAGCCTAGCAGTCTCCTCGAGACCGCCAAACACAAAAGGCAGCCAACCCTGGATCGCAACCGGCTAACCATGGGGTTGAATGGCGGTCCATCGCAAGGCCGCTACTCCCCCCTTGGCGGTCATCAGCTGACCGCAACCACCAAGAAGCGGCCATACCTTGACCGCCACCTGGCAGGGGTCCCCCCAACGGTCAAAAATATGTGCCCCGAGGGTACGTTGACCTGACCATAGAAACAGTCTGCAGCTGGCCGCTACCCCAGGGGTAGCGATCAGTCGCAAGACCGCAACTGGGTATGGCGGTCTCACCGGGACCGACATTCGAAACCAAATAGCGTGTAGCACCCCCAATGAAGCAATGGAGAAATCAAACTTCTTCCTAAAGAATCCTACATGAATGCCTTATATAAAGAACCATATCTTGTGAGGACTAGTATGTAAATGTACAACCCAACACCACTTTATGCCATCATGGGAAGTACGTAGTGAACTTTTTCCTAAAGAATTACACATGGAGTTCTTATATAAAGAACCAAACCATAAAAGGACTAGCATATAAATGTACAAGCCAACTTTATGCACATGGGTAGTACGTAAGTGGGTGTTCTTTTCCAACACCAAGAGAATAGGCGCCCCTTACCAAGGCGCCATTCAACAAATTGAAGACTGTCTGAACAGGCACCATTTCACTTGGGGCCACCATCCCACTATAGTATTAATATATATATATACACCATGAAGGCCAACACATGAAAGTTGCAGTCTTGTCTAAAATAGACGCCCTCTTGCAAGGGCGTCATTCTCATGAATAGGGCCACCCAGATTAATAGACGCCCTCATGCAGAGGCGTCATTTACATGAATAGTATCACCTAGATTAATGGACGACCCTTTACAAGGGCGTCATTTAATCTGTGTTTCTAGAAGGTTGAGGCACGAACAACCCCATTTAGCTGATAAAGCACCATGTCTAGATCTTGTCTGCTCAACCGGACCCGTAAAGCAATAAACCCATGCTTTGTGATCTCCTATAACTAATTCCCTCCGTAGCACTGGCAGAGGCTACTGCCATCATCAGTGCTGCTTGCAGAAGGGAATATTTCCCTTCGTTCCCTCGAAAAACGTGAAGTCTACGTCCTGTTGCTGGAGCTTTATGGGGGCGGAGAACGTGTGGCTTCATCTTTGGATTTCTATTCTGTCATCTGTACCTCGTAATCACGTCAAAAGGTAGGTGTTCTCAAGATCTGACTTAACTAGTAGTTAATATAGGTTAACATGCATACTAGTTAAATCTGGTCATTTAAGGCAGGGGTATATCAAAAGGCTTAGTGGGAAGGTTAGGCCACGCCTATCTGAAACACTAAATCTTGCGTGAGTAGATTCTCCGCCAAGTACCCCCTGTACAGCACACGGTTTATACTCATAATCTGTCCCAATTTTTGTAAATTAATCTATGTTTAAAAATTGATATCTATGAAATTAAACTCAGAAATTATTGCATGAGCATGATCGTACAATCCTGCAAATTTCCATGTCGATCTATGTCCTTGCTTCCTGATTCTGTGAATGTGTTATAAATCATGAACAGTAAGTACGTGATTAGTAGCCACCATGTTCAGAAATTTATATCTATTGAACCAGACCATAAAATTCTCGCATGAACATAGTTCTGTGATCTCAATATTTTTCTCTACCTGCCCATGTCCTTATTTCCTGATTCGGAGAAACTTTGAAAATATGAATAGTAACTAACCACCGTGTTCAGAAATTTATATCTATTGAACCAGACCATAAAATTCTCGCATGAACATAGTTCTGTGATCTCAATATTTTTCTCTAACTGTCCATGTCCTTATTTTCTGATTCGAAGAAACTTTGAAACTATGAATAGTAACTAACCGCCGTGTTCAGATATTTATATTTATTGAACCCGACCATAAATTCTCGCATGAAAGTAGTTCTGTGATCCTGATATTTTTCTCTACCTGCCCATGTCCTTACTTCCTGATTCGGAGAAACTTTGAAAATATGAATAGTAACTAACCGCCGTGTTCAGATATTTATATTTATTGAACCCGACCATAAATTCTCGCATGAAAGTAGTTCTGTGATCCTGATATTTTTCTCTACCTGCCCATGTCCTTACTTCCTGATTCGGAGAAACTTTGAAAATATGAATAGTAACTTGTATCTCAAAATGTACCTCTCTGATGCGAAGCATGACTCACTTGAAAACGGCTCAATTGGTGACTCTCCGCAGTGACATCAATTAATTGAAGACACTACAGAGGGGCGCCAATTGACCAGAGCCTTTACATCAAATAGCGACACCCCTAGGTGTCTTCAATTAAATGAAGACACTTTGAGAGGGCGCCAATTCCATTTTTGAAAAAAATATAAACACCGCATTAGAAATTTTATATCTATGGAATCAAAACCCAACAATTTTACATGAGCATGATTCTGAACTTTCGAGAATTTTCTCTACCTATTCATATCATTACTTTCTGTTTCTGAGAAACTTTTACGGTATGAATATTATATGAATAGTGTTTTGAGTCACAGAATGTACATGTCCGATGTAAATCACCTCAATTTATTGAATAGCGAAACCCAACAATTTTGCATGAGCATGATTCTGAACTCCCGAGAATTTTCTCAACCTGTTCATATCATTGCTTTCTGTTTCTGAGAAACTTTTACGGTATGAATAGTGTATGAATAGTATTTTGAGTCACAGAATATACATGCCCGATGTAAATCACCCCAATTCATTGAATGGCGACACCCCGGAAGACTTCAATTCTTCAATTAGCGATACCCGGGGTGACTTCAATTAAATGAAGACCCCTCAGAGAGACGTCATTTACTTTTGTTATTTTTTTATTTTGTAAATAACGCCCACCCCCTATGTCGCTAATTCGTTTCCGATTTTTTTATTTTATTATTTTCCTGGTGAAGGTGCTTCTAGTTGAGACGATTCCAAATATTTTTTTTTCATATTTTTATGGAACCCGAAAGGCCACCAAAATACCTCGGAAAGGGCGAAAGAATTAGAGAACGGGATATAACTGAAACCCATTCTTGATTTAAATGAAGACACCCCAAAGAGGCGTCATTTCCATTTATATTTTTTATTATTTTTATTATTTTTCACCTTGCCGCTAATTCTTTAAAAATTTGGAAAAATGGAGAAAAAAATTCAAAAAAATAGAAAAAAATAGAAAAAAGTATAAAAAGGTGAGAAACCCAAGAAAAGTGGGAAAAACCACTCAAACAAGGTCAATTTGAGGGTCAAATTGGGATATTATGATATAATATGAGATGTACTCACAGTAATGTTAATTTTAGCGTGTCTACAACCCCCAGGCGCCAATTCAGTCTGTTAGCTGTCGATCTTCGTTCTGATTACTTCTTTGTCTCGTGATTCGTATCGATATAACCCTAGTACATGTTCCTGCATCATATATGCCCTTGAACTCTATTCCTGGAATCTACCTTATACTCTTACAATGGCAACCCTTGAAATTCTATATTGGCTATAAATGAGAGTGGATGTCAAAAGAAATACATGAAATGATGTGCATATAGGGCTCGGTCTGGTCTTGGGAGGAGCGCCTGAAGGTACTTGTGCCCATAGGAGTTTATTGACCACGGTGTTTGGCATTGCACTGAACTACTTGCTTGACTTGACTTGCTTGGCCCAGAATGGCCAATACTTGACTTGAGGCCCGCAGAAGGGCGAAAGTACTTGCTTGCTTGACTTGAGACATTCCACACTTACTCTCTCTCTACTTGCATGACTTGACTCACGTGGCCCGAAAAAGGGTAATTACTTGCTTGAATGAAATGAATGAAATAGCCAATTCCATTACACTACTTGTTATTACACAAACTTGAGATTACTTGCTTGAATATTGCTTATTATCTTCTTGGAAAGACTCGCTTGAATACCGATTTCTTGGAAAGACTTGTGCAATCACTTGGCAATTACTTGTTAGTTCCTTATTGATACATCTTATTGATATTCATGTGATACTCTCTTGATACAATTCTTGATACTCTTGCTTGATCCAACATGCATCATTATACCGCATGAATTTGTAATTAACTTAAAGATTGTTAGAACTTGAGATGTAATTCCTACTGAGCGATTCGCTCATCCAGTTGCTTCCTAATATTTTAAGATAATTCGGATAGCAACATCCACCCAAATGAGAATGAGACCGAGTGAAGAGTGCTAGAGTCAACGATCGTCTACTATCAGCTAGTCGTGTCTTTTGATCTTCTTGAGTCTCCTTTTGTATTTTCTAGTTATGTTTGGTCTAGTCGATTAAATCCTTGTTAAGGCATGTAGCCTAGTATTTAGATTTGAATAAGGAATGTCATAGATTAGAATTATTATCATTTGGTCAATTGGATAATTGTCATCTTGGACATTGGTATTAATTTAGAAATTTAATCTTAGTTACGATTTAGATAAATTGCGCACTCTGTCTTTTGTCAAAAAAAAAAAATGTATACCGCTCTGATTAAATGGTTCTACATAAGCTGGCCACGACCTCAGGTATCTTTCGCGCTCGGGGCGTGACAGTCTTCGTGGTATCAGAGCCTAGGATTTCAATTTCCTAGGGAATAAGAAGTCAGGAAATTAGGAGTCATGATCAAAATCTAGGAAACCCAAGTCTAAGGATAGGTTTACACCATACTCAGTGAGATGGATAGGGCCACGGGTTAAGTTCTTTGATGACATTTGACCTTATCGTTAAATTTGACCTTTGACCCCCCTATAGTTATACAGGACACTTGACCTTATGCCTAACAATGATACTTAGTAGGCTTAAAAAAAATTCCTTGTAGGATCATGGCTGCTGAGAAAGCACAATGGCGCGAGATGTAACACACCGTGCAAGGTCCTACATAGGTGCTACAGCAAGTGGCGTAAGGCGGAGCTCACCGTGGAGCCGGTGACCTTCATAGAGATTTTTGTAATATGAACCCACCAAGGTTCATGGGTTCGACTAACCCCGAGGATGCCGAGAATTGGCTAAAGGAAATTGAGAGAATTCTCTACATAATGCAATGCACATATGAAGAAAAAGTCTTATTGGCCACTTTTCAACTGGAGCGAGACGCTCAAGATTGGTGGAAATTCGTCAAAGCAACATTGCCTAATGACCGTGCCTAATGGGATGACTTTGTTGAACACTTCAATAGCAGATACTTTTTCAACCGCATTCAGGAAAAGGAGGCTGCGGAATTTGCCGCACTAAAACAACGAACCTTGCCTATGGCCGAGTATGAAGCCTAGTTCGCAAGATTGTCCGTGTATGCACCTCACTTGGTGTGTACCGAAAGGATGAAGGCTAAAAGGTTCCTCACGGGCTTCGGCCCCACTATATTACACACCTCGCACCGATGGACATTCGAGTCTATTTGGAGATGGTTAGGCATGCCCATTTGCTCGAGGACGCCACTGAACTATCTAACAAGATTCGAGGAAGGGACAAGAAGAAACATGTCACAAGCCCGGGAAATTTCAAATTACCGTTCAACAAGAAGCGGTCCTACAATGGAGGAGAATCCTCCATGGGGAATACATTTCATAGGAGTAACAAGCCATTCTCCACTACTACACCTTCTAAGGAAGTTTGTAAATACTGTGACAAAGCTGGCCACAAGACAAAGGAATGATGGAGGAAGTTAGGAGCCTGCCTCCGATGTGGGAGCCAAGAGCATCGAATCCTAGACTGTCCATTGAAGAAGGAGCAAGCCACTAAGGAGGAGAAGCGTTCGATGAAGAATCAAGGCCGTCTACAAGCTCTCTAAGAAAACGGAACCAACAGAAGGTGGAAGCATGGAAGGTACACTAACTGTTTGCTCTAAAACCGCTAAAGTTTTATTTGTTACCAGAGCAACTCATTCAATTATTTCTAAGACGTTTACTGCTCTATTTTCCAAGGAGCCCGAATGGTTAGACTTAGCCATAACTACACCCCTCGAGAATACATCTGATATCACTCATCGTTACCTGAATTGCAAGGTTATGATTAAAGGGAACAACCTCCTATCAACCTGATAAGCCTAGATATAAAGGGTTTGTCGACTGGATGGCAAGATAACTTTTGTGGATTTTTCCAGCTGGTTTATATTAGCCCTCAGAATAGAACCCCTCTTATCTTAGCTCTTCGAGCTAGCAAAAGAAAAGGTTGCGTGGCTTTTCCTAGCCTTTGTGACTGCCACAAAAGGTTAGGAGACGGAGTTTGAAGACACCCGTGTAATTCAGGATTTCCCTGATATTTTTTTGAAAGAATTAACCAGCTTACCCCCCTAAAGGGAAGTGTCATTCACAATCGACCTTGTCCCTGGTGCTGGTCCCGAAATTGAAGAAGCATGAAGAGAATTACCCGATGCATGACTTAGAGCTAGCCTCGGTGGTATATGCCTTGAAGATCTGGAGTTTCCAGTTGGTAACCATACTTTTCTCAAGGTATCTCCTGGCCGAGGTATTATAAGATTCAGTGTTAAGGGCAAGTTTACACCAAGGTTTATTGGTCCATTCGAAGTGCTGGAAAGAGTAGGCGAGATTGCTTATCTCATCGCCTTACCTCTGCAACTATCAGAGGTGCACAACGTATTCCATGTTGCTATGCTGAAGAAATACGTGCACGATCCTTTCCATGTCATTGACCACAATGACTTAGTGATACAAAAGGACCTTACTTATGAGCAGAAGCCAATGAATATCCTCGACCGAGAAGTTCGAGTTCTAAGGAACAAGACGATTCCTATGGTCAAAATCCAATGGAATCGATGCTTAGAACAAGAAGCTACATGGGAGACTGAAGAGTCTATGAAGAGAAGATTTTCAGAGTTATTCTAGTTGTAAGTACTTCGCATCCTTCCTATCTCCATATATACAGTTGAATTTGGGGACCAAATTCTTTTAAGTGGGGGAGGGTGTAGCACCCCCAATGAAGTAATGGAGAAATCAAACTTCTTCCTAAAGAATCCTACATGAATGCCTTATATAAAGAACCATATCTTGTGAGGACTAGTATGTAAATGTACAACCCAACATCACTTTATGCCATCATGGGAAGTACATAGTGAACTTTTTCCTAAAGAATTCCAGAGTTCTTATATAAAGAACCAAACCATAAGAGGACTAGCATATAAATGTACAAGCCAACTTTATGCACATGGGTAGTACATAAGTGGGTGTTCTTTTCCAACACCAAGCGAATGGGTGCCCCTTACAAGGGCGCCATTCAACAAATTGAAGATTGTCTGAACAGGCGCCATTTCCCTTGGGGCCACCATCCCACTATAGTATTAATATATATATATACACCATGAAGGCCAACACAAGAAAGTTGCAGTCTTGTCTAAAATGGACGCCCTCTTGCAAGGGCGTCATTCTCATGAATAGGGCCACCCAGATTAATAGACGCCCTCATGCAGAGGCGTCATTTACATGAATAGTACCACCTAGATTAATGGACGACCCCTTATAAGGGCGTCATTTAATCTGTGTTTCTAGAAGGTTGAGGCACGAACAACCCCATTTAGCTGGCAAAGCACCATGTCTAGATCTTGTCTACTCAACCGGACCCGCAAAGCAATAAACCCATGCTTTGCGATCTCCTATAACTAATTCCCTCCGTAGCACTAGCAGAGGCTACTACCATCATCAGTGCTACTTGCAGAAGGGAATATTTCTCTTCATTCCCTCAGAAAACGTGAAGTCTACGTCCTGCTGCTGGAGCTTTACGACGGTGGAGAACGTGTGCCTTCATCTTTGGATTTCTATTCTGTCATCTGTACCTCGTAATCACGTCAAAAGGTAGGTGTTCTCAAGATCTGACTTAACTAGTAGTTAATATAGGTTAACATGCATACTAGTTAAATCTGGTCATTTAAGGCAGGGGTATATCAAAAGGCTTAGTGGGAAGGTTAGGCCACGCCTATCTGAAACACTAAATCTTGCGTGAGTAGATTCTCCGCCAAGTACCCCCTGTACAGCACACGGTTTATACTCATAATCTGTCCCAATTTTTGTAAATTAATCTATGTTTAAAAATTGATATCTATGAAATTAAACTCAGAAATTATTGCATGAGCATGATCGTACAATCCTGCAAATTTCCATGTCGATCTATGTCCTTGCTTCCTGATTCTGTGAATGTGTTATAAATCATGAACAGTAAGTACGTGATTAGTAGCCACCATGTTCAGAAATTTATATCTATTGAACCAGACCATAAAATTCTCGCATGAACATAGTTCTGTGATCTCAATATTTTTCTCTACCTGCCCATGTCCTTATTTCCTGATTCGGAGAAACTTTGAAAATATGAATAGTAACTAACCACCGTGTTCAGAAATTTATATCTATTGAACCAGACCATAAAATTCTCGCATGAACATAGTTCTGTGATCTCAATATTTTTCTCTAACTGTCCATGTCCTTATTTTCTGATTCGAAGAAACTTTGAAACTATGAATAGTAACTAACCGCCGTGTTCAGATATTTATATTTATTGAACCCGACCATAAATTCTCGCATGAAAGTAGTTCTGTGATCCTGATATTTTTCTCTACCTGCCCATGTCCTTACTTCCTGATTCGGAGAAACTTTGAAAATATGAATAGTAACTAACCGCCGTGTTCAGATATTTATATTTATTGAACCCGACCATAAATTCTCGCATGAAAGTAGTTCTGTGATCCTGATATTTTTCTCTACCTGCCCATGTCCTTACTTCCTGATTCGGAGAAACTTTGAAAATATGAATAGTAACTTGTATCTCAAAATGTACCTCTCTGATGCGAAGCATGACTCACTTGAAAACGGCTCAATTGGTGACTCTCCGCAGTGACATCAATTAATTGAAGACACTACAGAGGGGCGCCAATTGACCAGAGCCTTTACATCAAATAGCGACACCCCTAGGTGTCTTCAATTAAATGAAGACACTTTGAGAGGGCGCCAATTCCATTTTTGAAAAAAATATAAACACCGCATTAGAAATTTTATATCTATGGAATCAAAACCCAACAATTTTGCATGAGCATGATTCTGAACTCCCGAGAATTTTCTCTACCTGTTCATATCCTTACTTTTTGTTTCTGAGAAACTTTTACTGTATGAATAGTATATGAATAGTGTTTTGAGTCACAGAATGCACCTACCCGGTGTAAATCACCCCAATTTATTGAATAGTGAAACCCACCAATTTTGCATGAGCATGATTCTGAACTCCCAAGAATTTTCCCTACCTGTTCATATCCTTGCTTTCTGTTTCTGAGAAACTTTTACGGTATGAATAGTATTTTGAGTCACAGAATGTACATGTCCGGTGTAAATCACCCCAATTCATTGAATGGCGACACCCCGGAAGACTTCAATTCTTCAATTAGCGACACCTAGGGTGACTTCAATTAAATGAAGACCCCTCAGAGAGACGTCATTTACTTTTGTAATTTTTTATTTTACAAATAGCGCCCACCCCCTATATCGCTAATTCATTTTCGATTTTTTTATTTTCTGATTTTCCTGGTGAAGGTGCTTCTGGTTGAGACGATTCCAAATATATTTTTTCATATTTTTATGGAACCCGAAAGGCCACCAAAATACTGTTGTGACTGGTGCGATGGATTCAGAGGGGGGTGAATGAATCTCTCCTTTAAAAATTGCCCAATTAAAATCTATAACAATCAGAGATGCGGAATTAAAGCAAAATGGAGCTTCGATAGACTTGGGTCCTCACTTCAAACAACGAGAAATAGATCAGATGAATTAACCTCTAGATCTACCCTATGCAAGCTATGCAAGCTACACAGAATACTCAGTTTATCTAAACAAATTGGTTCTCAGGGAACCGGAATCAAGTGTTTAGTGTGCAAACCAAATTTCCACTAGACTGAAGAAACAGATCGGCCTATGCATACGTCTAGCGTGTCAAATAAGGCAATCAAACCACAGTAGACAAGGAAGTTTTTAGGTGGTTCAGTCCGTAGACCTACATCCACCCCGCACTCAAACCCGAGTGTGGCTTCCGCTGATACACTGCTTAAACCTCTGGGCCTCACAGCTTGCCTACAACCAGCTGAGCATCACAGCTTGCCTACAACCAGCTGAGCATCACAGCTTGCTTCCGCTGGGCAATACAGCTTAGCCATCCGCTGCCTAACAGATCTGCTGGGCAATATAGCTTAGCCGACCAGAGGAATCCTCCTCTGCAACCGCTGAGCAACACAGCTTGCTCCGCTGACTAACAGCTTGAAACAAAGGTAAAAAGAAAAATAAAAGATGATAAAACACAGCGACTGAAAGCTGTAAAAGATAGAACACAAAGTGGCTCTCAAAGAGCTAACTGGCCTGGATTTGATCCATGGTCCAGTAGAAATAGATCTTCAGATGAAGCTTCTCTTCTTCTCCTCTAACTCTCTATCTTTCTTCTTCTTCTTTGTTTCTTTTCTTCTCTGCTGCTCTCTCTCTCTTTTTCTTTCTTTTCTTCTTTGCTACTCTCTTCTTCTGGATCGTGCAGTCTCTCTCTGCTTCTGTTCTTTCAGATGAGCTCTCCTACTTCAATCACTCTTCTCACGATCAATTTCTCCAGATGGAGAAGTCTTCTATTTATAGCATCAGAGAGGTGGGCGTGTGTCCTCCATAATTCCCGCCCAGAGCGCCTTGACCACGTGGCAGCATTTCAGCTCACTGCGTTACACGTGTCACGATCCTGGCACATCCTTCATTTTTGGATCACGTGCCCTTCTTAATTTCTTTGAGCAGATGTCCTGCAAAGGTTAGAGCACAGAGTTGGTTCAAGATTTGATCTAAGCATGTACATACTTGACGCACATAATGCAGTATGCATATTAGAAAGTATGTACAATTAAGGTGAATGCACGGACATGCCACCAGAGAATGTATAGACTTTGTGTGTAATGTACAAGACGATGTACAGACTTGAAGATGAATGCTCAGACATGCCATCAACGAGTGTGTAGACTCTGCGTGCAATGTACAAATAATGTGCAGACTTGCTATGCCTAGAGTTTAAGCATGAATGCATAATGCACAA
Organism: Amorphophallus konjac; assembly: GCA_022559845.1. Taxonomy (NCBI): domain Eukaryota; kingdom Viridiplantae; phylum Streptophyta; class Magnoliopsida; order Alismatales; family Araceae; genus Amorphophallus; species Amorphophallus konjac. Next base: position 172,749,987 of record CM040119.1, on the reverse strand, counting down.
ACTATGCGTGTGCATGTGTGGACTTTGAGTGCATGACACTGCCTTACGTATGTATGCAACAGAATGTATAGACTTTGAATGCATGGTGAAGAGTGTACAGACTTTATCTTGAAAGATGCACAAATGCATATAGGAAAGTATGCACATTGAAGAGAATTGCTCAGGCATGCTATCAAGGAGTGTCTAGACTTTGCATGCATGCGACAAGACGATGTACAGACTTGCTAAAATGATGCACGAACATTTCAGCAGAGAATGTGCAGACTTTGTATATGCATGAAGCAACCGAATGCACTGACTATGCTCGTGAATGTATAGACTTGCTAAGTCATCAAAGCAACCATGTGCAGACTTAGTGTATGTGCGAGACAAATCAATGCATTGACTATGTATATGCATAAAGAGAACTGGCTATGTGGCGTGCAACTATAATTAATGCACCAATGCAAGCTATGCACGAACTAGAATAGACCTGATGCAGAGAACAGACAATGCACCGTATAGCTGCGTCAATGCAATGCCCATACTGTGTTAACGCACACCCCCTTTCCTCTTCATGCATGAAGTATATATGCTGAAGTATGAAGAACGATGAAGCATGTAGAACATTTACTAATTCTAATCTTACATGATTCATTAGTGGTTGCTATCATCAAAACTATATAACATCATCAAGGCACAGGTGGCACAACAATCTCCCCCTTTTTGATGATGGCAACACAATGAATAGATGCCATGAGATCGGTTCATGCATGCACAGACTTATGCACTAATAGATGCACAACAATCTCCCATCTCCCATCTCCCCCTGCACATTCTCCCCCTTTGCCATCAGCAAATAAGGAGGAAAGACAGGAGCAACGTTCTATGTGGTAGTTCAGAATGTGAGCACATTATGACGCAATCCTTAAAATATATGAATCGAGCAATGACTTTCTTGATGTCAATTAGGTTTAACAGTGATAGAAGGTGAGGAGAAAGAACTGGCTTTCTGAGATAGGATCATATGCTTCAGTTATAGCAATGAACTTAAGTCACATGACCATAATAGTCTAGGTCGATACAATACCTTAGTTACTTCAGAGAAAGTGAAAGGCAAGGAAAGTCACCTGAACTTATATTAAGATTAAACAATTGACACTCAATGATATTTTTTTTCTAAGGGTTACAGCAATTTCATTCACATGCTTCTGAAACATGAACTTATTGAACAGACAAGTATCATTTATGCCGTTGACATTAGGTGTATACCTTGATCAGAGGCTGATACCCCCAGTTACTAAGCACAAACTACTATATCTATTTCTGATCAAAGCTACATGAATAATTTGCACCTTTGACGTTAAGGGTATACCTTGATCAGAGGCCAATACCCCTAGTTACTAAGTGAAATCTCTCTTGTAGATTAGACCAAATGAACAGAGATAACATGAGTCACTTCATGACTTAAGGTACTCTCCATTTCTTTGATGGAGACCTTAGTTTCTCAGTGAAACTCAGTTATTGCTCTGCCACTTTGTTCACTTCTTTTTCTTTGATGATCTTAAATTTAGCTGCCCTTGTGATTTTTGGAGAGACTTGTTTAAGAATAATACATGATTCTTGGTTTTCAAACCTTAACCAACACTAAATCTGTCATGTTCAGGTACTGTGAGGACTTGTTCTATCATAATCATGAGATAGAGATTAAGAGCTATAAATGCTTTCTATCATCTTATTTTCAGAAGACAGTCTTTTAAACTTTACAGTCTATTAAAGTTAAACCTTAGTTTCAATAAGCAAGCACATGTGATTCTTATAACAGAAGGGTTGTAATAATCTCAGCTCACGATAATGAACCAATCACTAGACTGTTATCCATTCTGTGAAGGGGTTGAACTTAGTTCTGATAATGCAAACCTCCCCCTGACAATAATATGCATTTCTAAACTATGCAATGATAGCAGATGACCACTCAACTCTTATAAACCAGAAATCTTCCAGAGTTGACCTTTTATCTTATATCAGACTTCAGAAAACTGTATCACAACATCAGTATCATCCAACCCGGCAACAACAAAGTACTGACTTTCTGAGCAGCAAGACATTATTAACTCATCATTAACTCACATGAGCAGTTAATCTCTGATATGTTCAGCTCCCCCTCAGAACGAGCAGAGATATCAAACAATCACTATTTGATTTTCTTAAGGTACACAGATATGTATGTGTTCGACACAAACATGCAGATGGATGCATCTACTTATAATCATGAATTTTAAACAAAATGCATCAGTTAGCAGCATGAAGAAGGTGGATTGACAGTGATCACAGTACATAAGCAATCTAGTCATGCATGCATATTAATGACAGAGAAATACAAGATAGACAAGAGAAGAGAGTGGGGTTGACTGACCTTTGTGTGCCTTGATATTATTACCCCTTTTATTTCCTTCTTCAAGGCACATCTGCAAGTTAAGATTACTTTGCAGATTTGGGGACCCAAGATTTCTTGAGTCCTGTTAGTTGAGTAACACCTCTAACATGTGCATTCCATGATTTCCAAACTTTTCTATTGTCAAATTCAATAGCATGGTAGTCGTTCATGATATGTCCTATTCTCCCATGACGATGAATAGCACCATTCAAATTTCTCTTGATAGAATAAACATAAGTATTTCTTGGTTGAACATTTGTTATGATGTTTCTGCCATGAAAATTAGTGCTTCTTTTCACATGCCAGCACTCAAAGGCACGATGGCCAACTTTACCACACTCAAAACATGCAGAAGTTTTTTTATCAGAGACAACTTTATTCACAGAGAGAATTTGTGATTTTGAACTACCTTTCCTTCCCAAGGCATCCCAGCAGAGGGCTGCAATATCCCCCGACTTCCTACAATGGAGGCAATAACTTTTATTCTTATGAAATGTATGGTGTTTGTCTTGAGTTTTTCCAACATTAAGTTTCTTAGTAGTTAGCTCATCTAGCTCCATTGTCCTGCACTCATGCATCTTATGACCTAGTTTCCCACAATAATGACATGAAGTGATACTTGTGGGTGCATGTGAATGAATGGGGAAAATCTTTGTAACATGCATTTGTTTTTGACATTTTTCAAGACCAGTCGAACTCTTAACAACATCAGATGAAGCTTTAGCTTTCCTTTTACTTTCAACCTTTTCATGGAGGTAATAACTTTTCTTCTTATGAAATGTATGGTGTTTGTCTTGAGTTTTTCCAACATTAAGTTTCTTAGTAGTTAGCTCATCTAGCTCCATTGTCCTGCACTCATGCATCTTATGACCTAGTTTCCCACAATAATGACATGAAGTGATACTTGTGGGTGCATGTGAATGAATGGGTAAAATCTTTGTAACATGCATTTGTTTTTGACATTTTTCAAGACCAGTCGAACTCTTAACAGCATCAGATGAAGCTTTAGCTTTCCTTTTACTTTCAACCTTCTTCTGTTTTCCAACATTTTTCAGATTTTTATCTTGATTTTCAGTCCTTTTTCCAGTAAGCTGAAACATGGGTGTAACAGAACAAGAAGCCACAGAATTTTGATTTCTAACAACAGGATCCTTCTTACCTGCAGGAAGATATCCTAACCCTTCCCTTTGAAAATTTGTTTTAACACCTAGGATCCTGTTTAGGTTATCTTTTCCTTGTACAAATTTAGACAGTGAATTTTTCAGATCCTGAATTTCAGACTTCAAGGAGGTAATGCTCAACTCATAGCTCGCAATTTCAGTTTCACAGGAAATGATCTGTTGATGCAAGGCATCATTTAAACTTTTCATAGTTTCAATTTCCTATTCAAGTTGTTGTTCCTTATCAGCATCAGCTTCCTTTACAGCACATTTCCCTTTTTCAATAGACATCCATCTCTCTGATAGGACAGTATTCAGAACCATTAGCCTTTTATTTTGATCTTTCAGTTTGCAATTTTCTTCAATCAAGCTATCTTGATTCATAGCTTTTAGATTTTCAATCAATTGTTGTTCATACAACTCAAGTTCTGAATTCCTATTCCTCATATCTTCTATCTCTCCTTTAAGAGACACAACATGTTGCTCTTGCAGCCTAAGTTCAGATAGAAGATCATCATTTAATATTCCAACAGAATCACATTTATTGCATGAATTTTCGCTTATTTTCAGACTACTTTTAAGGTTGGCATTTTCACATTTTAACTCCCTAATTTCATGCAACATGGCCTTTTTCATCTCTTTCATTTCACGTTTATAAGATTTATAACACTCAAGCAAATTATCATGCATTTCAATCAATTCATCCAATGAATTTTGTTCAGATTCAGAACTTACCTTTGATAAAGAGTCGTCAGACTGATTGCTACTTTGATCCTTGGTCGTAAGGTACTTATGGTTCTCTTCACCATATCTGAGGATCAGCTCATCCATCAACTCCTTTGCATTCCTGCACTTAATCACACATGAAAGTACATTAGCCCTTATAGCCCCTTTCAACATTTTCAGGGCTTTTCTATTTTCAGTATTCATCAACTCGTGACCAATATTCCAGTCTGACTTATTCACTGGTATATCATAAGGTCCATGTTCAATCAAAATCAGCAGATTTGAATCTACGAAATTCATGTAATCCCTAAACTCTCTATGCCAGTCAGAGAAACACAATCCATCGAACATTGGAACTTCAGGCACAGAATCCATGACAATTAAACGAGATGCTAGACAATCTACACAATCAATCAAGGCACCGGAAATAGCAGGATCCACTGCAGATCGTTGGATCTAATGAATCAGTGACCCGCTCTGATACCAATTGTTGTGACTGGTGCGATGGATTCAGAGGGGGGTGAATGAATCTCTCCTTTAAAAATTGCCCATTAAAATCTATAACAATCAAAGATGCGGAATTAAAGCAAAATGGAGCCTCGATAGACTTAGGTCCTCACTTCAAACAACGAGAAATAGATTAGATGAATTAACCTCTAGATCTACCCTATGCAAGCTATGCAAGCTACACAGAATACTCAGTTTATCTAAACAAATTGGTTCTCATGGAACCGGAATCAAGTGTTTAGTGTGCAAACCAAATTTCCACTAGACTGAAGAAACAGATCGGCCTATGCATACATCTAGCGTGTCAAATAAGGCAATCAAACCACAGTAGACAAGGGAGTTTTTAGGTGGTTCAGTCCGCAGACCTACGTCCACCCCACACTCAAACCCGAGGGTGGCTTCCGCTGATACACAGCTTAAACCTCTGGGCCTCACAGCTTGCCTACAACCAGCTGAGCATCACAGCTTGCTTCCGTTGGGCAATACAGCTTAGCCATCAGCTGCCTAATAGCTTGATCCGCTGGGCAATACAGCTTAGCCGACCAGAGGAATCCTCCTCTGCAACCACTGAGCAACACAGCTTGCTCCGCTGACTAACAGCTTGAAACAAAGATAAAAAGAAAAATAAAAGATGATAAAACACAGCGACTGAAAGCTGTAAAAGATAGAACACAAAGTGGCTATCAAAGAGCTAACTGGCCTGGATTTGATCCATGGTCCAGTAGAAACAGATCTTCAGATGAAGCTTCTCTTCTTCTCCTCTAACTCTCTATCTTTCTTCTTCTTCTTTGTTTCTTTTCTTCTCTGCTGCTCTCTCTCTCTTTTTCTTTCTTTTCTTCTTTGCTACTCTCTTCTTCTGGATCGTGCAGTCTCTCTCTGCTTCTGTTCTTTCAGATGAGCTCTCCTACTTCAATCACTCTTCTCACGATCAATTTCTCTAGATGGAGAAGTCTTCTATTTATAGCATCAGAGAGGTGGGCGTGTGTCCTCCACAATTCCCGCCCAGAGCACCTTGACCACGTGGCAGTATTTCAGCTCACTGCGATACACGTGTCACGATCCTGGCACATCCTTCATTCTTGGATCACGTGCCCTTCTTAATTTCTTCGAGCAGATGTCCTGCAAAGGTTAGAGCACAGAGTTGGTTCGAGATTTGATCTAAGCCTGTACATACTTGATGCACATAATGCAGTATGCATATTAGAAAGTATGTACAATGAAGGTGAATGAACGGACCTGCCACCAGAGAATGTATAGACTTTGTGTGCAATGTACAAGATGATGTATAGACTTGAAGATGAATGCTCGAACATGCCATCAACGAGTGTGCAGACTCTGCGTGCAATGTACAAACAATGTGCAGACTTGCTATGCCTAGAGTTTAAGCATGAATGCATAATGCACAAACTACGCATGTGCATGTGTGGACTTTGAGTGCATGACACTGCCTTACGTATGTATGCAACAAAATGTATAGAGTTTGAATGCATGGTGAAGAGTGTACAGACTTTGTCTTGAAAGATGCACAAATGCATATAGGAAAGTATACACATTGAAGAGAATTGCTCAGGCATGCTATCAAGGAGTGTACAGACTTTGCATGCATGCGACAAGACGATGTACAGACTTGCTAAAATGATGCACGGACATATCAGCAGAGAATGTGCAGACTTTGTATATGGATGAAGCAACCGAATGCACTGACTATGCTCGTGAATGTATAGACTTGCTAAGTCATCAAAGCAACCGTGTGCAGACTTAGTGTATGTGCGAGACAAATCAATGCATTGACTATGTATATGCATGAAGATCACTGGCTATGTGGCGTGCAACTATAATTAATGCACCAATGCAAGCTATGCACGAACTAGAATAGACCTGATGCAGAGAGCAGACAATGCACTGTATAGCTGTGTCAATGCAATGCCCATACTGTGTTAACGCACACCCCCTTTCCTCTTCATGCATGAAGTATATATGCTGAAGTATGAAGAACGATGAAGCATGCAGAACATTTACTAATTCTAATCTTACATGATTCATTAGTGGTTGCTATCATCAAAACTATATAACATCATCAAGGCACAGGGGGCACAACAAACTCGGAAAGGGCAAAAGAATTAGAGAACGAGATATAACTGAAACCCATTCTTGATTTAAATGAAGACACCCCAAAGAGGCATCATTTCCATTTGTATTTTTTATTATTTTTTTTTTTTTGAAATAGCGTCTCCCACCTTGCCGCTAATTCTTTAAAAATCTGAAAAAATGGAGAAAAATACCGAAAAAATCCAGAAAAATAGGAGAAAATATGAAAAAGTATAAAAATGTGAGAAACCCAAGAAAAGTGGGAGAAACCACTCAAACAAGGTCAATTTGAGGGTCAAATTGAGATATTATGAGACAATATGAGATGTGTTGTATCCCTGTGGTTTTGATGTCAGCAAGCACTATGAGTATGAATGATTTATCATCATGTGTCTGCACTTGTTGGTTCTTCTGCACATTACATAAGTGCATTATCTGCCATATGCATACACTGCATCAGTGCATTCATCAGTCGATTCAATTCAATGTCGATGCGTGCTCATTATGCATAAGTCGATGCGTGTTCGTTATGCATACATAGTCAGTGCACGGTTAATTGTCTAGGCTTGTGCATTTTATAAATATGTTTCATGGTGGTAATAAGTTAGTGAATGCCTAGACTCATGCATGTTCAAGGAATAAAGTCTGTACAGAGTTTGCCTAGACTGCATCAACTCAAGTCTGTACATTCTTTGGTGGCTGTCTGTACAACCTCCATTGTCTCATTCGACCAAGTCAGTTCAGCCAGTGGTCTATGCATTGATTTGTCTCACATATACACTAAGTCTGCACACTACGTCTATACATTCATGAGCATAGTTAGTGCATTCGGTTGTTTCAATTTATATGCAAAGTATGTACATTCGCTGACAGCATGACTGAGCATCTCATCTTTAATGTTCATACTTCCCTATATGCAATTGTGCATCTTTTAAGACAAAGTCTGCACATTCTCTGCTGATATGTTTGTGCATCATTATATCATAGTCTATACATCGTCGCATGCATGCAAAGTCTGTATATTGGTGTCGCACGCACACTAAGTCCATACACTCACACGCATAGGTTGTACATCATACATTCATGCTTAAACTCTAGGCATAGTAAGTCTGCACATTATTTGTACATTGTACGCAGAGTCTGCACACTCGTTGCTGGCATGTCTGTACATTCATTTTCGATGTGCATACTTCTCCATATGCAAAATGCATCACATGCATTCAAAGTCTGTACACTCGTGGATGACATGTCCGTGCATTCATTATCGTTGCACATACTTTCCTATATGCACACTGCATTTTGTGCATCGAGTCTATACAAGCTCAGTTCAAATTTTTAAACTAACTCAGTGCATCCTCGTCTGTTCTAACATGACTATTGGTCGAGGAACTTAAGGAGGGCACGTGATCCGAGGATAAGGGGAGTGCCAGGATCATGACACGTGTATTGAAGCATGCTGAAATGCTTCCACATGGTAGAATCAATTGGGCGGGAATCGTGGAGAACACACGCCCACCTACCTACTGCTGCTATAAAAAGAACCTTCTCCTTCGAGAGAAACGGGTGATCGTGGATATATTTTAGAGGAGCAAAAGAAAAGAGAGCTTGCACGATCCAAAGAGAAGAGAAACAGAAAGAGAGAGTAGCAGAGAAGAAAAGAAATGATCAGGAGAGAAGAGAAAGAAGAAAAAGGAGAAGAGAGTAGCAAAGAGAAGAGAAGAAGTGAAAGAAAGAGAGCTCGTGAGATCGAGAGAGGTCGAGAGAGAGAGAGTGAAGAAAGTGCTTGAGGAGAAGAAGATAGAAGCTTTTCCTGAAGATTAGTCCCATTGGACCTTGGATCAAATCCAGGCCAGTCAGCTCTATAAGAGCCACATTTGTGCTATCATCGTATACAGCTTTCTGTCGCTGTGATTTCCAGTTTCTTGTTTTTCTTTTGAACTTTCTTTCAAGCTGTTAGTCAGCAGAGCTAAGTTGTATTGCTCAGCGGTGCAGAGGAGGATTCCTCTAGTCAGCAAGCTATGTTGCTCAGCGGGTGAGGTAGATACCTCAGACAGCAAGCTGTGAGGCCCAGTAGTTTAAGCTGTGTATCAGCGGAATCCACACTCGGGTTTGAGTGTGGGGTGGACGTAGGTCTGGAGGACCGAACCACCTAAAAATCTTTCATGATGTGGTTTGAATGCTAATTGTTTTGCTTCCGCTAGATGAATGCTTAGGCTCGATCTGTCTTTCTATGTCCAGAGAGCCAATTGATTGCACGCTTCTTGTTTGATTGAACACATCACTGTACTTCAGTTTCAGTAGAACTGAATTTGCTTCTAATTTCATATCTCTGAGTGTTCTAAGTTTTTATTCGGATAATATTTTAAAGGGGAGATTCATTCACCCCCCTCTGAATCACTCGCACCGATCACAACAAGATGTACTCACAGTAATGTCAACTTTAGAGTGTCTACAACCCTCAGGCACCAATTCAGTCTGTTAGCTACCAATCTTCGTTCTGATTATTGATTTGTCTCGTGATTCGTATCGATATGACCCTAGTACATGTTCTTGCATCATATATGCCTTTGAACTCTATTCCTGGAATCTACCTTATACTCTTACAATGGCAACCCTTGAAATTCTATATTGGCCATAAATGAGAGTGGATGTCAATAGAAATACATGAAATGATGTGCATATAGGACCCGGTCTGGTCCTGGGAGGAGCACCCGAAGGTACTGTGAACGTGTCACATAGACATTAGAAAGAAAAAGGAAATTAAACTTCTTAAGAGGGAATTAAGAAAAGATGATAAGATGATAGATGATGGGAAATAAGGAACAAAAGAGAGCATGTGATGCTCTAAAGGAAGGTGATCGCCAGAGGGGTTACCTCAAAAATAAGGGATGATCGCATGTACCTTGTGAAGAAGCGGGTGAGATTGTGAGTCCTTCCTTCCTCCTTCTACCGGCCGGCCGATGAAGGGGGTTCTTATATTGATTACCCTTGTAAGACAAGTGAAGACAAGCAAACAAGATGGATTAGCCAAAGTGTAGTATCAATGCTCTAAGGAAATAATATTGTGCAACATAAATATGAACACATCTTGTGTGTTTTGTTTAAACCCCTAAGAGGAGTAAAAGGTGGGAGATATGTTATAGATGCAAACAAATAGTACATGCAGAGAGAACTATATGTAATGATATATGCTGAAAGCTTCTAGCAAGATAGCTAGAACTGTGCGTGTGAGATGATCAACAAAGAAAACAAAAGAGAAGGGGGGCCCTTCTACTGTTGCTGCAGCAGTAAAGGGAGAAATGGAGAGATAGTGCTTCAACCGCAGTAGGAAGATGAAGACCGCCAGAGTAAGAAGACCCTGTCAAAGGAAGAACCTGGAAAGAAATTGTTAGCAGAAAATAAAATCTCTTCTCTATAATCTTTCTCTTTCAACCGGAATCTCTTCTTGCTCGCAAGGATCTCTCTTATAGCAGAAGTCTCCCCTCTCGCGGGTGGCCTTCAAGGGGAAGTATTTATAGAGCTTAAAATCTAGTTCTAATGGGATTAAAACTAGAGATAAACTTCTCAAACATGGATTGACTTCCATAGAAAGGATCGAGATCAAAAGATAGATAGGTTGCCATACGAGGAAGCAGCAGCAGAAACCAACACGGAAGCTTAAATGACGACTTCAGGGTGGTCACTAATTGAAATGACGACCGCGCACGCAGTCACTAATTCCTGGGTTAATTTATAGAAATAAATGACTTTCCATATTTAAAAATATGAAATGACTCCTGCATGGAATGGCGTCAATTAATGAGCGCCTTCAAACCAGACGTCAATTTCTTGAATTTTATTTTAAATGGAATTTTATAAAATCAGAAAATGACGCCTGCGCGCGGTCATTAATTGTTGAAATAACGACACCCATAAAGTCATTAATTAAATGACACCCTGCTGACAGTCGCGAATTACAAATATGATAGAAAAATTTGAAAAACTCCATATTAAACCAGTATTGAAGTCCATTTTGGGGCATCACGTGGTGACATGAGATTTGCTCATCATAGTATCGATTTTAGCGTGTCTACAGTTGCCCCGCCTTGGCGTCTGCTTTGCAAGGGAGTGAGACGGAATGAGATGAAAGTGCAACATGCGGAATGAAGTAGGAGCGGACTGAAAAGTAGATGCCAAGGTGTGATGTGACACGTCTCTGACACTAAGTGTTGGAAATATTTCCATGGTCCTGAATGAAACAACCTCGGATGATTACGAGCAATAATTGACTGGATGAAGAAACTATGCTAATAAACGAAATGTGCACGTGGGCACGAAAGGGAAAATACCATTGGAGAGCGGTTACCAGCCAACGTGGACGTGCTACAACCAAGGTGAGTTTGTAGAAAAATAAAGTGAAGTGACATAGGAATCCAGCGAATGAATGCTTTCAAGAAACCAGCCTGAGCGGCTTCAAGGAGAACACAGTACTTGATTTTGAATGGAATATCTCATGTCAACTCAAATCAGGAGCAAGCGGCCCTCATTACTGGCTTAATATGAGGATTTTCATCATCAAAGCTCAAAGTCCTACATAATGCATGCTGGGCTAAAAGAAAAAGATTAAAACAAACTAAAAAATAGAAAATAATCAAGAATAATATTGCTAAACCATCCAGACTTGGTCAAGAATCCAGATCTCTAAGCTGATACTAAGCCGAAGCCCGTTTGTCCACGCATCAACTCAGAAAGTGGAACCGTCGTCCCAAACCTTAGATGACCCAACGGCCTATCCGTGTTATCAAGACTCCCCTGGAACTATCACTGTTTTTGATGAAGGGGAACTAAAATTCTAGGTTCATCAGAACCACAAGGTCCTTGATATGCTATACTATATAAAGTAGATATCCTATAGTAAAGATGCATACAAGGAGTATACAAAGGAGGAATGATGTTACCAAAGAAGAGATCCAAAACGCCTCAAGACCTACATAACCGGTTCTTTTCTGTGCTCAAAAAATCATTAGCTCCAACAAATTCATGATATGATCAAATTCATCAAGATATAAAGTGTATAAGTTCATCCAATATCTTCAAAATAATTCAAAATATAAAGCTCATGAAATGACGACTCCGCACAGGGGCGCTATAAACACAAATGACGACAGCCACAATGTCACTAATTACTATCAATGTTTAATATGGAATCGGACTGAAAATGACGCCTACACGAGAGGGCGTGAAATAAATGACGACACCTTTTGTGTCGTGATTCAAGAAAATGACGACGATGGCTTCGTCGTTAATTAACTGCAACTCTCGGCACCTCGTTCCCTGTTCGAAAACAAAACTCCAGAGGCTTAATCCCACTTAAACTCAACTTGCATTGTTCAACCTCCTACCAGGGCTTCAAACGTTATAAAAGGTATGTCTTCTGCTGCTCAAACATCTTCAAGACCAAACTGAGCGCCGGTATCAACCAGAGAACAGCAGAAGCAGCAACAGAGCATAGGGAACAGGAAGTTGTTCTTAACAGAGAGAAGAAGAACCCTCCTTCCAGATGGATAGGATGATGCAACGTCCTTTGAAGAAATTCAAGATTGGGTTTCCTAGAATATCGAAAAACGCAGGCCATATCAATGGAAGAATTGCCATGAACCAAGTAAGTATTGAAATTTGAATTGAACTTCTATTCCACTCCCTCTTAAATTCTGATCATGATCTTCTTTTTTCCTCTTCTTCTTTTCTTCTTTCTATCTTTTCAGGATTATCCAAACATTCCGGGGGCAAGAAGATTCACCAAGATCAAGTGGCTACCCCTTCTTCTCTCTAAACTCTCCTTAGACATGAGGACTTACCTCTCTAGATGGCACCTTCTAGGCTTAGTGACCCATGCCAAACACTATGACAATGTACACCTAGATTGGGCCGCCATGGGAGCCCTTATAGAAATATGGCATCCTACCACACACATCTTCCTATTTTCCACCTTTGAAGCTACCATACTCTTATAAGAAACGGAGATGCTCCTAGGCTTGAAGCGGATGAAGCAAGGAGATGAAGAGAAGATGGCACATATGACAAGGAGCATGAGTGCACATGAAGTTCAATCAAGCTTGATTCTAAGCTCCAACATGGTGAATCAAATCAAGGCTACCAAAGGAATCAACCTCATGAAGCTTGCGGCATGGGTCTACAAGAGGATGGACCAAGCCAACGAAGATGAACTAGAGAAGGTAATGAAGGCTTTTGTAATATGCTTAGCGGGAGCACTTCTCTTCCCTTCATTGGAGGATTTTCTAGAAGAAGCGCAATTGAGTGCTATTGCTAGCATATGGGAAGGGGAGAGAATAGGACCGGCGGTGCTAGCCTATCTCTATAGTGGGCTTTCCTCGGCGGCTATGGGGAGGCCTCTATATGGGTCTATGCTTTTGTTTTCTAGTTGGGTAGACCTCCACTTGAAATTTGACCCATGTGAGGAAGCTCAACAAGCATCTAGGATCTTTTCTAAGAGTCCACTTCACTACATGACGGGCTCACTAGGATTATGTGAGAGAGTGGTGAACCGGATACCAAAGGTGAAGAAGAGAGTGGAGTGGAGAGAGCACCTAAAAGTCATGCCTAAAAACCTCTTCACATGTGCACCGGGGTTTCTTAAAACTCAAGACATCCGCACATGGCTCTCATCGGGAGTGGAACTTCGTCTAGTGGGCGCCACCGAGCTAATCCTCTACAATGCTCACCGGTGCCTACCACAAATTGGCCTTCCACGTCATCACTTTGAGAAAGCATCTCACCTCCCACCTATCAAGAGGAGGGACCTTGGTTCCAATGAAGATGAGGAGGAGATCAAGACGATTCAAGCTCTATGGAGGATCAACAAGCTATACCAACCTATGGAGAGGATTGAAGAAGACAAAGAGAAATGAAAAATATATGTAATAGCTCTTAGGGGAATGAGACCCAAAGTGGCTCATTGAAATGTAATGATGCTTTTCTTACAATGAAATAAAGGATTCTTCCTTAATTGAGCCAAAGAAAACACTTAGAATGATTAATTCTTCCAATTTACTTCAAATTCTGTCTTTCTGTACTGAGCCGCAACGACGTTCAAGTCGCTAATTCCTCAAACAACGCCCTTAACCTTGTCGCCAATTCCTTTATTAATTTTCTTAAAATAAATAATAAACCCATGATTAGCGCCTTCGCAAACTAGCGTTAATTAATTGACGCCCCACCAAATGGGTGTTGATTCTTTTAAATTCTTTTTTTCAAATATTCCCATAATTTTCTGAAATGATGCCTTGTGACAAGTCGCCAATCATAAAAATAATAATTACACTCGTCCCATCAATCATATTCATCCCATCATTGCTCTGACAATCGTTACAATTTCCCATGCAATGTGAAATGACGACTTTTTATGCTGTCGCTGAATCATCAAATAGCGCCTTGAATACAGTCGTCAATTATAATTAATTTTCAAAAACTCAAAATTCCACCAAATAACGCCTGTGCACACGGGCGTCAATTAATCAAATGACGGCACTCACTCAGGCGTCATTTCTTTTCGAATGTAACTGCCTGACTTTCCATTTTTCTCTTCCCTTCCATTACTCAACTTCTTCTTCTTCCTTTGTTCGTTCTCTGCTTCTTCTCTTCATACCGTAACCTTCATCCACCTTTCATCCTCCATTCCTCATCTCCCTTCATCTCTATTCTCTCATGGCGGGCCCTAGCAAATGACAGCGGGTCATGGCCCCCACTGTCGTTGATTTGGAAGAAGAACAGCCCGCCGGCGGGGAGCTACCTCCCGTGGTGGCCGAAGATGCTCCGGCGGCGGAGCACAGCGGAATAGCAGAAGGAGATAACGAAGAAGAAGGAGGAGAAAGAGAAGAGGACGACGGGGAAGATGAAGAAGGAAATGAAGAGGACGGCGAAGAGGGAGAAGAAGACGATGAAGATGATGAGGATGACGAAGAAGACGACGACGAAGAGGAAGATGAAGAAGCTCCCCCTCCCCGCCAGCCACTCCGTGGAGGACTCCTAGCACCAGAGCCGAGCAAGGCTGGTGCCCCGACCCTCAGCCTTCCCCTTTTTTTGTAATTTTTTTGTTTGTTCTTCAATTTCAATAGCCAACGGTGAAGGGAGGACACCAAACCCCAAAAAACCAATAAATTACAAAAAAATCCTTGGGGTGTCGTCAATTCAAATGACGATCTAATGCAGGTCGTCAATTCATTTTTTATTATTTTCTGGCAATATATAATCCTATGAAATAGCGCCCTGAACCATGTCGTTATTTAAAACCGCCATATTTATTTATCATTTCCTGCCATTTTTTTTATTTTGATATATTCATTTTTTATTATTTTAATATTATGAACCACAGTGTTGGGACAGAAACACCCCACGAAATAGCGCCCCCACAGGGGCATCAATTTTTTTATTTTTCCATAATTATCGAAACAGAAATACCCTCAGAAATAGCGCCTCCCACAGGGGCGTCAATTCAATAAATGATGGCCACTGGGTGGTCGTCAATTAAAACAGTGCAGAAATTTAGTCAGTAAATGAATTTTCTTTTAGCATATATGAATATATTTATGTTCTTGTTGTTTGGCAGGGATTGATGCGAACTATGATCTCATGGGTCCAAGTCCGGGCGGCATATTATGGGTTGCCAGATTTCCAGAGAGCTAGGGTAGAGGCAATGGGGTTTGGCCCTTTCCTTAGCATTGAGCCCATCCGCCCCGACCTACCTTTGATTCAGGTCTTGAGAGAGAGATGGGATAGGACCAGTCGGGCATTTCTGATGCCCTGGGGACACATGGTACCGAGCTTGGAGGATATTGCCCGGATCACTGGGCTGAGGGTAGACGGGGAGGCAGTCAGTGGAGTGACCCTTCCAGATTACGGGGAGTTAGCCCGGAGGTTGTTAGGGCTAGAGACGATTGCAGACACCCCTAGGGAGTGTAGGACCATCTTCCGCACAGATCTGACCCTCGCTATGGGATTGGGGGACTCTAGGCAAAGATCGAGAGAGTCCATGGAGCAGTTTTCATAGATGTTGATAGGGAGAGCCCGGGCTGCCTACTGCCAGGACCCGGCTCAGAGGGAGCGTGTGGACCGAGACTTGAGGAGGTTTCTGTTCTTGATGCTCGGGAGGCTGTTGCTGAGCACGAAGGGGGATGTGATCAACTGTAGATTCTTAAGCATCCTCGAGGACCTAGAGGGAGTTGGGAGGTACGCGTGGGGAGCCGCCCTGTTGGTGCACCTGATGGCCTATCTGTCCATGGGGACAGGTCGAGAGACGACTGTCAGCGGCTTCTCACTTTTTCTTCAAGTATGCATGTACTTTTGTTTATTTAAATGCTTATGAATATGATTGTGCATATGAATGTTTACTGATGCAATTGATGGATGCATGTGTGGAGCCACTTATACATGCCGATGGGCCGAGCCGACCCGCGACCCAGAGATGAGGGAGCCTATAGACATACTAAAAATGGCATTAGCATTAGCAATCGCATGTCACCATGTAATGCCCCAAGTGGATTCCATCATAGAACTGAATAAGATGAGTGTTTCTATTTTTTGGTTGGAATGGCACCTTCTGTTACGGACACTATTTGTTATTAGTGTCCTCCTCAACGGACGCTTATTCTTGGGGCATTTATCTATTTAACGATGATTTTAATAAATGGCAGCCGCAATGGCAGACGCTAATTGTCTTTTAATTTGAAAATTGCAACATTTTGATTAAAAAGGAGCGGCCTTTGAAAAAGACGCCATTTGATTAACGCCTGCCTTGGAAGGCGCTATTTGTTTTAGAAAGTCGGATAATTGCTAAATTAGTTCCAAGAATTTGCGTCCTCTATGTTGGACGCAGTTTTAAATAGCGTCTGTATGTAAGGACGCCATTTCCCTTTCCAGTTCTGCCACCAAAGATCTCCTTCCCCGGATTGTTTATTGCCAATTCCTATTCTCACTATTCTCTGGGAAAGGCAACCGCTGCCTCCTTTTGACCCTTCCCTAACAGAGGGATTCCCTCCTTATAAATTGAGGCTCTTTTGAGCGCTCGCGGGAGCAGAGAGATGGAATAAAAATAAGAAAAAAGAGAGAAAAGAAAAGTTTAAAAAGAAGAGATACACCAGAGGAGCAATCAGAGAGACGGCAGAGGGAGAGGAGAAAGGGATGTAAAAGGAGACATTATAACCTTCGTTGGTTGTGATTTCCTCCACTTCTCATTGCCAGAAGATTTCTTCCCCTCTCTCTGCAACACAGCCCGGTGGAGGGAGATCACCCTCATTCCTCTACTCTATTATTCATTTTGATCTTTAGTCTTTGCATGGTCACGACATTTCATCATCAATAATCATCACAGCACATTACATCTGGCCACGCCAGATCACCTAGGCTTCACCTTTCATTGCATGCATTCTCCGTCCCTTAACACTTAAGGGGTTTAAAACACCTCCCAAGTGTGTTCGGTCTCCCAATTGCATGCTTTGCATTTTTATGTGGACAGATTTCTACACTACCTATTGGCTAATTCGGTGCTTTGTTCTTTTGGTTTATTTGTTTTCAGGGTAATCAAAGCAAAGGAACCCTTCTAGTTGGCCGGCCAACCAAGGAGGAAGCAAAGAACTCACCATCTCCCATTCACAGGTACACACGCGATCCCTTTTTCTTTTTTTTGGTTATTTTGAGGAGTTTCCCTCCTCTGGCGATCACGTTCATCGAGCACCACGTGCTCCGTTCTATCATCTGAGCACCACGTGCTCATCTTCTCCACACTTTTATATTGCACGGCACATTTTAATTCTACACTTTCATTTAAACAAACGTCAAGTGACGGCGCTCACAGATTGGCGATCACGGTGGGACGCTTGGTGTTCCCCTTTTGATTACCCTACTCATCGGCACCCATGTGTGCCACTCCTCATTTTGCCACACGTGGCAAACTTTTTCCCTCTATTCCTTTTATGCACCGCGTGCACTCCACTGTAGTTGTTTAGTGTGTGAAGTCTTTGCTTGAGAGGTTGTCTGATTGACTGTGTGTCTTATTGGTGTGGAAGAATTGATGTCTTATATGTCCACCGTTTATTGATTTTAACGTCTTTTCTAGAAGGCGCCATTTGATTCATCATTTGCTATTTCCTGCATTTTTATGATCTACATCTGCTCAGGCAGACGTCATTTGAATTTTCATTTCTGATATTTCTGCTATTTCACTATCTACGCCTTCCCTGGAAGGCGTTGTTCCCTGTTGCATATATTTTTTTAAAAAAATCATTTGAATCAGCGTCTGTCCAGGCAGGCGCTATTTCATTTAGCGCTCCTCCCCCTAGATGCCATTTTCCTACTCATTCATCACTCAAGCCTCCAGTTCGCTTGCTGTTTGCGTTCTGTTGAACCCCCTGCGTGAATGTTCTATTTGTTGGATTTTGATGATGACCAAACACTATATTAGACTAGAACTTTTGTTGAATGAATAAATTTAATAAAACTCATTTTGAACTGCTTTACTATGTAATTACATTTTGCTTCTTAGTTCATGATCCACTAATGATGTCGGAGGAGGTATTTCTGTAGGATCAAGATCATCTCTCTTTAAGTAAGTGTTTTGAATTGTGTTTGTCAAAGTTTCAATCTAACTCCAATTTTGTGTTTTTATAGAAATATGGAATGAAGCTAACTTCCTAAATCATTGAAGGATGATTGGTGAGATCCAAACAAAACCTTACCCTTTAATAAGTTGAATTCTTTTGTAGTTGTCATGGGTTGACCCCAAGGGTCAACCCCTTGATGGCTGATAGCTCATTTCTTTCTTTTTGTTGAGAAGTAGTTCATGGGTTGACCCCATGGGTCGACCCCTAGGTGCTCCCGAGCCCCTAGGGTCTTCTATTTTTAGCTATAACGTGCGGGGGTCGACCCCATGGGTCGACCCTTTTTGGCACCCGAGCCCCTCGGGCTACTCAGTTTTTTGTCGGTTGGCGTAATGGGTCGACCCCATGGGTCGACCCCTGGAAATTTCTATTATCGGGCATCATGTCCCATGTTTCGTGGGTCGACCCAATGGGTCAACCCCTGGAGTTACAGACCGCCAGTCCGGTTCGAGATCCGTTTCGTGGCCGCCGCTTTTGTTCCTCGTTTGCCCTAATGTTGGGAGATCCGAGGCTCCCATCTTGCTACACGTGTCCCCTCTCCTTGGGACTATAAAACCAATGATTAGGGCGACCATAGAAGAAAGAGAAAAAGAGGCATATTTGAACTGATCAACTTTTGGTCTTGTAGGAGAAGAAAGCTCATGGGGAGCCTCTCAAAGCGCGAATAGAAGCTATCTACTTCGAAAATAGGCCGATCCCCTTGCTGATTAGATGCATCCTGAGCAAGAACTGGAGCTTTCCTTTCTTATTTGAAGCTGGGCAACTTGGATCTCGAGCTGCAAATCAACATCCGGGCTTCATTTTGAAGATCTATCTACATCTTGCATCATCGACCAAGAAATGAAGAACCTCAGCTGGGTCATCGTTTGAAAGGGGGATTTCTGGCGACCTCAAGATCTTTATTGCATATACCATGTTCATTCTATTTCAGTTTTGAAGGATCATTGTATATCTGATTACTTTTCTATTGAACGAAATACTGTGTGTGTGTGTGTGTGTGTGCGTTTGCTGGTCGCAGTACACGTGTGTGTGTGTGTGTGTGGCTGTGTGCTTCACAGCGTGTGTGTGTGGGTTTTCACTCTTTAGTGGAAGCAATCCTCACTCTGTGACGGGTGGACGTAGGGGACACTATTGTGAACCCGAACCACCTAAAATCCTCTTGTTCATTGTGGTTTGCTTCTACGTTCTTTCACGAGTGGGCTTCTTGTCAAGCAGAGTGTCGTTCATATCTCGACTATTCAGATTTCTATATATTTCCGATGTTCGTGTGTTATCATCAACGGGTGAGAAGAGTGTGATTCATTTATTATCCTTCCATTACATCTATTGCAAAAGTTTGTAGTTGAAATTTTTAGTGCCAATCAATTCACCCCTCCCCTCTTGATTGCCATCTACCGGGGACAACAATTGGTATCAGAGTACGGTCTCTGATTTTTTACTGATCTCACGATCTTAGAGTAAGATCCAGTAAATGGCAAACAAGGGGCTGATGCCCGAAGGGCACTCTATACATAGACCTCCGTTCTTCGATGGGTCGAATTACTCATATTGGAAGAATCGAATGTATGTATTCCTGAGGGCTCAGGAATTTGAAATTAGGCATGTTATTAGTAGTGGTCCATATCAATTGCCTCCTAAAGAGGAAGAGTGGGGAGAAGAACATATCAAGAAGTGCATAGCTAATTTCAAAGCTATGAATATAATTCAATGTACAATTCATCCAAACGAGTACTCATGAATTTCGATGTGTGCTTCCGCGCAGGAAATGTGGAACAAACTTCGTTTAATGTATGAAGGAACATCGAAAGTGAATGAGACTAAAGCGAATTTGCTCGTTCGGGACTACGAATTATTCATGATGAAGCCGGATGAAAACATTTCAGAAATGTTTGCTAGATTGTTGGAGATCACCAACGGGTTGAAGGCACTTGGGAAGGAATACTCCAACCAAGATCTTGTGAGGAAGGTATTAAGGTCCCTCTCACCACAGTGGCATACTAAGGCCACGGTCATTGAAGACTCAAAGGACCTTAGTACTCTGACGCTTGATGAGCTAATTGGGTCATTAATGACCTATGAGATGAACATAAAAAGGAATGAGGAAGATGTCAAGAAAAAGAAGCCGATCTCAAGCATGGCTTTGAAGACCAACCTCCAAAGATCGGATGACAGTGAAGATGGATCTGGTTCAAACAGTGAGGATGAAGAGCTGGTGGCCATGATAACACAAAGGGCCAGAAAATTCATTAGAAGGTCCAGAAGAGCAGGAGCTCCATTCAGAAGAGGACCAAGGAAAATGATTCCAAGGAAGGGAGAAAGCAGCAAGAAAGAAGAGATCATTTGTTACGAATGTAAAAAACCAGGGCACATGCGTGGAGAGTGTCCCGAACTTCAGAAAAAACTTAAGAAAGGGAAGTTCAAGAAGCCTAAGGCAATGGTGGCGACTTGGAGCGATGAGGATGACACCGAAGACAAATAGGAAGATGAATCGGATGAGCTTGTCCAAACATTGCGTCTAATGGCGAATGATGAAGACTCCAATGAGGTGCATTCTGAAACTGATGATCTCTCATGTGAACAATGGGAAATTGCTTATGAAGCCTTGTATGAAAAATGTAAAAAGTTAAAGTCTGAAAATAGAATGTTAAAGAAAAAGATTGACCAAAGCATATCAAATGAATTTCCATGTCTGAAATGTGCTGAATTATCATCCAAGCTTGAAACACTATCTTACGACAATGAAATGCTCAATTCCAAAGTCATTTTGTTTGAAGAAGAACTAACATGTTTAAAAGAAGAACAACAAAATGATGAAAACTCCATGAAAGCCATTGAAGAAGTGAATGCTAAAGTGCAAGCCTTGGAAAAGGATAAAATGGAACTTGAAGAAGCAAAAGGGGTTTTAATGGGTGAGGTGAAAGATCTGAAAGAATCACTAGCTAGATTTGTCAAAGGAAAGCAAAATCTAGACACCATGCTAGGAATGAGAGTGAATTTTAGAAAGGAAGGACTAGGTTATGAGCCATGCAACCAAAAAGCTTTTGAAAACAAAACTCAAACTTCCTTTGTGAATGCTAATGTTTCATCTTCATCATGTTCTTCACATAAAAAGAGTGAGAAATACATTCCGGTTCACAAACCATTCGTGAATGATTACAAGAAAAGAAACCTTAACAAAAAGGCTGTTTCATGTTTCTACTGTGGAATGTATGGTCACACCATGTATACATGTAGGTTAATGTTGGCTGATGAGAAACAATTTGCAAGAAAATCAATGTGGTTGAATAGATCAAGAGCTTCTAACCGATATGGACCCAAGCAAGCTTGGGTACCAAAATCATAGAAGTCTTCTTGTTTTGATGATTTGTAGGTCTGCATGAAGGCTCAAAGAAATAAATGGTACCTCGATAGTGGATGCTCGTGACACATGTCCGGGAATAAAGAAATCTTTGCAGACCTCAAGGAAAAGGATGGTGGACTTGTTGCCTTCGGGGGCAAGGACAAAGGAAAAATCATTGGAGAAGGTAAGATTGGTAAGGGATCTCCTCATAGTGTGGAAAATGTTTTGTTGGTTAAAGGTCTCAATCATAACTTACTTAGTATAAGTCAACTTTGTGATAAAGGGTGCAATGTGATTTTTGACTCCACGCACTGCACTGTTGTAAATAAAACTACACAGGAAATAATGTTTATAGGCGTTAGACAAAATAATGTATATATGATAGTCTTAGATGACACATCACATAATAATCTTTGCTTAGTTGCAAATAACTCTGACAATGCGTGGTTGTGGCATCGCCATCTTGGGCATGCCAGTTTTAATGTTCTTTCAAAGTTGTCCAGAAATGATTTAGTTGTTGGGATGCCAAAGCTGAAGTTTGAACCTGACAAAGTATGTGAGGCATGCAGCAAAGGTAAGCAAACAAGAGCCTCTTTCAAGAGCAAGAATGATGTGACTACCACTAGGCCCCTTGAAGTTCTTCATATTGATTTGTTTGGACCTAGTAGAACTTACAGTCTGGGTGGCAAGTTATATGGGTTTGTTATTGTAGATGACTTCTCACGATTTTGTTGGGTGTATTTTTTGTCACATAAAAATGATGCTTTGAAAGAGTTTGAAGGTTTTTGCAGGAAAGTGGAGATTGAGAAAGGATGTTCCATCAAGAGAATTCAAAGTGATCATGGTAAGGAGTTCGAGAACACTGATTTTGATGAATTTTGTAGGAAGCACGGATACTCGCATACATTTTCAGCACCAAGAACTCTAGAACAAAACGGCATCGTGGAGAGAAAGAATAGAACCCTCATTGAGATGGCACGGACGATGCTAAGCGAGAACAACCTCCCTAGGTATTTTTGGGCGGAAGCCATTAGCACGGCATGCTACATAATAAACCGAGCTATGGTAAGACCAATCTTGAGAAAAACCCCATATGAACTCTTTAAAGGTAAGAGGCCCAATATCTCTCACTTGAAACCATTTGGATCAATTTGCTATATTCTTAATAACGGAAAATCTGATTTGGGCAAATTCGATGCAAAAAGTGATCATGGAATTTTTCTTGGGTACTCTCTTGCTTCTAGAGCATATCGGGTTTATAACTTGAGAACTCTTGTAGTAGAGGAGATCCCTCATGTTATTGTAGATGAGTCATGCAATGTGAATGTTGATAAAAGCTCAAAATTGCAGGATGAAGAAGAAGAAACCAGTGAAGAGATCCCACCAAAGGCAACGCAAGGTCAAGCAACTCTAGGAGAAGGATCAGAAAGCAAGGATGATGAAAATCAACAAGGATAGTAGCTTCCTCGGCAGTGGACTTTCCACAAAAGCCATCCTCCCGAGAATGTGATTGGTAATGTAGAAGATAAAGTGAAAACTCGATCTTCATCAAGGGAAGTTGACAATTTGGATTATCTTGCATTGTTCTCTCAATTTGAACCGCACTCTATTGATGAAACCTTAAAGGATAATTCCTGGATCTTAGCTATGCAGGATGAACTACACCAGTTCCAAAGGAACAAAGTGTGGTTCCTTGTGCCTCGTCCTAAAAGCCACTCCGTGATCGGAACCAAATGGATTTTACGAAACAAGTTAAATGATCAAGGAGTGGTAATTAGGAATAAGGCCATGCTAGTAGCCAAAGGCTATAGCCAAGAGATAGGAATTGACTTTAACGAGTCTTTTGCCCCTGTGGCAAGACTTGAGGCAGTGAGAATTCTTTTAGCATTTGCATGCCATCATGATATTGAACCTTTTCAAATGGATGTGAAAAGTGCATTTTTGAATGGTTTCATGCAGGAGGATGTGTATGTGGAGCAGCCTCCAAGATTTGAAGATCACGCATATCCAGATTATGTTTACAAATTGGACAAGGTGCTTTACGGTTTGAAACAAGCTCCCCGCGCTTGGTACGAGAGGCTGAGTTCTTTCCTTGTCGACAATGGGTTCAAACGTGGTAACATTGATCAAACCTTGTTTACCAAAGTAAATGGTAAGAAAGTTTTAATTGTTCAAGTATATGTCGATGACATAATTTTTGGTTCTACTGATATCACCTTGAGTGAAAAATTTGCCAAACTTATGCAAGGTGAGTTTGAAATGAGTATGATGGGAGAATTGACCTTCTTCTTGGGCTTGCAGGTCAAACAAATGGTGGATGGAATTTTCATATGCCAAAGGAAGTATGCTCGAGACTTGCTCACAAAGTACAATTTCAGCAAGGTGAAACCTCAACCCACACCATGTCAACCTCAATCAAAATCGATCAAGATGAGAAAGGTAAATCTGTGGACCAAAAACTTTTTAGAAGCATGATAGGATCATTGTTGTATTTAACTACCAGTCGGCCCGATATTCAGTTTGCAGTTTGCTTGTGTGCGAGATTTCAGTCCAATCCGAAAGAAACACACATGTCGGCTATGAAACGTATTTTTAGATATATTGCTGGTTCAATACATTTGGGCTTATGGTTTCCGCGTAATTCAAGCTTTGAACTGATTGCTTATTCTGACGCCGATTATGCGGGTTGTAAAGTGGACCGGAAAAGCACCAGCGGGTATTGCCAGTTTCTTGGGGGATGCATGGTCTCATGGGCCTCCAAGAAACAAAATTCAGTGGCTTTGTCAACCGCCAAAGCCGAATATGTGGCTCTTGGTAGTTGCATTGCCAAGGTGCTTTGGGTCCAACAATAAATGATTGACTATAGCATCTCCTTCAAAAACACCCTAATTTTGTGTGATAACACTTCTGCTATAAACTTGTCAAAAAATCCGGTTCATCACTCTAGAACGAAGCATATCGAAATTAGACCTCATTTCATTCGAGATCATGTTAGTAAGGGTGATGTTGAAATAAGTTTCATTGAAACAAATAATCAAATTGCCGACATATTTACCAAACCGCAAAATGAAGAAAAATTTACATCTTTTAGGAGAGAGTTAGGGGTGTGTAGAATAGAGGATCTGATTCATGAGTTTCTGCATTTTGCATCATACTTAGTGTTGCTAGCATGCATATTTTGCATTTGTGTCATTCATACTGTTGCATTAGATGGGTCTTCTTTTTCATGCATATGCACCATATTGCTTGAATTGCAATAAATTGAATTGTGTGAAATTTCCACCTTTGTATGAATTGCATTTCTTCTATTAAATATGTATGAACCCTTTCATTGCACTCTTCTATGGCTACACTATTTTGAGTTCAATAAGTGCATCTCAATGGAGCTAATCAATCGAAATCGGAATTGTGGAGAGCATGGTAAATAAACTTCTAAGGCAATCTATCATTTCCTTGAAATATCCTCCCCAAATGATTCAAACCTCAAATATATCTTTTTTCCTTGACCTTCATATGTTTTAATCATTGGGGAATTGAGCCTATCCTTCTTGGTACTCCAAATCTTCATATTAAAGAAAATCTCCATCTGAACAGGGGATGGGTCGACCCATGGGGTCGACCCCTGTCAGTTTGCTCAAAATCGGGGCTCGGGCTACTCGTGGGTCGACCCATCGGGTCGACCCGTTACGGGCGGTCGCGGTAAAACACGAACCGTTCCGTCTCGGAAAGGGCGTGAACGCCCTATTCTTCAACCCTAACACTACAATACAGCCCCAGCTCCCTAGTTCGTTCAGCCACCACCTCTTAGAAGCCCTGAAACACTCTATTGCAACCCAACACCGCTCCAGCCCTAAGGCGAGCTCCAACCGGTGGCTACTCGCGGGTTCTCTCCTTGCTGCGTCCATAAGCATCTTTCTTCCTCCCATATCCTCTGAGGTAAGGCCATGGTGTTTGGAGAGTCTTTATGTCTGCGTGAGGGGCTCCTCTTTTCGAACCAACAAGATCTCGAGCTGCAAATCAACATCCGGGCTTCATTTTGAAGATCTGTCTACATCTTGCATCATCGACCAAGAAATGAAGAACCTCAGCTGGGTCATCGTTTGAAAGGGGGATTTCTGGCGACCTCAAGATCTTTATTGCATATACCATGTTCATTCTATTTCAGTTTTGAAGGATCATTGTATATCTGATTACTTTTCTATTGAACGAAATACTGTGTATGTGTGTGTGTGTTTGCTGGTCGCAGCGCACGTGTGTGTGTGTGTGTGTGGCTGTGTGCTTCACAGCGTGTGTGTGGGTTTTCACTCTTTAGTGGAAGCAATCCTCACTCTGTGAGGGGTGGACGTAGGGGACACTATTGTGAACCCGAACCACCTAAAATCCTCTTGTTCATTGTGGTTTGCTTCTACGTTCTTTCACGAGTGGGCTTCTTGTCGAGCAGAGTGTCGTTCATATCTCGACTATTCAGATTTTTATATATTTCCGCTGTTCGTGTGTTATCATCAACGGGTGAGAAGAGTGTGCTTCATTTATTATCCTTCCATTACATCTATTGCAAAAGTTTGTAGTTGAAATTTTTAGTGCCAATCAATTCACCCCTCCCCTCTTGATTGCCATCTACCGGGGACAACACGTTCTGACACCTGTGATTGGTTGTTGGAGACCCTGCTGTTCCTGCTACTTTTGCCATTGTTACGTCCGATAAGTCTGTGAACCTATTGATGTTCCATCACTATTTTTGTCATCATCTCGTCATCACATCACTACTTATCATCACACTGTTGTTTGCCTTACTGTCAACTATTTGCTACTCCCATACACTTGCTTTCACCTACTGCTTGCTTGCTGTGCATACGCTATTGCTGTTGAGCAATCTATCTCTCTGCCTACTGTTGCCATCTTACTGTTGTGCTTTATTAAGATATCATGTTATATTCATTGTTTCACCATCATCGTTGCATAGGGCCGAGGGACCTCCTCCCTCCACCATCTTTAGGATCCACACCCTTCTTGGACTTAGAAGTTCCCTCCATTGAGCATTCCGTCTCTTTGGACTGGAGCTTCTTTGTCTAGGACCTCCGTAAGTCCTCGCACCCGTGGATTCCCTCACGAAAGCTAGGCAGGTTGTACCTTGGAGCACCCCGGAGTTTAGTTGACCTATTACGGTTGAGGGAGTGGAATTTAGGTTCTTGGCGGAAAACTCAAATTGGAACTTAGCTCATCACAGTGTCTGAAAACCTCATTGTCCCTAAAAAAGAAGAAATAAAAACATCTTTAATTGGACAAAATCCCTAAAACTTGGGCGATTAATGCATCACAACTTCTCTGTTGCATGATTTGAGCTTGTTTAGGGGTGTAGAGTTCATTTAGACATTTGGTTGGGCTTGTTTGTGTTGATCTTGACTGTCTTGATTGTTGTCATTTATTGACTGTGGTCTTTGACCAATTACATTTATTTGAATTAGATAGTTTTCTACACAGTCATTAGCAACATGATGCTCAGGTCAGAAAAAACTCTAGAGATGGCCAACTTGGAGTAGTTCCAAGATGAGGAGGCCGGTGAGTATGAGCAAACCGTTGAACTCTCCCAGCAGCAGTACGAGGCTGAGGGGAGCTACGTCCCAGTTTATTACCCACCCTCTCCACGTCAACACGTCAACTTTCAGAAAGACCAATGTCCCACTCATTACTTCACTCCCCAACTCCAGAACCCCCAAGTCTACATGGTTGACACTAGCCAGGTGGGAGACCCCGCGTCGTCCCAAGTCCAACCCCAATCCACTTCCGGAGGAGCCGCCTCCTCCCTCAATATTGATGATCTTAACAATGCTCTCTCGCAGCTGAATGAGGCGCAGCGCCAAAAGATCCATGCTGCCTTGAAAGGAAAGTCTGTCCCTTCTTCCTCCTCGAACCCCCTTCAGGTCGCAGGTGGCCACCAAGTCAATTCCCCAAAGGACTAGGCGGTCCATCAAGCGAACCAGGCTGTCGTTTCTCCCGTCCTGCAACCCCCGCCCCTGTCCCGATAGCTTACTCTTTTGCTAAACCCTAAAACCCACCAGCTCAGTCGTTTCTGAGAAAACCTTTGCCAAATCAGTTCCTCTCCAATCCGGCCCCAGTCGAGTCCAACATGGATGTCTTACTGAAAAAGATAGCAAATATGGAAGAACAGATTAAGAAGATGTCCATCCCAAAAGATGCTCCAGAAATTGCTGTACCAACCTTGCCAGTATTTCATTTGCCACCGTCAGAAATGTCGACCTTCCGCCGGTACAATGGAACGGGAAACCCGTTCATTCATTTAAAGGACTTTTTATATGAGACCTCCTTCTGGCAAAACAATAAGGCATCGTTGGCCTATTTGTTCAGGAGATCTCTGGATGGCCCGGCTCTTGAATGGTTCTATTCTTTGGAGCTAATCGAGGCCGGCGATTTTGATATTGTCAAGAGAAGGTTTTTGCAGAAGTACAGGGACCGTGTGGGCCCTTCTTTGTCTGTTACTGATCTGGTTGCTGAGAAGATGAAACCAGAGGAAGACTTTATTCAGTTTGTCGACATGTGGAGGTCTATGGCCGAGAAGCTGAAAGATACACTCTCGGAGACGGAACAAGTGAAAATGATAGTATCTAATGCCACTCCTCAGTTCCGTCATATTCTGGCCATGAACAAGTTGAATACTATGGAGGAGTTGTATGAGAGGGTGAGGTACATACAAACTCAGATGAAGGACTCGCCTATCCTTTCTATGTTCGACCAGAAATCGAGAGCGCCCAGGAAGGGCAATTTGATGAAAAACAGTGGTGCCACTACTGAGGGCGTAGTTGTGAACGAGCAGGTCAGTGCGGTCGGCCATCCCATGCAACCCCGCAACCCCACCAATCAAAGGCCGCCACAACAATTCCAACAACCCTCCTTTGCCAACCAAACACCGCACCAACCACCCTTCCGACCTCAGCTTCCTCCACAAAACCAAATGATGCAACCAAACCCTCCAGCCCCTCAGCAATACCATAATGTGCCTCCACCAGCCAACTATGACCCTCAACAACCTAGAAGACCAGTAGGCCCCAAAAGAGCTCAGTACCCTCCATTGCCATAAAGCCTCTCTGATATCTTCAATGCCCTCATGGCCGCCAATCTGCTCGTTCTGCCAAAAGAAAGGACGACATGGTCACTAAATGTGGATACCTCCCGATACTGCGTCTTCCATTGACAGCCAGGGCACAACATATATCATTGTTTCCATTTCAAGGATTATATTTATGATTTGAATGATCAGGGAGGCATCGACTGGGATGAGATGAGGAAGTTTGTCACAGCCATGAAGGCAAGGAGGCCACCGCGTCAGCAAGCCCCGCCGCAAGGTCGGCAGCAGCCAGTATAGCAAGTTCAGCAGCAACAAGTTCAAGCGGCGCAATCGGAGATGGGAATCGTCTAGAACCCTCTATCGGAGCACCAGAATCAACAAGTTAACCCCGTTACCACTTTCCACGAGGTGAAGAGAGGTCAGAGGTGGCACTTAGAAAGCGCCTCTGTCTCTTCCATTAACCAGCAGAATGCCAACTAGTTTCCCCGTTTGTTGAGAACCAATCAACATTCTCCAATGATTCAACCTTCAAGACCCTTGATCCGGACAGTTAACCAAACTCCTTCCTATCACAATCCTCTTCCACAAAGGTGTTGGCACCCAAAATATGATCGTCGGCGACCAAGCCATAAGGACGACTGACCCGGCCCGCTGAAGCACGGAAGCCGATAAAGATCAACATATTGAAGATTTCTCAAGCTGCCAGAGCCTCGAGTCACCCCGTATGGACACGAGGACTTCACCTCAGGAGAGCCGAGACAAACTCACAATCAACCGGCAGTGCGATCAAGCCTGCCCAATGAACCGGCATCGACTCTCTCGTGCCGCATACACTACACCCGTTGTCCGATCAAGGAAGACGGTCTACCCAGTGGCTTCCCGCCTTATGAAAGGCTCTCCTGAAGGTGAAGGAGTTCCCCTGGTTCCCCGAGACGGAGGACCGAAAGCTCTGGCGGCAGAAGATCCCGATCACCCGACACGGGTACGGCTTCCCGCCAAGATGGGCCCGTTAGTGGCCGAATGATCGCCCAACTCAGGCGGAACTATCCCTGGTGTTATCCAACCCCCTAAGGAGCTTTGGGCACGAGCCAGACCGAGCCAGCAGCACGAATCATAGAGCCAAAGGCCGTGTCAGCGAAAAGCCCGTATGATCAGATCAAAGTAATCTGGAGTCTCGGGAATGGCCGTACGTCAGCCTAGGAGCTTCTACAAGACATCTCGTTGAAGTTTCGAGGAGCATTGGCAAGATAAATGTTCACGGTGACCCCCAGAATCATCCCCGGACTCATCGACTGGCTCGAAGCGCACGAGGAGCATTAGCCCGGCGTGCCCTAAACCGGCGTGCCCCCCACTTGATGCCCTTTATCCCGGCGCGCTGAACCCCATCCAGGGCCTGGCTATTCCGACGCGCAAAGACCCATGAAGCCCTTCCCGGCGCGCAGTTCTTCACACCGTATGAGGCTTGCGGCTCGATCATGTATATATACAGATGGCTATTCGAAACGAAAAAGAGAGGGCTGAGAAGAAGGAGAGAAAAAGATAGAAAGAAAGAAAAGGAGATAAGAGAGTTCTCTTCCGAGAGAAGTTTTCAAGAGAGAGAGAGAGAGAGCTTTCTCGGAAGAGGGGAGTTTCTGTCCGAGCATCCTTCGACGGCCGTCTTCCTCTGTTCTGGGTGAAGTCCTCCGGAGCCGGAGATGGAGAAGCGGGCCGATACTCTGTTTTGAGAACAGGTGGGCGCCGGCGTCTATCTCTCTCCGCTTTTCATGAATTTTCCTCTTTCGGGGTTTCCGTCTACCAACTGTAAGCAAGAGAGGGGAGGGATGGCAATGATATGAGCCGACCCCTCCCCTCCTCTGCGACTTCTTCTCTTTACTGTATTTTTCCTCTGCAAACGATGAACGACGACCGAGTGATGATGCCAGCGCCGAATTCTTAACGTGTAAATGATGGCCCATTCCCGTTTCTGGGATGGCAATGTGTATATGAATGTCTGGACCAGCAGGTCGAATGAATGATTTGAAACTTCTGTCTCCTTCTCTATCTACATCGAGGTGTATGTTTAAGGTCTTCCGCGTGTTTTCTCCGATTATGGTTTCCCTGAAGCCCCGATCATGCCCCGAAGCACCGTGGGCTACAGAAACACCCCTCCCCGGGGTTTTTCCTTTCGACCGTGCTCGTGTCTGATTTAAGGGTCTCTGCATCCCCTCTGTGGACAGAGCTACGCTTCTGCGTATGCTTCTTTCCACCGTGATGTCGAGGGTCTAACTCCCATTGACTCTTCCCTTCCTGTTGCCCTGTGGCTCGCGAGGTGGGAGTCGTTCTTGGGATTGTAAGATGCATCGACTTAACATTGCGCCGTAAATGTTCGAGCATATGCCTCTATGTTTGGCTCGTCTTGCATGTGCATTGACTACCCCCTTCTGCATCATAGTCATGTAAACCATTCCGAGATTCTTTTATTTCATTTCAATCACCCGGGGAGGGGGACATTCCCCAATACTTCACATAGCTGCTGGGCTATCGAGAACTCTACCCCTCGATGGTAGATGTTTCCCCAAGGCCATAGCAGATAGCAACAGGGGTCTTAGCCTAACAGGCTTAGCCCCGACAATCTGAGACCTAATCGAGGCCAAGAGATGTATGCTCCTCGTAGGCCAGCCCTCGGAGCTTCACCCTCTTGGTGGTCGATTCCTCCATAGGATGTGCCGTAAGCTGTGGGCTGTCCACCCCTCACAGGCTAGTCCTCGGGGTGCTGCTCCCATCATCGGCGGCTTCGTCCCTCTGTCTCTTCACCCCCGGAGTCTTCGTGCCCCTCGTAGGCTAGTCCTCGGGGTATCCTATCCGATGGGATTTTGCTGGATGCCTCTGTGCAGACCGACGGTTTAGGGGCTTACTCCACGAGTGAATATGACCCCGATTCTCCCCTGTAACTCTTCATGTTCAGGGGAGATGCTGTCAAATTTTGGACAGACTCAGCATAACTAAAGCTATAATGAGATACTCGTTCTGGACTCGATTGACTCAGTGCTCGAGTATGAACCTCGCACTGACTCACTGCATCGTTTCCAGAGGGTCATGGACTTCAATCGAACGATTAGTTGGTCCAAATAACTCCATAACTTTCAGTAAAAACTCAAATAAACTCAAAGGGTTTCAGAAATGCTCAAAAAAATAAGTCAAAACGGCGTGGTCTTAGCCAGCGCGCCTTAATACGGCGCGGCCCCCCACCGCGTCGTATTAACATGTGACTCACGATTTCCTTTTTTTCTTGGGCCCATTCCTGGCGCGCCTTTGACCGGCGCGCCCCATTCCCTGCGCGCCGTTTTAGCTTGTTATAAGGCCGCGCCGGATTAACGATTCACCTACGCTTTACCACGCCGGATTAACCCTTTTTACCTACGCTTTACCGCGCCGTGAAAGCTATCTCTTGCGCCGTTTCACGTCTTTATGTCGTTCTAATCTCTCGTTCACTCTCAGGGCAACCCTGGCCTCCCATGGTCGATATTGACTACCCTAATCAGCGGTAGATTAAGTAAGGCAAGGGCTGTTCATGCTCCGAATAACCTCTTTACCATGTTGAATATCGTGTGTGTGAACACTTTGCTTTCGTCATCACCCTTGTGCTATCGTTTCCCTCTCTTCTGACGGGGATCAATGAATGTGATTAAGCATTGTTTACTGTCATAATTCTGTTTCCATGCTCAGTATAGTTATCATCATCATGCCTGCATGCTTGCATAGACCCTCGGGTATATCAAATGGCATTGACAGAAGGTCGGGTTACCCCCGATCGGAAGTTTTCGCTATGCGCGATGGTGGTCTTCAGACCCACGTCCTCTGCCACGTACCCAAGGTCTCTAATTTAATGAATCTTGTCTCCCCTTGCATGATAAATAAATCGCATGTGATCTTGTCGTGCTCATAACGTTGCATCCTTTATTCCGGCCTCGACAGCCCACTATCTCGGCAATTAATCAAAGGTGTTCCCTCCTCGTGGGGGATGTAATTAACGCCATGACCTTTATGGTATGGCGGACTGTCGCTCCCGACCGAACCTCACTTTCGCCCGACATGGATCAGAATGAGCGCATAATAAACTCGTCACTCACGTGACTGGCACGCCCGCGTCGTCAATCAGTCAGTTAATTACCAGTTAGTTAATCGGTTGATCGACACGTGAAATAATAAATAAGATAAAAAAAGGACACGCAAACAAGTCTGGCAAGCCCGGTGGGACGGGTGTCACCTTTCATCTCTTTGCCGAGATACTTGGGCTTCGAGGCCCTCTCAAAGGCTACTGATCGTTGGCTTGTTTGTCTTTGCAGGCGCACGATGACAACCAATGGATTAACTGGCGTTGGCTTCGGTCCTTCGATCGTCGCTGGACATGCACAAGGGTACCTGGCGGTGCCCATGGAATTCGGCAGCTTCCCTGCCACTGTTGGCTTTCCCAACTTCTTGGGGTTGGCCTTTGTTGATATGCTGGAGGTCGAAGCCCCAGAACCTGTCAAGGAAGCTGTGGAGAAAGTGGAGCCTCTGAAGGCTCCCTGCTGCAATGACTTGCCCAAGAATCCGGCCCCAGCCGCTAGCTGTCTGGTGCACCACGTCATACGTGGGACCCGCCCCAATATCGTCAACAAACACCCTGGAGGACGTCAGCGTCGCCAGGCCCACAGAAGTGCTGCTGTGATCATCGGAACTCTATCTCAGTCTGGGAAGTCCACGATGGTCGGCGGCATGCGCGTCTTCCTTAACGGACGCACTGCACGGGTGGCCCCGGACCGAGTCATCCCCGCCATCCCTGTCCACAATGCATACCAGGCCCTCGCTGGAAGGAGGGCAGAAAGAGAAGAAACCGGCCACTATGGCCAAGGAAGCTCGGCCCCCATGTAGAGGAAGTTCAAACAGGTGTGGGTTCCCAAGCGGGCCCAACCTGCCCACCAGCTGACTCCCATCCACCGCCGTCCTATGTGTGACGGGGCGGAAGAGAGAAGAGAAAGGGGCTTGCCCCCGAAGGAGGAAGAAGAAGTGGTTGCGGACCCTCCGCGCCGCGAAAGTTTTCGGGCTGCTGCCTGTCAAGCCAACGTCCCAGCTGCGGGACGAAGATTCTAACAACCTGCCGACAGAGCTCGGCTAGCCTATATCCCTCCTGCGGGAGGTTGACAACTATCCCCCGTATTACATCTAGAACGGGGTCAAGAAGAGATGACCTGTTTGGTCAGAAACTATTTTCGAGGGTTAGGCAACCCCTCACTTGGTCAACAGCGACTGATGCAAGCAGCCGCCGATGAAGACTATTGCCCGTCAGTGGCAGATGAAGAAGATATGGGAGAAAGAATGATGGTGTCGTCAGTCGACGATAATGGATATGATAACGGCTTCGAGATCGAAGCTGATGAAGCTGTCCCCAAGCGGGAAGAAAGAAGAAGAGTTTCTGTGTTCGAGAGGCTGACCTTCCCGTAGGAAACTAGAAGGAGGGTCCATCAACAGAGGAGAAGGATGCAGGTCTTTACCTGCAATATGGCTGGTATATCCAACCGATATGGGGAGCTTCCCGAAGATCCCCGAGAATTGGCTCAGCTGGCCGCACGGACGGGGCCGAGTACTCGCATAACAGAAGCAGCGAGGGAACTCCTGATGATGACTAAAGGAAAACAGCCCCAGGTCTACCACCAGTGGGATGACAAGGCCCCGTCTTGACAGCTAATGTGGTGACGGCAGAGGAAGAAGATGACGTCCCCCTCGACATCCTGCCCGAGGGTACGTCCGGGGAGACAACAAAAGTTACCCCCGCTACAACCACTATAGACCCAT
The DNA here is from genome assembly GCA_022559845.1 of Amorphophallus konjac. Taxonomy (NCBI): domain Eukaryota; kingdom Viridiplantae; phylum Streptophyta; class Magnoliopsida; order Alismatales; family Araceae; genus Amorphophallus; species Amorphophallus konjac. Next base: position 172,715,201 of record CM040119.1, on the reverse strand, counting down.
CAGTCTTGATGCTACTGCAGCAATATCGGCAAGAGATAGACTTGTTGAAGAAGCAGCTGATGGAGAAAACTGAACAATCCTCAGCTTCCAAGCCACCAGAAGTCCAGGGTGAATCATCTCGAGGAGCAGTCCGTCGTGACGGCCCTCCCCCACTCTACACACTGCCCCAGTCGTCAGAGCCAAGCATGGCGACAATGCAACAACGGCCACCACAGCTCCAGCCGCTGCTACCTCCGGTGCTCCCTCAAGCGCACCAGACACCTCCGCTGTTGCGTCCTCCACAGGCGACCACCCTAGTCACCCCGTACCTGCAGCCAACGCACTTCTATCCGGAGCCAGTTGACCCCATGGTCATGAACCGGATGATGGTGGAAAGGATGATCGAGCTGAAGGTCGCAGAGAAAAGTGAAGGCGACTATGTTGCATTTGATGCCTATTGGGTGCCCTACCCGCAACACCACGCGGCTAAACGACTTCCCCCGGGGGTCAACAAGCCGCCTAAGTTCGACAAATTTAACGGGAAGGGGTCCCCGAAGGATCACATTGCATATTACATAACCGTCATGGGTGATCTAGCCACTGACGAGTCATATTTGTTGAAGTTCTTCGGGTCCTCGCTGACGGGGCTCGCATTTGAATGGTACTCTAGCCTCTCAGCCGGGTCGATCAATGACTGGTCGGATATGCAGAGAAAGTTCAGAGAAAGGTTCCATGTCACAGAGAGGGAGTTCACAGTGGCCGAACTCTATTCAACAAGGCAGAGGGCCGATGAGATAGCCCTCGATTATATTAAGAGGTAGAGAAACCTCGGAATGAGGTGCAAGCGGCCCCCGCATCAGGAGGACGCTGTGCAAATATGCAAACAGAATCTCAGAAGGGAGGTTCTTGAGAGAATGATCGGAATGGAAATACGGTCGTTCGACCGACTAAATAATGTCGTGGCCGAAGTGGAAGCTTTCCTAGCCAGACCTACCCCTACATCTGCTGCCAGCACGACCCAGAAGGGCAAGGCAGTGGACCGGCACTCCTCGCCCAAAGAAGCAAACGCCCTTGACATAAAGGCGTTTGAACAACAAAAAGGTGAAGGCAAGAAGGGAGTTACCCCGCAGCCTGCAGAAGCCCCAGACGGCAAAGAAGGTCCTTCGCTGAGGGACAAAATGAAGAAGGCCTATTCCTTTCCAAAAGACAAGACCCGAGTTCTGTTCGACTGGGTAACAGAATACAGCATGATCACCCTACCTGAGCCAAGGAGGCCGGAGGACCTGAAAAGAAAAGAAAGTCCAAGATTCTGCCCCTACCATCAGATGTTGGGGCATCCAATCAAAGACTGCTATGTATTCAAGGACATCATCGAAGGGATGGTGAAGAAGGATGAAATTGAGCTAGGAGAGTACAAAGTGGACCCTCCTCAGCCACATGAAGCCCCTCGAAGGAGGGCTGGAGTCAATATGATCTCCCTATACCAGGCGCTGCCCGAGGAGATTTCTGAAACAAGCACGCGGAGCACCTACGAAGCTCATTTCTTGGAGCCCGTGAAAGAACAGCAGGGATGGTAGCAGATCCCTATAAAACACAAAGAGAAGAGGGCACCCCGCCCCGAAAGAGGGGGCACATATCTGTGGTGTTACACCCCGGCCTGCTCTGCCAGTGGCAGCACCCGCATGGGTCACTCCACCTACAGCTATCAGGATACATACACATAATCAGAGGAGACAAACTCCGCTACCAGTGATTAAGGAAACCAATCCTGGGGTCCTTCGACTGTAAAACCTCATTGAAGGGCTAGATGAATATGTGCAGCCCGAACTGAAACCTCTACTGGTGCGGGACCACGTCCTGTGGCAAGAATTAGAGCAGCTCTCACTTGAACAAAAGGAGGAAGCTGAAGAGACGCCCGATAGAGAGGGCAGTCTATTCTGGGGGCACCCGCCCGCAGAAGCGAAAAAGAAGAAGAAAAGAAAAGCCGTTGGGGCCAATAAAACACAGGTTGTCTCCTGTAATACCCTATCAGCACTCTTCAACCTACCCGGAGAGGAGGAAGAAGAGGAAATCTGTTTCACACCCCATGCTGGGGGAGGCAAGGCTGAGGCCGCAACTGCTGCACATGCCACCCGGTCAGGCCGAAAATGGGGGCGCCAGCCGCCACCCAATCACAACATCATGTTCAGGGGCGAGCAGCCCTACAAGACACCTCCGCCGGAGGTCAGGGGAGCCCAAATCCCTCCTCCGTCAGGCTTATACAACAAGAGTGGGGGCAAAGGGGTCCCTTCATTTCTTGAATTCATGAAGATGTCCAAGGGGAAGCAGCCTTGTTAGGAGGCTAACCCTACACCCGGGGCCATTCACCCGCAGCCAGCACAATCTGCTGAAGAGCCAGATACAGGCGGAGCTTGCCCAGCAGCAACTAACAAAGAAGACCCAGAAGTCGGTACCAGCCAGAAGGGCGCCGAATTTGAGGAAGATGAAGCAGGTCCGTCAGGGCCCGCAAATCAAAACCTCCCCAAGCCCAGGTGGGCTGAAGAGATGAAGCTCTCCAATGTCCGAGTTGGGAGCCAAATAATGAAGCTACTCAAGAAGCTCCCTGCTCGATTTACAATCTGGGAGATCCTCTCTCTGAGTGAAGAAACTCGACAGGCGATCATCATTGCACTGCAGACGCCTGCTCATTTCGAAACCTGCATAGCTGAAGCTGTACCAGAAGCCAGTATGACCTTCTCCCCAGAAGACATGCTGCTACCTACCGCCAGCCACAACAGGCCGATGTATATGAAGGGGCACCTGAATGGAAGGGAGCTGAACAGAATACTGGTTGATCCCGGTGCAGCGGTCAACATGCTGCCATACAGAATATATGAGAGGCACCACTTTAATGTGCATCTCGAGAAAGTCAGGGATATGCGTATCGCCGGCTTCAATCAAAAGTGCGAAGTGTCGATGGGAGTGGCGGAGTTCACACTGACCCTGGCAGATTTCACTACAACGGTGCGGTTCCATGTCATTGACTCCCGCACCTCTTACAAGGCGCTGCTGGGCCGCCCATGGTTGCATGAAAATATGGTGGTGCCCTCCACGCTCCACCAATGCATCAAATACAACCTCCAGGGGAGGGAGGAGAGGATATTTGCTGACCTCCACCCGTTCGAGGTGTTTGAATGTCATTTGGCGGACGCTAACTTATATACGGGGCCTCCCCGAAAGATTTCTGAAGCTAAGACCCCTCTGGGGGCATCTAAGAAAATATCCGGTGACAGTTGGTATCCACCACCGCCGTGCGGGTATGTCAAGCCCAAGGTGGTCTCCCATATCACAGCATCCGGGGACGTGGGCAGAACAGCACCTCCAGCATTCTACCCCGAAGCTAATGAAGTGCAGGTCAATCGGCAGCACGATTACATCGGAGTCCCGACCGGCCTCATCAAGCCAGTCCTCGGCCTCGATGACCCCACTGTCGAGCCTTTCAAGACTTGGGAGGTGACACAGGAAGATGGACCCAACAGCTTGTTCTATACAGCTGAGGAGCATCCTACTCGGGAAGACACAGACTGTAGCCTCCCTGAAGATCTATGCAACCCACCGGTTCCCATCCAGGGTCTGGCATTTACAACTGATCGGATGACCAGGATGTTTCAGAAGCAACACATTCCCTCCTATCAGTCTCAAAAGTGCAAGGAAGCTTTCCAGAAGATGTGGTATCCCGCAAATCTGGACAAGGAAATGAGGTGTGTCTCTCAACATCCAGGGTTGGGCTTCACCCTGGAAGAATATTATTACAGTGGGCGGTACGAGGTGGACACCATCTCCGCCTTCTATCCTGCTGAAGATAGCCCGCTGGGGTCAACCTTTGATGAATACCCGGTGGAAGCCGAACATATTGAAATGGCTCAACCCGGAAATCAAGAAATAGAGACCTCGGTCCCCTGCCGATGCTGGGAGCAGGTCTATCCTGAAGAAGCGGCCCTTCAAGCCAGATTTGACACGGCTAGCAGTAGTGAAGCCGAAGATATCGAGGAGGCAGGAGTTTCTCCCTCCAATGGAGCCCTACTAACGATAACTTCAACACCCCTTCTACCAATCAGGGAAGCCTTGGTCAACTCCAATCAAGGGGAACCAGCTACCAAGAAAGGAAAAGTTACTTCCATGGAAGATGCAACTGCCCCAGAAGGTGAGATTTCCTCCACTTCTGCTATAAAATCAGGGTGCTGTCCAAGCCCGGCAATAAACGGCTACCAGCCCGTCACGGCTGCAACCTTATCTACAAACACTGAAGCTGCTCTCTCGCCCTTGGAAGCTGCGACGGTAGAGGATTTGCTAAAAGAACAATCCGTGCAGCCGCTGGCGCCAGAAATAGAGAAAATTCAAGAAACTCTGGTGGTGTCCGACGAGGAGATCGAAGTACTCGACCCTCAAGATGGTATTCCAGACTTCGTTGACCTCTAACCGACACCTCCGGAGATAGAAGACGGAGGCCAAGCCACAGTCGATGAACTGATAGAAGTCAACTTGGGAAATAAGGAGGACCCTAGGCCTACCTTCCTCAACGCCCAACTATCCCCAGAAGAACGGGAGCTGTACATCCAGCTGCTGCTAGAATACCGGGATTGCTTCGCCTGGACTTACAAAGAAATGCTGGGTCTAAGCCCCGCTATCTCACAACATGAGCTGGCAATCAGCCCTGAGGCCGAGCCGGTGAAGCAACCACCGCGGCACATGAGGCCAGAACTCATCACCCAAATTTGTGCTGAGGTCGACAAGCTCATTGACGTGGGATTTGTTGAAGAAAATCAGTACACTACATGGCTGACGAATATCGTCCCCGTAAAGAAGAAGAATGGACAGATCCGGATATGTGTCGACTTCCGAGATCTAAACAAAGCATGTCCTAAAGATGACTTTCCGGTGCCAATAACCGAAGTCATGATAGATGCTACAACCGGCCATGAGGCCCTGTCATTCATAGACGGGTCGTCCAGTTACAATCAGATTTGGATTGCGGAGCATGATCGGGTCCATACTGCTTTCCGAACCTCTAAAGGCATTTATCATTACAAGAGGATGCCGTTCGGACTAAAGAATGCTGGCGCAACCTATCAGCGCGCAATGACCAAAATCTTCGATGAGTTGCTCTACCACAAGGTCGAGTGCTACATAGATGACCTGGTGGTCAAAACCAGAAGAAAAGAAGATCATCTGCAAGACCTTCGGATCATCTTTCAGAGGCTGAGGCAGCATGAGCTGAAGATGAATCCCATGAAATGTGCGTTCGGAGTGTCGAGCGGAAAATTCTTGGGCTTCATTGTCCGGTATCGGGGAATCGAGATAGACCCCGCAAAAATCAAAGCAATTCAGGAGCTACCTCCACCAAGGAATATCTCCGAGCTGAGATCACTACAAGGCCGCCTGGCTTACATCCGGCGGTTCATCTCCAATTTGTCAGGGCGATGCCAGCCCTTCCACAAGATGATGATGAAAGATGTCCCCTTTTATTGGGATGAAGATTGCCAGACAGCCTTCAACAAGCTGAAAGACTATCTGAAGACTCCTCCAGTGCTGGGCGCACCGGTGAAAGGACGACCATTAATACTATATATAGCAGCTACACATAACTCTCTGGGGGCAATGCTAGCCCAGAATAATGAAGACGGGAAAGAGCAAGCCCTCTATTACCTCAGTCGGAGACTGGTCAGAACTGAAGAGAAATACACTTACATTGAGAAGATCTGTCTAGCACTGGTCTTCGCAGTCAAGAAACTCCGACACTATATGTTGTCACATGAAATTAGCCTGGTATCCAAAGAGGATCCCCTGAAATATATTATGTCCCAGCCAGCACTCAAAGGTCGCCTGGGCAAATGGGCGATAATCCTTATGGAGTTTGACATCTCCTATGTACCGCGCAAGGCCGTCAAGGGTCAAGCTATTGCAGACTTCTTCGTGGAGCACCCAGTACCCGGGGACTGCCTGTTGGAACCAGAGCTTCCTGAAGATGAAACCTTGGAAGCCGTTTAGGTGCGGCCCTCCTTATGGCAGCTATATTTTGATGGCGCTTCCAGAATTGACACCTCTGCCACTGGATCGGCCAGAATCAGGGCAGGAGCAGGCATAGTCCTAAAATCCCCAGAAGGAGAAGTGGTGCACACATCCTGCTCCATAAACAAACATTGCACAAATAATGAAGCGAAATATGAAGCCCTAATAATCAGATTGCAGATTGCTCTATCCATGGAAATTCAGATGCTGGAAGTATTCGGGGACTCCCTGCTAGTTATAAAACAACTGGAAGGAGAGTTCGATGTGCGAAAGCAAGAGCTCCTCCCCTATCACTAGCTGGAAACCCGCCTGATGTCAAGATTCTACTTCATCAGCATCAAGCACATCAACCGAGGTCAGAATGCTCAGGCAGACGCCCTCGCTAAGCTGGCCAGTTCATTGGCAGTTCCGCCAGACACAAGCCTGAATATAATAGTGATCAACCGCCGGCAAGTCCCCAGCGTAACAGAAGTCTTAACCGACGAACAAGAGATTGAGGTGGCAGTCGTCGAAGAGGTTCAGCAGCCCGATTGGCGAGAACATCTCTGCTGTGGTTTCAACACCAGCAGCTTCCAAAAGAAAAAGAACAAAGAATGAAGCTCCTGAGGGTCAAGGACTCTTACGAGATGAGAAGCAGAACCCTGTTTCGAATAATGGCAGATGCCCGAAGGAAAGTCCTACTTCGTTGCTTGTCTTCGGTGGAAGCGGGGCAGGTGATGCAAGAAGTCCATGCAGGATCAGCTGGAGCACACTAGGCTGGCCCAAAGATGAAAATTGAGATAAAGAAACTAGGCTACTATTGGCCCACTATATTTTATGATTGCTGCAAGTTTGCCAAAGCTTGTCAGAAGTGTCAAGAACACGCTAACGTGGCAAGGAGACCTCCAGTGCCATTACATCCGACCCTACCAAGTTGGCCGTTTGCTCAGTGGGGCACGGACGTGGTAGGACCGCTACCAGCATCTTCCTCAGGGTGCAGATATATCTTAGCAGCTACAGACTACTTCTCCAGATGGGCAGAGGCGGTAGCACTAAGAGATGTGACGGGAGAGCTAGTTGCAAGGTTCTTCCGGCAGAATGTGATATTCCGATTTGGGATCCCCAGCCGAATCATCTCTGATAATGGCAGCCATTTTAGGAACCAGAAGGTTTATCGGCTGGCCGACAAATATAAGATCGACTGGAGGACATCGTCCCCCTACAACCCTCAAGCCAATGGACTTGCAAAAGCCTTCAACAAAACACTATGCACATTGCTGGCAAAGACCGTCAAGTCTAATAAAAAAGATTGGGAAGAAAGGATGTACGAAGCACTTTGGGCCTATCGTACTGTCTACAAAACCCCAACCGGTTGTTCACCTTTCTCCCTCGTCTATGGGTCAGAGGCTGTGGTGCCGATTGAACTGGAAGTTCCTTCGCTGCGAGTCGCCATCCAGCATGGACTAGTCAGCGGTGAACAAACCAATGCAGAGAGAAGATTAGAAGAGCTCGCTGAGCTCGAAGGAAAACGCCTCCGGGCACAGCAAAACATCCAACTCTACCAAGCTCGCATGGCCCGTGCTTTTGATAAGCTGGTCAAAGGTCGAGAATTCAAGAAAGGAGACCTGGTGATGGTCAAACGAAGAGAAGTGATGGCCTCCAACCCCAAAGGGAAGTTGGTCAAAAATTGGGTCGGACCATATATCATCCGCCGAGTATATGAAGGGGGTGCCTACGTCCTGGTAGACCACAAAGGAGTCATCCAGTTCTCTCCCCTCAACGGAAAGCATATAAAGCTGTATCATGCGGCGCAACCAACATTCCCCGAGTGATCGGTCGGAATACCCTTATCTTGGTTTAGTGGCACTCTGCCCTGATCGAGCTACCCTCATCTTGGTCTAGTGGCACTCCGCCCGGATCGAGCTACCTTTCCTTGGTCTAGTGGCGCTCCGCCCTAGCCAGGCTACCCTTATCTTGGTCTAGTGGCACTCCGCCCGGATCGAGCTACCTTTCCTTAATCTAGTGGCACTCCGCCCTAGCCGAGCTACCCTTATCTTGGTCTAGTGGCATTCTGCCCTGATCAGGCTACCCTCACCTTGGTTCAGTGACACTCCGCCCTAGCCAAGATACCCTTATCTTGGTCTAGTGGCACTCCGCCCTAGCCAAGCTACCATTCCTTGGTCTAGTGGCACTCCACCCTAGCCAAGCTACCCTTATCTTGGTTCGATGGCACTCCGCCCTAACCGAGCTACCCTTATCTTAGTCTAGTGGCACTCCGCCCTGATCGAACTACCATTTCTAGGTCTAGCGGCACTTCGCCCTAGCCGAGCTACCCTTATCTTGGTTTAGTGGCAGTCCACCCTAGCCGAGCTACCTTTCTTTGGTCTAGTGGCATTCCGCCCTGATCGAGCTACCTTTCCTTGGCCTAGTGGCACTCCGCCCTAGTCGAGCTCTCAAAAAAATACAAAATATTGCCGTTACGGGCTTCATGCTCGAATTGGCGAAAGATCATTCCTTTGCGTTAGCATTCAGCCCTTACTAACGAATATACCGCTCCGCTCGGCACAGGGCCCGGTAAGCTGGCCAACAGCCGTCTACTATCAGTCAAAGGTCGGACATCAGACTTCGACCTACCACCTTTTATATCAAAAAAATAAATATATATATAAAAGAAAACAAAAATAGGGTTAAAAATAGAGATACCCCGCCGAACTTGTTCATGTATTAGGACAAGTGTAAAAATGGCTAGAACCTAGCTGTGGCGAAAACCCGCAAGGGCGCTACAGGAAAAATAGGGTACCCCGCCACATGAAAACCCGAGAGGGCGCGTGGGCAAAAGTAAGAGGGGGCTGGCTTCGGTGAAAACCCAAAAGGGCGCTTAAGTCAGTAAAGTGGTAATTTAAAAAAAAAGAATTCCTCTTTTGTCCTCCACCTGATGAAACTCCACAAGGGACAATCATCAAAAGTCCCACCGGAAATCCTTTAACAAGCCCACGCCTGACCCTCGTCATCATCGGCGAGGTCGGTCGATCTTTACCCTTAACTTGGACTTTCTGTCCTCGTTAATAACCCTACCTTTGCTTCGGCATGTCACCCATGCTGGTGAATAGATCCATGTTCGACCCTCGTCATCATCGGCAAGGTCGGTTGATCTCTACCCCTAACTTGGACCTTCCGTCCTCGTTAATAACCCTATCGTTGCTTCAGCATGTCACCCATGCTGATGAATAGATCCATGCTCGACCCTTGTCATCATCGGCGAGGTCGGTCGATCTCTACCCTTAACTTGGACCTTATGTCCCTGTTAATAATCCTACCCTTGCTTCGGCATGTGACCCATATTGATGAATAAACCAATGTTCGACCCTCGTCATCATCGGCAAGATCGGTCGATCTCTACCCCCAACTTGGACCTTCCGTCCCTGTTGATAATCCCGCCTTTGCTTCGACATTTAACCAATGTTGACGAGGTAAACCCGCGCCCAATCCTTGTCATCATCGACAAGGATGGTCGGCATTCTTGCGGTCCAGTTCTGCCGTACTCTAAATTCGAAATCCAAAAAAAAGAGAAAGAAAAGAAAAATGGGGTTAAAAATAGAGATACCCCGCCAGACTTGCTCCTATATTAGGACAAGTGCAAAAATGGCTATAACCCAGTTATGGCGAAAACCCGAAAGGGCGTCGCAGGCAAAATCGGGTACCCCGCCACGTGAAAACCCGAGAGGGCGCGTGGGCAAAAGCAAGAGGGGGCTGGCTTCGGCGAAAACCCGAAGGGCGCTTAGGTCAGTAATATGAATAAAAAAAGAGAAGAAAAAAATTATAAATCAATGATGAATAGTGAGGAACCATCCTCCGTCCTGAAGACCCTTCATAAGGTCGAGGCGGAGTCTTCATCCGATATCCCACTTATACACATCCAGTGTCTACCCTTTCGACCCTTGTCACCATCGGTAAGATCGGTCGCTACCCTTTCGGTTCTTGTCACCATCAGCAAGACCGTCTACATTTTCGACCCTTGTCACCATCGGCAAGATCGGCCACTACCCCTATCCGGTTCTTGTCACCATCGGCAAGACCGTCTACCCTTTTTTGACCCTTGTCACCATCGGCAAGATCGGTCGCTACCCCTATCCGGTTCTTGTCACCATCGGCAAGACCGTCTACCCTTTTTCGACCCTTGTCACCATCGGCAAGATCGGTCGCTACCCCTATCCGATTCTTGTCACCATCGGCAAGACCGTCTACCCTTTTTCAACCCTTGTCACCATCGGCAAGATCGGTCGCTACCCCTATCCGGTTCTTTCCACCATCGGCAAGACCGTCTACCCTTTTTGACCCTTGTCATCATCGGCAAGATCGGTCGCTACCCCTCTCTGATTTTTGTCATCATCGGCAGGACCGTCTACCCCTTTTCAACCCTTGTCACCATCGATAAGGTCGTTCAATATCTGTTGCGGTCTTCGTCGCCCATATACCCTTTTGGGGTCCTCCGGACTCTCGACTTACATAGGTCATTGATTAGTCCTGAGAATAGTCACGACGCGATGGAGCGAACACCTCACCCCTTTGCTGAAGGCGTGAGCGCTCTCCTGCCCCAGTGACTCACACACTCGGACTAGAATTGACCGGCGAATGGAAATGGAAAAGAAAAGAATAACGACATGATAGAGTCTTCTTTCAAACAGCGAGACGGAGACTTTTCATTCCTCTGAAATAAGAAGATACATGTTACGCGTGGCATTCCCCGGAATACATGAAGTTCATCAAAAAGGGGGCAAATAGAAAAGGACTATGGCAGAGGGCGTCGGAAGATGTCCTCCAGGGCCGGAATACCCAGGGAAGGATGACGGGTCAGTTCTTGCAGCCTGAACTCAGTGGCCTCCAGCTGGGATAGTCTCTCTTCGAGGGAAGCAGCTTGTCCCTCGGCCATCTCTGCCTCCTCCACCCTCTGGATCTTCATGTGTGCTACCTCCTGAAGCTCAGCCTCTGCCCTTGAAAGTTCGACATGTAATTCCGCTATGCGGGCCGTAAGGAAGCTTCAGCGCTGCGAAGAGGCATCGGCGTCGTCCCTCATCCTCGCCGCAGTCCCTTTCAGGGAAATGAGAGCTGTCCGGCATTCAGCCCGCTCCAGTGTTACGGCCGCCAACTGGTCAGCGGCCTCCCGGCCTAGAAATTCCCTCCGGTTTACATACTTCAGGAGCAAGATCACCCGTGGAGTCCAGTCGTCCATGGGGCAACCAAAGGCCAACAGCGAGCGGGATAGGTGCTCTATCAAGCCCCTCAACTGAACATAAGTTAGATCTCTGTTGGCCGTTACGGTCTGCTGGAGGGTCCCTAGGAACTGCCACACGAAGTCGCTCAAGGATTGGAGACCGAGCGGTGATGTCTCGGGTAGTTCAAATTCCACTCTGCTATCCACAGTGGCCCAGATATCGTCGCCCGTCCCAGAAGATGACGATGGCATGAGCTGCAGTCCACTGCTATGGGGAACAACCAAGCTGGCCGATACGGTGGCTGGAGCCTCAATGATAACAATTTCCTTGCCTGCCCCCTAGGATGGAGGTGCAACAGGAATATCAAGAGCCAGGGACGTCTGTTCTTCGACGATCTCTCCGGCTTCTATTTCGGAGGGGCCACCCTTCTCCAGAGTTGATTCTTGTGTGACTTCTAAAGGCTGAAAGTTCGCAACTGCTGCCAAACTATCAACCCTCACCAGTGCTCCGAGTCCAGCTGGAGTCATTCCCGCTGCATAGTCCTTAGGGTATCGCAGCGCGATAGGCCGCAGGACGGATGGGAGATTTGCATGGCCCGCGCCTAGAGCCGGGAGTGGTATCTGCACCGTCATGGTTGGCAGTACCACCTCAGTCTGCACAAGAAATATGTACATCAAGAGGCTGAAAGGAAAAGGGAGGAAGGGCGGCATACACCGACCATGGATGAGTCCTTACCTCGGCCGGTACTAAGCTTAAATCTATCAAAGCAACTTCTCCGGCGCCAGCCTCTCCGCTTACGAGCGAGCCTGACGGCCCAAAACCACTCCACGACAACTGGGGTGGGCTGAAAGTCGGATGATCGCTTTCATAGGCCGAGGACGCCCCGACATCCTCCATCTCTGTGTCAACAGGTGGGAACTCCTCATCACTGGAGCCGCCACCATAATCAACCTGTTCAGAGGAGGAGGATCCCTCTGCTCTTTCGGGACGCTCCACCATCAGAGCAGGAGCCTCACCGGCAGAAGCATCACCCTCAGCAGGAACTTACCCCGTGCTCTCCACACAAGAAGCAACGGTGGGTGGGATCTCGAGGATAGGTTCACCCTGGCCCAGGATAATCGCTTCTTCGGCACTCTCCGAGCCCGGAAGCAGTGATGGTTGTATATCAACTGAAATTTACGGCAGAAAGGGGTCAAGCCGGCTGAAGACATGAAGATTTGCGGTGGTATCGCAAGTAAACTAAGAATTACCTTCCATCTCCTGTATGGGTGTTGGGGAAGGCAGATCTCTTTCTACGGGAGCAGCAGGGATTTCCTCTGCCCCTACCCTAGCCGCAACATCTACCGTCGCCTCCAGCCCGACGACTGCGGCAACTGCGTCGACAACCGTCAGCATGAACTAGCTGAGGCAGTCAAAGTGGACTAACGAACTATGAAGAAAAGAAGAGCCTACCTCCAGCTTCTGGCCTTTGTGCCCGAGAGGCCTCAAACTCTTCGAAGGATACAACCGAAGGAAGAGCGGTTGCTGATTCTCTTTCTGCGGCCTTCTTTCGGTGCGCCCGTGTCACTCGGGTCACCGCCGCCTTCGCCTTCCCAACGGCCTCTCTCAACTGAGATCGAGTCCGCTTTCGTGAATTGCCAGGAGGCAGTGGCGTCGTAGTCGGGGCCGGCTCGGGAACTTCAAAATATGCTGGCTTCTGGGCCTTTATTATCAACTCCCTAAAGTGCCGGGTCTCCTCCGAAGTCGGTCGGACTGCACATGCACACAGGTGAGAATGATACACCACAATGAAAGAAAGAAGCTGGCCGAAAGGCCTGAATGAAGAAACGGAACATACTTGCCGGCCCCGTATAGAAGGGGAAGAGAGGCCAATAATATAGCGATGGCATTTTGTCTCTCGAAGCTGCCTCGCGAATAAGCCAGCATAAATCTCCGATCTTCTCACTCGGCTCGGCCAGCAGTGCCAGGTCCTCGTGACCACGAGAAGACAAGAGATAGTACAGGCTCAGATGGTCCAGCCCCCATCTGTCAGCATATTTGAAAGAGATGTGAAGAGGTCAGTCCAAGATGGCTTCACTGGGACCACCCACTGAAAGACCATGTGAGCGAAGAAGCACAAATAGCCAGGGGGTGTTGTCGTATAAGGCATCCCGCCTGTCTTCCTTGTGGATGAAGGTCCGATAGGGGTACAACCTATCCACCTCAGGACGCCAGTCGGCCACAGCCGAGATAGGCTCCTCTACTGGTAGACGGAGTTGCTGAAGAATCACCCTCTCGCTGCTTACCCGACATAAACCCCGAAGGGTTTTCACATAATCATCTTTGTTGATCGGGGGCAGCTTCGGTTCAACTTTCATCTTGCGACCTTTTACAACCTTGTAGGCCTCCAGATAGGCCTTCACTTCTGTATTGGTCCAGGATTTCAACTTCTTCAAATAAGAAGATTCAATGTCAAGAACCGGCTCTGGCTGGGAATCCAGGAACCTGTGCTCTGCCACGGCCCAGCACTCTCATCGGGAGCTCCTATAAAATCTCGTTCGCGCATTCCACCACTTGATATATTCAGGCGTGACGCGGGGGAAACGGGCAGGGGTTGGCACCCTGAAAGAAACATCCTCCCGGCGATGGAAGAAGTCCCACCATATCCGGGCGTCATCATTTGAAACTTGCCCGGCCCTATGCCTGTTGGGCAATGCAAACTGTGAAGAAGAATGTGGAATGTGCTGGTCATAGCCGAAGTTCCGACTGAAGCGGAATGGGTAGTACGGCTCCAACCACAGAATGCCGCTCTTGCGAAAGACAAGGACACTTGGCCTGATAGCCAGCGCCCAATCAACCAACTCCGGCTCAAGAATAGGCCTTGTACATTTGGCCCCGAAAAGTGGATGAATATACTCCTCAGTCTCGAAGAGCTTACACTGCCTCGTCTGTTCACCAGCGGGCTAGAGTGTGCAGCTAAGCTCGAAAAATGAAGGACCCCGGGGGGATCCGTGGGAATACGGGCCAATTTGCCCCGAATGGCGTAGAGTTGCTCCGCTAGTAAAGATGGCTCGGCACTTGCGAACTCTATCATCCGCGGAACAAGAGGAACCGCCTGTAACGCCCGAGGAGACGCCTCCGGGAACAGGGTACAAACCCAAGCATTGAAAAAATGTAACGGACCGACCGACCGAAGACTTCTGGGGAGACGCGTCTTGTGCAAGTCTCCCAACATCTTGTAAATAAGACACAGGGCCACCGGGCAAAGAGACAGCTTGGTGCCCCAAGCCATGAGACAGGCCGGATAAATGGCCTCCGCCCTGATCACGCTCTCGTCACCTTGCGGAAGAGCGAAAGAACAGAGCCAATAAACCAGATATGCAGCACAGTGAGTGACTGCATCAACACCGATAGGGTTTTGGTGCGGACACCAGGGCGATCACGTGACACGTCGGCGAACCGACGGTGCCATACGCGGAGCGCCAAGTGGACTACATCGGCTTATCTTCAAAAGGGGGATAATTTGGCTTGAATTTAGACCTTTTTGGCATTGAATTGGGCTTGTAATGGTTATTGTATGTGTAATTTGCTAAAGGGCTGGTTGTAAGGCTCCTAATGGGCCAAATTGTTAAAGCCCCTTAAGCATTCCATAAGTAGAAATGGCCTTGGTCCATTTGTAATGGATTCATAAGCCATATGGGCTTCCTTCCTACATGGGTTCTCTAGATTTGATAATCTAGAGTGGGCTTTCTTCATTCATGGGCTTGGTTAAGCCATGGCCACATTTGGCCTTAAGCCATCAAGGTTGGAATGTGCTTGGTTAAGCCATGGCCACATGTGGCCCATTCAAGGCCCAAGATTGGGGCACCCCCTCTTTTGGCTTATTAGGCTAGGAATTGTGTTTTTTTTTTGTATTTCTTCCACTTCCATTCACCACATGGATTAATGGATGGCTGCTGGTCAAGGTCTAATGGCTGCTAGCCTACCATATATGGCTGCCACCTACCTTTGAATTTCAAAGGGAGGAAGCTTCCCCTCCCCCTTGTCACCTTCCCCTCCCATCACAATCAAAGGGGCGCAGCCCCCTTCCCATTCCCCTTGCATCCATCGAACTCCCTTCCCCCCTACCCCTTCCATTTCCCTATAAGAAGGCATGTATAGTGTTTATGCTTAATAGAATGAAGTTTTGTTGAAAGAAAAGTTCATTAGAGAGTGATTCTCTTTGTGTGTTCTTGGGTGTGACTCCCATTGAGCTGTCCTGGGACTGGATAGAACTGGGTCGTGAGACTCAACCCCGTATCCCCCTCTTCCTCTTATCTTCTTCTTCCACAAAAATTATCCATGATACCTCTGCATGTTAGCAAACTTTCAGCTTTGTTTTTGTATCGATCGGAGTTCGTGAGCAACGATGGCGATTTTTCTCGTGGAGGCACGCAGATCGGTTCCTGAATGCTTCCCAGAATTGAAGGTGACTGTGTATTGAATTCTCCAACCCAACCCCGATGCCATGTGAAGTTGATTCCTGAAGAGCAATCGTAGTATTTCAAGTCCTCTTTGTGTTGCCGCTGGTTTTGCCTCGATCCGTGACCGGTGATGATCGTGACGACAGTTCTCGTGGGATCGCGCGGGCTGGTCTGAGCAGGCCCAGCGGAGAATTAGATTCAACTTTCAGAGCCTGCCCCGCTTCATCCGCCCAAGATCCATGTGAGGATCTTCAGAGTATTTCTTCCTCTGGACGTCGCGTACCACCTCCCATAAGGAACGCCCCGATCCGACATCGGCAACCATTTTCTCAACATTTTACCGTGTTTCTGTGCAGTTCTATGAGCACAAAACCAGAACCTCAGAAGATTCATCACTGCGCCCAGATCTAAAGGCATCTGTTCACGATCTTCGGAGTGAAGATACTACATCCAGTCACCGACATTCTCTAACAAACGGCACTCCGATCGGGCATCGGATCCAGCCGTACCAGCCTCCACAAGCTTGCTGCGCAGGGTGACCAGTGCGGGCAGAACCGGGTCGGCTTTCCGTCGGCGTACCCGAGCGGCTCCGGCACGCGTTCCTCGCCTCCTGCGAGTGTGGCCCGTCAACCCGGGTTCCAGAAACCCCAAAGTTATTAATTGTAGCCCGATACCTCCCTGTGTGGAGTGGGCCAAGCTTCTGAAATTGTAAACTTAATCTTGTGTGTATTAGGGTTGTTCGGAAATCGGCCGGGAATTCTTCCCCACGACTAGTCGTGGAGGTACATGCTCGTTCTGATCCTTACATTTACTATTTAGTATGCTTTCTATATTGCTGCATTTGTGAGAATAGGGCCGATAGCTAGTTTCAAATTCACCGCGATTGTGAGTTGTGAGCGCCCGTTCCGTGGCTCCAATCGAGCACCGAGCGCGAATTAGCACCCTAGGCGACGGTGGTTTCTTAATCGCCGCGATCCCCACGTTTCCCTCGCAAGGGACGATCGTCGGGCTCAAGAGAGTCGTTGTTGAGAACGTCTCCACCCGGAGAATACCACGGTGGCCAGCCGCCCGGCTTGCCTTAGTATGCCAGTGCTGGCCGCACTTCGAGTCCGTCGTAGGTCTTAGCCCGAGTCGGTCATCCGTCCCGCATCAAATTGGTATCAGAGCGGGTTGAGTCTAGGGTAGTCTTTGCATAAGTCTTGCATGCATCATGGTCTAAGTCGAGTCTAGAACCATCATTACTTTCAAAACAAAAAAAAGAGTGTTTTCAAATTGCATTTCACCCAATAGCCTGGTATATTAAAAGGCGTTGCCCGAACATTAGGTTATGCCTATCGGGAAGGTAGCGTACTTGCGCGAGTGATCTTCGGATTGCTTATCTCCGCCACGTACCGAATATTGGTTAGGTCTACGTGCATCATTTTTTTGCATTAGTGAGTGTTTGCATTAGTCGGTGTCTTCTAGTTCGTGTAGTCCTATAAGAGTCAGTCAGTCTTGTCCAAGTGTCGGCATGTCTAACATGTAGTTCCCTAATTTCTCATGGAGTCCCAATCACCCGGGCGATATGACCGTTGGCCCACCCATGGGCTTGGCAACCATCCTCTCCGCTTCTGTAGGCCTGAAGTCTCAAATTTTTTTGGCTCCAATGACCCGGGCATCTACCTCAAGTGGGAGGCCACCATGGACACCTACTTTGATTGTTATACTATGTCCGAGGCAATGCAATTCTCTTTCGCCAAAGAGCGGCTTCTTCATGAGACTGCCAAAAAGTGGGATTACATCGAAAGAATGAGAGAGGTTAGGGGGCAATGGCCCATCAAGTCATGGTGGGACATGAAGAGAGAGCTTAGGAAGGTCTACGTGCCCCAACCGGTCACCTCCAACCGGCCCCACCCAATCACTTCCAACCAAGTGGGTCCTATCCGGAGGCAAAGAGCCCCACACGTCGATGAGCCAAGACCCAATCCTAGGACGGTTGACTACGGGCGAGTCCACCAGGATATCCTATTCCAACCCACTCCGTTGCCGAACTTATGCAAATGATTTTGGACCGGTTGGATGGGGTGGATAGGACACGTACTCCTAGTGATGTACTCCTACCCGAGCCTAAGGAGGTCATCGCCGGTAGTCTTAACCCGGCCCCATCAACGGAGTCCCCAAGCCCTCTCCCCATCATAGTGGATCCTTCTTCCCCACCCATGAGAGCTCCATCACACTCACCTTCCGATCTTATTTCGGAGCCCTCTCATTTGGAGCCACCAAAGCCTGAGCCACCCGTATTTCTAACGGGTACACTTTACATAGCCGAGCCACTAGTTAGTTGGCTAAAGGATGGCTTGGTCCCACTTCCCTTCCCATCTATGGACCCTATCCAACCTCTGGTGCTAATCAATTCATTTCACACCACTTTCCGGTCTAGTCACTATGTGGATACATTGTATGACCTTCTTAAAGGGTTAGACCGGCAATTGATATTTACGCACTTGTTGGCTCCAGGCTTCGACCGACCCACAGGTCGTAGTTTCACTCATCCCGCTTTAGGGTCCATCACCTCCATGTACACCGTGGGTCATGTTACCACGGAGGTTCTTCTACTCCTCCCGCTACCGGTCGAGCCCGACTTCACTCCTTTTATCCCGAGGGAGGAGCCCTATCTTCTATACACTGTCCCATCTACCACGATGGATGGAGGTGACCATCACCTTCATGAATTTCAAACATGGGACTATATAATGGAGGAACCGAGGGGTCACACATTCTTTGACCCATTCGACCCCTTCTCTAGTGGGCCTCGTGCTCCACCACTTCCCCTCTACTTTGTCAAGGAAGTCCCCTACCACTCTCTTCCCACTCGGGCCAATCAAATTCCACATAGCAATAGGTCCGATTATTGGGAAGCATGGCATGCCTTACCTACATGTAGTGGTGATGAACCTCTTAGCCCACCCACACCCACATCTGATAGGAAGTCCTTGCATGCATGTGTGGACGCGCTTTTCGTTTACATTCTTTTTCTTTTATTTCTGTTGTTTATTTATTGGCGTGCCAGTCACATATGTGACGATTTCATTGTGCGCTCGATCTGACCTTTAATCAGTCGATTGTGAGTGATCGTGTCTGGACCAAAAGTCCATCATACCATAAAGGTTATGACGTTAATTACGTCCTCCATAAGAAGGACAACCCTTGATTAAACGCCAAAGATAGGAGGAAAGTAGCGGCAAAATAAGACTCAAATGAGAGGGAGTTGGTTTACTCGCAGAACATCAAATGGACTGAATATAGCAAGGATACATCAAGTACGGGATAAATCCGACAGCATATCCCCATTATCTTGGACTATACCAAGTGGGAATAGGAAGCCATCCATGCAGCGGCAGGATGGAATCCGTAAAAGATCAGGCGTATTTGACCCGAGATCCGGATGGGGACCGGTATGACATGACACACCCTATGCAGGTGCGATGTCTTATTAATATCCCCCTTTGAGGGACCGTAGGAGGACATGCGATGGCAAGACTCCATAGGCCTGGCGGGGTTAGGAAAGCATACCGTAGTCGCTTAATAATGTAGGTGAATTTCGGCAGCATCTCCCCTAATCTTGGATTATGCAAAGGGGAAATAGGTGATCATCCACGGAGTGCCGGGTTGAAAACCAAAGGGAAAGGCACTGGGCCTGGCACAGTGAGGTGTTGGGGATGGTTCCCCATTTATTTGCTCCATGGGGTATACCCTGTGACCTGAAGATATCCCTTGAATTAATGTGACAGTGTGCTCAAGGGTTGGGCAGAGGAGGAGAGGCTCTCGGCGCATCACAATGAGCGTAGGCAGGCTTCCAGCGCGAGAACGAAAGGCTCTCGGCGCGCCTCTAAAAGGGCTTATCGGCGTGGTCAAAAGGGGGTTCTCGGCGCACTCTTTTTTTGCAAGGGCGGAGGGGTTCTCGGCGCGTAGCTCCCGACGCGCCAACCGCCGGGAGCTATTCACCCCGCCGAGGGACGCTCGCGCCGGGAAGGTGAAGGCCTCAGGGCCAGGAGGGTTTATGGTTTGATTACGATGCTCTGTTCTAGGGATTTCTTTGGGGTTCGGATGATAACTGGGAGGAATTCAGGATGCAGACAAGGGGGAAGTCAAGGGCCCTATCAGGTTAGCATCAAGAAGTCATGGGTAAAGGTGATTCGAGGGACTGAAGTCACTGAGCATTCGAACCCTCTGGAGTAGGCTTTATGCCATTCATGTTGCCGGCCATCCAGGGGATCAAGAGATGACTGTCTCTGATCCCTGTGATGACCTCGATGGCTTGAAAAATTCGAGGAGACCACAGACTCCGTTGCGTTGAAATCATCGACGCTGTCGGGGGAGAGAGAGAGGACAGAACCCAAGAATCCATGGAGGTAAGGATCGGGGCTCTGTACTAGCTTCCTCGAAACCACAGGAACGACGAGCAGCAGAGAGTGCCTGCCAGTCACCTGGACTAACGACAAACACCCGGAACCACATATTCATCGATCGAAACTCGCAATCGGAAAGGTAACTACCACTATCACCAGAGAGGGGTGAGAGAAGGGAGACCTAAATTTCATCCATTCAATCGATTCTATTGTTTTTATTCCATCGACTACAGAGGTGTAACTCGAATGATAACCAGTAAAGAACTTTTAGAATCATTCGAATAGAATACAAATCCCACATAAATGTGGTATAAGGAGCACATATGAAAGAATGAAATAAAGCCCATTCAAAACAACAGAAAGATGGGAGGTAGTATGTTTAAAGAGAACACAGATGAGAACAGTATGCATCGGGGAAAGAAAGACAAAGAAAGATGGGGGAGGGCGGAGCATTGACTCCTCTCCCTCCCCCCGACGCCCACCTTCTTCTCCTTTCGAACTCCGCAGTAGCCCTTTTCTTCTTGTCTCTTTGATATTTTCCTATCTATCTGTTCTCTCTTTTTTGTTGACACCTCTCTCTGCTCTCTCCCTTGCTCTCCCTTGCTTTTTTTTCTCTGTTGCCCTTAGTGCCCCCTTCGTTCGAGAGAAAGGAGGGTTTTATAGGCACAGCAGCCCCTTCTCGGCATGGTCCTTCCCGGCGCGCAGAAAACAACTTTCCGGCGCGCTCTTGTCAACCGGGGAGGCTTCCCGGCGCCAAGGGGTATGGCTTCACGGCGCCCCCTATGGGCTTTGGACCTTGTGAGGATCTCCCGGTTCCACATTAGTGAGCCCATTTGGGTTTTAATATCTTGAACTCTCTCGTTATCAAGTCTGGACTATCAAAGACATATAACCTGTCTTTTCATTTGTGAGTTCTTCGAACCTGTCAGAACAGGTGAAGGTCTATTAGTAGGTGAGTTGACACAGTCTTATCAGAACATTGCTGGGGGTTCTCATCAGTCAATAGACTGTAATTCTTCATCAGTATTGCCGTCTGAGTGATGACAACACCGGACATCAGCTTGGCCGGGGAGGGCTTCAGCCAGGTGGTAGCTTTAGTGGCGACTATTTTGTAATTCTGGCTTTGCAGGAATCTCTGAGAGCTTCATGTCTGATTCAATCTTCTCTTTGGTCTCATCTTTGTTCTCAGTTATATTTCAGGTGTCAACAAATGCCCCCCACCTGTAGGTAGCGGGAGTGCAGAATAAATGACACGGTGCCTGCAGGTGTATGTGAACTTTCTTTGGTCTTTATCTTGACAACTCTACCGTAATGGCCTCAGTGTATTCTTCTCTTTGTTTTCTTCTTTCATATTTTCTGGCAATTTCATGTTTCATTAATAGTTTCAGGTGGTTTCTTGATGCACAGGTCTTGGCTTTTGGCGCACGAAAATCTCCCCGGCGTGGAGACGGGGGGGTTCTCGGCGCGCCTGGCTTCCCGGCACGGGGCTTCTCGGCGCCATACTTCTCGGCGCGCCTCTTGGTCGAAGGGGGCTCTCGGCTCGCCTGTTTTCGGCGGGATTTTTGAAATAGGGGGGGTTCTCAGCGTGCCTCTTATCGCGCCGGGAACCCCTCCTCCAGTGGCCCCTTTTTAAGGCACCGAGCGCCTCTTTCTTGCTCATTTCTTCCTGTCTCTTCTCTCTCTTCACCCGCTTCTCATCTCGGCGCTAGCTTCTTCCTCCTCCCGGCCGTCCCGCTTCCAGTCTCGACGGATTTCGCACCCGGGTAGGGCATCATCTGGGGGTTAAACCCCTACTTTTTACGGGATCACCCCCTCTTGGTGGGTGACTCCCTATTCTCTTTTGGGCAGACCCCGAGTAAGGGGAGATGCTGCCCAAATTTTCACAGAGCTTCACGTTGCAATCCTTATAAGACTGTTTCTTTTTAGGACTTTCATTCACATCTTTTCTTCGGCTGCAGACACTACAATGGCTTCCAGCTCTGCTGCTACATCTTCTGGAGCTGTTGGGGCGAGCTCGTCAGCGCAGCCAGATATATCACGGGCTGTAGTAAATTGGCTGAGCGTGCATAGCCTGGACTTCGGGTATGACAAAGTTGCTGCCGTTGACGAATCGTCTGATTCTGAGACGGATACAGTATCAACATCGAGGGTATATTCCACTGCAATGGAGACATGCTTCAGACGGGGCAACGACTATCGGCCGGATCTTCCGAAGGACCGCCACTTAATGCCATTCATCCGAACTTTCACAGTGGGTGGCATGCGAGACTATCGGATAGCCCGTTCTGTCGAAGCTGCCATCCTTGTCGAACGAGATAGCCTGAAGGAGTCGGTGTACCGCCACAAGGCCATCTATCTTCCCGGAGAGAAGCGTGACTGGGACGTAGTCCTCGGTATATCAGAGCTGGAGCCGGAGAAGAAAATGTTGACCCGGGCCCCGGAATTTACACCTGCCCGGTGGGATAATGCTAGTGGCCGAGTTCATAGGGAGAAGCCTGGCTATGGTCTATTCCTGGCACCGATAAAATGGGGATACCGTGAAGAGCCCTTTGTGTTGAATTGTTCGGCCGTCCAGTTCAAGTATCATCTAGCTGCCGGTTGGTTTGGAGATACCAAGATCACTGACGCCCACCTATTCCAGGTGGGAGCGGTGGAGTTCACCGAGTTTGTTTTAAAGGAATACGCCCCTCTGCTGATCAGAGCCGGGGTATATCACAGTGTCTTTGATTCTAGATTCCGTTATCCCATATCCCGAGGGTTATGCTGTGGAATGTTCGAAGTATTCTGCCCTTTGTTCAACATATTTTATACAGCAGAGGGCGAAACATCTCTCGACCTCTGGAGTTTGTCACAGCTTTCTGGTCTGCCTATTGACGGCGAGCCATATGAAGAGGTCTGCTTGGCAGATTCCGAGAAGGATAGCTCCGATGGCGAAGGCAAGTATTCACTTGGCTATTCCTACCGGTATTTAATGAAGGCCTATCGCTCCATCTGTCTGGCGTATAGTAGAGGATCCTCCAAGGGTTACCATCCTCGAGAGAAAGGCAGCAAGCTGAGGGTCCGGATAGGGTAGTGGATTCAGTATTTCTTTGACGGTCCCTTAAAATATGCAGACTTCCCTTCCATGGGTCCGACTGCCAGCAAGCAGATAAGGGCTCCTCGCTATAAGTCAGCGTTGCCATCTTCATTGCGCCGTGTAGGCAAAGGTGGTCCAAATCCAGCAGGGGTGGACCCTATCACACATTGTGCGACTTACTTCACATTCTGGTTGTGCACTTTCGCTCTCCCTCAAGGGGACGAGACAATCATTCGGCCCGAAGCCATATACCCAGCATGCCAGATGGCCTGGGGAATGAGGCTGTCACTTTGCCCAGTGGCCTTGTGTTTAATCTACAAATCTTTGGGGGATCTGTACAAGCATCGGACTCCCCGCTCTTTGAGGACCGTGGGCCCTTTTCATTTCTTCAATGCCTGGGTCTGCAGTCTGTTTCCTGAATTGGCTCCTAGAACTCTGCAGGCAGATACAGTATTACCCAGAATGATTGAATTTGCCAGTGCTGAACCTGGCTCTTTCTCTGATCAATTGTTCAAAATAAGGGGCCAACTGATAAGGGTACCAGTGGATGCCCCTGGCAGCATTCATTTCTGGAGCTTGGCAGCAAGTTCAGCTCCTTTGGTTCACTCTCAAAGAGAATGCAAGATGGAAGAGGTAGAGACCTATGTTCACCCCGTTTCAGGGGCTAATGTTGTTCGGTCTATTCTGGAGCCAGAGCTGGTTAGATGGGCCATGGCCATTCGGCCCAGTGTTTTAGTTTTCAGAAAGGGTGGTCTGCTTCTTCTAGAACCATATTACCCATTTCGCTTCGGGCGGAACTTTGGCTATGACCAGCATATCCCTACATCAATTGCTCGTTTCCCCTAGATAGCCGGGCCAAGCACGGGTCCACCATTGTCGGTGATGGCCGGTTGTGGTGAGATTTCTATCATCGCCATGATGGCGCAGTTTTCAGGGATCCCACTATTTCTAACCGTGTCCCCCGTGTCACATCAGAGTATATCAAATGGTGGAACATTCGGACCAGCTTTTACAGGGATGGTAGGGGTGCATTCTGGGACGTGGCCGAGCGTTCTTTCCTGAAACAACAGCCCGGGCCAATATTTGACATCCCCGAGGCCCACCTAAAAAGGATTTATTCACAACATCCGAGGGAGGCAGAGAACTATCTGGCTCAACGTCGAGTTCTGAAAGAAGGAGGCTCCGAGCCACCCGCTTCTGTCTTTGCTGCCATCAACGAAGACACTTTTATGAAGAACTTGAAACATCTATGCCATGTAGGAGGCGCTCGTCTGGAGGCGCAACAGTACCCTTTCCCTGTTGAAGAGCCGCTCCTGACAGTCGTCCCCTGGAAGGGTCCGACAGATAGATTTCATCCCTACAGGACGTTTGTGCGCAGGGAAGATAGGACTCAGACGTACTACAAGCACACGTCTTGGCTGTTTGTTCTGCTGAATGTACATGGGTTATCTGTAGAGAGTTCGATAGCCGGCATATTGAATAAGCCATTGTTTATTTCTTTTCATTATGCTGACGGTTGGGGCATGGACCACCTCGACTTGTTTCGATGTCTTGACTTTCATGGTCATAGCGATCTGGCATCTTTAGTGGAGAAGTGCCAGACATTTGGTGATGTCTGTTGGCTTGTCAAGGAGGCTGCTTTCCGCTCCAAGGAGGTAGCTTATCTGTACTGGCCACTTTCTATCTTTTATGATGGCCCAACAGGTATGATCTTTCCTTTCTGACAGTAGTGCTTTCTGTTTGTTATTTAAACTCTGCATCTACTGATCTCATTGCTTCTTTGATGTCTTCAACAGATAGGCCAGATATAAAGCGACAGGGGCTTTACAGAAAAATCATTGCGCAAGCTGAGAAGCCTGCTTATTTCGAAGTCCCTGCAGCAGCACCGACGACCACTCCCCTGCCTCCGGGCAAGAAGAGAAAGATTTCTGCAGTGAAGACTGTAGTTGGGAAGGCCAGGAAGGCTAAGAAGGCCCATGCTCGGCAGTCGGCTTCAGCAGTGACGGACCCTGGGACCCCTCTTCCTGATATCCCCTCATTTGATGAGTTTGAATCTCAAAGGGAGGGCGCCCAGACGTCAGTCAAGGGTAACATCTACAGCCTGCAGTTGTATCTTTCATCGTCTTTTGCTGAATTTTACAGAAATCTTCGAATCTAACCCCCCCCCTTTTTGCACAGCCCAAGAGCCAGTTGTGACACCTTCTGTGGTGGAGACCAGATTGCCCTCTCCTACACCGGCTAGTGAGGCGGAGGGTAAGTGTGCTTTTTCATCTTCTCTTGCACATTTCGATTATTTGTTTATTGTTTCTCTCACGAACCTTTCCCTGCAGTGACGGCCGGTGAGGGGGCTGCAGTAATGGGGGCAGCTGGTGATATAACTCAGCCACAGGAGGGCCATAAGACCCAGATGAAATGGGGCCTTGTCCCTGTGAGGCACATAGTTACCCGGTCTTCATCCAGGCAACCGTTAGGGACGCAAGTCCCGCCCGTGAATAGTGTGGAAATCTCTTCTAGCAGCTCCGCGACCGCTTCCAAGGCAGAGGGAGAAGGAGCAGGTTTCAGCGAGAGCGAGACGGAGGGTATCTCCAAATCAGAGGCCCCACTCGTATGTACTTCCATTGTTCCACTGTTCACCCCCTCCAAACTGCTGGTGCTGTCTTCTGAGGAGGAACTACAGGAAGAATTTGTTGGCTTGGACACCGAGGCAGATATAACTCCTCCCTTTGCTGCTTCAGCAGAGGAGCTTTCCTCTCCCCTGCACTCCTTTGAGGATATCGACATCACATTAGAAGTGGGTCTCTCTCCCTCTCTTCATTATTATTATTTTTTTTATCTGCTGCTTGATGTTGCATTGATCTGTTCACAGGAATCCCCTGTTGCTAGCCCGGTAGCGACTGCAGCCTTTGAAGCCACTCTATCTGACACCTTGGCTATTGTTCCTGCTTCGTCAGCCGCCTGTGCAGGCTTTTCTGAGATAATTTTCCCTGTGCCGGTGAGGGTACAGTCTTCTACAGACTTAGCATTGCTGGACTTGAGGACCTCGGGGGAGAGTTCGGCCCTCATCCGGGTCTTGGATTTTAGAGCTGAGACGGACCCAGCTAGGGGTTCTACCTTTATACTGGCCGCAGTGATGACCATTGCGCCCGAGTCAGCAATTCCCTTAACAGTAATTATGGAAACTGAACTTTTGCCTCTTCAGTCCGTAGCCCCTGCCGCCTTGACATTGAAGGAACTGGCCGTTGAAGCGGGGATGGAAGAAGGGGAGGCAGCTGCCACAGAGATCGGAGTATTGTCCATAACTGACCCAGAATCGATCTCCGTGCTCTCGGAATCTGAGGAGGAGGTGCCCCGAGAAGAGGATGCTGAAGATGCGGGTATCACATTGGGGACCCAGGAAGCAGCCGCTCCAGCACTTATTAAATTTTCCCCTATGAGCATTCAAATAGCAACCCCCGAGGAGATGGAGGTGGAAGGCCTCTTGGTTCCGTCAGGGATTGCAGAGAGAGCTCAGTTGGCACCTTCAGCAGACCTCCCGTCTTCCTCTTCCTAGCCAGATGTTACACTATGGGCGGATATTGACAGTGAGGTGACTTTCGAAGTAGCTCCATTTCCTTCTCCTGGCTTCGCTTCATCCGAGAGTTTCGTCTGGCAAAATCTGGACATGCTGAGCCAGCTAGTGGAGTCCCAGCCTGGACTGACTTATCTGCGGCTGAAGGAGATAGCTGAGCATTTCACCGCTGGTCTACAGGCTATGGGCTGTCCCATGGAAATATGGGCCCAACGGGTTCTATTGTTATTAAAGTTTATACATCGCCGGGACTTCTTGGCACATATTATGTTTGACAGACTGGCAGCTTTGAAGTTGCAAAGGATGGAGTGCAAATCTGAGCTGGAAAAAATGAACTCTGTTCTTCAGGAGCGCCAATGTCAACTGCAGTCTCTGGCGCAGCGGGAGCAGTTCGTGCGCAGCCGGATAACCCTCCTGGAGGCTGAACTGTTTGATCTCCGGGCTGAACTGCCGTAGATAACAACTTCTCGGCCGCAGCTTGCGGAGGAAGTAGCTCTGTTGGAGGGGCAGGTGGTATCCTTTCAGGACGAGTCTGCTCGGCTATAGGAGGAGGAGGCTCGACTTCATGAGCTGGGGGCTGCCCCGCATTTAGGGCTTCTGGCCTTCGAAGACATATTCTGGCGCCCGTGAATATCTGTTTCCCCATTTTTGTAATACAATTCCCCCTCAGGGGCCCTTCTTGTATTCCCTTTTTTTATTCAATGGAAAGGAATCTTTACACCAGTCTCATATGTGGTTTGTTCTTTACTTATCTCACCATCAATATTTCACGGCGATTTGGCAGCGGTTTCAGCGGTCCCTATGCGAATAGCCCGTACCTAGCAGGAGAGCGTCCACCCTTTCAAAGAAAGGATGGGGGACTCGCACCACCGCGCGACGGTATCCGGAGGGTGCTTAAACCCAATCCTGGGGGTAGCTGAATAAAAGAGGTTTAGAACATCGTCTGGAACAAATGGATGGTTCATCTCGGACAGGTTTCAAAGCTGGTCGGGGCAATGTGCCAACCGACCAGTGACGGATTTTATCATCGATATTGGGTTTATATCGATGCAAAGAAGTTTTATAGGTTTCATCAGAATAGACATAAGGTCTAGACTGGGTAGACTTGATCACAGGTGGGACGTGAAAAGGGTATGTGGTTCCCATCAGAACGGGCGCAAAGTCTGAACTGAACAGGTTTCATCATTGGCCGGGCGATGTACCGATCGACCAATGGTTGGCTTCATCATCGATATGGGGTTTATATCGATGCAAAGGAATTTCATATGGTTCATCAGGATAGACGTAAGGTCTAAACTGGATAGGGTTTCATCATTGATCGGGCAAGGTGCCGGTCGATCAATAGCTGGTTTCATCATCGATATTGGGTTTATATCGATGCAAAGGAATTTCATAAATTTCATCAGGGTAGACGTAAGGTCTAAACTGGATAGGGTTTCATCATTGATCGGGCAAGGTGCCGGTCGATCAATAGCTGGTTTCATCATCGATATTGGGTTTATATCGATGCAAAGGAATTTCATAAGTTTCATCAGGATAGACGTAAGGTCTAAACTGGACAGGTTTTATCGTTGATCGGGCGAGATGCTGGTCAATCAATGGCTGGGACGTAGGTAGAGGTGTAGGTCTCGTTAGGATAGACGTGAGGTCTATTCCAGCAGGTTTTATCGCAGGTGGGACATGAGAGGATATGCAGTTTCATCAGAACAGACGTAAGGTCTATCCTGGCAGGGTTTCATCACTGATCGGGCGAGGTGCCGGTCGATCAATAGCTGGTTTCATCATCGACATTGGGTTTATATCGATGCAAAGGAATTTCATAAATTTCATCAGAATAGACGTAAGGTCTAAACTGGATAGGGCTTCATCATTGATCGGGCAAGATGCCGGTCGATCAATAGCTGGTTTCATCATCGATATTGGGTTTATATCGATGCAAAGAAGTTTCATAGGTTTCATCAGAATAGACGTAAGGTCTAGCCTGGATAGGATTTGATCGCATGTGGGATTTTGCTAAGCAATACGTAGGTTTCATCAGGATAGACGTAGGGTCTATATTGGTAGAGTTTCATTGCTGACCGGGCCAGGAGCCGATCGATCAAGAGAAGTTTTAAGAGTTTCATCAGGACAGACGTAAGGTCTGAACTGTCAAGGTTTTATCGTTGACCGGGCAAGGAGCCAAACGGTTAACAGAAGGCCTTATCAAGGGAAGGAAGTATGGAATTTCTCAGAATTATCACATTACTGACCCAGGCGCCCTTTCAGGTTTTCACCGGAGTCAGCCCCCTCTTGCTTTTGCCCACGCGCCCTTTCGGGTTTTCACGTGGCGGGTACCCGATTTTGCCTGCAATGCCCTTTTGGGTTTTCACCACAGCTGGGTTTTAGCCATTTTTGCCCTTGTCCAGAATGCCTGAACAAGTCTGGCGGGATATCTCTATTTTTAACCCCATTTTTTCATATATTTCTTTTGTCGTTTTCTTTCTCTTTTTCTTTGTCATCGTCTTTTCTGGAACTGGAACTTTCATTCTATGGACCATGGCGCCATATGTCTATCGTGGATACATGATCATTGATGTGGATGTCGACATCAATGCAAAGGGAAATAGGGTTTCATGATCTATCCAGACGAAAGGTCTGAATTGATTTAGAGGATATAGATAGCAGCTCGGGCACAAAGCCATTCGCCAGAAATGTGAGTTTCATCGTTAATGTGGGGTTTGACATTAACGCAAAGGAATAGAGTTTCATGATCTATCCAGACGAAGGGTCTGAATTGATTTAAAGAGTTGTGTCGTGTTTTGTCAGAGCAGACGAAAGGTCTACCCTGGATGGGTTTTAGCATCGATCAGGCAGTCTGCCAACCGATCAATAGCAGATTTCATCATTGGTATTGGGCTCATACCAATGCAAAGGTTTCATATGTTTCATCGGGATAGACGTAAGGTCTAAACCGGACATGTTTTATCGTTGATCGGGCAGTGTGCTGGTCGATCAATATCAGGTTTCATCATCAATATTGGGTTTATACCAATGCAAGGATTTCATAGGTTTCATCGGGATAGACGTAAGGTCTAAACCGGACAGGTTTCATTGTTGATCGGGCAGTGTGCCGATCGATCAATATCAGGTTTCATCATCAGTATTGGGTTTATACCAATGCAAGGATTTCATAGGTTTCATCGGGATAGACGTAAGGTCTAAACCGGACAGGTTTCATCGTTGATCGGGCAGTGTGCCGGTCGATCAATAGCAGGTTTCATCACGGTGAGACATAGGATAGGTTTTGTTATAATAGATGTAAGATCTAAATTGGGTAGGTTTTACCGTGGTGGGTCTTAGACAAAAACAAGTGGAAGTGTTTTATCAGAACAGACGGAAGGTCTATCCCGAGGTGGGCCCCCTTTTTTTTTGCATTGATCAAGGCAATATGCCTTGTGATCAACGGGGTTTCATCATCAGGTGGGACTTTATGATGATCGTCCTTCTCGGAGTTTTATCAGGCAAGGTGAAAAAGGGAATTTTAAATTACCACATTACTGACCCAAATGCCCTTTCGGGTTTTCGCCGGAGCCAGCCCCCTCTTGCTTTTGCCCACGCGCCCTTTCGGGTTTTCACGTGGCGGGGTACCCGATTTTGCCTGCAGTACCCTTTTGGGTTTTCACCACAGCTGGGTTTTGGGCCATTTTTGCACTTCTCCTAACATAGGAGTAAGTCTGGCGGGGTATCTCTATTTTTTAACCCCATTTTTTACTTTCTTTTTATTCTTTCTCTTTTTTTTTCAGAGGGTGACAGGTCGGAATGCCACCAGATCAAGATAAGGGTAGCTTGGTTAGGGCGGAGTACCACTAGACCAAGGAAGGGGTAGCTCGGTTAGGGCGGAGTGCCACTAGACCAAGGAAGGGGTAGCTCGGTTAGGACGGAGTGCCACTAGACCGCGGAGTGCCACTAGACCAAGGAAGGGGTAGCTTGGTTAGGGTGGAGTACCACTAGACCAAGGAAGGGGTAGCTCGGTTAGGGCGGAGTGCCACTAGACCAAGGAAGGGGTAGCTTGGTTAGGGCGGAGTACCACTAGACCAAGGAAGGGGTAGCTCGGTTAGGGCGGAGTGCCACTAGACCAAGAAAGGGGTAGCTCGGTTAGGGCGGAGTACCACTAGACCAAGGAAGGGGTAGCTCGGTTAGGGTTAGGGCGGAGTACCACTAGACCAAGGAAGGGGTAGCTCGGTTAGGGCGGAGTGCCACTAGACCGAGGAAGGGGTAGCTCGGTTAGGGCGGAGTACCACTAGACCGAGGAAGGGGTAGCTCGGTTAGGGCGGAGTACCACTAGACCGAGGAAGGGGTAGCTCGGTTAGGGCGGAGCACCACTAGACCAAGGAAGGGGTAGCTCGGTTAGGGCGGAGTGCCACTAGACCAAGGAAGGGGTAGCTCGGTTAGGGAGGAGTGCCACTAGACCAAGGAAGGGGTAGCTTGGTTAGGCGGAGTGCCACTAGACCAAGAAAGGGGTATTTTATCCGATTACTCGGGGAATGGTTGCGCTGCATGATACAGCTTTAGATGCCTTCCGTTGAGTGGCGAGAATTGAATTTCCCCTCGATGGTTGACAACCACGTAGGCTCCTCCCTCGTAGACCCTCTGGACTACGTACGGGCCTAGCCAGTTAGCAGCAAGCTTACCTTTTGGATTGGAAGCCATGACTTCCCTTTTCTTGACCATGACCAGGTCTCCCTTCTTGAATTCTCGCCCTTTGACGAGCTTGTTAAATGCATTAGCCATGCGGGCCTGATACATTTGGATATTCTTCTGAGCTTGGAGGCGCTTCCCTTCCAATTCAGCCAATTCTTCTAATCTTGTTTCTGCATTGGTCTGTTCACCACGGGCCAGGTCATATTGGACTGCAATCCTGAGTGATGGCACCTCCAGCTCTATAGGGACTACTGCCTCGAAGCCGTACACCAGCGAATAGGGCAAGCAACCCGTGGGGGTTTTATAGACAGTGCGATATACCCATAGTGCTTCATACATCCTTTCACCCCAGTCTTTTTTATTAGAACTGACGACCTTGGCCAGCAGGGTGCACAGTGTCTTGTTGAAGGCTTCAGCCAGCCCATTTGCTTGTGGATTGTAAGGGGTGGAAGTCCTCCATTCTATTTTATACTTCTCGGCAAGCCGATATACCTTCTGGTTCTTGAAGTGACTTCCATTATCAGATATTATTCGACTGGGGACCCCGAATCGGAAGATGATATTATGCTTGATGAATTTGGCAACCAACTCACCAGTCACTTCTCTGAGTGCTACTGCCTCCGCCCACCTGGAGAAGTAGTCTGTTATAGCCAAGATGTACTTGTGTCCAGCTGAAGAAGTCGGTAGTGGCCCGACTACATCAGTTCCCCACTGAGCAAAAGGCCAGCTGGGAATCGTAGGGTGTAGAGCTACAGGAGGCCTCCTGGGTACAGTGGAGTGCTCCTGGCATTTCTGGCATGACTTTGCAAACTGGCAACAGTCTTCAAACATAGCGGGCCAATAATAACCCAGCTTCTTGATTTCAATTTTCATCTTAGTCCCAGCCTGGTGTGCCCCTGCTGTCCTGGCATGTATTTCTTTCATTGCTTGCCAGGCTTCTTCAGTAGATAGGCAGCGGAGCAAAATCTTCTTGCGGGCGTCTGCCATGATTCGAAACAGAGTCCCATTTCTGCACTCGTAGGAATCTTTAACCCTTAGGAGTTTCATTCTCTCTTCTCTATTCTTGGGCAGCTGTTGGTGTAGGAACCACTGCAGTAGGTGCTGTCTCCAATCAGACGCCTGGACTTTGTCAATGGCATCAATCTCATATTCTTCAGGACACGCCTCCAGCATGCTGGGGACCTGCCACCTGTTCATGACAATAATGTTGAGCGTCTCATCTGGTGGGACTGATAGTGAGCTGGCTAGCTTTGCGAGTGCATCAGCTTGAGCATTATGTCTCCGACCCACATGATTAAGCTCAATATGGTAGAAATTTACCATGAGGCGTATAGCCTTTTGACAATAGGGATTTAGTTCTGGCTTTCGCACTTCGAATTCTCCCTGTATTTGTTTTATCACTAACATTGAGTCACCGAAGATCTGAAGCATTCGGATACCCATGCTGAGGGTGACCTGGAGGCCAATTATCAGAGCTTCATATTCAGCTTCATTGTTGGTACAGGGCTTATTTATAGAACATGAGGTGTGCAACACTTCTCCTTCTGGTGATTTCAGCACAATGCCGGCCCCTGCACGTATTCTTGTTTTCTCACTGGAATCAGTTTCTGTTCTTGATGCCCCATCAAAATATAATTGCCACATGATTGGCTGGGTCTGACAGGCTTCAAGCACTTCATCATCAGGTAGCTCGGTCTCAAGCATAGCATTTTCTGGTATAGGGTGTTCTGCAAAGAAGTCAGCCACAGCCTGGCCCTTTATAGCCCTCTGAGGTATATAAGTGATGTCAAACTCCATCAGAATCACAGCCCACTTGCCTAGTCGACCTTTGAGTGCCGGCTGAGTCAATATATATTTGAGTAGATCTGCTACAGATATCAATCTGATCTCATGTGACAGCATGTAGTGTCGGAGCTTCTTGGCAGCGAAGACCAGCGCCAGACAGGTCTTCTCTATGTAAGTATAGCTTTCTTCAGTTTTGATCAACCTTCTACTAAGGTAGTATAAGGCTTGCTCCTTTCCATCTTTATTTATTTGAGCTAACATTGCCCCCAGCGAGCAATGTATGGCTGCTATATAGAGGATCAAAGGGCTGCCCTTCACTGGTGCCCCCAATACTGGAGGGGTTCTGAGATATTCTTTCAGCTTTTCGAAAGCCTCTTGGCATCCGTCGTCCCATAGGAACGGTACATCTTTCATCATGAGCCTATGAAAGGGGTGACATCGACCCGACAAATTTGATATAAACCGTCGGATGTAGGCCAGACGCCCTTGTAGAGATCTTAACTCAGACATATTCTTCGGTGGAGGGAGCTCTTGAATAGCCTTGATCTTGGACGGATCAATCTCAATGCCTCTGTGCCGGACAATAAATCCCAGAAATTTTCCACTGGTCACGCCGAAGGCGCATTTCATAGGGTTCATTTTCAGCTCGTATTTCCGCAGCCTTTGAAACACTATCCGCAAGTCTTGCAGATGATCTTCCTTCTTTCTGGTCTTCACCACCAGGTCATCAACATAGCACTCCACTTTCTTGAAGAGCAAATCATCAAAAATCTTGGTCATAGCACTTTGGTAAGTGGCGCCGGCGTTCTTGAGACCGAACGGCATTCTTTTGTAGTGGAATATTCCTTTCGGAGTGCGGAAGGCAGTGTGTAGTCTATCCTTTTCAGCAATCTAAATTTGGTTGTATCCGGATGAGCCGTCCATAAATGACAGGGCTTCATGACCAGTGGTTGCATCAATCATTACTTCAGTGATGGGCACTGGGAAATCATCCTTTGGACAAGCCTTATTAAGGTCTCGGAAGTCAACACATATTCTGATCTGCCCATTTTTCTTCTTTACGGGCACTATGTTTACCAGCCATGTGGTGTACTGATTTTCTTCGACAAAGCCAACATCAATAAGCTTGTCGAATTCTTTATTGATTTGGTTGATCAGCTCAGGTCGCATCCGCCTGGGTGGCTATTTTATGGGGTTGGCTTCTAGGTCAATTGCCAACAGGTGTTGTGCTACATTGGGACTCAACCCTGGCATCTCATCATACGTCCAAGCGAAGCAGTCCTTAAACTCCCTCAGAAATTGTATGTACTGTTCTCGGATCTCTGGTTCCAGCAGAACACTGAGAAAGGTTGGCCTTGGTTCCTCTTCTATCCCCAAGTTCACTTCTACGAGCTCATCAGCGGTGGCCTGGCCACCATCTTCGACTTCGGGCGGAGCCTCCTGCAAATCAACAAACCCCCCTGGGATATAGTTTTCTTCAGTTTCCGAGTTCCCTGACTCTTCTCGTCGGACCTCGGCCAATGATGACTCATCATACAGGGCAGAAACCATGTGACTTTTTTCCGTCTGCCCACGGGCTATAACCGGCTCCGTGTAAGGCTCAAAGATTAGGTCTTCCACTTCCGGAGGCCTTGCTGGCGTAGATTCCTCTGGGGAATTTATATTCTGCAGAGCTCGAACTTCTTCCAGAATACGTTCAAACTCTAAGCATTCTCTTGTATCATTAGAAATCTGGTCTTCATCCGGGGTTCCCGTGTCAAACTTTGCTTCGGCCTGGAACAGGTCTTCCTTACAAGACAGTTCCTCCCAGCACCGGCATACATTTGCTTCATCAGACTTTTCTGCCTCGGGCTGGTTATTGGAAGGCTCATCATCCGGTATAGACTGATATATAATCTCTTCATCTTCTGAGGGGTAATCATCATAGCCCATCCCAGGAGGATCTTCATGTGCAAAGAAGGCAGAAATGACATCTACCTCGGTTTCATAGTATTTTTGTAGAGTGTAGCCCAATCCCGGGTGCTGGGTGATCTTCATCAATTCCTTATTATTCTGGGGCGGGTCCCAAAGTTCTTGGAATGCTTTCTTCTGGGCAACGGGCTGCAGTGAAGGCATCTGCAGTTTGGAGAACATCTGCGAGACCCGTTGTGTGGTATAGTCCAAGCCTGTGATTGGCACCATTCGGCTTGTGGATTCTTCCGGGATCATGCAGTCCTGATCATCCTCTTCAACCGGCTCCCCGGTATAGGATATGATGGGAGGCTCGCAGAAGCGAGGGACCTCCATAATCTTGAGTGGCAGCACTATCTGACATTCCAAACTGGTGACGGGCTTGACCAGTCCTTCCGGTACTGGGACTTGTGTATATTTTTCTTTCATCTTTTCATCAGTATCATTAGGATGAATGCTTGGGGGTGTAATCCGTACAAAGTCCCCAACATGAGAGACATGGGATACTTCATGTTTCTTGACATAGCCCCGTGGTGGTGGTGGAGACCAGTCTTCTGTCTTTGCCGCCGACTTCTCCAGAACAGTCAGAACTTCTTTCTTTTTAGCTTTCTGCGGAAGGCTCGCATAATAGGATGCATCGAGCATATGACACTCGAAGATTTCAAAGGGGTGTAAATCTGCAAACACCCTTTCCTCTTTGCCATCATGACAGTACTTGATGCACTGATGCAGCGTGGAAGGTACTATCTGGTACTCATGCAACCACGGTCGCCCTAACAAGGCCTTGTACGTGGTGTTAGAATCAATCACATAGAATCGCACCACAGTGGTGAGGTCCCCCAGTGTGAGGTTAAAATCTGCTACCCCCAAAGGTGTCTCACATTTCTGGTTAAAGCCAGTAATCTTCATATCTCTGACCTTAGTGAG
This sequence comes from Amorphophallus konjac, assembly GCA_022559845.1. Classification (NCBI taxonomy): domain Eukaryota; kingdom Viridiplantae; phylum Streptophyta; class Magnoliopsida; order Alismatales; family Araceae; genus Amorphophallus; species Amorphophallus konjac. The sequence continues at coordinate 172,679,166 of CM040119.1, read as the reverse complement.
GTGCATATCGAAGTAATACTTCTGATAGATGCGATATGGCAGAATGTTTACAGCAGCCCCGGGATCTACCAGTATCCGGCTTAATGGCTGGCAGTTGAGATGTCCTCTCATGTATAGTGGCCTGTTGTGGCTGGGATTTGGAATCAACATGTCATCTTCAGTGAAAGTGAATGTCGGCCCAGAATTAACTTCTGTCAGTAATGCTTCATACTGTGCTGGTGACTGTAGAGCATCAATAATTGCTTGGCGGTGTAGACACGCCATTCTTGACGCCTCCTGAGAAAGTCTCATATTACTATACGACGCCCCGCAACGGCTTACGCATTTTGAATCACTCGAGTGCTTCCTTTTCTTGGGTCTTCTTCTGCCTTTTTCGGCATTCGGAATCGTCCCGTCACGGCATTCGGACAGCGTCAACACCAGTCAGACGCATCAGGAGGTTCCGGAATCAGGAAGGGTGTCTGACGGGCGGCCGCCGACGCCTGATTTGAGGACCCGGGTGGGTCTTAATGGGGGCGTCCAGGCCCCTGGACGCCCCCATGTTTTTAATTTAATTTATTTTATTTTCTCAGGGGCCAAACCGAATAAAAAATATATATATTAATGGAGGCGTCCAGGGCCCTGGACGCCTCCATAAAAACAAAAATAAAAAATATGTGTAAAATGCCAGTTGGCATAAAAAAAACAATAAATAAATAAATATATATATATATATTAATGGAGGCGTCCAGGTCCCTGGACGCCTCCATAAAAATAATTATAAAAAAATCAAAATGCCAGCCTTGGCACAAAAGACAAATAAAAAATAAAATAATATATTTATGGAGGCGTCCAGGCCCCTGGACGCCTCCATCAACTCTCTCACGGGCGCCGGCCACCGAACGACGGTTTGTCGTGTGTGAAAAAATCTAAATTTTGAACACGTCCAGGCCCCTGGACGCGCCCATTTCTGAATCACGAGGCGCCGCTCACAAAACCACGCGTTGTGCCAAACTGCGTGCGGCCATCGTCGGTTTTCGGTGGACCTGTTAGAGGCGTCCGGGACTCTGGACGCCCCCACTAAAGTATTCCAAAAAAATTAATAAAAATAGAATAAAATATTAGTTCGGCCCTGATGGAGGTGTCCAGGGTCCTGGACGCCTCCACCCTCCGGAGCTCTATAAATAGAGGCCCACCCCCTCAGTTCTGGGAGAGCTTCGAAGTGATCCGATAGGTTGCCGGAGCCCAGAGGCTACGGAGTCATTTTCTAACCCGTGGGTTCTTTTGTAGGTGGAGGTTCTGCCGGATTCTCGGGTGCTCACGCTCGCGAGAGGAAGGTCGTCTTCGTCCACCGCGCTTCCACGTCGTCCCCACGCTGCCGGAGCTCCGCCGGATTTCACCATCGGCACATCCAATAAGCCAATTCTTTCCTTTTCTTCGTAGTTCTTTTGCATTCATCATCTTGCATCCCCTATCCCCCTTCATAAGGGCACCTTTTCCTATACACTTCTTACATCCATCATCTCATTTTCCTCCTACTCGAGTCCGAGAGGGGTTTAAAAGATAACACCAACCAGGTGTGTGTCTTGCCATCATTTCATTATTTTTATCGCAAGGATTTGAATACTACACCTCCATCTTTCTAATCCACTTGTCATTTATTTGTCGTTGTCTTGCAAGGGTAGCCGAGGAAAGCCCTCTCCGTCGGTCGGCCGGAGGGAGAGGAAGAAGCAACCCGCCATCTCCCGCTCTTGAGGTAGGCGCGATCACTTTCTTATTTTGGGGTCTTTCGGCCCCTGGCGATCACATCTTATTTTCGAGGCCGCGGCGAGTCACTTCCCCAATGGCCGTTTAAATTTCCGTTCTTATATTCTCTTTATATTCTGTTATATTCTGCTCATATTCTCGAGGCCACGGCGAGTCACTTCCCCAATGGCCGTTTAAATTCATGTTTTTATATGTTATATTCTTATCTGTTTATGTTCTCGAGGCCGCGGCGAGTCACTTCCCCAATGACCGTTTAAATTTCCGCTCTTTGTATTCTCTTTATATTCTGTCATCTTATTATCTGCTCATATTCTCGAGGCCGCGGCGAGTCACTTCCCCAATGGCCGTTTCAATTCTTGTTATTTAATTTCTGCACCATTCCCGTCCCCCCGAGGCCGCGGCGAGTCACTTCCCGCTATGGCCGTTTAACCCCCATATCTTGCTATATCACACTTGTCCCGTTCGCCCCGCCGGAGCAATCTCCCGTGGTGGCCCCTTCTCTCTCTTCTCTTATTTCTGTGTTGCAGCAAACAAACATCAAAAACAAAAAGAAGGGAGCCCGCGCGCTCCGCATCTTCTCCGCTCTTCCCCGAACCGCGTGACGTCGCTCACAGATTGGCGATCACGGTGGGACCTCTACTGCTTCCTTTCGACTACCCTTGCAAGTTCGGCACCACCCGTGCCTCTCCACCTTCGCGCCCGCGCGCGCCCCCGTTGTGCTCACGGCAGCACCGTCAGTTTTGATTGGTTCTTTGTTTATTATATGTCTGTTATTTCTGTTATTTTCCCACTCCATATCTCTGTCAGCATTTCATTGCATGCATCCATCCCTCTTTTCTATCCTTTTTTCATTTTTTTGAGGATCACCCTTTCCCGGTGAAGGAAGGACTCTCCGTTTGGGAATTCCTCTCAACGGACTAGAATCTCCTACACTGGGACCTCCGTAAGTCCCCGACATCGAAGAATCTCCTCTTCGTTCTCTGGGCCGGTTGTACCATTGAAGTTCCCCGGAGTTAGTCATTTCATTCGTGGTGAGACGAGAGACCCTAGCTGACACGGCGGTGAAACAAAAACAAACTAGGGACCCCATTTTGTGTGAACTTCGGATCTCGCTAAAAACACAAAAAATCATCAAAATCAAAACACAAAAAAAGGGCGTAAAGGCATCCACTTGTTTGATAATCTCTGCTACCTACTTTCTAGTGTATGTTTTTACGTTCTGGGAAAACTGTGAGCATGTCTCACGAGTCTTTTGAGGAGAACCACCCTAGCCGTGGTTTGTCAGCCGACCCGCGAGTCTATGCTATGGACTCCGGTCCTTCTCATGACCCCTCGCATGAGGTGCAGGTTATTGCCGGGGACACGTCCCCACCGCAGGATATCTCTTCCTTACTGGGCGTCCTCCCCAACACGGAGCTTACCTCTGAACAGCTCCGGGCCTTCCAGGCCATTCTAAAGGGGAAATCTGTTTCCCCCACGCCCCAGGAATCAACTCCGGCCATCGCACCTCTCCAAGAGTCCGTGCAGGCCATTCCATCTCCCTCATTGGCGCAAGCCATCCAGTCTCCCTCGCTTCAAGGACAAGCGAGCCAACAACCACCCTCATTCCAGTTCCCGTCACAATCTCAAACTCCCGTTGTTCCCCACACACCGCTCCAGCCAGGGCCAACTGTCGGCGGTCCGACAGCTCCCTCTCATTCGGGGTTTCCCCCTCAAGTCTCCGGGAGACAGTTTCTCCCCCAGTGGCAAGTGCCACCTTCACCTCCAGAGGAGCTCGCCCAATCGCTCCTCAATAGGTTCAATCGCATGGACGAGCAGTTTCAAAATCTGAGAAGGATGGTGGACGTGAAAGCCACCCCGGAGGTTGCTTTGCCAATCCTTCCCGTCATTCATCTTCCTCCCTCCGAAATGCCCACGTACCGCAGATACAATGGTACCGGCAACCCCTTCATTCACCTCAAGGATTTCATGTATGAATCCTCCTATTGGCAAAACGATCAGAGGTCCCTGGCATACCTCTTTCGGAGATCATTGGATGGTCCTGCACTTGAGTGGTTCTATTCTCTGGAGCCCCGCGAGGCCGAGAATTTTGAAATAGTCCAGAGAAGGTTCTTGCAGAAATATAGGGATAGGGTCGGTCCCTCACTCTCCATTACCGACCTAGTGGCCGAAAAGATGAAACCCGATGAGGATTTTATCCGATATGCTGATAGATGGAGGTCTCTGGTGGAAAGAATAAGGGATACCCTCTCCGAGCCTGAACAAGTGAAGATGATTGTGTCTAATGCAACCCCACAGTTCAGACACGTCCTGGCCATGAATAAACTTACTACAATGGAGGAACTCTATGAAAGGGCCCGATACATCTAAACCCAGCTAAAAGACTCCCCCATCATGAACATGTTTGAGTCGCCGAAGCCCAAAGTAATCAAAAAGACAGGCGCTGGTGTCCCGGGCGGAGCCACAGAAGGGGTCGTGACAAATGAGCAAGTCAGTGCGGTCAACAATGCCAACTATGCAGTCAACCCAAGGCCTCCACAAATGCCCCGACTTCCCCTTCAACCAGGTCCTTTCCCTCTTCGTCCTCCACCCCAAAATAATCCACCCCAGGATAATATGCCTCCATTACGCCAACCCCAGCAACAACAACCACAACCTCAGCAACAACAACCACCACTTCAGTACAACCAAGTTCCACCCCCGGGGAACTATGGTCCCCAACAGCAACAAAGGAGGCCGCTCGGTCCCAAGAGAGCCTACTATCCACCATTGCCGGAAACCTTAGCAGACATTTTTAATGCCCTCATGGCATCAAACCAACTCGCCCTACCCAGAGAAAGTCCCGCGTGGCCCCCCAATGTTGATACCTCCAAATACTGCGTCTACCACAGGCAGCCGGGACACACAGTAGATTACTGCTTCCATTTCAAAGATTACATCCATGATATGAATGATGAACATCAAATAGATTGGGATGAGATGAGACGATACGTCGCGGCTCTCAAGGCTAGGAGACCCCCTCATAGGCCACAGCAGCAGTTACAACAGCAACAGCAACCACAACAACAACAGCAGGCTCAGCAGGCCCCACAACAACAGCCCGACATGGGCATAATCCAGAATCCATTACCGGAGCACCAACAGCCCAATCATCAGGTTAACCCCATCTCCTCCTTCCCGGAAGTCGGGAGAGAGCAGGTGTGGCACCAGGAAAGTACCTCCATTCTTTATACCTCCAACCCTATCGTCATGCAACCCCCTCACCTTGCCCGGGTAGCACCTCTCTCTCATCAACCCGCGTCAGTATCACCATCACCATTTCCACTACCATTACGCCCTCTCATCCGCACCCTGACCTCCTATCAACCGACACTCTCCACTACGCCTTCACACCCTCTTATCTTCTCTCACTCCCCCACTTTACCATCCACCTCTACCACATTTACCCCTACGCCTTCTAAACCCCTTATCATCCGTCAACCATACATAACCCCGTCTTTCTCCACCGTATCACCACTAATGCCTTCAAAATCACTCATTAACCATCACCCACCTCAAAATCATTGCCCACTTCAAGCCCTACCCACTCCTACTTCGTCTCCACCGCCACCTTCTAGACCCCTTATCATTCATAATCCGCGCAATATCCCCTCTACCTCCACCATGCCGCCACCTAACAAACCCCTCATCAGAATCCCTGCTCCCGTCATCACCCCTGCTTCATCAACCATTCCTCCACTACTACCCCTCAAACCCCTGTTAAAACCCACTGCTACCCCCACAGAGGTACAAAAGCCGCAGGCAATGGTGCTCCGGAGTGGAAGGATTTTCCACAGGGTTTTCCCCCACAACAGTCAGAATCCCGAGCAATCTCAGCCAGAGAAGGATGATGCAGAACAACCAGAAAGAGCTATCCCTGGAACACAGTATGATCTATTGAAACACTTGGACAAGACACCTGCCCGGATCTCCATCCTAGAGCTACTTCAAAGATCCACATCCCACCAGGCGGCCTTGATGGAATATCTTCAAAAGGTCATGGTTAATGAAGACCTCCCTGTGGAGAAGATTTCGACCGTCCTGACCCCAACAGACACACAACCAGCCATCATGTTTCACAACTACGAGCTCGCTCCCAAGGAAGCTCAGAAATATGCATTGTGCATTTCAATAAAAATTAATGGGGTATCCATAAACCCGTGTCTTGTGGACACGGGTGCATCCATAAATGTGATCTCCATGAGCACTCTTCAGTTGTGTGGGGTCAACGAGGAACAAATAAGACCTTCCTCGATCACGGTCACGGCTTATGACAATAGCAAAAGGCCGCCGCAGGGGATGATTATTCTAAAGGCAGAACTAGGCCCCATGTCAATTCCCACGGAATTCCATGTCCTCGACATGGACCCCACATTCAAGGCTATACTGGGTCGCCCTTACATCGAAGCCATGGACGTTGTGTCTTCCACCAACCATCAGTGCCTGAAGTTTCCTTACAATGGGAGAATTATTAAAGTGGTCAGTACACCTGTCCTTCACACAGTGGATGCTATCAACACCTCTCTGTCTTCTGTTTGGCCGTCTCATCGGCCCATATTGTCACTGCTGGACGTACGTGATCCATCTCATGTTCCACTAGCACCAAAGGAGCCGGTCAGGGCAACCACAACATCATGTCTCCCTTTTCACTCCAAAGGTTGGGAGATTATGAGGAACATCGGCTATCAACAAGGAAAAGGTCTGGGCGCACAGTTACAGGGTATGCTCAAACCGTCAAAGGAAATTAGGCCGAACCGCAGGTTTGGCCTAGGCTTCAAAGGACCGTTCAAGGCAGATTGGAAGCCCCTCACGTGGACTCTATCAAACCACTTCAACAGAGGGCCCGTTGTTCAGATGGGAGATCACCCACGAGAAGCATATGGGGGATCACATGCTGTATATTTGGCTGAAAAATGTCCGAGGATCACCAAAAGAGGCAAGATCAAAGATCCAGAATGCGAGTGGGACAAATGGTTCGACATACGGGACATTTTCGTTGCACTGGAAAGGATGTTCTCGTCTCCGCAGCTTGAAGGACCACCATTGATCTCTGAAATACCAGAGAATATTACCACTCTTGCCAAGGTTCCAAACTATCCTCCTCCTCGCCAGAAGGACCCTGTCATCGACGGATCTTCATCCGTCCTCAACATTACCGTCGACGGCTCATTAGCCGCCATCTTCTCCATCCACTCATCTCAGCCTTCGCTGATATCTTCTTCCTGGGCCAGATAATTGTCTGATGATCTTCCCAGGTCCCCTTCTTTGCTTACATACCTACGCGGGCTTTTCAACCCGCGCCAGGTCTTCAACCATGATCTGCTCTATGAGCCTCACAATCCTCTAGCCATAACCACTTTCCTCTCCCCTCCAATCTCTTTTCACTGCTTTGTCATTAAAAATGAAAACGAAAAAAAACGTCAATTTTCAAACTCCCCAACAACACATCTTCGTTGAGGAAACCTCCTACATCTCCCACGGGTGCGTACCGCCTTGCGGACCACCCGTCCAAGGTCCGATGAGCGACCTTTTCTACCCCTCCTCTGAGGGGTCTTCTCCTGTACATTCTACACCATCCTCTTCGTCTTCCTCTTCTTCTGTAAATATTATCAGTCAATCTAGGAATGATAGGCCAAGGGTAGTACCTAGGAAGAAATCCAAGGGTAGGCATCGATTCCTCCTGGATTTAGCCGCCAGGTGTCAAGCCCTCCTTGCCATCCCCCAGTTGCTAGAAAATCCCATCCGGCTACCAGAAATAGAATGTGAGGGCGACTGTGCATTTGATGAAGGGTATGGAGTCTACGAAATCACGGATGAAGAATGCCCCACTGAAGATGAGGGTGAAGAATATGAGGATGCGGCAGGCGCATACGCTAGTGGAATGAGGAGATTCGACGAGCCGTCAACCGCCGTAGAAGAATCCACCAAAGAAGTCAACTTGGGAACTGAGGAAGACCCTAGGATCATCCTCATAAGTGACAACCTACCACCCTCTGAAGAAGAGGCATTAATTGAGGTTCTCAAGGAATATAAGGACACGTTTGCATGGAGCTACGAGGATATGCCGGGCCTGGATTCAACCTTGGTCGAACACCGTTTAACCCTAAAACCAGGGTCCATCTCGGTAAAATAAAGGTTAAGGCGTTTCCACCCTCAGATGGCTTTGAAAATGAAGGAAGAGGTCGATAAGCTCCACAAAGCCAGGTTCATTAGAGTCGTTCTTTATCCTCAATGGGTGGCGAACATTGTCCCGGTCATGAAAAAAGATGGGAAAGTCAGAATTTGCATCGACTTCCGGGACCTTAACCGCACGTGTCCAAAGGATGATTTTCCCTTACCTCATATTGATGTGCTGATTGATAACACGGCAGGCTACGAAACCCTCTCTTTCATGGATGGATTTTCAGGATACAATCAAATTCGTTTGGCAAAAGAGGATCAGGAAAAGACGTCATTCACTACCCCTTGGGGAACATATTGTTACGTGGTCATGCCGTTCGGATTAAAGAATGCTGGAGCTACTTACCAAAGAGCGATGATGGCCATATTTCATGACATGATGCACATATATCTGGAAGTGTATGTGGATGACTTATTGGTGAAATCAAGGACCAGGATGGAACATCCAGAAGTTTTGGCTAAGGTCTTGCAAAGGTCAAGAGAGTTCCAATTGAAAATGAACCCGAAGAAGTGTGTGTTTGGTGTGTCGTCAGGTAAATTGCTGGGGTTCATCGTGAGTAAAAGAGGGATCGAGATAGATCCCGACAAAGCCAAGACTATCAGGGATATGCCGCCTCCCAAGAATTTGAGGGAAGTCCAAGGTTTAATCGGGAGGTTACAGTTTATTCGTCGGTTTGTGTCCCAACATTCACAAAGGTGTAGACCTCTCTACGAGTTGACCAAGCCAGGAGTAGAATTCCACTGGAATTCTAAATGTCAGAAAGCTTTTGAAGGGTTGAAGGAATATCTGGCTAGTCCACCCGTTCTCATTCCACCCAAACCGAAAAAACCTCTGATCCTTTACGTCTCAGTCTTGGATGACTCCGTGGGAGCCGTCCTCGCACAAGCTGATGAAGAAGGCAAGGAACGGGCAACCTATTACTTGTCCAAACTTCTCAATCCCTGTGAGCAGAAGTACACCGGCATGGAGAAAACCTGTGCTGCCCTCGTTTGGGTAGTGCAGAAATTGAAGCACTACTTCTTGGCTCACGAGGTCCACTTGATTGCTCGAATGAATCCTATCAAATTCCTTCTGGAGAAATCCGTCCTTACGGATAGGCTAGCACGCTGGCAAAGTTTTCTCTCTCAGTTCGACATCACCTACATCCAGCAAAAGGCGATTAAAGGTTATGCCATAGCCGAGCATCTCGCTCACCATCCTCTTCCCAAGTTCGATCCCGTCCAATCAGAGTTTCCAGATGAGGAACTAATGTCCATCAACCAATCAGATGAGCCAATGTGGACGCTATATTTTGATGGAGCTCTGAATTCTCAAGGGAGAGGAATCGGCATCGCCCTCCTGTCGCCTGAAGGTCTCACATTCCCATTGGCATACCAGCTCAAATTTCCAGTCACCAACAATATAGCCGAATATGAAGCTCTTCTAGCTGGCCTAGAACTCGCTCATTCTTTTCGTATCACTGAGTTGCGAGTCGTAGGTGATAGTCAACTCATCCTTCGCCAGGTGCTCACTAAATATCGTACTCGCGATCCCAAACTCAAGCCATACCAAGAACTCACTGCTGCCTTTGCCAAACTGTTCGCCAAACTGATCTTTGTTCATGTCCCTCGTCATCAGAATATTCTCGCCGATGCCCTCGCCTCGTTGGAATCATCCATAAGGTTCCCTCTAGGAAGATGGTTTAAGTCCATTTCCATCTACAAACGTCACGCCCCTGCAATCGATGACGCTTCCTACGTAAATATCAAAGACAGGATAGCAAGGAAGATCCTGTAGGAAGATATCCTTGAGAAGAGGGAAATCATGTTGGCAGAGGCCGAAGAGGAACTGGCTGATGAAGAGAAACCATGGTTCTATGAAATTGTCAAATACTGCCAAGATCAGTCTTATCCTGAAGGGGCCACCACAGAGGACAAGAAAGCCATAAGAAGGGTGGCTCAGAAATATACTTTGGTTGGAGGTCTACTCTATAGGAGGAGCCTTACTGGTATTCTGTTAAGATGTCTTGGTGACGATGAGGTTTGGAAATGTGTAGAAGAGACGCACTCGGGTGTGTGCGGTGGCCACGTGAATAGTCAGATGCTCGCCAAGAAGATCATTCGCCAAGGCTTTTATTGGCCCACTATGGAAGAAGATTGTGTTGTCTATGTCCGTAGGTGTGTCAAGTGTCAACTTCATGCCGATAAAATCCATTCACCATCTTCCTCACTTCATCCAATATCTTCCCCGTGGCCTTTCTCCATGTGGGCATTCGACATCATTGGTCCCCTAGGTGATCCCAATTCCCTCACCAAGCAGAAATCTTTCATCCTTACTGCAACAGAATACTTCACCAAATGGGCCGAAGCTGAAGCTTATGCGGAAATCAAGGCGTCAACAATCTGCAAGTTCATCATGAAGAACATCCTCGCCAGATTCGGCGTCCCAAGCACGATCGTCACCGACAATGGGCCACAGTTCATTTCTCAGGACCTACAGGACCTCTGCAAAAGGTACGCAATTGCATTGCATCATTCATCGCCTTATTACCCACAAGGTAACGGCCAAGCGGAGGCCACCAATAAAACATTGCTCAAAATCATCAAAAAAACCTGCGAGTCTAGTAAGTTTTCAGACTGGCCAGAAAAACTTATCGAAGCTCTATGGGCCTATCGCACTTCAATCCGTACCCCCACCGGGCAGACTCTATTTGCCCTTACTTATGGTATAGAAGCGGTAGTCCCGTACGAGACTCTGATCCCTTCTCTCAGGGTACAATTGGACGAGGAATGTCCCCTCGACGATCGTCGTAATTCACTCCTCGCCCAGTTGGAACTCTTGGATGAGAAACGGCTGGCCGCTGCCGAACACGCGCGTGTGTATCAAAATAGACTCGCTCGCTTTTACCAAAAGAAAGTCGTTGAGAGAAAATTCAAAGTCGGTGAGATGGTCGTAAAAAGAATTTTTGTCAAACCTGGAGGGCCGCGTTCTAAGCTCCAACCCAATTGGGAAGGACCATTTGTAATTCAAGCCGTGTACCCTGGCAACGCCTACAAGCTAGTCAACGCCGAAGGGACCGAGTTATCCCACCCTTGGAATGGGCTTTATCTTAAGAAATACTACCCTTAGCACAACAAATAAAAAAATGATGAAAAGATAAAAACATCAAAAAATAAAGAAATACCGAAAACCACTAAAAATATGGAAAATTCAAAATGCCGATGCCCGGCAGTCACCATGTAGTTAAGTCCCTGCATCTAACCTTCATGTTAGGATAGGGCCCATTAAGGCTTGGTAGGCACCGGGTCTTGGTTTGTCAGAACCGTGGAGATCCCTGTCCGGCCACGTCAGCCTATGCTCGCTCGAAGGAAGCTAACTTGTGCTCACTTATGTATTTTATTCAAAAAAAAAGTCGGTAACATCACCTACGGTGGGGCCCCATCCAGAAGATCTCCGGAAGCTGTAATCTTTATTCTTTTCCCTTCGACCAAATGAGAGAGTCGGCGCCCTTAAAACGCTGAGCATGAGAAACCGAAACTCAAACCCTAAGGGCAAGAGTAGGATCCATTTCCTCGAGCATCGATCAGAGCACGAGAAGAGGGCAGTGTCCCCGCAGGCATACAAAAAGGGGGCCCACAAACGTCAAGCGACTATATCTCCCTCACGAAAAGAAATATAAAATCAAAATCAAGAGAAAAGCCTGGTCGTGACCGTGCCTGTTGCGATAAACGGAACCCCTCAAAGTAAAAGTCTGAATCCACAAAAGGGGCCGTGGAATGTAAATGCTCGAGATTTGGTCCGAAGTTGTCCGAAAGGAAAGAGTTGATGGGCCCTTATTCGCTCGCCGGGTTAACGGCTTTGCCGGTCCTCTCAGGAGGTTTATCCCCTGCGCTCTTCCTTCTTCCTCTAAAGATGAAGGTTCGATGGAGTTTCTGAAGGATGAAAACTGCCTAGGGTCTGCGACCTTATTTTAATATACACATTTGGTTGCCTACTTTGAAAAGTAAAAGCTATCGCTGCGAAGGAGTCTCTGTGTTTCTGGCTGGTCAAGACCCCTGTTTACCACCTTGATGTCTTCTTGTTTAACCTCGGGCTTAGGCCAATGCAAGCGCGTCACCTATGGGTGCGACGGCGTCTGATTCCGGGTCAGCGTCGCGCGGTTGGTCGTTAGGGTTCCAGGGTGGTCCATCATATACCATCTAGAGTTGTGAGGAAACAGACCCGGGTCGGGCAAATCATTTACCTCGAACACCTTTTGGGTGAATCCCTGTGGTAGGAAGTGACTGGGAGCCTAAGCATGGCATGATGGTATTGTCATCAGGGTAAGTCTTAGCCGGCGGGATCATCATTCGAGGGGTCTAGAGGCCCAAATCAACCTAGATGTGCACTTAGGATACCTGGGAGGTTAGTAAGAAACCCCTTGCTCACGTAGGTTAGGTGCCATGTGGGTGCTTACCAGGCGTTAGCAACAAAAAAAATCGAAATGATAAAAGTAACCAAAAAAATGGAAAAGAGAAAATGTACATATTTGCAAACAAAAAAGATATTTTTATGATAAAACAAAAAATGCCAAATATAAAAAAGAAAACAAATCAATTTTGCATGATTGCATTTGCGTGCAGCATCTCACTTTTAATACCGCTTGCATTCGTGTGCTTGCCTGTCGCATTTATCATCACTTCTTTCTCTCGCCTTCCTTAAATAAAGCCTTGGCCCCTTGACCAGTTATCAAGGACAGTCACAGTGACCATTTGCTTATTGAGCAAGGGGCCAAGTCAGAACAGAAATTCTGATTTGTTTGTTTCAGTGATATGTGCAGGGATTCAGGCAACTGAAGCAAAGGTGAAAAACAAACAAACCGAACCTTGTATTTTATTCCAAAAACCAAAAAAATTACATGAAGTTCCGCCCTCTCTCTCTGCATTACTCATCCCACTACTCTCCGGGCAAAACGCTCTCAAAGGTGCTACCCAACTATGAAAAGCGGTACTCCTACCGCTCTGTACTCCTCTTCCTATTCCCACATCCTGGCGTTGATCTACGGAAGCAGCAGAGAAGCTACCAACACGAAAGTCACGCTCTCGTGCTCTTCGGTAGCGCTCCTCACCATCTCTCAGCCACTGTTCAGCAAGACCAAGGCTAATTCGGAGTTCGAATAGTTGGGCCTCCATGGCCCTTCGTTCCTCCCTTTCAGTCAATCTGTTGGCTCTTTCTCTCTCTGCGTCTCTTTCTTTCTCTGCACGTTCTCTCTCGCGGTCTTCCCTCTCCAACTAGAGAGTGATCCTTAGTTCCACAGCATCCCTAGAGGAGTCGTCATCAGGATGACGCCGCAGTTCCCTCTCCAGTTCTGCTATCCTAGCCTCCTTCTGCGCAGCTTGGCCAAGCGCTTCTTCCGTCTCCTTTTCCTGCCGAGTGTACCATCTCAGATACACGATAAGGCATAAACAAGGAGAACTTAACACTGAGACTCTTACCTGTATAGAGAGCATCCCTTCTGCCTCCGCAGCACGCTGCGTGGCGTGAGCAAGTTGCTCATGAAGCAAGTCAAGTTCTGAGGTGGGAATCCACAAGCTGGAAGAGGCACCACCTACTCCCATCGCTGGGGAAGCCGCGCCAATCTGGGCATGCTACGACCGCGTGAATTAGCAGCCAACATCAGGAATCTGAGGATTTAATTACGAACGCGCACTGTACACCTACCAAGGCGCTCGTAGCTCCGCGGGCATCGCCCAACTATTGTTCCATCTCTGCCAAGCGAGTTCGTAAATTCGCTATCATGGCATCCCGGACATCCTGCAGCCATTCGAGTCAGCATTTCCACCGGAAAACAAAAAAAAAGAAAAGGGAGAAAGAAGAAAAGAGAAAAATGGGAAACCTACCTCCGCAAGTCCCCGGGGTTGGAGCCGCTCTGCGTACTTTGTCCTATATAGACGCAAGTAGTCCTCGCTATCCCGTGCCTGTGATTCTACAATCGTGCCACCCCGTTGCCAGTCCTCATACTGTTCGGGGAATCGCACGCGCCAGTCAATGCAGGTCGCCGGTCCCCGCGTCTTTCTCCCGACACGAGGTGGCGCAGCTGAATCCACCCATTCTTGAGCCAGTCCTAAAGTCCTCATAACTAATCGTAGCCGAAGCGGCTCGATTTCATTCAGGCAGTGCATCCACAGTTCCCGTCCGAACCGGACACGACTTGCTAGAACCCACGGCTGGTCGGCATCGACCATGTCTGAGTAGGGTCTCCAATTTACCATCGCTGCAGGGAACTCCTGTAGCTCCCGCCTTAGCACCATCAGTTGGTAGGTTAGGGGTGCCACACTCATGATGGGTTCCCACCGCCTGGCTAACGGCACCACCACGGGTCGCCAATGCCGAGCTCTCCCCATAGGGAGGTAATAATAGCTCCATAGCTGCTCGGCACAGGTCATCAGTACTTTACAAAAACACAAAAAAAATATAAAACAAGCAAAACCAAAAAAATACCTGGATGAATGGTGTGAAACCACTCACAGTCATCTCACGATCCGTTTCTTGGAATAGGCCTGCAAACAAGTGTGCCAGCATGGCGGCTCCCCAGGCATAATACCCTACTCTTTCAAGGTCTGACAGCAGCTCCAGGAAGCAACATTGGATACCGTCCCCTTTCGAGCTCAGTACCAATCTCCCCAAAAGGAAGAGGAGAAATCTCCTCAAATCTATGTTGCATCTTTCCCAGTCGCCGAAATCTGTGCAGTACACGGCACGGCATCCTATTTCCATCCTTTCCATGAACTCTTCTGAGGATTCATCGTCCCACCGATGAGTGTCGGTGAGTCCTAATGCATCCATGAGGGACGCCCTAGCTACCGACCTGTTTTTCCGACCATCTAGGTCCAAACCCAGTAACTTCTGGGCACCTTCTCTGTAGTCCGTGTAAGTGACTCCAGTCACTGCCTCGCCCTCTACCTTCAGGCTTGTGATCCGGACCACATCCTCCAAGCTGGGCACCATGTGCCCCCACGGCATCAGGAATGCCCGACTCACTGGGTCCCATCTCTCACACAAGGCTTGGATCAGGACCAGGTCGAGCTGGATCGGCTCGATCCGAAGGAAGGTACCAAATCCCATCACGTCTAGCCTCGCCTTCTGAAAATCTGGGAGGCCCCTGTACGCTGCTACTACCAACTCCCATAAGATTTGTGATTTCATCACAACCTACACATACAAGGAATGGGGGTGAGGTTTGGTCAGAAGAAAGGAAGAAAGAATAAGAAAAGGGCAAGAAAACTTGGCTTACGAGTTGTGATTGGGCCCTTTCGCTGAAGTGCCCTTCAAGGTCTGAAAGCCTCCTGGAACTACTACCACTGGACCTGCTTCTCTTCGAGGAATGGGAAGATTCGCCCTCCATCCAACTCTCAGAATTTTGAACTCCTCCTCTCCCGTAAGAACTTGTGCTCCTCGAGTTAGTCCTCGATATACCTGGGAAGATAAAAGGGACAAGAATTTATAGAAATGGAAGGAGTGCGGGCCAAGATTGCCTCCATCACCTGTTAATGATAGCCCTCGCAATGAGGCACCGGCCAAGCGGTCCCATGTGTCGCTTCACCGCTCGCACAGGGTGATTGACTGGACGAAGAATAGGACGAATAGCCCCTATGTTGTCTAGGGATACCCTATCATGATTTGGAGGACGTCCGCAAAATTTGACACAGCATTCGGGAAAAGAAACTAGGGCCGTCTTTTTTTTGACTTCGATGGCAGATTCCTGTGGAAATGGTCACAACAAGACGCGATTCTCCGCTCGGGGCGGAGTCTCGGCAGACCCATCACATGGGAACATTGCAAAGGAGAAGAAGTGTAGGGAAGAAGGAACGCACAAAAGAATAAATAAACAGCAGAAAATCAAATCACTCCATTCATAATTCTACATAAGCTGTCACAAACACTACAATCATAGAGAGGTGGCGGGTCCACTAGCTCGCCAATCCTCACCATCACTCATCTCTCTGGGCACTCTCCTCCTCTCCCCCGAGGTGAGGGTCCCTCAGAAGCCTCCGGGATCCCCGTGCAGTAGCACCTGCCTCGCCTCTGGGCGCCTGCTCCGCAGCAGTGACTCGCTGCTCCTCCCCTGGCGTGGCGAAGAAGCCACTGGCGGCAAAGCGACCGGACTGGCAGAGTCGCTCCCCGAACTCTCGCGCTCTCTCGTAGCGCGTCTCCATCCCTCCTAGCCTCTGCACGACGGCCTGAAGGCCCAGCTGGAGCTCCCTCACTTGGGCCTCCAAGGCCCTCCTCTTGGTCAGATCCCGCTGTCGCTCGGACCTTCTCTCGGCTTTCTCTCTCTCTGCCTCTCTCCTCATCATCTGCAGAAGAACCCTTAACTCCAGGATGTCTGGAGAAGGTCTCTCCTCACCATGATGCCGCAGCTCCGCTACAGTCGCCACCCAGGCGTCACGCTCCTCTTCCGCCCGGGTCGCGCGGGCCACCGCACCGGCAAGTTGCTCCCGGAGGGAGGCAATCTCGAGAAAAGGGGCCGAGGAACTGGAAGATCCGCCAGCCACTCCCACCGTCGATGTCTGCTGGGCACGCTGGAACAAAATAAACAACGGCCGTCAGTGAAACTCCAAAATCTGAAGTTAAAAGTGCGGCACGTAACTTACCAGGAGCGACAGCTCATGTTGAGCGACGGCCAGCTGCCGCCTAGTCTCTGACAGTTGGGCGCGCGAGCCATCGATGCCACGCGTGTCCCCAGCTTGGGGAAGCCCCGCGTAACTCTCTCTCTGCCGCCGCAGGAAGTCGGCACTGTCCTGCACCAGTGCACCCCCTTGCTGTCCAGGGAGACGTACGGGCCAGTCCTCGAGCCTCGCCTTGCCGCGACTCTCCCTCCTAACGCGGCTCGGCTCGTCCGCACTCGCCCACTCATCGGCCAGGCCCAGGGTCCTTGCCATGTCCTGCACCAAGAAAGGGGTCCCACATCAGTCAAAGAACGCGTCCCCTGTCTAGGACGCGTCCATCATTTGAGTGCGACACTAGCCGAACCCTTTCCCCCTTCGCACGGCTCGCTTCAAAACTCAAATGAATTAAAAGAGGAAGAGATCGGAGGACCTACCAGACCGTGTTCACCTCCCTCCGCGCCATCGGGCCCCTCGGGTCCCTCGGGGGCCCGAAGCGGCCCTTCCTCCTCCATGGACGCCGTTCCGTGCTCGGGCGCGTCCCTCCTTGGGCGAGGGGCCCCGCGTCCCTCTCCACCTTCACCGTGGTCAGGCCCACCGAACTCCATCGATCAAAAGAGGAGGAAGACGAAAAAGGGGCAAGCGAGTTTCGGCGGAAGGCGGGCTCATTTGCGGGTGAGGCACGGGAGAAGAAAGGCCACCCGACGCTTTAAATTTGAATTCAAGGACTAAGACGCGTCCTCGTGCCTGGACGCGCCCAAAAGGGGGAGAAAGGAAACAGAATCCCCCCGTGCAAAGCGTAGTTCCCCGCTGTTCAGGGCAAGGTCTCGTGGAGCGTGCCTCGAAGGACAACTCAGTGCAAAGAAGAAAGTGTGGGAGAGAGAAAAGTACACACAAAATAAGAAAGCCATTTTCATTTCATATAATAGCCGAAAGTACGTCATACAGTGAGAAGGGTGACGTGTACAAGTAACTCTCTAACTCTCACCATCACCCTCCTGGTCATCTCTCTCCTCCCTCCTCTATCGGGGATCCCTAGGGGGCCTCTGCGAACCCTGAGAAGCTGTGCTCGCCTCGCCCTGCGGTGGCACTCCAGCCTCGAAGGCGCGACGACGCTCCTCGGGCAAAGAGACCAGATAGCTGCCCATAAAAAAAGAACCAGACTGACGAAGTCGCGCCCCGCGTTCCTTCGCCCTCTGGTACCGCTCCTCGCTCTCCCGAAGCCTCCCCTCCGCCGTGCCGAGACTCAGTCGGAGCTCCAGCAGCTGGGCCTCCAGAGCCCTCCTCTCGGTCTGATCCCGCTGTCGCTCCTCCCTCTCTCTCTCCCTCTCCTCTCTCTCTCTCATCGCCTCCCTCCTCGACAGCTCGAGGGCGATCCGCAGATCCAGCACGTCACGAGGGAGCTCCTCAGCCTCCCGTCGATGCTCCTCCTCCAGCTCCACAATCTGGGCGTCACGCTCCGCAATCCGGGTGTCACGCTCCGCCACCCGAGCGTCGCGCTCCTGCTCGGCACGAACAGCACGCGCTAGGGCCTCTCGGATCTCGGCCACCTGTCAAAGCACGCATGCACCGTAAGAGAACAGTGATAGAAGGAGGGCAGCCAGAAGGAGAGTCGAGGTCAGGCAAACGCTCACTCGAGCCTCGCGGTCATGCTCGGCCTCCTCAGCCTGAGCCACCGCATACGCCAGCTGCTCCTGGAGGGCAGAAACTTCCGGAGGAGGGCCCCGCGAACTGGAACCCGCTCCACCAGCCATCCCGACTGCCGCTGTTTGGTGGGTCCGCTGAAACACGGGGCAAACGTCAGTCAAAGGCTAAGCATCAAAAATCCAGGTCGCAAAAAAAAAATGCATCACATAAACTCACCAGGATCTCCAACTCCTGTCGGATGGCCACCAACTGTCGCCTGGCGTCCGCCAACTGGGCCCGCAGGTCGGCGATCATGGTATCACGAGCATCCTGCATTGCACGTAAGTTAGTACCACATGCATATACATATAAAAGAGTGAAGCATTCTCATTTCACTTACCCCTGCCATACCACCAAGGAAGAGGCGGTCCCCATACGTAGCCCGGTACCGTCTCAGGTAATCAGTACTGTCCTGTACATGGGACACCACTGGGACCCCGCCCTGCTGCCAGTCCTGGTACTGTGCTGGAAAGCCCGTACGCCAGTCCACAACCTTCGCCTTCCCCTTGGTCTTCCGCCCAATGCGGGCCGGCTCTTCTACATCAACCCACTCCTGGGCTAGCCCAACGTCCTCATAACCAGCCTCAGCCGAAGCGGCTCGATCTCGTTCAGGCAATGGACCCACACGTCCCGCCTGAAACGAGGAAGACCCGCTACAACCCAAGGCTGGCCAGCGTCGCCCATGCCCAGGTAGGGTCTCCACACCACCTGCATCACCATACATACATCATGTTAGTTACCATTCAGTCACATGCATAAACACAAAAAAAATCATACGCATCATACCATGGCCTCGGGATACTCGCTCAGCTCCCGACGAAGTGACGCCAGCTGATAGCCGTGGGGTGCTGCAACCACGACCGGCCTCCACCGCCACGCCAGAGGCACGGCCCTCCTGTTCCCATGCCTAGCCCTCCCCATCGGGAAATAGTAATAGCTCCACACCTGTATCCATCATACATCATTAGTACAATAATTGCATATTTAACTGTGAAAATGCATAAATAAATTGTGTACCTGGAGGAAAGGTGCGAAGCCGCTGACTGTCGTCTCCTTCTCCGAAGTCTGGGAGAGATCAGCAATCAAATGGGCAAGCAGAGCCGCTCCCCACGCGTAGTGTCCCACTCTGTCCAGATCCGCCAAGATCCCGAGGAAACGGCAGTGGATGCCATCCCCCTTCGTCCCCAGCAGAAGGCGGCCCAGGAAGAAGAAAAGAAACCTCCGAAGGTCTAGATTCACCAGCTCCCTCTCGCTCGGATCCTGGGTGAAAGCTGCACGAGCATCCCCCTCCAGTCGAGCCAAGAACTCCGCTCCAGTCTCGCTAACCCGCTGGCGCGGGTCGACGAATCCGAGCGCCTCCATGATCTCCACTCGGCCGACTACCCTGCTGTCTCTATCAGTCACGCTCGTCTCTAACCACAGCAGGTCCAGGGCACTCTCTCGGTAGTCGGGGTAGGTGACCCCGCTGACTGCCTCTCCGTCAACTCGTAGCCCGGTGATCCGAGCCACGTCCTCAAGTGTCGGCACCATGTGCCCCCAGGGCATCAGAAACGCCCGGCTCGGCGCGTGCCACTGCTCCCTCAATGCCTGGATAAGAGGAAGGTCGAGCCGAAAGGGCTCGATCCTAAGGAAAGCTCCAAAGCCCATGGCGTCCACACGCGCCCTCTGGAAGTCCGACAGCCCGCGGTATGCTGCCACCACCAGGGACCAGCTGATCCGGCCCTTCATCACGCCCTGCACACCACAAAACCAACAAAGAACACATCAGCATCATGAATAATAATAAACAATAACACTGTATATACTACTTATTCATTTTATTTTATTTTTCTTTTGCAAATATTTATTTTTTGTGGAGGCGTCCAGGCCCCTGGACGCCTCCTTTCCATTTCCTTTATTTTCTTTTATTTTTAGAAAAACCCCAAAACCAAAATAAAAAATATATTAATAATATATATATTATCATGGAGGCGTCCCAGGCCCTGGACGCCTCCTTATTTTTAATTATATTTCTATTATTTTCATAAATAAATAAAAAATAAAAAAAGAAAAAGAAAATGTGGAGGCGTCCAGGGCCCTGGACGCCTCCTTTCCCTCACTCCCCGACCTTCTCTCACAGCCTCTCACCCGTCCGTTTAGCCTATTGAACCACAGAGTGAGGGTTCCGAGGGGCTTACCGGATCGTGCTCGTCCTCTCCCGCGTCGCCAGCGTCCACTGCAGCCTCCAAGGCCAAAGGAAGAGCCTCCTCACCCGCGGCAATCTCCTCCGCCGCAGCAGCCTCCTCGGCATCATCCCTCAGCCTCCTCGGACGACGAGCCCGTCGTTTCCGCTTCTGTGGACCCTGGCTCGATCCTCCTCGCTCCATTGGGACGAAGAATCGGTCGTCTGGATTGACTGGGCGGTTTGAATGAACAGTAATTGAGCAAAGGGGGGGAGGCCCCCCAATATATATAGAATCCAGCCTATTTGGGGCGTCCAGGCGCCTGGACGCCCCATCTTTTTTATTTTTTCAAAATTCAAAAAATTTTGGGGCGTCCAGGCGCCTGGACGCCCCCAAAACAAAAAAACTAAAAAAATAAAAAAATAAAACATAGGGGCGTCCAGGCCCCTGGACGCCCCCAAAACAAAAAAAAATATAAAAAATAATAATAAATAAAAGTTGGGGCGTCCAGGACACTGGACGCCCCCAAAACAAAAAATCAAATAAAATAAAAAATAAAAATTAGGGGCGTCCGGGCCCCTGGACGCCCCTATAATAAAAAATTTTCAATATATATATATATATATATATATATATATATATATATATATATAATAAAGTAAAAAAGATAAGAGTATGTATAATCCAAACAAAAGAAAAAAACACAAAGAAAAACCACAAAAAAGATAATAATAATTAAGGGAACTGGTCCGAAAAATCAATGCCAGATTTTATTCCATCAGAAAGCAGAATGAACTACATCAGGGGCTTAGGCGCCTTAGGCCTTAACTTCCCCAGTTCGGTTACATAAGCCCTCCACGGCTCGCATTCTTCCACCACGTGCGCTAAGGCCTTTCCCGCAACACTTGTCTTCCAGGGAGCTTTAATGGCCTTCGCTTCTTTCACGTCCGCTTCAGTGCCCAACTCCCTTTTCTTCAAAGGAACGATGCCAGTCGGTGGCGGGAACGAATGGCGTGGGATGCCAATCTGGAGGCAGCACCGATGCGCATTATAAAGGACGAACTCGGTCGCGCCGATCAGTTGAAGATCAACTTCGGGAGAAGGCCTCATGAGGAGATCTAGCGAAAGCAAACATGCCGGTGCGCAAGTAAAGAAGCCTTGTGTCACGGTGCGAAAGTGAGACCACCAGTCTTCACGTTTCTTCAGCCACGGAACGCGGTTCACTACAGTACCACCGAAGCCTAACACGTCGGCTATGTGATGAAGAGGGCTTTGTTGGAAGAGCTTCGAAGCAGTTGGCATTCCCTCGCGGTGGTCAAATTTGAAATGCAAATCCAGCCAGCAGCTCAGGACAAGTGCGCAACCAAAAGGAGGCTTACCCATGCTCGAGGCAGTAAGGCCACTATACAGGTAGGCGAGGACAGCGGGTCCCACCCTCTTTCCACGCCAGATCCCGCAGATAGCACTCAGTTGGTCTTCCTCCACTATGTTGTCGGTATAAGGAAACAAGAGAGCACCCGCCAGACAAATGGTGAACCCCTTCATGATTCCCTCCAAATAGTCATCGTCTGGTGACCCTCTCAGGGCGTCCATGACCCACTCCGCAAGCTTTTGGAGATCGATCCCCTTTTGAGTACGGACCTTTCTGGCTGCGTCGGGCGGCATGAAGCTTCCAAGGACGCTTTCGGAAGTCCCCCGTGTCAGCATCCGTATAGCCTTCACCTTCCCGTCACTCTTGAACTTCTTCAATCCGAGCAGAAGTTCCACCTCCTCGAGAAGGATGGTAACCTCGAAGGTCGGGAAGATAAAAGTGTGGGTCTGGGGATGCCAGATCTCCACTAGTGCGCCCATAGCCGCCCAGTCCATACGAATCTTCTCATAATGCTTGGCGTGAATAAGGAGCCCCTGCAGATGCCACTTCGAGAGTATGGCCCTCATGCCAATGGAGATATTGGAAGTTAGCTTTGAAAGCCATGGCAGTTTGGAAAACTTCCTCGGGCCTGGGAAGAGTGGATATGGCTGGAAGAGGAAAGAAAGAAGAAATGAAGGAAGTAAGAAGAAGGTTCACATGGAAAATTTGAAATGAATCAGCTTACCATATGCGACAAGATCGTCCCACTCAGATGACCCTCGAGGTCGGAGAGTCGCCTGATCTCGCTGCTAGGCCTGCTCCTCTTCATAACGCGGGAAGACTCTCCTTCCATCCTGAAATCTCTAGATTCTCCTCTCTTTCCTCTCCTGAGCTTCCAAAACCCACCTTGGTGCATTTGAATGAACTAGCCTAAGGGGAGTTCTTATAGGAAGGGAAGATCGCTACAGGACAGAACATGTCACATCAGCAGTCAGTGTCAAGATTTTGGCTAGATTTCCTTTCCATTGTGGTGTGATTCTGTTATAAATCTGCTACTTTCTGATGTTATTGATCCATGCTGGCCTGTGCAGGTTTTACTAACGGACATCTTTGTCCTATCTCCTGTCCCACCTTTCAATGGTTGGTCCCACCAAGTCATGCATCATAGTATATGATACCTACGCTACTAGAACATGTCAAGGACCTTGCGGCCCGAACGAATCTGGGATTTGAGTTCCCCTTCAACAAAAACAGTGATGATCCCGGGAGAATTTGGGTTGTACAGATAGACCGTTAATTTGTGGTAGCATGGGGACGACGGTTCCATTCAGTGAGTTGGTGCGCGGATAAACGGGCCCCAGCCCAGTGGCGGCTCACCGGATCGGTATCCTGACCCGTTCTTAACAAGTTGACAATATTATCCTTGGCTATCTTCTATTTTAGTTTGTTTTAAATTTTTATTTTAACCCAGCATACATTCATATAGGATTTTGATTTATTACGGAAAATCATTCAAGTGATTCGATTGCGAAGGCCGTTGTGCTTCAATTCCTACAAATATGAGATATTCCACTTCGAATGAAATACTGAGTTTCCTTGAGACAGCCCTACGCTGCTCTTCCAAAGGAGACCCTTGTTTGGACAGACTCTCAGATATTCCTTTACTTTTGACCTTGTTTGACCCACCTTGGCCACAGCACTTCCACATTGGCTGGTAACCGCTCCCCAAAGGTGAAACCTCCGATTTATGACCCAGGTACTTCCACGCCGAGAAGTTGGTCTCTTTTTGTTTCATGCCTGAGCCCACATCTCACCCTCCCTTATTTGATCTCCGTCCAAGCAATCGTCAATATTTGAAAGACCTTCTTCAAGGTCACCCCATTGAAACTTCAGGAAAGATTCCAAACAGTAACGTCAAAAGCGTGTCTCATCACACCTTGGCATCAACTTATCAGTCCGCTCCCACTTCATTTCACTCCACTTCGATACCATTCCACTACATGTCGCTCCCTTGCAAAGCAGACGCCAAGGCGGGGCAGCTGTAGACACGCCATTCTTAACGCCTCCTGAGAAAGTCTCATATTACTATACGACGCCCCGCAACGGCTTACGCATTTTGAATCACTCGAGTGCTTCCTTTTCTTGGGTCTTCTTCTGCCTTTTTCGGCATTCGGAATCGTCCCGTCACGGCATTCGGACAGCGTCAACACCAGTCAGACGCATCAGGAGGTTCCGGAATCAGGAAGGGTGTCTGACGGGCGGCCGCCGACGCCTGATTTGAGGACCCGGGTGGGTCTTAATGGGGGCGTCCAGGCCCCTGGACGCCCCCATGTTTTTAATTTAATTTATTTTATTTTCTCAGGGACCAAACCGAATAAAAAATATATATATTAATGGAGGCGTCCAGGGCCCTGGACGCCTCCATAAAAACAAAAATAAAAAATATGTGTAAAATGCCAGTTGGCATTAAAAAAACAAAAAATAAATATATATATATA
The DNA here is from genome assembly GCA_022559845.1 of Amorphophallus konjac. NCBI lineage: Eukaryota > Viridiplantae > Streptophyta > Magnoliopsida > Alismatales > Araceae > Amorphophallus > Amorphophallus konjac. Next base: position 172,654,879 of record CM040119.1, on the reverse strand, counting down.
TATATTAATGGAGGCGTCCAGGTCCCTGGACGCCTCCATAAAAATAATTATAAAAAAATCAAAATGCCAGACTTGGCACAAAAGACAAATAAAAAATAAAATAATATATTTATGGAGGCGTCCAGGCCCCTGGACGCCTCCATCAACTCTCTCACGGGCGCCGGCCACCGAACGACGGTTTGTCGTGTGTGAAAAAATCTAAATTTTGAAGACGTCCAGGCCCCTGGACGCGCCCATTTCTGAATCACGAGGCGCCGCTCACAAAACCACGCGTTGTGCCAAACCGCGTGCGGCCGTCGTCGGTTTTCGGTGGACCTGTTAGAGGCGTCCGAGACTCTGGACGCCCCCACTAAAGTATTCCAAAAAAATTAATAAAAATAGAATAAAATATTAGTTCGGCCCTGATGGAGGTGTCCAGGGTCCTGGACGCCTCCACCCTCCGGAGCTCTATAAATAGAGGCCCACCCCCTCAGTTCTGGGAGAGCTTCGAAGTGATCCGATAGGCTGCCGGAGCCCAGAGGCTACGGAGTCATTTTCTAACCCGTGGGTTCTTTTGTAGGTGGAGGTTCTGCCGGATTCTCGGGTGCTCACGCTCGCGAGAGGAAGGTCGTCTTCGTCCACCGCGCTTCCACGTCGTCCCCACGCTGCCGGAGCTCCGCCGGATTTCACCATCGGCACATCCAATAAGCCAATTCTTTCCTTTTCTTCGTAGTTCTTTTGCATTCATCACCTTGCATCCCCTATCCCCCTTCATAAGGGCACCTTTTCCTATACACTTCTTACATCCATCATCTCATTTTCCTCCTACTCGAGTCCGAGAGGGGTTTAAAAGATAACACCAACCATGTGTCTGTCTTGCCATCAATTCATTATTTTTATCACAAGGATTTGAATACTACACCTCCATCTTTCTAATCCACTTGTCATTTGTTTGTCGTTGTCTTGCAAGGGTAGCCGAGGAAAGCCCTCTCCGTCGGTCGGCCGGAGGGAGAGGAAGAAGCAACCCGCCATCTCCCGCTCTTGAGGTAGGCGCGATCACTTTCTTATTTTGGGGTCTTTCGGCCCCTGGCGATCACATCTTGTTTTCGAGGCCGCGGCGAGTCACTTCCCCAATGGCCGTTTAAATTTCCGTTCTTATATTCTCTTTATATTCTGTTATATTCTGCTCATATTCTCGAGGCCGCGGCGAGTCACTTCCCCAATGGCCGTTTCAATTCTTGTTATTTAATTTCTGCACCATTCCCGTCCCCCCGAGGCCGCGGCGAGTCACTTCCCGCTATGACCGTTTAACCCCCATATCTTGCTATATCACACTTGTCCCGCTCGCCCCGCCGGAGCAATCTCCCGTGGTGGCCCCTTCTCTCTCTTCTCTTATTTCTGTGTTACAGCAAACAAACACCAAAATAAAAAGAAGGGAGCCCACGCGCTCCGCGTCTTCTCCGCTCTTCCCCGAACCGCGTGACGTCGCTCACAGGCGGGCGTCTTCACTTAAAGAAAGAATTTCCCATATAGAGAATCTGGTAGGGAGCTTCTTCAGCATTTTCATAATCCGGCTGCCTACCCGGACATTGGAGAGTCACATTTCTTCTGCCCAGTGGGGCCTTGGAGGCTCTTGAGGGGCTTGCGGCATTGCCTGCCTACTTCTTGTCTCAACTCCTTGGTTAGTTTCTTGAGGGACTTCTTCTGGAGAGAGGGCCCTGGGTGTTGTCGGGGAATCTTTTTCTTCTTCTTTGCCTTGCTTAGGCTTCAGGGCTGTTGATTGTTGATGCTCGTTACTTCTGGCTGGTGCAGTTTGTACTGGCTCTACGCCCTACAAACTGGATAAAAATTCAAGGAATGACGGAGCTCCATCCCCTTTCTTTTCTTCTTGGTATAGACTAGCAGGAGGAGGGATCTGGACACCTCGCACTTCGGGCTTTGGTATCTGATAAGGTTGTTCTCCCCTGAAGATGATATTGTGATTGGCTGGCGGAAGGCGCCCCCATCTTCTCCCAGAGCGGGTAGCATGTGCCGAGGTGGAAGCTTCAGCATGATTGGCTTCCAACGGCGTGGCTGACGCCTCTGTGTCATCATCCTCCCCAGGTAAGGTGAATAACACTGAGAGCGTATTGCAGTGCACTGTCATGGTTTTCTTTTTTCTTCTGCTCTTTGGCTGCCTTTTCATCTTCTGGTGCTCTGACTTTGCTGGCTCCTGCCCCTAGAAAGGTTCAGTCTCATCTTTTTCCTGCTTTTCCTCTGGTTTTTCTTCAATGGTCAACTCTTCTAGCTGCCCCCAGAGTATGCAATCTTTCACCAGTAGGGGCTTCGGCTCATTCTGCTCATATTCGTCGAGTCCGTTGATGTACTATTGGAGACGTTTTATCTCAGGACTTATTTCTTTTTGTGTGGGAAGCGGAGTCTGTCTCCTCTTATTATAGGTAGGGATTCAGATGACTGGCTGTGTCTCAGCTACATGCCGAATCGGCTTTACCGGGGGCGGCCCCGACTTCGGAGTGGCATTCCGAGTGGATGGTCTAGTCGTTCCTGCAACAGGTGCCCTCTTTCTGGTCTTCACCGGCTTTGTCTGCCATCCCTCCTGATCCCTTAACGGGGTAAGGAAGCATGCTTCATAAGTGTGCCTGGTGCATTCTTCAACTGCCTCTTCGGGCAACTGCTGATATATAGAAATCATATTTGCAGCCATCCTCATTGATGGAGGTTCATGGGGGCGTGGAGGGTTCACCTGATAGTCTCCCAACTGTAGCTCTCCTTTTTTGAACATACTTTCCATGACATCTTTGAAGATGTAGCAGTCTTCTATAGCATGCCCCAATGCCCGGTGATATGGACAGAATAGTGGGTCATCTTTCTTTGCTGCATCTGCAGGTCTTTTTGGTTCGGGCAGCGTTACTTTGTTGAACTTGTAGGCCCAACTGAACAGTGCACCCGTCTTCTCTTTGGGGAATGAATATGCCTTCCTCATTTTATTTCTCAAGGATATCTTTTCTTTCATTTCTACCGGGCCTGCCGGAGGAGCATCAGTTTTCTTTCCTTTTTCTTTCTGCTGTTCAAAGGTACCGAAGTCAACAGTGTTGGCCTCTGAATGCGATGGCCGTCGATCAACAGCCTTCCCCTTTTGCATAGCAAGGACATTGGCGGTCGGACGCTTGGACAAGAACGTCTCGACCTCCGCTACTATATTATTCAACCGGTTAAATGTTCTGACATCTGCCCCGATCATCTTTTCCAGCACCTCCCTTCTGAGGTTTTGTTTGCATATCTGCACTGCATCTTCTTGATGGGGAGGTCGCCTGCACCTCATGGCCAAATTTCTCCATCTTTTTATATAATCCAGGGCGGTCTCATCTTGCTTCTGCCTGGATGCATACAGCTCAGCTATTGTGATTTCCCTTTCAGTGACATGAAATCTGTCTCGGAACTTCCGCTGCATATCGGGCCAGTCAGCTACTGACCCGGCGGGCAAGCTGGAGTACCATTCAAAGGCTAACCCTGTAAGGGACGAGCCAAAGAATTTTAGTAAATATGCTTCATCAGCTGCCTGGTCACCCATAACTATAGTGTAATAGACTATATGTTCTCTGGGAGAGCCTTGGCCGTTGAATTTTTCAAACTTCAGTGGCTTGCTGACGCCTGGTGGTAATCTCTTAGCAGCATAATGTGCAGGGCATGGTACTTTGTAGATGTCATAAGTACCGGAATCGTCCCCGACTTTCTCAGACAGCTTCATCTCAATGATCTTTTCTATCATTAGTTTATTTGCCACAGCCGGATCCACTGGTTCTGGAAAGAAATATGTCTGCTGATGACTGAAGGGGGTTGTCATGACCGTTGTGTGCAGCGCCGGCTGAGGTGTTGGCATAGCAGGCTGTGTTTGAGATGTAGAGGGCTGTGCTGCCACCTGTGGTGGAAGAGGCTGATTCTGTGCCCTGCCTTCGCTATTTAGCTGAGGGACGGCTGGGACGGCCACTTCGGTTGAGCTGGAAGTCTGTCCTGCCGGCTCGGCCTGCTTAGAAACAGGCGTCTTCTCATTTCTCTCATTCAACTGTCTTCTGAGAGAATCAATTTCCCGTTGATACCTCATGAACATTATCCGGATCATGGGATCTATAGTTGTGGGAATTTGCATTTCCCCTGAAGTCTCTTCAGTGGGGTCCAAGAGAGAATTATCTTCTTCTTCAGTAGTCACCACATTTACTGTCATCGTGGTGACTCTTCGGGCCTCATTGACGGTCGAGAGGTCGTCTTGACTGGCAACTGCTAGCTTATCTTTTGCTGCCTTGCTTCTTCTAGTGATGGCACCCGGTCTGGATGCCAGGTTAATCAACTCTTCTGGCTATTCTGGTAACATGCCATATCTTCCGGCGACGCCGGCCATGTTGCAAGCGAGAATCTGCATTCTTCCCCTCTGCCTGCGAACTCTTCTCTTGACCTGTCCGGGATATGTCAGACGGTCAAATACAGACATTCTCTTTTCTTCCCTTTCTTTCTGGTAGATGTCTTCTTCGTATCTGGCCCTACGGCCATCTTCATAATCATTGGAGTTAGAGGACGGCGCCTCTAGCATCACTTCTTCTCTTTCTTCTTCTTCCTCAGTGCCCAAGGCACGAGATAGTCTTTGTTGCCCCAGGGAGGAATTCCCAAGGCAATGAAAGTAGTCTTGAACCACCCGGTTCATCTCTTTCTGGATCTGCCCTTGTAGCTTCGAACGGGGCAGCAGCCTTTCCTGGGTCCTTGGCTGATAGGCCAGCCTTGAGACTTGAGCAGCCAGGTACTCCGACCTGGGGTATCTGAACACATTAGCCTGCCTGGCGCAGGCCTGGGATCTCTGCGGAGCATCAACAGCAGTAGCTTCCTCCACTATGCTTTCATCCTTCTCCCGAAGACCTCTGCCCCTCCTCCTGGGGTGGGCGACAACAACATCCTTTTCTCTCTTCTCCCATCTTCTGCCCCCGGCCTTGGGGCGGACGGCAGTGACATAGTCTTCTTTCTTCTCATCTCTTCTGCCCCCAGCCTTGGGGCGGATGGCAGCAACATATTTCTCCCGAGCTGGTGCCCTGCTCTGGATCTTCTTCGGCACCCAAACTTGTTTGAATTTGATCGGCCTGGGCGCCAATGGTTGCTTTCCCTTGTTCTCCCAGTCGGCCCTCCTGATGGCCAGTGGCTGGAATCTGTTGTTGGTATGAACTGATGGAATGACCCTGTCGGGTCGTGCATCTCTGGGGTGGCCATTGAGGTTCACCCTCAAGCTCCCCACCATCATTGTCTTTCCCGAGGCCGAAGTGCGACCTCCAGTTGCAGCGACCGGTTCCTCCGGTCGTTTCTTCTCCTCCTACCAGCAGTGGCGGGGACAGCAGTCTTCTTTTCCAGGTGATGGACCAGGCAAGAAATAGCAGTAAGGACAGTTACCACCTTTTCTTTCTTAGCTTTTGGTGCCGCCGCGGCCTCTATTGTAGCGACACTTTCAGCTTCATTGTTGACTTGTAGCAAGTCGACAAATACGAGGCCCAGGCAGTTGGGCAGACCCACCGCTGGGGGCATGGATCCGAATCCCATTGGCACCGCCAGGTACCCTCCGCGGACGTGGCCGTCAACCACCTGCTTGCCAAAGAAAACACCAGCTAGTCCAGTCTCCATCTGTAGCTTCTGCGAGTAAGATTAACACACAGTTAGAATTTTGAGAGAGGCCGTCGGGCCTCCCGCTTTGGCGTAGAGATGAAGGGAGACTTAGTCCCACCGTGCGTGCCAGACTTGTGGACGCGCTTTTCGTTTACATTCTTTTTCTTTTATTTCTGTTGTTTATTTATTGGCGTGCCAGTCACATATGTGACGATTTCATTGTGCGCTCGATCTGACCTTTAATCAGTCGATTGTGAGTGATCGTGTCTGGACCAAAAGTCCGTCATACCATAAAGGTTATGACGTTAATTACGTCCTCCATAAGAAGGACAACCCTTGATTAAACGCCAAAGACAGGAGGAAAGTAGCGGCAAAATAAGACTCAAATGAGAGGGAGTTGGTTTACTCGCAGAACATCAAATGGACTGAATACAGCAAGGATACATCAAGTACGGGATAAATCCAGCAGCATATCCCCATTATCTTGGACTATACCAAGTGGGAATAGGAAGCCATCCATGCAGCGGCAGGATGAATCGGTAAAAGATCGGGCGTATTTGACCCGGGATCCGGATGGGGACCGGTATGACATGACACACCCTATGCAGGTGCGATGTCTTATTAATATCCCCCTTTGAGGGACCGTAGGAGGACATGCGATGGCAAGACTCCATAGGCCTGGCGGGGTTAGGAAAGCATACCGTAGTCGCTTAATAATGTAGGTGAATTTCGGCAGCATCTCTCCTAATCTTGGATTATGCAAAGGGGAAATAGGTGATCATCCACGGAGTGCCAGGATGAAAACCAAAGGGAAAGGCATTGGGCCCGGCACAGTGAGGTGTTGGGGATGGTTCCCCATTTATTTGCTCCATGGGGTATACCCTGTGACCTGAAGATATCCCTTGAATTAATGTGATAGTGTGCTCAAGGGTTGGGCAGAGGAGGAGAGGCTCTCGGCGCATCACAATGAGCGTAGGCAGGCTTCCCGGCGCGAGAACGAAAGGCTCTCGGCGCGCCTCTAAAAGGGCTTATCGGCGTGGTCAAAAGGGGGTTCTCGGCGCACTCTTTTTTTGCAAGGGCGGAGGGGTTCTCGGCGCGTATCTCCCGGCGCGCCAACCGCCGGGAGCTATTCACCCCGCCGAGGGACGCTCGCGCCGGGAAGGTGAAGGCCTCAAGGCCAGGAGGGTTTATGGTTTGATTACGATGCTCTGTTCTGGGGATTTCTTTGGGGTTCGGATGATAACTGGGAGGAATTCAGGATGCAGACAAGGGGGAAGTCAAGGGCCCTGTCAGGTTAGCATCAAGAAGTCATGGGTAAAGGTGATTCGAGGGACTGAAGTCACTGAGCGTTCGAACCCTCTGGAGTAGGCTTTATGCCATTCATGTTGCCGACCATCCAGGGGATCAAGAGATGACTGTCTCTGATCCCTGTGATGACCTCGACGGCTTGGAAAATTCGAGGAGACCACAGACTCCATTGCGTTGAAATCATCGACGCTGTCGGGGGAGAGAGAGAGGACAGAACCCAAGAATCCATGGAGGTAAGGATTGGGGCTCTGTACTAGCTTCCTCGAAACCACAGGAACGACGAGCAGCAGAGAGTGCCTGCCAGTCACCTGGACTAACGACAAACACCCGGAACCACATATTCATCGATCGAAACTCGCAATCGGAAAGGTAACTACCACTATCATCAGAGAGGGGTGAGAGAAGGGAGACCTAAATTTCCATCCATTCAATCGATTCTATTGTTTTTATTCCATCGACTACAGAGGTGTAACTCGAATGATAACCAGTAAAGAACTTTTAGTATCATTCGAATAGAATACAAATCCCACATAAATGTGGTATAAGGAGCACATATGAAAGAATGAAATAAAGCCCATTCAAAACAACAGAAAGATGGGAGGTAGTATGTTTAAAGAGAACACAGACGAGAACAGTATGCATCGGGGAAAGAAAGACAAAGAAAGATGGGGGAGGGCGGAGCATTGACTCCTCTCCCTCCCCCCGATGCCCACCTTCTTCTCCTTTCGAACTCCGCAGTAGCCCTTTTCTTCTTGTCTCTTCGATATTTTCCTATCTATCTGTTCTCTTTTTTTTGTTGACGCCACTCTCTGCTCTCTCCCTTGCTTTTTTTTCTCTGTTGCCCTCAGTGCCCCCTTCGTTCGAGAGAAAGGGGGGTTTTATAGGCACAGCAGCCCCTTCTCGGCATGGTCCTTCCCGGCGCGCAGAAAACAACTTTCCGGCGCGCTCTTGTCAACCGGGGAGGCTTCCCGGCGCCAAGGGGTATGGCTTCACGGTGCCCCCTATGGGCTTTGGACCTTGTAAGGATCTCCCGAGCCCATTTGGGCTTTAATATCTTGAACTCTCTCGTTATCAAGTCTGGACTATCAAAGACATATAACCTGTCTTTTCATTTGTGAGTTCTTCGAACCTGTCAGAACAGGTGAAGGTCTATTAGTAGGTGAGTTGACACAGTCTTATCAGAACATTGCTAGGGGTTCTCATCAGTCAATAGACTGTAATTCTTCATCAGTATTGCCGTCTGAGTGATGACAACACCGGACATCAGCTTGGCCGGGGAGGGCTTCAGCCAGGTGGTAGCTTTAGTGGCGACTATTTTGTAATTCTGGCTTTGCAGGAATCTCTGAGAGCTTCATGTCTGATTCAATCTTCTCTTTGGTCTCATCTTTGTTCTCAGTTATATTTCAGGTGTCAACAGCATGCTGTCTTTTTGGGTGTCTAGGAGTACATCATCCTACCTACCTTTGGTTGCATCTAGTGTATGCATGGCACACATTTGGGTGTCCTGGTCCGCCATCGTCCATGCGTAGGTCGGACTAGCCATAGGTTTGTCTAAGGTCATGTGTGTGTGTTTGTTTGTCTCCCTCGTTGTTCTCTTTCATGCATATGGTTTGCATTAAGTCGTGTCAATAAAAGGCCAGTCAAAGCACGCATAAGGAGGTAGCCAATGCATGCTACATATCCGTGGATTCAAAGGGAGAGTACATCTAGATCAGGGTCATACCTGACAGGGTTCCGCCTGGAGACCGAAAGCCACTCTAAGTCCATGATCCCCACCCTTTTCGGGTTAAGAAACAAGTGGGTCCGAAAGCGTACGATATTGAACTACCGAACGACAATGGTGTCAATTCAACGTTCCATGTTTTCTCTGGTAACATATTGGAACCCGCGGTGATCCCTAGTGAGTCTCGAGCTTTATCTTTCTATTGGGAGTGACCCCTCAACCAAGAGTCCACCTTTCCAGCCTCAACGCATGCATATAGATTGTATACTGGATAAGCAGGTAATCACCACAAGGAATGGCGAATACCCACACGTCCTAGTGCGTTGGCGAGGATGCCCCACGATGACCAACACCTTGATCACATGCGGAGAGCGTAAGCTTCGGGACCCTTACTCGACGGGGTCGAGTTCCTCCCACCCGGGGAGAATTGGTGCGGACACCAGGGCGATCACGTGACACGTCGGCGAACCAACGGTGCCATACGCGGAGCGCCAAGTGGACTACATCGGCTTATCTTCAAAAGGGGGATAATTTGGCTTGAATTTAGACCTTTTTTGGCATTGAATTGGGCTTGTAATGGTTATTGTATGTGTAATTTGCTAAAGGGCTGGTTGTAAGGCTCCTAATGGGCCAAATTGTTAAAGCCCCTTAAGCATTCCATAAGTAGAAATGGCCTTGGTCCATTTGTAATGGATCCATAAGTCATATGGGCTTCCTTCCTACATGGGTTCTCTAGATTGGATAATCTAGAGTGGGCTTTCTTCATTCATGGGCTTGGTTAAGCCATGGCCACATTTGGCCTTAAGCCATCAAGGTTGGAATGGGCTTGGTTAAGCCATGGCCACATGTGGCCCATTCAAGGCCCAAGATTGGGGCACCCCCTCTTTTGGCTTATTAGGCTAGGAATTGTGTTTTTTTTGTATTTCTTCCACTTCCATTCACCACATGGATTAATGGATGGCTGATGGTCAAGGTCTAATGGCTGCTAGCCTACCATATATGGCTGCCACCTACCTTTGAATTTCAAAGGGAGGAAGCTTCCCCTCCCCCTTGTCACCTTCCCCTCCCATCACAATCAAAGGGGCGCAGCCCCCTTCCCATTCCCCTTGCATCCATCGAACTCCCTTCCCCCCTACCCCTTCCATTTCCCTATAAGAAGGCATGTATAGTGTTTATGCTTAAGAGAATGAAGTTTTGTTGAAAGAAAAGTTCATTAGAGAGTGATTCTCTTTGTGTGTTCTTGGGTGTGACTCCCATTGAGCTGTCCTGGGACTGGACAGAACTAGGTCGTGAGACTCAACCCCATATTCCCCTCTTCCTCTTATCTTCTTCTTCAACAAAAATTATCCGTGATACCTCTGTAAGTTAGCAAACTTTCAGCTTTGGTTTCGCATCGATCGGAGTTCGTGAACAATGATGGCGATTTTTCTCGTGGAGGCACGCAGATCAGTTCCTGAATGCTTCCCAGAATTAAAGGTGACTGTGTATTGAATTCTCCAACCCAACCCTGACATCATCTAAAGTTGGTTCCTGAAACGTAATCGTAGTATTTCAAGTCCTCTTTGTGTTGCCGCTAGTTTCACCTCGATCCGTGACCGGTGATGATCGTGACAACAGTTCTCGTGGGATCGCGCGGGCTGGTCTGAGCAGGCCCGGCTGAGAACTAGAATCAACTTTCAGAGCCTGCCCCGCTTCATCCGGCCAAGATCCGTGTGAAGGACCTTCAGAGTATTTCTTCCTCTGGACGTCGCCTACCACCTCCCACAAGGAACGCCCCGATCTGACATCGGCAACCATTTTCCCAACATTTTATCGTGTTTCTGTGCAGTTCTGTGAGCACAAAATCAGAACCTCAGAAGATTCATCACTGCGCCCAGATCTAAAGGCATCTGTTCGCGATCTTCGGAGTGAAGATACTACATCCAGTCGCCGACATTCTCCAACAAACGGCGCTCCGATCGGGCATCGGATCTAGCCATACCAGCCTCCGCAAGATTGCTGCGCAGGGTGACAAGCGCGGGCAGAACCGGGTCGGCGTACCCGAGCGGCTCCGGCACGCGTTCCTCGCCTCCTGTGAGTGTGTCCCATCAACCCGGGTTCCAGCAACCCCAAAGTTATTGATTGTAGCCTGATACCTCCCTATGTGGAGTGGGCCAAGCTTCTGAAATTGTAAAGTTAATCTTGTGTGTATTGGGGTTGTTCGGAAATCGACCGGGAATTCTTCCCCAGGACTAGTCGTGGAGGTACGTGCTTGTTCCAATCCTTACATTTACTGTTTAGTATGCTTTCTATATTGCTGTGTTTGTGAGAATAGGGCCGATATCTAGTTTCAAATTCACCGCGATTGTGAGTTGTGAGCGCCCGTTCCGTGGCTCCAATCGAGCACCGAGCGCGAATTAGCACCCTAGGCGACGGTGGTTTCTTAATCGCCGCGATCCCCACGTTTCCCTCGCAAGGGACGATCGTCGGGCTCAAGAGAGTCACTGTTGAGAGACGTCTCCACCCGGAAAATACCACGGTGGTCAGCCGCCCGGCTTGCCTTAGTATGCTAGTGCTGGCCGCACTTCGAGTCCGTCGTAGGTCTTAGCCCGAGTCGGTCATCCGTCCCGCATCAGGTTTGGGTTTTCCCCCTGCCCTCCTCTCGAAGAAGATGATGAAGCGGCCTGTCATCGCATCCTCTTCTTCCACTTCTGAGCCACTGGCGCTATCGGAGGAAAGTCTTCGTACTTATTCTTCCAATTGAAGAAATATTGAAGCCAGGTGCCCATCCGCACCCTTCGCTTCTCGCCTGGCTTCCGAGCTTCCCTCGTGTCGTGCGACGAATGAAAGAGGGTGCGGTACGCCTTCATCAGATATCGATAGGCGTAACCCGCCAAATACCAACCATCACCGTCGGTCTGATCCTTTAGCCAGTCAGGCCAACAAACTTCTTCATACGGTTCCCCATCAATGAGTAGGCCGCTGAGCTGTGATAGGCTCCACAAGTCTAAAGAGGTCCCTCCCTCTGAAGTGTAGAAAGTGTTATATTCGGGGCAGAATACCTCGATCATACCACAGCACAAGCCCCGGAAGATTGGATACCGGTACCTTGAAGCATACACGCTATGATATACGCCAGCCCTGGTCAGAATTGGAGCATAATGATGCAGCACATAGTCTGTGAACTCCACTGCTCCGGGCCTGAATGCGTGGGCGTCGGTGGCCCTCAGCTCGGCAAACCACCCCACAGATATCTGGTGCTTGAAGCGGACCGCCAAGCAATCCAGTAAGAATGATTCTTCTCTGTACCCCCACTTCAGCGGGGCAAGAAATAAGCCAAAGATCGGCTTCTCCCGGTCTACTCTGCCCGTGGAATCATTCCATCGAGCAGGGTACAAATTTTGGGGCCCTAGTCATGAACCCGTCTTCTGGAGCCAAATCTTGCAATCCCAGCACGACGCTCCATTTCCTAACCTCTCCGGGGAGATAAATGGGTCTTCCCCGCACCACGCAGTCCGTCAGACTGTCTCTCTCCACCAGCAGGGCCTGCTCAACTTTTCGGACAACGAACACGTCCCTCTTCCCTTGAAGGTTGAAGCGTTGGAGAAGGGACATCAGGTGTTTGTCTTTGGGATAGTCCCTCCTGGCGACACCTTCCCTATCATAATGAAAGGAGTCACCCCCAAGAATGAGGAGATGGCTGGTATCCACAGTGTCTGTCTCCGAATCTGAAGATTCCGCAACCACGGCCACTTGACCGTGCCCCCGATCAAGGGAATTGACGTTCGCCCACGTCACCACGGCACGAGAAGAAGAGTCGGATGCCATAATAGCTGCAAAGAAGCACATTAAAAGATAAGCAAAAGTCAGAAAATAGCTAATCAAAGGCAGACTTCTGACAAAATTTCGGCAGAGTCTCCCCAGCACGGAGATTGCCAAAGGAAAGAGGGGACGGGTCCACTAAAGGGACGGCCCCTAAAAGGCAGCCATCGGCATTACACCGAGGCCAAAGGAACACCCGGGGGAAATAGCTCCGAGGGCAAGCCCTGCTAGAAGCCTCCCGGGGCCCAAAGAAAGGGTTTGAAACCCAAATGGACAGCACCTCGGTCACCCCGAAGGAAAGAACCGCCGCCGCTCTCGCCCTTAGCTCACTCGGCACCAGAGGGAGAGAAGAAAGGGAGAAGAGAGAAATAAAATCGTCAAATGAGAGACGATGAAGAAAAAATGAGGATGGAAGAAGTAAATAGGGGGAGTCTCCCCCTTGTTAAACCGGCGCGCTATTTAGCGCGCTGGATTAAAAAGCCCATAAGCAAAAGGCGCCCCGGGGAAAGGCGCGCCGGATCAACCCCCAGCGCCAAGGCCGCACCGGATCAACGGGAATATGCAAAGGGCCGCGCCGGATTAACGTCCAAGGCCAAGGGGGCGCGCCGGATTACCCGCGCCGTATTAACATCTAAACGGCGTCGGGTTAATATCCGTGCCGAATTAAAGGCCATCCCAGGCTCCTGTCAACTGAAGAGGGAATCGTTCTGGGTGAAATTCATCCGTCGGCCCTGCTGCACTCGTACCTTGCTCGCAACACCCACGTCTGGGGGGCATTTGTTGGCACCCAAAATATGATCGTCGGCGACCAAGCCATAAGGACGAATGACCCGGCCCGCTGAAGCACGGAAGCCGATAAAGATCAACATATTGAAGATTTCTCAAGCTGCCAGAGCCTCGAGTCACCCCGTATGGACATGAGGACTTCACCTCAGGAGAGCCGAGACAAACTCACAATCAACCGGCAGTGCGATCAAGCCTGCCCAATGAACCGGCATCGACTCTCTCGTGTCGCATACACTACACCCGTTGTCCGATCAAGGACGACGGTCTACCCAGTGGCTTCCCGCCTTATGAAAGGCTCTCCTGAAGGTGAAGGAGTTCCCCTGGTTCCCTGAGACGGAGGACCGAAAGCTCTGGCGACAGAAGATCCCGATCACCCGGCACGGGTACGGCTTCCCGCCAAGATGGGCCCGTTAGTGGCCGAATGATCGCCCAACTCAGGCGGAACTATCCCTAGTGTTATCCAACCCCCTAAGGAGCTTTGGGCACGAGCCAGACCGAGCCAGCAGCACGAATCATAGAGCCAAAGGTCGTGTCAGCGGAAAGCCCGTATGATCAGATCAAAGCTATCTGGAGTCTCGGGAATGGCCGTACGTCAGCCTGGGAGCTTCTACAAGACATCTCGTCGAAGTTTCGAGGAGCATTGGCAAGATAAATGTTCACGGTGACCCCCGGAATCATCCCCGGACTCATCGACTGGCTCGAAGCACACGAGGAGCATTAGCCCGGCGCGCCCTAAACCGGCGCGCCCCCCACTTGATGCCCTTTATACCGGCGCGCTGAATCCCATCCAGGGCCTGGCTATTCCGGCGCGCAAAGACCCATGAAGCCCTTCCCGACGTGCAGTTCTTCACGCCGTATGAGGCTTGGGGCTCGATCATGTATATATACAGATGGCTATTCGAAACGAAAAAGAGAGGGCTGAGAAGAAGGAGAGAAAAAGATAGAAAGAAAGAAAAGGAGATAAGAGAGTTCTCTTCCGAGAGAAGTTTTCGAGAGAGAGAGAGAGAGAGAGAGCTTTCTCGGAAGAGGGGAGTTTCTGTCCGAGCATCCTTCGACGGCCGTCTTCCTCTGTTCTGGGTGAAGTCCTCCGGAGCCGGAGAAGGAGAAGTGGGCCGATACTCTATTTTGAGAACAGGTGGGCGCCGGCGTCTATCTCTCTCCGCTTTTCGTGAATTTTCCTCTTTCGGGGTTTCCGTCTACCAACTGTAAGCAAGAGAGGGGAGGGATGGCAATGATATGAGCCGACCCCTCCCCTCCTCTGCGACTTCTTCTCTTTACTGTATTTTTCCTCTGCAAACGATGAACGACGACCGAGTGATGATGCCGGCGCCGGATTCTTAACGTGTAAACGATGGCCCATTCCCGTTTCTGGGATGGCAATGTGTATATGAATGTCTGGACCAGCAGGTCGAATGAATGATTTGAAACTTTTGTCTCCTTCTCTATCTACATCGAGGTGTATGTTTAAGGTCTTCCGCGTGTTTTCTCCGATTATGGTTTCCCTGAAGCCTCGATCATGCCCCGAAGCACCGTGGGCTACAGAAACACCCCTCCCCGGGGTTTTTCCTTTCGACCGTGCTCGTGTCTGATTTAAGGGTCTCTGCATCCCCTCCGTGGACAGAGCTACGCTTCTGCGTATGCTTCTTTCCACTGTGATGTCGAGGGTGTAACTCCCATTGACTCTTCCCTTCCTGTTGCCCTGTGGCTCGCGAGGTGGGAGTCGTTCTTGGGATTGTAAGATGCATCGACTTAACATTGCGCCGTAACTGTTCGAGCATATGCCTCTATGTTTGGCTCGTCTTGCATGTGCATTGACTACCCCCTTCTGCATCATAGTCATGTAAACCGTTCCGAGATTCTTTTATTTCGTTTCAATCACCCGGGGAGGGGGACATTCCCCAATACTTCACATAGCTGCTGGGCGATCGAGAACTCTACCCCTCGATGGTAGATGTTTCCCCAAGGCCATAGCAGATAGCAACAGGGGTCTTAGCCTAACAGGCTTAGCCCCGACAATCTGAGACCTAATCGAGGCCAAGAGATGTATGTTTCTCGTAGGCCAGCCCTCGGAGCTTCACCCTCTTGGTGGTCGATTCCTCCATAGGATGTGCCGTAAGCTGTGGGCTGTCCACCCCTCGCAGGCTAGTCCTCGGGGTGCTGCTCCCATCATCGGCGGCTTCGTCCCTCTGTCTCTTCACCCCCGGAGTCTTGGTGCCCCTCACAGGCTAGTCCTCGGGGTATCCTATCCGATGGGATTTTGCTGGATGCCTCTGTGCAGACCGGAGGTTTAGGGGCTTACTCCACGAGTGAATATGACCCCGATTCTCCCCTGCAACTCTTCATGTTCAGGGGAGATGCTGTCAAATTTTGGACAAACTCAGCATAATTAAAGCTATAATGAGATACTCGTTCTGGACTCGATTGACTCAGTGCTCGAGTATGAACCTCGCACTGACTCACTGCATCGTTTCTAGAGGGTCCTGGACTTCAATCGAACGATTAGTTGGTCCAAATAACTCCATAACTTTCAGTAAAAACTCAAATAAACTCAAAGGGTTTTAGAAATGCTCAAAAAATAAGTCAAAACGGCGTGGTCTTAGCCGCCGCGCCTTAATACGGCGCGGCCCCCCACCGCGCCGTATTAACATGTGACTCACGATTTCCTTTTTTTCTTGGGCCCATTCCCGGCGCGCCTTTGATCGGCGCGCCCCATTCCCTGCGCGCCGTTTTAGCTTGTTATAAGGCCGCGCCGGATTAACGATTCACCTACGCTTTACCACGCCGGATTAACCCTTTTTACCTATGCTTTACCGCGCCGTGAAAGCTATCTCTCACACCGTTTCACGTCTTTATGTCGTTCTAATCTCTCGTTCGCTCTCAGGGCAACCCTGGCCTCCCATGGTCGATATTGACTACCCTAATCAGCGGTAGATTAAGTAAGGCAAGGGCTGTTCATGCTCCGAATAACCTCTTTACCATGTTGAATATCGTGTGTGTGAACACTTTGCTTTCATCATCACCCTTGTGCTATCGTTTCCCTCTCTTCTGACGGGGATCAATGAATGTGATTAAGCATTGTTTACTGTCATAATTTTGTTTCCATGCTCAGTATAGTTATCATCATCATGCTTGCATGCTTGCATAGACCCTCGGGTATATCAAATGGCGTTGACAGAAGGTCGGGTTACCCCCGATCGGAAGTTTTCGCTATGTGCGATGGTGGTCTTCGGACCCACGTCCTCCACCACGTACCCAAGGTCTCTAATTTAATGAATCTTGTCTCCCCTTGCATGATAATTAAATCGCATGTGATCTTGTCATGCTCATAACGTTACATCCTTTATTCCGGCCTCGACAGCCCACTATCTCGGCAATTAATCAAAGGTGTTCCCTCCTCGTGGGGGATGTAATTAACCCCATGACCTTTATGGTATGGCGGACTGCCGGTCCCGACCGAACCTCACTTTCGCCCGACATGGGTCAGAATGAGCGCATAATAAACTCGTCACTCACGTGACTGGCACGCCCGCGTCGTCAATCAGTCAGTTAATTACCAGTTAGTTAATCGGTTGATCGACACGTGAAATAATAAATAAGATATAAAAAAGGACACGCAAACAAAAGGCCTCTACTCATTCATCCCCTTCCTTTTTCACCCACTCCACAAGCCCCGCCTACTTCCACCCCTTTACCTTCCATGCCACTCCTTCTCCGCACTTCCCCACTATCACCATCCATGCAAAACCCCGATTTTCTGAGGCCCTTGTTAATCCGATCTCCAGCGAATCCTCATCCACCTCCCACCATCAATTTGGCACCCCAGATGCCCCATTTTACACACCCTTCAACTACTCCCACTCCCTCCAATCCAACCCCTCTGCCAGTAACCGTTCCAATCCCCACTTATATCCAATCAGAATGGTCCCTTATCAGGGTTTCCCAACCGGTTCCTCCTGTCCAAACCAGCAATCTTGACATCTCGTCATCCTCCACTAACCCCCCAGCCATTGCCAACCCGATGAAGGCGCAGCCATCACATACTATGGTGTTCCGCAGTGGGCAGATGTTTCATCGTGTTTTTCCTCAGTAGAGACAGTAGGAGCCCGTGCAGGGGAAAGAGGAGCAAATACAAGAGCCAGAGTCCTCCCCAGGGACAGAATATGATTTGTTAAAGCATTTGGACAGAACACCGGCCAGAATCTCCATTCTAGAGCTGATCAGGAGATCGACCACCCACAAATTGGCCCTACAGCAATATCTCCAAAAGGTGATGGTCAACGAAGACATCCCGGCTGAGCAGATCACTTCAGTATTGACACTAGTAGGAGACCAGCCCGCCATTGTTTTTCATGAACATGAGCTAGCCCCGAAGCCAGCAAGAACTTATGCCTTGTGCATCATAGTAGATATCAATAAAGTGGCCGTCAGCCAGTGTTTGGTGGACACTAGCGCGTCAATTAATGTTCTGCCACCCAGCACTCTGAAGAAATGTGGCATACCAGAATCTGAAGTCCGGCCATCTTCTATTACAGTGACGGCATATGATAACACGAAAAAGCCGCCAATGGGCATGGTTACTTTGAAAGTAGGGCTGGGCCCTTCATCTGTCATCGCCAATTTCCATGTGTTAGATATGGACCCCCACCTTCAATGCTATCTTAGGGCGTCCCTACATTTTGGCACTCGATGCTGTCCCTTCTACAAACCACCAGTGTATCAAATTTCCACATAAGGGACGCATTGTTAAGGTGACTAGTATGCCCATCCTACCCACGACAGACATTTTGTCAGCTACATTAGTGCCCTCCATTTGGCCCTCCAATATGTCGTTATTGTCAGTTCTAGACATTGACGATCAGCGGCATGATATCTTGAGGCCACATGCTGCATCATGTACATCAGCATCAACTCTGAAGAAGAAAAATTTGATAAATACCCCAGGATGGGATATTATGATGAGAATGGGGTACAGGTCTGGTAAGGGCCTCAGAGTCAATTTACAAGGCAGGACTAAGACCGTCAAAAACCACAAGCTCATCCCTCAAGGTGGTCTTGGTTACAAAGGGCCAAAAAAGGAAGAGTCACCTGAAGTAGAAGAAGAATTGTGGACCACCATGACCTCCACATTTAAATCAAACAAACGGCCATTAACGTGGTCCCTATACACTCACTTTGTAAAGGGACCCACTGAACAGATAGGGGAGCAGGCTATAATTCTTACTTCAGTCCTGGACGGCCAGGATGTACATGCACGACAGTTTGCCAGGCACATAGCTCCGCTGGTTTCATACAAGGCTTTAGAGTTCCTGAGGCCGGAGAAGAGAAGAAAGATGGACGATCCTGAATGTGAATGGTATAGATGGTTCGATATGGATGGCATTGCTACATCTCTGACCCGACTGTTTATGCCAACAGATCCAGAATGGCCGCCATTGGTGCATGATGTGATAGAGAAGCTGGCCGTGATCACTAATAAGCGACAGTTGCTGAGCAATTACACAGACACAGGCAAGTCGGATGTTCCATATGAAGAGGGCTTCACTATGGATAGTGTAGCAACCCTGATAAATTTAAAAGGAATAAATAAATCAAAATAGATTAAAAGATTTAGTAAATAAACGAAAGAGCTTGGAATAAAAATAATTAAACTCTGATGAAAATAACGCCTTAGATATAGGCGCTACTTTACAATAAAACGCCCTTACCTAAGGCGTGTTTTGAGAAAGGACGCCCACACGTCAAGGCGTCAAATTTCAAACGACCAAAATAAATAAAAAGGGCAAGTTAGCGTAACGTCCTTTGAGTGGACGCATTTCAACAAGTAACGACGCTTGACAAGGCGTCAATTCAAAATTCGACGCCCTTACTTAGGACGCTAATTCAGTTCGAGTTTCGTTCGACCCAGGAGTCTATCCAGGGTAAGTGGATAACTATGAGAAAGAGTTCGAATGTAGTAATAACTCTAATATGGAAGTATTACTTCCAATCAAACACTAACCCTATTAGGATTCTAAGGATCCTATAAAAACCCTTGCCGATCGAACCCTAAATCTATTTGGTCGATCTGCTACTGCTACGGTACGTAAAGAACATCAGTTCTTATCTCTTTTCTTTCGGTTGCATGAAGAATCACTGATTCTTCATCTTCTTCTCTTCTTACAAGTTGAAGAAGACGAACGTGAGAAGAACAAAGGGTAAGTTCTTCTTTCTTCCACCTTCAGTCAAGTATTATGAAGATAATACTAGTGATCGTATATATATGTTCTCTGTAGGAAAGTCATCTTAACCTACTCAAGAACGTGGGTTCTTCATCGGCGAACGTCTGCACCTGATCGTGCCGAAAAGAAAACCTGTCGATAATCTACACCAAGACCTCTACCCTCTCGTCCTACTCTATTGATAACAGAGTACCGTGTCTTCATCAGTTCGCCAGTTAATCATCAAAAAGGTAGGTTTTCTCAAGCAACGTAGCCCAAACAAGTTAAATTCATAGTAACACATCATGCATGTCATGTATACAAGTCTCTTGATAGTTTCTACACGTTTCTGTAATATTTTTGCAAGAGACGCCCGTGACTAGGGCGCTACTTTAAAGAAACGACCTGAACCAGGTCGTCAATTACAGATTTGACGCCCTGTCCTGTAGGCGTTAATCTCAGGAAAATCGCATGTAATTAATAATTGATCCACGTTTAAAAATTCAATAGATATGAAATATCCAATCTAATATATATTGCATGACTCGACCTGTGAATTCCTGCTAATTTTCTGTCATGATCATGTCTCTTGTCTCTTGGAATTCTATTTTCTGAAATATTGTAAAACGCTCAAATACACGACCCTGTATAGGTCGTCTCTCACTTGACTAACGCCCCTGTTCAGGGCGTGAATTGAAAAGTAACGCCCCTGTCCAGGGCGTGTTTTTGATAAATTACTGAAAATATATATTCTGCAAAAATAGAGGTAAAGAATGAACGACTATTGTATACGTCGTCAACTTGAAATTAAACGCCCCTTACCAGGGCGCGTT
Organism: Amorphophallus konjac; assembly: GCA_022559845.1. Lineage (NCBI taxonomy): Eukaryota > Viridiplantae > Streptophyta > Magnoliopsida > Alismatales > Araceae > Amorphophallus > Amorphophallus konjac. The sequence continues at coordinate 172,634,615 of CM040119.1, read as the reverse complement.
CTTGGTAAAGTACTGCAATATTTAAATCTTGCAAAAAATGTAAAATAGATAAACGCCCTTACTGAAGGCGTTAATTACTTGAGTAGTGACTTTACTTAAGTCGTTATTTTCCTGTAAAAATTTTTTTTACCCTGTTTCTGATAACCGATGGTTTCAGTATATCTATATATATATATGTATATCGGCACTATATCTCCACTCCGTGAGTATAGTCCCACGTTTCATGATGTTTTATTGATCACCCTCAATTCTCATTGACATATAAGCTCTCCATTGGACATTCCGTTTCTTTGGACTAGCGAGTTAGTCATAGAGACCTCCGTAAGACTCCTCGAGCCTTGGATTCCCTCAAGGCCGACTGAGCTGGTTGTACCCTAAAAACCCATTACACTATTGAATGCCATGTCACTCTAAAGGAACATGGTATACCGGCCCTTATGATATGCAAAGAGTATATCATGAGAATTCTTAATGGGATGATGATATCATGCCATTTGTTGATGTTCTTGTGGACCTCAATTCTATAATAAGAATGAGGGTATCTTGCCTTTGATATACTGTTCATGTGGACCTCAATTCTATATAAAGAATGTCCATACTTGTTTGTCATGGTACCCGAGTTAAGGGAACCTAATTCCACCTAGTTTCATCGTTTATCGTGATTGTACCATTGTTGTCGCCTATCTATATCCAATGTCGTATTTTTTGACTCCATTCTCTCAAAGTTATCCTACGTGTCTACAAGCTTAAATTGTTGAAATTCCATATTGGCTATATATATATATACAAGAGTGGATGTCGAATATACATGATAAATGCCTGCGCATATAGGGCCCGATCTGGTCCTGGGAGGAGCACCCGAAAGTACTTGTGCCCATGGGAGTTGAATGATAAGGTATCTGGCATTATACCGAGTGCATGACTAGCTTGATTGGACATTCCACACAAATCTTATACTTGACTCGTACTTGACTTGACATGACTTGCGTGACCCAAGAAAGGGTAATTACTTGCTTGCTTGATACATGATAGCCAAAGTTCTTGACATGACTTGCTAAAAAGTACTTGCTTGAATATCTTGTTATCTTTTCTTGAAAGCTCATGACTGGTTCATCTTGCTGTCTTATTGATAAATTTTCTCTCTATCTTGTCGTTTTATACGAGCATGCATAGCTACGGTACATACATGAAAGATGTAATTATTTAAACCCCTTGCTAGCGCTTGAGATATAATTTTCTACTGAGCGTTCGCTCACTCCGTGTGTTCCCTACTTTTCAGGTAATTCCGACGACGAGGGAAGTCAATCGGATGGGAATGGTCAAGAGTGAAAGTGATAGAACTTTTCCAAGTGTCATCTAATCTTTTTCCTATTTTCTTGAGTCAACTATGTACTTTTCCTTTTTAATTGAATAGAGTATTGGATTTGTAATAGTCTATCCATTATGAAATAAAGGATTGGGTTATCTTTCTATTTTGCGCATCTCTGTTTTGGTGTCGAATACACTACTACTCTGATTGACATGATTGATATAAACTCGTCGCGCATATCCGAGTATCTTCCGCGCTCGGGGCGTGATAGTTTTTGTGGTATCAGAGCCTAGGGTATTCAATTCCTAGGAAAACCCAAGTCCAAGGATAGGTTTTAACCCTTTAACCAGTGAGATTGGGTAGAACCAAGGGTTAAAGTTAACATAGAATGCTAGTCTTTAAGATATAAATCACGTATTAATCTAGTTATTATAATTGTAGGATAATGGCTGCCGAACGTGCTCAATGGCGCAACATGCAGCGTACACTGCAAGGCATGACTCAAGTACTGCAGCAAGTAACACTAGGAGGTGGACAACGAGCAGGAAGTCTCCACCAGACTTTCAAGAACATGAACCCACCCAAGTTCACGGGTTCTACTGATCCAGATGACGTTGAACACTGGATTAGGGAGACAGAACGAATATTCTGTGTTATGCAATGCACAGATCAAGATAAGGTCTTATTAGCTACCTTTCAGTTAGAAAGGGATGCTAGATGCTGGTGGGAATCAATAGAGGCTACTATAAATCAAGATCAGGTTTCGTGGGAGGAATTCGTTGAACACTTCAACGCAAAATATTTCTCGGACCGAGTTCAGGAAAAGAAGGCTGCAGAATTTGCTGCATTAAAGCAACGATCTTTGTCAGTGGCCGAGTATGAGGCCCAATTCTCTAGATTGTCTCGATATGCTAAGCATCTAGTTAGCACCGAGAAAATGAAAGCTAGGAGGTTTCTTAATGGGCTCAGACCCCAAGCTATTACTCAACTGGCGCCGATGGACATTCAAGTATACTCGGAGATAGTACGCCGAGCTCAACTATTAGAAGATGCCACGGAACTGTCTGATAGGATTCGCGGTAAGGATAAGAAGGAACAAGTTACAGGTTCGGGTTCCTTTAAACCCAACTTCAAGAAAAGGCCTAGCAATGGAGGAGCATCCTCACAAGACCAAAAGTTCAAGAAGACCAAGCCCTTCTCTATCACCACTACCTCTCCAAATACAGTGTGCAAACATTGTGATAAAGCAGGTCATAGAGCAGAAGAATGCTGGAGGAAACTAGGAGCATGTCTCCGTTGTGGGAGTCGTGAGCATCGGATTCCCGATTGCCCATTACTTAACGAGCAAGCCGTTGACGGGAAGCGCCCAGTAATCAAGAATGCTCGTCTTCATGCAATCAAGGAGACCGAGCAAGTAGAAGGAGGCGGCTTAGTGGAAGGTACATTGAAAGTTTGTTCCAGGAATGCATATGTCTTAATTGATACTGGTGCATCGCATTCTATTGTTTCTAAGAAGTTTGCTGACCCATTACCCCTAGAACCGGAATGGATAAAGTTAGTTTTGTCTACTCCTCTGGATGATGAGACTGATATTACACATCATTACCAAAACTGCGAAGTATTGGTTCAGGGTAGAAATCTCCCTATTGATCTCATATGTTTAGATCTGAAAGAGTATGATGTTATACTAGGGGCAGATTGGTTATCCAAGTATCAGGCAACGGTTGATTGCCGCAATAGTAAGGTTACATTCAAGGAATTTCCAGAACTAATCTTGACTACACCCAAGGGTCGGAGCAGATCCCCTCTTATTTCAGCTCTCCGAGCTAGCAAGCTCATCAGGAAAGGATGTGCATCTTTCCTTGCCTTTGTCACAGTTAAAGAAGCTAAGGAAGCTAAGCTAGAAGACATCCCAGTAGTGCAAGAATTTTCGGACGTGTTTCCGGAAGATTTATCGGGATTACCCCCGCAAAGAGACGTGGCCTTCACCATTGACTTAGTCCCTGGTGCTGGTCCGATTTCAAAGACACCTTATAGGATGTCACCTGCTGAACTCAAGGAGTTAAAAGAACAATTGATGGAACTCATTAAGAAAGGATTCATTAGACCAAGTACTTCCCCGTGGGGAGCGCCTGTATTATTTGTAAAGAAGAAAGACGGATCCATGAGGTTATGCGTCGACTATCGACAATTGAATCATCTCACTATCAAGAACAAGTATCCACTGCCGAGAATCGATGAATTGTTTGATCAAATTTCAGGATCCATGTACTTTTCCAAAATTGATCTTAGGTCCGGATATCACCAACTAAGAATCAAGGACGAGGATATTCATAAAACCGCATTCAGAAGTAGGTATGGCCATTATGAATTTGTTGTTATGCCTTTCGGACTAACGAATGCCCCTGCTGCCTTTATGCAGTTAATGAATAGTATATTCAGGCCTTATTTGAATCAATTCGTGGTGGTCTTTATTGATGATATATTGATTTATTCCAAGACCAAGGAAGAGCATGAGGAACATTTGAGGATTGCATTACAAATATTGAGGACAAACCAATTATATGCAAAACTTAGCAAGTGTGAATTCTGGCTTGAAGAAGTGACTTTTCTCGGACATGTTATATCAAAGGATGGCTTGTCTGTAGACCCATCAAAGGTTGAAGCTGTAAGGAATTGGGAAAGACCGACCAATGCTAGCGAGATCCGAAGTTTCTTAGGTCTTGCCGGCTATTACAGGCGATTCATCAAGGATTTCTCAAAAATCGCCGTGCCACTTACGAGGTTAACTCGCAAGGAGATCCGTTATGAATGGGATGAGGAATGTGAAAGAAGCTTCCAAACTCTCAAGGATCATCTTACTACAGCTCCTATCTTAGCATTGCCAATTGAAGGAGAAAAGTTCGAGGTATACACTGATGCTTCTGGCATTGGCCTCGGGTGTGTTCTAATGCAACAAGGGAAGGTTATAGCCTACTCTTCTCGTCAATTAAAGAAGCATGAAGAGAACTACCCCGTCCATGACTTATAATTGGACGCGGTAGTATTTGCACTTAAAATATGGAGACATTATCTTTATGGAGTACAGTTTACTGTATACTCCGATCACAAGAGTCTTAAATATCTCTTTTCACAGAAGGAACTAAACATGAGACAAAGACGATGGCTAGAATATCTCAAGGACTTCGACTTCAATATACAATATCATCCCGGAAAAGGTAATCATGTAGCGGATGCCCTTAGTCGAAAGCCGAGAGCACTGTTAGCCAATTGTCTGATTCAAGAATGGAGATTGCTGGAACAATTCTCTGAACTCAATATAAGCATGGACACGGACCCTAGATGTGTCACATTATCTCATGTAAGCATACAGTCAGATTTATTGTCTGAAATACAAGCACTTCAGAATGATGATCCTACATTAGTAGAAATCAAGGGCAGATTAGAAGGACAATCGGATTTCCAATTAGCTTCTGATGGAAGATTAATGTTCAAGAATAGAACTTGTATACCGGACTGCCCAGAATTGAAGAAGAAGGTCTTAGATGAAGCTCATAGGTCAAGGTATACGATTCATCCTGGATCTACCAAAATGTACCAAGATGTAAAAAGAAATTTTTGGTGGCCCAACATGAAAAGAGAAATAGCGGACTACGTATCACGCTGTCTCACGTGCCAACAAGTCAAGGCGGAACACCAAAAGCCTGCTGGAAAACTACATCCTCTAGATATCCCTAAATGGAAGTGGGAGGATATTGGTATGGATTTTATCATGGGTTTATCTAAATCAAAAAGAGGACATGATGGAATATGGGTTATCATTGACCGATTGACTAAATCAGCGCATTTCTTGCCAATCAAGAGTCGATGGTCAGTTGATGTCTTAGCTGCACTATACATCAAGGAAATAGTCAGATTACATGGTATTCCTGTTTCAATCATGTCTGACAGAGATCCCCGTTTTACTTCTCATTTTTGGAAAGGACTACAACATTCGTTGGGAACGAGACTTAACTTTAGCACAGCCTTTCATCCTCAAACGGATGGTCAGACCGAGAGAACCAATCAAGTAGTCGAAGATATGCTAAGAGCATGCATTACTGATTTTGATGGAAACTGGCATGATCACTTGCCTCTGGTCGAATTTGCATACAATAATAGCTACCAGGCAAGTATACAACTGGCACCTTTTGAAGCCTTATACGGAAGGAGTTGCCGATCACCCATATGCTGGAACGAAGTTGGAGAGAAACAACTGTTAGGTCCAGAAATGGTAAGGGACACTACCGAGAAGATACAATTGATCAAAGAAAGACTGCAAGTTGCTCAGTCTAGACAAAAGGCTTATGCTGACACAAGAAGAAGAGTTCTCGAATTCCAAGTTGGAGATCATGTATTTCTTAAGATATCGCCTGGACGTGGAATACGGAGGTTTGGTGTTAAGGGCAAGCTTACACCAAGATTTATCGGACCTTTTGAGATACTCGAAAGAGTTGGCGAGGTTGCTTACCGCATCGCATTGCCTCCTCAATTGTCCGAGATACATAATGTGTTCCACATATCCATGTTGAAGAAGTATGTACACGATCCATCACATATTATCGAACATGGAGACCTAGTAATCCAGAAGGATCTCACATATGAGCAGAAGCCTATGAAGATCTTAGATCGAGAAGTACGTACCCTAAGGAATAAGGTTATTCCCATGCTAAAAGTACAATGGAATAAGAATTCAGAACATGAAGCGACATGGGAGACCGAGGAATCTATGAGGAAACAATTTCCAGATTTATTTTAGAAGGTACATACTCTACACTCTCCAAATGTAAATGTATGATATGGAATTTGGGGACCGAATTCTTTTTAAGTGGGGGAGGGTGTAGCAACCCTGATAAATTTAAAAGGAATAAATAAATCAAAATAGATTAAAAGATTTAGTAAATAAACGAAAGAGCTTGGAATAAAAATAATTAAACCCTGATGAAAATAACGCCTTAGATATAGGCGCTACTTTACAATAAAACGCCCTTACCTAAGGCGTGTTTTGAGAAAGGACGCCCACACGTCAAGGCGTCAAATTTCAAACGACCAAAATAAATAAAAAGGGCAAGTTAGCGTAACGTCCTTTGAGTGGACGCATTTCAACAAGTAACGACGCTTGATAAGGCGTCAATTCAAAATTCGACGCCCTTACTTAGGACGCTAATTCAGTTCGAGTTTCGTTCGACCCAGGAGTCTATCCAGGGTAAGTGGATAACTATGAGAAAGAGTTCGAATGTAGTAATAACTCTAATATGGAAGTATTACTTCCAATCAAACACTAACCCTATTAGGATTCTAAGGATCCTATAAAAACCCTTGCCGATCGAACCCTAAAGCTATTTGGTCGATCTGCTGCTGCTACGGTACGTAAAGAACATCAGTTCTTATCTCTTTTCTTTCGGTTGCATGAAGAATCACTGATTCTTCATCTTCTTCTCTTCGTATAGGTTGAAGAAGACGAACGTGAGAAGAACAAAGGGTAAGTTCTTCTTTCTTCCACCTTCAGTCAAGTATTATGAAGATAATACTAGTGATCGTATATATATGTTCTCTGTAGGAAAGTCATCTTAACCTACTCAAGAACGTGGGTTCTTCATCGGCGAACGTCTGCACCTGATCGTGCCGAAAAGAAAACATGTCGATAATCTACACCAAGACCTCTACCCTCTCGTCCTACTCTATTGATAACAGAGTACCGTGTCTTCATCAGTTCGCCAGTTAATCATCAAAAAGGTAGGTTTTCTCAAGCAACGTAGTCCAAACAAGTTAAATTCATAGTAACACATCATGCATGTCATGTATATAAGTTTCTTGATAGTTTCTACACGTTTCTGTAATATTTTTGCAAGAGACGCCCGTGACTAGGGCGCTACTTTAAAGAAACGACCTGAACCAGGTCGTCAATTACAGATTTGACGCCCTGTCCTGTAGGCGTTAATCTCAGGAAAATCGCATGTAATTAATAATTGATCCACGTTTAAAAATTCAATAGATATGAAATATCCAATCTAATATATATTGCATGACTCGACCTGTGAATTCCTGCTATTTTTCTGTCATGATCATGTCTCTTGTCTCTTGGAATTCTATTTTCTGAAATATTGTAAAACGCTCAAATACACGACCCTGTATAGGTCGTCTCTCACTTGACTAACGCCCCTGTTCAGGGCATGAATTGAAAAGTAACGCCCCTGTCCAGGGCGTGTTTTTGATAAATTACTGAAAATATATATTCTACAAAAATAGAGGTAAAGAATGAACGACCATTGTATACGTCGTCAACTTGAAATTAAACGCCCCTTACCAGGGCGCGTTCTTGGTAAAGTACTGCAATATTTAAATCTTGCAAAAATGTAAAATAGATAAACGCCCTTACTGAAGGCGTTAATTACTTGAGTAGTGACTTTACTTAAGTCGTTATTTTCCTGTAAAAATATTTTTTTACCCTGTTTCTGATAACCGATGGTTTCAGTATATCTATATATATATATATATGTATATCGGCACTATATCTCCACTCCGTGAGTATAGTCCCACATTTCATGATGTTTTATTGATCACCCTCAATTCTCATTGACATATAAGCTCTCCATTAGACATTCCGTTCCTTTGGACTAGCGAGTTAGTCATAGAGACCTCCGTAAGACTCCTCGAGCCTTGGATTCCCTCAAGACCGACTGAGCTGGTTGTACCCTAAAAACCTATTACACTATTGAATGCCATGTCACTCTAAAGGAACATGGTATACCGGCCCTTATGATATGCAAAGAGTATATCATGAGAATTCTTAATGGGATGATGATATCATGCCATTTGTTGATGTTCTTGTGGACCTCAATTCTATAATAAGAATGAGGGTATCTTGCCTTTGATATACTGTTCATGTGGACCTCAATTCTATATAAAGAATGTCCATACTTGTTTGTCATGGTACCCGAGTTAAGGGAACCTAATTCCACCTAGTTTCATCGTTTATCGTGATTGTACCGTTGTTGTCGCCTATCTATGTCCAATGTCATATTTTTTGACTCCATTCTCTCAAAGTTATCCTACGTGTCTGCAAGCTTAAATTGTTGAAATTCCATATTGGCTATATATATATACAAGAGTGGATGTCGAATATACATGATAAATGCCTGCGCATATAGGGCCCGATCTGGTCCTGGGAGGAGCACCCGAAAGTACTTGTGCCCATGGGAGTTGAATGATAAGGTATCTGGCATTATACCGAGTGCATGACTAGCTTGATTGGACATTCCACACAAATCTTGTACTTGACTCGTACTTGACTTGACATGACTTGCGTGACCCGAGAAAGGGTAATTACTTGCTTGCTTGATACATGATAGCCAAAGTTCTTGACATGACTTGCTAAAAAGTACTTGCTTGAATATCTTGTTATCTTTTCTTGAAAGCTCATGACTGGTTCATCTTGCTGTCTTATTGATAAATTTCTCTCTATCTTGTCGTTTTATACGAGCATGCATAGCTACGGTACATACATGAAAGATGTAATTATTTAAACCCCTTGCTAGCGCTTGAGATATAATTTCCTACTGAGCGTTCGCTCACTCCGTGTGTTCCCTACTTTTCAGGTAATTCCGACGACGAGGGAAGTCAATCGGATGGGAATGGTAAAGAGTGAAAGTGATAGAACTTCTCCAAGTGTCATCTAGTCTTTTTCCTATTTTCTTGAGTCAACTATGTACTTTTCCTTTTTAATTGAATAGAGTATTGGATTTGTAATAGTCTATCCATTGTGAAATAAAGGATTGGGTTATCTTTCTATTTTGTGCATCTCTGTTTTGGTGTCGAATACACTACTACTCTGATTGACATGATTGATATAAACTCGTCGCGCATATCCGAGTATCTTCCGTGCTCGGGGCGTGACAGATAGGCTGTGGGCCGGCCTTTTCTCTCTCCAATCAGTTCACCCATCAATGATCTGTTCCATTTGCTCCAGATTATTCAATAACATCCCCAGACCGCCCGCCATCTTGATTTCCATTAATTCAGATGCTTTCCAGATTTCATTCACTATTCCTCTGCTCAACCAGCAGTTTTCCCCGCTCACCATTATGCCCCTGCGTGGGTGATTGATCAATTTTGATGTTTTCCAAGAGTTCTCCAACCTTTCCATTTCCTCATCCTCTAACTCTCCTTCCGCTCATTGCTTCGCTATCCTTGAAAACCAAAAAAATGCCAATTTTCAAACTCACCAATCCACCTCCCACATCTTCAAGAGAAACCTCCTAAGGTCCAAGTCTTCCCTCTCTCTCTGCATGGGGTCTGAACAAAAGGTGGCCCCTGCCCTCTCAGCCATCCTCGCTGCAAAGTCCTCGAGAGACTCACCCGTCCTCAGTCGTCCCCCTCCCAATCCTAGGGACTCCATAAGCTCTGCCCTATCTACCATCCTACAGTCCCTAGGCCCCTCTGCTACGGTAGAAAGGTCCAGGAGTCGGCGGGCCCGCTCCTGGTAGTCGGGGTAGGTCACCCCACTCACCGCCTCACCGTCTACTCTCAGCCCGGTGATCCTAACCACATCCTCTAGGGAGGGGACCATGTGCCCCCAGGGCATCAGGAACGCCCGGCTAACCCTATCCCATCTCTCCCTCAGTACCTGGATGAGTATCAGATCCAGACGAAATGGCTCAATGGAGAGGAACGACCCGAACCCCATCTCCCTCAATTGCTCCCTCTGAAACTCCAGGAGGCCCTGGTAGGCAGCATGGACAAGCACCCAGGAGATGCGAGTCTTCATCACCCCCTGCAAAGCACAACACAAAATATGTCAATAAGTAGGTTTTCTGCGTCCATCTTCGTGGCCGCTATTTCCTTATAACGTCTACCCCAGTGGTCGTTGTTTCTTCTCCCTATATTTCTCATAAAAAATAAAAAAAATGTTTTTCTGCATCCACCTTCGTGGCCGCTATTTCCTTATAACGTCTACCCCAGTGGCCGCTGTTTCTTCTCCCTATATTTCTCATAAAAAATAAAAAAAATATTTTTCTGCATCCACCTTCGTGGCCGCTATTTCCTTATAACGTCTACCCCGGTGGCCGCTGTTTCTTCTCCCTATATTTCTCATAAAAACAAAAAAAAAAATTTGCATCCACCTTCGTGGCCGCTATTTCCTTATAACGTCTACACTCGTGGCCGCTATTTCATTTTTTTATTTTCTATGATAAAAGACCAAAAAAAATGCTTTTTCTGTGTCTAGCCTAAAGGGTTTGTTTTGTTTTTTGCGTCCGTTATGAACGCCGTCAATTGTTTTAACCCTTTTTTCAAAAGAAAAACATTTGATGTCCACCTAGGTGGACGTCAAATGTGTTCTGCGTCCACTCAAGTGGACGCAGTTTTGTCATCTTCTTCCTCCCGACCATCACTCGCCCTAACCGTTCTAAAGGCAAACAGAGGGAAAAGGGGGGGAGAAACTTACCTTTTTTGGAGCCTCCTGGTCCATCGCCCCCCGCAGTGGACGGCGAGGGGGTCGTGGCCGCCGTGGGATCACAGCTACGATGCCCTCGGTCGACGCCGTCGCCGTCGCCGCCACCACCGCTGTCTCCACCATCGCCGTCACGGCCGTGCCCTCTTCTTCTTCCCCTTCTCCTCCTTCTTCTTCTTCCTCCTCCTCATCACCATCACTCTCCATCGTATCCCCTTCTTCTTCTCCTTCTTCCTCTGCCTGCACCCCCACCGCTCCACTTTTCTCCCGTTCCTCAGCCGGAGCACCTCCCTCGACCGCCGCGGCCATCGCCGGCTGCTCCGTCTCCTCCACCGCTGCCTCGCCGCCGTCGCCAAGGTCGACGACGTCGGGGGCCGTCACACGCCGTTGCTTGCCTGGGGTAGACATCGTCGGGGAGGTAAGGAAGAAAGGGGGTTTCGTGGGAAGGTCGCCCGTTAAGAATGAAGAGAAGAATGAAGAAGGAAGAAGAAAAAGAAGAGGGAAGGGCGCCCGTTAAGTCTTCCGTTACGAAAAGAATTTACATTCTTATTGGAGGACGCTTATTTTTATTCTTTGGAAATTAAAATGATTTCGCGCCTTTGTGTGAGGACGCCATTTGTAAAAGGGCGTGATTTAAAAATAAAATGATTTCAAGAATGAGCGTCTTTATGGAGAGGCGCTATTTGTGGAAATTACATTTTTGAAAGAATATCTTACCAATAAGCGTCCTCATATGAAGACGTAGATTTTGGAAGTTTGAATTTTAAAACTCAAGAAGTGGCAAAGAATTGGCGGCTGCCGTAATGAACGCCCTTTTAAAGAACGGCTAGTGTATGGGACGCCATTTCACTGAGAGCAATAATCATGGAAACCGCAGAAGATCATCCATGATTTGGGAGTTCTTAGTCATTGATTTGGGTCAGGATTGATTTCATTAAAATAAATTGAAAGGTGCATCATTTACGAGCCGCTTAGGCCCTCAATCTCCTAAGTTCCCTCACATACAATTCCCTCATCTCACCATTCTCTTTCATCTGTTCCACCGGTTGGTACAGCTTGCACACCCTCCAGAGAGCTTTGATGGTGTCAACCTCTTCTTCATCTTCCTGTCTAGGGAGTTTCCTCCTCTTAATGGATGGAAGATGAGAGGCATCTTCCATATAATGACGTGGCATGCCCAGCTGAGGGACGCACCGGTGAGAGTTATACAAGAAGACATCTGTGCTGCCAACAAGTCTAAGCTCCACACCTGGAGAGAGCCGGGCATGGAGATCATGAGTCTTGAGAAAGCCCGACGCACAAGTGAACATATCTTGAGGCATAGTCTTGAAGTGCTCCCTCCAGTCCACTCTCTTCTTCAATTTGGGCACAATATTGATTACTCTGTCACTTAGCCCAAGGACACCTATCATGTAGTAGAGAGGGCTCCTGGAGAAGATCTTTGATGACTGTTGTGACTTACAGTATGGGTCGAACTTGAGGTGGAGATCCACCCAACAAGTAAGAAGAAGCATGGACCCATGCAAGGGCCGACCCAGGGAAGCTGATGTAATCTCGGCGTAGAGATAGGCCAGGACTGCGGGGCCCATCCTCTTTCCTTCCCAGACTACGCTGATGGCACTCAACTGCTCCTCCTCTAGAAAATCTTCAGCAGTAGGGAATAGTAGGGCGCCTGCCAAACAAATCACAAACGCCTTCATGATGTTCTACATGTCTTCTTCTTTGGCTTGGCCCAGTTGCTTGTATACCCACGCTACTAGCTTCATCAAGTTGAGCCCTTTGTGCATTTGGATTTGGTTCACAATATTAGAGCTGGGAATCAGGCCGGTAAGGATTTCTATCACACCTAAAGGTTGAGTCATGCTCGCCATCTTTTCTTCATCCCCTAACTTCAGTCTTTTCAACCCAAGCAGCATCTCGGTCTCCTCCAATAGTACCGTGGCTTCAAAAGTGGGAAACAAGAAGGTGTGGGTCTTCGGATGCCAGATTTCCACAAGTGCGCCTATGGTGGCCCAGTCCAGATGAACATCTTGGTAATGTTTAGCATGAGTGATCAAGCCCAGAAGGTGTCACCGAGACAAATAAGAGCGCATGTCCAATGTAATTTTGGAGATTAGAAGCGGGAGCCATTTATTTTGCGTAAACCTCCTTGCACCGGGGATATTAGGGTAATCCTGAAAAGAAGAGAGGAATAACGATTAAAGGAGCATCTTGGAAGCAGAGGTGAAGATGAAAGTGCATATAGTGAGACGTATTATGACATGGAAGAAAGAAGAATAGAAGAATCTAAGAGTTCTAGGAAGATATAGTAAATAGAGCTATGCATGGCGATGAGCAGAAGGAGAAATCTGGTTTGGCACCAACCTGGTTGAGCATGATTTTCCTACTGATGTGTCCTGCAATCTCTGTGATCTTGGGCAGTGCTATCTTGGGTTTCTTCCCGGGACGTTGGATCGAGCGATCTATGAATGAATCTCTGCTCTTGAGAAGAGCCGTAGAAAAATGTTGGAGGTTCAGTTCTTGAGAAAGCTTCGGCGAGTCCCTGTGCGTTGCAAAACAAGAGAGAAGCTCATGGCGGTTTAAATCACGGTGATCTAGGTTTTCTTAGTAGGGAAGATGTTCTTATAGGGAAAGCTCAGGTAATAGCAAGGGCTGGGAAGTTATGGGAGTTACCTTTAGGTAAGTTGCTAAGTTCCGGAGATACTAGGGAATCTGCATCCTTGGATCTGGGTGCCGTTTCAATGAGCGTTCGCATTCTCGAGCGCTATTTCTTGAGTTGAAAATGCGGATAATGCACGTCTTCCATAATGGATGCTATTTCTTATTTCGCTTGAATTTGGCATCTTAATTTATAAGAATTTACGTTCATCATATTGGACACCAATTTGAATTGAAGACCACGAAAGTGGACGCCATTTGTTTCATGAGCTTTTACTGCTCGAATGCTCGCCTATTTTTGATGTTTATGAGCATCACTGATCATTTGTGGGCATAGGAGAAATAAGTTCTACAGGGTTGAGGCACTCGTGCGACACTCTGGTAACATCACTCCATCATTGTATGCATTTTATTCTATGGTATCTACATTATTATAGCATATCAAGGACCTTGTGGTTCGAATAAACCTAGAATTTAAGTTCCCTTTTATCAAAAATAGTGATGATTCCATGAGAGTCCTAATCACACGGATAGGCCATTAAGTCATTTAAAACTTGGGACGATGGTTCCAATTTCTAAGTTGATACGTGGATAAATGAGCTTCGGCTTAGTGTCAACTTAGATATCTGGATTATTGACTGAAGTCTGGATGGTTTAACAATATTATCCTTGATTATTTTCTATTTTAGTTTGTTTTATTTTTTTCTTTTAGCCCAGCATGCATCATGTAGGACCTTTTGAGCTTCATCGGAAATACTCCCTTATCCAAGTTTTGGTGGAATCCAGTCGCCTTCAAATTAATGTCGACATGAGATATTTCACTCTGAATCAAGTACTACGTTCTCTTTGAAGCCTTTGAGGCTGGTTCCTTGAAAGCGCCGTTGATCGGACTCCTATCCCAACTTCTTTATTTTCTTTCTTCCACCTTGGTTGTAGTACGTCCACTTTGGCTGGTAATCGCTCTCCAATGGTGTCTTTTGTGCACCACGTGCACATTTTTCTTAAGTTTAATTTCATCCGAGCAATTAATCCTTTCTCGTAATCATCTGAGATTGCTTCATTATGAGTTGATGGAAAGATTCTTAACTGATGCGGGATGAGACACGGACACGACAAGCTCGCGGTTGTCCCTTAACGAGGGAAGCGTCGGACGTGCACGGTTGAGAAACCGGTAGTGAGCTAGGGTGGTCGGCTCTCACTTGTGCCCGGATCGGGTCACGGGACGGTCTCGCTCACTCTCTCGCAGCAGCGGTGATTTGAAATTATAGCGAGCTAGGTCCTAAAACATGCTCTCTAGCAGTGGCATAAACAAGCATATATGGAAATAAGCGAAATGCCAAGCAAGGAGCGAATACGATACCTCCACGCGCTCGGCGTGGGGACGACGGACCCGGCCGCAGTCGTACTCCAGGGACAATTAATACATAAAGATTACATCAATGAGTTACAGCCCACTCCATGCAGGGAGGTAAAGGGCGACACAATGGGGTCCGGGAGGACCGATTTCGGGTTGACGGGCGGCTTCTCGCGTAGCTTCGGCCGCACACGTACTCGCACCTGTGGGGCCCACTTGCTGTCCGGAGGGGCCGTGTGGGACCCAGTGGCACCGCTGTGGTGGTGGATGCCTGGATGAGCGCTCCCTGGAGTGGAGGCGCGCTGGTTCGCCGGCCTGAGGCCGGGCGGCTCCGATCGGCACCGGTCGGAACAACCGGCCACGGATCTGCAACTTCTGGTTTTCAGCGCGCGTCCCGGCGAGAACGGACGCTGCGATCATCCCCGATGTTGGATCGACACGAAACTGGCGCCGTTAGAAAGATAACTTCAAATACTTCAATCTAGACTTGAAGATCTGGCCTGAATCTGCACGGATCTAGGCTTTAATGAATTTACAACTTCCTATTGTACAGTAGCCGAACACTCAGATCTGCAGGGCTATTCTCTGAGAACTGTCTTTGACCGATATGTGAACGTCCGAATCTGAAGTGGTGATCTTCATAAAAGTTGTAGGACATCAAGCTAGGAAAATGGTAAAACTAGTTTGGATAAGTTTGGATGTGGCTACGAATTGATAGTATTTTTTCACTAACAGTGGGTCGGATCTGGAAATGGGCTGAAAGCACTGTAGCTGAGATAGAACATGAATTTTGAAAAATAGATAGAGGGTGGATAAAACATCAAGAAAAATGGTGGACGTAGGGGATGATGGATAGAACTCTCAGTAAAATTGGGAGCCTCAAAAAAATCAAAAAGAAGGTCGAAGATGGGAAACTCAGAGCTGCTGTCACTGTAGACAGAGACAGGACAGATCTGGGAGTGATTGAAGACCGAAATTGCAAAAATATCAAACAAAGGATTTTCGACCTGAATTTTTTTGTGGATGATTGGGTGGAAGATAGGAACACCCTCTGAAAATTTAAGATCAAGACGATGTCGGAGTTGATAGAAGGAATTCCGAGAAGAAGCTTCTATCCAGGATGGACAGAACACCGAAGTCGACTTCGCGGCGACTTGAAGGCGGCACGAACGGCGGTGGCGGCACCGGAGATGAACTTAGAGATTGAGGGGGAGGTGATAGAAGGGTTCCACTCTAGAATTGGGGGTTGGGGATGAAGAAAACTAGGGGGAGAGAGAGGGGAGGTCGAATTTCCCACAAGGGGGGCTCTTGCACAATGCTTTTTTCACTTTCATTGATTCAATCAATTGGAAAATACAAGCTATATATAATAAATGTAAAAAGACACTAAATACCCATAGATCTAAGGTTTGGAAGGGCATATTAGGGAGTTCCTAAATATTTCTCCCATGTGGTCAAAACTTTAACCATTAATCTAATCAAACTTGGACCATTTCCATTCAAACTTACCTAATTTTCACCAACCAAGCCTAATAAGGCCAAAGAATGGGGCGCCCCCCTTCATGGGCTTCTCATGGGCCTAGGCTGGTCCAAGGCCAACCACTCAAGTCCAATAACCCATGTCTAGACTTGGGCCTTCCAAGTCTTGGTGGTCAATGAGAGGAGAAAGCCCACTTGGGCCTTAAGTGGCTATTAAGGTCCAATATGAACTAGGCTTCTAATGGACTCTACTAATGGCAACCTAGCCATGGACTTTACATTACAAGTGACCCATTGGCTTGTTATAAGCCTTACAAGGAGCCCAAATGAAAGAAATGAAACAAATACACAAGTACAATCCCATACAAGTCATAACACACAAATACGTTCCACCCGTATAGCTTTTGATGCCCCCATCAATTCTCCCCGGGTGGGAGGAACTCGACCCCGTCGAGTAGGGGTATGGATGCTCGAGTACTCCGACGGATCCGTCACCGTGCCAAGTAACGCGGGTATGCTCCACTCCAAGTGACCCTCACCTGCTCATTCCATATATATTCGATATGCACAAGCTGCTATGGGCCAGAGGTGGACACTCCGAATGGGGCACTCTGAAAAAGGGAGGTGGCGGCTCGAAGACTCACTAGGAATCACCGCTGAGTCCCTGTAGGTGACTGATCCGGGTATAGATGTAGAACCGACCCCATACTCATCGAGTGAGTCCAATCGCCTCTTACTCATAAGAGAACGACAACGAGTTTGCACAGGACACATGCAGACCCTCAAACTACACACAAAACAAATCACACAAACAAACCACACAAAGAAGAGACAATACCGACTCATATATGACCCTAGATATACCTAATGTTAGTCCGACCCGTACATGGGTGACGGCGGACCAGGACACCCGAACGTGTGCCATGCATGCATGTTATGTAACCGGAGATGGGTGGCATGGAGAACACCTAAATGGCCAAGTATGACCCAGTCATGCATGGACGCCCCTTTGGATTTGGGAGACTTGAGAGGGCTAGGGAAGCCGGGTGTGGAAGGGCCGGATGTGGGTGTACCGGAGATGGGTTTAGGTGGGTCGGAGAAACCAAAATCTCCGTTACCCCCAAATGATGGTTCGGACCTTTGGCTATGTAGTGGTTGCTTGGCCCGAGTAGAAAAGGCATGATAGTGAACTCCGCGGAAGAAGGGTAGTGAGTATGAAAACTCGGGAGGTTCACTAGTGAAGGGGTCAAAAGGGTCGAAGAAGGTGTGACCCCATGAAGTGGGTTCCAACATGACATGGTCCCAAGTTTGGAATTCAGAGTCACCGTCATACATTATGATCGGTGGGACGACGGACATGTGTAGAAAATAGGATTCCTCCCTTGGGCAAAAGGGAACGAAGTCGGACTCTGCCGGCATCGGGAGGAATAGAAGAATCTCCGTGGTGACACACCCCATGGTGCACTCGGAGGTAATGGACCCGAAGGCCGGATGGGTGAAGCTAAGACTAGCGGGTTGGTCAAAGCCCCGGGCCAGAAGATGCGTCAACTCCCATTGTGAATCTAATCCCATGATAAGATCGTCCAACGTATCAACATGGTGACGAGATCAAAATGTGGTATAAAATGAGTTGACCTGCACTATAGGTAGGATGGGATCCATGGATGGAAAGGGAGGTGGGACCAAGCCATCCTTGAGCCAACTAAAAAGCGGCTCGGCGATGTATAGTGTACCCGTTAGAAATACGGGCGGCTTGGGCCTTGGTGGCTCCAAATGAGATGGTTCCGAATCAAGTTCGGAAATAGAGAGTGAAGACATTGGAGCTCTCATGGGTGAGGAAAGAATGTCCTTCTCATGGTGAAGGGGTCCTTGGGGTGGCTCCGGGAACAACCAATCTACCCCGATAGACCGATCTAGGCTAGTACTAAACCGATCTAGGCTTGTACTAAACCTTTGCACTTGTCCCATCATGGCTTGGAACATTGCGCCCACTTCATCGGGACTATAAGCTCGGGATGCGGCCATGGTTGCAAAGATGGGGTTGGGCCCCCTAGGAATGGAGATGCAAGACCATTTTTTTTAAGTTTAAAAGTAAAATGTGATGCTAACTAATGCACCTAGACATAACCAAAACTCGGTACGCAGCGGAGATAACCGATCCGAAGACCACTCGCGCAAGTGTGCGACCTTCCCGATAGGCGTAGCCTAACGTTCGGACAACACCTTTTGATATATCAGGTTATTGGGATGCAATGCAAAAGACACTTTTTTTTTGTTTTAAAACAATGATGACCCTAAACACGACTTAGACAATGACTAATGGTTAGACGTAAATGACACCCCCTTTTTTTGACATCCTAGACTCAAACTCGCTCTGATACCAAATTGATGCGGGACGAGACACGGACACGACAAGCTCGCGGTTGTCCCTTAACGAGGGAAGCGTCGGACGTGCACGGTTGAGAAACCGGCAGTGAGCTAGGGTGGTCGGCTCTCACTTGTGCCCGGATCGGGTCACGGGACGGTCTCGCTCACTCTCTCGTAGCAGCGGTGATATGAAATTATAGCGAGCTAGGTCCTAAAACATGCTCTCTAGCAGTGGCATAAACATGTTGTCACGCCCCGAACAAGGCGGAAATATCGGGACGTACAGTTAGGGACACGCTGGCAAGAGAGGGAACTAAATCTAAAATAATACACAAGTGCTACAAGATGGAAATACTAAATGATCATTAACAAACCACAACTGATACAATAACCTCAAGTTCAACTTAATACAACTAGAATAACAACCACTAAAACTCCATGAAATAACTGAACTAAATGCTCTCCAAAACACAACTAGAAGAAAGATAACACACTACTAACACACTAGAACTGATACACTCAAGACATCACTCCTGCCCTTCCCCATCGGTAAGCGCGTCACCTGAAAAGCTTGGAAAGGGGGAAACACAACTATGAGCTGACGCTCAGTAGGAAATAACAGACAGGTATAAGTGATTAACAGTTTAATTACATTTTAAAATGTCATGCTACAAATGATAAAACAATAAAAAGATAACGATGATATCACGAAACAGAATTCAAAGATCTTGCAAGGTCAAGAAATATAATGAATAGAATCGTAAGACAAGAATTTACTACAGGAGATAACAATAAGAAGTTGGCCGTATCAAGTCAATTCAAGTCATGTCAAGCACGCATGTATTTTCATTTCCACGTCCAAGTAATCAACAAGTAGAGTAACCACAAGTAGAGTATAGAACAGTGAAGAGTGGAAAGTGAAACGTAGTAGCAAGTAATATAGAGAGTAGTGGAAAGAGTAGTGAGTAGTGGACAGTCCTAGATTTAACACATGTAATAGTACTGGTGCCAAATGCCACACCTAGTCATTCACCTCCCCGGGGGTACACGTAGTGTTCGGGTGCTCTTCCCAGGACCAGACCGAGCCCTTAATTGTTTGCCAGGCATTGATTTCTTTGGATCAAAGATCCCACGAATCTAGACTTCCACAGTTTATGGCCAGAATTCCAAGGTTTAAGCTAAGTAGCAATAACAACATCAAGTAGGAAAGAGATTCATTTCCAGAATTTCAAGGTAAGTATAATCATCAAGGAGATTGAAATCAAGTCACAACAAGAGTTAATCGTGCTGCGTTACTGTAAAACAGCAGCAATCAAACAAGCTAAACAACATATTAATCCTAATCACCAAGTTAAGATATCATGCTTAACCATTATCATTTATATTAGCCAAAGTGCCAACAAGCTAGAACAAGTTATCAAGGTAAAGAACAAACTCTCACAGGAGTGAAAAAGAATGCATTAACAGAGATTTAGTTACACCATTAATCATTAATTAAGTGAGTTTCTATTTAATCTTGTATGCATTGAAATGAAGATGGTAAACGGTGTGTTTTTACACTAAGTTTGCATGTAGGAACCAATGCAAATTTGAAATTAAGAGGGGTACATGAATAGGTCAAAAGTTCTTCAAAAATATGATTTCAATGGGTCTAAGTTAAATGGGTTGATTCCCCACTGATTCGGATCCATCTTTGGTTCGAAAAACGAAAAAACTGGTTCTCTGGTGTATGGGTCGACCCTTGGGGTCGACCCCTGCAAAACGGGGTTCTGGAACTGCATGGGTCGACCCCTGGGGTCGACCCTCGCGTCTGGGCCGAATGGGTCGACCCCAGGGGTCGACCCTCGGGCTGCCTGGGCTGCCAGGTGCATGGGTCGACCCCTGGGGTCGACCCCTGCAAGAACAGATCCGGCTGCTCTTCCGGAAAACATGAAATCTCATCCAAATAGGGTCCAAATGAGTTGAAATTAAAACCACATGCCATAGGAATCTTGCTAGACATATTAGGGTCATAAAACTACAGTTTGGAAACACTAATTTCATCAGAAATCACAAGAATCACAACCTATTCTATGAAGAACACAAGTAGACCTCGTTTAGGACATACCTCCACTAAATTGACAAATACTCTCGATATACAAAACCAAATTTAGGGATTTTGGTGTCAAAAGAAAGCTAACTCGATCATGAATCCAACCATATACTATATGCTACATTGAGATCAAGTTATATGACTCAAAATGAGCCCGTAATCAAGCTCTGGCTTAAAGGAAACTATATGAAACATGTTCTAGATATGTTCTTACAAAACTTCAAAATTCACGATGCATGCTCAATGGAATTTGGGGCTTTCTAAGTTAAATGAAAGATAATAACATGATGATTACTTCATGAAAGTTAATTAGAGTTTGGTTGTTAGATCCTACCTCAAATCGGAGAGAGAAAACTCGAACCCTAGGATGAAGAACACTTGGACAGCACCTCACAAAAAGCTCGATTTCTCCACGGATACCTAATGAAAATTGGGGCTTTTGCCACCAATGGATAGAGCTCGATGAGAGGAATAATTTTCTATACTCATGATCAAGATTTGGTTGCGAATTCCTACCTCAATCGATGGATCAAAGAAGGATGAAGGGAAGCCAACGGCCTGCTGACCCACCTTCACAAATCGAACTAGATCTCTCCAGATCCGAAATTTCAGCGATCCCCACAGTAGCCAAATGAAAGAAGACTCGTAGGGCTTCATTTTGATAGCTCATAGAGCTTCTGGAGCCTTCGGAATTGAGAGTATTCGCTGCTGCAAGCTACGTGTTTAGAAACGGCGCCGAAATCCTTGACTTGACCAAACTATGTCGGCAGCACGTTTTGGGGCTAGGTTTACCTCAAATTGATTGAGGTTAAATGTTCCTTACATTGTGGCCTTCCATTTGCCCCTGATTTCAGATCATTTGGTTGAGTAATCAGGTCAAATTTCGCGTTTTAATCTAAGGGTTAGGTATGGGTCAAAAGTGTGCACATTTGGGTTTGAATTCTAAATAGATCTTAACACGGATTTACCATGGCTTAAAGCCAGAAGGAAAAGTTGTTATCTACATCAATATTAACATGTTTACTATTTTTACAAATTTTTCTGAGGTAGTCGAATTATTACTTATACTATTCCGTAATTAATTAAATGTTAAGTTCGGAAGACTAAGTTCACTAATTCCGGCATAATAAATGATTTTATTAGGCTTAAATGAAGAAGACAAAGTTGCTAAACAAAATTAGTTCTACAAGATGTGATTTTTGGGGATTTTTAGAAAATAGTTGAAAAATGACTTATTCTATTAATTAATTAATTAATCTAATTAATTTGGATAATTCTCATTAATTCGAATAACTTCAAATAAATTCCGAATAATTACAAATAACTTACTAAATAAATTTCTAAAGAATTTGGGGTCTTACACCCTCCCCTACTTAAAGGAATTTGGTCCTCCAAATTCACTGCATTAAAACTGAGAGTAGAAAAAAATCGCTCACCTAGAATAGATCGGGATACCGCTTTCGCATAGTCTCTTCAGACTCCCATGTAGCTTCTTCGGTCCCACGCTGACTCCACTGAATCTTGACCATCGGTATCGAACGATTCCGGAGTTGCTGTTGCTTCCGGTCTAGAATCTTGACAGGTCTTTCCTCATAGGTCAAATCTTCCTTCAGTTCAAAATCCACCTGCTGAATGATATGAGTGGGATCGTACACATATTTCCGCAACATAGACACATGGAAAACATTATGTACGCTAGACAAATGCGGTGGTAAAGCCAGTCTGTATGCCACCTCTCCCACTCTATCTAGAATCTCGAATGGACCAATGTACCTCGGACTCAGCTTGCCATGAATGCCAAATCTTCGGATCCCTCTCGTCGGAGAGACCTTTAAGAACACATGCTCGCCAACCTGAAACTCCAATGCTCTTCTCCTGTTGTCGGCATAACTCTTCTGTCTTGACTGGGCTACTAGTAACCGGTCTCGGATAACACGGATGTTCTGTGATGATTCCGAAACAAGATCTGGTCCAAGCCACTGTTTCTCACCTACCTCGTCCCAACACAACGGGGAACGACAACTTCTACCATATAGTGCTTCAAAAGGAGCCATCTGAATACTAGACTGATAGCTGTTATTGTAGACAAATTCAATTAATGCCAAATGCTCACTCCAATTACCACCGAAATCAATCATGCAATCTCGCAACATATCTTCCACTATCTGATTGGTTCTTTCAGTCTGTCCATCTGTCTGTGGATGAAAAGCAGTACTGAAATTTAGACGAGTACCCAAAGACTCTTGCAGTCCCTTCCAGAAATGTGAAGTAAATCTGGGGTCTCGATCAGATACTATATTCACGGGAATACCATGCAATCTCACCACTTCCTTTATATACAAAGCAGCCAATACATCAATCATCCACTTGGACTTAATTGGCAAGAAATGAGCCGACTTTATCAATCGATCGACAATCACCCATATCGCATCAAGTCCACCACGAGTCCTAGGTAGACCCATAATGAAATCCATGCCAATGCTTTCCCACTTCCATTGGGGTATGTCGAGTGGTTTCAATTTCCCTGCTGGTCTGAAATGTTCGGCCTTAACTTGCTGACATACCAAACATCTGCTCACAAAATCTGCAACTTCTCTTTTCATATTTGGCCACCAAAAGGACCTTTTCATATCTCGGTACATCTTAGTGCCTCCAGGATGAATGGTATATCTGGATCTATGAGCTTCCTCGAGAATCTTGTTCTTTATTGTAGCCTCATCCGGAACACAAGTTCTGCCTTTAAATAATAATCTACCATCATCGGCCAACATGAAGTCAGGTCTGCTGCTCAAGCTTCCCTTGATCTCTACCAACTCGGGATCATTATTTTGCAAGGACTTGATCTCTATCAATAATTCAGGTTTAAGTTGGATCTGAGCAATCATGACCCGATAATTGTCAATATTGAGATCCAGACTAGATAATTGTTCCAACAATCTCCATTCTTGTAACATGAGACTTGACAATCTCGCTATCGGCTTCCGGCTTAAAGCATCTGCCACAACATTACCTTTGCCAGGATGATACTCAATCGAGAAGTCGAAGTCTTTCAAGTACTCCAACCATCTCCGTTGCCTCATGTTGAGTTCCTTCTGAGAAAATAAATACTTCAAACTCTTATGATCCGAAAACACTGTAAAGGTTTCTCCATACAAGTAATGCCTCCATATCTTCAAAGCAAACACGACTGCAGCAAGTTCCAAATCATGAACAGGATAATTATCTTCGTGCTTCCTCAACTGTCTAGAGGAATAGGCAATCACCTTCCCATGCTGCATGAGTACACAGCCTAAGCCAATACCTGATGCATCAGTATAGACAATAAATCCTCCTTCACCAGAAGGTAAAGCCAAAACATGTGCAGTAGTCAAACACTCCTTCAGAGTCTGAAAGCTTCGCTGACAATCATCAGACCAATCAAACTTATTCTCCTTGCGGGTTAATCTTGTAAGAGGTACCGCAATCTTAGAGAAATCCTGGATAAATCTTTGATAATAGCCTGCCAGGCCTAGGAAACTTCTGATTTCAGTTGCACTAGTAGGCTGCTCCCAATTCTTCACTGCCTCAATCTTCGAAGGATCAACTGAAACACCTTCCTTGGTGATAATATGTCCGAGAAAGGACACCTCTTGCAGCCAGAATTCACACTTACTGAACTTAGCATATAGTTGATGATCTCTCAACAGTTGCAATGCCATTCTCAGATGCTCAGCATGCTCCTCCTCATTCTTAGAATAAATCAGGATGTCATCAATAAATACCACGACCCACTGATCAAGATAGGGCCGAAATACATCGTTCATCAACTGCATGAAAGCTGCTGGAGCATTCGTTAGACCGAAAGGCATAACGACAAATTCAAAATGACCATACCTGCTGCGGAAAGCCGTTTTATAAATATCCTCTTCCTTAATCCGTAATTGGTGATATCCAGATCGAAGATCGATCTTAGAGAAATATTGAGCTCCCGCTATCTGGTCAAATAACTCGTCAATCCTCGGCAAGGGATATTTATTCTTGACAGTCTGCTGGTTTATTTGCCGATAATCAATGCACAACCTCATCGAACCATCTTTCTTCCTGACGAATAACACAGGGGCTCCCCACGGAGAAGTACTAGGACGAATAAAACCCTTCTCAAGTAATTCCATCAGTTGCTGCTTCAGTTCCCTCAGTTCCGCAGGAGACATACGATAAGGAGCCTTAGAAATAGGAGCTGTGCCAGGAATAAGATCAATAGAAAAGATAACTTCCCGCTCAGGCGGAAGTCCTGGTAGTTCTTCTGGAAAGACATCAGGAAAATCTCGGACAACAGGAATGTCCTTGATCTCCATCTGCTGCTCAGGAGTTGCATAAACAAAGGCTAGAAAAGCCTCACACCCATGCCTCAAAAGCTTATCAGCTCGAAGAGCCGAGATAAGCGGTACGGAGTTATGGTGCTTGACTCCCGTAAAAGATAAACCAGAATGTCCAGTAAAAGTCACTGAGCTAGAACTACAGTGAACATTGGCCTCATACTTGGCCAACCAATCTACTCCTAGGATTACATCATAATCCTTCATATCCATGCAGACCAAATCTGCTGGAAAGTTCTGTTCACCAATCATCACCTTACTAGAAGGATAGAAATACTGGATTGTTGATCTAGTGCCAATAGGGGTTGAAATCTCTAACGGAGTATTCATCAAAACAGGTTCCACAGCTAATGACTTAGCAAATCTCCGTGAAATAAAAGAATGGGTTGCACCAGTATCAAAGAGAGCAAATGCGGGCTTATCGATTATAGTAAGGGTACCTTCGACGAGTCCGCCATCATCAGAAATCCCAGTTTCGTCTGCATGTAAAGCTTGAAGCTTGCCTTATGGTTTCTTGAAGACTAGAGGTTTTGCCGGTGTAGCTTGTTCCGATATGAGAGGACAATTGGGGATACGGTGCTCCTTGCTTCCACATCGCAAACAGGCACGTTGCTTGCGCCAGCACTCCTCTATCTTGTGACCCGGACGATCACAATAGTTGCACACGCCCTTGAATGGAACAATAGGGCCAGGCTTCTTGTCTTCATGCCTCGGCATCTTGCCCTTCCACGATCCGGACCCGCTCCACGAACCAGGTCCACTAACAGGCCTCTTCTTGGTATACCCGGGTTTGACACTCCCGGAACCCGTAGGTAATTCTTTCTTGGTGCCTTTCCCACGGATTCTCTCCGTCATTTCAAGAGTATCCTCCAGAACTTGCGCTTTCCTTACCATCTCAGAATAAGTGGAAATCTCCATCGGTGCCAATTGGTTGATATAATGAAGCTTCAAACCATTGAGAAAGCGCTTCGCCTTCATCTTCTCGGTGGAAATGAGATGTGTAGCATAACGAGAAAGCCGTGCAAATTGAGCCTCATACTCTGCCACGGACAAACCTCGCTGTTTCAAGGCCGCGAACTCTGCCGCTTTCTTCTCTTGCACTCTATCAGAAAAATACTTGCTGTTGAAGAATTCCTCGAACTCTTCCCACATAACTTGCCGATCACCGAGAGTTGCCTTGACAGAATCCCACCAAGTACGTGCATCATGTTCCAGTTGAAATGTGGACAAAAGAACACGCTCCTGGTTGGTACATTGCATAACTTCAAAGATTCTCCCCATCTCATCTAGCCAGTGCTCGGCTTGGTCAGGGTCAGTCGAACCAGCGAATCTAGGCGGGTTCATTCCGCGGAAGTTCCGGTATAGATCACCGGTGCCATGCGGTGCCGCTCCTGCCTGAGCTACTTGCTGAAGGGCCTGAGTAAGGCCTTGAACTGTACGCTGCAGGTTCCTCCATTCAGCACGATCAGCTGCCATCTACAAGGGAAATAGATTACTTAGGTTTAATCAAGATAAATAATTATACGATTAAGAAACGAACTTAACCCAAGTTCTACCCAATCTCACAGGTCAGGTCTTAGACTTTTACAAGGTTAGGGATCTAATGCACCTAGACACGACCAAAAACTCGGTACCTGGCGGAGGTAATCGGTCCGAAGACCACTCGCGCAAGTGTGCGACCTTCCCGATAGGCATAGCCTAACGTTCGGACAACACCTTTTGATATACCGATTATTGGGATGCAATGCAAGAAAACCTACAACTTAGGAAACCTAGGAATGTGAAACCTAGGCTCTGATACCAACTAAACTGTCACGCACCGAACAAGGCGGAAATATCGGGACGTACAGTTAGGGACACGCTGGCAAGAGAGGGAACTAAATCTAAAATAATACACAAGTGCTACAAGATGGAAATACTAAATGATCATTAACAAACCACAACTGATACAATAACCTCAAGTTCAACTTAATACAACGGGAATAACAACCACTAAAACTCACTGACATAACTGAACTAAATGCTCTCCAAAACACAACTAGAAGAAAGATAACACACTACTAACACACTAGAACTGATACACTCAAGACATCACTCCTGCCCTTCTCCATTGGTAAGCGCGTCACCTGAAAAGCCTGGAAAGGGGGGAACACAACTATGAGCTGACGCTCAGTAGGAAATAACAGACAGGTATAAGTGATTAACAGTTTAATTACATTTTAAAATATCATGCTACAAATGATAAAACAATAAAAAGATAACGATGATATCACGAAACAGAATTCAAAGATCTTGCAAGGTCAAGAAATATAATGAATAGAATGGTAAGACAAGAATTTACTACAGGAGATAACAATAAGAAGTTGGCCGTATCAAGTCAATTCAAGTCATGTCAAGCACGTATGTATTTTCATTTCCACGTCCAAGTAATCAACAAGTATAGTAACCACAAGTAGAGTATAGAACAGTGAAGAGTGGAAAGTGAAACGTAGTAGCAAGTAATATAGAGAGTAGTGGAAAGAGTAGTGAGTAGTGGACAGTCCTAGATTTAACACATGTAATAGTACTGGTGCCAAATGCCACACCTAGTCATTCACCTTCCCGGGGGTACACGTAGTGTTCGGGTGCTCTTCCCAGGACCAGACCGAGCCCTTAATTATTTGCCAGGCATTGATTTCTTTGGATCAAAGATCCCACGAATCTAGACTTCCACAGTTTATGGCCAGAATTCCAAGGTTTAAGCTAAGTAGCAATAACAACATCAAGTAGGAAAGAGATTCATTTCCAGAATTTCAAGGTAAGTATAATCATCAAGGAGATTGAAATCAAGTCACAACAAGAGTTAATCGTGCTGCGTTACTGTAAAACAGCAGCAATCAAACAAGCTAAACAACATATTAATCCTAATCACCAAGTTAAGATATCATGCTTAACCATTATCATTTATATTAGCCAAAGTGCCAACAAGCTAGAACAAGTTATCAAGGTAAAGAACAAACTCTCACAGGAGTGAAAAAGAATGCATTAACAGAGATTTAGTTACACCATTAATCATTAATTAAGTGAGTTTCTATTTAATCTTGTATGCATTGAAATGAAGATGGTAAACGGTGTGTTTTTACACTAAGTTTGCATGTAGGAACCAATGCAAATTTGAAATTAAGAGGGGTACATGAATAGGTCAAAAGTTCTTCAAAAATATGATTTCAATGGGTCTAAGTTAAATGGGTTGATTCCCCACTGATTCGGATCCATCTTTGGTTCGAAAAACGAAAAAACTGGTTCTCTGGTGTATGGGTCGACCCTTGGGGTCGACCCCTGCAAAACGGGGTTCTGGAACTGCATGGGTCGACCCCTGGGGTCGACCCTCGCGTCTGGGCCGAATGGGTCGACCCCAGGGGTCGACCCTCGGGCTGCCTGGGCTGCCAGGTGCATGGGTCGACCCCTGGGGTCGACCCCTGCAAGAACAGATCCGGCTGCTCTTCCGGAAAACATGAAATCTCATCCAAATGGGGTCCAAATGAGTTGAAATTAAAACCACATGCCATAGGAATCTTGCTAGACATATTAGGGTCATAAAACTACAGTTTGGAAACACTAATTTCATCAGAAATCACAAGAATCACAACCTATTCTATGAAGAACACAAGTAGACCTCGTTTAGGACATACCTCCACTAAATTGACAAATACTCTCGATATACAAAACCAAATTTAGGGATTTTGGTGTCAAAAGAAAGCTAACTCGATCATGAATCCAACCATATACTATATGCTACATTGAGATCAAGTTATATGACTCAAAATGAGCCCGTAATCAAGCTCTGGCTTAAAGGAAACTATATGAAACATGTTCTAGATATGTTCTTACAAAACTTCAAAATTCACGATGCATGCTCAATGGAATTTGGGGCTTTCTAAGTTAAATGAAAGATAATAACATGATGATTACTTCATGAAAGTTAATTAGAGTTTGGTTGTTAGATCCTACCTCAAATCGGAGAGAGAAAACTCGAACCCTAGGATGAAGAACACTTGGACAGCACCTCACAAAAAGCTCGATTTCTCCACGGATACCTAATGAAAATTGGGGCTTTTGCCACCAATGGATAGAGCTCGATGAGAGAATAATTTTCTATACTCATGATCAAGATTTGGTTGCGAATTCCTACCTCAATCGATGGATCAAAGAAGGATGAAGGGAAGCCAACGGCCTGCTGACCCACCTTCACAAATCGAACTAGATCTCTCCAGATCCGAAATTTCGGCGATCTCCACAGCAGCCAAATGAAAGAAGACTCGTAGGGCTTCATTTTGATAGCTCATAGAGCTTCTGGAGCCTTCGGAATTGGGAGTATTCGCTGCTGCAAGCTACGTGTTTAGAAACGGCGCCGAAATCCTTGACTTGACCAAACTATGTCGGCAGCACGTTTTGGGGCTAGGTTTAACTCAAATTGATTGAGGGTAAATGTTCCTTACATTGTGGCCTTCCATTTGCCCCTGATTTCAGATCATTTGGTTGAGTAATCAGGTCGAATTTCGCGTTTTAATCTAAGGGTTAGGTATGGGTCAAAAGTGTGCACATTTGGGTTTGAATTCTAAATAGATCTTAACACGGATTTACCATGGCTTAAAGCCAGAAGGAAAAGTTGTTATCTACATCAATATTAACATGTTTACTATTTTTACAGATTTTTCTGAGGTAGTCGAATTATTACTTATACTATTCCGTAATTAATTAAATGTTAAGTTCGGAAGACTAAGTTCACTAATTCCGGCATAATAAATGATTTTATTAGGCTTAAATGAAGAAGACAAAGTTGCTAAAAAAAATTAGTTCTACAAGATGTGATTTTTGGGGATTTTTAGAAAATAGTTAAAAAATGACTTATTCTATTAATTAATTAATTAATCTAATTAATTTGGATAATTCTCATTAATTCGAATAACTTCAAATAAATTCGAATAATTACAAATAACTTACTAAATAAATTTCTAAAGAATTTGGGGTCTTACACATGCATATATGGAAATAAGCGAAATGCCAAGCAAGGAGCGAATACGATACCTCCACGCGCTCGGCGTGGGGACGACGGACCCGGCCGAAGTCGTACTCCCGGGACAGTTAATACATAAAGATTACAGCAATGAGTTACAGTCCACTCCACGCAGGGAGGTAAAGGGCGACACAATGGGGTCCAGGAGGACCGATTTTGGGTTGACGGGCGGCTTCTCGCGTAGCTTCGGCCGCATACGTACTCGCGCATGTGGGGCCCACTTTCTATCCGGAGGGGCCGTGTGGGACCCGGTGGCACCGATGTGGTGGTGGATGCCTGGATGAGCGCTCCCTGGAGTGGAGGCATGCTGGTTCGCCGGCCGGAGGCCGGGCGGCTCCGATCGGCACCGGTCGGAACAACCGGCCACGGATCTGCAACTTCTGGTTTTCAGCTCATGTCCCGGCGAGAACGGACGCTGCGATCAGCCCCGATGTCGGATTGACACGAAACTGGCGTCGTTGGAAATCTAACTTCAAATGCTTCAATTTAGACTTGAAGATCTGGCCTGAATCTGCACGGATCTAGGCTTTAATGAATTTACAAATTCCTATTGTACAGTAGCCGAACAGTCAGATCTACAGGGCTATTCTCTGAGAACTGCCTTTGACTGATACGTGAACGTCCGAATCTGAAGTGGTAGTCTTCAGCAAAGTTGTAGGACATCAAGCTAGGAAAATGGCAAAACTAGTTGATATGTTTGGATGTGGCTACGAATTGATAGTATTTTTGCACTAACAGTGGGTCAGATCTGGAAATGGGCTGAAAGCACTGTAGCTGAGATAGAACACGAATTTTGAAAAATAGATAGAGGGCGGATAAAAAATCAAGAAAAATAGTGGATGTAGGGAATGATGGACAGAACTCTCAGTAAAATTGGGAGCCCCAAAAAAAATCAAAAAGAAGGTCAAAGATGGGAAACTCAGAGCTGCTGTCACTATAGACAGTGACAGGACAGATCTGGGAGTGATTGAAGACCGAAATTGCAAAAATATCAAACGAATGATTTTCGACCTGAATTTTTTTGTGGATGATGGGGTGGAAGATAGGAACACCCTTGAAAATTTAAGATCAAGAGGATGTCGGAGTTGATAGAAGGAATTCCGAGAAGAAGCTTCTGTCCAGGATGGACAGAACACCAAAGTCGACTTCGCGGCGGCTTGAAGGCGGCACGAACGGCGGCGGCGGCACCGAAGATGAACTCAGAGATTGAGGGGGAGGAGATAGAAGGGTTCCACTCTAGAATTGGGGGTTGGAGATGAAGAAAACCAGGGGGAGAGAGAGGGGAGGTCGAAATTCCCACAAGGGGGGCTCTTGCACAATGCTTTTTTCACTTTCATTGATTCAATCAATTGGAAAATACAAGCTATATATAATAAATGTAAAAAGACACTAAATGCCTATAGATCTAACGTTTGGAAGGGCATATTAGGGAGTTCCTAAATATTTCTTCCATGTGGTCAAAACTTTAACCATTAATCTAATCAAACTTGGACCATTTCCATTCAAACTTACCTAATTTTCACTAACCAAGCCTAATAAGGCCAAAGAATGGGGCGCCCCCCTTCATGGGCTTCTCATGGGCCTAGGCTGGTCCAAGGCCAACCACTCAAGTCCAATAACCCATGTCTAGACTTGGGCCTTCCAAGTCTTGGTGGTCCATGAGAGGAGAAAGCCCACTTGGGCCTTAAGTGGCTATTAAGGTCCAATATGAAATAGGCTTCTAATGGACTCTACTAATGGCAACCTAGCCATGAACTTTACATTACAAGTGGCCCATTGGCTTGTTATAAGCCTTACAAGGAGCCCAAATGAAAGAAATGAAACAAATACACAAGTACAATCCCATACAAGTCATAACACACAAATACGTTCCACCCGTATAGCTTTTGATGCCCCCATCATTAACAGTTAGTGTTATGAGCGTGTCACATCACACCTTGACGCCCGCTTTTCAGTCCACTCTCACTTCATTCCATCTCACTCCTTTGCAAAGCAGATGTCAAGATGGGACAGCTGTAGACACGCTAAAAATGGCATTAGCAATAGCAAATCTCATGTCACTATGTAATGCCCCAAGTGGATTCCATCATAGAACTGAATAAGATGAGTGTTTCTATTTTTTGGTTGGAATGGCGCCTTCTGTTACGGACGCTATTTGTTATTAGTGTCCTCCTCAACGGACGCTTATCCTTGGGGCATTTATCTATTTAACGATGATTTTAATAAATGGCGGCCTCAATGGCAGACGCTAATTGTCTTTTAATTTGAAAATTGCTACATTTTGATTAAAAAGGAGCGACCTTTGGAAAAGATGCCATTTGATTAACGCCTGCCTTGGAAGGCGCTATTTATTTTAGAAAGTCAGATAATTGCTAAATTAGTTCCAAGAATTTATGTCCTTTGTGTTGGATGCAGTTTTAAATAGCGCCCGTATGTAAGGATGCCATTTCCCTTTCCATTTCTGCCACCGAAGATCTCTTTCCCTGGATTGTTTGTTGCCAATTCCTGTTCTTACTATTCTCTGGGAAAGGCAACCGCTGCCTCCTTTTGACCCTTCCCTAATAGAGGGATTCCCTCCTTATAAATTGAGGCTCTTTTGAGCGCTCGCGGAAGCAGAGAGAGGGAATAAAAAAAAGAAAAAGAGAGAAAAGACAGGTTTAAAAAGAAGAGATACACCAGAGGAGCAATCAGAGAGATGGCAGAGGGAGACGAGAAAGGGATGTAAAAGGAGACATTATAACCTTCGTTGGTTGTGATTTCCTCCACTTCTCCTTGCCAGAAGATTTCTTCCCCTCTCTCTGCAACACAGCCCGATGGAGGGAGATCACCCTCATTCCTCTACTCTATTATTCATTTTGATCTTTAGTCTTTGCATGGTCACGACATTTCATCGTCAATAATCATCACAGCACATTACATCTGGCCACGCCAGATCACCTAGGCTTCACCTTTCATTGCATGCATTCTCCATCCCTTAACACTTAACGGGTTTAAAACACCTCCCAGGTGTGTTCGGTCTCCCAATTGCATGCTTTGCATTTTTATGTGGACAGATTGCTACACTACCTATTGGCTAATTCGGTGCTTTGTTCTTTTGGTTTATTTGTTTTCAAGGTAATCAAAGCAAAGGAACCCTTCTAGTTGGCCGGCCAACCAAGGAGGAAGCAAAGAACTCACCATCTCCCATTCACAGGTACACACGCGATCCCTTTTTCTTTTTTTTGGTTATTTTGAGGAGTTTCCCTCCTCTGGCGATCACGTTCATCGAGCACAACATGCTCCGTTCTATCATTTGAGCACCACGTGCTCATCTTCTCCACACTTTTATATTGCACGGCACATTTTAATTCTACACTTTCATTTAAACAAACGTCAAGTGACGGCGCTCACAGAGCCTTCCCACTAGCACGGTGATGGCTGCCTCTTCTAACTGGAGCACCACACGCTTACGAGCTGTGCGTTCTTCGGCGGGAGTTCCGCGACTACCCTGCCTCACTGGTATGTGTGTTAAATATGACGTAATTTCCTTTTATGTCCTATTTTATATGATGATATGAATGCTGTGATGTGAATGCAGGTGGTTTGGAGACCCTACCAGGGCATGACTGAGGAGGGTCAGCCTTGGGTCGTAGCAGGCCGACCTTGCTTTAGGAGTGAGCTTGGGGTTCACTGCCTAAACGAGATCGAGCCGCTTCGGCTCAGGCTGGTGATGAGGACCCTCGGCCTACACTAGGAGTGGGTCAAGGTTGGAGAGCCACGCGGGATCGGGCGGAAGACCCGAGGGCACACGAAAGCAACCGACTTGCGGATCCGATTTCTAGACCAGTACACTGACTGGCAGCGTGGCGGGATGCGGGTCACTTCCCAGGCGATAGACAGCACGGAGTACTTGCGGCACTATTTGGAGGTTTACGCCGGCCGACCCCAGATGAGGGTCACAGGGGCATGTATGAATGCATTTCTTCTTTCTAAATGATATATGTCTATTATGTAACTAATATGTGATGAATGCAGGATGCACGGGATGTAGCGGTGATGGACATGCAAGTCCATCTTTACAACTTAGAGGCTCAGCTTGCAGCCACACGGGTAGACCTAGAGACCCTGGTGAGTGCAACTATCTATATGCAAATGATTCCTGATTTATTAATGTTCAGCCACTGACAATTTTTAATGAATGCAGCATGCTCAGCAGGGAGTGGCAGGGAGAGGTTCAGGAGGTGCCTCCAGCTCGAGGGGGCCGAGTGCAGAGGTCACTGCACTAGAGAAGCAGCTCGCGGGAGCAGTTGCGCGGGCCGAGATGATGGAGCGTGACCTTGCAGCACAGGTAATTCAAGCAAAATTTATTTCAACTGTTTATGAAATTGAATATGAAACTGATGATTAATCGAATGATACAGACTGTAGAGCTAAAGGACGCGCTCACTCGGGCTGCTCTAGCCGGCACCGAGCTTGCCATCCACGACCAGCGTGTCGTAGAGCTGCAGGAGGCGTTGGGGCGGCTAGAGGAGCTGCCCAGAGATGTGACCGATCTGAGGGTCCTCCTCGAGGTGGAGCGGAGGGAGCGCACCCGAGACAAAGAGAGCGGAGGGAGGAGCAGACCCGTGAGAGAGAGGAGCGGATAGCATGTGAGCGCGAGCTCTCGGACATGAGAGCACAGCTAGCCATCGTATAGGAGTGGCTACGAGTGACAGAGGAGCGCCTCTAGCGAGGCCGAGAGCGGGTCCGAGTGGCGGGACACTCCAACGCCTTCGCCAGCACGACTTTCTTGGCGGGTTCCTTGACGAGGCAGAGGAACGAGGCGGAGGAGCAGGCTCGAGCTTCTGCCGCTTCCCGGGGGTCCATGCCCCCTCCACGGGCTCATCGCCAGGACGAGGGAGAGGCGGAGAGTAGGAGAGAAGAAGGCGGAGGTGAGAGCTAGAGAGAGACACTTGTACTCCTCCACTTGCATGCTTTGTACTCAGACATTTATATATATATATGAGATTTGAATGTTACCCGAGTTGTTGAGTTGAGCACTTGACTTGTCTTGTCTCTTTTCTTTCTTTCTTCCCCTGTACCTGTAGTTCACACTTGAAACAAACAGATTAATTCATATGTTCGGCTTGGCCCCTTGCTCAATAAGCAAGGGGTTGTCACTATTTTGACCTTGATGATGGGTCAAGGGGCCAAGCCTTTAATTAATTAAGGTAAATAACAAAGATATGGGAAATGCAACATGCAAGCAAGCAGATGCCAACTTGAAACAAAAGAATGCCCACAATAATGCAATCAAGCACATGATACGGCAAAAGGTAAAGCAGAGGGCTTATTAGGCAATTCCTCTTCTCTTTTCATTTTTCCTTTTCAAATTTTCTTCTTTTTTCTCTCTTTTAAATGACGACTCCATTCAAAGACGTTAATTAACGAATTGACGCCTCCGTGCGCGGGCGTTTATTAGAGAACCATTTTTTTATTTTATTTTAAAAAATGACGACATGCATTTCGCCGCGACTCAAAGAAATGACACCCCCTCACGCGGGCGTGAATTGAAAGACCATTTTTTGTTATTATTATATATATATATATTGATTTTGATTTTGAATTGACGACATGAAGACTGACGCTAATTATTGAAATGACGCCCCCTCATGAAGACGTTAATTAAAAAATATTTTTTTATGAGGCTTAACATGGTACAAAAGGTCTTAAAACCTTACACAATCACCATCTTAAAATTCATTAACCATTCTTAAATGATTTAACAAAGGGTCAACGTGCTAAATGACTTGTGCTTTTACTCATATCCTCTTGCGGCTCATCCTTCTTAGTCGGTCTTTGCCATCCTTCGAGCTTATAACATACCATAGAGGGGGAAGTGAAGAATAAATTGAGAAAGCTCACGAGAGGTTTCGAAGAACTAGGAAGCTTCCCTCCCCTACCCTAGTGCCTGTTGGGGTTTGGTCTTTGGCTTAGGGAAATTTTTGTTGCCTTTTGCCCTTATTCATGCATGCTTACGACCAGGGTTTTCCCTGCGATGACTTTACCCTCTTGACATGCTTTTACTTTACACTTCTTTTTCTTTTCTTTTCTTTTCTTTTCTTTTAAACAAATAAAAACATAATTATACTTGGGCTTTGCAGTGTTGTTCCCTTTTGGGCCCTGACTTCCACCTACTAGGGCGGCGGGTAGGTTTGGTGGCATTCCCTGACTCGTACTCCCTCTCGTGAACCGAAGAGAAGAGAATAGGTAAAGTTTTTACACTCTTAATTTGGCTCTGACTTTTCTTGAATTCTGAACCGCTTGAGTTTAAGAGTAAAACGTGTAGTGTGTGCAGGTATTGACCCCAAGTTAAACCGTCAAGGCTGAAGAGTGAACTAGGGATTTTGATTTTTCAGGTTTCGCGGCCTATGCACCATGCCAGCCTGCAACTTTTTCAATTTTTATTCTTTTTTGATTTCCTTTTTTTTCTTCTTTTTTTAAAGACTTTTTCCTTTTTTTTAAAGACTTAAGGGTAGTATTTCTTAAGGTACAATCCATTTCAAGGGTGAACCAGCTCTTCTCCTTCAACGTTAATCAATTTATAAGCGTTGCCAGGATAAACTTCTTTTATTACGTAGGGCCCTTCCCAATTTGGTTGGAGTTTTGAACGAGGTCTCCCTGGTTTTACAAATTTTCTTTTAATTACCATTTCACCGACTTTAAATTTTTCTCTCAATTACTTTCTTTTGATAAAAACGCGAAAGCCTATTGTAGTGCCCCAGAATTTAGATAAATAATTTTTAGATTATAAATGGAATTTTTTGAAATTTATTAGGAATTTAGAAAGGGCTAAATAGATTAATAAAATAGATTATTGAACTAATAAATGGGTTATAAGGCCCAATGGTGTTAAATAATTAGCCTAGCCTATTCAATTAAGACTCAAAAGGTTTAAGGACCAAGCCCATTAAGTTTAGCCCATATTCTAGAAGGTTATTTAGCCTATTCACGAATTTTAAGGATAAATACTATTTTTATAGATAATTATATAGATAAAACGAATAAAAGAGTTTTATTAAATTGAAACTCTGCACACGTTGAATGTAACGGTCTATCGTGAGACCGTCACATGTACGTAACGCACCTAGACACGACCGTTACACCCTGCTGATTCCGTAAGTTGAAGAACTTGTAAAAAGGATTGGAACTTTGGGATCTTATCTACTAGAGACCTAATTAGAAGGATGTGTAAGGTTGCTAAGGACTCTTAGGGATCATATTTTGACCAACTAAGGACTCTAGAATCGATCTAATCCTCAAACCCTAGCCAAAACCCTATAAATAGAACCCAGTTCTGAACTAAGTGACCCTTTCTTTTGGCTCGTAAAGAATCAAGGTAAGAAGATAGAATTTTGGGTAAGTTTTTTAGAACTTTTCGTTTATAATACTTTAGACTAATAGCTCTCAAAATTTTGTGCTAGGAGACCAACTACACAAGGAGTTAGGACCTTCCCAAGTTGCTGGTTCCATCACATCAACTCAGGAAACTGTACAACAAGGCGCTGAAGATCAGGAAATTAGAGTGCCTAAACGAGGTAATTAGAATTAGATGCTTTAGAACTTTTTGTTCCCAATAGTATCATCTTCCTAAACCTCAAAATTTCACCTCTTTAGGTCAAGGGATTGGAGAGTTAGGGCAACGTGAAGTTGCTGAAAAACTAAAGGAAGAAGAGAACTAGGGCGTGACTTGAAGAACCAAATTGGAAAGTATTAAGTCCAGGGAAAAGGTAGGTCATCTCATGAACAACAAAAAGATCTCGTTAGGGATAAAAGCCCTCTGATTTAACTTGATTTCATGCATTATAGATTGTGAATTTCATGTTTTAGTAAGTTCATACATGCATGCATACCTTTAGCCTAATCAAAGATAAAAGATATCATCTTGTTCGTTCACTGCGACCCATGCATATACCTGGCCTTTACTTCGTTTATCATGACTAGACTAGTTAATTATTATGATTCTTCTTGCATGAACATAGTTTCTTATCTTTACTGTCAGCAGAAGCTCTGATGGATGAGGGTAGGACCGTCACATGACTGTAACGGCCTTACGATAAGCCGTCACACTCTCTGTTGTATTTAAATTAATCTGTTGTCTTTGACGCACCGTAGCAGGAGCGTTACAATGCTGTAACGGCCCCTTGACAAATCGTCACACGGACTGTAACGCGCCTATGCTAGACCGTTAGAACACTATTTTCTGTCAACTCGAGACGGAATGGAAATTAGTCAAGTCTACTTATAGATAAGCCTAGTTATCTAAGTTTTGACCTGATATCATGACTTTGAGTTTATTTATTGATTCATGATGGGAATTGCATGATTACAAGCATTTTAAGTTGTTTTGAGTTATGTTAATTTCATTGGCTAAAACTTTATAGTTTGTATTTAATTTATGATTTCAAATGATGTATGGACGGAGTTTTATCATGGTTTTACACCGTTTCACAGTCTTTTCTATCTATAGAGTCATTTTTCTTAAGTACATGGCATATATTCCGGTATATGGCCATTAGTTCAGTATAGGAACATTATCTTGAACATGAGGACCTTCTATTGGATATTCCTTCTAATGGACTAGGAAATCTTGTTTCAAAGCCTCCGTAATTCTCCGCGAGCCTGGGATTCCCACTAGGACGCCGAGTTGGTTGTACCATGAAAGCCCAATTGTTAGAAAGCACTATCGAAGTTTATGGTTCTAGATATGTAACGAATCCATATTAGACCGTCATGCTCATATAAAGGCCTAATATATGACCGTCACATTTACTGAGTCCATTTTATTTATTTCTGGATTCAGCCCATTGTAACGGATCAAGACTAGGCCGTCACATGAACGTAACGGCCCAGTGATTGACCGTCACCTTGTTAAGTCCAGCTAACCCAAGGTTTGACCAAATGGTTGATATTCTAAAGTTCCTAGATGGATTATTTATGATCTAGGACTTGTCATATTGTCCAAAGAAACTTAATTTAAATTATGAAAGTTAAGAAATGTATCGTTATGCTGCCGAATTATTTCCATGAGCATAACATAGTATAAGTCATTCTTG
This sequence comes from Amorphophallus konjac, assembly GCA_022559845.1. Lineage (NCBI taxonomy): Eukaryota > Viridiplantae > Streptophyta > Magnoliopsida > Alismatales > Araceae > Amorphophallus > Amorphophallus konjac. Next base: position 172,595,381 of record CM040119.1, on the reverse strand, counting down.
ATCTCTCATATTCTAAATTGAAACGTTCATTCATTGATTATTGTTATCATGAGCTTATTGAACTTATTACATTCTTGGCCATACTTTATAGTTACATGCGTGGAAATAGCTTGATTTATACTTGAAGATGCGATCGAGCACTGATTGTGTTCAAGAGCTCTATGCTAGTCCCCTCGACTGATTGCCGGAAACATACTATTATAAACCATGGGGTATGATGCTACTGGCATCGCATTGCGCTGGGAGTACTTTCTTTATAAATAAGTGAAAATCCACGGCATCATGAAAATACTTGTACATGACTATTGCTTGATATTCCACAGAAATTCACCAAATACTTGCTCATAAGCAAAAGATGTTTGGATGATGATTACGTGGTATTGCTAGTACATTCTCGTTATATTCTTGTTCATGAAAGGCCATATCATGTTCTTATGACATTTTTGCTAGTTCTTACTTGCTCATTCTATCATCTTTGTTACTTTAGTTATTCACATGATTGATCGCATTTCGCATGATTTTACCTTATTCTCCTAGAGCTAAAAAACTAATTACTTAAATATTGCTAATCATGTTGATGCGAAGATACCTACTAGGCAAGTGTGCTCATTACCTATTTCTAATCTTTTCAGGAGATGGAAGTGAGTCGGATTCGGAATATTCAAGTAGCGGGTCCGAGAGCGAATGAAAGTCATATCAAATTGAGAGTGAAGACTTAGGAAAGTCTACATTGTTTAGATTGAGTCTATGTAATTTTTCTATTTCTTGAGTCTAGTGGAATGGAAAAAGGATGAAAAGGTTATTGTACTTGAATACTTGATTATTAATGAAATAAAGTTAGAGTTTGGATAATTATTGTGCGATTACATTCTTATGTGTGATTGCCTTGCGCTCTGATCGTTCTTGCTTGTAAGAGGCTTACCATGCCGGCTGTTCGCGTTCCTCGAGCGAGTCTTCCGCTGTAATAAAGGCTCGGGGCGTGACACCTATTTTGATAAATGCTCACATGTTCGGCGGCGGCCAGACATTTCTCATCTAAGAGTTCCAACTGAGCGAGGAGAGCTTCACGGCGTTCATCAATAGAGAACTCCTTGTCCAGTTGTACTCTAAGAGAAGGAATAAGAATCTCATAAGAACTACCGCCTCCATTCCATAAGTGAGGGCGAAAGGGGTTTGCCCAGTAGGAGTACGAATGGAAGTGCGGTAGGCCCAAAGAGCTTCAACTAGCTTTCCTGGCCAATCTGCGAATTTATTAGCCTCACACGCTTTCTTAATGATTTTGATCAAAGTTTTATTTGTTGCCTCTGCTTGGCCATTGCCCTGCGGATAATAAGGAGATGAATGATGCAATGCAATGTTATACCTGTTGCAGAGGTCCTGAAGCTCTTGAGAGATGAATTGCGGTCCATTGTCGGTGACGATGGTACTCGGGATGCTGAACCTTGCAATGATATTCTTCATTATAAACTTGTAGACGGTTGACGCCTTGATTTCCACGTACGCTTCCGCTTCCGCCCACTTGGTGAAGTACTCCGTGGCCGTGAGTATAAATGATTTCGATCTTGTGAGGAGGTTTGAATCACCAAGAGGTTCGATGATATCGAAAGCCCACATGGAGAAAGGCCATGGGGAGGACATAGGGTGGAGTGAAGAAGTAGGAGAATGAATTCTATCGGTGTGCAGTTGACACTTGACATACCTTCGAACATAGATGGAACAGTCCTCTTCTAGAGTTGGCCAATAGAAACCTAATCTAAGGATTTTCTTAGCTAGCATCTGGCTATTGACATGACCCCCACACACTCTTGAATGTGCCTCTTCCACGATCTTCCAAGACTCGTCATCGTCGAGGCATCTAAGCAAGACTCCAGTAAGACCTCTTCTATGGAGCATACCTCCAACCAGGGTATATCTCTGAGCAACTCTTCTAATGGCTTTCTTCTCTTCAGCCGTGGCCTCTTCAAGATAAGATTGATCGTAACAATACTTGGCAATCTCATAATACCACGGCTATTCTTCATCATCCATCTCATCCTCTAGATCCAATAACATGATCTCCTTGTTCTCAATGATTCCACCTTCCTTAACCTTCTTGAGCACCTCCTCCTTAATACTAAGGAATGATGGATCTTTAATAGCAAGAGTGAGACGCTTGTGAACAATAATTGAATGGAAGTCCCTTTCGGGGAGGAAAACCAAAGAGAAAGCAAGGGAAGCGAGAGCATCAGCTAGAATATTCTGATCTCGAGAAACATGAACGAATATTAGTTTAGTGAAACGCTTGGCATAAGCGAAAGCCAGTTCTTGATAGGGCTTAAGTTTAGGATTGAGCGTGCGACATTTGGTGAGCACTTGACGAAGAATAAGTTGACTATCACCTACAATCCGCAATTGGGTAACACTGAATTGATGAGCGGCCTGTAGTCCGGCCAGAAGAGCCTCATATTCAGCTATGTTATTTGTAACGGGAAATGCGAGCTGAGAGGCAAGCGGAATAGTGATACCCTCATGTGATAGGAGAACAATGTCGATCCCCTTTACTTATGAATTCAGAGCTCCATCAAAATGTAACGTCCACATCAAATCGGGCTGATTGATGGACATTAGTTCCTCATCTGGAAACTCTGAGCGAATCGGGTCAAATCTAGGGAGAGGGTGATGAGCAAGATGTTCTACTATGGCATAGCCTTTAATTGCTTTTTGCTGAATATAGATGATATCAAACTGAGAAAGGAAGCTTTGCCATCGTGCCAATCGGTCAGTGAGAACAAATTTTTCAAGGAGAAACTTGATAGGATTCATGTGAGCAATAAGGTGAACCTCGTGAGCTAAGAAATAATGCTTCAACTTCTGCACTACCCAGACTAAAGCAGCACAAGTCTTTTCCATGGCTGAGTACTTCTGCTCACAGGGGTTAAGAAGTTTAGACAAGTAGTAGGCTGCCCTCTCTTTTCCTACTTCATCAACTTGCGCAAGGACAGCACCTACAGAGTCATCCAGGACAGAAACATAAAGAACAAGTGGTTTACCTGCAACTGGCGACTTCAGGATAGGAGGATTGGCCAAATAATCCTTTATTTCGTTAAAGGCTGCCTGACACTTGTCATCCCAATTAAATTTAACTTCGGGTCCAGTAAGCTCGTAAAATGGCCTACACCTTTGTGAATGTTGAGAGACAAACCGGTGAATAAACTGTAACCTCCCGATCAATCCTAGAACTTCCTTCAAATTCTTGGGAGGAGGCATATCGCTTATTGCCCTCACCTTATTGGGATCAATCTCAATACCCATCTTACTGACTATGAATCCAAGCAATTTTCCTGATGAAACACCAAACACGCACTTCTTGGGGTTCATCTTTAACTGATACTCCTGTGCTCTTTGCATGACTTTGGCCAGAACCCTGGGATGCTCAATCCTTGTTCTCGACTTTACTACCAAATCATCAACATACACCTCAATAAAAATATGGATCATGTCATAAAAAATAGCCATCATGGCCCTTTGGTAAGTGGCTCCGGCATTCTTGAGCCCAAACGGCATGACCACATAATAGTAAGTGCCCCAAGGTGTAGTGAACGAGGTCTTATCCTGATCCCCTTCAGCCAAGCGGATCTGATTTTAACCAGAGAAGCCATCCATAAAAGAGAGGGTTTCGTACCTTGCCGTATTATCAATCAGCACGTCTATGTGAGGGAGGGGGAAATCATCTTTAGGACACGAGCGGTTAAGGTCCCGAAAGTCTATGCAAATTCTAATTCTCCCGTCCTTTTTCATTACCAGGACAATATTAGCCACCCAATTAGGATAGAGGATGACTCTAATAAATCTGGCCTTATGAAGCTTGTCGACCTCTTCTTTCATCTTTAATGCCATGTGAGGGTGGAAACGTCTTAACCGATGTTTGACTGGGATGGATCATGGCTTAAGTGTGAGACGGTGTTCAACAAGCGCAGGGTCCAGACCCGGTATATCCTCGTACCTCCATGCAAACGTGCCCTTATATTCTCGAAAAACTTGAATGAGCGCCTCTTCTTTAGAAGGCGACAAATTTTTACTGATGAGGACAATCTTAGGATTTTCCTTGGTACCCAGATTAATCTCTTTGATCGGTTCTTCTACTGAGGTTGATGGTTCGTCTAACCTCCTTATGCCACTAACAAAAGTATCAGTCTCGTCCTCATATTCTTCGTATTCTTCATCCCCCTCTTCAATAGGGTCTTCATCATTCATAACTTCGTAAATGCCAAACCCTTCATCTATAGAGCCTACCTCCTCACATTCTAAATCCGGAAGGAGGATCGGATCCTCTAAGAAACCTGGGAGAGCTAAACATGCCCGGCATCTTCTAGCTAGATCTTGCAAGAACCTACGGGGAATCTGCCTACCCTTGACTTTCTTATGAGTAGCTACCCCAAGACCCTTAGAAGAAGAGGGAGAGGAACAAGATGACAAGCTAGACGCACTACCCTGACCTAAATGAGGAGAAGAAGAAGAGGAAGATGCAGTGGATACAGGAGAAGGTACAGGAGAAGCCTCCTCATCGGAGGAGAAAAGGAGGTCCGCTAACGAACCTTGAAAGAGCGGCCCTTGGATCGGGGCACACTCATGAGCAAGATAGGAGGTTTCTTCAAAATAGATGGAGGATTGGAAAGTTTGAATTTTGGCATTTTTTTTCGTTTTCAAGAATAAAGCAATGGGAGGAAGGAATAAGAGGTGGTGTTGAAATTGGAAGATTAGAAAAAGATTGGAGAAGCGATTGCCCACGTGGGGGTATAATGGAGAGTCGAGAAAATTGCTCAAGGAGCAAAGGAGATATTGAGGAGGCTTGAAACAAATCTGGAGAAAGAGTTATCAAGACCGCGGGTGGTCTGGGAATATTGGAGACAAACAATCTGGAGCACCAGAAGGTAATAAGTGACGGATGCACATAATTAAGAGAGAAAAGGCCGGCCCACAGTCTATCCACAGTGAAGCCTTCTTCGAACGGCACATCTGGCTCCCCAGTATCTGTATAGTTGCTCAAAAGCTGCCTCTTGTCTGTAATCACTGGCGACTTTTCTATCAACTCATGAATAAGTGGCGGCCATTCCATATCAGTCGGCATGAATAGATGGCTTAGAGCAATGGTAATGTCGTTCATATCAAACCATCTATACCAATCACATTCCGGGTCATCCATTTTTCTTCTTTTGTCCAGCCTCAAAGACTCCCGAGCTTTATATGTAACCAGCGGGGCCACGTGGCGAGCAAACTGTCGTGCATGTACATCTTGATGATCCAACATAGAAGTAACCAATGTGGTCTGCTCATCATATTGAGTAGCCCCTTTAACAAAGTGTGTTTGCAGGGTCCATGTGAGGGGCTGTCTATCTGTTTTGAGAGTGGAGGTCATAACAGCCCATGGCTCCCCTTCATCTTTACCATGTTCTTTGCCTGGTCATTTGTACCCTAGGCCTCCTCGGGGAATAAGCTTATGATTTTTAACGGGTCTTACTCTGCCTTGGAGGTTAACACCCAGACCTTTGCCGTATTTGTACCCCATTTTCATCAAAATATTCCACCCTGGAGTATTCATCATACTCTTCTTTTTCTTCCCCTTGGACGGTAGGGGAGTCATTAAAGCTGATGCAGGGGTTGTGGTTGGAGGCCTTAACAAATCCTACCGCAGATCGGCAAGATCTAACACTGACAACAAAGGCCTATTCGCCGGCCATATGGAAGGTAGTGATGTTGCTGAATGTATATCGTCTGATGACAGAATAGGCATGCTTGTGACCTTGATGATGCGCCCTTTGTGTGGAAACTTTATGTATTGGTGATTGGTAGAAGGCACGGCATCAAGCTCTTGAATGTAAGGGCGACCCAGGATACCATTGAAAGTTGGATCCATGTTCAGAATGTGGAAATCTACCGTAACCGAGACCAGACCCAACCCAACTTTTAGAGTGATCATCCCCAAAGGCGGCTTCTTCGTGTTATCATAGGCAGTCACTATAATGGTAGATGGCTGAATCTGACTGTCCGGAATGCCACATATCTTTAAAGTGCTAGGAGGCAGCACGTTAATGGATGCTCCTGTATCCACCAGGCATTGCTTAATAGGAACTTCATTAATATTAACAATAATGCACATGGCGTACTTCCTGGTCGGCTTTGGGGCTAATTCATGTTCATGAAAAATAATGGCCGGCTGATCACTTGCTGGTGTTAAAACTGTTGTGATTTGTCCAGCTGAAATGTCCTCATTTACCATCACCTTCCGTAAATACTCTTTCAAAGCTAGCTGGTGAACGGTGGACCTCTTTATCAGTTCTAAAATAGAAATCTTCGTCGGGGTCTTGTCTAAGTGCTTTAGCAAATCATACTGAGTGCCCGGTATGGACTCTTGTTCTTGCTCTTGTTCCTCTTGCCCTTGCGCGAGTTCTAGCTCCCTTTGCGGAAACACACGATGGAATATCCGTCCACTACGGAGCACCATGGTTTGTGATGATCGCGCCTCTGTCGGGTTGTGGGTAGGCGGAGGGTTGGTGGTTGCAGTCGGGGAATTAGGTGTTGGCGAAGGGCGAATAAGGAGTGGCCTAGATGGCAAGATCGAGGAATTGGTGACAGGAGGGGGAGTTTGTTGTGGTGTGGAAGATGGTTGAGGTCGAATGAGGAGTGGCCTAGATGGCAAGGGCGAGGAATTGGTAGTGGAGGGAATTTGGTTAGTGGTGCGTAAAAGGGAACGGGATGGTTGGGGAGAAAGCGTCGGACGGATAGGTGTTCTTAAGAGACGGGGTGGTTGAGTTGGAGTTCGATTTAAAGCCCCGATAGAGGCGTTCTCTTCATGCCACCCTTGTCCTCTTTCCACTTCATGGAAGGAAGTAACAGGGTTCACCTGCTGGTTCGGAGGGTGCTCCAGCAGTGGATTATGAACAATCCCCATGTCCGGTTGAGGTGCGGGAGCTTGCTACTGCTGAGGAGGAGGTGGAATTTACTGCTGAGCCTGTTGCTGTCGAGGAGGTCTCCGTGCCTTCAAAGTGGCAATAAAATGTCTCATTTCATCCCAATTAATACCGCCATGATCATTCAAGTCATAGATATAATCTTTAAAATGGAAGCAATGATCTATATTGTGACCAGGCTATCGGTGGAAGACACAATACCGAGAGGTGTCCACATTAGAGGGCCATGCCGTTCTTTCTTTTGGCAAGGTGAGCAGGTTGGCGGCCATGAGTGCGTTGAAGATATCAGGAAGACTTTCTGGTAATGGAGGGTATTGGCCCCTTTTGGGGCCTGGTGGTCTTCTTGGCTGCTGGAGGCGGCCATAATTGGTAGGTGGCGGCACTTGGTGGTATTGCTGAGGAGCTGGAGGGTTTGGGTGGACGGCTTGATTTTGCAGGGGAGGATGGAAGGGTCGAGGGGGAATATTTGCTTGAGGAGCAGGATTAAAGAATGGGAGTTGTTGTAGAGGTTGTGGAGGCCTTGGGTTAGATTGGCGGAAAGGTGCGGGGTTGCCAACCACGCCCACCTGCTCATTAGTCACGCGGGGTTGCCAACCACGCCCACCTGCTCATTAGTCACGGTGCCCTCGGTTGTGCCACCACTATTGTTAACATTGGTGTTCTTCCTGACTAGCCTTGGTTTCTGTTCAAACATGCCCATGATGGACGAATCTTTCATCTGGGTTTGTATATATCTAGCTCTCTCATAGAGCTCTTCCATAGTGCTCAGCCTATTCATGGCCAGAATGTGACGAAATTGTGGAGTAGAATTTGATATAATCATTTTAACTTGCTCCGCCTCTGAAATGGCGTCTTTCAATTTTTCGGCCATAGCCCTCCACCTGTCGGCAAATAGAATGAAGTCCTCCTCGGGCTTCATTTTATCAGCAACAAGATCTGTGACTGACAGGGATGGACCCACATGGTCCTTATATTTCTGTAAGAATTTTCGCTGAACAACATCAAAATCACTGGCTTCGGCCGGCTCCAAAGAATAGAATCATTCTAGTGCCGGACCATCTAGAGACCTTCTAAAGAGATAAGCTAAGGAGATCTTATTGTCTTGCCAGAAGGAAGTCTTGTACATAAAATCTTTCAAATGAATGAACGGGTTACCCGTTCCATTGTAGCGCCGAAAATTCGACATCTCGGAAGGGGGCAAATGGAAAATTGGCAAAGTGGGGAGAGTAATCTCCGGAGCATTCTTCGGTGTCGTGACCTTCTTAAGCTCCTCCATACTAGCTATTTTTTGGAGGAGTATAGTGTTGGTGTCAGACTCGACTGGGGCCAGGTTAGAAGGGAACGGATTTGGCATAGGCCTCCTTAAGAATTGGGGAGGTGGAGGATATTGGTGCCTAACCACTGAGTGGCCCATCGGTTGAGCTGGCGTAGCCATGATAGGAGTTGGTGGACGTGAAGGAATCTTCTGTGAGACCGCCTGGTCATTGAGAGATGGATGGCCACCCGCGGCCTGAGGAGGGTTTGAAGATGAAGGGAGAGATTTCCCTTTTAAAGCGGCCTGGACCGCTTGACGTTGGAAGTCGTCTAGTTGAGACAAAGCATGAATTAAATCATTAAGATTAAAAGATGGGGCAACGTCCCCAGATGTGTTTTGTGTGGTAGGTTGAGCTTGGGAGGAAGGCTCAACCTCTTGAGTGGTGGTATCTACCACATGGACTTGGGAATAATAAGCATGGGAGGGAGCATAGTTTCCCTCATAATGAGTGGAATCTTGAGGAGGAACCTCATAGGATGGGTCAAATTGACCCTCCTCATAACCATCATAAGAATACCCGTAATTGGCCATGTTAATGATTTTACCTGAACGAAGTTGCATGTTTAAGGAAAGGCATATATCTCAAGCCAACAAATGCAAGTAAGAAATAATCACCCAATCAAGCAAATTGTTCACACAAGTTGTAATGAACTCAATGTTTTAAAGTTTTCTTTTGAGATTAAGGTGGATTTTTAAATGTGTAATCAATTCTCTCTCTTCAATGTGCGCCCTAGTTTTAAGTTTGGGTGTAATCTCCGGGCCAACTAAGTTCTTCCTCTCTCCTTACCAACGGATGGGTTGACTAAACTCCAGGTACTTCAAATGGTACAACCGGCTCGGCGTCCGTGAGGGAATCCACGGGTGCGGGGACTTACGGAGGCCTTGGAAAGGAATTTCCAGTCCAAAGAGATGGAATACTCAATGGAGGGTCCTTCCAAGTCCAAGGAAGGGGTGTGGAATCCTAGGAGTGTAGAGAGATGAGGTCTCTCAACCAAATGCCCTAGAATGCAAGCTAATGCAGGCAGATCAAGCAGTAATAATCAGATAATCCATAAATGTAGCCAACAGGTGAAGATAACAGTAACAATCAAGGTTCTGTGAAAATAGAACAAAATGGCGACCTGACAGCGGTCACTGCCTCAGTAAACTGCGACTGTGTGACAGTCGCTAATCACTGTAAACCATGGTAAACAGTGAGCAGCAAAGTGAAATAACGCCTTGGTGTGAGGCGATGGATATGTGAATAACGCCTCTATAGAGGGGCGTCAATAGCAGTGAACAGTGACCACAGCAAGAAGAATCAATAGTAACTGACAAAATGCCGCCTTAGAGTTAGGTGTTAAATGAGTGAATGACGCCTCTGTGGAGGGGCGTTGATTATAAAAATAATGAAAATGCAGACAATAATGCAAACAGTGCCTCTGTGAGCGGTCGCTGATTATGAAAATAGCGGCTGCAGAGAAGTCGCTAATCAGTTCCAGAGAACAGATAATAAGATGAAAGCTAACAGAAATCAAATTTTCTTCTTAAAAATGCTAAGGATAGTTTAAAAATTGGCTAATCCAGTGGGAGATGTGCACGTGGTGCACAAAGGGAGTGTGCTACGTGGAGCACTAAGGAGGGGCACACGTGGGTGTCAAAGGAGGGGCACGCGAGGGTGCCAAAGGGAGGGGCACACGTGGGTGCCAATGGAGGGGTAATCAAAATAAAAATATCAAGAGTCCCACCGTGATCGCCAATTTGTGAACGTGTCACATAGACATTAGAAAGAAAAAGGAAATTGAACTTCTTAAGAGGGAAATAAGAAAAGATGATAAGATGATAGATGATGGAAAATAAGGAACAAAAGAGAGCATGTGATGCTCTAAAGGAAAGTGATCGCCAGAGGGGTTACCTTAAAAATAAGGGATGATCGCATGTACCTTGTGAAGAAGCGGGTGAGATTGTGAGTCCTTCCTTCCTCCTTCTACCTGCCGACCGATGAAAGGGGTTCTTATATTGATTACCCTTGTAAGACAAGCGAAGACAAGCAAACAAGATGGATTAGCCAAAGTGTAGTATCAATACTCTAAGGAAATAATACTGTGCAACATAAATATGAACACACCTTGTGTGTTTTGTTTAAACCCCTAAGAGGAGTACAAGGTGGGAGATATGTTATGGATGCAAACAAATAGTATACGCAGAGAGAACTATATGTAATGATATATGCTGAAAGCTTCTAGCAAGATAGCTAGAACTGTGCGTGTGAGATGATCAACAAAGAAAACAAAAGAGAAGGGGGGCCCTTCTGCTGTTGCTGTAGCAGTAAAGGGAGAAACTGAGAGATAGCGCTTTAACCGCAGCAGGAAGATGAAGACCGCCAGAGGAAGAAGACCCTGCCGAAGGAAGAACCTGCAAAGAAATTGTTAGCAGAAAAAAAAATCTCTTCTCTCAAATCTTTCTCTTTCAACTGGAATCTCTTCTTGCTCGCAAGGATCTCTCTTATAGCAGAAGTCTCCCCTCTCGCGGGTGGCCTTCAAGGGGAAGTATTTATAGAGCTTAAAATCTAGTTCTAATGGGATTAAAACTAGAGATAAACTTCTTAAACATGGATCGACTTCCATAGAAAGGATCGAGATCAAAAGATAGATAGGTTGCCATACGAGGAACCAGCAGCAGAAACGGACACGGAAGCTTAAATGACGACTTCAGGGTGGTCGCTAATTGAAATGACGACCGCGCACGCAGCCGCTAATTCCTGGGTTAATTTATAGAAATAAACGACTTTCCATATTTAAAAATACGAAATGACGCCTGCATGGAATGGCGTCAATTAATGAGCGCCTTCAAACCAGACGTCAATTTCTTGAATTTTATTTTAAATGAAATTTTATAAAATCAGGAAATGACGCCTGCGCGCGCGGTCACTAATTGTTGAAATAACGACACCCATAATGTCGTTAATTAAATGACGCCTTGCTGACAGTCGCGAATTACAAATTTGATAGAAATATTAGAAAAAACTCCATATTAAAATAGTATTGAAGTCCATTTTGGGGCATCACGTGGTGACATGATATTTGCTCATCATAGTATCGATTTTAGCGTGTCTATAGGTACTTGTGCCCATGGGAGTTTATTGACCACGATGTTTGGCATTGCACTTGTAGCAACTCGAAAATTTTTATATGCATTTATATACAAAAAAATAAATAATGAAAGATGAAAATAAAATAAATAATTTTTAGTGTAGAAAATATAAACGTGAATTACATCCCACGCGTTAACATGAACGGCGAGATTCGTGATACGATTCCGAAAAGATGAAGACGTCGGCATCCGATTTTTATTAGCTTTAATCTAATATTAATTAATGGATGAGGTCATTCTTACATCATTGAATAAATGAGGTCATGGATGATGTCATTCTTACATCATTGAATAAATGAGGTCATAGATTATGTCATCCACATAGTGGAACAAAGTTGGTGTAATGGGGTTGGTGTAATAGTGGAACAAAGTTGGTGTAATGGGGTTAGTGTAATAGTGGAACAAGGTTGGTGTAATAGTGACATGGTGGAATGAAGTTGGTGTAATAGGAAATTTAGGTGGGAGATTTTGGCCTATAAATAAGGCTAGGCTCATCCCTACTCAAAGCACAAATCTCTTGGGAGGAATTGTTAGTTAGAGAGTGGGAGAAAGCTCAAAGTTGGAGGAGTGTTCGAAAGCGTTCTTCGTTCTTAAATTTTTTCTTCTTTGATCTTCAACGAGGTAGGTTTTCTCTTAGGCGAAAACTTAATTAGGTCTCCATATATGTTTCTTTGCATGAGTATTTTGATTCTATGTAAATTTTTCATGATCATGTATTTATAGTTTATTTTAAGATTTAAAGTTCAATTATGGAGTTTTCATTATCATAACGTGTTTCAATAACGTGGATCACATATAGACCATGATTTGAATACGGTAACCATGCCCGATTTACATCGTTTATGTGCGTTATTTCAAACTTAAATCTTAAATTTTAAAATCATGTTCTTACCTTAAGAATACTATTAACAAAGAAATGACTAGGTGAATGAACTCGTAAAGCTATTGTTAATTGTTCAAATAATTATGCTCTAATTTCCATAGAATTTCTATACATGATTGACCCTATATATTTGATTTAAGCTCTATCTGAAAGCTTGACATCTTCTTTCAAACTTCTCTTCATACATGAACATATTATGCAATTGGAAGCTTGACATCCTTTTTTCAATGTCTTTTCCTTCATTGAAATTCTTTCACAAATGAAAATGTTATAATATACAAGAATGATTTCCGTTCGATTTACGTGTTTTCATGTCTCCGAAAAATCGTGTAGCTAGCAAGTTCACCAAGAAGAATCGGTGTCTAAGGCTAGAGGTCCACGGGTAAACGCTTTAAGTGGATAAGTGGTTACTTAATTAGGACCTCGTGAATAGGAGGGGAGCCTCCCACTGTCCCACCTCTTACCTGGCCGAGTTCTCTTTGGTTTTCTGCTAAATTATCCGACTAAGAGAAACTTGATCTAAACTTATTTTACAAGATTTTCCACGAGAGTTGATCACACCTTGACCGAAAATTTATTCTCTTTATTGTCTTATTGTCATTAAACATGATGCCTTAAATCATCCTTGAATTTCTCTTATAAACTTCATCCATTCTTCATACTACATGCCTTTTCATCATACTACATATCTTTAGAAATGAAAATTTTACTAGATCTATACTTTAGCCATAAACTACCATTTAGGAGTGTAGGAGCTAAGTGCCATGCAAGGTAAAGTGCTACGTTATGGGAGCCACCTCTTGAGGCCGGAATGGCGCAAAGTGCTACATAATTGGAGCAACCTCTTGAGCTTGTAGGGGCCACCTTTAGAGTCCTCTATAACTAAATGACTAGATATGCGCTATACTACACTTCTTAAGCTTTTCTTGAAACTCAAATTGGCCATAATTATAAATGAATTGTTCTGGAAATTACACAGGACTTTGGTCCACCTGATACTCAATGCCTGGTAAACATGAGGGCTCTGATCTGGTCCTAGACAAGTAAAGCCTGAAAGTACTTGTTCCCGAGGGAGTTGAATGATCAGGTGTGACATTGCACCAACTGACATGCAAGATTGAACTAGGCAATTCACTTATCACATGCTTGACTCATTACATGCTTACCATCCTATACATGACATTTTTGACCAGAGTGGTTAATATCTTTGTTATATGGCCATATTTACAGTTTTATACTTGTTATTGGTCTTCATGCTTACACTTGAGTTCTATAATATCTATTCTTTAAATTCTTGACTTCATGATCTTGTTCTCTAATTGTCATTTATTTTATTACTTATTTTATTCGAGAGCATATAGATGATCCAAAATACTAATTACTTATAGTGACATGGTAAAGAGATATAAGTCCTACTGAGCTTTCTGGCTCACCCTATGTATTGTTGTTAATTTTCAGGAAATCTTGAAGATGACGAGAATGGGCTGGAGTGATGAGAGTGATGATAGTTTTTAATAAGTTTCTTTTCCCAGTCTGTCTATTTATAAATGAATGTATCGAGTTTGAATAGTATTGTAAGTTCTTGAAGGATATTTGTTGGAAATGTCAGATTATGAAATAAAGATATGATTTTGTCCATTTGTTGTTCATACTCATCATCTGAGTCTCTTGATCGACCTGTCCGTATAACTGTTCACGCCTTGATAATTCCGCCTTGTTTGGGGCATGACAGTTTAGTTGGTATCAGAGCCTATGGTTAAAAAGAGTCTAGGGCATCAAGGCTTAGTTATTGAAAACCCTTGGTTCTTCACACTATAGGACAAACGATAGCTATACTTGACCCGTGAGATTGGGTAGAGACTTGGGCCAGATATTAAGATATGTAGAGATAATACATTTAATCCCCATAGCTTGTTTTGTAGAAATTCTTAGCTGTTGAAAATGGCCGTTGAGCGTGCTCAATGGAGAGAAATGCAAAGGACCGTCCAAGGGCTAACTCAAGCTCTACAACAAGTGGCTCAAGGAGGAGTTAATCACCATGGTGCGGGAGACCTACACCGCAACTTTAGGAACATGAATCCTCCGAGGTTCAACGGTTTCACTGACCCGGATGAAGCTGAACATTGGGTCAAGGAGATAGAAAGAATATTCCGAGTCATGCAATGCTCGGATCAAGATAGAGTTTTGCTTGCAACTTTTCAACTGGAAAGGGATGCAAGAGCTTGGTGGGAATCCGTGGAGGCGACCTTGCCCGATCCCCATATCACTTGGGAGGAATTTCTAGAATATTTCAACGGCAAGTATTTCTCGGAGAGAGTCCAAGAAAAGAAGGCAGCAGAATTTGCCACCCTTAAACAAAGAAGTCTCTCTGTAGCTGAATACGAGGCCCAGTTTTCTCGACTGGCCCGTTATGCTCCACACCTCATTAATACAGAGAGAATGAAGGCCAAGCGATTCATGAATGGGCTAAGGCCCCAATACATTCCCCAACTGGCGCCTATGGACATCCAAACATATGCCAAGATGGTCCGGAAGGCCCAACTGCTAGAAGATGCCATGGAGATGACGAATAGAATCAAGGGAAGAGTCGTGAAAGAACAAGTTATTGGCGCCGAAAATTTTAAACCCACTTTTGGAAAGAAGAGGCCAAATGAAGGAAGAACCCCTCAACAAGATAAAAAGTCTCGAGATGGAAATAGACAAGTCATCCCTTATATATCTTCAAAAGATATCTGCAAGTATTGTGACAAGGCTGGCCACAAGACTGAAGAGTGCTGGAGAAAGAAGGGAGCATGCTTGTGCTGTGGAAGTGGGGATCATCGCATTTCTGATTGTCCCCTTATGAAGAAATCTCCATCGGAGAAGAAAACACAAGAAGGACCAAGGTGTCAAGGAAGACTCCAAGCTTCTATAGAACCTACACCAATTGAAGAAGGAGGAGTGGTGGAAGGTACTCTTACCATCAATTCTAGAACTGCTTTTGTTCTATTTGATACTGGAGCTACCCAGTCATTCATATCCCAGAATTTTGCTACCACCTTACATGAAAAACATGTTCCTTTGAAAACTAAACTTGTTATTTTCACACCTTTAGGAGCAAGCACTGTGCTTAAACATTATTTTCCCTCTAGTGAAGTGTTGATTAGTGGTCATAACTTAGCCACTGATTTGATATGTATGAACATGGAGGGTCATGATGTAATCTTAGGTGCTGACTGGTTGGCCAAGTATAATGCTAAGGTGGATTGCAGGCGAGGAAGTGTAACCTTTGGTGAACCAAGATATCCTGAACTATCTTTCTCTAGAAATAGTCATCATAGACACCCTCTTCTCATCTCTGCCCTTCAAGCTCGAAAAATGATGAAGAAAGGATGTGTTGCATTTTTGGCTTCTGTCCTTATAACTGAACCCAAGAAACCCATTCTGGAAGAAATATATGTTGTTAAGGAATATCCGGATGTATTTCTTGAGAAATTACCTGGCATACCACCCGAGAGAGAAGTTTCATTCTCAATCGATTTGATACTTGGAGCAGCCCCTGTATCCAAAACTCCTTATAGAATGTCACCTACTGAGCTGAAGGAACTAAAAGAGCAATTGATGAAATTATTAGAGAAGGGATTCGTCAAACCTAGTACATCACCTTGGGGAGCACTTGTTCTTTTTGTGAAGAAGAAAGATGGATCTATGAGGTTATGCATTGATTATAGGCAGTTGAACCAATTGACTATCAAGAATAAATACCCTCTGCCAAGAATTGATGAACTGTTTGATCAAATCTCTGGAGCTCATTATTTCTCTAAGATTGACCTTTGGTCGGGTTATCATCAAGTGAGAATCAAGGAAGAAGATATTTATAAGACAACATTCAGAGTAGATATGGACACTATGAGTTTGTTGTCATGTCTTTTGGGCCGACTAATGCACCTGCAGCTTTTATGCAACTCATGAATAGTGTGTTTCGACCCTATTTAGATCAATTTGTGGTTGTATTTATTGATGATATATTGATCTACTCAAAAACCAAGGAAGAACATGAAGCACATTTGAGGATTGTCTTGCATATATTAAAAGAAAATCAGTTATATGCTAAATTGAGCAAATGTGAGTTCTGGATAGAAGAAGTTTCATTTGTTGGTCATGTGATCTCTAAGGAAGGTATTTCAGTTGACCCTTCAAAGGTAGAAGCTATCAATAACTAGGAAAGGCCTACAAATGTGACTGAAATCCGAAGTTTTCTAGGATTGGCCGGTTACTATAGGAGATTTATCAAAGACTTCTCTAAAATTACCGTGCCATTGACTAGACTAACAAGGAAGGAAAATTCTTATGTATGGGCTGAGGAATGTGAGAAGAGTTTTTAAACTCTAAAGGAGCGCTTGACAACTGCACCTGTTCTTACTCTACCTATTGTGGGAGGAGGATTCGAGGTATATACTGATGCTTCAGGAATTGGCCTAGGCTGTATATTAATGTAACAAGGCAAGGTGATAGCTTATGCATCTAGGCAACTGAAGACCCACGAAGTTAATTACCCTGTGCATGATTTAGAATTAGCTGCAGTGGTCTTTGCTCTTAAGATATGGAGGCATTATTTATATGGTAAGCAGTTCACTATCTATTCTGACCATAAGAGTTTAAAATATCTATTTTCTCAGAATGAGCTCAACATGAGACAAAGAAGATGGTTAGAATATTTGAAAGATTTTGACTTTTCTATTCAATATCATCCTGGAAAGGGTAATGTTGTGGCTGATGCTCTTAGTAGAAAGCCAATGGCTCTATTATCAAGTTTGATGATTAATGAATGGCGATTGCTGGAGCAATTTACAGGATTAAGTTTAAATGTGGAACCAAAGGAGAAACGAGTCTTGATTGCTAATATAAGGGTACAACCTGAAATATTTTTTGAAATAAAAGAGCAACAAGGTAACGATCCTTTATTAGTTAAAATTTCTAGAAATTTGAGCCAAATGCCTGATTTTCAACTGGCAAATGATGGAAAATTATTATTTCGAGGAAGAACTTGTGTGCCTGATAGTAACAAAATCAAGAAGAAGATAATGGAAGAAGCGCACCAATCCAGGTACACTATTCATCCTGGTGCTACAAAAATGTACTAAGATCTCAAAAGAACATTTTGGTGGGCTAACATGAAAAGAGAGGTAGCCGAGTTCGTGAGCTGATGTTTGGTCTGCCAACAAGTTAAAGCTGAACATCTCAAACCAACTGGTAGGCTAAAACCTCTAGAGATACCAGAATGGAAATGAGATAGTATTGGCATGGATTTTATAGTTGGATTGCCAAAGACCCGAAGTGGATTTGATGCTATATGGGTGATTATGGACCAACTAACTAAGTCTGCTCACTTCTTGCCCATCAAAATCAAATGGACCGTGGATTTTCTAGCTGCCCTATATATCAAGGAGGTTGTAAGGCTGCACAGTATTCCAACTTCTATTATTTTCGGATAGAGATCCGAGATTCACCTCCCACTTCTGGAAAGGTTTGCAATCATCTTTGGGTACTAGGCTGAATTTTAGTACGGCTTTCCACCCTCAGACAGATGGACAAACCGAGAGGACGAATCAGATTATTGAAGATATGTTAAGAGCTTGTATGATAGATTTTGGGGGAAGTTGGCATGAACACTTGCCATTGATTGAATTTGCTTATAATAACAGTTATCAGTCTAGCATTCAGATGGCACCTTTTGAAGCACTGTATGGTAGGAGTTGTAGATCATCTCTATGCTGGAGTGAGGTTGGAGAGAAGGGATTGATGGGTCCCGATATTATTCAAGATACAACTCACAATATTCAGTTGATCCGTGAAAGGCTGAAAATTACTCTATCACGGTAAAAGAGTTATGCCGATAATCGAAGAAGAGACCTTGAATTTCAAGTGGGGGAGCATGTCTTCTTAAAAATTTCACCCACGCGAGAATTAAAAGGTTTGATATCAAAGGAAAACTGAGTCCAAGATATATTGGCCCTTTTGAGATTCTAGAACGAATCGGCGAAGTGGCATACAAGCTGGCTTTACCTCCACAATTGGTTGGTGTCCATGATGTATTTCATGTATCCATGCTAAGGAAATATGTGTATGATCATTCGCATGTGATTCAATTCGATGACTTGAAGCTACAGAAGGATTTGTCTTATGAAGAAAGACCGATCAAGATCTTAGATCGAAAATTTCACCAGCTAAGGAACAGGGTTATACCAATGGTAAAAGTCCAATGGAGTAAGCGTGGATTCGAGGAGGCTACTTGGGAATTAGAAGAGTCAATCAAGAGGAAGTATCCAGATTTGATCTCAGGTTAGAATTTTGAACCCTCCATTTGAATTTTTTAAATTACTATTACGTGATGTGAATTTAGATGACCAAATTCTTTTAAGTGGGGGAGGATGTAGCAACTCGAAAATTTTTATATGCATTTATATACAAAAAAATAAATAATGAAAGATGAAAATAAAATAAATACTTTTTAGTGTAGAAAATATAAACGTGAATCATATCCCACGCGTTAACATGAACGGCGAGATTCGTGATACGATTCCGAAAAGATGAAGACGTCGGCATCCAATTTTTATTAGCTTTAATCTAATCCTAATTAATGGATGATGTCATTCTTACATCATTGAATAAATGAGGTCATAGATGAGGTCATTCTTACATCATTGAATAAATGAGGTCATAGATTATGTCATCCACATAGTGGAACAAAGTTGGTGTAATGGGGTTGGTGTAATAGTGGAACAAAGTTGGTGTAATGGGGTTAGTGTAATAGTGGAACAAGGTTGGTGTAATAGTGACATGGTGGAATGAAGTAGGTGTAATAGGGAAAGTAGGTGGGAGATTTTGGCCTATAAATAAGGCTGGGCTCTTCCCTACTCAAAGCACAAATCTCTTGGGAGGAATTGCTAGTTGGAGAGAGGGAGAAAGCTCAAAGTTGGAGGAGTGTTCGAAAGCATTCTTCGTTCTTAAAATTTTTCTTCTTTGATCTTCAACGATGTAGATTTTCTCTTAGGCGAAAACTTAATTAGGTCTCCATATATGTTTCTTTGCATGAGTATTTTGATTCTATGTAAATTTTTCATGATCATATATTTATAATTTATTTTAAGATTTAAAGTTCAATTATGGAGTTTTCATTATCATAACGTGTTTCAATAACGTGGATCACATATAGACCATGATTTGAATACGGTAACCATGCCCGATTTACATCGTTTATGTGTGTTATTTCAAACTTAAATCTTAAATTTTAAAACATGTTCTTACCTTAAGAATACTATTAACAAAGAAATGACTAAGTGAATGAACTCGTAAAGCTATTTTTAATTGTTCAAACAATTATGCTCTAATTTCCATAGAATTTCTATACATGATTGACCCTATATATTTGATTTAAGCTCTATCTGAAAGCTTGACATCTTCTTTCAAACTTCTCTTCATACATGAACATATTATGCAATTGGAAACTTGACATCATTTTTTCAATGTCTTTTCCTTCATTGAAATTCTTTCACAAATGAAAATGTTAGAATATACAAGAATGATTTCCATTCGATTTACGTATTTTCATGTCTCCGAAAAATTGTGTAGCTAGCAAGTTCACCAAGAAGAACCGGTGTCTAAGGCTAGAGATCCACGGGTAAACGCTTTAAGTGGATAAGTGGTTACTTAATTAGGACCTCGTGAATACGAGAGGAGCCTCCCACTGTCCCACCTCTTACCTGCCCAAGTTCTCTTTGGTTTTCTGCTAAATTACACGACTAAGAGAAACTTGATCTAAACTTATTTTACAAGATTTTCCACGAGAGTTGATCGCACCTTGACCGAAAATTTATTCTCTTTATTGTCTTATTGTCCTTAAACATGATGCCTTAAATCATCCTTGAATTTCTCTTATAAACTTCATCCATTCTTCATACTACATGCCTTTTCATCATACTACATATCTTTGGAAATGAAAATTTTACTAGATCTATGCTTTAGCCATAAACTACCATTTAGGAGTGTAGGAGCTAAGTGCCATGCAAGGTAAAGTGCTACGTTATGGGAGCCACCTCTTGAGACCGGAATGGCGCAAAGTGCTACATAATGGGAGTAATCTCTTGAGCTTGTAGGGGCCACCTCTAGAGTCCTCCATAACTAAATGACTAGCTATGCGCTATACTACACTTCTTAAGCTTTTCTTGGAACTCAAATCGGCCATAATTATAAATGAATTATTCTGGAAATTACATGGGACTTTGGTCCACCTGATACTCAATGCCTGGCAAACATGGGTGCCCTGATCTAGTCCTAGGCGAGTAAAGCCTGAAAGTACTTGTGCCCGAGGGAGTTGAATGATCAGGTGTGACATTGCACCAACTGACATGCAAGATTGAACTAGGCAATTCACTTATCACATGCTTGACTCATTACATGCTTATTATCCTATACATGACATTTTTGACCGGAGTGGTTAATATCCTTGTTACATGGCCATATTTACAATTCTATACTTGTTATTGGTCTTCATGCTTACACTTGAGTTCTACAATATCTATTCTTGAAATTCTTGACTTCCTGATCTTGTTCTCTAATTGTCATTTATTTTATTACTTGTTTTATTCGAGAGCATATAGATGATCCAAAATGTTAATTACTTAAAGTGACCTGGTAAAGAGATATAAGTCCTACTGAGCTTTCTGGCTCACCCTGTGTATTGTTGTTAATTTTCAGGAAATCCTGAAGATGACGGGAATGGGCTGGAGTGATGAGAGTGATGATAGTTTTTAATAAGTTTCTTTTCCCAGTCTATCTACTTATAAATGAATGTATCGAGTTTGAATAGTATTGTAAGTCTTTGAAGGATATTTGTTGGAAATGTCAGATTATGAAATAAAGATATGATTTTGTCCATTTGTTGTTCATACTCATCATTTGAGTCTCTTGATCGACCTGCCCGTATAACTGTTCACGCCTTGATAATTCTGCCTTGTTCGGGGCGTGACAGTACCGAACTACTTGCTTGACTTGACTTGCGTGGCCCAGAATGGGCAATGCTTGACTTGCGTGGCCCAGAATGGGCAATACTTGACTTGAGGCCCACATAAGGGCGAAAGTACTTGCTTGCTTGACTTGTGACATTCCACACTTACTCTCTCTCTACTTGCTTGACTTTACTCACGTGACCCGAAAAAGGGTAATTACTTGCTTGAATGAAATGAATGAAATAGCCAATTCCATTACAGTACTTGTTATTACACGAACTTGAGATTACTTGCTTGAATATTGCTTATTATCTTCTTAGAAAGACTCGCTTGAATATCGATTTCTTGGAAAGACTTGTGCAATCACTTGGCAATTACTTGCTAGTTCCTTATTGATACATCTTATTGATATTCATGTGATACTCTCTTCATACAATTCTTGATACTCTTGCTTGATCCAACATGCATCATTATACCGCATGAACTTGTAATTAACTTAAAGATTGTTAGAACTCGAGATGTAATCCCTACTGAGGGATTCGCTCATCCAGTTGCTTCCTAACATTTTTAGGTAATTCGGATAGCGACATCCACTCGAATGAGAATAAGACCGAGTGAAGAGTGCTAGAGTCACCGATCGTCTACCGTCAGCTAGTCGTGTCTTTTGATCTTCTTGAGTCTCCTTTCATATTTTCTAGTTTTGTTTGGTCTAGTCAATTAAATCCTTGTTAAGGCATGTAGCCTAGTATTTGGATTTGAATAAGGAATGTCGTAAATTAGAATTATTACCATTTGGTCAATTGGATAATTGTCATCTTGGACATTGAATAAGTTATGATTTAGATAAATTGCGCACTCTGTCTTTTGTTTTAAAAAAAAATGTATACCGCTCTAATTGAATGGTTCTATATAAGTTGGCCACGACCTCGGGTATCTTCGGCGCTCGGGACGTAACATAGCGGCCCCCAAAGGACCGCCCAAAAGTATGGCGGTCTCTGGTAGGACCGCAACTTTCAATCCGAGCATGAAAACGGCATGAACGGTGGAAAAACTTAATCCACACCCCAATCACCCCCAGATAATGGGGAAACAAAGGGGAATTCATCCCCAACCCTCATAGCATGATTCTACACCCATAGATCGGTCAAAAATCCCGAGAAACGAGAGATCCGACGCTCAACCCCAAAACATGCATTTTCACCCTTCCGGTACAAATACACCCCTCTCGACCTCTCCTCGGCCTAAAAATCACGGGAAATGCGGGAAAGAGGGCAAGGATCCGTCCCCCTACCTCAAGGAAGCTCGTAACCCGCCGGATCACCGACGATCTCCAAATCTAGGCCGAACACGATCTCCACACTCTCGCCGCGAAAATGCCACCGCCACGATCACCTCGCCGCCACCGCCGTGGTCCGCCGTCCATCACCGAAGGAGGAAGGGCACCGTGAACTCTTGGACGGGGGAGGGGGAGCTTGCAACGGTCGGCCGCGGCTCACGGGAGAGAAAAGAGAAGAATAAGAAAGAAGAAAGGAAAAAGAGAAAATAAAAAGGGGTTATTTATAGAAAATCTGAAAAAAAATTGAAAAATTGAAAAAAAAATCATTTTCTTGATCATCGGAACATGCTCGACGCACTGATACCGTCTTGGAGTAGGAGAACACAACGGTTCGCCCTATACAGGGTTCCGAAGGCACGTCGGGGAAAAATACGCGTAAACCACAAAACGCGCTCCGGGACCCCCAAAAGTGATCCGAAACCCACAGATCCAGATCCAAAAAAGATCCAAAAAACCCAGGATATTACAAGATTAGTGCATCGCAATGAGCATGTAAGTATTGTGACAAGGATAGCCATCGATCGGAGAAGTGCTGGTGGAAGTCGGGAGGATGTTTTCGCTACGGGACCAAAGATCACAAGGTGGCGGATTGCCCTGTAGCGACCCAGATCCCGGATACCAGATGTACCCGGTAGAACTACCGAATACACGTGATACCACTTGAAACCCGCGAGGCCTCCCAAGAGCAGGAAAGCTCCGAAGGGAAAAAAGCATGTGTATAGTACATTGAAGCCACAAAGATATAACAGAAGCAATAAAATTTCATTAGATCGGTTTGCTAAAGTAGCAGAAATAAAATTACTTTTTAATTAACAGTTTCAATTAAACAATTATCCACCAGAGTCAAGTCCAAAGCTAAAGACAGTAAGTCTAGCACAGTACAGTCGACAGAAAAGAAAGACGTACCGTAAAGTCGGGGGAAGCCCGATGTAGGTACCAGCTAGCCACAACGACACGCTACGAGCAAGCGCACCAGGAACCACGCGGAAGCAGAACGCACGATGCCACCCCACCTGAAAAGCAGGGGTGAGCCTCGTGTCACTGGCTCAGTAGGGGTCACGCTGATCCCCACTGAAAAATACGTAGTAACACGGAACACAAAACAACAGGAAGAACAGCAGGTGTAGCAAAGCGGGAAAACTCCACTACAAAGCTGTAAAGCTACTCTAGAAGCCATAGAGAACAGACGGGGAGTAGGAGTAGGGAACAAGTAAGAAAGGGGAAGAACCCGCGCCAGACAAGCGGCGGCCGACCTAACATCGGCACCCCAAACTACTCCAAGCAGCGACAGAAGGGTGACTCTGACCTAACAAAGTCAGAAGTTACCGATCTACCAACACGGCACCAGGCCTAAGATGAAGACCTGCAAGGACCGACAAAAGGCCTAGAAAAGACCCACACAGACGACCGACAGACTCGACGACACACCCACGACTAGAAAGTCGTGCACACCACGCTGACCTCGAGTAGGACCACAAGAGGGCTAACTCGAAAAGGTCACGACGCGCAAGAAACGCAAAGAGCAGTGGAGAGCCACGCGTCACAGACGAACGCACCTCCCCACCAGAGCAACGGCCAGTTGCGTCCACAGACGTCTTATGCTGCGCCACGAGTGTCTCGCCTACAATACCGCTGAAGCCACGGTAGAGTCGCAGACCCCCGCACTGAACCAAATAGGAACAACAGCATCAAGTAACCAGTCAGGGTCACGCCCGTCGACGTAAGTCCAAAAGCCCCTGACCACGTGTGCACACACTGGCTCTAGCCTAAGCTAGGTACTCCAGCTAGTTTTCTCCCTCGGTAGGACGCTACCGTTGGCTGGGATCCCACGGAACTAGCTTACAAACCGTATCTCGGGAACACCCCTCCGCCATCCAAGGCGGGTCGGCAACTCAAAGGCCTTAGGGCAACAACAATCGGAGGTGCATAAAACACAAGACTCCGAAACAAGGGCTGTAGTACAAACAGGCAAGGCAACACTGTCGCACGTACTACGAAGCACCAAGGCAGCAAGACAACTACCAACAGACTCAGGACTAGGCAACTAGACCTACCACGTAACGATCCTTGAGTCGGACAACTCGAAGGCAAGATCGTCACAGACAGCGGACCCGGCCGCCAATTGGTCTAATCCTAAGCCACGGGAAATGACGCTCCACAGAACACGACTCACGGAGACCTGAGGAAGCACCGAGGACCCTCAGACACGCTGGACACATAAACCGAGGTAAAGTAGTACCTCGTGGCATCCAGAACTAGTGTCTCGGACTGGACAGAACCGCCAAGACACCCACACAAGGTCGCCTGTCAACCACTGGGTCACCCCGGGTTGACCGGAACCAACAATGACGACTCAACAGTAGGAAAGAGAATCCTACCACAAGCAAGAAGACTCCTGACCACCTCACAACGTAGTCTTAGCCCTCATAGGATGTCAAGAGACATCCACGGGAAAATGGGCAGACCACAAGGGTAAGCCAAGACAGTCAGAAACCAAAACGACAGAAATCGGAGCTCAAAGGCTGTAACGCACCACCCCTAGACCGTTACACGAACGTGACGGTCTAACGCTGGGCCGTTACACACCCACTGTGGCGGTCTATCACAGACGCGCTACAGAAACGTGACGGTCGCCGGGGGAGCCGTCACACACACCACCCTAACCAACTTCTAAAACAGACAAGGCATGTAACGGCCTACACCAGGCGCGTTACACCGCTCTGACGCGCCTGACCTGGGCCATCAGGGCCAACAGACCTCAAACTTAAAACGACAACTCGAACCGCGTAACGCGCTAGACCAGGCGTGTCACACAGCCTAACGTGGCAAAGCAGGCGCGTTAGGGCCAACTGGCTCAAGTCAAATAAATCACTAACCGAAAGGCACGTAACGGTCCCGATCAGACGCGTTACAAACGCCTAACGCATGGGGGCGTGGCCGTTAGAGCCAACGGTACAACCACCCAACTCGGCCAAAACAGCACGTAACAGCCTGGGGCAGGCGCGTTACAACGCTGTGACGCACGGGGACACCACCGTTACACAAATCGACTCAACGGTCAAACACCTAGTCAAACGCAACGTAACGGCCTACACCAGGCGCGTTACTAGACTCTGACGCACTAGGGTAGGCGCGTCAGAGGAACCGCCTTAACCAAAACGCTAAACGACAAAACAGGCGTAACGCATCACACCGGACGCGTCAGAGAGCTGTGACGCGCCTCCCCTGGGCCGTCACACTCCCAAGACCACGAAGAACTAAAAACGCCCAGACGCTGTGACGGTCTATCGTAGGGCCGTCATGGACCTTTGGCGGTCACTGAAACGACCGCTACACCGATCACGGCGGGAAAACAGTGGATTGACCAAATCGAGCCGTTCCATGCCCCATTCACGCCGAAGCATAGGGGAAACAAGAGTAGACGATGAAGAACCACTCTAGGAGGCTAAAAAGCCCACATGCACCCACGAAAACGAGAGATCGGGGCGATTTGGACAAATCGACCCTAAACGAGTCACCGAGGTTCCCGGACTCCTACCGGCCTCGAATGACGACCGATCAATACGAGACTAGCATGTATGGGATCCAGACATCCCAGCGGTCAGTTGGACACTAACCACACCACGAATGGTTGCCGTTTTTCCGGCGAACCCTGAAAATCCAAAAAATCACGGTTTTCACAAAATCGGCCCGATCTCCCCCGATCGAGCAACAAATCATGCACAGAAACAGAGGAAACGTGCAGAACAAGGTGGCGGTCTATCTCCCTACCTCCACCGAAGAAACCGTGCCCCGAAGGGACTAAACCGCGCCGAAAACCACGCCGCGAGCTCAAACACCGGCTTTGAATCCACCGTTCGGGATCGCGCCAGAACCACTCCATCCTCGCCCTATCGTGCACCCAGTCAGCTCCACAGCATCCCCAACACTCGCTCCTAGGTCCTCCGTCTGTAGCTGGAGCCGAGGAAGCTCGAGAGGAGAGAAAACGGGAGAGAGAGACGGCGGCGGCGAAATGAGAAGGGAGGAGAGAGGAAGGAAAAGAAAAAGGAAAAGAAATTAGGAATTTTCCTAATTTTTGAAAAATCCGATTTCTGGCCCTATCTCCGAAAAATACGCAAAAATAGTCGAAACAACCGACTCGAATAGTACATCGTCGCTGCAGCATTCACGAGTCGAGGAACTGACAAATAAACTCACCGTAGGGTTCCGTAACTAGTACGAGAGAAAAACCCACACGGATCGTAAAGCTCAACTCGGAAGCCACAAAGCGAACCGAAACTCACCGAAACAGATTCGAAAGATCCAATAAAGATCCAGCAAGACCTACGAAGGATCCAGAACGTTACAGCCCTCTTCCGAAGGACCAATCCTCGCAAGCCAGAGATCGTATGGGAGCACATAATCAAGGAAGGGTTCAAGTGTTGCGAGGGCCCAAGCCTGCCGTTGAAGGAGTTATAGGAGGTACGCCCTCACCCTAAGCTAGTCCTATTTCGTTAATAGATTTTTGTTGCTAGCTTGATTATATTAGTGGCCAAGGTGTAATCTTGGAGTTGTTTGGGAATTAGGCGGTGTGCCCCACTTTGTTTGGAAAAGAATGTCATGTGAATTTGGAGGACCAAATTCCTTTAGGTGGGGGAGGGTGTAACAACCCATATTTTAATAGGATTAATTAAACGAGTGTAAAGTATAAAGAGTAAATTCAAATAATAGAGTAAATTGAAAATTGTTATAATATATAGTGGGCCAATAATTAACGCTAAATGGGCTTAAAAAGGCTGTATTGATTTCTAAATTCGGAATTTCTAAAACCCCTAGTTTTAATTGTGCTAAATTGATTTAAACTACTACCTAATGGGCTAAAAACCTCAATTACCCTAATCCACTAAGTAAGGTCGAAATCTAGCCTAAACCCTAACCCTAATTTGTACTAGATGGGGTGGTGGAGGCCCTAGATAAAGATAGAATCAGGTTTTTCAGAGTTCTTCCCCATCTAGGTTTCTTTGACCTAATTAGGACTCTTAGATGCTTGAAAGCCTATATAAACAACCCCATAGCCTCTCGATTCGACCCTAGTTCGTGTGTGAAGGTTGCTAGGCGTGAGAGGGGCGTGCTTGGAGGAGGAATCGAGGGCCTTTCCTTGGGCGTTGGTGCGGTCGTCATTCTTCTTCCTCTTCTTCCTGTAGGGCGATCTAAGGTAGGTGATCTCTCGGGCCAAACCTTAAATTAATTGATGGAACATGATTAATAGCATATCTAGTTTATTTCTACATCGTTTCCCCCAATTTTTATCCACTAGATTACATGTATTTTGGGGATTTTAGGCTAGATATCACCGTTTTAGGATTTTCGGTCGGAACGGTTCACTATTTGAGGTCGCGGACGCTACAGAGACTACGTTATTGAACGCGGTCCCCGATAGACCACATCCTTGTTGATCGTGGCTCCTTTACTGACCGTGTTCTATCACGGATTCTCAGAAACCCTATTGTTGTACCAGCATGTCATATGGATGCTATTAGAGTCTGGATGCATGATTTTTGCTTATGCATGACATCGGAACCAACTAAATAACTAGGAAAGCATGAATAAGACAATAATGTCTTAAGTCTTCTTGATCTATGTTTTTCTCTTCCTTTGATCCTATGAACTCATCTAGTCTCTATTGTTCTTAGCATGATAAAAGAGTAGATCAATCCTGTTAACTTGAAATTGACTCATCTCATAGCATAATTGTTATCCCTACATGCTAGTTAATGATTGACCGGTGTTTCAATGAATGCATATTATAGAATGTTTCTATTTAAAGGTTATGTCACTCTGATGACATTGATCTACCGCTACTGATTGGTTTTTGTTCCTTGCTTGAAACCCCAATTCTTGGTGAAGTTAGGTCTCTTCGTCGGATATTCTTTCAATAGGACTAGAACTTCTTCATCAAGGCCTTCGTAAGACTCTGTGAGCCTTGAATTCTCACAAGGACGTCGAGCTGGTTGTACCATAAAATCCTGAAAATCACTGAGAATCTCATCCTACTGGTGTAAAATGGGGTTCAACCGGCCTTTGGACCTATAGAACGATGTTCTGTTGGGTTCTGTTCGTTCTGTTATGAAAGCGGCTTGCAGAGAAATCCCGTTCAGGTTCTGTTTGGAGAAGGCGGTGTATCCATAGATCACTTTTCACTTGAGCTTGTCTATCCTTAACCTGGCCATCCTTTTTACCGCCTTCACCTTATCACGGTGCACCCCCTGACCGCATTTTGTCTAAACGCGGCACTGTTCATGATCGCGTTAAAACCCATTTTTTCTCGATCGATTAACTTCAGTTTCTTAAGTCTGAAAGTTATGATTGTACGACAATTAACCTGTCTATTAATGTGGTCTTGTTCTGTAAATTTGTTCATTCTCGAATCTCCTCGAAGTTGAGATTTTTCTTGATATTTGTTCTATATTGAATCTTCATTCAATTGATATTGTCCCTACATGACTTCTGCATTGCAATATTGTTAATATGGAACATAACTTTTCTTGGACTCATTTGACCATAATTGTTATCTAGAAATAGTCTAGTAAAATTATAAGGACTTTGGGTCCGCAACACACAATGTCAGATAGGACGGAAGTCCACTTATTCTGGTCCATGGGAAAATGCAAGGTGTGACATTACCCCAACTCTATTATTATGATTAGCTAGACATTTTATCTGTTATTCTGATATTATGTTATTATGATATTATGTTAAATCTGATATTCTACTATTCTATTATTCTGCTATCTTGCTTAAATGTTATTGGAATTCTGATATAATAATCTGCCCAATTCTATAGTTATGTTCATCTGGATTATATGTTCGTTGCCTCACACTGTTATCTTGTTCCTTGTTCATTATTGGGATTGTTTCTCTTCCTTTGAGTTTCATATCTTTCCTTGACATTGAAACTCATTATTGATTGTCTCCTCAGATTGATAGATTAGATTTCAAATTGATTTATGATTTTTTGTCATTCATGGCATAACATTTTCTTCACATTGGTAAAATGCTAATAATTTATATTTTATCTGATTATAGAGATGCAATTCTTACAGAGCGTTTTACTCACCGAGTTCTCTTTAACATTTTTCAGATAATAACGAAGATGAAATAAATTCTGGGGGAAGGGCAAGAGTCACTTAGCGTCCTGGATTCTAGAAGACTTTGTCTTTTATTTTTCTTGAGTATAGTATAGAATTAAGAGTTTTATTGAGTTTAAGATTGTGTTTTGAGTCGAGAAATGTAATAAAGAGATTTTGTTATTAATAAATTATGTTTTGTTCAATTTGGTCTCGGTATATTTAATTTTTTTTTGTGTTGATTGGGTTTTGTGTCGTACTGATTTTTATGACTGTTCGTTGTCACGTTTCGAGTAATTAGGGACGTGACATCCATAATTAAATTAAGCAATGTAGGTGTCTCCGGAAATCAGGTTGGTTAGTTCTCGTGACAGAGCAGATAATGGGGTTTCTTGTAGAGATTTTTTGTAAATAGGAAATATTATACGATTTTTTTCTAAAAAATCTTTTTTTTTCATTGTAAAATTGAGAATATTTTGTTTGGATGATCTTAAAAGAATATAAGGTATTTTGTTGATTTTTTGTGATTTCAACTCAGTTGTTCTCCATGGACTGTGAACCAAAAAAAAGATCTTTATATCACATGAGCTAAAGTAATCTCATTTGCACTATCTTGCAGTCAAACAAACATTCAGAAAATACTATAAAATGAAATAATTATAGAATTTCATAATAATTTATGATAAGAGAAATAAGTCTTTAATTAAAATTATTAGAATAAATAAATTAAATTTGATTATCATCAAAATCAAGGAATGATGTGAACATAGTTTATAAACGTTTGAAATACAAGCCAATATTGTTTTCAAAGGACGACGAAACGCCAAAAGATGCTCCCTCCCAAACCCCCCTCATCGGCCGAGGGGCCAGAGACAGCGCCAGGACGGGCGGGTGAGGTGGAGGAGAAGTCGTCACACGGCCTGCGCCAAGTGAACGAAGAAAGTACACGGTCGACATCAGGCCACAACCCCCCCCCCCCCCCGGTCTTCGAATTCAATGATCTCCCAAGAAGATCGTGATATTTCCCAGCTGAAAAGGACGAGGCGCCACGCAGACACGCACGCAAGTAGAGAAGACCCCAGCCGTGCACGTGCAAGGATCCCCAATGACCCCAACGACGGAGACGGAGCGGAGCCGGAGACGCGATCCCGCCATTTTCCGGAGAAAACGGAGGTGCGAAGAGAATGCCAGAAGAGATGTTGGGAGGAAGAGCCGCGTAAGAAAGGGACCGTTCCCTTTTAGCCGCCCCCACTCCTCCTTCCCCAACTCCCTCTCTGCCCCCCCTCCTCCTCTTCCTCCTCGTGCCTCTCCTCTTGTTCTACTGTTCCATGGAATCTGTGCGTTGCTTGAACCAGGGGGTAAAGGTTATCGGGTCCCGCCCACGCCTGCCGGATTCCAGTGTCATCTGGCGGCGCCATCATGGTGGGGGGGATGAAGGGGTCCACGGCAGGAACTCCCCTCTCTTCTTCCCGCCCTTCGCCTTGTCCAGTGACTCCGCAGCGCGTGTCACTTCCTCCTCCTCTGGCCGTCCTCGCTCTCGCATGGGGTAATCCGCTGCCACTGGACGTAGATTACTGGACTGGAATGCGATGGTGTCCGTTTCGGGAATAGAGTTGTGGGAATTCGTGTTGGGATGTGGTTGATGTGTTTCTGTTTACAGTGGCATCAGCTTCTGTTATCTAAATTCTTTTCCTGTTGGATTTCTTAAATTATTAGACCTCACGTGGAGTTACCACGTGAAATTTTCATCAATTTTTGCGGGCGTACATCCTAGTAATTATAGCATGGGGCACTCGAGAAATTTAAGTTCTGCTGCTGGGACTTTGGCTTTGTTATTTGGCATGGTGTAGAAGATAATGATCAGTCCTCTGTTCATTACCGCTGTAGTTTCACATAGCAGGATCGCATCTTGCAACGGGGCAATGAGAGTGTTTATGCATCTCTTTGGATATGTCTGATAAAATTGGGACAGTACAGAGAAGATTAGCATCGCATCTGCGCAAGGATGACACACAAAACTCAAGAGTGTTTATGCTCTCTAGCTGATGCAGAGATCATAATGCTTTTTGTTTTGATAAACCTTGATAGCTGTATAGTCTTGTTGTCACCGAATTGACATGACCACCTAGAAACCAAGTTTACAGATGGGAAATGATAATTAACATATAAAGTAATTCATAATCAAATGTTAGGCAGGATGGTTCTGTTGATGAGAATCAATTCTTGCGACCATCTTAGGTTAATAACTATGAAATCACAGTTTATCACAACATGAGTCACAGTTCTGCTGGATGATCCCCTTCATTAAGAATGTGAGCCATTTGGGCATTGCAAAATTTTACGCTCAACAAAATGGATCCCCATCATTTTAAGAGATGCCATGGTTGATTATGTGTGGATGCGTGAAATGAACTTATGGCCTGTGGAGCTACATCCATCCAAGAATTTAAAGTCAAGGCCAACTAGAGGATTATCAATGGTCTGGGCGGGGCTGAGCCAAACACCAGTCTGGCCCAAGCCCAGTAACAATTCTTTAAGTCTGAGTCTTCTATGGAGAGTCTAAGAATACAACTTCAGCTGGGAAGACAGAAGTCCCAGGCAGCTACTGCATGCAGGGATACGGTGGTCTCGTCAGCATTAAAAAGGAAGTGATCTTACCGAGAGAGCTCCTCTACTTTCCAATTGCCATACTCATATATCTCTCCCATTCTTCTTCCCAAAGAGTCATTCCCTTCACTCTTTCACATAGAGATGAATCTCAGAAACAATTAGATGCTTCACAAACAAAGGGCACTGTAATGCCCTTCCCTTTATGTAGATAAATGGTCTGCAATTTGTGCTTCCTTGTTCCTCTAAATGTCATACAGCCTTAGAAAGGCTCAATAAGAGTGATACTCCACTCTTCATGTTTCTCCAGAAAATGGCATTCTAACTATTGCCAATCTCAACCTGAATGCTGAACCAAAGATACCTACTACTTTCAGGATGCTTGCTCGCAAGTGAGATATTCGAGAAAGAGAGCCAAATACTCAAAGTCTCACCTCTGTTCTAGTAAATTTCAGGCAGCTATAATCCACCCTCCTCCACATCAAGGCCTTGACAGTCAATTATTGAGGAGCAACAATTTAAAGACACTCAAGTGTCTAAGACCTATACCTTTCCAATCTTTTGCCATGGCTATCTTTCCTGATATAAAATATGGCGCACCCGCTCCAGAACATCATTTTCCAATCTACTTGTACTTGTCATTCTTCTTTCTCTTTTGGAGGAAGGATAATGAAAGAAAATAGATCTTCATCTAGGGATAAGGCTTATGAATTCATGACGATGAATTCAAAGCTAAATGTTTTTGGGTCTAGCTTTTATGCAGGGAAGTTTTTATATAGTTAATGATCTTCAATTGCCTCTTTGCAGCGAGTCTAATATTTGAATGTTATCTTATGCTGTTTGAGGTAGAATGTTATCCTGAAATTGCTGAATTATCTGGTCAAGTTGAGGTATGCATTCTGTAATGCTATCTCATTTTTTTAATCTTGATCTCGGACCCATGATTTATGGTATATCTTTTATTCGTAAAATTTTCTTTCTGAAATGCTATTGGGCCATGTTGGTTTTTTGTTGCCATTCCATAATCATGTTTGTTCTCATCTATCATGCCATACGAACCTTGTAGTCCTATGTTATTATGTGCTTTACTCTATTAATTATCTTACAGATTATTATCCCTTCTTGTCTCAATTGACAGGCTGAAATTGAGCAAAACTCTGGGTAGTTATTGCAGCCATAAGATGTATAGCAAGGCATGACACATTCTTTCCCCCTTCACATTGTCTTTCCTTTTTTCTGCTGAAAATCCTGGACCCTGTGGTAACAGTCCATTTGTCGATATAGGCTAAACGATGCGATCCAGCCAGGCGCAATGTCCCAGGTGCTTATGATAACCGTGCCAATGATACAATCCTTCAGGTACTTTGCATGGACTGATAATTTTCTTAACCTGAAATTCAACAGCATCCACAGTAAAAAAGGTCATTCTGAAAAGTCATTCAAGGAATCCTTCGTGCCTTAGAGTAATTCCTTCATGGGTTAAAGTTTTTTAAAGTTTCTTATGTTGTGCTGGTGGAGCATTGTTGAGCCCATTATTTTTCTTGAGCCAGTCAAGATAAATAAAAATTAAATCGGTCCGGTAACAATAGGTAAATAGCATAAAGCTAACACTGTCACTCTAGTGGGCCGTTTATGAACCTTGGGAGCCCCGTTAGATGTCCTGCCATTTTCTCGAATGAATTGAGATATTTGGAATTAATTCAGTCCGATGACGACCGATAAATGACATAAAACCTAGCGTTGTCATAATTCCGGACAAATTCTAAGTCTCGGAAACTCCCGCCGGATGTCCGTCATTAAGGGAAAATCCCTCGCAGCAAGTAAACAATTAGATGAGAATCTTCGTCACACTTGCGGGGTGTCCGGCATGTGTGGAGAAGATAGTCCAACAGGATTGAAGCTTTCTCCCATGACAAACAACGCAGACGGAGCAAGAAAGACAAGCACAAAGCACAAAGCACAAAGGAGAAGTCGCTTTCTCTTCTCTTGGTGGCAAAGCACAAAAACCAAGGGAAAAAATAAAAAATGGGGGCCTTTTATGGAGGCCGCCCTCCTTCTCCCCACTCCCGGCCTAGTAGGACTGGGTAGGTCCCATGGGGGACCTACCTGGTCTGGATAGGTCCCCATCGGATCTATTCGGTCCGGATAGGCCCCACAGGCCTACCGGGCCCCGGGGGGGGTCGTTCCGCGAGCCAACCGGCTATGCGGATTAGATGGGCCCTCAAAGGGACTTATCTTGTCCCTATCTGGTCCCAAGTGGCCTCTAACTTCTATAAAAGCCCCTGTGGTCCCCACTTGAACACACGAATTCCGAGATGCATCGCAGCACATTTGGAGACATGCCTCTGAACACTTGGAGCAATTGTTCTTTGGTTTTTTGTGAAGGCCCACATAGGGGTATGGTTTCTAAATACCCTTGTGTTTTGCATTTATGTCCCCTAGGGGCTTTATGATGTAATTTTCTATTTAATTTGAAGAATATTGTAATTTTATGAACTAATCAGAAATTACGAAAATAACCCCAAAATTACAAGAAAACCCCCCACAATGCCCTATAATTGTAGAAATATTCTTTTTTAATTTTTTTCCGTGTTTATACTTGCATGCTAATGTGTTTTTATCTTATCCTCGTGATAATCCTATCTCAGGCATTTAGGAGTTAGCTACAGGAGCAGTAGGACCATACTCTGGTCCATAATGGCTTTAAATTGACACACTGGTTTGTTGTGCATGTCTTCTTTTCTATTCTATCAAGTAAGAGCTAATGTACACCTTGTTCATATTAGAGTTTTTGCGTGATTAAAAACCTTCCTCATTGTTCCCTCACTATGTGTCACTGTTCACTCACGGTGTGTTACCGTTGTGTGATAACGACGCTCGTGTGATTCACAGCGTCCATCACAGACGCATCTTTCACTGCCGCGTTTTGAGAAAACAATGTTCACGTGATTCATAGACGAAGACGTCTGTTGCGAACTGAGAGAGGTGTCCATCACGGGCACGCCTCTCCACCGCTGTTGAAGCCTATAAATTCGAGCTTCCTTTTTGCTGCTACACATTTTGCTCTTCCTGGACGTTCTTCCTTCATTTTTCTTTCTTCTCTGTTGAGTCCTTGCAAGCTAAATTGAGATTCACAAAGTTCTCTTCGAGGACGTGTCGACGAGAGAAAGGGGATCGCCTACCCGAGAGTCGTCGTATCTCTAGAAGGCCATTGCCGTGAGATCCGCACGTCGGGTGACAATAAAACTCTTAGTTCTAGCGACTACGCATTTCGACCCAACATGCTATACTTCTAACTTCATTTATTTCTATTTGATTTTTGTTGTTTTATTAGTTTCAATAATAGAAAACTATCATTCTAAGAGTTCTATTACTTATTATATTGTTGAAAATTAATTTCGAGTCAAAATTAAACTTAAAGTCGCGACTGGGGTCTTGGACACATTTTAAGAATGCGGTTGGTCAACTGGATGCATTTCATAGAAACGTGTCCGACCAGA
Source organism: Amorphophallus konjac (assembly GCA_022559845.1). NCBI lineage: Eukaryota > Viridiplantae > Streptophyta > Magnoliopsida > Alismatales > Araceae > Amorphophallus > Amorphophallus konjac. The sequence goes on along the minus strand of CM040119.1, from coordinate 172,559,568 downwards.
GTGACTCGTTCTACGGGACATTAAAATAATATTGATGAAATGCGTCCACACAACTGGACGCGTTAAAATCGCGACTGGATTACTTGACGCGTTTTAAGAACGCGATTGGACAACAAGGCGCGTTTAGATAGAAACGCGTCCGACCTGATTGATGCGTTCAAGCGACAATAAAATAATGTTTCTTAAACGGATCTCTCCGCTTGGACGCGTTTCAAAGAAACACACCCACTCATCTAGCCGCGTTCAAATATGAATTGGTGCCGAAGAAGGAAAACGCCATTCTTAATTTGTGTCTAACCATTTAGACGCGTTTTAAATTATTTCTGGTAAAGAAAAAAGAAATTCTTAAACGTGTCTACGTTATAGGATGGTTTAGAAAGAAAAACATCCCGCCACCTTGCCGTGTTCAAAATTTAATTTGCGCCTAAGAGAGAAGGTGCTATTTTAAATTTGGTTCTACCTACCTAGCCTTGTTCCAAACTATTTTTGCTTAAAAAAAAGGAACACAGTCGTATGGTACGACGCGTTTCACTATAAACGCGCCCACATTGTCGACCGCGTGCAAGATTTAATTGGCGTATAATAAACTGACACTATTTTTAATTAGTGCATTATCAGATAAAAAAGGGAATTTTTCTAAACATGTCTAGTTCTTTCGATGCGTTCTACCTAAGCGTGTCACAGATCACTGCCACATTTCAAATGCGATTCAAGAACGCGGTTGTCTTCCTGAACGTGTTCTTTCAGGAACGCGCCATGCTTCTTGGACGCATTCTGACAGGAACATGCCCTGTCTTCTGGACGCGTTCAAGATTCGCGTCTAACTGGCTAGACACGTTTCAGACCTTCTCTGTCAAAAGTTATTCCCGTTCCAGTAGTGATTCTTTGTTTTCAGAAAAATCCTAGTTTCTATTTTCAGAAAGTGAAATATTGAAATAAAAAATATATATTCTGTTTTTGTTATTTCTAAAATTATATTTCTGTTTCAAATAATGTATGTTTACAGAATATAAAAGTCTGAATTCAATTTACAGAACATAGCTATTTCTGTTTTTCAGAAAATACAATTCTGAAAATCATTTCTGCTTGAAATAATTTCTGTTTACAGTAAATTGATTTCTGAAAATTTGCTGCTATTTACAGAAAAATAAAATATTCCTGATTTTTCAGAAAATTCATGAATTTGTTACTGTTTAAACAAATTATTTCTGTTTTCAGAAAATCAGAAAATTCTTAAGATTGTTTCTGCTCAAAAAAATTATTTCTCTTTTCAGAAAATTAAATTATGAAAATTATTTCTGTTTACAGAAAAATTGTTGCTTCTATTTTCTGAAAATAAAATTTTGTAAAGTGTTAATTTTCATTACTTTACATACACTAATTAATTCTGTTTGCTGAAAAAACAGCCCGAAAATTACTATTTGCTGAAAAGAAAATTTTATTGTTATTCTCTACTATTATTAAGCTGTTATTAAGTTGTGGCTTATTAGTTACTTTGTGAGAACTGATTATTTGTTAATTTTATATATTCAAGTGTGTTGACAAAAATCCAAAACACTTCATTTTTAGATTATTTTACCCCACAAATTTATCTCAAATGGGCAACTTAATAACCAAGGAAACCCTTAGTGTCAAACTGGAAAGATTTGATGGAGGAAACTTTAAGAGGTGGCAAAACCAAATGCGATTTTGGCTAACTATGCTCGGACTTATCTCGGCCATTAGCGAGAGCACCACCGAGAGTCGTGACTCGTGAGTCGAGATCCTCCCAAAACGCCACCCGACGAGTTCAAACTCGTGGATCCCGTGCTCAAACTGAACCCAAGTCATCCACCTCCATAAACCCGAAGAAATAGATTATCATTGTCTCCATAGAATATTAGGTGCCTTATCCGACAATCTCTATGACCTATACTATAACTTCAAGAGTGCTAGTGAACTATGAGATGCCTTAGAGGCCAAATATGGGCTTGATGATGCTGGCGTTAAACGTTTCAAGGTCTCGGACTTTAACAAATTTAAGTTTGTAGACAACAAACTCATGATTGATCAAATACACGATTTTGAGGGTATTGTCCATGAACTAAGAGCCATAAGATCCTAGTTAGATGAATCCTTCCAAGTAGCCTGTCTGTTAGACAAGTTTCCCCCTTCTTGGTCTGATTTTACTAAAACACTTAGCCACACTTAAGGTAACCTCACTCTATCTTAAGTGTTTGGTGCAATTAGAGTTGAAGAACAACATAGAGTTAGAGAGGCCTCCACTCAAAATGTTGACCCTTCACGGCATTCACCATGCTCTCGACATCAGGTGGAACCTCATCAGTGGGTCCCTCCTAGTGAAGTAGGGATATAAATTAATTTTGAATCAAATAAAATTGTAATAATTAAATGCCTATCCTTCATTGGAAAATGATTTATGTGTGATGGCCTTTTCAAATTGAATGTGTGTACACCTTCTTTGAATGAACAATCGTTTGTTTTAAATGTTGAATCATCTTCTACATGGCATTCAAGATTGGGGCATTGCCGCAAAATCTGCACGTCGGATGGCAATGGAACTCTTAGTTATAGTGGCTACGTGCTTCGACCCAACAGGCTATGCTTCTAACTTCATTTATTTCTAATTGATTGTTGTTGTTTTATTAGTTTCAGTAATATAAAACCATAAATTCACTCCTACTATCTTTCTTTGTTTGAGTCTTCATCTTACTTTTTAGACTTCCCTCGGAACTGTTCAGTGTTGAAAGTCCTTCCTCTCTCAATTTCTTTTTCTGGACTATGGCACATTCATGAAGTTAATGCTTCGACTTGAAAAAAACATAATTAATTACCAAATAAATCTAACTTACTTTGGGTTCTTGGAATTCTGAAAAAATTTCAACTTGTCAAATGAATTTCATCTCTTGGACAAATTTTGCTTTTGACTCTTAAAAAATTGGTAAAAACTGGGAAACACGATTGACACCTGCCTTTGTAGTCCAAGGCGAGAGGCGCCCAAGGTGATGAAGTGGTCACCTTAGCCTCAAATGCCTAGGTGATGGTCTAAGCATTTGAGGTGATATTTTTTAAATATATTAAATAAATTAGCTATGTATAAATATCATTAAATATGTCAACTACGTGTATATAAAATCAATAAGATAGTTTATCCATTTAGAAGTGAGAAATAAATTAAGAACTTAAAAAATTCACATAAAATTGGACACCTAAATATTCAATAAAATAGCTATATTTATACATGGACATGTGCTAATTGTTGAAGGAGTATGTGGAGGCTAATCTACCTTTGGCCCAGCCTTGCATCGTGGATCGACCTATGCAGTCAGGTCGCAGGGGGGTGGGGTGTCAATGGTGTTAGTAATGTCCCCTTGTTGGGGGGTGGAAGGGGGGTGGGACAACTGTATGATCTGGCAGGCCCAGATATGTGTGTGTCTGCATGTTTTTTTTTTTTGTGAAATGTGAATGGAACCACAATTTTATCAAATGGGAAAGGGAAAGCGGTTGTATAGGTATTGTGTGATTGAGCTCTTAAAAAAAGGAACAAGTCCTTTTCATGAAAAATAGGTCTTCGTCAAGATGATGCGACATCCATAACTGTCCAGATAGTGCAAAATGGAGAAAAGTGACCCTTCTTATTTCAAAGTCCTTGCTCACTCGTTCACTGTGTAGCCAACAAGATGGACTGCACTATCAGCTGAGCCCAAGCCCCCTCTTGTCAGTGGGTGCAATATGCAAGTGGTTGACTGCTTTTGTTTTGTGAATTAACGATACTCATCTCATTTGCTATGTCAATCCAGTGGTTGAACTATGAACCCATCACTCAGTCAACACCTCCCTTCTCTTCTGTAAATCTCAAGAGTGCGGTTACTGCCGCCTGATGGTGCTGATGATTTGCATGGACATTATCTGATGACACTTGCTCTACGACCGCAAGTTATATTCATGATATGTTTCTTGACATTTTCATTGGATCCAATAAGAGTCGGTTACATTAGGTCAGTGATGATTTCATCAGCATTTGTGCTCACAGTAATTGACTTCCTATCTATTTATTGTAAGAAAGGTGCCTTATTTCATACTTATCCTTTCTGTGTGTTGTTGGCTGTCCTCTCACCTTTCTTGAGAACAAAGTAGAATCCTGCATCTTTACCATAATGATACATGACGGAGTCATATGTAATTGCTTGCTTAGATTTCTGGATAAGGTTTGATGTTTCCATGATTGCTCAAAAGTCAAAATAGACCTTGTTTAGACTTTCAAATGATTCTAATTTGTGAGTGGGGTCTTCAAGAATCATGGTTGGCAGTTTCGGCCGAAACCGATACGTTTCGGCCGAAACGTATCGGTTTCGGCCGGTACCGATCCGAAACCGGACCAAAACACTGTAGCAGGTCCGAAACAATTAAAAAAATATTATTTAAATAGTTTCGGACGAAACTGGTCAGTTTCGGTCCGAAACTGGTGAGTTTCGGTCCGAAACTGGTCAGTTTCGGTCCGAAACTGGTCAGGATTATTAATTTTAAAATTTTTTAACTGGTTTCATCCGGTTTCGGCCGAAACCGAAACCGATACCGAAACCGAGTCGTATCGGTTTCGGACCCGGCCGAAACCGAGTCCGAAACCGACACTGCCATCCTTGTCAAGAATAGCCCAAGTCTGATGTGCGATCAAGATGCCTACAAGTCTTGGTTTCACGACTTTGATATCTTTGACAGCACAACCTTTTTCTTTATTGCAGTGTTAGTTTCTCCATTTAGCAGCCTTGCAACTAATTCATAAACTTAGGGATGTACTAAAGCATGTTAAACTGTGGTAAAGGCCATTTTCCTTTCCAAGTTATTCAGCATGGCACAACATTGTGAGGCAGATCCAACGTTGGCACATATTCTTGCTGTAACTCTCTAATGCCTTTTATCAGGACCAGGTTGAATCTATATCTGAGATAAAGCCGTTGGTAAAGATCTCTCCTGGGACTGCTTTTCCACTTGGAGCATCAGTAGTGGAGAATGGAATCAACTTTGCTCTATTCTCACAACATGCTTCCTCTGTCGTCCTTTGTTTGTCAAACCTGGAAAGGTATTGAGCTAGCATCCCCCAACCTCCTGATCCCCAAAAGCAGGAAAGGTAATTGGCCATATGTAGAACATCACTAAATATTATTATGTGTGACTCATTGGTCAAGTTGTCAATTTTATATGTCTATCATTTGTCTTTATGAACTCTTTTTTCTTCTTTCTATGGCCTATTTTCTCATGCAAAATGTCCAAATTATGCATGTTGTGTTTGGATTATTCATGTATCCTTACATTCATTTTTTTCTTTCTTTTAAGATGTTATCTATCTGTCATGAAATATTAAGGAACCTATTTAAGCAAACATTTAAGTGTTCATTCTGTGTTTGGATTATTCATTAAAAATGGTATCTAAATTGCCATAGTAACATTTTCATGCCTATAGAAAATGTCCAAACTACATATCTATCATGTGTCCTTACATTCTTTTTTTTCTTTCTTTTAGGATGTTCTCTTTCCTTCATGAAATGTTAAGAAACCTATTTAAACAAACACTAAATTATTCATTCTGTGTTTGGATTATTCAACTAAAATGGTACCTAAATTATCGTAGTAACATTTTCTTTGCCCTCCCCCAAAAGCTCTAAGGTAAAATCCAGGGGATAATGATACTATAAGAATCCAAAATTTTCACATCAAGTTTTATTTTGTTCAAAAGATATAGCAGGTATGATATAAAATGGGGAATAATTTATTGATAGACATCATGCTAGAGTATTTACAAATTTATTGATAGACATCATGATAGAGTATTTAACTGAATGTAAAATTTTAAAATTAGTCGAGGCTACGTAGCTAGTGAGATGTTGCTCCCACTTTTATGGCTTACTAGTTTCTTTTTTTGCATTGACAATCAAATATGTCAGTTTCCCATCCTAGTCAAGCAGTTTGGTCATGAACTTATATTATGGACTGGTTTTAGCAGGTCAAGTTTAAATCTCTTCTAACTTTTATGACTGATATAAAGTTGAACTCTCATAGATATGCTTGGGATCTTGTGCATGAACACAGGATAAAGTGATAAACTGATGCGAGATTTTCCTTTTCCCTCTTGAAGTGATCAACAGGAGAAGGAAAGAAAGAATTGCCTGAAGGACAAACAGGGAGAGAAACAATGAAGTAGGGAAACCTCCTATAGACTGATCTGCACTGCAGAACCGGGAAAGTCCAAATGAATAGGAATCCGTCTCAAGGATTCTGAACCCTAGCTGAAGCATGGAGTCATGTGCATGGGATATGCAGCATAACTAGTATACTTAAGTTGAACAACAACTATTAGAAGCTGATCTAGTGTCTGTATATTGCATCCAACATGCTCACAAATTCCACCCAACAGCGATCAGCTCTATTTATGATTTTTTCTGGAACTTTCTTCAAACTATAGAAAGGATCTGAGGTGTGGTGTTCCAGAGTTTTGAGTTTCGTGATGTGTGAGCAGTGAACCACATTGTTAGTAACAACGGGTTGGATGACATTGGTATAGATACACGATATTCTTTTGTTGGTTGGTGCAATTATGAGATTTCATAGTTAGGAGTTGAAATACAATACAAGTGTGTAGGAAAGCACAAATACTAGTTGGGGGACTGTTAGAAGTTTTTCTACTTGGTTATGCAATTTTCTCTTTACAACAAATTTTTAATACAGAAATGGTGATATACTAGATATAGATCTATTGAAATATTTTACCCCTTTTATCAACACTACTTTATGTGCTAGCACTATCAGTGGTAATGCTTGCTGGCCTCGATAGATGTCATAAATCCTTCCTTAATTTTATGCCCGCCAAAATGTCTACATGCTGTCCTTACTTTGGTCCTGTTTTATCACATCACATTTTTCAATTTTTGTGAAATACATGCTCTTTCAATATAGGTATCCTGTGGTGACCCCAATTCCAATGATGAGAGACATATTAGAGTCATCACTAGAGGAATATGGTACTGGGTTTGGGGGCCTTTAGAAGTTGTCACAGAGAAAAACCATAACAAAAAAATGCACATGTGACCCATGCATTTAGTACAACAGTAAATAAAAGACTATCATTATAAACTAACAAGTTATATAAATACAAATACATAGCATTTATTTTCTACTGCATGCATATCTCAAAAACAAAGTACAACTAAAAGGCAACGATTTCACCCCATACCAAAAACAACATGAAGTGGGGACTGTCAAAAATCTTCTGAAAGTCAGAGCTTTTATGTGGTTAGCTTTTCAGCATGGATCGGTTACGAAGCTCTACTAGAGGGAGGAAATGGGATGCTGCTTGTAAAACTGTCTGTTTTTTGTGTGGAATACACGAGGACATTAATCTTCTGTTTGTGGCATGCCCAACTAACCAAGATTTTTGGAGGGCTTTTGGGGTGTTAGCAAATTTTCCTTGCAATTTTGATTCTTCAGAGGAGGTGTGGCACTCTTTCAAAGCACGTAGATTACACCTGGGAAAATGCTGTTGCTCTGAGCTTCCGTTCATTATTCCACATGCTATTTGCTGGAGTATTTGGAAGGAGTGCAATGCAATCATTTCTGTGGCAGCAAACCTTATATTGAAGATGTTTATTTCAAGGTGTTTGATTATCTCTATCACTGAAGTAGATATGTTCTCCAAATTTCTGTGGAGGATTGGAAGAGGGAACTTTTTGCTGTTTCTATTCATTATTTGTTCTGATGTAGTTATCTCTTCTTATTAAGGGAAGAGCAAGCTCTTTTCTCTCTTCCTTTTTAGAATGTATCACGTCTTTGTATTATAATAAACTTGGCGGTGCAGTCCACCCTTTCTTCACATGGAAAAAAAAAGAAAAACCACTCTGTAAAAGAGTTGCTGACTGGAGTATGATGGTGATGAACCATTCCTCGCTATGCTAAGCTCCTTCAACTTAGACTTCTGCGGCACTACAACCCAGCCAAATGAAAAGCAGCAGAAGAAAATGTGGCATTGTGTTGTTGACCTATAGGGCTATATATGGCACTACTACAAGTCAAGTAAACCAAGAAAGGAATTAAATTACAATGAGATAATAAACTTCAATTTATTAAAAAAACAACAATGGTAATGAAGATTGTGGAAGGGAATGTGCTAGCCTGAGGGCTGCAGTTTGTTGACTTCTTCTACACATTATGCAAGATGACATGTACAAAATAAATACTAACAAGTGCCATCACTAAACTGAGGATCCTGTGTGTGTGTGACTGAGAGTATACACACACACACACACACACACACACACACACACATATATATATATATATATATGGGAAATGTTCACATGGGGCCGGCCCCGGCCGGCCCCATGGCAATTTACCATGGGGTCGGGATCTGAGCCGTTAAATGCATGAGGCCGGCATATAGGGAGATCATGTCCCATGCATTTAAGGACCCAGATTCTGGCACCATGGTAATTTGCCATGGGGCCGGCACCATGTGAACATCTCCCTATATATATATATATATGTATGTATGTATGTATGCATTATATAGTCCCCTGTTGCCTCCCGTGTAAAGAGATTAAGAGATGATAGTTGGGGGAGCACGGTGGGCCCACCACAATCTAAGGATATGTGTGTGTGAGAGAGAGAGGCACTGTGGCCCTTGTTGCGGGGCATGTGGGCACTGTAGTCTTCCAGCACCTGTGGAGGGAGGGTGGCAGATGATGGTGCCGGAAGACTGAGGTTATTGATGCCATTGGATGACAATGGTGATGTGGCAGACGATGGAGGGATGGCGGTGATGTGGGTGAACAATTATGGCAGTTGATGGACGGATGGCAGCAGAGGATGATGTGAAATAATGGTGGTAATGTGATAGACGATGACGGCAGAGAAACCCTGTCTGGTGGTCGGGAGAGGTGAGCAAGGTTGGGGAGATGGGTAGAGGTCGATTGGGCTTGGGCAGGGGTGGGGGGGTGTTTTAAATAGGATCATGTTTAAAACCTAGACTGGGCTAGGCGGGCCCAAAGTGGCTAAGCAGGCTGCTTTGCCCACTTTTCTGGCCTAGTGGAAAGGTGGGTTGGTGCTTGGGCCTCTTATATCTGCCCAATCAATACACAACCTGAGTGACCCATTCTTCTTTCTAACAAATAATACCGGCACACCCCAAGGTGACACACTGGGACGGATAAAGCCTTTGTCTAATAGCTCCTGCAACTGCTTCTTCAATTCAGCTAACTTTGCTGGGGCCAACTTATACGGGGCTACAGAAATGGGCAAAGTCAAAGTCCCCGGCAGAAGTTCAATAGTAAATTCCACCTCCCGTTGAGGGGGTAAACCTTGAAGATCTTCGGGGAAAACATCCGAAAATTTTATAATGACATCAATGTCGGCCAAGGACCTCTTACAATCCTCCGGAGGGATAGTCACTACACTAGCTAAATAGCATTGGCACCCACTTCTGATCCACTTCATGGCCTTGATGGTTGACACTAAAAGCTTCCTAGAATGACGTCTTGGGCATTGGTAATAGAACATTTGCTCCTTGGGCCTCAGAAAAATAACCTTCTTCCCCCGACAGTCTAAAATGGCATAGTTCTAATCCAACTAGTCCATTCCCAAAATAACATCAAAATTTGTCATCTCTAATAAATATACATAGGCTGGCATGATATTTCCTTCAATCAGTACATCAACTCTAGGGATGACATTTGAGGTTCTAGCTATCTCTTCTGATGGAGTGCAGATGGACATATTCTCAATCTTTACAGTCCGCCTATCTTGTAACAACTCAGCAAATTGCTTGGAAATAAAAGAATGCGTGGCACCTGGATTAAATAGAACTCTAGCATGCAGGTTCAACATGAATAGTATCTTCAGCCACTGCATTCGTGTCTTGAGTCTCCTCCCTGGTCAGCACAAACAGCTGGGCCTGGCCTGTCTGTTGGGGTCGGGGTGGCTGCTGCTGCCTCGACTGCTGCTGTTGTCTCAGCTGCTGCTATTGTGGACAGTTCCTCCTAATATGCCTCGGTTGCCTGCAGTCAAAGCATCTGATCTCATCTCTCTTAGCAGGTGAAACTGCCCTCGAAAAAGCCATCCTTTTTTCTTTTTTTCTTCATGGTAGAGTGAGGATTGCTTCTCTTCGCCCTGCTCATCATCTGCTTCTCTCTGAATTCCTCATGTTCGGCTTCCACAATGAAGGTCGTCCTTAATGCAGCGGCCATGGGCTGAGGGTCCAACACTGCCACTTTGCCTCTCCTCAATCCTCTGACGAACTTCTTCACTCTACTAAGCTTATCTGCACATATATGAGGGCATACTTCTCCAATTCTATAAATTTAGCTTCATAGTCTGCCACAGACGAATCCCCTTGAACCAGATTCATAAATTCCACCTCCTTACGGTCTCTAACATGTTGCGGCAGGTACTTAGCATAGAACACTTCCAAGAACTCCTCCTAACTGATCTCATTATTTCAGCCTCGGAAGGTGGTTCTGAGCATAGACATCTACCACTCATCTGCCCGCTCCTTGAGCATGAACGTAGCCAGCAGCACCTTGTCCCACTCTGCACACCTGATTGCTTTGAAGATCTTCTCGATCTCCCTAGTCCAACTTTCCACAACTGCTGGTTGGTTCTTCCCCTTAAAGGAAGGCAGACTCATCTTCTTAAAATTTTTCATTAGCTTTGCCCCTGCTGTCCTGCCTTGCTGTTCTTCCACTCGAGCCTGCAATTGGGCCTGCATTAAGGCTTGGGTCTGGGCTTGTGTCTGTATGGCCTGCACCAACCCTTGGAAGACTTGCATGAATCCTCCCAGATCTACCGGTGGCACGCCCGGTGTAGTCATGACCTCCTGCCCTCTGGATGACTGTCCAACTTGGGCTACTCCCCCATCTACACTATCGGAGGTCCCCTCTGAAGTAGCCTGCTCTCCTTGGGAAGGGTCCATCGCTCCTCTTCCACACTCTGCTTTCTCCTGCAAGGGAGAATTTACCCATATTAGACTACCTCACACTAAGTCTAACACTCCTCACATACACACCTAAAATCTCAAGATATGGTGTACAAATCCAATGGCTGCAGGTCAAACCCAAAACTCACAACCTTGCTCTGATACCATCTGTGGCGCCCCCTTCCCGGGTCACTCAGACTCAATTAATCGTTGTGAGCTTGGCTGTCCCGCGGGCTCTTACGGCCATACCATTGTTAATTTCCATACACACAACCATATCACATTCATAATTAAAGGCATAAACGGGCATAACCCACAACACATAGCTTTCACTAAAACTCAACCTCAAAAGTTTTGATTTCATTACAGAACCAAAGCATTCAGCCCATATACACCCCCATAAAAGAAAAACCTCCCAAGATCTACAATCAGACCTCAATCTGATCTCAATCTGATCAACATTGTCTAAGTACACCGCTTACAAAAGGCCCCCATGACCATAATGAAAATTACACCTTAAGAGCTTCTATGTGACTGCAACAATCTCCCCCCAAGCTCTCTTCTTAAGGCTCCTTCTCAAGGGGTGAAAGGGCCAGTCGCCTAATCTCCTGAATATTTTAAACCACAGGCGTGAGTCCTAGACTCAGTAGGCATAGGACAAAACCAGACAGATGCATACCATATAATAAATTTTCACAAGAACTGAAGGCTTCCATGCATAACATATAAATATAAACACCCACATTTTCTGTAGCCGTTCTAACATATACATATAAATCAAGAGAGCAAATACAAAAATAACTCCATTATCTTGGTTTTCAGAATTTCAAGAGGTTTGCAGGTTGGTTTCCTTAAGATCACTCGGCTACAAGTAGCCATTCATTTACTCCGGCCTCACACACAATTCAATCGTTCCATTTACACCATTTAAAACCCCACCTACATGAAAATTTGGGAATCATTTAACCTACATTGTTGGACATGCATCTAATCCACGACACAAGGAGTTAAAAACCCACTGCGACACAGAGGCGCGGGCTAGGCCACGGATGGCCCAACGCATGAACCCACACTCTTGATCAACTGTACAAGATCGGGGGCCCTACCCCACCTTCCACCAGATCATCGTCCGGTCTGGCTTCCAGATTTATAGTCCGTCTGTCCTCGGACGAGGGTCACCCCAGGTAGACGCTTACCCGGTGCCCTGCCCTCCTTACGGTGGCACTGTCCATGTGTTGCATTTTATTGTATCATCTTCACTTTTCATTCATTTGAACAATCTTACATGCACAATGTGGAATCATGAATATTACGACTAAGGCTCACAACAAATCAGAAAAGAAACAAATATAGTATGCAGGTCGTAATACACTGTTAGTTGCAGTTTTTAGGTTCTACCATGCATGATCGCTACCCTGTTTACAAGCACATTCAGTTTTTGAATATCAAAATAGATTCAAAATAAAAAAGACTAACAAATGGCATATGTTAGGTCTTGAACTAATGCCTACCTGTGGCAACAAGTCCTATTGCGGCGGGTTCCTGCTCTCCCCGCACTGCTGCCACCTAGAACAGCCTCTTATGGCCTTCTTCCTATTCTAGAAGGACCGACTGCCCTTTCAGAACCTTCCTCCTCCTGCTGCACCTGCAAATCTTTCTTCTTAACTCCTCTGCGGCCTCTTCTCCTTCACTTTTGCTCTCACGGTCCTCTTCTCGGCTCCGCCTTGCTAGGGACGCAGGGGACTACACGTCAGGCTCTGCTAAGGATGCAAAGGCTCAACTGAGGATGCAATGGGGCGTCCATAGGGGTTCTCAGGACTTAAATAGGCAACCCTCCAGCCTATCTAGTGGAAATATCATCAAATTCTGTTTTATTTTATTTTCCTAGACGGTCTGCTACCTGCCCCAACTGCCAACACTCTGACAGACACCCCTGCCATTCCCTGGTTGACTCCTGGTAGATAGGACTGTCCTTTCTTATTGACTTCTGGCAGAAATACTTGAGTAGCTTAAGAAAATATCCAAGTGCTTTATAGGCGCCAAAACTTCAAAAGAAATCACATAGTCGCAAAAAACCCCTTCTTAGGTGCATGAAAAACACCTTAGGCGCATGTTCTTTCACTTAGGCGCTGTTTAAATCACTTGGGCGCAGTTAAAGGGCTAAAGACCCACATAGGCACTATTAAATGGGGCTTAAGCTCACATAGGTGCTAAACCTATGAGCCAAGGTGACTTAGGTGCTAAAAAGAAAGAAAAATATTAACATAGTCGCCTAAAATTAACATAGGCGCTCATCGGCGCGACTTAGGCGCACTGTAGCGCCTATCTCAAACTTAAAACCCATCGGCTATCTCAACATCAAATAGCGCCTATCCACTGGCTATCTCACTTTAGAACGCCTATCTCATAAACCCTATGACCATCTCATCGCCTAACGCCTATCTTATTAAACCTACTTCGCCTATCACATCAACGTCTAACTTCTAATGCCAGCGCCTATCTCATTTAGCTCCTTATTCATCGACTATCTCAACTTTCCTAAATTTAACTTCACCTATCCCACACTTAGGCGATATTTCCTCGCCTATCTCAAGGGGCTATGAGTGCCCATCTCATACTTAGTCGCCTGAAGAGATAGCTGCCCATCTTCAACTAAAACCCTCATCCACAGATTTAACTCATTATATGGCATTTTAAATGGCGGAATTTCTAAAAGTGCTTAACACCAAAAATGTAAATTATTGAATTATCTTTCCAATGAACTCAATTTCATTATTTTTAGACGTTCATACACAAAATTATACTATAAATACCAGACTACCCTTCTAACGGGTTCAAGCTCACTAAAGGGAGCCCACCTTAATAGACCCTTGTCACGGCTAACCCCAAACACTAATGGTCTCCCTGAAGTTAGGGTGTTACATCTGCCCCTGATGTTAGTTTGTAACCATCCGTGCTTCTCTGCCCCTACAAGGTTAAGCACACTCTGGTATCCATTGGGGTATGCAAGGAACAAGTGCTCAGAATTTGGGGAGAATATTCAGTACTTGGCTTGATTTGCTCTGTTTTTTTTTCTTTGTGAAAAGTGGATGGTACTACAATTATATTAATTGGAAATAAAAGAGGGATGTACAAGTGTAATCAGTCTGCTCACGAAAACAATCCGTATACAAAAACTCCATACCAAAGTGGTACACCCCTAGCTCTCCCCCAACAAAAGGAAAAGTGAGGAGCTATGGGACTCCACTTTACAAAGATGCTAATCCCACTCGCACACTCTCTCACAAACAAAGGAAACAATCCTATCCTCCACTCTTGCTTCTCTTCTGAGGATTCTTCTGTTTTTTTCGCCCCACAAAGCCCATGAAGTAGCATAAAGGATGAGCCACCAGATTATTCTATCCCCTTTAAGGTCCCACCTCTTTTGCTATTTGAGGAGGTGTTACACACTCTCAAACTGGCTCAAGGGGTGGTGGATCCTATCACTGATCTTAGTTCATACCTCCTTAAAAAGGAGCATCCTGTAAAAAGGTTATTAAGGTCTGCCTCCACCCAAGGATGGCAGTGTCGGTTTCGGACTCGGTTTCGGCCGGGTCCGAAACCGATACGACTCGGTATCGGTTTCGGCCGAAACCGGTTCAAAACAGTTAGAAAAGGGGGCAATCTATGAAAATGTTAGGTTTCGGCGAAAACATGTTAGGTTTCGGTCGGTTTCGGTCCGAAATCATTAAAAAAATATTATTTTTGGTATCGGACCTGCTACAGTGCAAAGGCCCGTTTCGGTGTCGGTATAGGCCGAAACCGATACGTTTCGGCCGAAACGTATCGGTTTCGGCCGATACTGCCAACCTGGCCTCCACCTCCTCACAAAAGCTGCATAAGGTTACAATATCCTGAAAGAAGGGTGCAGTCATATCACATATGGGCTGCCGACCACGAATCTTCCATATCAACAGTGTCACCTTCAGCGGGCTCTTGGGGTCCCAAATATGCGGAGCTAAACGATGGCGCACTCCCTCGTTTGAAATGAGAGAGTAGGTAGACTTGACTGAGAAGTCTGTCTCCTTCTCCCATCTCCACACCCATCTATTGGCCATGTTGTTCACCAGCCTATAGTCAAGGAGGAAAGGCAAAAGACTCTGCAACTGGTCCATCTCCTCGTGCGTCACATTCCTTATGAAGGTAGGCGGCTAGGTGCCGCCAGATAGCTGCATGTCAAAGTAGGGTGCCACGGATGACATGGGTGCAGCCGCAATAGCAAAAAGCTTCGGAAATGACTTTTCTAGTGTGGCGTCGCTGCACCACCTATCCTTCTATTATAGGGACCTCTACCCATTGCCTAGCTTGACCTGAACATTGGCTTTGATAATATCACTACATTGGATGATGCCTCTCTAGATCAGGGATACATTGTGCAAAGAGGCCGGTGCCAGATCCCACTCTCTGGTCTTGCTATAATATCTTTGCTTGATACTATGTAGCCATAGCCCGTTGTCTTCCGCTCCAAGCTTCAACAGCCATCTACATAGAAGCGCCAAGTTGAAATCTCTGATGTTCTTGCTCCCCACTCCTACTTCCTTGCTTCTGCATACTCTGCCCTAGGAAATGTCATGCCAACCCCTATCACTATCCCCGCTACCATGCCAATTTGTTTTCTTGAATGGATTCTGAAGATGGGGAGATAATAGATAGGAAGACTGTTAAACACCAATTTGCATAACACCATTCTCCCCCCATAGGAGAGGAGCCTTGCCTTTCAACTTGTAAGCCTGGACTTATACCTCTGTACTATCATTTGCCAATCCCTGTAATGAAGAGCCCCTGGGGACAAAGGTAAACCCATGTAGGAGAACGAAAACTCCCTTATTTGATATCCCAATATGAATGTTGCTCTCCTCAATGACCTCTCCTCCTTGTTGATCCCAGCTGTATGGCTTTGTATAGTTCACTTTCAACCCACTGATCTCCTACAGTATCTCTAGCATTAATTTGGCACAAAGAACCGTCTCTCCTTATCTACTAGGAAACGAATGGTGTCATGAGTATATTATGAGATGGTTGATGCTCAAACTATAGTGTCCAACCTGGAAGCCTCTGATGATGCCTGTCCTTTCAGCCCTTATCTACATCCTGCTCAAAATTTGTGCAACGAGGATGAAGAAGAGAGTTGACAAAGGGTCTCCCTGGCGGAGCCCCCCACCATTGTGAAAAGATGAAGTGGACTGCCCATTAAAATGATTGAGAAGGAAACCGAAGAGATACACGCCCAGATCCACCCAATCCTTCTCTGATCAAAGCCCATCTTTGCTAAGGTCTGTAGAAGGCACTGCCAATTAACACTGCCATATCTCTTCTTGAAGTTCAGCTTTAGTACCACCCCCATCTTCCTCTAGGTCTTCATGGTATGTAAGCACTCATGTGCAACTAGGAATTTCTCCTGATATGTCTCCCCCTGATGAAAGTCTCTTGATGTCCACTAACCACTCTGCCAATCACCCTATCCAATCTTTTTGCCAGTAGTTTAGTGATGATTTTGTAAGTACTATTCAACAGACTGATGGGTCTGAAATCCAAGAAGTCTTGTGCACCCTACTTCTTTGGGATGAGGACCAAGAGAGTTTTGTTGATGCCCTTTAAATGTGGCTTACCCTCCTAGAGCTCTTCTAAAACTTGAATCAAGTCCTTTGATAATATTCCAATACTTCTGGAAGCAAAATCATAGGGAAGCTATCTGGGTTTGGTGCTTTATCATCTGCAAGGGAGAAAATTGCTTGTCTGATCTCCGCCTCCAAGAAGGGGCTAGACATGCCCTGCTGTGGAGAGCTGGGGAAGTAAGTCATTTGCAATGTCGGGTCTATCCATCTGATCTTCGGTAAAAATCTTGGAGTAAAACTCTTTGGCATACACCCTGTTGTCCTCAACCCTTGACGAAAGCTATATGCTTGATTATGCTTCTCCCCGAAGCAATACTCTGAAAGTAAGTAGTGTTCGTATCACCTTTCTTGAGCCATTTCTCCCTCGATCTTTCTAATAAACCTCTTTCCTAGTGAGGATCTCTTCAAACTCTACCTTAAGAGTGTCTCTGCACAATTTGTCAAAGTCATCTATTAACTCTTCCTCCTCCAATCTATCTAGACTGTCTAGTTGTTGAAGAATCCTTTCCTTAGCCATCTTGCCTGGTAGGGTTTTGTCAGCACCCGACCTTTAAAGTACCTAAGCTAGGTGCTTTAGTTTTTCAACCAAAGTAGCCATGAAAGATCCAACATGCCTCTGTACACTCCAAGCCTTCATGACTTATTATACACTCCAAACCTTCTGATTATGTCCACAAAGTCTTCCTCTGTGAACCAAAACCTCTCAAATCTGAATCCTTGTCTTCTCATTTGGCTGCGACTGGTCTTCAAAAGGATGGGCTTGTGATCTGAAGTTGGCCTAGCCAAACAGGATGCCTGCATATGGGGGAAGTGCTCTTCCCAGTCCACTAATAACATAAACCTGTCTATCCTAGAGTAAGCCGGTGATGCCCTCAAATTGGACCAAGTGAACTGAGGGTTCACCAATCTAATATCGATGGGGGTGCCTCCTCTATGAAGTCATAGAAATTCTCTGTTTCCCCCCCATCATCTCCGCAGCCGCTGTCACTGCATTAAAGTCACCACCCACGCACCATGGCTGGCCCGAGCTACGGTGGTAGAGGATCAATTCCTCCCAAAGTGCTCTCTTCCCCTATTTGGATTGGGGACCGTATACTTTCGAGATGTGTCAAGTGAAGTCATCCCTCATGCCGCGAAAGTGGAGGGAGATAGTCCCTCGGCCAACTTGCTTATCCACCTCCACTTCCTCCACCTTACACGGGTTCTACAAAATCATGTTGCCTCCTGCCCTCCCCTCTGTCGGGGATGCCACCCCCAATCTCTCTCATGAACCCCTTCCCATCTTTTTCACATTTGGTCTCCTGGAGACACAAGGTATCAATCTTGCATCTTCTAACAAGGTCCTTCATCACCCTCCTCTTCTCACCCCTCCTAACCCCCTCACATTCCATGATAAGATCTTCATAAGGAAAAGAATGTGCCCCCCTTTCCCTCCTCTTGCTCCTTTCTCCCCTCCTCACTCTCCCACACTTCCTCTTACAGTCCTCTTTTGTGATTTCTCCTCCTTCGCTTGCCTTGCCAAGGCGATAAACCACCTCTTCTGAACCTTGATGAAAGCCCCTTGATGTCCTTTTTCATCCCCTCAAATGAGACCCCTATCTTGTCCACCAACGCCCTTATGTGTGACTCCGTCATTTTCTCCACCACTCTCATTAGTTCACTCACCTTCTCCTTGGCCAGCTTACTCTCCTCTGCTTGCTCTTCACCCTCCTCCAACACGGGTGTACCCGGGATGACTTCATCGTCTTCCGTTGAAATCCCCCCGCTCCCCTGCCACTGTAGGCTGGTTTGTCTCCGCGACCGTTAGCTCCTGCTCGGCTATGACCCTGTCGGTCCAGTCCCCATCACCCCCATGGCCTTCTCCACTACTTCTGCCCTCCTCCAGCATGAGCGGCTTAGACAACAGACTGGAGAGGAATTCGGACTGGTGGTTCACTGACCCCTGTGGCCATTGAAGCGGGCTGAGGGCGGCGAGCACTTGCTTGCTAAGGAAAGGATGGGGCTTAATCTGCAGCCGGCTACAAGCTGTTGGGGCCGCAACCCTCGAGTCGATCTCCGGCATCCACCTCCCACCGGAAGGGCCCTTTCTTCCTTGTAGCATTTGAAGGGGAGAGGAGGGGACAGTTGCACTAGATGGCTCGATTGGTCGTTGGAGGAGAACCGCCGGCATAGAAGCCGCTGTGGTAGTCGCCGATAGTTGCCACTCAACCCCTCGCTATGATCACTTGTACAAAGTTGCAGATGAGAATTCGGGCGGAGGGGAAAACTCATCTCGGGTCTCGTGGGCCCGATATGCCGTGGCTGGCTAGCTTCCAGTAAGTTCCTAGGTAACATGGCCTGGGTCTGAAAGCGTCGCCGGCTTGTGCGCAGAAGACGGCCCAAGAGGTGGGGTTGGCCTGTTCGTGCCAGGCTGCACAGGCGGACTGGGCATCCTTTGGGGCTTGTGGGCCCGATCTGTTTCTTACGGCCCAGGGACCACAGTGGCATTTTTGAAATTTAAAGGGTTTATTGTGGGGTTGCCACGTACCCTCAGTCTCTATTTTTCTTCCTCTTGTCTCTTGCTAGGGCGTTGCCCTAACTCCTGACGGTGGTTGAGTAGGCAGTAAGGACTCTCACTGGAAACGTGCTCCCTCCAATGTCGAAGGTGATCACCGGCGGCACAGAAGCAAGGTTTGGGACCCTGGCCGTGAACTGAATGGCAGCCAAAGTCCCTTCCACTGCGAATCGTCGGGATCTGACCTCCACAGTTGCAAACGAGTTCACCATATAGGAGATCCCCTTCTCATTGTAGAGAATCAGATGGATTCCCAGGAGGCTAGTAAAGAGAACGAGTTCCCTGGAGTTGGGAAACATTCCCCTCGCCATCGACCATCTCTGCACCTGAAGCACAACCCTGTTGGCCCACAGGAAGCCTTTTGGTGCCACTTCCGCCTCTTCACTGCTACCGATGGGCAAGAAGCCTATCCTTCGATAACGGCCCTCTGTGGAGCGTCCAAGCAGGCCCTTATGAGTGTCAGATCGGCCTGACTTTCTACCGACGCGATCCACAAATAGCACCAGAACCACTCCATGCATCCACGCAGGTGGTCCGGAGGGAGCGGGCCTAAATCCAAACTCTCCCTTCCCCCGCCCAGCACACGTGTTGGAGTCGCTTTTTGCCGAACTACTTCCAGACAAGAGTGCACTGGCAGAGACCTCCCCTCGCCTCCCGATCTGGCCACACACAGCTTTTAGTACCTCTGCATATGCCCGGCTCTCCATCAACCCCATGGATCTCCCTATTGCCCCCTCTTCCATCGACCCCATGGAGCGCACTAGAGCGTGTAGTGCTCTCCATCGACCCCATGAATCTCCTTGTTCCCCCCTACTGCTCTAGTAGTCGGGTCGTCGGCCAGCACCGCCGAGGGGGACCTGGTTGACCCCCACAACGCCCCCAGGCGTGCCATGGAAATTCACTCCTATCCAAAACCCTAGAGCTCTCTCCAGAAAAGCCTAGAGAGAGAAAAATCCAACGCCTGATTTGCTATGTTGACCAGATCACAACTCTTCCCAAAATTCTTGGCAATATGTGGAGTGGGGCTAAAAGTGAATATTTGAGTCCAGATGTATTTTAGACCTTGTGGATTTCTTGCTACTAGGTTGTGATGTTTGGTGTACCCCCAGCTCCAAATCATGTCATGGAAAACTCTCCATATGCTCCCTCACGATGGGAACTTGTTCTGTCCAAGTCTTCCATCCTTGCCAAGGATCCTGCTAGCATCAGCTGTTGTGTTCTTGAGCCCAATGACAATAGCTTTGGAATGGCAGAAGATTTGATGAATTGATCAACTACTGTGACGAGGATAGAGTCCACCACTAACCTGAAAACCATCCATGATAGAGAGGGGTCCCTAACAAGGTCAAACAATTACCCCCTTAAAAAATCCAAGACTATTAGCTGGTCCCTCTCACCCATCAAATTTCCAACTTGCTCCGGTCAGCCCAAAACTGGCTTGAGACAGGCTGACTTAAGAGGCCTAGGCCTCAGTCTATTAACCTCATCCGATCTTCTCCCCCTTCGGTCTCTGTTATTGTCTCTAGTCATCCCACCATTGCAGCACCACCATAGCTGCCTACTTCAACCATGACATTGGCCCAAGACGTAAAGCTCTTGATTATGCATGAGCCCTCACCTCAACTGTTCGGTCCAGTGATTGGACAAGAGGTCCATTTGAAATAGGACCTCCTCAACGGTGACAAAGGGCTTTAATTTGGAGGCTCCTTGTGTCCCTGTATTCTTCTCTAATTTGGATAGACCTATCTTCTCAGCCTTGCATAATATAATGTCTGTCTCCCACAAATGTGGGGTCCACAAGGAAGTCCACCCTGGACGTAGGGACAGCCATGCATCCTTAACCTCTAGACTCAGTGGCTCCATGTTACATTAAACCATAGATGGAGAGGGGCACCCCCTCCCTCCAACCAGAGGACTAGATGTGAACATGGGACCATGACTGCCATCTCTTGTGGTTAGCACCTCTTTTCGGCAGCACAATCGAGAGACAGTAGAAGGAGCTTCTCTCGTTGCTCTCCTTACGGAATATCTGTAGCTTGGATTCTGGTCATTATCATGTTAGCACATTCCAACGGCATGTCAATGACTTGTAGATACCACATTGTCCATCGTTACTGTGTCAATGGCATGTATCATTGATGACATCGTTAGGTCACTTTTGATATCATCAATTGCCTACTGACGGCATCACCACTCTACTTGCTGAGAACATCTTCATGGGTGCAGGTGTCGGAATATCATATATTAAGATTCATAAGTGGATGATGCTTTAACAAAAATGAAAGTGGGCAAGGCCTTAGGACTAGATGGTATACCTGTTGAAGTATGGAAAGGCCTACGAGACATTGGTATAAAGTGGCTAACTAAAATTTTCAATAAAATTTTAAAGGAACGGAGAATGTCAGAAGATTGGAGAAAAAGTGTTGTAGTTTCTTTCTATAAAAACAAAGGAGATATTCAAAGTTGCAATAATTATCGTGGAACTAAGCTTATGAGTCATATTATGAAACTTTGGGAAAGAGTAATCGACAAACGCATTCAATGTATGACTACTGTGTCGGAAAATCAGTTTGATTTTATACCGAATAGATCTATTACAGAAGCTATTTTTTTACTACGACAGCGAATGGAGAAGTATGGAGAGATGAGAAAAGATTTATATATGATTTTTCTTGATTTGGAGAAGGCGTATGATCGAGTATCGAGAGATTTGATTTGGTGGACATTAAGAAAGAAATGAGTCTCTCAGGGATATGTTGATTTGATTAAGGATATGTACAAAGGTGCTATTACTAGTGTTAGAACTATTGCTGGAGAGACTTGTGAATTTCCAGTTACTATAGGTTTGCATCAAGGTTCTACACTAAGTTCGTATCTCTTTGCTTTAGTTATGGATGAAGTAATAAAACAATTGCATGATGATATCCCTTGGTGTATGTTATTTGCAGATGATATTGTCTTAATTGATGAGAGTATTGATGCTTTAAATGCTAAGTTCGAGTGCTAGAGGCATGTCTTGGAGTCTAAAGGTTTTAAAAGTAGTAGGAGCAAGTCAGAGTTTATGCACTGTAATTTTAGTAATGGGAGAGTGGTACAGGAAGATATGATTGTAATTGATGGACAAAACATTCTTAAGAGTAGTACATTTCGGTACTTAGGGTCTATCATACAAGAGAATGGAGAGATTTATGACGATGTTGCACACAGAATTTAGGTAGGCTGGTTAAAATAGAGAAGAACATCAGGAGTCCTTTGTGATCATCGTATGCCTGTGAAACTCAAAGGGAAGTTTTATGGGACGGCTGTGAGACCTGCTTTGTTATATGGTACCGAGTGTTGGGCAATACGAAAGGAACACATTCACAAAATGTGTGTAGCAGAGATGAGGATGTTGAGATGGATGTGTGGTAAGACTAAGAAAGGCAAGATTAGGAATGAACGCATCCGTAAGGACTTGGGGATAGCCCCGATTGATAGTAAAATAAGAGAAAATAGACTCAGGTGATTTGGACATGTGCTTCGTCGCCGTAACTCAACGCTGGTTAAAGCTGTGACCGAATCTTAGTGGATGCTAGTAAAAGAGCTCGGGGAAGGCCTAGAATGAGATGGTGCGATGTTATTAGGAAGGACATTGGTTTCTTAGGTTTGCATATGAATATAACACTTGATAGAAATCTTTGACGGAACATGATTCATGTAGCAGATCCCAAATAATTGGGATAAGGCTTTGATGATGATGATTGAAGAGGCGTGATCTGGCGCTGGTCCTGAGCTGGGGAGATGATCACCGAACAGTGAACTGCAAGGAAGGGAAACGGATCAGGGGGCCCAGGGATGCCCTGGGGTAAACCCTCCGATGCCTAAGTCAGTAGAGTAATGGTGGAAGCTATGAAGGGAGGAGGAAAAAGAGGCACGAGATCCCTCTACACCAAAGTGGTGAAGTGGTTCCTGCTCAGGGAGTTTTAGGCGTGTGTTGGCCTTACCTTTCGCTGGAGGGAGTCCCAGGTTTAAATAGTGCGCCGGCCTCATGAGTCCCGTAAGCTGAGGAGTTTCAGGCGGGAGTTACGTCATCAACGTGGGCTCTTTACGTCATCATCGTGGGATCTTTATAGCCTTGAGGGCTCGTGGGTCCCTTATCCTTGTAAACTCCTGCTCATAAAGGGCTCTCAACGGCAGCGTGGATAAGCAATCGTCGGTCAACCTAAGCATGAAGAGTGCCAACCCTGTCCGGGCGATAGGCATAGCTCGGATGAGGATCGGTCGGAGTGGGCGCTGAGCGCTAGCCTTTATCTCGGCGAGAGAATAGATCGGGCGTGGGTCTTCCTCCGACCTGACCGACGCTCGGGCCTTCCGAGCCTAAGGGCCGTCGAGGAAGGGTTTGATCCCGAGTGATCTTATTGGGTTTTTTAGTCTAAGTGGGCCCTGCGGGGCTGTCACTTAGATGAGCTGGTCCTCGTTTGGTCCTGATGGACCTAGTTTGGCTGCTCTTAGATGGGCTACAAAAATCCCCCTCTCCACTTGTCCCCCTCCTACTCCCGAGCTTTGGTAAGCTCGGAAGAGTAGCTGTTTAGGGTTTTGGACCAGCGTGGCTCAAGTGGGTGGAGATCTGGCGGTGTTAGGAAGCCACGTGTCGTGGTCACCTGGGCCCGTAATAATGATGATCCTGACGGATTTGAACTGAAGGGGCCTTCTTTTCTCGGAGGTCGGAACGACGCGCCGCCTTCCGCGTGGGAATATAGGCGTTGTGTGCTTGTCGTCGCTCCAGACTCCCTCCGTTTTTAGGGTTTGGCTCTCCTTCGTGCTTGCTTTTGGGGCTCTTTGATGCATCGTGAGGACACGACGGAAGAGCAGAGACTTGCAGCGGCGTTTGCGGAGTTGGCGGAGATAACTGCAGAGGCAGTCCGACAGCTTCCTCTTCCTCCAGAGTCTTCGGGGTCCCGGGAGCATCTTTCTTCAAGTTCCTCTCCGGATTCCATGGCGGATCAGCGTCCGGATGTCGAAGAGTGGGAGGGCGAGCCTGCGGCGAGGGCGACGGCTCCAAACTGCAGTGAACTGGGGGAGGCGGAGGTGAAACGGCTGGAGCACCAGTTTCGTCTGCCCCATAAGTTTTTCTTCGCCGCGGCTGCCCCGCACAAGACGAGCCTGGACTCTCGTACGGGCCACATCTGCACATTTCTTCTGTCGTGGAAGGGTGGGTTCCGCCTTCCCTTCGAGCCCTTTGTTCTCAAGCTTCTCAATTTCTTTCGGTTGGCGCCCGTACAGTTGGTAGCCAACTCTTACCTTCTTCTTTCCGCCTTTCGCATCCTCTGCCGTCAATGCGGGGTTCCTCCTTCCTTGGACCTCTTTCATTATTTTTTCGAGTTGAAGGCGCATCCCTCGGTCGGGAAGGGCTTCTATTTCATCCAGGCGAGGCGGAATAGGAGCTGTCTCCTTGGCCGTGAAGGATTCTTCGCATAAGGGGTGGAAAACTCAGTTCTTCTGGGTGGGGATTTTCTCGGTGGAGGAGACTTGGAGGTGTCCCGTAATCCCCAATTTCTATCCGAACATTCCTTCGAGGCCGGACGAGTTTCCTCCGGACGTGGAGAAGTATGCGGTCATCTTGTTGGAGCATCGCCAGTCTACGGAGGAACTGGTGACTCCGGAGAATATCGAGCGATGACTTCTCCATCGGCTAAAGCCGACAGGTATGGACATCATGAGCTAACCTTCTGGTTGGGCGATGAAGGACTTCGTTTCTTCTCTTGATTATATCTTCCTTTGTGCAGACGCCAGGCGGCCGGCTTTGGAGGAGACCGCAGAGGTGATCGATCTCGACGATGACTCGGCTGTCGATGAGTCGGCTGCTCCCACGGGTCGCTCCCGAGCCCGAGATAGGGGCAAGGGGACGGCCCGGGAGGGGTCTTCCAGGTCACGGGGGTCCAAGCGCAAGGATCCCGTGGAGGGTATGATCCGGGACGCCGTGAAGGCCAGGAAGCGGGCCAAGAAGGCCGGGGCCGCCCCCGCAGTCGAAGGCGACCCTGCCTCGGCTCACCCCTCCGTCGAGCATGATGAGGCCGACCCTACTGGGCGAGCTCTCCCACCCGCCGAGCAAGAGGGGGCCGAGGAGGTTGGGGCTGCTCCTGCGGTCGGCGATGATGCTGGCTCGGCTCCCCCCTCGGCCGGAGACGAGGGGGCCGAGGCCGCTTCTGCGATTGGCAGCGGTGCTGTCCCGGCTCTCCCCTCGGCAGGAGCCGAGGGGGCCGTGGACGAGGCAGGCGATGCTGGGACCACGGCCGAGATTGGGGCGTCGATTGAGGCGGGCGACGCTCAGGTGGCGATGCAGGTGCCAAGCCTGTCAAGGCTGGGGGGTCGCAAGAAAAGGCGACGCAGCCCCAACCGACCGAGGCACGAGGGGCGAACGAAGTCGCGGCTCGATCTGGGCCGACTGGCGGGACGCCGATCGAAGAGGGGGTCTCTATTCCGGTGGCCCTGGAGAGGCTCGGTATCCAGGGCCCTCTGTACCAGGTATGTCGCGGTATAGCCGCGAAGGTGAAGGGGGGAGACATGCAGCACTCTCCGTTCGCGGCCCTCGAGATGGTTATGGAGGGCGGCTTGGTCCTGGCCCAGATGGGGGCCACTCTGGCAGAAGCTTATGCTCGGTCGGAGTCAGAGCGGGCGAACCTGGCCTGGACCCTTGGTGGGTCTGACAGGAAGATGGCTCGGCACGTCGAGGAGCGTGATGGGCTTCGGCGGGAGCTTTCCTCAGTTAGGGAGTTAGCGCGGGCGAGCCAGGTGGAGGCCCGGGCACTGACCGAGCAGCTAGCTAAGGCCCGCGAATCGCTCGAGAGGAAGAGCAGGCTTGTTTAAGAGGAGCGCATTGCTCGCATCGAGCTAGATGGCCGGTGGGAGGTCGAGCGCGCCGAGCTGGTGGACCGAGCGGAGGAAGCCGAGCGCCTTCGACGGGAGGCCGAGGCTGATCAGGCTGAGGCGGAGAAGTAGGCGGCGGAGGCTGAGAAGCAGACGGCTGAGGCCGAGCGGAGGTTAGCCGAGGCGGAGCGGGAGAAGGTCGAGCTCGCTGGTAGGGTGGGATCGGCCGGGGCGGAGGCGCTCGAGCAGTACAAATGCTCGGAGGCCTACCGGGTCGACCTTAAGGAGGCTGCCCTCTCCTACCACGAGTCAGCACTTCGCCGAGGCATCCGCAAGGGGTTCAAACAAGGCTACGACCGGGCCGTCTCTTATGCCGAGGAGCAGGCGTCCGAGACAATCGATTTTTCGTCCGGGCAATGCTATGACTCGGACTTGTCATCCTCTGGTTCCTCTGGTTCGGCGTCGGAGGAAGAAGATCAGGGGGGCTCTTCGTCCGAGGGGTCGCCAACTCCGGAAGCCTCGGGAGGGCGCGCAACCGAGGCAGTTCCCACGCCGGTGGGGTCAGTGCCAGGGTCGGCCGTCGCTGAGGATGTCGGGGGCAGACCGTCTGAGCCTTCCACTTCCGAGCTTCAGGGTGGGCCAGAGGCCTAACGTATCTGCTTTGCTTTCTCTTCTTGTATGTCTTTCCTTTTTCAAAGGAAAACTTTTGTTTTATTTCATGTTGCTTACACAATGCTAGGTATTCAGAAGTAGAACTTGCGTAGTGTAGTCGCGTTCCAGGTCCGAGGGATGGGTTCTCCTTCTATCGTAGATAGCCGGTATGCTCCTTTCCCGAGCGTCTCGACCACTCGGTAGGGGCCTTCCCAATTAGGGGATAGCTTGCCCGCCGCCTCAAGTGGTCGAGAGGCTTCGGCCTTCCTGAGGACGAAATCTCCCGGTTGGAAGTGTCTATCTCGGACTTTGGTGTTGTAGTATCGAGTGAGGCGGCGTTGATATTCCGTTGCTCGGATGCCGGCAATCTCTCGGAGTTCATCCGCTAGGTCGAGATTTTCAAGCAGTTTCTGGTCGTTTGCCTCGGGCGAGAAACAGATGACTCGGAGGGAGGGATTGGCAATCTCCAATGGGATAACGGCCTCGGCGCCGTACACCAACTGAAAGGGACTTTCACCGGTTGCCGTTCTGGGAGTCGTTCTGTGTGACCAAAGTACGTTCGGCAATTCCTCAAGCCAGCTGCCCTTCGCTTTGCCGAGTCTGGTCTTGATGCCTTTTAAGATAATCTTATTGGCATTCTCGACCAGCCCGTTAGCCTGAGGGTGGGCGACCGAGGTGAAGTGATTGCGAATGTTTAGGTCGGCGCATCTGTCTCGGAAATAACGAGAATCAAATTGCCGACCATTATCGCTCACTATCACCCGGGAGATGCCGTAGCGACAGATGATCGACTTCCAGACGAAACTCCAGACGACTGTCTCGGTGATTCTTGCTGTGGCTTCGGCCTCGATCCATTTCGTGAAGTAGTCGATGGCGACGATGACGAACTTCTTATGGGCCTGAGCTGTAGGGAACGGCCTGAGGATGTCGATTCTCCAGCGAGCGAAAGGATATGGCTCGGCAAGGGTGACGAGCTCCGTTGCTGGCTGATGGACCAAGTGGTCAAATCGTTGGCATCGGTCACAGTGCTGTACGTAGGTCGAACAGTCGCGCTGCAGAGTGGGCCACCAATAACCTTGCCGTAGCAAGATCCTGACGAGCGACCTTCCTCCTAAGTGCTCTCCGCACAAGCCTTCGTGAACTTCTTGAATCGCTCGGTTGGCTTCGTCAGTACTGAGACACTTCAGGAGGGGATCGGAGAAGGATCTTCGGTAGAGAGTGCTGTCCAGAATGACGAATCGTCGAGCTTGGTACTTCAATCTTCGGGCTTCCCGGGGGTCGGGAGGCTCTTGAGAGTCTTGGAGCCACGACAGATAGGGGGTGCGCCAGTCGCTTGGGGAGGCCGGGTCAACAACCAGGAGCTCCGAATCGATGCTCGGTCGCTCTAGCTCTTCGAGAAGGACCGATCGAGTACCTTCGGGGTCAAGAGAGGAGGCCAGCCGAGAGAGGGCGTCCGCTCGGGAGTTTTCTTCCCGAGCTATTCGGACTACCTCAAAACTCTCGAACTATTGTGCCACGGCTCTGACCAGCTGGAGGTATTTGACCATCGGTGCTTCTCGAGCTTCGTAATCGCCGTTGACCTAGCTAGCGACTAGTTGGGAGTCAGTGTGAATTCTGACTCGCTCAGCCCCCAGCCGCCGGGCCATGAGGGCTCCCGAGATAAGGGCTTCATACTTGGAGGCGTTGTTGGACGCCTGGAAGTTGAACTTCAAGGCGTATTGTAGCTCTGCTCCTTCGGGGGACTTCAGGAGGATTCCAGCGCCGCTTCCGGTCGAGTTGGAGGATCCGTCGACGAACAGTTCCCAGGTTGGCCCGGGCGCGGACGGAGATTTTTCTTCGGTCGGGATAGTGCTCTCGACGATGAAGTCAGCGAGGGCCTGTCCTTTGATAGCTGAGCAAGGCCGGTATGATATATCGTAGGCCCCGAGCATGATGGCCCACTTGACGAGGCGTCCCGAGGCTTCAAGGTGAGCGAGGATCCTCTTCAAAGGTTTGCCGGTCAGCACGGTGATGGAGTGCCCTTGGAAATAGGGTCGGAGGCGCTTGACCGAGGTAACCAACGCTAGCACGAGTTTCTCGGTTGCGGGGTACCTTCTTTTAGCCTCGTTGAGCACCTTGCTGGTGTAGTAGGCCGGTCTCTCGACTCCCGAGTCATTTCTGACCAGGACCGAGCTAACTGTAGATGGAGTTGTCGAGAGATAGAGATGCAAGGCTTCACCTAGGACAGGCTTGGAAAGCACCGGGGGCGAAGCCAGGAACTCCTTAAGCTCGGCGAACGCTCTTTGGCATTCCTCGTCCCATGCGAACGTAGTAGATGCCATTTTGGGCCCCCTCAACAGCTTGAAGAAGGGTAGGCATCGTTCGGCCGCACGGGACAGGAATCTGCTGAGCGCGGCAATGCCCCCAGTAAGGCGTTGAACGTCTTTGATGCAGGTGGGTGGGCGCATGTCCAGGATGGCCTGGACCTTGTCGGAGTTTGCCTCGATCCCACGCTGGGTGACTAAGAAACCCAAGAATTTTCCGGATCTTACTCCGAAGGCGCACTTGGTGGGATTGAGCTTCATATTGTACCTCAGGAGGGTGTCGAAGGTCTCTGCTAGGTCGGCGAAGTGGTCCTCGGCTTTGGGGGTCTTGACGAGCATGTCGTCAATATAGGCCTCGACGGCTCGGCTCGCCCGCTCAGCATGACGCTTCCTTCCTCGGCCACTCTCCTCCTGATGCAGCTCCTCCAGCGATGACGTTGATGTGGACCCCGCGAGGGGCGTTGTCGATTTCCTCTGGGGTGCCTCGGTCTTCCTCACGCCCAGCCACGAACCGAGATAGGTGTCCTTGGCGGACGAGGCGCTCGATCTCATCTTGGAGCTGGTGGCAATCGCCGGTGTGATGCCCGTGGTCGTTGTGGAACAGGCAATGCTTGCTGCGATTGCGGCTTTTTGACCTCATTGGCTCGTGTTGGCGGAGGAGGCCCGAGCCTTTGATGTCTTCATATATCTCGTACACCGGAGCGGTTAAGGGGGTGTACCGCTCGTATTTTCGAGACGGTTCTTTGTGCTTCCCGTCTCGGTTCTACCTTTTTCCTGGACCCGAGCTTGGCTCGGGTGCCCGCTTCTTGTCCCCCTCCCGACCCGAGCCGGTTGCGCCTTGGCATGCGCTGAGGGCTTCTTCGCACTCAGCGTGACGCAAGGCCAGAGTCACTAGCTCGGCAAGGGTCGAGGGAGGGTGGAGGACAAGCTCGCGGCGGAGGTTCTCTTCCCGGGTGCCTCCGATTAGTGCGGTTATGGCCGAGGCTACATCCAGGCGGGAGATTCTCAGGGCTTCTGATTTGAATCGGTTAATGTAAGCCTGGAGTCTCTCCCCTTGCGCTGTTTGAGAGCCAATAGCCCCGCTACCGACCTTGGGGGGCCGCTACCGGCGAAACTCCTTAAATACTCGCCCGAATTGCTTGAAATCCCGGATGGATCCGGGGGCGAGGGCCCGGAACTATGCTTGGGCACCTTGGACCAGGGTGGTCACAAAGGCTCGGCACTTGATGGCGTCGGACGTTCCGTGGAGGGTCATCAGGGCGTCGAAGCTGTCGAAGTGGTCAGCCGGATCGCCTTGGCCGTCGTAGGACTTGAAGGTCGGGATGGAGGTTCTGGGAGATACCTCTGCCTTCAAGATGTAATCGGAGAGCGGGGATTTCTCCTCGTCCTCCGCCGGAGAGACATTCTGCAAGGCGCGTAGGGCGCGCTCCTGTTCTGCGAAACGCCTCTCGAATTCTCGCAGTCGGAGGGATAACTTTGGCTGTCGCCGCGCTGTGGGGCTGGGGGGGCTTCCTTGGCGCTCCCCGGGGGCTTCGGTCTCTGGGTTTGGATGGCGTGCCCCAGGTTTTCCCCTTTTCGGCGTGGAGGAGGCCTCTTGCTCCAGGGGAGGGGCTCGTGAAGGTCCTCTTGACCTGTTACGGATACTCCGTTGGCCTCGGAGGGTGAAGCGGCCTCCGGCAGTGTGCTGGGTCGTGTCCTCGCGGGAAGGGCTCTCCGGAGGGGCGCGTGATCTTCCTTCCCTGGCCGCCTGGGTCCTCATGAGTTCCACGAGGATGTCCAATTTTGTGTTGAGGGCTTGGAAAGCGTTAGCGCCCCCGTTGGGTGGTAGCTCCACCGCCGCGGGAGGAGGGGGTGGTCCGTCGGCTGGGGCGTTGGCGTTGGAGGGAGGGTTTTGTGAGGCCTGAGAGGGGCCTTCTCCCGCCACCACCATGGCCTTTCCCCTGTCGCCGGCGGACCTCCTCCCTGAACTTCTTCGCACCATACTGGCTCTTTGGTCGTTTCTCACAGACGGCGCCATATGAAGAGGCGTGATCTGGCGCTGGTCCTGAGCTGGGGAGATGATCACCGAACAGTGAACTGCAAGGAAGGGAAACCGATCAGGGGGCCCAGGGATGGTTCCCTGGGGTAAACCCTTCGATGCCTAAGTCAATAGAGTAATGGTGGAAGCTATGAAGGGAGGAGGAAAAAGAGGCACGAGATCCCTCTACACCAAAGTGGTGAAGTGGTTCCTGCTCAGGGAGTTTTAGGCGTGTGTTGGCCTTACCTTTCGCTGGAGGGAGTCCCAGGTTTAAATAGTGCGCCGGCCTCATGAGTCCCGTAAGCTGAGGAGTTTCAGGCGGGAGTTACGTCATCAACGTGGGATCTTTACGTCCTCGACGTGGGATCTTTATAGCCTTGAGGGGTCGTGGGTCCCTTATCCTTGTAAACTCCTGCTCATAAAGGGCTCTCAACGGCAGCGTGGATAAGCAATCGTCGGTCAACCTAAGCATGAAGAGTGCCAACCCTGTCCGGGCGATAGGCATAGCTCGGATGAGGATCGGTCGGAGTGGGCGTTGAGCGCTAGCCTTTATCCCGGCGAGAGGATAGATCGGGCGTGGGTCTTCCTCCGACCTGATCGACGCTCGGGCCTTCCGAGCCTAAGGGCCGCCGAGGAAGGGTTTGATCCCGAGTGATCTTATTGGGTTTTTTAGTCTAAGTGGGCCCTGCGGGGCTGTCACTTAGATGAGCTGGGCCTCGTTTGGTCCTGATAGACCTAGTTCGGCTGCTCTTAGATGGGCTACAGAAATCCCCCTCTCCACTGTGAGACCTGCTTTGTTATATAGTACCGAGTGTTGGGCAATACGAAAGGAACACATTCACAAAATGTGTGTAGCAGAGATGAGGATGTTGAGATGGATGTGTGGTAAGACTAAGAAAGACAAGATTAGGAATGAACGCATCCGTAAGGACTTGGGGATAGCCCTGATTGATAGTAAAATGAGAGAAAATAGACTCAGGTGATTTGGACATGTGCTTCGTCGCCGTAATTCAGCGCTGGTTAAAGATGTGACCGAATCTTAGTGGATGCTAGTAAAAGAGCTCGGGGAAGGCCTAGAATGAGATGGTGCGATGTTATTAGGAAGGACATTGGTTTCTTGGGTTTGCATATGAATATAACACTTGATAGAAATCTTTGATGGAACATGATTCATGTAGCAGATCTCAAATAATTGGGATAAGGGTTTGATGATGATGATGATGATGATTTTTTAACTATGCTGATCACATCAATGCAGTCCATTTCTCCTTGGGTTTCACTTTAGAGATACATGGATCTATTTTGTTGTCAGCCCCAATTTCATAGCACCTACTCCTTTATTTGCTCAATTATCAATTATTTATTGTACTTATGTTGGCTTGCATACCTCACGATATTCCTAAGATGGGAATCCAAGCTGCCGGGGCCAACAAATATGCAGTTTTGGTTCTTATAATTATTTTAAATCTTCAGGGCAGAAGGCTTTGGGGTTATGTTGATGCTACCATTCTTCTGCCTACAATTAATTCTTACTCAGCCAGCTCCACTAATGGCAATTTCTTCCTTCTTCAACATCTCCTTATCTGGTGGTTTCAAGTATGGTTGGAGTGTCATGAAAGTTCTAATTGAAATGAAATGCTCGGTTTTGAATTTTTTGTGGGGTTTCCATTGTCTTTGATCTAGATATTCAATGCCGTGCATCAGGTACTGGATTTCATAATTTCTTGAATCTAAGATATTATTTAGTTTTGGATTTTTTTTTTGGCCCTACTCTGCTAACCTTGTATAGTCTTTTTTGCAAATCCCTTTAAACCTGATCCCCCTGTGGGGTTTGAACCTTGGTTACCTAGGTGTACATGGAGGGCCTTTTCCAACTGAGCCACTCCTTGAGTACATTTAGTTTTGGATTGAGTAATTATTGTGGTAGCAGTTCTTCTTCATGATGTTTTGGTTTCTTGTCTATTTTCGATTATTGAACTTTTTGTAGGGGAAAAGCTGAAGAGTCGAATATGGATGCGGTGGAGGTTGTTTTGGATCCTCACAAAAACAAGACAGGAGACATATGGCATGTGTGTGTGGAGGTAGTCTCCTGTATTATGCTTTATTTATTGGAAGTACAAAGTTATTGTGTGTTTTTTTGTTAACTATTTCTATTTGCGTCCCCTTAGCATTTTGTGTACTACCTCTGTTTACCATGATAGAATATTGGTTGTATGTTTCAACTTTTTGGAAATAAAAACTATTTTTGATCTAGTCCTTTTAGCATGCTGTTGTATACTGGAGCATTTGGCTGGAGCATGAGTGCAACCTCAGGAATATCAGAATATATATAGAAATCATTTTATGTAGAGCACTATCCCTTTTGTACAACTGGGTAGGCTCCTAATGAAAGTGCCTATTAAATGGTAAACGGAGATAGAAAAGGTGTAACTTTTGAGTAGATAGGGTTTCTCCTCTTGTCCCCTTAATAATTTGTGGTGGTTAAAGAATTTCCAAGAACATGAACATTACTGAAATGCATTTCAAAGATAGAATACTTCATACCATGCACAAGGACTCTCACAGTCTAAGTCTTGTAATGTTAGGAGAAGGAGCCATCTTCATTCAACTTCACCTTTTACAAAGTAATTTGCAGTCTTCTGAAATTTCATATCAAAAGTGCTAGCCAATGCATCAAAGTTTACGATCAGCAAGGTTGGCTAACTTTTCCTTTTTTTATATTGGCTTATGTTTACAATTTAAACATATAAATAGAGGAGTTACAACCATGAGAGAGGAGGAGAGATTCCTCTAATTACTCACAAGACACACTGCAAGTCATGACAGGACATACTAACTACAGGACACTATAAATCACTGCAACTCACTGTGAGACACTATTGCATCAATGCACTAATAGGAAATTGCAATTATCACACTTGATGAAACCCCATCACTTGTTCATGGTGGATGAAAAAACCATAATGTTCCTTGAAGATATTCTAGGCTCCTCAATGAAGAGACTTGCTTAATGCTGGAAGCACTATCAACTTTTGGTGGGCGCTGGGGGGGGGGTGGATGGTTGGAGGAAGAAACACAACTGAAACACTATGGGATGATAAGCTTCTGTTTCACATGAAAAATGCGAACACGTTGATGATGAATTAAATTTGAAATTTTGGTGTATCATTAACATGTTTATTTGCATTATTTATGTCACGTTTGGGTTTATTTGATGATTTAAGGTTCTTGTGTTGGATATTTCCCCACCAATCGAAGTTGGTGTTAGTTTAGATCGGCGCAAAGCCCGAACACATTTGGTTGTGTCGAAGGAAACTTTTTAACCTCTATTAGTGATATTGTGAGATTTACGTAATAGACATGATTGCGGAGATCATTCATTAGAGATATACTCTTGTAGAAAATTTGAAGACTTTCATTATTTGAATACATGAAATTTAGATTGCAATTGATCTTTCAAGACCCTTACGTTTGGTTTTGATTATGTAATCGGGTCAACGGGTTTACATCCAGTCACAGTTCGACTGTTGGATTTGCTTTCATTAACAATTGGACCTTTGGATTTGCTTATGTCCATGATCGGACGGTTGACTTTGCTTCTAGCCACGATTGGATCGTTGAATTTGCTTTTGGTCAAGATTTGACCGTTGAGTTTGAATTTCATCACAATCGGACCGTCGAATTTGCATCTGGTCATGGTCTGACCATCAGATTTGTTCCTGGTCAAGATCTGGCCGTTGGATTTGAATTTCATCACTATTGGACTATTGGATCGCCAATATGATTGCTATCGGACCTTTGGATTTGATTTCGGTCACGATCTGACTGTTGGATTTATTCCTAGTCAATATCTGGTTGTTGGATTTGAATTTCATCACGATCGAACCATTGAATCGCCAATATGGTCGATATTAGACTGTCGAATTTGCTTCTAGTCACTATCAACTGTCGGATTTATTCCTGTTCAAGATCTGGTCGTTGGATTTGAATTTCATCATGATCGGATGGTTGGATCGCCAATATGATTGCTATGAGACCGTTGGATTTGCATCTGGTCATGACCTGACCATCGGATTTGTTCCTGGCAATGTTTTAAAACTCGGCCCGAACCTTGACTTTGATAGGTTAGTGGGTCACAAGTTAATGGTGTAACCGTTCGGGTTAACCCGTGACCTATAAGAATAGAACCGCTCACATCAATATTATATATCCACTAGGTTAGTGGGTCATGGCACCTTTGTGATACAGGAGAGAAAAAGTGACTCTTCCCTTTGCAGTTTGAAGCCTTGTTCAGCGGACAAGGGGAGAACCAAGTACTTCAGTTGACAGTGGTTGATGCCTTCTCTTTGCAGTTTGAAGCTTAGTTTAGTGGACAAGAAGGAAGGGGAAGGAAAACTAGATTTTAAGGCTGTGGGGGTGCTACTACCACAAAGACACCTACTTGTCTGCACTTGTAGCTTTGCACTCTATGGTTTTCCTTTCTTTTTCGTGGCCTACACGTTGCCCCATGGGACGGCGGGTGTTCACCAAGTTTAGTCTTAAACTCTTAGATTTTCTTTATTTCTTTCTACACGTAGAGAAGAAAGACTTGGAATCTAGATCTTTTCAACTTCCAAAACTTGTGTTAATATCATTAAATGATAAAGCTATAAGGGATATGATTTCAAGGATGACTCCTCATCTTCCATATTTATTTGTATGCTAAATTAAAACCTAAATTAATGATAGAAAGTTAGAAAATATGAAATAGGTCTCGAACCCGGTCGGGTCACATTGGTTTTACGGGTTTAGGTCTGGTTAGCTGGGTTAACTTGGTTTGACCGTGTTTTAGGTCTTGGCCGTTCTAGGTAGGGTTTCAACTTGGTTTTGAGATTGGCTGGCGGGTCAACCAGTCGGACTGGCCGATCCGGGTCGGGTTTTAAAATAGTGGTTCCTGGTCAAGATCTAACCGTTGGATTTACTTTAGGTCGAGATTTGACCATTGAGTTGATTTCTAGTCGAGATCAGACTGTTGGATTTAAATCCAGTCAAGATCCGACTGTTGGATTTGTTCGGGCCTCGATTTCACCATTGGATTTGTTCCTGGTCATGATCGGACCGTTGGATTGACATGTGATCACAATTAACTGTCAAATTGCCAGTATGATCACAATCGGTTCATTGGATTGAAGTGTGACCATGATCGGCCATTGGATTGGCTTATGATCACGATTAGATCGTTAGATCGATGTATGACCGTCGAATCAAAGTATGATCATGATTGGCTCATTCACTTGAATTCATTTGGCTTTATTTTCTAAAATGTCCATGATGACTTTGGAAAAATGCACAGGTGGACACTTATGCACATGGCAGGGGCCTTTCTGCAAAGGTAGAGGTATTTCTGCAAAGAGCGGGATTTTTTTCACAAAGAGGGTTATTTCTGCAATTTTTCTACAGGTAGGGATATTTCTGCAATTTTTCTCAAGTAGGGGTATATTTGTGATTTTCCCACAAACATGGATATTTCTGTAATTTTCTCACAAGTGGGGATATTTCTGCAAATTTTCCACAAACTGGGATATTTCTACAATTTTTTGACATCCCAGGATATTTCTGTCATTTCTTGACATCCCAAGGTATATTTGCAATATTATGCAACAATGTGGGTATAAATGCAATTCACAGGGGCATGCACAATTTCTGATTTCTGATTTTTTATAACACACTGCACATACACAACGCATATTCACACTTTGATTTTCCTGATTACATAATGCACATGAACAGGGGCATTAGTGCAACACCTGTTCTCTTTTTAAAAAAGATCACATAGCACACTTGGACTGCATTTCACGCACTGCACTTGCACTTGGCTTCTATTGAGTTTTCTTCAGGTCTGACTCCCATTTTTTGGTCTCACCCATGGGTTTTTGTAGGCAGATGGGTGAGGTAACCTGGTCTGGTTAACCCAGGGATTGCTTTAAATGGGCCTGGGGTGTTAGGTGGTCCGGTTAAGGGGAGGGAGAACCCCCCATACCCCGTTCGGTTAAGAAGGGGGAGAGGAGTGGGCCCCACACCCCGCTTACCCGGTCTGGTCAAGAGGAGAGAGAAGAACCCCCCATACTTGGTCTTGTTAAGAAGGGAGAGAGGAGTGGGCCCCACACCCCCATACCGGGTCCGGTTAAGCTGGGTTTTTTTTCTCACCCCCTTTTTTATTTGGTGATTTTGACCTTGTAATTTTGAGGGTTTAACAAATGCCCCCCCATAGGATATCTATCAGAGCTGAAGGCTATGACGGACAGCCCGTGCACTTTGAATTTTTTTCTCTTACCCATGAGCCTTGATGACATGGCGGAAATTTAGCCTGAGGCGATGGCATCACCCGAGTCTTGGTGACATGGCAGGGAGTTTGGGCACTTGTAATTTCATCATCTTTCTTCTTTGTTTTGACATCATCTTGTCATCATTCGTAGACCTTCATGGTCAGATTCAGAGCCGCACTAACCTGTCTCTGAGTGAGGGTTCCAAGCGAATAGCAACATGGACTCTTCTTTTCTTTTCAACTTGATTCGTTTGCTTATTGCATTTGCTGCTTGTGTACGGTGACAGGATTTGTTGTGGCAGACTCTATTGATGCCTCAAGGATGGATGGCAAGATTCTCCCAAACTGTCAGGTCAGGAGCTTGGAGTTGAATGGCCCGATGCCTCGTAAACAGACCCTTGGTGGAATCTGAGACAACTGCCATGCTCATTAGCGGCTTGCAAAACCTTCTTCACCAGGAGCCGCTCCCTTCCGTTAAAGTTATGTGAGGCGACCTTGCGAGACACATGAAGGCATATCATATGCTGGGATAGCCCAAAAAACCTTGAATGGCTGTATTGGAGGAGAATCAACATCAACGATCATACTGATCTGATGCGGGCCTAGATCTATTAATTGAGAAAGGATGAACCCGAGAGGCCTTGAGTATTGCATTTGAAGTACATTCTTTTTCTTATTTGTAGCCACCTGAGAGCTTGTCTTGGGCTCCCGACATCATTTCATGAATGAGAAAGAATTCACCGCCTTTATAAAAGTTGTGTTGTCCTTTTTCTTCTCTTTTCTTTTTTTGTTTCTTTTAAATCTCTTTATTGACTTTAGCGCCCTTTCGTGTTTTCACCAAAGCTAGTCCCCTCTTGCTTTTGCCGGTGTGCCCTTTCGGGTTTTCACGCCGCGAGATTACCATTTTTTGCCTGAGGCACCTTTTGGGTTTTCACTCAGTCGGGTTAATGACCTTTTTACCCTTAAGCATTCCTATATGGGAATGTCTAAATCCGTCAAGATACCTCATTTTTAAGCCCCAATCTTTTTTTTTTATTGGGTGTGTTGTCAGTGTGACAAAAGGGGGTTTTGTATTTCCATTGACCTTTCATCATAAAGAGGATGGAGGGTCAACATCTATGAGGACATGATTTCTAAACTGAGAGGGGCTTAGAAAGGTTTCGGTTTCAGGTGGTTATCGACGGGTCTGAAACTGTAGGTTTGAACATTTGTGGTGGCTGACTTTTGTGGTATGAAGCCAAAAGTTTGAGGATTAGGTGGCTGACCTTTGTGGTATGAAGTCAAAAATTTGGGAATTGGATGGCTGTCTTCTATGGTATAAAGCCAAAAATTTGGGAACTAGATGGCTGACTTTTGTGGTAGAAAGCCAAAAATGTGAGAACTGGATGACTGACCTTTGTGGTATAAAGCCAAAAAATTAAGAACTGGATGGCTGACCTTTGTGGTATAAAACAAAAAATTTGAGAACTTGATGGCTGACCTTTGTGGTATGAAGCCAAAACTTGAGAGTTGGATGGCTGACCTTTGTGGTATGAAGCCAAAAAGCTGAGAACTGGATGGCTGATCTTTGTGGTATGAAGCCAAAATTAAGAATTGGGTGGCTAACCTTTGTTGTTTGTAGCCGAATGTTTGAGAATTTGGTGGCTGACCTTTGTGGTTTGCAGTTGGAGGTTTGAATTTTGTGGTGGGAGACCTTTATGGTTTGTAGCCGAAGGTTTGAGAATTTGGTAGCTGACCTTTGTGGCTTGTAGACGGAGATTTGAATTTTTGTGGGGGTACACCTTTATGGTTTGAAGCCGAAGGTTTGAGGATTTGGTGGTTGACCATCGTGGTTTGTAGCCGTAGATTTTGGGGGTTTGGTGGCTGACTTTTGTGGTTTATAGCCGGAGATTTTGGGGGTTTGGTGGCTGACCTTTGTAGGTTGTAGCTGGAGATTTTAGGGGTTTGGTGGCTGATCTTTGTGGTTTGGAGCCAAAAGTTTGAGGGTTTGAGTTTGAGGGTTTGATGTGGGTTTGGGTAACAAGAATTTTGATTTTTTTTTGTGGTTACTGTCCCAAAAGGGGTTTTGAACTAAGCTCTTGATGTTTAGGTTTTGGAGATTTCGTGGTGTGTTTGCCATGGTGGGACAAAGTCATTTGGACGGGAAATGTCCATGGTGACGGTTCATGTTGATTGATTTTTTTTCTTCTTTTTTTTACATTACTAACCTGAGTGCCCTTTCAGGTTTTCGCCGAAAATGTCCAAAAATTTGCAACCAAATACCTTATAAGTAAGCAGTCCATAATATGAATGTTTATTTGAGATTCTCTCAAGTTCTATTGTACCTGTGAACCCTAAATGGGCCACTCTTTGGCTAGACAATAACTCAATAATAGCACTATTATTTGGCCCTGGACGGTGGATGCCCATTTAGAGGGCCCCCCCAAAGCCCCTATTTGGTTATGGGGAGGGGGGATGCTCTCCCCCTCTCGATCTCACAACTGACGTAAGAGACAGAGGGGAGTGGGAGAAAGGGAGAGAGGGAAGAGAAGAAGGGAGAAGGAGAGAAGAAGATGAAGAGAAAGGGCATGGAGAAAAGAAGAAAAGGAGAGAGGAAAATAGAAAGGGAGACCCCACTTGTTTCAGCAAGACAGAAACTAAGGGAAGATGATCTCCACCAGCTGAAAGATAAGAATTTAGTGTTTTCAAGAGGTAGGGTGATATTACCCATAATCTTTCTTTTTAGGTTTCCTGATGTGTTTGAGGTGGCTTTCTGCCTACCCGCTTGTCTTGTGGAAGTTTTTACTGCTCAGCGCTTCTTCTGTACTACATTGACTTGGTAGATGGTAGTACTTGGTATAGGGTTCACACCAAGCAGGCAGGGAGTTAGTAAACTTCACTAGATACATGGGGTCCTTCATTGGATAAGATGATGAGCTGCGTGAGGTTTAGAGCGGTATTGATAGAGATGCCATCAGAGTCCTGGGCCAGTTCCATATTTCTGTTTATGTATTTGATCTGGGAGGTAGGGTGTAAGGGTGTTGCAGAATAGTTTGAAGTTGTTGGATGGAGAGGGTAAGGTTCTCTGAGTAACATGTTCAATGTACCTGTGAACTGGAACATAGTCGTTAAGGTGGTAAGGCAAACCAAGGCGACTTGGGGTCCCTGATTGCCTAAGTGCTTAGGCGCCTGCCTAGGCAGCAAGTTCATGGCCCTGTTCTCTGTGTGTGTATATGAGAGAGAGAGATCCCTGTGGATCCTGTTATGGACAATTGGACATGGGCCAGGACAGGTGCTCAGGCGCCCATGGCATCTGGGCAGGCACCTTGATTGCCTAGGTGGGCACCTTGACTTACCTTTTTGGGCCCCAGAAAGGCTGGCTGGTTCTTTGGGCTCATTACAGCACCTGGTCGCGTAGGTGTTGCTGAGGCTTCCACCTTGACAGCTATGCGTTACAAGGCATCAATTGATAAGTTTTCAGTCAATATGTTCCCATAAAATTGTGAGGTAAGCAATTTCCAAAAACTTTTTGGAACGATAGCTGCCTTTAGAATGTAATGACAGAACTGGTTTTGCAGAACTTAGGAAATGTTTTCATTTACTCTGGCATATATGATTCTATGTTGAAAAACCTTATTGTCATTAGCAACTATCATCACGAGTACAGATTGATATAATAATATGTTTCTTGTCAAATAAACTTACAACTGTGTTGATTGTTTGAAGAAAAATCTTATACTTCATTTGTCTGCAGGGTCTGCCACTTTGTGGTGTTCATTATGGTTATCGGATTGATGGTCCTAAAGCGTGGGAGCAAGGTCATCGATTTGATAGTAGTATTATCCTAATAGATCCCTATGCCAAATTAGTTGAAGGATGCCGACTTTTTGGAGATACCACAAAAAGAATGTCAAATTTTTTTGGAACTTATGATTTTAGTGTTGAACCCTTTGATTGGGGACCTAACTACGAGCTTCCCAACATACCTGAGGTACACAGGATGAAATGTTGTGGGCATTTGAATTCAATTTCTTAATCTTTTTTACAACCATCTTCTTCATGCAGGAAGATCTAATTATATATGAAATGAATGTTCGTGCATTCACGGCTGATGAATCAAGTGGACTGGATGCAAGCATTCGAGGAAGCTATCTTGGTGTAATTGAGAAGGTAAGTGATTATGTTTTATCTGTGTATCATATAGCAACTGATAGCTCTTCCTATATCTTTAGAAATGTCAAAGTTAATATATTTTAATTGGTAATCCCAGTCTTGATTGTATATCTTGTTAAATATCAATGCTGTGAATATAGTTAATGTTTACATGTTAGTATTTGCATGTTTTGTTACATTAAAGTTGCTAAAATGAAACCAGATGTCATTTACAACAAATTATGGAAATTCTACGGGACTAGAATCTCCAAACTAATGATCTATTTTATAAATGTATAAACTATTTTTTTTAGACACGGGAGCTAGTAAGAGTTAAAAAAATGAAGGTTTTTTTGTAGGTAAATGCTCCTTAGGAGTTGATTGGTGGAATTATCTCTCTTACTTTAATATTGTTTTAATAACCACATTGCATATAAATACTTGAAATAGTCCTGCATCACTGTTGATGAAGGAGGCAACACTGTCTTGCTAACTTTTGTTAGAGAGGGATGAATAGGCAACTGATTTTCTACGGATGCCGAGTTACCTTGAGGCGAACTGGTTGACGTGATTATCTTCAACCTCAAGCCTGCAGCAACCCCATCACTGCAAACCCTCACTCCGTGGAATGCCACAATAGCCTCTTTGTATGACCTAACCTCCTTCCCTGTGGCATCGGGAGGATGAGCCTCGACCTCTACAGGCACCCAAAAATACAAATTAGGCCAGCGAAGCTTCAAAAATTGCAAAATAACTGACATCGGGTTGACCTCCACCATAACTGGAGCAAATTAAAAAAACTCCCATGAACCTGGATTATCGTCTACACTTGCTAAGAAACCAAACTAGAAAAAAATCTCCAAACTTCACAAAGGAAACAGAATACCAAACAGACAAGGAAATTGACCTTTAGATGCCACCTGAGTACCCCTCCCCTCCCTCCCAAATGGACCAAGGATGACGATGGAGACAGAAGTGAGGACATGCTCTCTTAACTCCTTATCATTAAACACCAAACAGCTATTTTGTGACAAAATACTGACTGACCATTTAGAATCATTCCTCCCGCGTTGCTTCAAAGCTTGCTCAACATCACCACATTCAACCCGACCATCTTGGAGAACTCACTAAAGAACAACATAAGAACTGCATGTTTCAATCATGAGATGGAGACCACGGCGCTTCAACAAGAGCACACTGCTTTGGTTTGGCCATCACCTCCGATACCTCGATCACCTTAAGACCGGAGGATGTATGCCTGGCAAAGATACATTGAGAACTCAGTGTCTAGCAATCTTGGAACACCCAGAAGCTTGATGCCCCTCCCCTAGGCACCAAAATCGATCGAAACATGTGGGCCTCAATCTCTAGCAACCTGCAGGTCATGGTGGTCAACGCTAGGGTCACTCCCTGTGCCATGGAGTGGCTGTTCTCCTCCGTCCCCTTTGTTGTAGCCTCCTTGTTGTGTCGCCACGGCCGACTTCGCCTTGTTTGACCATCTACATTGCTAAACTAGAATTTAATGAGATAATTTAGAGGGGGTACTAGATTTAATTCCATTGCATGCATCTTCCTTCTCTCCTAAGCATCTTGAACAGCTGGTCAATCTCATGTACTGGATCCTGAACACCCCTACAGCTGCTTTCCCCCTTGGACGAAGTGAAGCTACTACTTCTGGATCTATTTTTCTGTGCTGCAGCAAACATCCTCATCCTTATCCATATCTCTGAAGTCATTGCTTGCTCGGGAGCTCTCTCTCTCTAGACATTTGTAGAGTGAGAGGCTCTGAGGATTTCGGTGCAGCAGGGAGGGGATGCGTCCAGGGTGTACCCCGGAGGTGGTCACCGGTGTGTACCGGACACCTGTAGGGTACCCGGTAGCCTCCTAGGCTCCTACAGGCCAGGTCCAGTATGCTTCCGGTGTGGGAGAGCTGGACATGTGAGGAGGGTGTGATGCCTACCTGGTCGAGGGGAGAAGGCTGGTGAGTGAGGAGCGGGGGTCTGGTCGTCGGCGAACCTATGTAGAGGCCCTTCGAGGTCTCTGGCTGGAGGTGTGGAACAAGGCACTGAAAGAGGCTGCGTCGAGGCGGACCTCCTTCCGGCGGATTTTGTGAAGGTAAGGCTGCTATGGATGGCGAGGTGTGTGTGGGTGGCTCTGGTGGAGGGGAGAGTGATGGAAGTAGGAGTTAGGTAGATGCTGGTGGCAGGAAGCGCCAGGGCGGAAGGGTGGACAGTTTCCTTGGTGCTTCGAGGGGGCTTCGTGGCCGTTGGTCCTATGGTGGTGGCAGCGGAGGCAGCTGTGAAGGCGGGGTTTCTCCTGGCCGATGGAGTCCTCCTTCGGGTGGCAAGGTGGACCGTCTTGAAAGGCGCCTATCCGGACCCCAGAGGATGCCTGTGCTTGATCCGTTTGGTCGGAGCCCCTTTGGTGCTCTGTGACGAAGTAGAAGTGTGGCTCTGATCGTTCGTAAGTTCGGTGCTGTGGAGTTGAGATTTGTCAGGGTGTGGCCGGAGGGGGATCTTTCAGTGGTGGAGGCGGCCGTATGGGCCAGTGGGGAGGAGTCCATCTCGGCAGATGGGTCGGTCGACCGAACTGGGCAGAATGCCCAATTGGTCGACCGAGCCGCCCGCGGCGGTCGACCGGTTACGGCGGAAAACCAGCCGAGCTCAACCCTAGAGCCCGGTTCCACGCCCCGTTCGATCCCAATCGAAGGGGAAACATAGGGGACCATCCCCTAGGCCCAAAAATTGAAAAATGGAGAGAAGAAAGAGGGGAAACCTCAATCGATTCGACGAAACCGTCGCACGCCCTAAAAACGTGATTTTAACCCCCAACAGTGATAAACCCACGCTCGGCTCACCACGGGCTACCAAACTCGCGGAAAAGGAAGTACCTGGGTTAAGGATCCATCCCTCTACCTCCACCGAAGATTTCACGCGCCGTGGACGCCGCTCCGACGCGAAACGCCCACGAAACCCCCGCCGGCTCACACGTGCGCGCCCGAGCTTCCTCGCGCCACCACGCCGCGATCCTCGCTCCGTCCACGCCGCTGCTCGCCCTACGAGCGTCGCCACCTCGCCCTCGTCCATCTCCGTCGGTCGCCCGGAGAGAAGAGAGGGGGAAAGGGAAGAACGTGAGAGTGAAGAGAGAATGGGGAGAGAGGGGGGGTGAGTGGATTTATATAGAAATGAATTTGGGATTTATAAATCCGAAAAATACAAAAATAGGAAAAAATACTCTCCGCGATCCTCGGAAAGCGCACAACACAGTGGTAACGTCCCAGAGTCGGAGAACGCAA
Source organism: Amorphophallus konjac (assembly GCA_022559845.1). NCBI lineage: Eukaryota > Viridiplantae > Streptophyta > Magnoliopsida > Alismatales > Araceae > Amorphophallus > Amorphophallus konjac. The sequence continues at coordinate 172,514,853 of CM040119.1, read as the reverse complement.
CGGTTCGCCCTACACGGGGTTCCAAAGGTCCGACAGACGAAAACACACGTAAATCACAAAACGCAGTCTGGGACCCACAAAGGCGTTCCGAAAATTCCAGAAAAATACCGGCAGGCTCCTCGCAATGTCACGGACCCAAGGAAATTCACGGGCACACCCCAATGGGTCCGACAATCCGGTATAAAATGTCCGAAGCTCACTCGGCCACGATCCGAAACCCACGGATCTTGATCCGATAAATATCCGAAAAAATCTGGAGCGTTACATAGGGCGTTCCCCGTAAGCGACGCGCCGCAATGGCGCCCGATTGCGGTGTCAAGTAGGCAAGAGTTTCCGTGTGGGGTTGGACGTTCACGGGTAAAGAAGCTAGTCCAAAAACATAGGATCCGTCTAGCTACTTGGAATATGGGAACTTTAACAGGTAAGGGTTTAGAATTGGTTAAGATAATGAAGGACAGGAGGGTTAGCATAGCTTGTCTACAAGAAACTAGGTGGAAAGGACATAAAGCTAAAGATATTGATGGATATAAAATTTGGTATACGGGTAATAATAACTCTAGAAATAGTGTTGCTATAGTAATAGATAAAAACTTAAAAGATAGAGTTGTAGAAGTTAATAGATTGGGGGATAGATTGATGTTAATTAAACTTATCTTAGGTGAGGATATTTTGAATATAATTAGTGCATATGCACCTCAAGTAGGATTAGAAGAGAGCACTAAAAAGCAATTTTGGGAGGCTATTGATAGTTTGATCCAAAATATCCCTAGTGAAGGGAGAATCTTTATTGGAGGGGATTTTAATGGTCATGTAGGTAAAGATAATAGAGGTTTTGAGAGGATTCATGGAGGGCTTGGTTTTGGCAATAGAAATGATATGGGTTATACTATTCTTGATTTTGCTATGGCCTATGATCTAGCAATTACTAATACCTTGTTTAAGAAGAGAGACGAACACTTAATAACTTACAAGAGTGGAACACATATAAGTCAAATTGACTATTTTCTTATTAGGAAGGTCGATAGAGTTTTATGTAAAGATTGTAAAGTTATTCCTGGTGAGAGTCTTGCCCCTCAACATAGGTTGTTAGTAATGGATGTCTTTATCCCTAAATTCAAAAGAAAGATCATTATAAATAATTGTTCTAAGATTAAATGGTGGAATTTAAAAAGTAAAACTTTAGAAACATTTAAAAATCATCTATTAAAGGAAAATATTTAGAATTTAGAACAAGAAACTAATGTAATGTGGAATAATGTTACAAATTGTATAATGAGTGTAACAAAACAACTTGGAGAGGGGGATTTCTGTAGCCCAATTAAGAGCAGCCAAACTAGGCCCCTCAGGGCCCAACAAGGCTCAGCTCAGCCAGGTGACAGCCCCCTGGGGCCCACTTAGGCGAGAAAGCCCAATAAAAGTTTCGCTCGAGGATACTACCTTCCTAGGCGGCCTCTAGGCTCGGAAGGCCCGAGCGTCGGTCAGGTCACAGGAAAGGTCCATGCCCGAGCTATCTCTCCGCCCAGGGGAAGAAGGCGCATGTCGACCAATCCGACCCATCTTCGTCCGAGCTAAGCCTACCGCCCGGATAGGGCTGGCCTCTCTAAGCTCGGTACGGCCGACGATTGCTTATCCATGCAGCCGTTAAGAGTCCTCTGTGGGCAGGAATTCATAAAGGCGAGGGACTCCAGCTCCCCAAGGTGATAACGCTCCCACGATAGGGCAATAAAAGCCCACGTCGAGGACGTAACCCCCACCTGAAACTCCTCGACTTACAGGACTCCAGAAGACTGGCGCACTATTTAACCCAGGGATACCCTCCGACGAAAGGTAAGGGCAATAATACGCTCAAAACTCCTGAGTAGGAACCACTTCACCCTTCTGGTGGAGAGGGATCTCGCGCATAAGTCTTTCCTCCCATTAGTGCTCCCGCCATAGCTTCACTGACTTAAGCATCGGAGGGTTTTCCCCAGGGATTCACCCCCTGGGCCCCCCTCTGATCCGTTTCTCTGTCTTGCAGTTCTCGTTCCGGTGATCGTTGATCCACTTAGGACCAGCGCGAGATCACGCCTCTTCATTTGGCGCCGTCTGTGGGAAACGTGTAAAAAGCCAACATGGCGCGAAGGAGCTCAGGGAGGAAGTCCACCGGCGATAGGGGAAAGACCATGGTAGCCGCGGGGGAAGGTCCCTCTCAGACCTCACGAAACCCCCCCTCCGGCACCAACACCCGCGCCGACGGACGACCACCACCGCCACCCCCCGCGGCGGCGGGACTCCCTCCCGGCAGCGACGCATTACAAGCCCTCAACGCAAAACTGGATATCCTCGTGGACCTCATGAGGACCCAGGCGGCTAGGGATGGAAGGTCGCGCGCCCCGTCAGGGAGTCCTCCCCGCGAGAATGCATCTCAACACACTGCCGGAGGCCGCTTCACTCTCCGCGGCCCGCAGCTCATACGCAACAGGATCGAAGGACCCTCGCAGGCTCCACCTCCCGAGCAAGAGGCTTCCTCCACGCCAAGAAGGGGAAAGCAGGGGGCACGCCGCCCAAACCCGGAGAACGATGTTCTCGGGGATCACCGAGACGCTCCTCCCAGCCCCACGGTACGGCAGCAGCCGGAGTTATCCCTCCGACTGCGAGATTTCGAGAGACGTTTCGCAGAACAAGAGCGCGCCCTCCGCGCCCTGCAAAAGATCTCTTTTCCGGAGGACGAGGAAAAATCCCCGTTCTCCGAATACATCTTGAAGGTAGAGGTATCTCCCAGAACCTCCATCCCTACCTTCAAGTCTTACGACGGCCAGGGCGACCCGGTCGATCATTACGACAGCTTCGACGCTCTGATGACCCTGCACGGAGCGTCCGACGCCATCAAATGCCGAGCCTTCGTGACCACCTTGGTCCAAGGCGCTCAAGCATGGTTCTGGGCCCTCGCCCCCGGATCCATCCGAGACTTCAAGCAATTCGGGCGAGTCTTCAAAGAGAGTTTCGCCGGAAGTGCCCCCCCAAGGTCGGTAGCGGGGCTCCTAGCCCTTAAACAGGCGCAAGGGGAAAGACTCCGGGCTTATATTCACCGATTTAAGTCGGAAGCCCTGAGAATTCCCCGCCTGGATGTGACGTCAGCCATAACCGCGCTGACTGGGGGCACCCGGGACGAGAATCTCCGCCGTGAACTTGTCCTCCACCAGCCCTCGACCCTTGCCGAGTTAGTGACTCTGGCATTGCGCCACGCCGAGTGCGAAGAGGTGCTCAGCGCTTGCCGAGACGCAACCGGCTCGGGTCGGGAGGGGGACAAGAAGCGGGCTTCCGAGCCAAACTCAGGCTCGGGGAAAAAGCGAGACCGTGACGGAGAACGTAAGCGGAAGTACGAGCGGTACACCGCACTAGCCGCACCGGTCTACGAGATTTATGAAGACATCAAGGACTCGGGACTCCTCCGCCAACCCGAGCCGATGAGGTCGAAGAACCGTAATCGCGACAAGCATTGCTTGTTCCACGGCGATCACGGGCACCACACTGGTGACTGCCACCAGCTCCAGGACGAGATCGAGCACCTCATCCGTCTGGGTCACCTAGCTCGGTTCACAATCGAGCGAAAAGAAGATCGAGGCGCCCCAGAGGAGATCGACAACGCCCCCCGAGGGGTCCACATCAACGTCATTTCCGGAGGGACGGCATCAGGAGGCGACAGCAGCCGAGGAAGGAAGCGTCATGCCGAGCGGGCGGGCCGAGCCATGGAGCCTCCCAAGACCCCGCCGAGTGAGCCCCAGGCCATAGTCTTCTCCGACCGAGACTTGGAATGGCTGAGCACCCCGCATGACGACGCCCTCGTAATCTCGGCTACAATAAACCATTGTAACGTAGATAGAATTTTAGTTGACAATGGGAGTGCCCCTGATGTATTGTCTTATGACTGTTTCCTTAAGATGGGGGAGGATCCAACCAAACTCCGCCCGGTCCGAACCCCCCTCTGCGGGTTCAATGGCCTGGCCACCTATCCCGAGGGAGCCCTAAGCCTGCCGGTTACCCTCGGCACCCCACCCAAAACCGTTACGGTCATGGTGGACTTCATAGTGATTAAAGGCATGATAGCGTACAACGCCATCTTCGGCCGGGGAATCCTCAGCCGAATAAAGGCGGTACCGTCTACCTATCACTAGAAAATGAAGTTCCCCACCAAAAACGGGTTGGGGGAAGTCCGAGGTAACCAGGCCGCGGCCAGAAGGTGCTACAATATCTCGGTAGAGGTCACAAGGCCGGACGGGAAGGACAAGGGCCCCCGGGGAGTCAAGGATAAATCCGCAACCACCGAACCCGGTGGCGAATTACTGACGGTTTTCCTAAACGACAACCCAGCCCTTGGAGTGAGGATCGGAGCCGACCTACCGTCTGAGGATCAACAACAATATAAAAAGTTCCTTTCTGAGTACATCCGAGTTTTTGCTTGGGCTGATGATCAACTCTCTGGGATACCAGAGGAGACTGTAATGCACAAGCTCAACCTCGACCCAGCCGTGAAGCCCGTACAGCAGCGCATGAGGAAGCATGCACCGGAGAAACAGGCGATCATCAAGGCGCAAGTCACCAAGGGGAAAGAGACTGACCTTTTTAGACCAATTTGTACAACATTTTCTTCACCAATTTCGTCTACCATGTTGTCCATCAAATGAAACAAATAATTGGCATTTTTTTTTCAAAATTTGATGCATCTACAGATTTTACAAATACTGTACCTTCGATGCAATACACCAAAAAGTTAATCATGCACTTTTTCGTGGTACCAGTCCAACCATCACACATAATAGTGCATCCTCTCTCCATCCATATATGCTTGAAGCTTTCAACCCACTGATGGAGCTCCTCAACCTCTGCCTCAAGGCCACGCCCGTATATGTCCCGACGTGACGGCGCCTTCAACCCAGGGCCAGCATCTGCTATGGCATCCAACATAGGTTGAAAATATTTACTTTCAGCAGCATGTGCAGGGACACCTGCATGAAAAAACCATTTACAGATGCTTTTAAATGCATGCCCTGCAACTTCTGCAAATTTTTTGACCCCTCTTAATGCACTTTTGATCTTAGGTTGTGTAGCCTGGGGCCTTCTGTGGAGATAACTGTCCATGGGACCTGCTCTCTGCGTCTGCGGGGGCGGGGCAGCAACATCAGGACGTCGTGCAACTGTACTGGAGTAGGTCCCTCCTGAACCCATGGGTGCCTTTCCTTTCCTTCGAGCGGCTTCTTCACGCTCCCTTGCTTCAGTCAGTTCCGGATCAGAATCTTCAGTGCCTTCCTCATCATCATCCCTCCTAACCCTTCTGCCAGAAATCTCCTCAGCAATTTCCTCCTCATCCTCAGCCCTTTGTTGCACCCTCTCCTTTTTCCCCACAAGGCACTGGCGCATCTCCTCTCGCACCTCTCGTGGACAGTGGTCGCATTGTCTCACCTCTCCTCGTACCCCTGCCAAATGTTGCTTGCCTCTGGTAATTCCGCCATACATCTCCTTACCACAGTAATTACATTTAACCTTCCTTCTCTTAGCATCAACTAAGGACATGTGGGCCCACCCCGGATCCTCCTGCCCTTGCTGCTCCTGTGTTTGCTGACGTCTAGGCATGATGCTGCATTAAGACAATCAAAGACAATCTCTTGTAATGACAATGAAAAAAATACAATTCAACATGAAAGAGCTCCAAATTAGTCAATGAAGCTTAATTGAGCTTCAATTGAACTTTACTAAACCTAATTAGAGGAAAGCCCCAAAATTAATAATGTAATTAGGGCTTAATTAACACATATAGCCTAATCACCTTTCATAAAAATTAATCCCGAGCATGATAGAGGTCCAAATTAATTAATGAAGCTTAATTGAGCTTCAATTGAACCTTACTAAACCTAATTAGAGGAAAGCCCCAAATTTAATAGTCTAGTTAAGATTTAATTTATAATTTTAGCCTAATCACTCTTGACAAAAATTAATTACCAACATGATAGAGGTTAAAATTAGTCAATGGAACTTAATTGAACTTCAATTGACCCTTACAAAACCTAATTACATGAAAGCCCTAAATTTAATAGTCTAATAGGGGCTAAACTAACATTTTTAGTCTAATCACTAAATTAACAGAATTATTTAACAAAATAATCATCTAAGAAATCTTACCTAGCCCTAACCAGAGCTAATTAGGGCAAGGTGGTGGGCGCCGGGCGGGAGGGGATCGCGGGCTAGGGCTGGCCGGCTGGCAGGTCACGCATGCACGCACGCACGTGCAGGCCAGGCGGCGGGCGCAGCGCGCAGGGGCCACTGGGCGGCGGCCAGGGGGGGCTGGCGGGGCTGCTGGCTGGCCTGCTGTTGCTCCGCGGCTGCTGCTGTTGCTGCTCCGCTGCTGCAGTGCGGAGGGGGCTGCTGCTGCTGCTGCTGCTGCTGCTGCTGCTGCTGCAGGGCGGGAGGGGATCCGCCGGCGCCTGCTGGCTGCTGCTGCTCCAGTTGTTTCCGCCGCGGCTGCTGCTAGGGCAGGGGGGTTTCGGGGGCGGGAGGAGGGTTTCGGGGGCGGGAGGAGGGGACAGGTGCAGGAGGGGACAGGGGCAGGGGGTTTCGGGGTCGGGGGAGGCTCACGTGAACTCCAAAGTTTGGAGTTCACGAGTTTCGACCGAAACCGAATGGTTTCGGGACGAAACCATTCGGTTTTGGGCGAAACAGGTATCGGTTTCGCCCGAAACCGATACCGTAACCCGAAACCGTTTAAGCTACAGTAAAATAGGCTTAAACGGTTTCGGGTCCGGCCGAAACCGATACGTTTCGGCCGAAACGGACAACCATGCTTGACAGAGGTCATCTGAAATGAGATATTTTCCATTGCAACAAGAGGTAAGGTCTTCGACATGGATGACACAACCTCCGGAACGGATGTACTGTGGTCATCAGACAATGGAAGAATTGTCTCGTTGCTTATAGTGGAAGACATGGATAACTATAGCTTTGAGATGGATAGGAAGATGGGTAGGAGACTCCCTCCACCAGGAACTAAGAAGGGGTCGCTGCCACAGTGAATAGGAGAACCGCAGGAGAGTGGGCCAGACTTAGTGGACCCACGAAGACTGTAGAAACCAGCCAGGACCCAGCTGTACCAAAAAGGAAAAACCCTTGAACTGTGTGCCACCTAGAAACCTGATCTTGCCCAGTGCAATCATGGAAAATTTGTCTGTGACCTGAAGAGGCTTGAAACCCTAAAAATAGGCCACCGGTGGGAAAAACAAGATCGCAGGGCAGAGAAGAATGGACTGGACTCCCTGTTCACAGCATGTGCACTTCCTCCTACTCTGACACCATGTGGACTTCTTATATTCTTGGAGTAGACATGTTAATCATATTTCATTGAAGATTGGAAGTGTTCTTTTATACAATCCTCGTTTAATGTAATTTTCTTTTTGGTATTGGAAGTGGAACCTCAAGGAAGAGGACTTTTTATGCATTCTCTCTCTCTCTCTCTCTCTGTGTGTGTGTCACATGCACACAAAAGAAAAAGAAAAGAGGAGGTGAACTCAAGGGTTCACACTTTCTCTAAGGAAGTGCATGGGTTTGAAAAGCACATTGTATGGTTTGAAAACATTCTGAATCCACTGATAACCCTATTGGCCATGATACCCTTAATCCCTAGAACTTAAGTTACTGAATATGTCCTTTTGATATGAAACTTTCCGAAAACATCCCAAGTGTCCTTTAATCCTTTGAAACCCATCTTGGCCATGGAACAGCTTGTAGTTTGGCTTCTAGTTGTTCTTTTTGTGTAAATTTGATTGTTATATGGTTTGTTCATTTAGAGCGTCATTGTTGGCAATTAATCATGGGTTTTCACTTGTCAAAGTGATGTGATTAACACTGCTGAGGTTGATGGGGACAATCCAAATTTGAAACCTTAATTGCCAACCTAATTAGTGAAAACATAAATCAAACTTAGTTCAAAATGGGCTTCTTATAAGCAAAGTCAAAGCAAATTTTTTTCAAATCCGAAGTTCCTCTGAAACCCTCTAATAAGTGGCTAATTGTGGGGCACAAGAGAGTTTGAGTTGTTGAAGATCATATTTCAAGGAACTAACAGTGTTAGAAGGGTTGTGGAGCCTCTACTGAAAGTGTTTTACTTGTCCTTAAAGCTTCTTTTCTTGTAACTTATATCGAGTAGTATAACTATGTATAACCATTTATTTGTGTATTTCATCATTGTATTGATATTATATTTATTTCCTTATTATTCTGCAATTTGATTCAATATATTTCATGGCATTCCCCTTTGAATTTTTATTTGCATACTTAGGTAACCCTTATTAAATGCCAATTTTCAGTGTTGGATGCTTTGCAATGCTTTTATTTTACAACTCCTTTCTGCAGGCCAAGTATCATTTTAGGTCTAGTATGAGCAAGATTGGCATGTGGTGGTTGTGAGATTGTCAGTCAGCTTGCATAACATGTTTGATATCAAGGATATGGACTTAAAACCTTATGCTGAATCAAATTGGTGGCAGTGTGCTACACCATGATGAGGAGGCTATTTTTGCAAATAAACCATTGTTAGAAGTGAATTTGCAAAAAAATCATTCTTGGAAATGCATTAGTAGGCGTGTTACTACGTTAATTCAAATAGTGCATAAATGCCATTTAAGCGTGGTTTTTTTTTTGCAAGTTTTTGGCAAAATGAAGTGAGATGCCTGCAAATAAATATGACATAGTTGCACAATATGAATTAAATTATTGATATGCCTGCTAATGTACTTCCAGGAGTGGCTTTTTTGGAAATTCAAGTTTAACAATGGTTTCTTTACAAAAATCCCTAATTTTTTTTCATGCTGCCACGTTCACTGAATTATTATCCTAATGTCTATGCATCATGTCCTAAAACAATCTCAATTTTTACAGGTTAGTGATAGTTTCAGGCAGTCTAATGAATTTCATCCTAGTCCTTGACAATATGCATGCACATCATGTACTTTGCATAAATGGGTCTTACCTGATTCTTTTGTTCAATATCCTCTTACACAGTTTTTGATCCCTGAAAGCAATCGGCTACTTGTCAAGATTATTTTCTTGATCTGTATGTGGTTGAAGATTACTTAAATATACTTGTTTTAGGTCACTGTAAATGCTTTTTTTCAGATTTGCATTTTTTTTCAGATGCCACACCTCCTGGAACTTGGCATCAATGCTGTGGAACTGCTGCCAGTTTTTGAGTTTGACGAATTAGAGTTTCAGAGGCGGCCAAATGCGAGGTACCATATGGTAATCATCTTCCCCTTGAATTTCTTTTCCACATGTTTGCTTTCCGTGAATGTCCCGTTGGTTTGCGAATGTGCTTAATGATATCTGCTTGTTTGTAATCTTATTGTCCCATATAACTTTGTATATTTAGTGCATAGGTATAAGCAATAATGAACTTATTTTCTTTATAGATGATGATTTTAAATGCATGATATGCAATTTACTGAATGATTTCTTAAAGCAATTCTGTACGAGAAATTTGGATATTGGCTAATGCTATGGAAGCTGATTTTATCCACTAGATTAATACCTGGGGTTACTCTACGATAAATTTTTTCTCTCCTATGAGCCGCTATGCAAGTGGTGGTGGTGGACCTCATGCTACTTCACGTGAGTTTAAGGAAATGGTCAAAGCCTTGCATTATGCTGGAATTGAGGTATGCACATTTGTAGGCAATGACAATACACAGCCTGGATGATGGCATTCACTTGTTTCCTCTGTTCTTATTTTACTTATCTAACATATTTTTGCAAACATTTAATACAAAGTGAAACATCCAAACAGGTAATTTTGGATGTGGTATACAACCATACTAGTGAAGGTGATGATGATCACCCATATACAACCTCATTCCGTGGCATTGATAATAAGGTAAAGTATTAAATGGCCCAGTAAATGCATCTGATGCTATGTTAATCGTCTAAGAATGCAAGTCCTTTCATAGTGTCATAGTATTCATTTTGGTTTTCTAATATTAGAGTTTGGCAAAATAAGTTACAGCAACATACCATGGTAATTATATTTAGTGGTGATCTTCTATGTTATGCTTGCCTAGACATTGCAACAGCTTGAAGTCTCTTTCACCTTTTGTGACGAAGCTTAATAAAGATGACTGATAACTTAGAATGAGAATATATATCAGTGATGCCACATTCAAACATTTCTACTCATCTATGCATCAACAATTGCATGGAAGGGTTATCTCTATGAGTACCCTGAAAAGTTTCCCAATTAAACTTAGATCTACTTATTGTCATGTCCTATGGCATTTTCTATGACAAGGATTAGTCCTGAAAAATACTATCCTTAAACCACCACTTACAATGATACTTCCTACCTTTTTTTTACCCTTGTCAAAATGTCAAGTTTAATAAAATAATTTACGTACACAAAAGTATCATACAGTTTTTGATGTGTAATTTCTGTTCATTCTTTTGCAATGCTTTTGTTGTCTGTAGGTATATTATATGATGGACATTCATAACAATGCGCAGTTGCTTAATTTCTCAGGATGTGGTAGATCTCTATTCCACCCCTTGAAATTTTTGTTCACTTTTCCCATTATTTTATTCAGGGTGCCTATTTGATGTAGACATCTCTCTACTTTTGTAAATGAACAGTCTTTGTCCTATGAATCTGATTGGGTACTTTTGGGGAACATATTCCTTTTCCCTCAGTTTTGCAGTCTCGCTAGGCAAATGCTGTCCTCTTTATTTTTGTTATGTATTTCCATCTACTCATGGTTGCACTATTTCATCTCATTTATTGGGACGCTTTGTATTGGTTTTAGCAATTTTCTGCTGTTAATCCATACAAAGATTGTTTTGGAAAGAAATCCTGGTCAAGTTATAGAAAACCCCTCCTCAATGATTGTATACTAAAGAATAAGCCTCTAACACCCCTCAGACAAAAAAAAGAGACAAAGGAAAGAGGTTGTGAGCTCTTTGGCCGAATGTAATCTCATGGTTTGTCCGTTTAGCCCTCAATGATGCTTTGTATTCCCATCTCCTTGCTTCTGTTGGATTACATCTCAATTATTGGGGGTAATTATCACTAACCATCGTAAGAAATAGTAAATATGTTTGGCATATTAATTATGGCTTTTAATATCACTACCCAAGAGACAGGAAACAAATCTTTGAAGACTCAATTTGTGGAATGGGTTCAAGAGGACGAAAGTAGATGGTGACACAAGTCCAGAATCCTATGGCTTCCAGAAGGCGACAACACTATTGCTTTCTTTCATAAAGTAGCTGATGACAGACGGAGAAGAAACACATTCTTAAGAGGGGCGAGCTGGATTAAGGATGAAAGCAATATAGTAGAAGATATTGCTTAACTTTAAAGAGATCAATTCTCTTCAGCAAAGAGGTTATTTCCCACTCAGCTAGACCAAGGAGGCCTCAAAATTCCCAATGAAGATCTGTTAATTCCTTTACTCAATGCATCAGAAGAGGAAGTAAGTATTGCAACTTTCAGTCCTGGTGGTGAGAGAGCGCCTGGTTCTGATGGATGCTCCTTACTTTTCTATATAAATTTATTTGGGAATTAGTTAAAGATGTTGTGAATGCTGTTTGGAACTGTGTTCATGAAGGATGGCTGTGAATGTGTACACCAAACCATCCTAGGTTTATCATCAAAAGAAAGAAGCCCTTGAGTTAAAGGATTTTATACCCATTAATCTTTTGAATGGGTCTTTAAGATTCTAGCTAAGGGTTTGACAACAAGACTTGTTAAGATCTTAAGTGGCATTATAGAGGAAAATCAATGTGATTTTGTACATGGTAAAAATACTTGAAGAAGTATTTTTTGGTGTCCTGTGAACACTCTATTCAAGTTTGAAAAACTGATTTCAGGAAACAGACCAGTCTGACCGGTTCTGGCCCCGGTTCTGATTCTCAGGCTTGATTTGGCCAAAACTGGCTGGTTCTGGCCAAAAACCAGCCACCAGAACTGGACTGGTCCTGGCTGGTTCCAGTTCAAACCGGGTGGTTTTTAAAACCAAACTCTATTCACTTAAAAAACAAAGGAAGAAGATTCTAGCCTGCGGGGAAGTAAGAATTGGATCACATTGGCCAGGATTGTCTGATCCGATCGGATTCACCCCCAACCGACCCAAGTCCAATCCACATGGCCTCCAGTTTTTACTGGGATTTGCCGGATCGGGTGGATTGGACCGGATCTGCCGATCTGGTGCGATCCCCAGGCCAGTCTCATGGACCCTTGGTAAATAAAAGAGAAAAATGGAGCAGGAGGAGCCGAGGAGGAGGAGGAGGAGAAGAAGAACAACCAAAAAAGGGAAAATACTTACCTGCTGCTGTCACCTCACTGTTGCCACTGGCTGCCGGTATCATTGCTGTTGCCACCAGTCATTGGTGCCTCCTCCTCCTCGATCCATTTCCTGCTCACGGTGGAGCCTTTGCTTGCACGTGGGGTGGTGGGCCACGGGAGACAGGAATGTATCCTCGAGACCCTTGGTGAGAGTCAAGTACGTAGACTTTTGTATAAAAACCCCTTTAAAGCATGTGAACTTATGTTAAACTCAAATAAAAAAAACAGCGCTGCCCTGGATTGGCTGTAGAGTGTGGATCACCTGATCTGGCCATTCCACATTGGGTTTATGGCCCTCGATCCGAGCCCTACCTGTGATTCCTCCTTCCTTGATTTTAACAAAACTTGTGATAGAGTATGCTGGCTGTGTCCATGGAATGTCATGACCATAGTCGCACCCCTAACTGAGAAACATATTTCCTGAGAAAGACATTTGACTAATGGATTCAATTCTGGTGGGGACACGACTGCAGGTCTACAGGTGTACCAGCGTTGCCGCCGGCGCCCCAGCACATTGATCGCGTCCTTGTGGCTTTGGTGGAGCCATCTAATGCATTGTTATCTCTTTTCATTGTTTATTTTGTGTCCTTGTGGGCTTGGACCTTATTGGGCCGCTTTTGTGGTCTTTTGTTGTGTGTCTGTGTTGTTTAGAGCATGTTAGCAAGGTAGTGTGTTGTAGCCGTAGGATGTAGGGTTTCTTATCTTGGTTTAATATGGACCATTGATGTACTGTTTTGGCCCTATATAAGGGCTTGTGATGCTAATGAGAGGGTTTCTCCCCTGCCGCCGCTGTACTGCTGCCCTACACTTTCTTCTCGTGCCACCGTGCCTTCGTTCCCACTCCCTGCTTCCCCCTGCCCTGTCACCGTTCCCCTCTGTCCACCCCGCTCACAGTGCCGCCGCCCGCCGTTCCGTCTTTCCCCACAGCTGCCGTTGCTTCCACCCTATTCGCCCCCCTCCTTCCCCATCGCTGCTCTCCTTTGTTCACCCCGCACCCTGCGCCACCGTCTGCCGTTCTGCCTTCCCCACGCACAGCCGCCCCTGTCCTCTTCCATAGTGTAGTTGCCTCTGTAGGCGCTGGATTTGTTCTTAGCTTCGATGGAGGGTGTGATGTATGGGTCGCGGGGTACCATCGTTCCCTTCCATGGTATCCTTCTGAAGCCGATCCAACACTACAGAGCAAGGAGTGAGGAATAAAAAAAAGGGTGATTGCAAGGGATGATTTTCTTGCATCCCACAGGGAGAAAATGATCGCGGGGTGCCTTCTGGAATGGAAGATTGTGAGATTCCGCTATCTTTATTCTCGGCCAGCCAAGAACAAGGAGCACCTTCTCTGCGAGTCTACTTTCGAAATCTTGCAAATCAGGAACAAATCAAGTAGGAATCGCCCATTAGAGCTGAACAAGTGTAGTAAATATTCAGCAATTCGAATCTTAAGCAAAATTGAGGGCTATGCTTACCGGAAAGGGGGTTGGGAAGAGAGGATGGCCGAGACTTTCGACCACCCGCCTTCCCTCTTTTTTTTTGGGTTAAACCTCTTAGAAAAAGAGATCTAGGACATCCTACTGTGCATGTCGTGCAGTGTAGGTGAATATAAATGTAGTATGATGAACGAAAATGTAGTAGAAAATAAACGAAAAGTGTAGAAATGGGGGGGTGCCCGTCGAGTGATAAGAGACGGCTAGATGTCTGGCCGCCCTATAGGGTGGACGGCCAAGTTGTTGGCCGCGCTTTACAGAGTCTGCTTGTTCCGACGTTGGATACTGAACTGCCTCCATGTACGATGTGAGACCTCCTCTCAGCCCTCAATGCACATCTTAGGTAGTAGAAAGGAAGATTCACTCTCGAGCTCTACAACCTATCTCTATCTTACCATCCAACCAACCGACCAACCATCCAACCTCGGAACCTAGGCTCTAGGGGTCTCTTTATAGAGAGGCCTTTCCCTTCCTCAAGAATTTGTTCGAAAATCACCCCTGATCCTCGTGAAGGGGTCTACAATCAATCCCAACACTCCAAAGTGGCTCCTTCTCACTACCACCATGCATTCGTGGGTTTGTTGGAGTGGGAGGTGTCGCGAGAGTGGCTCCCGGAGTGGCCGAGATCATAGGACGTGGGGTTGAGGGGCGGTTGCAGAAACCACTAGAAGGCGGCCAGATACCTGGCCTCCTTCAGAGGAAGGTTGCCAGACTTCTGGTCGCCTACATCCTAGTGGGCGGCCATTGACCTGGCCGTCCAACCAGTGGCCTTGGCTTGGTTTTCAATGTGGTTCGACCTAATACATTATCATTAGGTTGGATATGAACACAAGAGTCTAAGCATAAAAAAAAAATAGTGTCACTCTTATAAAGGCTGAATTGTAGTCTGCTGGATGTCCAAAATTGGGTGTCTACAAATGTCCCTCTGGAACACCCGTTTTGCAAGGGAGTTTGGCGGACTGATAAATGTGTGTTTCAAAAAACACGACCCTGATTTGGACGTCTCGCTCATGGGAATTCTCGAGCCGAAGGCGAGCCTCACGAGAGAACGGATGAACGGAATGAGTGAATGGTCAGGAGAAGCAAAGGGAAAGGAGGTTAATGAGGGCTTGTAGTAGCAGTCCAGGAGACCCCTCGGCAGTCGCTATGAGACTTTGGCACACTAAGGGATGCAATTGCAGTCCGGCACAAAGGAGCAACAGGACACTTAAAGGAGATTGAGAGAGGGCTTATAGCGGCAGTCCAGGAGACCCCCCTACAGTCACCGTGAGACTTTGGCACACTGGTCCGATCATGGCTGAAAATAAATCTAGCCGTTTGATTGAGGATAAAAGCAAATTCAATGGTCCTCTTGTGGCCAGAAGCAAATCCAATAGTCCGATCGTGGACTAGGTTAATTCAATGGTCTGATTGTCGACAGAAGCAATCCAGAGATTCAAGTGTAAGCAAAAGCCCACGTAATGATCAGATGACGACTGGATGTAAATCCGAAGACCCGATTACATAATCGGGATCAAATGTAAAGGTCTCAAAAGACCAATTGTAATCCAAACTCTGTGCTCAGTGAATGAACGTTTTCGAATTTCTTGCAAGAGTATGTATCTCTAATGGGCGATCATCAAGATCATATCCATTAGATAATGTCACAACCAGTAGAGGCTAATTTTTTTTAACAGTTAATCAATGGTATTCGGACTTTATGCTGATGTAAATGAACTCCGATTGCAGTTAGTGGGGAAATGCCCAGTACTCGAATCCTAAATCGTCTAATAAACCCTATTCACAGAATCAATAATGCGCATGTTATTTAATAACTATAAATATGTATTTATGTTTAACAAATGAACATTTTTAAATTTTTTCTGTGTTAAAAAGACTCGCATGTCTGGTGGGACATTTCCTACCTTTCATGTCTCTATCAAAGAATATCTTTTCCTCTATGAAGGTCATGGTAACTCCTTCATACTTTTGCAAACAAATATTCAAAGAGTTTGGCGACAATGGTTGTCGTCACTCACAGGCTTCTCGTCATCGCAGACCACGTCAGGTGTAGCTACCTGGCCTCTTCGGCAAATTACCTGCAGTCGTCGGATCACCCTTTTTTCTAGGGGTGAATCCTATTGTTGAAGCTGCACCAGTTGTTCCTGTTGCTGCTGGGGGCGTTAAAGTGAAGGCTTCCTTTTGAAACCTAAATCTCAACACAAAACATGTTCAAGGGGGGGGGGGGGCAGCACCACTACACCCATGGTAATAAACCTGCTGCGGCCATGGTTGCTGAAGTTGCCCCGACCTTGGCTATTGTTGGGGGCAACAGAGTGAAGGCTTCTTTATGAAGCATAAGTGTCAACATCACCCACGTGTTGTTCTTGTCAACTGGGGGCAACGCCATCACCAAGGTGGAAAACCTGTTGCGGCTATATGATGAAGGAAGCTAGTGCCTAAGCCTTGAGTCAGAAGCAAGCGCGTTGGCAAGAAACCAAATCCCCTAATCCTAAGTGAGGGGGCAATCCTATCGCCGAATACATCAAGTTAAGGCGCAATTGAATGAAGTTGGCCCCTAAGCCTCGAATCAGGAGCAAGTGCACCGGTAGAATGTCAAAGCCCCTAAGTCTAAATGAGGGGGCAATCTCGTCGCCATGTATATCAAGTCAAGGCGGGATTGAAAGAAGCTGGCACCCAAGCCCAAGCCTCATTTCGAGGAGCAAGTGTGCCGGCGGAAAGCCAAAGCCTTCAAGCCCAAGCGAGGGGGCAATCTTGTGGAACGTCGACGACTCCGTATCAAACAAATGTGGCTCACCAAGAAGGAGGTTCGTGCAATCAAAAGGAGAAGGGTAATTCAACTTACCTGGTCGTCAGCCCTGTAGTAAGCAAAATGAAGCCAGCCATCCAAGGTCCACAAACTCCCCATCCCTTGGGGTAAAAAAGAGGAGGGAATCCTTAAAAAGCCTAATGACATCCTTGTCCTTGGAAATAATCCGAGATGAAGAAGACTGTCTTGAGGCTTTCTCATTCCGGGCGTCAGATTTTAACTGACTTGGGGCACTCAATTGCTCGAGTTTAGAGCCTCGGAAGAAAAGGGCACACAAATGCATAAAGCACGTCCCGAAATCGCTCACAAAAATAAACATGGGACATCCCTGCTTCTGTAAATATCATGCTAGGGTATGTCGCCCTACGCAATAGCAAAGGTGTTAAGTGAAATAGGCTACTGATCCAAAGATACAGAAGGTTAATCTCGACAAAGAAAATGCCAAGAAAAGTCAACAACAAATTAATGAAGCAGTATAAACTGTACAAGTGCAGTAACAAGAGGTCGACTGGGTTAAAGTGACCTCAAAGAAGTATCATCAATACAAGCCTTCCAAGGCAGGAACCCAAGGTAGGAACATTAACCCTGGGGGCATGTTCCAATTAGGCTCAAACTAGATACTCTTTTCTCTCAAGGCATGGCACGAGGCGAGAAGAGGGAGAAGAATAAAAACATGTCGAAGAAGTAGACTACCGGCTCAGAAAGTCAACATGGCATATTCGCTAAAGAAAACTCCAAGAAAAGCTAGGGGCAAAGCATTAAGCAAAACTTCAAACAAAGTCTTGGGTAACTTTGACCAGCAAAAGCCGGAAAGGCAAGTCCAAACAAGAAGACTCTAAATAAAACCCCAGGCAAGGCCAAGAAGGCAAATCCAAGGAGGACCCTTGTTTTTTCTTTTCTAATTTCAATGCTCCCTCAGTGGAGTTTGCCCCAAAGCCCTAAGGTTTTAAACTTTTCGCGGCTCTAGACATGACTTTTCGGCATCAAGCCATCTATATACAGGATCTAACCCATGTTTTGGCACCAAACCTATTTTGAGCACCAACTTATCCCTTGATCAGTCAATTTCGGGTTTTGACCCACTTTAAGCTCTAAGCCATTCTTTTTAATTCAACTCATTCTTTGATGCACAAAATTGGCTTTTAGCCTCTACTTGTTCCTTTGGTATTAAACCAACTGTAGGCATCAACATATTCCCTCACGACCCACAGGGAAGTTGTGAAATTCTCTACCAAAGTTTATCCTAAAAAAAGAAAAAAAATAAAAAAAAGAACGCGGGCAAATCATGGGAGGCCTTTATAGTCTTTACGACACCAAAGGGGAAATGCTCCACACAACTTCGAAGCCGACTACTCTTCTTTCACAAGTTAATCATGCAAACATATGATGGTGCACATGCAACAGTGGGTGGTATGTAAAACTCTGTTAAGAATGCCCTCATTGCATCTACTAGCTCATCTTCCAGAGGTAATGCTGGAGAGTCCTTTACTTTGCAGGAAGAGGCTGCTGCTCTGGATGGAGTCACTACTTCTCTAAAGGAAGAGGCTGCTGCTCTGGTGGGAGAGGTAGCATGCAATGCTCTATGAAACTATACACGAACATGTGGAGGAACAGGTGGACATGCAATACAATCTCTATCAAATCTTGCGAGATGGTTAGAAAATCTATGTATACCACTAACCATGTGCTCACAATACATGTAATGAATTCGTCGATCACTCGGTGTCATGTACCCATGATCCTAAGTTGGGTGGCGTCGATCACGCAACATCTACAAAGTGTAGAATATAAGAACTTAAGTTAAAATATAAGTATGCAATTAATTTACAAAGCGACAAAATTTATAAATTCAAATACTATAGTAACCTTAGTAGGACTATTTCCGAGGGTCGTAATATGTTGACGTGGAACTGTTCTCACCACTGGCCCATCTCTCTGCAATTGAATTTGATATGTGGCCAGGACATGCGCTTGATACTGAGCTGATAACATGTATGTTGCATACATATTATGGTACTGCATCACGTAATATGCATACTGCTGGGAACTTAGAACATACACCACTGGGACAGTCTAAGCATGAACACTGTAACCATGTCCATGAGTAGGATATGCATTTGGGATAGGACGTGCTGAGGCAGATGACTCTTCACTGTCTGATAGACTAACCATCATCTGCCCCCACATTCTTCTCAGTTGTTGCTCTGGGACTGCACATTTGCTTTGAAATATAATGAAATCATCAAATGTAGCACTTGTCCGAGTTGTGGGGAGTCCGGGGACATAGGCTAAAGCGACTAAAGATGAACGATTGTTTTGCGCACTCAACCTCTCAAAGTCTGAGAGCATACCTTGGTAGCTGCTACTATTAGCCACAGAACCACCATATCTCCTCCTCGCATTAAATGGCAATGGAGCACCATGGTCAATACCATCTTGGGTGGCATGCATGAACTCCGCCTTCTTTGTGAAACTATGCCACCTTTGCTTCTGCCGCTGTGGCCATCACCACTTCCATGACCTTGTCCTCCGCTCCCCACCATCTTGTGTCCTGCCACATGAGTCATCATTTCTACCCAGCCTAAGATCAGAAGGTGAAGATATCTCTGTATCTGTATTGGGATCCAATATTTCTGCATCTGTAATGTCGAGTGGATCTGCAGGCTGCGGTGGTTGTTTCTCCCCTTTCTTATTGCCAAAAATATAAAACCATCCTTTTTTGTGGCTCTTTTGCAGTCCTTGGCCTTTCAGTTTTTTACATTTCTTCCTCTTCTAGGAGGATGTCTGAGACTTGGGAAGAAGGAACAACCCTTCTAGATTGTGATGAAGCTCAAGCTGCCGGACGTGATGGTGGCCGTGAGGGTGCAAAAGCTGTGGTGATGGCTCCCATGTGCTTGCTGGAGCAAGAACCTACATCAAACTATCAAACTCAACATTATCATCAGCAGCTCCCTGCCCCTGCCTCATGCGCTAGTGTCAATCAAAATGATATCATCATTTAAGTCCACATCTTCCTTAGTTGCCACTGGCTCCTGAACCTGAGGCGGCCCTCCCATTCCCTTTGCATCTTCTGCACCATATTGTTGTTGCCATTCTACAGCTGTAGCCAAGAAAGTATTTAGGTAAGGTGGATCCCATGGATCAGGTGACTCCTTATAAAGCTCATATTCACCCTATTCTATAGTTTCCCTGGCAACTCAGGATACCATAGGGTCTTCATTATCTCGGAGATATGCAAGATCAATGGGATCATAATCTTCTTTCCCCTTTTTTTGCATCCATCTGAAGGTGCTTCAACCACAGTCTCATATTGTGTGCACATGGACCAACTTGTCCAACCTCATATGTGCTAGTTTGTTCCTTGTCTTTGTATTGATCAATATAAGGGTGCTCTAATTCCTCTCACACTCACTGGAGGATGATGTTTGTGACAATACACTGATAACAATCGTCCTTAAAATGGGTGAGCTACTTCCATAATCTATTCACTACTCAGGTACAAAAAAGAAACTAAAATAAATGGAGGCCGTAAAGGCATTTCTAAGGTGAATGGCACAGTGCTTACAACAGGACTTTGTTTGGGAGAAGACATTTTACCTACATCGGTCCTCTCTACCAGCAATGGCTGATGGCTAGGCAAATGTCCCCACTCCCTCTTGAAATTATTTAATCTAGTGTTAAAGTCATGCATCAAACATCAGTTGGTAAGTGGGAGGTGGATTGATCACCTTATGACTTATGTAAAGAAAGTGGTCTCCACTCTTTACCTAATTGATTCCATCTGCTGCCTCCCTCGGACTAGTGGACATGCATTCTACGACCTTTGTGACAATTTCTATGAAGTTATCATCATATGCAAGCTTATTCTTGTAGTGGAACGCGGGGTGGAGATAGTATACTCCATGATGAAGTTAATCTTATGTTTGAGGAGCATACTTATAATGAAATTAAAATAGAACACTAGGATGCTTAATTCTCACCTACGATATGCGAATCTCGAGCCATATGCTGATCTCACTTGTCCTCCACAATAGTCAGGAAGTGAGGAGCATACTTTGGGGAAGCTTGATGCATCTTTTTTTTCATAGCCTCCTACTTTGCATATACCAACCCTAAGGTTGGTCTCATGTCACCATCAACAACTCTTAGGATTTCATACAATAACTCAATAATCATAACAATTTTCTTCACCCTCTCCTAGAAATTTGTGCTATTGATTAACTCTTCGACCTCTTTCTCATCATATGTGTGTGCAAATGAAGACTATAACCATGCATGACTCTTGAACACTTTTTTGAGGCCATTTTGATGTTTTAAAGACTCTGCAAGGCAATATAGGTGGTAGCAAATCCGCTAATCACCTACCTCAACAACTCACGCCCAGTGACTCCTCTTATCCGCGCAAGCACAATGTGATGGTTGTATATGAATCTTGTTATCTTCTGCGTTGCTTGCATGATTGTCTTCACAGTCTAAAGTTTGCCAATCTCTTTTAGCATTAAACCAACACAATGTGCTACATAAGGAGTCCAAAACAGGTGTGGTCTGATGTTCATCAACTTCTTTCCTGCTTTCTTATAGTTGGAGCCATTGTCTGTCATGACCTATACAATGTACTCTTCCTCGATTTCTTCTATCACTTGATTTATTAACTGTAAGATGTACTGGTAGCTGTGGATTCTGTTTGATGCATCAATGGACTTGTGGTAGAAGACCTATTTTTCACAATAGATAAGGAAGTTGATCAGGCTATTTTTAATGGTACTTGACCAACCATCACACATCAGGGTGACTCTGAACTTCTATCATTTTTTCTTGAATTATGCAATATACTCCTTTATCTCTGTGACTTCCTGATCAAGATATTTGCTGGCTAAATCCTTTGTAGCAGGTGGTTGGACATGCAAGCCATGTTGCTGCACTTCCTATAACATTGTCCTGTAGTATGGACTATTGGCTGCATTGCATGAAAGCCCTGCATGGTGCCAAACCTCTACCACGGCCCTTCCCAACTTATACCTTGGTTCTTTTTTGTTATAGGTATCATCAACCCTTATTTGCGTCTCATGCTCCCTAGAAAACACATTGGGATCCACATCTTCAATTGTAATACCCCTGCGTCTTTTTCATTGGGATTGACTGCTTGAAGGAGGGGGATTAATGAAGTAACTCTTGATGTTGTTGAAAGAATGATGACTCGAGGCCGGTCTTAATGAAGCAGTCCCTGAACCTCCAACTTCCTCATATTAAGTGCCCTCGAAGTGATGCCTCTGACTTTGACCTCTCATTTGATCCCTCTTCCCATGCTTCGGCCCTGCTCTCATGCATAGCCTGGCGAGTGTTGCGATCCGGTGGAATGTTTCTCCCCTTCTTGACCTCTTGCACATCATCATCAGACCCACTACCTGTCCATGTCTCGTCATCTTCTAAATTTAATGTCCCTTTGCCTGCTATCATCCACTCAATTGCAGCTCCTTTTGCTTTCTTTCTATGTCATTTAATTCTGATCTCATTCAAATGTTGTGCCATTAAAAATTTGACCTCTCTAGGCATAGTTTTGCAGGAATAGATCTCATTGTAATTGACGGTCCTACCTCCTGCAAGGTGTTTTCTCAAGTGGGAGACTTCACTTTCCCTTCCAACATGGGCACAATGGTTGCACTTGAAAAAGTGCCTATTGTTATCCATCATGACCCCATGCTGCCATCCAATATGATCACTCTATGCTCTTGAAGGCATCTAAAATAACACAAAAATGTAACTGATTATGTACTTAAAAAATAAAGTAGTATAAATATATTTTAATCATATTTATTTATTAAAGTGTAATAAATATATTCAATACTCTAATGGGACATGTATGCAATAATTAGTTAATTCATAACTAACTTATTATATTTTTACCAATATTTGATAAGCTTTATTAATAAATAAATACAATTAACTTTTAGAAATTATAAAAAATTATTTCATGATGGATGCACATGAAAGTGTTATATATATGCCACTAAATGTGTTTGTGTGCATCAATCAATATCATTTCACATTTTATAATTTTATAATTTTCATCATATTTAAATATAATCAAATATCAAAAATTTAAAAAAATATTTCATGATGGATTAAGATGAAAATGTTACATGCATGCTCGAATTTAATATTATCTAAATATAACTATATGTCAAAAATTACAAATAACTAATTTGATGATGAAGTCACATGAAAATGTTAGATCAATGCCAATACATGTGTTTGTATCATTTAATTTTATTTCTCACTTTTTTAATTTTTTTCAGATTTATTTAAATATTATTCAAATATAGGGAAAAATTCAAATCCACTCTAGATCTAAGCTAACATTTTTTAGATCTAGGGGAAAACATATTGCAATTGTTTTTGAATCACTTGTAACATTTTTTTCCTATCGATTAATACCCAAAAACCTCACAAAAAATCACAAATTTCATGGGTGAGGGCTGTAGGGTTCGGGTTGAGTGTTTACCTTCAAAACAAGGATGAATCCAGCTTGAACTGCCTCAAATCAATGCAAATCGGCCTCCTCAACCTTCTTTGGTGATGGATCTGCCTCAAAACCTGTGCAAAACTGCCGAGAAATCGACGAGATGGACGAAGAATCACCGCCACTAGGCAGAAATGCTGCAGAGCTCTCGGGTGCACAATAAGAAAGTTAGGCAGGACGAAACACGCGTATCGAGTGAGCTGATCTGGCACGCCTTTGTATCGTGGCATATCGGATCTGGATCGGACCCGACTCGTGCAATGCGGACGAGTAGGGCCGATCCTCATCGATCCAGTAATGGCCTGCCTCGGCTTGGGTGATTCAAGCGGGATCAGGTCTCGGGTTTTCCAAGATACGATCTGAAACACCCGAGTCGGGGCGAGTCGGTGATCCATGCTTCTCATAGAAGTTAGGCACCAGTGCCTTCAAATAGAAGTGCTTCTAGTGTCAGTAGTCAAGGAATGTCCAATATAACACTTGGATTGTCCAAAATAAGTAAATTATTCTTTGCTCCTTATGCTTGCTCTCCTTGCCCGTGCGCCTGTTCCTCGTCCTGTGTGCTGCAAATGGCCAATACATGGGCATTTATAGGCTGATGGAGAGATGAGGTTGTGGGGGTGGAGTTCTGAGGAAAAAAAATCCCACTGGCTGCCCTCCCCCCTCACCTCAATAACTGGCTGCACTTTCCCTTCTCTGTGTGTGTGTGTGTGTGTATTTATAGGCTGAAGGAGAGGTGAGGTTGTGGAGGAGTTTTCGGAAAAAAACCCACTGGCTATCCTCCCCCCTCCCCCCAAAAGTTGGCTGCACTTTCAGTACTCTTTGTGGGTGCAAATAGTGATCAGAGCATGTGTGTGGGGAAAGCAGCCAGTGGGGCCATGCCTGCACACCTCCACTGGCCAATGCAGCTGGTGTAATATGAGAGAAATAATCAGGAGGGATAGAGATAGATTGATAGAGGAGAGAGAGAAATGTGAGAGTGAGTGAGAGGATTAATCAGGAGAGAGAGAGATAGAAATCATGGAGATTCTCTCCCTTTTTTGTTTTCCTTTTTGACTTGGGACTCTCTTGCGCCCCTCTTTTTCTTCTCTCTCTCTTTTCCCCCTTCTTTACATATTGGGCAAGAGTCCTTATTGGACTTGTTCTCTTGTTGCACAGTGAAAAGGAGTCCAACAGGGAATTTCTCTCACCTTCGTTTCCTCTTCCTCTTGGCCCTGGGAAGGCCATCTGTTACTTCTGTTGCAGTGCAGCTGCTTCTCATTTTCCTCTTCTCCCTACTCCTTCCCATTGCATGGCCAACGGAAGAGGCTGGCTGGATGCATCCATAGGTTTCTCTTATTCTTCTAACTGGCCCCTTGTCTGCTTTGCTCTGATGTTTTCTTTGGGGTTCAAACAGGAAGCAACAGGAATTATTTATTACTTTGCTCTTTAAGCAACTTTGCTTAAGTTCAGAGTTTTTTACATAAGCATGAGTATGGGGATGAGAACACAATGAGGTGATAATTTTCAGTGATTCAGCAAACATAATCAGGAAGCAATTCACTTGACAGAAAGGTTTGGGGATGAAAAAGTAATTGATCCCTTCCTGTTTAACAGCAAGTAACAAAAAATTATAGGCTAAACTTTTTGCCTGGAGAATTAAGAGGGATTATGGTGCCAGGAGGAAAAAAAAATTATGAGCAAGCTTCTTCCTCTCCACTTGCTTTTCTTCTGAGATTGTTTTCTCTACAGGAAATCTACTATAAACATTTGAGTCACTGAAGTGGCAGCAGTAAAAGTGTGATATCCTTTGTTTGGCTGTGTTTAGTTGCATAATCCCCTTGTAGCAAGTTTCATATCGTGCTTGTGGTCCCAGGTCACTGAGTGGTAGTGTGGTACAGATTGAACTTACAATAACTACTCTTCTGCAACCAAAAGTAGTTTCTTTTGTTGATCTCCATGATCTTGTCAAGTCATGGTGCACCTGCCAATTAAGCCTCCACGCAATGACTTTCCCTCGTATTGGCGAGACTCGCATTGGTTTTGTTTCTGATAAATCTTTTGGTTGTAGATGAGTTTGTTTCCAATGGTTCTGATATGTTTATGGTTCAAGTCTTTGTAGAAATGAGCTTGGGATAAGTTGGAGTTTTGTATTACTATTGCTACAGCTACGCTGGCTTGTCCAAGTTGCGTGTAACAAAACCATAATCTATGAGTATGTCAACAATGCTCTAGTCATGATTGTTTCAACATTTTCAGAAATGCTTGATGGTTTTTGATACATAGACATTTGACCTAGTGGGTTGATAGTTCTTTATACTGCTGAAGCTGTTATCTGTATTTTATTCTAATGTAAATCTTTTCACTAATCCCTATTGTAATAATGGAATCCAGGAAACACATTAAATTGCAATCATCCAGTGGTTATGGAACTTATACTCGACAGTCTAAGGCACTGGTATGAGTTCTGATAAACATTCTTTTCGTGTCTCTTTGCTAATGACTTGTTTTATTGTTTTATTGCATCTATTACATGTGGTTTTATTTCAAAATATTGTAAAAATGCCATTGAATGGAAAGCTCTCCATGCTGGGCAGGCAGCTGGGCGGTGTGGACAAATTCACCTACCCATCCAATCTTTTGCCCTCTCTGCCTGTCTTGAGCATGCACCCTTTATTTTCCAACCCTCTTTCAAACATGACGATTGGACAACTGAGCTACCATGTGACCTAGCACACAAGGGCTAGGTTTCACCGTAGCACTTTGAAGCATAACCCTTGGGTTTCCTCATCATATATGCGGCCGAGGTTAGCAAAATGGCAGAAGTTGATTTCATTGAGCCCTGCATGTACCCCATTTGGCTCGCCAACATTGTGCTGGTCAAGAAGAACGGTCAGGTCCGCATTTGCGTCGACTTCGGGACCTCAACAAAGCTTGTCTTAAGGATGATTTCCTGGTACCCATTACTGAAACAATGGTCGATATGACCACCGGACACGAAGCTTTGTCTTTCATGGATGGGTCGTCTAGTTATAATCAGATCCGGATGTCTCTTAAGGACAAGGTCTATACAGCTTTCCGGTCACCCAAGGGAATTTTCAATTACAAACGAATGCCCTTTGGTTTGAAGAACGCAGGCGCTACTTACCGAAGGACCATGACCAAGATATTCGACGATATGTTGCATAACATCGTCGAGTGCTATGTTGGCGACCTCGTCGTCAAGACTAAAAAGTAGGAAGATCACCTGCATGACCTACGCCAAGTCTTCGAAAGACTTCGACAGTATGGGCTCAAGATGAAACCCATGAAGTGTGCCTTCGGCGTATCCAACGGCAAATTTCTCGGTTTCGTAGTTAGGTACTGAGGGATTAAGATCGATCTCAGCAAGATCAAGGCCATCCAGGAGCTCCCACCTCCTAGAAATCTCAAAGAGCTCAGGTCCTTTCAAGGAAGGCTGTCATATATCCGGAGGTTCATCTCCAATCTCTCTGGCTGATGCGCGCCCTTCAGAAAGCTTATGAAGAAGGATGCCCCATTCATATGAGACCAAGACTGCCAAGATGCCTTCGATCGCATTAAGGAGTACTTACGTACCCCTGCAGTGTTGGGGGCACCAGTCAAGGGTAAACCCCTCATACTGTACATAGCTGCCATGGACACTTCATTGGGAGCTCTTCTAGCACAAATCAATGAGGAAGGCAAAGAGTAGTCGCTCTATTATCTCAGTCGGAAGCTAGTTGGCCCCGAGCACCGTTAGTCCCCCATAGAAAAGGTCTGCCTGGCTCTGGTGTTCGCCGTCAAAAAGTTACGACACTATCTCCTGGCATACCGGGTCGAGCTCATATCTAAGTATGACCCACTTAAGTTTCTACTTAAGCAGCCCGCCCTTTTCGGTAGGCTGGGTAAATGGGCTCTCCTCTTAATGGAGCATGATATTACCTATGTCCCACGAAAGACAGTCAAAGGATAGGGAATGGCTGAGTTTTTAGCTGCCCATCCAGTACCAAAAGGTTCACCTCTCAACATGGAACTCCTAGACGAGGAAGCTCTAATCGCAGAACCGCCATCTGCAGACGATGTCCAACAAGACACCCTATGTAACCCAATATCAAATGTTTTCACGATCAACCTCCCGTGTTGGGAATTATACTTAGACGACGCCTCCAGGAAGGTCGACGAACCCGACATTTGGGGAGGCACCGCTGCTGGCGCTGGTGTCGTTTTCCTCATACCCCAGGGCGGGGTTTTGTACAACACGTGTGCCCTCATGAAACCCTTGACAAACAATGAGGCTGAATATGAAACTCTGATTATCGGACTTCAAATGGCCCTCGACATGGGCATTAAATGCCTCAAGGCTTACGGAGACTCTCACAGTTGGTAATCCGGCAGGTCCTTGGCATATATGATGTGCGGAAACAGGAGCTAGTTCCGTACCATGCTGTTGTCGTCAAACTCATCCAGAAGTTCTATTTCTTTGAAATAGATCTTATTCCAAGAAGTAGCAACTCGTAGGCAGACGTCCTTGCCAAACTAGCTTCAGCCATCAAGTTACCCCCCGAAGGCGAGGTTGACATCACTGTCAGACATCGAAGGCTTCTGCCAGGCGTGCTCGACGATGAATTTGGCCTTACCATTTATGAGGCTCACTGTCTCAAAGTTAACATTCCTCTTGAGGAAAAAGATTGGCGTGAGCCAATCATCAGGATAAAAAGGGACATCTCCCTCTAGACCATGCCCAGAGGATTCGACTCCTTTGTAGGGCAACATCATACAAGCTGATTGGCGACTCCCTTTATAGGCTCGTCCACGAAAAGGATAAGTCCGTTCTACTAAGATGCATATCCCTGGCCGAATCTAGAGTTATCATGCACGAATGCCATTCAGGATTGTGTGGAGCTCATCAAGCAGGGGATAAGATGAAGACCAACATTAAGCTCAAGGGGTTCTATTGGCCAACCATGTACGCAGATTGTAGCATGTAAGTCTGTACATGTCACCAGTGCCAGGCCTATACCCAGAAGACCCCCTAATTCGCTACATCCAACGGCCCCTACATGGCCATTTGCGGAATGGGGAATGGATATCGTGGGACCCTTCCCACCGTCCTGCAGAGGCCACAAGTACATCCTGGCCGCCATCAACTATTTCTTTCGATGGGCCGAGGCCGTCCCTTTACGGGAAGTCAACGGAGAAGCGGTGGTTTGGTTTGTTCGCCACAACGCCATTTGCCGGTTTGGCACTCCCAGTCGTATTGTGTTAGACAATGGTACACCATTTAAGAACAAGGTTGTATATCAATTGGCGGCAAAGTTTCACATCAATTGGAGAACTTCTTCAATCTACAATCCTCAAGCCAACGGCCTAGTCGAGGCCTTCAATAGAACACTCTGCAAACTCTTGGCCAAGATAACCAGTCATCGCAAGCGTGACTGTAGCGAAAAGATGTTCGAAGTACTATGGGCTTATAGAACAGTCTATAAAACACCCACGGGGTGCTCACCCTTCTCACTCGTCTATGGGGCAGAAGTGGTCTTACCTGTGGAAATCCAGCTGGCATCCTATCGGGTAGTAGTCCATGCTGGCTTACCGGGCCAAGAGCAAGATGAATGCCAACGAAGGCTCGAAGAGCTCGTTGGTCTGGAGGGCAAGAGACTCGAAGCATATAAACATCTATAGGCGTACCAAGCCCGCATGACCCGAGCTTACGATAAGCTCGTTAAACATCGAACGTTCAAAAGGGGTGACCTTGTCATGATTAAAGAGAGGGAGGTCCTGGCAGGACGTTCCAGTGGCAAGCTACAACCTAATTGGCGCGGCCCCTACATTATTCACACTGCTTACGAAGGGGGAGCCTACACGGTTGTCGATCATAAAGGGAATAAACCGTTCTCTCCACTTAATGGGAAACATATGAAACTCTATTACGCTGCAGAGCATGAGTTCGCACACAGCCTGGGCTGAGAACATGGTGATATAAGCCAACACACCCCTCTCGGGTTGGCTCTCAGTCTTCAGTCTCCAGTTTCCTGCTTCCACTTAAGCCAACACACCTTCTTGGGTCGGCTTCTAGTTTCCTGTCCCAGTCATATAAGCCAACACACCCCTCTTGGGTTGGCTCTTAGTCTCTAGTTTCGAGCTTCCAGCCACTTAAGCCAACACACCCCCTTGGGTCGGCTTCCAGTTTCTAGTCTCAGTCATATAAGCCAACACACCCCTCTCGGGTTGGCTCTCAGTCTCCAGTTTTCAGCTTCCACTTAAGCCAACACACCCTCTCGGGTCGGCTTCCAGTTTCTAGTCCCAATCATATAAGCCAACACACCCCTCTCGGGTTGGTTCTCAATCTCCAGTTTTTAGCTTCCAGTCATATAAGCCAACACACCCCTCTTAGGTTGGCTCTCAGTCTCCAGTTTTCAGCTTCCAGCCACTTAAGACAACACACCCCCTCGGGTCGGCTTCCAGTTTTCAGTCCCAGTCATATAAACCAACACACCCCTCTCGGGTTGGCTCTTAGTCTCCAGTTTCCAACTTCCAGCCACTTAAGCCAACACACCCTTTAGGGTCGGCTTCCAGTTTCCGGTCCCAGTCATATAAGCCAACACACCCTTTAGGGTCGGCTTCCAATTTTCGGTCCCAGTCATATAAGCCAACACACCCCTTTCGGGTCGGCTTCCAGTTTCCAACCTCTAGTCACATAAGCCAACACACCCCTTTTGTGTTGGCTCTCAGTCTCCAGTTTCTGGCTTCCAGTCACTCAAGCTAACACACTCCCTTGGGTTGGCTTCCAGTCACTAGCTCTCCGTTCCCAGCCTCCAGTTCCAGTCATACAGGCCAACAGACCCTCTCGAGTGGGCTTACAGTCTCCAACTCTCAGTTCCCAGCCTTCAGTCTCAGTCATCTGAGCCAACGCACCCTTTCTGGTCGACTTCCAGTCTCCAGCCCTCAAGGTCATTTAAGTCAGTAGACCCTCTTGGGTTGGCTCCCAGTCTCCATCTCCCAGTTCTAGTCATGTAAGCCTAGCATGTCCCTCTGGGTCGCGTTCTAATCTCGGTTTTCGGTCATATGAACCAATACACCCCGTGAACCGAGGTTTAATTCTCGTCTCCGGCTTCCAGCCACCTAGCCTACCATGTTTTTTCAAGCTGACCCCTGAGCACCCAGTCACAAGGGTCTATACGACTCCTCACATTGCCAAAAAAGAAAAGAAAAGAAAGGAAAAGAAAAGAATGTACCCCGGCAGCCTCAGTCAGCCCCTCACGAGATTATTGAGGGTAAAAAGAAAAAAATGTCTCAAACCCGGTTGAGATGAAAGCCCGTGAGGACGTCTCAGACAAAAATGGGAAACCCCTTGGTGTGAAAACTCGCAAGGGTACCATGGTTTGCCGTATCGGATCTCGGCTTCGTCTTGGGGGGGTCGGAGAGAAGAGATTTCGGAGAGATCTCGAAAAAATCTCGGGAGATCGGCTTCGGTGATTTCAGATAATTTTTCATATGTATAGCCTATTTCTAAAATAATCTTAATTCTTTTATACTAACCACTCAATTTCACAAATATATTTTTGTAATTGAGAACTCAATCTTACCAAGTAAAGAGTAATGATAACAATAACAAATCAATTCACATGCACTAATGTCAATATACATCAAAAGTTATACAAAGAAGAGATACATAAAATAGTACACGAATCACAAACTGAAGAATACATAAAAAATTATCAATAATAAGAAGGGCGGTGTGTCTCAATCTCTCCACTCGCATATTGTCTAAAGTAATAACTCTCAACATAAGCACAATATTGCTCCCATGTCATGCTTTGCTCATACATCTGCATATACTCTCTCACATATCTATCATAATCCTGAACAGAAACATGAACCGACACACCAATGCGTGGATAGAGGGGGTAAGAATATGTCACTCTAGGCACAGGCACAGGCACAGGCACAGGTACAGCAACTGGGACAGGATATGGATATGCATATGGAGTAGTGTATGATCCATATCCATATGACGAACTTGATGACTCAGACTCATGTGCTGGATGCTCATATCCATAGACATTAGATGAACTTGATAAATCTTGGTGTTGATGGCCTCCATATGCTTGTCCAGATGAGAGATCCATAGAAGTGAAAGTATGTGAAAGGTCTTGTTCTTCATCATCGTACAATCTATGTTGTGTTGATGTGTCTTGATCATTCTTTCTACGTTGATAACTTCGATATCCTCCAGATGTCGGCCGAGATCCATGATGTTCATCTTGAGTGGCATGAGTGAAATGATCTTCTCCCGTGAATGGACTCATGTGACCAACACTTTCATCTCCACCTATCCCACCTCCATCACCATCATCTCCTTTATCACTATCATTATCATCATCAGGATTAGAGACATCCATATCTGAAGAAGGATCAGTGTCATGGTGATGAGCAGCCTCCGAAGATGCACCAACAATTTGGTGTGTCACAACATCTACATCAATTTCTGCCTCTCGTGCTGCACTACATATTTCTTCACATGGCCGGCCATCTTCTTCCAAAGTGTTAGAAGCAATCCATTCTGCATATGGGTTCTCCCGATCATCCATTTCATTCTCATCCAACAGGGTGAAATAGTCAAGTGGATCATCCTCAGGATCACCTCCACGTCCATACTCATCCTCCATTCTCTTTACCTTCAACTTCATATTATAATGACAATATACGAGTTTCTTCAACTTTGTATACGATAACCTGTTTCTAGGCTTCGTATGTATCAAGGCAAACGTGCTCCAATTCCTTTCACAAGGTGAAGCAGATGCAGTTTGTGATAAAACGCGAACTGCAAGTTGTCTAAGTGTGGGAGCATCTGTTCCATACATCTTCCACCACTCACCTGAAAATCAAGTAATCTAGTTAAAAATAATTTCAATAAATCCAAAACATCACACTTTAAAAAAAAATAAAACCCATCAAATCTATCACTACTAACCTGGCCATATACTTTCCCTACTTGCTATAGCAGTCTTAGTCCCAAAAGAGACTAGTGCATCTCTAAACTTGACAATCTATCAAGATAAATATAAGAAACATCTTAGTGTTAAAAAAATATAATCTTAAGGTAAATAACTCAAAATTACCTCATTGCCAAATTGTGCTCTCCCCTTAAATTTAGGAAGCAATTTCTCAAATGCTTCATGCACAGCGTTGATCAATGCCTGATCATCCCCCAATTTTTGCTTATATTGATACCTAGGGTTAAGAAAATATGCTGATCATATAAAATCATCAAGGAAAGAATTCATTATGTCTTTTAATAAATAATACTAAATTGAAAGATAAAAACTATTAAAATTCAAAGTTTAGTATTTACCAGCCTTGTAGATAGGTGCATCCATAGATTTCAGCCATCTCTCATCAATAATCTTATGTACCAAAGTCCAATTTCTTGGAGAAGATACCTTGATGCCTTCCTTCATAATGATCATAGAATGGTATACTAAACCCATACTTGGATATCTCTCAGTATCCATAACTCTCAAAACTTGATACATTGGCTCCATAATTTTTATTACATCTCTTGCATAATCCCAAAACATAGGAGTGCATATAATTTGTTCCATGTTTTTTCCAACTGGGCTGATGCTATACTGAGAATTGGACCATTCTGATCCAAGAAAAAAACTCCGCAGACCATCTTTCTCCCTCACCAAACATTGAAGGGCAAGATAATTTGTTACAAATCGAGTAGCTCTAGGTCGAATTATATCTCGACCACAAGTTTTTCGCACTCGATCTACAACCCAATCATGATTATATATAAATCTTGTGACAAGTCTGCCCATATCCACGGCCTTCTTCACCATGCTATGCTTTGCCACAGCTTCAAACATCAAATCAATACAATGTGCAGTGCATGGAGTCCAAAAAAGAGGGTACTTATTCGATAACAATTTACCTGCTTTTTTGTAGCTGCTAGCATTATCTATAACAATTTGTACAACTCTTCCCTTTCCAATTTGTTTAACCTTGTCTTCCATCAAGTTCATTATGTATTCATGATTTTTTTCCTTTCCTGTGGCATCAACAGAGTCTAGAAAAAGAACACGACATGCACTGTACACCATGAAATTAATGATAGACATTTTTTTGTAGGTCCTGTCCACCCATCACATAAAAGAGAGCACCCATGTACATCCCAATGTGGTTCCAACTTCTTAATTTCAGCTTCCATTTCAAGAACCAATTCATCAAGATATTTTCCTAAGATTTCCTTAAGGGTGGGTGGAAGTACTCCACGACCAAGTTGTTGAGCTTCAGTTATCATATTATTGAAATGATGGTCACCTGAAACATTGGCTGGAATGTGATTGTAGATAAAAAATTTTGATACCACCTTTCCAAGAGACTCTTTAAATTTTCCTTTACTCAACATTGATTGTATTATTTGTTGTTTGACATCATCAGATTTGTATTTTCTAGACTCTATCTGTGGTTCAGAAATCCTCATACTTGAATTACGGCGCATAAAATCAGCTATGCCCCGTTTGGCTTTCTTATTAGTTCCACTAGTACCAGCTCCAGGCTCTGGCACTTCTTCACAATCATCATCAGACTCACCATCATCATCATCCCTTCCCATTTGACGCAACTCTTCCATAATCTGCTCTCTATTTGTTGTTTGTTTCATAGCTTTCTTGCCCTTCTGTTCTTTAGCTTCTTTTAATTGTTTACGAACTTCAGGTGGACAACTCGGACACTTGGTTACATCTTGTCCTTTTTCTCCAATCAAATGATTCTTTAATCTTGTAACACCACCTGCCTTCATTACCTTCCGAAAAAAATTACATTCCGATGCCCTTCCTACAGGATTCCCATATTACCAACCTATGTCTTCAGAAGACATGTTTCTGAATCTCTGATGGAAAAAAACATAAATAATATATCATATGTAAAACAAAAAACAAACAAACAATACCATGTCTCAATTATATCATACACCTCACTAACAACAACATGAACAAAAAAAATATTGCAGTAAATATAAAATTATACCTTCTGAAATTTAAGTAATTCTTCAAGAATTCGCTATTTTCCGAAGACCGCTGCCACTTTTATCAACAATTTCGACGAAATAAACTAAAACAATTAACAAAAAAATTAACATTAAATTATAAACTATAAAAAATTCAATATTTTTTTTCTGTCTCCTCCCTCTCCGTCTGTCTCTCTCTCTCTCGCCCTCTCTACAGACAGAGAGTGATTGAGAGGGACACACACACACACACACAGAGAGAGAGAGAGAGACAGAGGGTGGGAGATAGAGAGAGGGGGGAGGAGAGATCGGGGGTCGGCGGGAGAGAGACAGAGGGACAGAGAGAGGGAGAGAGGGAGAGAGAGTGAGGGTGTCTGTAATACACCCTCCCTCTCCCTGTCGGGGGGGAGATCTCGGGGGCCGGTGGGAGAGAGACAGAGGGACAGAGAGAGGGAGAGAGAGATCGGGGGACGGGGGGGAGAGACAGACAGAGAGTGATTGAGAGGGATAGAGAGAGAGAGACGGAGGGTGGGAGACAGAGAGAGGGCGGGAGGAGAGATCGGAGGCCGGGGGGGAGAGACAGACAGAGGGACAGAGAGAGAGAGTGTGTGTATGAGGGAGTGTGGGAGGCGGGGAGAGAGAGGGTAGGAGACAGATAGACTAAGAGAGTGTCGCGGACAGAGAGAGAGAGACGGAGGGTGGGAGAGAGAGATCGGCGGCCGGGGGGAGAGACAGAGGGTGGGAGGCGGGGAGAGTGTCGGGGAGACAGACAGACACACACCCACAGAGAGAGAGAGAGAGAGAGAGAGAGAGAGAGAGAGAGATAGGGCGGGAGGAGAGATCGGGGGCCGGGGGGAGAGACAGACAGAGGGACAGAGAGAGGGAGAGAGAGTGAGGGAGTGTGGGAGGCGGGGAGAGGGAGGGTGGGTTACAGAGAGAGTGTGGACGGGGGGAGAGAGAGAGAGACGGAGGGTGGGAGAGAGAGAGAGTGGGAGATAGAGATCGGCGTCCGGGGGGGGGGGAGACAGAGAGAGGGACAAAGAGAGAGAGAGCAGGAGTGTGGGAGGAGAGACGTGGGGGGAGAAAGAAAGAGAGACGGAGAGAGAGGGAGGTTGGGAGACGACCAGAGATGGGGGAGAAGGATGGGGAAGGAGGAAGACGGGGCGGGGGGGGGGGGAGGAGAAGGCGCGTGAGGAAGGTGGCACCGTGGCATACCGGAGAGAGGGGGAGCGCCGATCGATAGTCCAATGAGAGATCCGACGCCGGCGAGGTCCGTCGACGCGATCGGCGGGCGGGGAGGGCAGCTCCGGCGACTGCGTGCGTGCGGCTGTGGAGGCGAGAGCTGGGGTGGGGCGTGAGGGCTGCTCGAAGCCTCGAACATGTCACGGGGGGGGGAGGGTTTAACTATTTAAGCCTTTAAGGCTTTAACCGCGGACCCGAGTCACCCGACCGGACCGGCCGGTTCCGCCTGCGCCCGAACGCACCGCCTCCCGCCCGAACGAAACCCCGCCTCTCGCCCGAACGAACCCCGCTAAAGCACGAGACCTCGGCGTCGCCTCGCGCCTCGTGGACGCGGCGATACCGAGATCTCGCGAGACGGCGAACAATGAAGGGTACACAAAAGAAAAAGAAAGAGAGAGGGGGCCAGCTTTGGCAAAAACTCGTGAGGGCGATAGAGCTGGTAAAGTAAAAAAAAGAAGAAGAAAAAAAAGAGAAAAAAGAAAAAAGAAAAGAAAAAATTCTCTCCTCTCTACTCCCCGTTGATAGGAATCGTGGGTTGTTGTATCTCATCTATGGCAGGCGCCACATTATCTTGTAACAATGATGGCTAATGCTCTTCTAGGACCAGCCCAGCCTCCAGTTCCAAATAATTCAGAAGAAGGAAGAAAGAGAAGACGATAAGATGAAAGCAAAGTGTGCTGAATTGCCATTCATTCAAAAAGGAAGGAGTCCGGGACAAGCCCCCAGGGTAACTACCTAAATTTCAAATACACGCGCCAAAAAAAGGGGGGCGCCAGAAAACATTACAAGGAAAAGACAATTACAACGTGTTTTTCAGCTCATTAATATGAGTCTGACATGCGAATATCTCGGCCTGAATAACCGAAATATCGCGACTGCCCGACTCTGCCTCCGCTTCAGCTTGTTTGGCCTTTGCATCTAAGGCCTGCGCCGCCTCCAGGCATTCCTCTGCAGCCTTCATCAGGGCCTCAGCTTCGCGCTTGGAGTACTCCATTTGAAGTGTGCCCTCCCTGCTTCGAGCACGAGCGGCTTCCACTCGGGCAGTATGTTCCCCCAAAGTCACAGCGAGTGCCCCCAGCCTTGCCTCTTCTTCTTGGATGGCTTTTGATGTGCACTAATACTCGTCGTCAAAAGTCGTGCCACAATTTAAAAATAACCGCACTCACTCACTAAAAAGATATTAAATATAAGTAGAGTGGTAAGAACGGGTTGATCCCACGGAGAAGAAAAAGTTTTCTTTTAAGCAAGTTGGAAAATCCTTATGTTTTGAAAATCGAATTTTGAGTGAGTTTAAACTAAAGGAAAGTAAAAGTGCATGAACTTGAGACTAAAAATAAACCTATCTAAAGAATTTGAGAGGGTTGAGAAGAGAATTTGGAAGGAGATAGAGAGAGAAAGAACTAACAAAACACAATTGCAAAAGATGAATTTTTATTACTAAGAAAAGATTATAATGTCTATGAAAGTCAAAAATTACAACTTGAGTAAACTAAGGGAATAAGGAAGAAATAGAGCCAAGAAATTTGAAGAATAGCGCCGCCGTCTCCTTGCCGAGCCTTGGAGGAAGATCGCCCCGCCTTGAAAGTAGATGTTGCCTTTAGTGCACCAAAAGAAGAATCTCCGTCTTGGGACGTGTGAAGAAAATAGAGGAGGGAAAGATAGATAGAAGATGAGGAAGGGAGTTAAAAACAGTAAAACAGAGCTAAAAACAGAGCAAGAGAAAAATCGAAATAGATTAAAAATCAGAGAATTAGAAGATGTGGTAGAAGATAAAGTTGTAGATCTAGATGAGAGGAAGAAAGTTGATGAAGAGTGCAGAGAGAGAAAACGTGAGGAAGAGGGTGAAAACTGAGGAAGAACAGAGGTGATTTTGTGCGGATGAACAGTAAATAAAAAAACTGAACTTTGAAAAGAGATTGTAATTTGAAAACTAGAAAGAATTGGAGGAAGATGAAGAAGAAGAAAATATAGATCTAGGAAAAACGAAGAATTTTTATGAAGAGACTATGATGAAAAGAAGGGCAGAAGAGGAAGAAAACGGAGGAAGAACAAAGTGCAGAACCGCGGATGAACAGTAAAAATACAGGGCCGAACCTTGAAAAACTTGAAATAACTTAAAAACGGGAGAGAATTAGAAGAAGAGGAAGAATAAGAAATTAAAGAGCACTTAAAAAAGAAGAATTTTGTAGAAGAAAGCAAATTGAAAATACGAACAGAAGAGCATGTAAAGAGGCTAAGAAAGGGCTAAGATCTTTTTTCGGTTTGCTCTGGGCGACTTTATAGTGTGCAGAGACTTTCCACGATTAGAGGCTTTGAGATCAAGTCAAAATCTGACTTTTTAGCATCAAATCTTGCTCGAACTAGGCCTCTTGTCATCAAAGAGTCCTCCTTGCATCAAAACTTGGAAAGATAACTTCCATTAGAGCAACTCGGTTCCGTTTCTGCTTCAAACTGTAAATGGCGACCACCGTAGTGCCATTAATTCATAAAATAGCGACTTTTCAAACGGGCGCAATTTTTTTCTTCCATATTTTGATATTTCTGGCTTTTTCGTACAATTGAATAGACGACTTTTTGGACGGGCGCTCATTCCTTTTTCTATTTTTCTTGATTTTTCTTCCAACGTATGGTCGTTCATTCATTTTTTTTCTTTTCCAGCATTTTTTCTTTTCTGCACACATGAGGATTGAGCACCCACGTAAGCGGTCGCTTATTCTTCTAATGAGCGCCTCTTCATGTGGGCGCAGTTTTAATGGGCGACTTAAGCTTGGTCACACATTCCTTCTTCACAGAATTGGCTTGAAAAATTGGCGCCTTTTTGCAAAGTCATTCATTCTTTAATGGGCGCCCCTCAGCAGTCAGCATGGTCGCACATTCCTGAAATTCCAGAAAATTCAAATAAACATTGTTCTTGATCCAAAATAGTTATGCAATTTCTTAATTAAATCTCACATTGTCATTCTAACTCAAAAATGATGGTAAAATTCATGTAGACTCAAATAATGTGTGAGAGTGGAGTTATTTGTTCAAATTGCATAAGTTTATTCTTTTAATATCCAAAGATGATACATGTGATGCAAATGATGATATAAAATATGGTACTCATCACACCCCCAACTTACTCATTGATAGTCCCTTAGCAATGCAAACAAATTAAAATTTAGGACTAACGAGAGTTTACGAAGTCCATACTTTTATATCTAGCTCTTCCTTCACAGAATTAACTAAAGATTAAGAATCCGGAAGCATTAATACACACTAGCCTTAGATTGGAAATTAAGGTACATGATCAAGAATTCAAATCAAAGTTCAATAGCACTTATACATGTGTAACTAAATTCACAGTGAAGACAATTGCATCCCTCATTTGCTATTCCAAGCAAGTGCCTTTCAACTCTGCACCTCTTAATCAGATCATTAAGCATACTACCTTTTTGTCTGTCTTATTTTCATGTTCCTTTTGGGATCTTTTTATTTTTCTACACACATGATGCTGCACTACCCTTCACTGTTTAACATGAACCTCGACTCTTGCCTTAGGAGAAGCAGGCCTAGTTACACAGATCAAGGTTCCCTTTTTCTTTTGACGCGAACCTCAACACGTCTTAGGTGAAGTAGGCCCGATTACTAAGATTTGGGACATTTTTCATGGTGTTTCTTTTTTTTTTCTTTTTTCTTTTTTTTTTCATTGTGCTTTTGCACTTATTTTAATAAATAACTTGGTAGAAAGCTTATAAAAGATCTCTTAAGAAGTGCAGAGTATCAGACATACTCAAAATAGCAGAAGGCTTGTCCCGCTTGTTTCATTAGCGTGCAAAGTGATTTCTTTTTCTAAAGTGCACATGAACTTTGAAGAGATTCTTAAATCAGTTTTCATGGCTAGATTGAATAAATTTTTCCATCATCCTTCTCCCTAGTCTTTTTCTATTCCAGAATCACTTTCAATTCAAGCATGAATCAAGAAAACTTAATTGGGGATTTCATCTTTCTACTTTCATATGTTATGCAAGACAGCTTAAAAGATATGCGGGACAATATGCAAGAACTCATGTCAGGTTGTACTATATGCATCATGAAATGAAAATTTTCTCTCCCCTCCCCAACTTAAAGGACATTGTCCTCAATGGCATATGCAATAGAAAGCAATAGAACAATGTAACAGAGAATATAGTTGAGATGGAAGGATACAACCTGGTGTGCGGGGCGAATTGCTCCATCATTGATATGCGACGGCTCCTTCTCCAATTGACCTGACTATTGAAAACAGACTAAAGCAAAACATCAAATAACAAAAACATTGGGTTGCCTCCCAGAAGCGCTAAGTTTTCCGTCTTCAGCCAGACGCATGAAAGCTCAAAAAGTATTCAATCCAGATCACACAATGCAATGGATTATTTAGATGACATTTGCTCATTCTCCAAGTAAGGTTTTAACATTTGATCATTAACAGTGAAAGTATGAGCATTTTGTGGATTTAAAATTTTAACGGTTCCATGGTCAAATGCTTTGACAATAATGAACGGTCCATCCCATCTGGACTTTAACTTTCCTGGGAACAAGCGTAGCCTCGAATTGAAAAGCCAAACCTTTTGATTAGCATGAAAATTCTTCCTGTGAATATGCTTATCATGAAGAGCCTTAGTTTTAGCTTTATAAATCCTTGAATTCTCGTAGGCCTCATTACGCAGTTCCTCCAATTCATTAAATTGCAGAGCTCTTTGGGACTCAGCTTGAGTGAGATCAAAATTTACTTGTTTAATGGCCCAGAATGCTCTATGCTCTAGTTCAACAGGTAAGTGGCAGGCTTTACCAAAGATTAGGCGATAAGTGACATGCCAATGGGAGTTATGAATGTAGTTCTATAGGCCCATAATGCATCATCTAGTCTCTCGGACTAGTCTTTCCTATCCGGGCGAACTGTTTTATACAAGATGTTCTTAATCTCCCTATTGGAAACCTCAACCTGGCCACTTGTTTGGGGATGATAGTAGGTGACCACGGGGGTGAAGACGAAATTTAAATCATGAGAAGTATCAATGGCCTTACCATTAGGGCCAAATGGAACTTCCGGGCGCGTTACAAGCTATTCCATTCTTAGTCCCACGGCTCGGGCAGCTTTGCGCATGATCTCCTGGATCGCCCCGGGCATGTCAGCTATTTCCAATTCGGGGATCAGCTCTAGGGGCCCAGCACAGCCTATCGGGTTGAGGAGATGCTTCTGCCAGCCGGCAACGATATCCCCAGCCACCAAGCCTGAAGGCAGAGGCTTGGATTTTCATCTTTTGTCTCGACGGAACTTACAGTCTGCCAAGAAATGATTGAGCCAAGAGTAGGCCCTGGGCTTGGCAGAAGCCCTCTGACCTGAGCTAGAGGCCTGCCCAGCCTCCCCAGCCTCCCCAGCACTGCGTATGAGGGGGCGAAGCCCCCCCGTATAGGTGGGAACGCTCCATCAGCCGTGGTCTCCCCTCATGTTGCTAGGTACGGGAGATTCGTTCCACATCTCCACGAACACGAGGAAGGCGAGCGTGGAGGAATATAGCACTAATCTCTACTGGCGGTAGATCCTCCTTCAGTAACCGGGTTTCCTCTGCCTTCCTAATTGCTTGGGTTGATTAGCGAAAAATGCTGTCACGCTTGAACCACCATCGAGTGAAGTGAACATCAATCTTGCCCTGCCGATTCTATGATGGGAACACCCATTCGCCTCCGTCGTCGCGGTACATGAACTGGAACCACGAGGCTACAACTATATGAGCATCCCTGTGGCGGTACAACCGATTGGCTAATAAGAACTCGGAGCTTGGAGGAATCAACTGGTCATAGCCAAAGTTGTGGCCGAAACGGTGCGGATAGTACAGCTCCAAAATGGCCGCATTCCCTCGATGCAGTACCAAAACGCTCGGACGAGTGCTCTGTATCCAGTCAATCAACATAGAGGATCCCATATCTATCTGGTAAGGGAGCCGATGAACCAGTCGGCCGCCGTTTTCAACTACGTGAGGGCGATGGTGCAGTGTACAACAATCAAAAGGTAACCCCACATTGTTGCCTAGCGGTAAAAAGGCCAGACCGCGACGAGCATTGGAGAGCTGATGCTGGATGTTTGCTTCAGCTTGGTTAAGGAACTTGAACAGCAGCGGCGCTCCAAGATTCCCTACTGCACTGGACGCAAAGCCCAGAACCAGCAAGCCAGCCTAAACACTCAGATAATGAAGCAGCAATTGCAGACTCTTCTCCCTGGGGCACGGGTGACTAGTCAATGCCCCCAATGAGTGGTATGTGTTGGCTAACGCCGCAGGAGTTAAGGCAAATCGTTCTCCCCCAACTAGCAGACATGCAAGATACACCACCTCAGCCCGCAAAGTCTCCTCTTCTCCATAAGGGATCATGAAGGTGGAGAGCTAGTACACCAAGTACGCGGCCAAGTGGGTAATATCTGGAAGATCGTGAGGGTTCCAGCCCTCTCGCGGTTTATATGCCGATGATGGCGCCCCAAATTGATCTCCAGTTGCTCATAGTGATCTGGCGGAGCACCATCTTGAGCAAAACCCTCGTAGAAGCTGAAAGGACCATTGTAGAAGTGACGAATCCAAGCATTCAACGTCACACGGTCCGCTCAAGTGGATTTGTCCTTACCGGCTCGGGCCAAGTCCCTCTAGACTTTCATCAAATATCGGTAACTAAAATTGATCTCGGCCTACCCCAGTAGTTCTGTTCCGATGAAGATCATCCAATACTACCTCCTCGTACATTCGGCCAGCAATGGGGAGCCCAGAAATCCGATAGAAGGACCACAGATCCAGTGTGGTTTCCCCCTCTGCAGTAACAAAGGTGTTCCATCTGCGGTTGAATCTTTCAATTAGCGCCTGTAGCAGCCTTATATTCAACGGGTACTAGTACAAGGCGGCCGTCACGGCGTGCCTGATTCCGACTACCTCCAGCGGCACCCGATAGTAGTAAAGAATATCCATCAGCCATTCCGTGGCCTCCTGATGATAGCGGTGAGAAGGAACCACAGCCCGCATGTCGTACCAGCTCGGTATTCTCATTCGAAGGATCCCATCCAACATGCATAAGGGGTCATAACTGTCCTTCACGTACTCTCGGCCAGAAGGCACCAACACCATCTCAGGCACATGCTCGTGAGAGCCCGATGATGCCCGTGCAAATCCCAGCTAGCCGGTGATAAAGACAACTCAAACGCGGAAGTCTTCGTACTGCGCGAAGAAACCCAAGAACTCGACATCGGGAAACTCTACGGGTCGCCTGAAACCCGTCGGGAAGCTAGGATACGAGAAGGTACAAGTTCCGAGCAGACTATCCCGGTCACGCAAAATAGCAATCTCACATGGCAACGTTCGCCTAGTGAGAGGGGATCACCATCTTCCATCCCCACTGGTACGAAATCTTGCAAGAAGGCGCACAGATGCCGATCCAAAGGAAAGTGGCGAGGGTAGGAGTCGGAGCGATCATACTCCCAAACCTTGCCTGCGTGCTTGATGCGACCAACCTCTACTATCCCCTCGCCCTCACCGGATTCATTTACCACCCCTTCAGCGATCCAATGATGACCTCGGTCCATAGAATTGAAGACTTCCACGGTAATTGTCGCGGGGGAAGAAGGGAGGCATAAACTGTCTCGTACGGCATATGACAGGAACCCTTTGAGTTTCTTGTCTGGATGTCTCTGGGGCTCGTCGGTCACTTCCAGAACGAGACATGATGTCGAATGACTGCAATATTGGCAAGTAGAGAAAGTTAGAGGGGCATATAAAAAGACACGGGTCATCTGCCGTCATTGTTGATTTCGACTGAAGTCCCGTAGGGGGCATTTGTTGGTGATATAAAAAATTGTTATTTTTATGATGATAAATACTCATGAGAAAATTGACAATATTTGGTCAAAATTGTCAATGTTTAGCCAGCAAATCAGTCAGAATCGAAGACCAAAAAATTCTACGTAGAAGAGTCCAAGTGTGAACAGTAGGAAGTGGGCTGGGGGTGAAGGGCTCCTTATAGCGCTATGGGAGCCACCTGCACCGAAAGGGGGCGCTCGCCGCCCCTAAGTGATCAGAGTGGGGTCGGCCAACGACCCCACTTGGACCCCACTGCCTGATCGAGCGCCACCCCCACTTGGACCCAACTGACGGTTCTAGTGCCAGTCACTTGGACTAACTGGCTATTTTAATGCCACCCACTTGCAT
This sequence comes from Amorphophallus konjac, assembly GCA_022559845.1. Taxonomy (NCBI): domain Eukaryota; kingdom Viridiplantae; phylum Streptophyta; class Magnoliopsida; order Alismatales; family Araceae; genus Amorphophallus; species Amorphophallus konjac. The sequence continues at coordinate 172,471,252 of CM040119.1, read as the reverse complement.
GCAACTGGCCATTTGAGTGCCACCCATCTGCATGCAACTGGCCATTTGAGCGCCACCCACCTGCATCCACCTGGCCAATTGAACGCCATCCACTTGGACACTTTGGTCAATTGAGCGCTACCCACTTGAACTCAACTCCCCAATCGAGCGCCACTCACCCTGACCCAACTCCAAATTCCAGTGCCTACTGCCCCACGTTATCAGTTAGGCAAACTGAGGGCGCTCAACGCCCCTACCCTGGTAGAACTGGGGCTGGGACAGACATCAGTTGGGTCAAGTGCCTTCGCCCAGCGCCCCTACCTGGTCCCAGTTGCCCCTTCTACCGCACGCAATGCTCTTGCCCATCCTCTATAAATACAGGGGTGGAGCTGTGGACGCCAAAAATTGCACACCCAGACATCCTGCTCGGCCCAGCATTAATAACGGCACCCGGTGAAGGAGTCCCGGGGAGACTAGTCACCCAGACTCCCCAAATTATGCACACTTCCGTGAAGCCGTCTCCGGAATCACGACAGTGAAGAGAAGTCAACCACCTAGAGTCCCACGATCCATGGGCCTCGAAGAAAATCAAACCGGCACACTTGTGCTCAAGACGGGCTCAAGTCAGCCCCAGCGGCACACCCCAGGGGGACCTCCAGCGGCACACCCCCTGGGAGCCTCCAGCGGCACACCCCAGGGTGCCTTCAGCGGTACACCCCCTGGGGGTCTCCAACGGCACACCCCCTGGGAGCCCCCAGCGGCACACCCCAGGGTGTCTCCAGCGGCACACCCCCTGGGAGCCCCAGCGGCACACCCTAGGGAGCCCCAGCGGCACACCCCAGGTTGCCTTCAGCGGCACACCCCAGGGGCCTTCAACGGCACACCCCAAAGGGGCCTTCAGCGGCACGCCCATTTTGGGGTTCAGCGGTACACCCCCTCTGCCCCAGCGGCACACTTCTTTGGGCCTTCAACGGTACACTGGTTGCCCCCTTCAACGGCACGCTTGGGCAACCTTCGGCGATACGCCTTTTGCCCCCTTCAGCGGCACACTTACAGTGTCTTACAGCGACACACTTCTTCAGCCCGCCAGCGGCACAGCGTGAAGGCTTTTCAACGGCTAAACGACGTGACGCCCATGCCCTACGTGTCCTTGGCGCGCAGTGAGCTGTCCGAGGTGTCGACCAGAGATTGGGCCACACAGGCTATTCCCCTGACAGCCAGGACGGGGGAAGTCAAACCCCATCATCACCAGCCACTTCCCGCCTCCGACGGCCGTGCTCGAGGGCTCCCGCTGTTGGGAGTATAAATCCCCTCCCATTCCGACAGAGAAGGGGGGGACAAAGAAGGAAGAGACAGACACCCACACGCAGACAGTGAAGAGGAGAAGAGAAGAAGAGAAAGAGAAGAAGAGAAGAAGAAGGAGAAGAGAAGAAGAGGGAAGAGAGGAAGAGAGGGGGGAGGCGCCGCCGCTCCGCCCACCGTCGCCATCTGTGCGAAAAGAGAAGAAGAGGAAGAGAAGAAGAGGGGCCTGCCGCCTCGATCACCACCGCTTGAGCGAGGAGAACGAGGAAGAGAAAGAGAGGAAGAGAAGAAGAGAAGAAGAGGAGAAGAAGAGGAGGGGAGGCTCCCCCCCTGCTGCTCCATCCTCCGTCGTCCGCGCAAAGAGAAGAAGAGAAAGGGAAAAGAGGAGAAGGGAAGAAGAGAAAGAGAAAAAGAAGAGAAAGAGAAGAAGAGAAGAAGAGGGAAGAGAGGAAGAGAGGGTGGAGGGCTCGCCGCTCCACCCACCGCTGTCGCCTGTGCGAAGAGAGAGGAAAGGAAGAGAGGGGAGAGTGCTGCCGCTCCACCCGCCGCCACCGCCTGAAGAGAAGAAGAAAAAGAAGGGAAAGAAGAGAAGAAGAAAAGGGGGGGAGAGGGCCTGCTGCCCTTCCTCTCCCCGCTGCAATCTCTGCTCATTTGCCTAAAGGGAGACTCCCTCCCGTTTCTCCTTAGACATCCAGGCCCAACGCTTCTATCCTGAGACCCCTTGAGTCTCTCTCCCTCCTGCCAAGATTCCCTTTCGCCTAGCCAACCAGCATCCCCGGCTGGTCCTTCGCCTGGCATACCCTCCGTGTGCCTCCAGCGGCACGCCTTTGGCTCACCCGCTCGCCGGCACGCCCCTACGGGCCTCCCCCGGCACGCACTAGCCAAGCCCCTTCGCCGGCACACCCCTGCGGGTCTTCCCCGGTGCACCCCGTGACCTCCTTGCCCGGTACACCTTGCCCCCGGTTCACCGGCACGGTCCCCCTTGGCCTTTGCCCGGCACACCTCTCCAGCCCCTACAGGCTCCCTGGCCGGCACGCTACCCACCACCCCCAACCTTCTTGCCCGGTGCACCCCCGGCCAGCCTGGGAGAGGTTTCCCGTTCGGCGTTCCCTCCGAGTTTTCCGAGGTTTCATTAAGGTGTTGCCGCTCTCGGGCGCCCACCTCCAGTTGTCGGGTTCCGCCACTCCTTGTGGGCGCGTTCCTTGTATCTCCCTTACGCTCGGGTCAAGGGGAGATGCTGCCGAATTTTTTTGTTAGAAACAATAACATATTAAAATGACAAAAGACAGCAACAAACAAATGGAACAACAACACATTAAAAAGACAAAAGGAAGCAACAAACAAACGAAAAGAACAACGGTAAAATGCTTTAACCGAGGCAAGGGAACCGCAATTAACTCAAAGAGAGCCGAACCGAACAACAACTAAGCAACTTAAACATCCGCTCTCATGAGAGAGAATGAAAATTAATCAAGAGAAGAAAAGAAGAAACCCATGCAAACTTAATAAAAATCAGAAAAGAAGAAAAGAAAAGCCTTAAAAGAACTAGAGGGAGAGTGGGCCCTCATCGGTATTTTCCAACCTAGCCCTTCAGCGGTACACCCTTTTAGCCCTTCAGCGGCACACTCCTAGCCCTTCAGCGGTACACCCTTTTAGCCCTTCAGCGGCACGCTCCTAGCCCTTCAGCGATACACCCTATTAGCCCTTCAGCGGCACACTCCCTCAGCCCTTCAGCGGTACACCCTTTTGGCCCTTCAGCGGCACACTCCTCAGCCCTTCAGCGGTACACCCTTTTAGCCCTTTAGCGGCACACTCTCTCAGCCTTTCAGCGGTACACCCTTTTAGCCCTTCAGCGGCACACTCCCTCAGCCCTTCAGCAGTACACCCCTTTTAGCCCTCTAGCGGCCCACTCTCTCTCCAAAAATGTATATAATGATAATAATAATGATAGTGATAATAAGAAATTAATAAAAAAAATTATGATAAATAAATAAATCTGAATATACATAAGAAATAAACAAAAAAATGTGAAATAGTAATAATAATAGTAGAAAAGAAGAACATAATAATAAAAAATAAAACAAAATAAAACAAAAATCATCCAGAACAAATATATAAAGGGGAATAAACAGCACCAAATCTTATGACTAAAAATCCCAGATAAAGAAGATGGTGAAATCTATATCGCAGCCCCGTCTCTCCCGTGACCCGGTGCCGAAGGAACAATGATGCCGCCCTTGCGGGTTGGGCCTGAGTCTTGGGAATTATCCCGAAATGGCCATGACCCGACCTCGCCCCGGGCCGACATTCCGACTAAACTGGACTCGTTTCTCAGGTCGGATCCCTTCCGAGCCGCCACTAGAATTGCGGCGTGTTCGGTAGACATTTGAACGGGTTCACCTCGATTCTCGCCGCGTTTCTACTACGGACCCGTGTCTGAACATGAAAAGACCCGTGAGCGACCAACATGGCCGACGGCTCCCACCCCGACGCGGTCGTGGCCCGGCATTGCTCTGGGCCGATAGCTCGTCAAATCGGACTCATTCTACTGGGATTCGTTCCCGTCCTTTCATTGAAATTGCCGTAAACCCGGCATACATTTGTACGGGATCGTTTCCATCCACGTCGTACTTTCAATATGGGCCCTTGCCCGAACATGAAAAGGTCCGTGAGTGACCGACAAAATCGGAATAGAACGAGACGGTCCTCGCCACCCCTGGACCCCTTCCATGGGAATATCAATAAGACCTCCGTGGGCCACGCTTAGACCTCGGGTCCGTCCCAATCGTGGTCGCCGTTCGGCTCATATCCTCGGTCTACAGCCCGCTCCCTTCGAACACGTTTTCGGTTTTGGAGTCTAGTCCTGGGACTCTCCCCCGTTGCCCTCCGGCACCGGAAATATTAATGATGCCCGCGCAAGCCTCGTTCGGACCACGGGAGGCGCCCCCGGTATGGTCTTGACTCGATCTCGCACCGGGCCAATAGATTTACCGGTTTCCTGCTATACTAACCGAGATTTAACCGAATGTTTTCGGTGTCCCAGAATAATAAACTTGCCGTATCCCGGCATGCATATGTTCCGGGTCCTCCCGCGACGATTACAATATTCTCAAGCCGGACTCCCGTCCGAATATTAAACAGTCTCCCGAATGACTGACACGTTTCGAACGTCCGCTTCCCTAGACACAGAGCTTTTCAGCCAATTCAAGGGATATTCCCTCGTTGCCCCTTGGCACCGGAAATATTAATGACGCTCATGCAAGTCTTGTTTCGACCGCGGGGGGCCCACCGCAGTATGGTCGCAGCTTGCTCTTGCACCGGGCCAACAGATTTACTGGTTTCTGACCGCTCTGACCGAGGTTTAGCCGAACGTTTTCCGTTCTTCTGAACAATAAATTGCCATATCCTGGCATACATATGCTCCGGTTTTCCCGCGATGATCGCACTTTTCCCGAGCCGGACATTCGTCCGAATATTAAATGGTCAGCACATGGCCGACATGACAGCGAATGCTTTCTTCTCACTCTCATGCGAGGATTTCAATACCTCGTAATAGACCTTCCATGCAATCGATTCCCTGGTCATGAGGCCCTGATTCCCGGCGATTAATCAAGGGTGTTCCCTCGTATGGGGGATGTAAATGACGCCGTGACCTTTATGGCGTGGCGGGTTTTGGTCCCGACACGAACTACACAATCGTCTGACGAAGTCAGATCGAGCGCACCATGGGCTCTTCGGGGCCCGAATAAATCGTCACTTCGTGACTGGCACGCCCACACACTTAATAGACGAACCACCTGAACAAGCGAATTTTAGTGCGTCCACAGGAGCACACAGGCAAACACACGAACAGACGGGCACACAGGCAGACGAGCACACAAAGCAGCTGCACGTGGAGGAGATTTCTGATTTGTTTTTTGAAGAAATTTCCCAAGAGGAGTAACATCCCGTGGGGAAAATTTCTTTTCTCTGGCCTTTGGGTATACTGTTGTTGCCTTTGGGTATATTGCTGTTGCTGAAGATTATTATATTCATTTTGAAATAAAAAGGGACTTTGTTCCCTGAGCGCTGCTAGTTAATTTAATGTTTCCTCTGCCAACCTGTGTTGAAAATATGTCTGTGTGATCGTCCTTGATCGGTTCTCAGCTCCAGCCAATCTTGTTGTGCCCCTGGCCCCTGTGGTTTGTGGTTTTGATGATTGGCTTTAGGGGTTTGTGATGATTGGTTTTAATGTGACTTAATCACTGTGAGTCACCATGCATTGATGTTCTGTTTTGATGATTGATTTGGTTTTGATGATTGGTGTTTGATGTGAGTCACTGTGAGTCATCTTGCTGAAATGTTCATTCAGGCTTTCATATGTTCAGTCAGTTTATCTGCTTACACTGTGAATCATTGCAATTGAAGTTTCAGACTGTTATCTGCTGCATAAAGCATTCATATGCATTTACAGAGTCTATACATTGATTGGCAGTAAGTCTGTACATTGAGCGTCTCTTAGAAGTCCATACAGTGCATTGCATTGGCTAAGTGTATACACTGTCAGTCTCATTTAGCGTCTAAGACAAAGTCTGTACAGCGCATCACTCACGTTGGAAGTCTATACATTGGCGTTGGTCATCCAAGTCTGTACATCACTTGGCGCTCACAAAGTCTGCACATCCTGTTCAGTGAAGTGTGTACATTGCATAGCATGTTGCGTCTAAGTCTATACATTGGCATGAAGCATCTCTTGATGTATGTACATTCTTCAATGAACCTTGAAGTCTATACACTGATTCACTGTTCATCGCCTTTGGGCATCAAAGTCTGTACATCGCCTTCAATCTTCAAGTCTATACACTGGGTTATTCTTCAAGTCTGTACAGCCGCTTGCATTGGATTTCATGTCTAGACATTGCACTGTAGCATCCATCGTCTTCGTGTTGTTTTAGTGTCTATGTCTCCGTGTTGTTTTCACTTCGTGCAGTCTTCTCCTAGTGTTGTCCTAACTTCGAGTCGTTTCTTTGTATTATGTCTTCGTGTTGGTTTTTCGCTTTAGACTTCGTGTCTTTCTCGCTTTGACCACACTCCGTGTCGATTTCAGTTCTTGTCTTCGTTGTCTTCGTGTTGTTTTAGTGTCTATGTCTTCGTGTTGTTTTCACTTCGTGCAGTCTTCTCCTAGTGTTGTCCTAACTTCGAGTCGTTTCTTTGTATTATGTCTTCGTGTTGGTTTTTCGCTTTAGACTTCCTGTCTTTCTCGCTTTGACCACACTCCGTGTCGATTTCAGTTCTCGTCTTCGTTGTCTTCGTGTTGTTTTCAACTCGTGTCGGTTACTGTTTCGTCTCCGTGTTGTTTCATGTTTTCGTGTCGTGTTTCCTACACCTCATGTCTTTGTCGCTTTGTGACTTCACCTCGTGTCATTTTCATCGTCTTCGTGTCGTTTTTGTTCTATTGCGTGCAGGACATCGCAGCACCTCGTGTTGCTTTCTGTGCCACCTCGTGTCGTTTCTGTGTGAACCTCGTGTCGCTTCTCTCTGTCCTCTAGTTGCATCTCGTGTCATCTTTTATGTCTTGCTTGTTGTTGCAACCACTTCGTGTCGTTCTTCTTTTTACCTCGTGTTGTTTTATAACCTCACTTCGTGTCGTTCTCTTCGTTGTGTCTGTTCTGTCACAGTGTATCTCGTGTCATTCTTTCCTTACTTCGTGCTGTAGTCACCCTGTGTATCTCGTGTCGTTCTCAGTGCATCTAGTATTACTATTACATACCTCATGCAGCTTTAGTTCCTGTGGCCCTCAATTTTAATGGGTTGTATCTCCTTGCAGGTTCGAGGAAGAACATTCCCCAGTGACTGGCAGCACGTGATCCGAGGCCGGAATGAAGCCTGCTGAGAGACTGCCACGTGGTCCGAATACTTAGGGCTGGAAATGTGGGAGGCACACGCGTTTTGTGCCCTATCCACCTGCTGTTGCTGCTATAAATAGAACCCTTCGTCCTCAGATGAAGGTGATCGAAGAAGAAGCCTGTAGTGCAGAAAGGCCTTCGATCCAGAAAAAGGAAGAAAAGAAAGAAAAGAAGAGAGCAGAGAAGAGAGTGAGAGCAGAAGAAGAAAAAGAGAGAGAGATAGTGCTCGAGCAAAGGGAGAAGAAAGAGTGAAGAAGAAGAAGTGCAGCAGAGAGTGAAAGAGGAAGAGAGCAGAAGAGAAAGAAAGAGAAATAGAGAGTGAGCGAGAGAGCTCGTGGAGAAGAAGGAAGAAGCTGCTTGAAGATCTGTCTTCACTGGACCGTGGATCAGATCCAGGCCAGTCAGCTCCATTGAGAGCCACATTGTGCATTTCATCTTTCAGCTTTCTGGTTGCTGAAGTTATTTTCGTTTTTTGTTTTCCTTTGTTTTCTGGTTTGCTGTATTTTCCGATACTCTGTAGAGAGGTCGGGGTTCCTCCTGTTTGTTCAGGAGAAGGGAGATTGCTATCTCCGGTTGCAAGTAGCTGGGTGCTACTTGTGGGTTCCCTCCGGTTTGGAGGAAGGGAGATCTGATCTCCGGTTCTGGGCTTGTGGATTGCAAGTCTAGGGGTCCCTCCTGGTCTGGAGGAAGAGAGGTCTTCGACCTCTGGTTTGCTGGTGACTGGAAGTCACCGGTTGGTTCCCTCCGGTTTTGGAGGAAGGGAGGATTGGTCCTCCGGTTCTAGTCTTGTGGGTTGCAAGACTAGGTGTTCCCTCCGGTCTGGAGGAAGAGAGACTTGCGTCTCTGGTTTGCTAGTGACTGGTGTCACTAGTGGTTCCCTCCGGTTGGGAGGAAGAGGGGAGGTTGTTCCCCTGGTCAAGCTGTGTGGCAGCACCTGTTGTAGACTGAGTCTGCTGTTTCTAGCGTGAGCTAGTGGAAGCCACACTCGGGTTGAGTGTGGGGTGGATGTAGGTCTGCTGGACCGAACCACCTAAAAATCTACTGTGCAGTGGTTTGTTTTGTGCGTTCGCTCCTTGCCTCCTACCTCCCATTCACAGGTTATGCATGCTGGTTAGCTGTGTTATCTTGGATTGTTTATATTGTTCCTATCAGTAGTAACCTTGAGCATTGCACTTTGCTGGGTGTGTTTGGGTTGCACTGTTCTGTCTGCATTTCTAGTTTGATCAGGTGGCTGCATGGTTGGCGGTTTCGGCCATAACCGATACGAAAACGGGCCTAATAACTGTAGCAACCCGAAACGTAAGTGAGATATCGGTTTCGGGCGAAACCGATACTGGTTTCGCCCGAGCCCGGTCGGTTTCGGCCCGAAACCTGTTAGTTTCGGCCGAAACTTGTGATATTCCTGTCGCCTCCCTCCCGAAACCCCACTTCCGCAGAAGTTCCGCCGCTGCTGCAGCGGTTTCGGCCGAAACCCTCCCCCCCGCCGTGCTGTGCTGCTGCCGGGTGCTGCTGCTGCCGCCGCTCTGCTGCTGCTGCCGTGCTGCACTGCTGCGGCTGCTGCTGTGCTGCAGCCTGCAGCTGCTGCCTCCTGCCTGCTGCGGCTGCGGCTGCGGCCCGTGCGACCAAGGCACCAAGGCACCAAGCTGTTGCGGTGCTGCTGCTGCCTCCCTGCCTGCTGAAGCTGCTGGCTGTTGCTGCTGCTGCCAAGCAGGGACCTGTGGAGCTGTTGCTGCCTCCCCTGCCAGGCTGCTGTGCTAGGTGCGGCCTGTGCCCACTGCCCTGTGGAGTGTGGAGCTGCTGTGCGCTGCCGGCTGCTGCTGCTGTGCTTGTTTAGGCCTTTAGGGGGCAGGGGGCTGTCCACACTCCACATCGACCGTCCGACTGCTACTGCGGAGGTAAATTTTGTGGAGGTAAATTTAGGGTTTTTTATGTTTTGTGTTTTTTTGGTTGAGTTGTTGAATTTTTTTTGTTGTAGGTTAAATGTTGTATTGTAGGTTAATTTAAAACCATGATTAGATTTTTAACACTTCTAATTAAACCCTAATTAGAAGTTTATATTTGGGGCTTTTCTTTAATTATGTTTAGTAAGGGTCAATTAGGGCGCAATTAAGTTTCATTGACTAATTTGAAGCGGGAGCATGCTGGTAGTTAATTAATTCGAAGGGTGATTAAGGGTTAATTGCTAATTAAGGGTTAATTAGTTCATAAAAATTGGGGCTTTTGTCTAAATCGGTTTGCTTAGGCTAAATTGAAGTTCAATTAAGCTTCATTGAAGATTTTGGGGTGGGATCATGCTGCCAATTGATTTTTTCAAAAGGTGATTAAGGGGTAAATGATAATTAACGGTTAATTAGTATATAAAATTTGGGGCTTTTGTCTAAGTCGGTTTGCTTAGGCTAAATTGAAGCTCAATTAAACTACATTGAAGATTTTGGGGTGGGATCATACTGGTAATTGATTTTTTGCAAGGGTGATTAAGGGTTACTTGCTAATTAAGGGTTAAGTTTTTAATTGTACTTATACCTTTTTGTGTGTCACTGTCTTAATGCAGCATCATGCCTAGACGTCAGCAAACACAGGAGCAGCAAGGGCAAGAGGATCCGGGGTGGGCCCACATGTCTTTAATAGATGCTAAGAGAAGAAAGGTGAAATGCAATTACTGTGGTAAGGAAATGTATGGCGGAATTACCAGAGGAAAATAACATTTGGCAGGGGTAAGAGGAGAGGTCAGACAATGTGACAACTGTCCCCGAGAGGTGCGAGAAGAGATGCGCCAATGCCTTCTGGGGAAAAGGGAGAGGGTGCAACAAAGGGCTGAGGATGAGGCTGAAATTGCTGAGGAGATTTCTGGCAGAAGGGTTAGAAGGGATGATGATGAGGAAGGCACTGAGGATTCTGATCCAGAGCTGACTGAAGCAAGGGAGCGTGAACAAGCCGCTCGAAGGAAAGGGAAGGTGCCCATGGGTTCAGGGACCTATGACAGTACAGCTGCACGACGTCCTGACGTTGGTGCTGCCCCACATACGCAGGGAACAGGTCCCATGGACAGCTATCTGCACAGAAGGCCCCAAGCTACACAACCTAAAATCAAGCAAGCAATGAGAGGGGTCAAAAAATCAGCAGAAGTTGCAGGGCATGCATTTAAATCTATTTGCAAATGGTTTTTTCATGCAGGTGTCCCTGCACATGCAGCTTCAAGTGAATATTTCCAACCTATGATAGATGCCATAGCAGATGCTGGCCCTGGCTTGCAAGCCCCCTCACGTCGAGACATATACGGGCGTGGCCTTGAGGGAGAGGTTGAGGAGCTCCATGATTGGGTTGAAAGCTTCAAGCATATATGGGTGGAGAGAGGATGCACCATCATGTGTGATGGTTGGACTGGTACCACGAAAAAGTCCATGATAAACTTTTTGGTGTATTGCATCAGCGGTACAGTGTTTGTGAAATCAGTTGATGCATCAGATTATGAAAAGAATGCAAATTATTTGTTTCATTTGATGGATGGCATGGTAGAACAAATTGGAGAGGAGAATGTTGTGCAGGTGGTGACTGATAATGAAGCCAGTTACAAGGCTGCAGGGAAGAAATTGATGCAAAAGCGCAGTCATTTATATTGGCTCCCATGTGCAGCACATTGTCTTGATCTGATGCTTGAAGACATAGGGAAGGAAAAGCATGTGAAGAAGACAATTGACAAGGCACAAAAAGTCACACAGTATATCTATGGCCATCCTAGGATACTAAATATGTTCAGGGCGCATGCCAGTGGAGGGCGAGATATCATCCGTGCAGGCCCAACCAGATTTGCTTCCAATTTTATTTCTTTGGAGTCTTTGCACAGGTATAAGATTGATCTCAATTCTTGATACTTTATCCTTACTGATATGTAGCAGTTGATGCAGCTTCAATTTTCATTTATCTGCACAGGTATAAGAATGAGCTGAAAGCTTTCATGTACCACAATGCCCTGCGGGAATACATCGACAAGGGCAATGTTGATGCACAGATGGATTATCTGGATGTCTGTCACGTCGTGGACGACAACAAATTCTGGGACAGAGTGTCACGGTACTTGAAAGTAGTCACACCTCTCGTGAAGGTCCTAAGAATGGTGGATGGCGATAAGAAGAATGATATGAGCTATCTATACGAGGCCATGGACCGTGCCAAATTGGAGTTGCAGCATTCCCTTCCCAGACATTATGCAAAATGGTGGAAAATTATTGACCAGAGATGGGACAACACATTACACCATGACTTGCATGCAGCTGGTGAGTGATTAATTGTACTAAAATTGGGGTAATGCCTTTATGTTATTTTATAAATTTCATTTAGTTAATTATACACAAATGCAGGTTATTTCTTCAACCCTCGATTTATGTACGGTGCCGATGCACATGTTGATGGCGAGGTGCTTCAAGGGACTTTAAAAGTCATTGGTCGTTTATCGAGGAATCCAGAAAAGAGACTAGAGGCCGAAGTAGAGGTTCGCCTTTATTTGATACTGTCAATAACATGTATAGAATTTATTTAAGTAGTTATGTTAATCTATTACTTTATGTTTGTAGATGAACCATTACAGAATGAGGACTGAGACATATGCTGACTCCCAATTGCAATACGCTGTGGGAAGAGTGAGCCCAGGTATATTTTATTTTTTGGATTTCTTAACCTGATGAATATATATTTCTACAACTAAAATGCATTTTTTTATGGTTGGTGGAACAGCTGACTGGTGGATAATGGTTAACAACCGAGATATGGGTAGCAATGCATTGGCTTTCATTGCAATTAGGGTGCTCAGTCAAACAACATCAGCAAGTCAATGTGAAAGAAATTGGAGCACGTTTAGCCTTATACACTCAAAGGTTCGCAATCGGCTAAAGGCTGAACGGTTAGAGAAATTAGTGTACTGCCACTACAATATGAGGTTGAGAATAAAGAATATGAGGTTGAGACAACAGCTGCGAGACAAACGCGCCGCCGGGGATGCCGCCGCAGAAATTGATGTGGATGCCTTATTTGATGATGAGAATCCGTTGCAGTCTTGGGTGGAGACACGAGAGCAGGTTGATGAGCCCGTTTTTGATGATGATGATAGAAGATGGGCAGAGGGCATACTAGATGAAGATGAGCAAAGGGATCCCGAATTAAGAAGAAAATCAAAGAGGGCCAGAGATACTCATGCCCACATGTCTAGGGTTGTTGAGGACACTGAGGAGCAACATGATTTTCAGCCAGCTAGACACTCCGACTCAGATAGCAGGCCAGTCACTCCTAGAATGGGCAAGGCACCTACATCCTTAAGAAGAAGTACATCAGTGCATGGGCAAACTGAGAGAACAAATATTGCTGCTCGAGAGGACCCGGCAATTGAACAGTTAAAGCAGATTTATTTGAGGCACACGCCAAGGGGAACAGGATTCATGTCAAGGGTGCAAGAAGAAAGCACACCGGCACAGGAAAAAGCATCCCCAAAGGCCAAAAGGCGACTGGAGACTGCAGGTTTCGTGATCCTTTGATTTTTTATTTTGGAAAGTAACTTAAATTCTTATTATCAGTTCGAATCAGAAAAGGTTTTGGTAGGAGATAAATTATATATTTTCGTATGTGCCAGGTGCTACAGGTGCTACTACTGGCGGTGGGGATGCTGGTGGTCCTTCCTCCTTCCACGCAGACACAGGCAGAGGATACAGTTAGGGTGAGGGAGGACATGAGTCACAGAGTCAATATGGGCATCCATCAGGTTATGAACCATCATTCAACTTCCATCCGGCCAGTTCCTCTTCTCTTCCTCAAGATTCTTATGCTGATACTGGATTCGGCTCAAGCCAACCAAACACTCCAAGAGGGATCCAAAGAGGGATGCAGGACTTGGCTACCTCATTGTTTGGTTATAGTGAATATAGACCATACATGCAACATGGTTATGGGTATCAACATCAAGGGCCAGACGATGAGGGAGAAGGTTCTTCTAATAATTATTATCCATATTAGGTAAGAATCAATGAATTTTTGTAACAATTATTTTATCTATTTTGTCTAATTTTGTACTACTTGTATTAATGTACAATGGAATATTACTTTAACTTTCACATGTTCAATGTTTGAAGTTCAATTTTTGTAGTTGTCTACTTCAAAGTTATTGCACTAACTTATTCAGTCAAATGCATGTGTAATGATTTTTGTGATTTTAAGTGATTATTAATATTTTTTATGATTTTTTATCATATTTTTTAGAATTAATTTAATTTTTTTGACCTTTTATATGGGTTTCGGCCGGTTTCGGCCGAAACCGAAACCGAAACCGAGTCAACTCGGTTTCGGACCCGGGCGAAACCGAGACCGAAACCGAGTTTGCCATCCTTGGGTGGCTGCATTGTTGCAGTCCAACTGTTCGATCAATTGGTTGATTATTATCTTATCTCGGAAAGCTCATTGTCCCTATTCCGCATATCCGAACTTTAGAGTCTTTAATTTAGGCCATAATTTTTAGAGGGATACATTCACCCCCCTCTGTATCCGGGCCTAGCACCCTAATAGTTGGTATCAGAGCGGGTGTCTGCTTACAAGGTCCAGCGACCTGCAGATCGATCTTGCAATCTTAGGTGCTAATTTATTTTTAGTGCATCAATATTCTTGTTGCGTTAATCTGTGTGTACTCATGGCCCATCCACCGATCTTCAGTGGTACGCATTTTGATGCATGGTTCGCTGGTTTGAAGAATTATGTTAAATCTGTGAATCCAGACCTGTGGAAAGTAATTCCACATGGTCCTCATGAACTACCAAGGAAAAAGTCCAAATGGACTGACAGTCACAAATCCATGCATGAAGAAAATCAGATAGCAATAAATCTAATGAAGGCAGCTACTGATAGAGCTTTTCATTCATGTTTCTTTGACTGCAGTTCTGCTAAAGATATTCTGGATACACTGAAGCGAACTCAGGAGATAGATGTGGACGGATGCATGATGGCCAACAGAAGAAATCAAAGTGCCAGCGATCAAGGCAGCAATCAAACTGAAGAAAATGATGATGATGAGGTAATTCTCTTCGAGAATTTCTCTCTAGAAGATTGGGAGAATGCATATGCTGAATTATTTGAATCTCATGAACTGTTAAGAAAACAGTATAAAAAGTTGAAGAAGAGTACTCGGGTAGATAGTTCTAGCTCTCCATGTAAAAATTGTTCAAGTACGAAGCAATCTCATGATGCATGTCTGTCTGATAATCATATGTATAAAAACCAGAATGCAGAACTGAAGAAGGAACTTGAATGTGTTTACTCTGAACTGAACAATCTAAAAACTGAAGATGACTCTCTCAGAAAGTTCTCTAAAGAAAATGAAGAACAATTAGAGAAACTTAAACGAGAGAATGATTTGCTGATTGAAAAATTTAATGCCATAAAATCTGTAAACATAGATTTACAGAAAGATTTTGAAAAACAACAAACGGAATTGAGGGAGTTTGAAGTTAGGAGAGAAAGCATGGTTAACTCAGAAGATCAGCTTCTAATAAATGAGTTAATTCAAAATGATAAGCTTAAAGAAGAAGTTGAAAAATTAAAACTGTTAAACAGTGCCATGTCTGAAAGACTTCTCACATTGGAAAAAGGAAAAGCTATCTGTACAAACGAGACTGAAGAGGTAGATGAGCTGAGAAAGGAAATTGAAGAATACAAAACAACTAACAAGGTTTTGAATGAAGCTGTCAATTGTAGTGAACAAGAGATCGCTAGTTATGAAATACACATTGCATCTCTTGAAAATGAAATTCAGGATTTGAAAGTTTCCTTGTCTAAATTTGTTGATGGGCAGAAAAACCTAGACAAGCTGCTAGGTGTAAAAGTCAATGTCAAAAAGGAAGGTTTGGGCTACAATAATCTAAATAAGAAGGCTTTGCAGAACAAAGTAATGACATCCTTTGTAAATACTTCAAATGTAGCCACTACATCAAAAGACAAACAACCCATTGTCAGAAAATATTGGGAACAAAGATTAACTTTAACAAGGAGGGACTGGGTTACAGTCCAGTCATGAGGAAGGTTGATGGAGCCAACCTGAAAACTGTCTTTGTCAAATCTTCTGAACAGGAAAAGCCTTCTATCTCATCTCCACCTCAGTACAAGGCTAAGAAAATAGAAAAATAAAATAAAAATCATAAAACATCAAAAATTCAAAGGAACAATCTGCATGCTAAAAACTCATCAGATAAATGCCATGTTTTAAAGAAATCAAATGGCTCATGTCATTATTGTGGTAAGTATGGACATCTTATGAGTAACTGTTTTGTGATGGAAAAAGATGACAACAAGCATGCTAGAAAATCTGTGTCTGGTCAGAAAAAGAATGTCACATGTTCTAATTATGATAAAGTAGGACACACTACTGCTCATTGTTGGTTTGCAAGTCGTAAGGAAAAATCATGTTCATATCATACAAAACACCTTGCAAATCAGCATGTCTTTAACAAGAACCAGCACATTATATGTTTTAATTGCAACAAAATTGGTCACAAGGCCTCTGAATGCTGGTCAGGTTCTTTTAAAAGAAATTCTATTTCATGCTTTGAATGTGGAAAGCATGGCCACAGGCATGCTCAGGGTAGAAAATTCAATTCTAAAATTGTTAAATTCCCTGCCATTAATAGAAAGTCTTTTGCATGCTATCACTGTGGGAAGTATGGCCACACAGTCAAGGACTGTTGGCATGCCCAAGGGGGATATGGCAATAATGAACTCAATTTTAAAAAGAATGCCTTTTATTGCTCTCACTGTAGAAAGTATGGCCATACAGTCAAGGACTGTTGGCATATTCAGGGTAGAAGTGTGAATCTCAAACATGCTAAATTCCCTGTAAGACAATTTGCAAAACCTTCATGTTATAACTGTGGAAAGCCAGGCCACAGAGCTGGAAATTGTTGGCATGTTCAAAATAACCCTGCTAAACTCCATGTTGCGAAATTTACATGTCATCATTGTGGGAAGCCAGGTCACAGGGCTGAAACCTGCTGGCTGGCAGGATATCAAAGCCAAACCGGTTTTGGTAAACAGAATTTTTATTCTGTTAACAGAAAATCTCATGTGTATGCACATAGAATTCATGCTAACAAGAATATGCATAAATCAGATTTGAAAACTGCTGTCTCTTGCCATCATTATGGCAAATCTGGACATTTGATGGATAGTCATCCTCTGATGAAATTTAATGGCTATCAAGTTAAAAATGTGCTGAGAAAATCTGCTAGGAGTGATAATGTCATGTCAGGACCCAAGACTTCTTGGGTACCTGTTTGTGCAAAATAAACTTTGTTTTGCAGGTGTGCCTTGGGACTGGAATAAAAGGGGTAATGATCCAAGGCACTCAAGAATGAAAACCCCATTCTCACACTGTTCAGGTAATCTCTCTGCATTTCCCATTTTGAAACTTATTGCATATCTGGTTTGATGTATTCTTGCATATTCATTCATCATCTGCCAGTTGCATTATTTTCTGATCATGCACTCTGAAATTTCTGAAAATCTGAACTGAATGTGAATGCTGTTTGAAAACTGTCTGTTGCATAATTCATTGAAAACCTGAATTGCATATACTGTTGAGTTTACCTTGTTATTCATGACCTCGATGGTATATCAAATGGTAAGCTACCAAAAGGCAGGGAAATCTGTCCGGAGGTCCTTACTATGTGAGAGCTGGTCTTTTAGACCAAGTGCTCCGCCTAGTACCATGGGTCATGTTGCTTGATAGGGCAGTCTGAATGTGCATGTATCATTTGGAATCATATGTTCAGTTTTCAGTGCAAGCATTGCATGTTTTCAGGGGGAGTCACTTGCATATCCTTGCATAGCATTCAATGATTGAGTCTTTGCATGTCCCTGCATACATATAGTGCATTGCATCTCCTTATATTTGCCAAAAAGAGAGTTTGAATGTATATTGTAAGGGGGAGTCAATGCATTGCATATAGGTTGTCAAATGCATACATTTGTCAGAATTCATAGCTTATCCTTTCTTATTGATTTTGTTGACAAACCTTGATCATATTCTGAAAACTTTGTGCTTCAAAATCTCTCTTAACAATTGATAATTCTCCTATCAATTGGTATCATTTGGCTTCAGAATTCTATCAGTCTTTCATGAAGATTTCAATGGGCTATCTCGATCATAAATCTGAAAAACTCTTGAACTAGAAATCTTCTATTATACATTCTTAAGAATGACTAAAATAACTCATGTGGTTTAAGCTTAATGTATTCATGGAGTTTAACTTCAAAATCTCTTAACATATCTGAATCATGTTTAATAAACCTTAACCTTTTGTCTCATGCTGTGTCTTGTGAAAAATCTCTGAAATCTGCACTTTTGAATACATGACTTTATTTGGTTAAGTACATGAGACTAATATTGTTTTGAAGCAAATGAATGTCTTTGAAATGTCTAAAGGGTTTTCTGTCAGAGCAATGACATTGGTCACTGAGAAACACAAGTCCTAAGGACTGTGTCATGAGGTGCCTTAGTTAACTCTGATTAAGAATTCATTGAAAATCAGGCAGAGCAATGACATGCACACTGAGAAATACAATTCACTCATTAAAAAAAAATTTTGAAAAAAAAATGAGTTGTAGTGTGTCATGATGTGTAAATGCTATCTCTGTTCAAATATAGCATGACAGTTAGTCACACTAAGTGCTTTGGGATATTGGCCTCTGATCAAGGTATATCCTCTAGTTACAAGGTGTGAACTGAACTAGAGTGTTCGTAAAATTTGTAGCATGGAAATTGTTGAACAAATTGAAATATTTGAATATTCATGCTAAAATCAAATTGCTACCACCCTAGACAAAATCATATGACTTCATAATTGCTTGACTTCAATACTAGTGCATGTAATTCTGAAAGAAGTCAATAGATTTGATTGTGTAAGACAAAGGGAGGATAATCAAGATAAATATGAGGGCTTGGTTCATTTTTATTAAAATATGGTTTTAGATATCAATACAGAATTTTATTGATAAACTCTGCATACATCATGTTTAAACCATGCTGTTCAATAAATGTCATTCATAAGCCCTTATGATAGAAGACTTTGAAAAACTTATGCTTTCGATTTATGAGATTGATATCTCTTTGAAAATCTGACTGAATTTTCTGGGATTGAAGCTTCCTTAAAAAAAAAAAAAAAATCTGGCTGAATTTCTTCTGCTCATGTTATTGGTTCACTGAACTGAACTTCTCCTTGTTTACCCCTGTGGTCACCTTCTCATCTATCTCATAAGATTCCACTTATTGAGGGGGAGCTTCCATGTCATATGTATCATGCTGCATAGAAACTCTTAAAGGGGGAGCATTGTGCTCTTGCATTCATATTTCTAGGGGGAGCTCTTGCATTTTGGTATCTCCTTCTGCTGATATCAAAGGGGGAGATTTTTGCCAAAGGGGGAGAATTTTATTCAATCGTTGCATGATAGTTTGCTTTCACTTCTCAAACTATTTTCTTTTTGATGAAGTCAAAGGGGGAGAATAGTTTGAGTCATCAGAATGACTTTCATAAGAATGTACTGCATCATCAGAATGACTCACAGTGTATTGTTGTGTATTGTTGCCATCATCAAAAAGGGGGAGATTGTTGTGCCCCTGGCCCCTGTGGTTTGTGGTTTTGATGATTGGCTTTAGGGGTTTGTGATGATTGGTTTTAATGTGACTTAATCACTGTGAGTCACCATGCATTGATGTTCTATTTTGATGATTGATTTAGTTTTGATGATTGGTGTTTGATGTGAGTCACTGTGAGTCATCTTGCTGAAATGTTCATTCAGGCTTTCATATGTTCAGTCAGTTTATCTGCTTACACTGTGAATCATTGCAATTGAAGTTTCAGACTGTTATCTGCTGCATAAAGCATTCATATGCATTTACAGAGTCTATACATTGATTGGCAGTAAGTCTGTACATTGAGCGTCTCTTAGAAGTCCATACAGTGCATTGCATTGGCTAAGTGTATACACTGTCAGTCTCATTTAGCGTCTAAGACAAAGTCTGTACAGCGCATCACTCACGTTGGAAGTCTATACATTGGCGTTGGTCATCCAAGTCTGTACATCACTTGGCGCTCACAAAGTCTGCACATCCTGTTCAGTGAAGTGTGTACATTGCATAGCATGTTGCGTCTAAGTCTATACATTGGCATGAAGCATCTCTTGATGTATGTACATTCTTCAATGAACCTTGAAGTCTATATACTGATTCACTGTTCATCGCCTTTGGGCATCAAAGTCTGTACATCGCCTTCAATCTTCAAGTCTATACACTGGGTTATTCTTCAAGTCTGTACAGCCGCTTGCATTGGATTTCATGTCTAGACATTGCACTGTAGCATCCATCGTCTTCGTGTTGTTTTAGTGTCTATGTCTCCGTGTTGTTTTCACTTCGTGCAGTCTTCTCCTAGTGTTGTCCTAACTTCGAGTCGTTTCTTTGTATTATGTCTTCGTGTTGGTTTTTCGCTTTAGACTTCGTGTCTTTCTCGCTTTGACCACACTCCGTGTCGATTTTAGTTCTCGTCTTCGTTGTCTTCGTGTTGTTTTAGTGTCTATGTCTTCGTGTTGTTTTCACTTCGTGCAGTCTTCTCCTAGTGTTGTCCTAACTTCGAGTCGTTTCTTTGTATTATGTCTTCGTGTTGGTTTTTCGCTTTAGACTTCATGTCTTTCTCGCTTTGACCACACTCCGTGTCGATTTCAGTTCTCGTCTTCGTTGTCTTCGTGTTGTTTTCAACTCGTGTCGGTTACTGTTTCGTCTCCGTGTTGTTTCATGTTTTCGTGTCGTGTTTCCTACACCTCATGTCTTTGTCGCTTTGTGACTTCACCTCATGTCGTTTTCATCGTCTTCGTGTCGTTTTTGTTCTATTGCGTGCAGGACATCGCAGCACCTCGTGTTGCTTTCTGTGCCACCTCGTGTCGTTTCTGTGTGAACCTCGTGTCGCTTCTCTCTGTCCTCTAGTTGCATCTCGTGTCATCTTTTATGTCTTGCTTGTTGTTACAACCACTTCGTGTCGTTCTTCTTTTTACCTCGTGTTGTTTTTAAACCTCACTTCGTGTCGTTCTCTTCGTTGTGTCTGTTCTGTCATAGTGTATCTCGTGTCATTCTTTCCTTACTTCGTGCTGTAGTCACCCTGTGTATCTCGTGTCGTTCTCAGTGCATCTAGTATTACTATTACATACCTCATGCAGCTTTAGTTCCTGTGGCCCTCAATTTTAATGGGTTGTATCTCCTTGCAGGTTCGAGGAAGAACATTCCCCAGTGACTGGCAGCACGTGATCCGAGGCCGGAATGAAGCCTGCTGAGAGACTGCCACGTGGTCCGAATACTTAGGGCTGGAAATGTGGGAGGCACACGCGTTTTGTGCCCTATCCACCTGCTGTTGCTGCTATAAATAGAACCCTTCGTCCTCAGATGAAGGTGATCGAAGAAGAAGCCTGTAGTGCAGAAAGGCCTTCGATCCAGAAAAAGGAAGAAAAGAAAGAAAAGAAGAGAGCAGAGAAGAGAGTGAGAGCAGAAGAAGAAAAAGAGAGAGAGATAGTGCTCGAGCAAAGGGAGAAGAAAGAGTGAAGAAGAAGAAGTGCAGCAGAGAGTGAAAGAGGAAGAGAGCAGAAGAGAAAGAAAGAGAAATAGAGAGTGAGCGAGAGAGCTCGTGGAGAAGAAGGAAGAAGCTGCTTGAAGATCTGTCTTCACTGGACCGTGGATCAGATCCAGGCCAGTCAGCTCCATTGAGAGCCACATTGTGCATTTCATCTTTCAGCTTTCTGGTTGCTGAAGTTATTTTCGTTTTTTGTTTTCCTTTGTTTTCTGGTTTGCTGTATTTTCCGATACTCTGTAGAGAGGTCGGGGTTCCTCCTGTTTGTTCAGGAGAAGGGAGATTGCTATCTCCGGTTGCAAGTAGCTGGGTGCTACTTGTGGGTTCCCTCCGGTTTGGAGGAAGGGAGATCTGATCTCCGGTTCTGGGCTTGTGGATTGCAAGTCCAGGGGTCCCTCCTGGTCTGGAGGAAGAGAGGTCTTCGACCTCTGGTTTGCTGGTGACTGGAAGTCACCGGTTGGTTCCCTCCGGTTTTGGAGGAAGGGAGGATTGGTCCTCCGGTTCTAGTCTTGTGGGTTGCAAGACTAGGTGTTCCCTCCGGTCTGGAGGAAGAGAGACTTGCGTCTCTGGTTTGCTAGTGACTGGTGTCACTAGTGGTTCCCTCCGGTTGGGAGGAAGAGGGGAGGTTGTTCCCCTGGTCAAGCTGTGTGGCAGCACCTGTTGCAGACTGAGTCTGCTGTTTCTAGCGTGAGCTAGTGGAAGCCACACTCGGGTTGAGTGTGGGGTGGATGTAGGTCTGCTGGACCGAACCACCTAAAAATCTACTGTGCAGTGGTTTGTTTTGTGCGTTCGCTCCTTGCCTCCTACCTCCCATTCACAGGTTATGCATGCTGGTTAGCTATGTTATCTTGGATTGTTTATATTGTTCCTATCAACAGTAACCTTGAGCATTGCACTTTGCTGGGTGTGTTTGGGTTGCACTGTTCTGTCTGCATTTCTAGTTTGATCAGGTGGCTGCATTGTTGCAGTCCAACTGTTTGATCAATTGGTTGATTATTATCTTATCTCGGAAAGCTCATTGTCCCTATTCCGCATATCCGAACTTTAGAGTCTTTAATTTAGGCCATAATTTTTAGAGGGATACATTCACCCCCCTCTGTATCCGGGCCTAGCACCCTAACAAATCTTAGTGAACTCGGTTTGGCAGTTCTCAGCTCCAGCTAGTCTTAGTCAACTCGGTTTGGCTCCATCCATTTGTGGCCATGTTAATCAGCCTCACTCCAGTGTATTGTCCAGTCACCCAGTCATCGAAGTTATTTTAGATAGTTTATTCCAATTGTTTCAATTTACATCCAGTTAATTCAACTGTCCCAGTTTACACCGTTGTTTAATCCATTCAGCTGCTCTAGTTTATTCAGCTGTTCTCTTCCAGTTTGACTAACCACTTTAGTAAGGCCAACTGTTCCACGGTAACCCAATATTTAACCATGATCTGGGCCATAATTTCCCCTGATGTTTACTTCATCCCAATCACCTCGACCACGGACCTAAATCTAGTTTTGCTCCAAGTTAGTTATGATCCGGACGCCCCTTGCCTCACACACACCAGTTTTGCTCTGGATCAGTTACACCCCGACCGCTCCTCTTACGGTTGCGGCCGTGCCACCGCCCCTCTGCATGTCTCGGCTATGATATAGTGTCGTGCCCTACCACGTGGGCATATCTGCTGTTCCAGCACATGGCACTCCGAGCATGCAATCATCCCAGCATGTGGGCACATCTAGGGATTCCCAGTCGCTTATCTCGAGTGAAATCTGGGTCCTTACACAGCCAATTCAACACCCACCGTGCTGTGTTCAGGGCCGGTACTTCCTAGAATATACTCCTGCTTGGGGTAGCGTTATGTATGCAGTCGAGTCCCTTCCAAAGCAAACGATGGATTTGTCCCGTGGCTTGCATATATGATGAGGAAAACTCCTGTATTTCTGCAATGCCTTTCACGGCTTTTGTCAATGAAATGTAGATGATTATGTGTACCTTATTCCCGCTTTCATGGTGTTGGTTGTCGATATCTGTGTTGTCCCACCAGTAGATGTACGATTCCCCTCTCACATCATGGCTCTTATGCTGCTTCATCTCCCTTTGCTGACGAAGGAATCAAGGTGTTCGCATTCAATCCGATGTAAATAAACATCGATCGCTTGTAGTCGGTGGGGATCTCGTCCAACACCCGATCCCCCACGTCGCCTGACACCTCCACACTTACGGACGTCTCCTCTCCGACCTAGACTGCCCAATAGTTATATCATTGGTCGGCACGGGGTCCCGTTGTGTGCCCTCGGTACTTTCCCTTCAAGTATCTAGTCTAGCGAAAGGAAAGCCGTGGGGATATTATTTCTCTTTCCTTTCTCTTCTTTCTTCTTCGTTCAAAAAAAAAGGAGAGAAAAAAGCAAAAAGAGAAGAAACAACCAACAAACACTGAAAATTCACCTACTCCCAAACCTGATGTGTTTGGGTTGCCATTCATTGCTGCCTTCTTGACCACTTCTCC
Source organism: Amorphophallus konjac (assembly GCA_022559845.1). Taxonomy (NCBI): domain Eukaryota; kingdom Viridiplantae; phylum Streptophyta; class Magnoliopsida; order Alismatales; family Araceae; genus Amorphophallus; species Amorphophallus konjac. The sequence goes on along the minus strand of CM040119.1, from coordinate 172,447,961 downwards.
TGGGGCTTATAATACTCATGCTCCAGTGTAGATAAAGGGTCTAAACTTAAAATTTGGCCCCTCAAATTCTCAAGATCTATGTTTAATTGTCCAAGATATTAATTTTTTTTTGGATGTAGTTCAGGTGTTTTTTCTGGTCTTTCACACAAGACCAATCATCCAAAGCACAATAATCAAGCTCCTTGGATATCCTCCTCAGGGTACCAAAGTAGTTTGTCACAGATAAGAATCCACATTTTCCTCGCGTTCTTCTTTCTCGAATTATTTGTTGGATTTCCACTATCACAGAGTTTATGTTCCAGGACATAATTATATTATTTTCTGGGTACAAAGTATCAAAGGTTGCATCCTTTTTGTTTTGGAGTCTTGATTTTGCCATTAATATTAAGTGCTTTTGCCTCTCTCGGCTATATACCTCTGAGCTGTTGCTTTTTCTGAAAGAACGTGGATTATGTTGTCAGATGAGGAACAAGGGATCGGTCCAACTGGGCTGGCAGCAAGGGGGAGATTCCTCTCTTTGCTCAGATGTGGCAGGAAGCCTGGAACATCCTAGGTTTCTCTTCCCTATCCTCTGGTTTGAGAAGAGCAATGGATGAGACCAGCTCTTGAAGAACAGGCTGGAGCTGACCCTCTTGTAACGAGATGTTGTTCTCCTTCTCTTTGACACCACTCTCTCTGCTACCATGTAGGAAATGTAGAGGGTAAGTAGCAAGGAGAGAAATAAAGGAGAGAGGGGCTGACTGCACCAACAACACAACTGCCACCCACCCACACCTTTTTAATTGTATTATTCTGAATCAAAAGCATCAGATATAGAGACAAATATATCCCTTGTGCAATAACTTAATCAGGGGCATATTGGACAGAAGACTATTACAATCAACAATAAAAGAACTGAACACCCATCACTTACGAATTGGATCCCCACTATTGGGACTAGATCCACTTGGAACAGGGACTAGCCTCTTTCCACAAATAAGAAGAACGGGAATTTGAGGCCCGGTCCAGTTTTTGACCACCTGTCTAATTTTTAGTCGAGATGCAACTCTTTCTTAATGTCCAGTCCAAAATCATCAAAGAATTAATTCTCAGTCCACGAGTGATGGAAACCGTCAAGTTCCGAAACCAAGGTTTGCAAAACCGGTTCCGGTTCCGGAACTGGTCAGGGCTGTTTCCGGTACCGGAAGTTCAAACCGGTTCCCCTCAAATATATTTAAACTCTAATTGGAGATTTTAAACTCTGTCTCGAATCTCACTCAATCTCATTAGATTTTAGTCTCTAATGACTTAAGTCTTTATGGTCATTAAGATTATTGGTTGAATTTGTAAATTAATCATTTTTTCTTGGAAAACAACTTATATTCCTTTTTTTTTAAACGACCTGTTGGTCCGGTACTACCGTACTAGAACCAGCTGAATTGGACTGGTCACCTCTGGTACCGGTACAAAACTGGCCGGTAAGGTATGTGCCAGCTGGTACTGCATACCATGTCCCAAACAACACCCACATACCTCTTAGTGGTGGTGTATTACTGAATAACCCTATAATTTAACTTCTGTTCCTTTGATTTTAATTCTAGGTCCTACCATTACGCTACCTATGAGTTTTGTACGTCTCAAGCAGCTCTTATATTTCCATTGTGATTCCACTGGGTTTGTTACCCTCTTTAAATTGGGTGATGGAATGTGAGTTTTGGGAAGCGGGAATTGTTGATTGCTGGAGGGAAATCATTCTAGTCGGTTCTAGTTTAGGCAATTTTTTGGTTTGTTCATTTTGGATTTGAGGAACTTTGGAAACCGCCGGATCCCGATAGGTTGCGCTGAATGGTTGGGGTGGGGCAGGTGGCTGAGCATCATGTCGGCTTCTTGAAGATGGAGGTGAAGAAGCAGGTGCAGTCGCCGGTGGGGGGATGCAGTGAGGGTGGGGGGAGCTGCAGCAAGAGTAGCAACAGTGGTCTAGATGTTGCAATCTGGAGAGGAAGGTGGGACCGGTGTTGATGGATCACCTTCTACTGGTACTGAGGGACACGATGGAGAAGTGGGGAGGTCCAGACCTGGAGCCTCTTCAACTTCTTCGACACGATAGGTGTGGGGTACTTGGACCATGCACAGATTAGGGGGGGGGGGGTCAAGAATGTAGGCACACCGCCACCAGGTGATCGCCAGTGCCAAGGTGGGAGAAGGGTGTTGTGATGGGAGGGGTCATGGTGTTGGGTGAGGGAAGCACGACTAGGATGAGAGAAGGGTGTCATGGTGTGTTTGCCTTGGCTCTTGCCTTCCAATTGACTTGGGTGCTTGGGGATATTTTGGCATTTACAAAAAAATTAACCCTAGCCATTGGGGACCAGTGGCTTCTTTCTCCACTCTTAAAGGTTGCGGCGCAAGTTTTGGGGGAGTGCGCCCTTCCATTTGTGTAGGGACGTGATCCCTGCTTGAAGGTTCAGGCCTTGGGTTCAAGGCCTTCTATCCCAGTGGGTACGGCAATTTCTGGGGGAGTTCCCCTTTCTTTCAAGTATCCTTTCAGCTCGTCTATTGTCTGATGTCTATCTCTTCACAATCGGATGTCTCCTCTGTGCCGTTCCTGTCACTAGTGAGTCTGGCTACATCTATGGGAAGTGAGAACATCTCACTTCAGATCCTCCCCGTCAAGTTGTTGAAGCACAATTACATGGTCTGGTCTATTGTGGCTGAGATCTACATTGCTGGGCTCTACATTGCTGGGCACGGGAAAAGTGGCTACATTGATGGCCATCTCATGAAGCCTGATGCTGCGGATTCTGGGTTGGACAAGGGACTCTTGAAAACAATGTTTTAATGTCTTGAATGATTAAGTCCGTGGAGTCAGAAATTTAAAAAATTGATCCTTCGGAAGAAAACTGCCTGGGACATATGGATGTTGCTGGAAGAGATGTTTGGACAGCATCAGGATGTGGTCGGCATTTACTTGCTCACCTAGGAACCTCAGGCATTGACTTAAGGTAGCCTATTTGTCACGAGCTACGTTGCTGCCATGTGAAGTAAATGAGAGGAGCTTGATTACTACGTGATTGATGACTGGCACTGCACTGAAGGCCAAAAGAAGCACTTAAACTATGTTCAGAGAAACTGGGTGTTTGAATTTCTAGCTGGCCTAAAGAGTTTGAAGCCCTTCAGGACAGATTCTTAGTTTGGATCCGTTCCTATCTTTGGATTAGGTTTACTCTAAGGTTCTCTTTGAAGAAGGGCATTGGAAGGCTATGAATGTACCTGTCTTTGATGTGCCAACCTTGGGAAAGTTTTTTGTGTTGGCTAGTGCCGGCCTGAAGTCCGGGAATACCGGTTCTGGATAGGGTCAAGACAAGAAGAAATCTGGCCAAGTCTGTAGTCACTGCTGCCAGGAAAATCATGATGTGGAGAATTGCTGGGATCTCCACCTGGTCTAGAAGCCACTGAAGTTTAGAACAGGTTAGAAACGGAAGCAAGCCAAGGGCAATGTCGCTGCTATTAATACTGCTGATGCTCTGCAGGCTTCTACTGCGAGTGGTTCTACTGGTTTTCTTAGTTGGGCCCTCCTTGGCATGTCTTCCTAGGATATCATCCAGCTCCAAAAGCTTCTTTTGCAACTCGGTTCCAGTATACCCGCTACTGCTCCTACCTCATCAGATATTGCTGGTGTTGCCCTGAGTGCCTCTTTCCCATGATCCTCTTCCTTGGGTGATAGACTCAAGCGGCACAAACTACATGACCGGTACTGCTTCCTTCTTGTCATCCTACACCCTCGCCTCTGGTCTGGACAAGGTGACAATTGCAGATGGCATATGGGCCACCATTGCTGGTCAAGGTGACATCAAATTGAATAGTCATCTTGTACTGACCTCGGCTTTACATGTTCCATCTAGCATGAACCTCCTTTCTGTTAGCAGTCTTACTTGTCATTTGTATTGTTCCATGCCATTCTTTCCTGGCAGTTGAATTCTCCAGTATCTGAAGACATGCAGGTGATTGGGACTAGGCGTAAGATTGGAGGTCTCTACCTCATAGCGGCTAGCGGAGCAGATGCAGTGCTTCATTCACAAGTTTGTGCTGGCTCAGTCAGCAGAGTAGGGAAATTCTACTGTGGTGCTCTCACCTTGGTCATTTGTCCTTTCGTTCATTAATAGTCCTCTATCCTTTTCTATTCCATCAAATAAGTGAGGAATCACTCACGTGCCATGTCTGCTAATCGACCAAACAATGTCGTGCACAATTTCCTGTTTCAATAGTAAAAGTTCTTTTCCGCTTGTGTTGGTTCACTCTGATATTTGGTCCCCTTTCCCGATCTTGTGTTTGGATGTCATTACTTTGTGAGTTTCATTAATAACTTTACATGCTGCACTTGATTTATTTGTTGAAATCCAGAGAAGAGGTTCCTTGTGGTGGAGGTGTCATGTAAAATGGTGGAAAATCAATTTGAGAAAAAGGTCAAAGCGTTTTGCTCTGCAACTGAAAGAATTTTTTGCAAAAAAGCTGGCTGTTGTTTTTAGAGAATGAAGGAATTATTCTTGAATCCTCATCTGCCTAGACCCCATTGTAAATGGGCTAGCTGAGAGGAAAACTCATCTGTTGGAAACCGTCCGTGCATGCCTGTTTCAACATGACCTCCCTAGAAATTTTGGGGGAAGGCAGTTTTTACTGCATAGTATATCATCAATAGGATGCCGTCTAGAGTCCTTCGGTATAGGGCCCCCTTTTCCCTTTTGTGTTCGGGCGATCCCTTCTTTCCTTTACCTCCAAGTTTTTAATTGTCTTTGCTTTATACATTCTCTTCAGCCTGGTCATAATAAGCTTGATCCTCGTGCTGTGAAGGGTGTTTTCCTGGGGTATTCCCTAACTCAAAAGGGATAAAAAGTGACATGAACCCAAGACACAACAGAAGTTTGTTTTGAAGGATGTTACTTTCTGTGAACATGAGTCTTATTTTTTGCTATCCACCAAGGAGGTGACTTCTTCTGCGCCTCTTGGGTTGTCTTTTTGGACTCCCTCTCTTGCTGACCCTGTCCTTACTCTTGTCCCTACTGTTGCCACAGATGAGTTTCCCTCTGTTGTTCCTGGTGCATCAAAGGAGCATCTCACTTAGTCTCGCTGGCAGAAGAAGGCCGAGACCTTTTCTCTTGCCGGTCAGCTTCAAGCTGTTGATGAGCCTTCAGATCCTCTGCCTTTGGAATTGTTGGATCTCTACCTTCCTATTGCTGTTAGGAAGGCAACTCTGTCTAACTGGTCTCATACTAATTATCCTTTCTCTTACTTTTTCACTTATGCCTATTTATCCTCTTCCTATTACTCTTTTATTTTTGCCTCGTCTCGTGTCTCTTTACCATAGACTCTTACAGAGGCTGAGAAAGACCCGAACTGCTTATATAATGGAAGAGCAGATGTAGGTCCTCCTCAAGAATGAAGTAGTTGATCCACCTGCAGGAAAGAAGCTTGTTGGCTCGAAGTGGGTGTTCAACATTAAGTGCAAGCCCGATGGTTCCATAGACTAGTATAATGCGTGGCTAGTGGCTAAAGGTTTTACACACATATGACATTGCCTACGAGGAGACCTTTGCTCTAGTAGCCAAGCTCAATTCTGTTCGTGTGGTTATCTCTTTTGCTGCCCAGCACTCTTGGCCATTGTTTCAGCTTGACGTAAAAAATGCATTTCTGAATGGTGACCTTCAAGAGGTGTACATGTAGCTGCCCCCTTGTTATCCTCTGCATAGGAAGAAGGCTTTGTATGGCCAGAAACAATTTCCCTGTGCCTGTTTTGATCGTTTTAGATATGCCATGTTGCAATATGGGTTCACCCAGAGCAATGCTGACCATGCTCTCTTTGTCAATTGGAAGGATGGCAAGGTGGTGGTGCTCCTTGTTTATATGGATCATATGGTCGTCACTGGCGACCGTGCTGATGAAATCAAAGCTATCAGAGCAAATATGGTCTGCGAATTTGATATCAAGAATTTGGGTCTCTTGCGCTATTTTTTTGGGTTGGAGGTTGCCTACTCACATCATGGCATTTATGTGTGTCAGCGTAAGTGTCCTCTTGAGTTGCTGACCACTACAGGAATGCCCGGTTGTAGACTAGCCAGCACTCCTATTGCGGTCAACCATCACCTGACTAGTCAGCAGGGGGAGTTACTTTCTGATGCAGACAGGAGTTGATACTAGAGTCTTATGGTTGCTTTACTTGACTCTGACTAGGCCAGATATTACCTATGCTGTGAGCATTGTGAGTCAATTTATGCATGCACCTCAGTCTTCTCTTATGCAAGCTGTGGATTGACTACTTCGATATGTCAAAGGCAATCCGAGTAAGGGATTGATGTTCACAAAGTCACCATCTCTTCAAATTGAGGCCTATGCTGATGCAAATTGGGTAGGTTCTAAGGAGGATCGCCGGTCTACATCCGGTTTCTGTGTTTGCCTTGGGAGTAATTTGGTCACATAGTGTAGCAAGTAACAAACTGTTTGTGCTCAGTCGAGTGCCGAGGCAGATAATCGGGCCATGGTCCATGGTTTTGCAGAACTGTTGTCACTGAAACTATTTCTGTAGGATATTGGATTGAAGGTTTCCCTTCCCTTGCTCTTGTGCTGTGACAACAAAGCCGCTATCAGCATTGCAAACAACCTGCTGCAGCATGACCACACCAAGCACATCAAGATTGATCGACACTTTTTCTGTGAATGCCTGGACAGTGGTGAACTGTGTTTGCCTCACATTCCTTCTAATAAGCAGCTCGCCGATGTGTTTACAAAAGGGGTTCCAAAGGATCAACTCCTCTCTGTCCTAGGCAAGTTGTGCATGCGTGATATCTATGCTCTACTTGAGGGGGGGTAGGAGTTACTGTAATGGTTCACTATCGGCCGTTTAGAGGGGATCCGGTTGACTTATCTGGTCCAGTTTCCAGAAATACTCGAGTAGTCTTTTGTGTAACAATCATGTATTGGTTGTTGGTTCTAGGTCAAATATAGTGAGGGGAGAGGGGCGGCAGGGTATTCTGATTGGTCTCAATTTCTGTGTCCACCATTCTTCTTCTTCTTCCTCTCTTCTTCTTCTTCCCTTCTCTTCTGTATGCCATGTGAGCATGGTTTATAACAGCCCCCTTATTTTTGATCTTGCTAGATATTTCATCTCAGGATTCTTGAGGAGATGGAGATATTGGAGAGATCTCAAGAGATGGGAAACCATGCCTAGTAGCCTTTTTTCTGTTTGCCTTTGCTCGGGCATTAGTTCTTCGTCCGAAGGGCAGCTTTGTCCTCTTTTATTATTGTATGCAACATAAATGATTTATAGTTTTATATCAAAATATCTGGATAGCTGACCTTTTCATTCTAGCATGTCCGATCAACTCCTTTTTATGCTTCAAGTCCTTTTGTGGCGAATTCTGGGACCAAACTCTACTATGTTGTTTACTGTTGTGTAGAAGTTCTTGAAGCTTGAGTGCTCGGGGTGTTTGATCTTGATTAAGGTTTTGGGTTTAACTATTCTCATGTTCAAGAAATACCTGCAATACATTGTGTATCACAATCCTAAGGCACATGTGACGTGGCATCCAGATATTGTTTTATTGGATCTCCTCATAAGGGTTGGCCATCTTTCTCATAATGAAAGTAACATAGTTTCGTGAACCAACATTTGTCTGTCACAAAGTAGATGAAACAATTGTGTACCTGTGTGGGTGCACTTGTTGGAACAGTGGGCTGCTGTTTTAGAGTAACAGTAGATGAGGGAGGAATTGCTTATAATCTGGCCATCTAGGGTATCTTGTGAACCTTTTCAGCCAAGTAAAAGGAAAATTGTGGCAAATGTGCTCATTGCATCTTTTATTGGTTAAAGATCCCTGAATATGTATCTTTATTAACTTGAGTAAGTCTTCATTTGCTTTTCCCCTTTCTTTTTTTACAATATCCCTCTTCTCTGGGCCACCATATGAGGTCGAAATTTTCAATTTGCTATTTGCCTCTTCTGTGAAATGTGTGTGGACATGATCATGTGGAGCCTAAATGGTCATCTTCAGGCTATAACATAAAATATGCCAAGTTTCAGTCAACTTGGCAATAAAACGTTACTGTTGGTTGTCCTGACTTGTGAGGTCATGGGTTATCTCTAGTGTTGCTTGTGGGAAATTTTTAGTTATTCACCTTGTCTTTTCTTTCCCCTCCTTGTAGCTGTTATCATATGACGACATATGTTAAGAAGAACATATGCATACATCTTATGATTCCACAGGCTTAAATGCATGGATATTTCCGTGGCATGTCTTCTAGTATACATATCTCTATTCATATGCTAGTTGTATGTTATTCCATAAAAATAGTGTTTTTTATCTGAAATCTCATAATTTCTTTCTTCAACTTCTCTAAGGGTCACCGAGTACCATGTGGATGGATTTCGTTTTGACCTTGCAAGTATTCTTTGTCGAGGAACTGATGGTGCTCCACTTAATGCACCTCCACTTGTTAGGGTATGTTTTGTGTCGCTTCTTTGTGCTTTATCAGTGTCTTCTTGTGAATCCAACATGCATATATCTGAGTGCTTTTGACGTTTTTGACTTGCTACCAAGGTAAATTTGATATTCTGGCCCACTAACATGCTACTACGATTTTTTATATAATTGAGGTAGATACATACATACTGGGAATTTCTGTTCCAGATGGGAACAAGGAGCGGTGAATGATTCACTTGATATAGCTTCTTCTCCAGGCTGAGGAACCTCCCTTCACTTCATCGGATTGTATTACCCCTATTTAGAAATAAAATTGGTGGTACAGTCCACTGCCATTTTCGGAAAGAAGCATGCTACTACGGTTTTGTCTGTTATTTCCAATTTTGGTATATATATTTGCAGTGCATGACACTTGATTTGATTAGGTGGTTCAAGGTGATTGAATGCAATGTACACAACAAAGTTGGATAATGCCTCTTGTAGTTGTAAGAAAAACTGTATGCACAAACATAATTTCACCTACCAAAGCTTGTTCTTTCAAAGCTTTAACATCATGCCTGAGCAGTGGCATCAGTTGTCAACAACTTGACTCTGACAGCACTATGTATGGTCATCAAGATCATCTAGACAGCAGCTTTTGCTACTGTCAAGGTCCTGAACGAATCCTGGATGGGAAGCTTGATTGCTAGTCAAAACATTGGAGAGACATGGATATGGACAAACCCACTCCTCACAGGTTTCACCGCCAGGCATCTATTGTCTGAACGTTTTTATGCTCATAGAAGCAGGCATTAACATGTGCTATTCACTGACGTTCTTTCTGTACTTGGCTTAGTAGGCATTAGTTTTGCATGACATGAAATTCTGAAAATTTTCAGCAGAAGAATGTTTTGTGTTTCATCCCGAACTCTGGATAGCAGCACTAAGAGGGCCAATCTTTCCACGTGCTTATATGGAGAACAATGGTCTTCAAAATGTGTGGACACCATCATGATTGTCCACAATATGATAATTCTTTTAGTTTTCGGTTCACTGTTTTTCAACTTATCAACTTCGCTGAAAAGGTAATATGCATAGATAATGTGTCTAAAAGACCACCACATGTGTATGTTTGGTACAATGAGTGTAACTTATAAATTTATTATCAATTTATCTGTAACATGAGAAAACCTTCGCAGAGCTATTCAATAGCACATCAATTGTTCTCTGTAAAATATTGATCTAGAGACACTCCATCACAAATAGTAGTTCAAAACATGAAGTCACTAGGGCAACACAATCACCACGTATCATTCTGCTTATAGTATCCTCTTAACAGTAGTAAATCATTAGGTGTAAATAATTCTTATAAAGCTGAGTTCCAAAGGAGAGATTGTTTTTGAAAGAATGTGCATTATACCACTAGTTTTATTCATGAATAAATAGATGTAGTACAACTAGAACAAAGGAGAGATTTCTCACTGTAGAGGCGAGAAAATGGTTTCTCGAACCCCGTACCACACTTTTAAAATCTGTTTGTTGGGGAAGATCGTCTGGCCACTCGTGGAAGTCTGCAAACACCAGAGAAACGGCGTCAGAAGGAGCACTGGGCGTTACCCCAGGGGATAACCCTCCGATGTTTAAGTTAGAACCTTGTTATGAGGGGATCAAGGGAGGATGAAGGAGAGAGAGAGATGAGAGCCGATTGATCAAGCCTGGAGTGAGGGTCGGACTCCCGAAGGAGTGCTTGCCACCCGCGGCGGGTGCTCGCTGGATTGTATGAGTGCTCGGAAGCAGACCGGGGCTCTCCTCTGTAGAAGGCGCTCTCTGTAGCTGTCAGTCTGTCGAAGCGTGCGTAAGGGTCTATCTCACCGTGTGTCTCCTCCCTTTCGTCCCTGGTCGAAGGTCCATTTTATAGGGGTTGTCCTGGCGGTGGAGGCCTATCCCTTAACAGGGAAGGGCATGAGTCGTGGGGTAGCGTCTCCCCGTGATCGTGGGGAGTTTCCCATTGAGCATCCGTTTCTTCGGAGTCGGGTGGCCTTTAGGCGAGTCTTACGGCACCCGTGGGGCGTGCTTGCCTTTATTGGAGTCGAGGCCGATGATGGCGGGAATAACGTTCGGTCACCGGAGGGTCGTCTGGCGTCCGATATGCCCGAGTTGATGCCCCTCGTGGGCTGGCGAATCCGATGGCTGGCCCTATTGGGTCGCCTGTCGTGGGCCGTGGCTGTCGGGGGCCCGTCATGTGTGTTGCGGACCTGGGGCCTACTCGGGCCTGGCGTCAATGGGCCGCGCATGGGCCATGTCGATTTTACCCTCCTCACTAGCTCCCCACTCTCAGATGCCGAGCACTTTCGGGGTCTGAGAGGTAATCCCGGTGGGCCCGTTGAGGGGGAGTTTCTAGGAGGATCTTCTTGTATCAACAGGGTAGGTGGGCCTTGCCACCTACTCGGCTTCTTGGCGTGCAAGGTACTGCTGGTCGAGGTGTCAGGCAGCTTCGCTGTCATCATGACGCAGCCGTTTTTGTCTGGGAGCATGGGCGCGAACGATCGCCTGAGTTCGGCGACCGTACTTTGGTGGTGATGGGCGCCCTTTTCTCCTCGTGCCATCTCGAAGTGGTTGATTCGCCTTCGAAATTCATAAATACCGACACAAGGATATTGGGGAAACCCTACTCGCTTCTCTTGTGTTCGTCGTGGGTGTCAGGTGCTTCCTCATCGTCTTCCTCCTACCCTGGTGAGGATCCTTCCATCTTTCTCTACTTCTAGGACCCATGGCACCTCGTAGGAGGATCCTTCGTGTGGGCCCTACGTCTTCTGCCGAAGAGGAGTAAGTCGGTCGTGCTGGTGTCCCGAGCGCTTCAGGGGCCGGTCCTAGTCGTCCTCGCTCCCTGCCGTTAGTCGCCTATAGGGTGGTCCACGGCCTCCGTGAGGCCTTTCAGATCCCTGCCGACTTCGATATCGTCTTCCCGACTTCCGACGATTGTCTGGGGGGTCGTATTCCGGGTAGCATTAGGGTTCCCATAGAATCATTTCGGGCAGGCTTTCGTCTCCCCGTGCGTCCTTTCTTGGAGTCGGTCCTCCATTACTACGGTAGGTACCCAGGGGACCTTTCCCCCAATTCTTGGCGCATCCTGTGCGGTTTTGTCTATGTCTGTAACCAAGCTTCGGTTACACCCAATGTCTTCCTTTTCCGGTAGTTCTATAGCCTTCAGCGTTGTCCGGTTGAGGCGTCGTCTTTTTATTTTTGGGCCAAGAAGGATAGGACCATTATTCATGTCTCTTCCCTGGTCTCCAACATTAACCGCTGGTCCGAGCGCTTTGTTCTCATTACAAAAGTAGGTGGTAGCGGCCACCCAAGTGATTGGAGTTTCTCCACGAATTTCTACCCTCCTAGGTTCAACAGATTGCCTACTCCGACCGCTGAGGAGGCCAGGGCGATTAAGGCCCTTCTTCGCCACCCCTCAAGGATGCCAATACAAGGCTGACCCCGACGGTACTCTGGGAGTTGGGGTTGAGCCCCCCATTGCCCCATGGTACTACCTTCGTTATTTCCTTTGCCTTTCTATCTTCTATTGAGTGACCTTCTCAATGCTGCTCTGCAGGGGTGCCAGAATCGTCGGAACTGCGGTTCGAGACGGTCGAGCTGTCGGTATATGTTCTTCGCCCCCTGGATCATATAGAACATGGTGCCAACTAGGTGTCTGTCGCTGCTCCTCGGGAGGCGGTTGTCTCGAACCATTGCCTTTCTATCTTCTATTGGAGTGACCTTCTCAATGTTGCTCTGCAAGGGTGCCAGAATTGTCGGAACTGCGGTTCGAGACGGTCGAGCTGCCGGTATATGTTCCTCGCCCCCTGGATCATATAGAACCTAGTGCCAACTAGGTGTCTGTCATTGCTCCTCGGGAGGCGGTTGTCTTCGAGCCGGGGTGCTTTCCATATCCTCTCCCGGTGGCGCTTCCGGTGGAGTGCTCGTGTCCACCGCGCCCGTGCCCAGCACTGGTTCGGGCACTCGCGCGGCCAGTCAGCAGGTAGCCTCCGGGAGTTCGTCGAGCACACCCGTCGAGACCTCCTCAATGGTGGGCGAGCAGCGCTGCCGGGTGGACCTTAGTGTAGTGGCGGTGTTGGATCGCCAGCGTCGCCAGGGGAAGAGAAAGAGGACCACTGTCGAAGCCCGCGGTCTAACGCCACCTCCTTCCAGATCTGCAACTCCTTCGGCCTCGGAACCAGTCGAGGCACCAGTTCCAGTACCATCTGCCCCGGCCCGCTCGCCGCAGACAAGGGTCGCTCCGCCGGTTCCGATCGAGGGGGCAGTCGACAAGGGCAAGGTGCCCTGCCTTGATGCAGCTATCAGCTTCCTACCCCCCAAAGACACCTCGGGGGTCGTCGCTGGCCAACGCGAAGCGTACATCCTAATGGACAAGGGCGTGCGGCTGCCTGACCGCACTGGCGACTTCCCCCCCGCGGCCCATGGGGACTTGTACAATTTGGCGGCCAAGAATCTGTGCTCGGTCACCAGGGCTTTCGGTCTGTGGGGATACCACTTTATTGGGCTCGCTCGGCAGCTGACTGAGAGTGACGTCGAGGCGGTCGAGCGGAAGAGGCTGGAGGCCCAACTCCACAAGTCCGCAGGCGAGCGCGCCAAGCTCCAGGAGCGCCTGGAGTCGTAGGGGCGAACCTTAGTGGAGGCCGAGCGCGATCGGGATGCCTCTCAAGTCCAGATTCGGACGCTAGAGGGGTCCCTTCGCGAGGCGGTTGAGCGGGCAGATGTAGCTGATGCCCGGGTGGCTGGGCTAAGGGCCTTGGTGGATGCGGCCGAAGAGAGGGCCCAGGCGGCGGAGGCCCAGGCCGATAAGTTGAAGGCGACGATGGCCACCATTGGCGTAGCGGCCGTGGAGTGCTTCTGGTCGTCCTCGGAGTACCAGGACGAGCTGAACGCGTCTGCTGTCGAAGTCTACAGTCCGGCGAGGGACCTCGGCTTCCAGGAGGGATGGTCGGCCGCCCTCCAAGCTGCTACTGACAACTTGGCCGTCCCGGTGCTGTCCCTGCCGCCTCCGCTAACGCCATTTGAGCCTGCAGCTAGCTATGGCGAGGAGGAGCTTGGCGAGGAGGAGCTGAGCACAGCGGAGCACGTCGCTGGGGCCGAGCATTCGATGGAGAGAGAATTGGTCGATCTGACTGACGATGCTCCACCATCTGCAGCCGTTCCCGAGGGGGTGCCCGAGGCTCAAGACCAGGCACCGGCTCATGCCACCGAGGAGGCGAGCACCTGAGGGAGTGCTCGCCATTGCTTGTATTTTGTTTTTGTTTTTTTTGCTCTATAGTCAGGGTACGTCCGAATTGGCGTGGCCCTTCCTTTGTATCTTTTTGCTTGATAATGATGACTTGCCCTTTCTTCGCAAACTCTGATTGTCTGGATTGCCCTGTACTTTCCACGCAACCCTCCTGCTTTCTTTTCTCTGCTTTAAACCTTCCTTGGGATATGAAGTTATGAACCGGCGGCCGCAGTTACGTCAAGGGATGTGAGAAAGCGCGATCTTCGGGATCCCGTCGCTTTGATTCCCATAAAGCTAGGAAGTCGTGGGGACCCTTTTGCCCTTTCTGGGGGCTTTGTCTCCTTCCTATAAATGGCGACCTTGTGGGGAACCCTGAGGGCATCCCAAGTTCCCCCAGCGGCTGAAGGTAAGTTCAAGGAGATGTCGTCCGAGAAGTCTGATTCTTCGTCAGAGGAGACCCCTACAAGCGGCTTTGCTTCAGAAAGGAAGCCCTGCTGGCGCCGGACCAGTCGTCGGGGGAAGGCAGCAGTGGCGACGTTTCAGAGGAATACAAGCAGGGGTACCTGCCAGGGTGGCGGGACGCCTAGGCGAAGGTGAACCACTTGTTTTGTAATAAGCGGGTGTTGAGCCTCCAACCCGACAGGTTCCGTCCCAAGGAGGACGAGTAACCGCTTGTACCCCCTTCCTCCTATCAATAAAATATCTTTTTCTGCAACTTTTCTTTGCGTGATGGGTGCTTGATCTTTATGTGATGTGGTTGCCATTAATGGATCCTTACCTTCCCTTGATGTGCAAGTCAAATGAAGGATACCATCCGTCGCAGGTAAGGGTTACCTTTACGAAGGGGAGTTCTTCTCCTATAAGTAGTAGGGCTTGTCGATGGTTCTAAGGCATCGTGTGCCTTCATCCCCCTTATTCTTTGTCGCCGTCATGGCTCAGCAACCTCCCAAGTCCATAGTGGAGAAGGAAATCCCAAAGGTACCTGACGCTCCTACTATTGTCGCGGTAGGGACGGACGTTGCTCCTACTGGGCAGGTACATGAAGCTCCAGCAACTCCGACGCCGCCTGTAGTGGCTGAACCGGGGGGAGGCGCTGCCGCTGAGTCTGCGCTGACTCCGGCCACTTCCCATGAACTACTTGACTTGGACAGCGACTTTGCTCGGGGTTGGATGGACGGCCACCGTGATGGCTTTAACGCCGCTATGGCCTTAGTATGTTCCACTCACTACCCCGATTCTCCACGCTGGTCGAGTGAATATGTAGACATCGACTAAGGGCTTTGTAACATGAATAAAAGCATGGACTTCTTGTTTTACTTTGTCGTTTTCCTCTCACGTTATTAGGGCCATCGCATGAGTGTTGTATGGGCTTTTGCGAAGATCATCCGTGTGTGGAGTATTCGTGAGAGTAGGTAGACTCGTCGTCAAATCTACCTTTCATGCGCTTGAGTCGGGTGTACGCCCTGCTTCCTGGAAGATTGGGACTCTTTACCTGCCCTGCGGGGTCGCCAGGTCACGCTACCTTTGAACAATCGTAGACAAGCGCACATCCTTTTTCTTGAAGAGGGGAGGATTCTTGCTCGTCTTTGGCTAGGCGTACGTCCTGCTTCCTGAGAAGGCCAGTACTCTTACTTGCCCTAAGGGGCCTAGAAGCCACCCTATGGACGATCATAGAGGAGCATACGTCCTCCCTGAAGAGGAGAGGATTGTTGCCCGCTCTGGGGGGTTTAGGAGTCACCCTTGACTATATGGAGGTGAGCATACATCCTTCTCCCTAAAGAGGAGAGGATTCTTGCTCATTCTAGGAGACTTAGGAGTCACCCTTCATTTCTGAGGGAGCATGAGTGCTCGCCTCTTGGAAGCTCGGAAGCCACCATCGTTTCTGAGAGAGCGTGAGTGCTCGTCTCTTGGGAGCTCGGAAGCTACCATCGTTTCTGAGGGGAGCGTGAGTGTTCGCCTCTTGGGAGCTCGGAAGCTACCATTGTTTCTGAGGGGAGCGTGCGTGCTTGCCTCTTGGGAGCTCGGAAGCTACCATAGTCGGGCTCGGTGGGCGACTGACAATGATTTCCTAGTCTGGGCCTTGAAGTGGCGAGGAGAAGTAACAATTTACTGATAAAATGCTCTGAGATTTACAGAGTTCCAAGTCCTTGGTACTTGTCGCCCATCCAACGTCGTTAGTCTGTATGTCCCTTTGCCGAGCACTTATGCCACCCGATAAGGGCCTTCCCAATTTGGAGCCAATTTCCCTAAAGCTGCTCAGGGGTCTGCCACGCTGGCTCGTCGCAACACGAGGTCTCCAGGGAGAAAGTGGCGCTCTCTGACGCGGGCATTATAGTATTGAGCTAGTCTTTGTTGATAGGCCACGAGTCTTAACTGGGCACGCTCCCTGCTTTCTTCAAGCAGATCCAGGTTTTCTCGCATTGCTTGATTGTTCCTGGCTTCGTCAAACTGGCTAACCTGTAACAACGGGTTGAATATCTTGACTAGAATGACTGCTTCTGCTCCGTATGCAAGGTGGAAAGGCGTTTCCCCCGTGGCGGTCCGAGCAGTCGTTCGGTGTGCCCACAGGACATTTGGGATGGAATCAACCCAAGATTCGTCAACCTGTTCCAAGCGGGTCTTGATGCCATGAAGGAGCGTTCTGTTGGCATTCTCTACCAGGCCATTCGCTTGGAGGTGGCCTACAGATGTGTAGTGATTCTAAGTCCCCATCTCCGAGCATTTTTTCTAGAAGAAAGTGCTCATGAATTGCCTGTCGTTGTCGGTTGTAAGGACACGTGGGATCCCAAACCGGCAGATTATGTTTCGCAGGACAAATTTCCATGTTACCTCGCTTGTGATTTTCCCACAATGGTTTTGCCTCGACCCATTTGGTGAAGTAATCGATGGCGACGATGAGGAACTTCTTCCTCCCCTGAGCCTCCGGGAATGGGCCCAGTATATCTACCCCCCACTGAGCAAATGGGCGAGGCTCCATTAGCGCGTGCAATTGTGTCGCTGGTTGATGATGCAGGTTCGCAAACTTCTGGCACTGGAGGCAACTCCGAACGTAGTCAAGGCAATCTTGCTGCAGCGTTGGTCATCAGTATCCTTGTCGGATGAGGTTCCTCGCGAGTGCTCGCCCACCAATATGGCTTCCGCAGAGTCCCTCATGGACTTCTTGGATCGCCTGCTTGGCCTCCATGGGGAATAGGCACTTCAACAGTGGAGTCGAGAGTGATCGTCTGATCAGGCGGTCATCGATTACCGTGAAGTGTGCTACGCATGCTCGCGTGCGGCGGGCGTCAGCATGGTCACTGGGGAGTTGTTGTCGCAGGAGGAAATCCAAGATTGGATCCATCTACGAAGGCTCATAATCGATGGCGTTCAACTGCGGGCTCGGCTCCTCGATGCTTGGTGCCAGTAACTCTTCTATCAAGACAGCTCTTGAGTTATAGAGGTGGTTGTTGATGACGCCAGGCGAGAGAGAGCGTCTGCTCGGACGCTTTCCTCCCTCGGGATATGCACCATTTCGAAGCGGGAGAGTGCTGATGTGGCTTCCTTAGCCTTTTCAAGGTACTTCACCATCATCGGTTCTCGGGCTTCGAACTGTCCCCTGACTTGGCTGGCGACGAGCAGGGAGTCGCTGTAGACTCGTAGGTTGGTCGCCCCGAGGTGCTTTGCCATACGTAGGCCTGAAAGCAGTGCTTCGTACTCGGCCACATTATTAGTGGCCGAAAAATTGAAGCGAAGGGCACACTGCAGCTCCATCCCTTCTGGGGACAACAACACTAGGCCTGCACCGCTACCAGCGGCGCAGGACGAACTGTTCATGTAGAGCTCCCATGTTGGCCCCGAGAATTGCTTGGGTGCTTCCTCCTCTGGCAGTGTGCACTCGGAGACGAAGTCGGCGAGGGCTTGGGCTTTAATTGCGGTCCTCGGGCGGAACTTAATGTCGAACTCCCCTAGCTCGATGGCCCACTTGATGAGTCCTCCCGAAGCATCCGGGTTCTGAAGGATCTGGCACAGAGGCTGGTCGGTGAGAACTGCGATCGGGTGCGAGAGGAAGTACGGTCGCAGCTTGCGTGCGGCCTTAACCAGGGCCAGTGCGAACTTCTCTGTCAGTGAGTATCAGAACTCCGGACCTTGGAGTGCTCGGCTTACGTAGTATACCGGCTTCATCACCCTGTCTTCTTCTCGGACGAGCACAACACTCAGAGTGCTCGGGGTTACAGACAAGTATAGGAGTAATTGCTCCCCCTTCTGGGGTTTGGAAAGCACGGGAGGGGAGGTCAGATACCGTTTGAGCTCCTCAAAAGCCTGCTCGCACTCTTGATCCCAGTCGATCTCCCCCCTCATTTCTGGTGCTTTGTTCGCTTGCTTTATGAGCCAGAAGAAGGGCAGACATCTTTCCGCTGCGCGGGATAGGAATCGGGTAAGGGCAGCGATGCGGCCGGTAAGGCATTGCACGTCCCTTACCCTCGCCGGTCGTTTCATCTCTAGCACCGCTCGGATCTGGTCGGGGTTTGCTTCGATTCCCCTATGGGTGACAAGAAATCCGAGGAACTTACGTGACCTGACTCCGAAAGCGCACTTGCTAGGGTTGAGCTTCATGTTGTACTTTCGGAGCGTCGCGAATGTTTCCGCCAGGTCTTCGAGGTGCTCAGTCGCTCTGAGACTCTTGACGAGCATGTCGTCTATGTAAACCTCCATATTGCGGCCAATCTGAGCCTCGAATATCTAATTGACCAGGCGCTAGTACGTGGCTCCGGCGTTCTTCAATCCAAAGGGCATTCGTGTGTAGTAGTATAGCCCATGGTTGGTGACGAAGGCTGTTTTGTCCTGGTCGGGCTCATGCATGCTGATCTGATGGTACCCGGAATAGGCATCCAAGAAGCTCAGCATCTCGTGCTCGGCCGCGGTGTCAACTAGCTGGTCGATCTGTGGCATGGGGAAGCTATCCTTGGGAGTGGCTTTATTAAGGTTGGTGTAGTACACACATATTCACCATTTCCCGTTGCTCTTGGAGACTAGGACCACGTTGGCGACCCAGTCGGGGTATTAGGTAGGTCGCAGGAGTCCCGAGCGTAGCTTCTCGCTCACCTGTTCTTTGATGATAGCCGATCGCTCGGGACTGCAACGCCTCCTGCGTTGCTGTACCGGGCGGGAGCTCGGGTCCAGCCTCAGCTGATAGGTTGTGAACTCTGGCGGGATTCCGGGGAGCTCGTCCTCGGACCATGCGAACACGTCCTAGTTGGCTACCAGGAAACTCCTATAGGCCTCCTTCTCCTGCTCGGACAACGTGGCACCGATGCGGAGGGACCTGCTCTGCTCTTCCCCCACCTGGATGAGGTACAGATCCTCGGTCGGGGTACTCCCACTAGGCCCTGGGTCCTCTGTCCTCGCCTTCTTCTTGGGGGGGGGGGTCTCCTCGACCTGCCCGTCTCGAGTCGAGATCAAGTAGCATCTCCTTGACTCATCTTGGTCTCAGTGGGGAACTTCAACTTCTAGTGGTAGGACAAGGGGACACCCCTTAGGGTGTCGAGGATGCCTCGTCCTATTATAGCGTTGTACCCGATCATCCCGCGCACAATCATGAAGTCCGCTAGGAACGTCACGTCCCTAGGCGCGGTCCCGAACGTGATCGGCAATGAAATACGCCCTTCGGGGAGGACGTTCGTGCCAGAGAAGCCATACAGAGGTGTGTGCAGTGGCGTTATTCGTGACAAATCCACACCCATAAGTACGAGACAATCGTAAGAAATCACGTCGGGCCTGCTTCCATTGTCGACAAGAATTCGTCGCACAATACATTGGTTGATGGTCGCTGAGACCATCAAAGCGTCGGAATGGGGGGTGGTTATACCTTCAAGATCTTCATCTGAAAAGGTGATCGGATCTTTGAGGTGCTCCCGGGTGGTGGATTCGCGGTGGCGACTATCGCCGTGATCCATGGAATTGACTTCCGACACGTACCGGCGGCATCGCCTGGAACTGTCTCCGCCTGACGTCGGCCCTCCTGAGATCATCATGATCTCCTTCCTGTTGGGTCGGTTGTCGATGGGCGGAGGGGTTCGCTTGCACTGTCGCTTCTCAGCGGCCTTGGCAACGAACGTATCGAGGAGTCCTCGCCGGATGAGATCTTCGATGGCATCCTTGAGTTGGATGCAGTCGGCCGTGTCATGTCCGTGTTCGCGGTGGAAGCGGCAGTACCTTCTTTTGCTCCTTGTCCTTGGGTCGGATTTTATTTTCGGAGGCCATTGGAGGAAGGGTTCCTCACGGATCTCCATGAGGATTTGCTCGGGCGGAGCCGTTAGGGGCATGTAGCGCCGATACTGGCCCCTTTCTCTGGTCTCTTGAGCGGTCGCGGCGTTCTCGGTCTCGCCGTTCTTGCTTGTTCTGCCCCTCCCGAGGGGAGTCAGCGGACCTCTTTCGGTCGGGTTGACCAGTCCCGGCCGTGCGGCCTAGGGGTGCAATGTTCTCCTCGCAACTGGCATGCTTTTGGGCTAGGGCAAGGAGGTCCATCAAGGTCGCTGGGGCTTCGACTCCGAGTGATCGTCCGAGGATGGAGTCTCGGGTCCCTTGTGTCAGGGCGGTGGTGGCGATGCTGACATCCAGGCGGCGGATGCGGAGTGCCTCCGCCCGGAAACGGGACACGTAATCCCAGAGGGTCTCCTCTCGCCCCTATCTGATGGCGAGCAGGCTCACCGCAGATTTGGCCTCCTTCCGGCAGCATATGAAGTTTTCTTTAAACAACTTCTTCAGCTGTTGGAAGGAGGCGATGGTCCCAGCCGGCAGGGACTCGAACCAAGTCCGGGTGTTCTCCCGGTGGGTGGTGACGAAGGTCAAACACTTCACAGCGTCCAAGGCCCGGTGAAACACCAGCTTGGACTTGAATCTGTGCATGTGATCGGCAGGATCGGTAGTGCCGTCGTAGGGGGTAAAAGACGGCAGTTGGAACTTTGGAGGGATGGGGGCCTCCATGATCTCCCTGGAGAAGGGAGCATGGAAGTCCGTGTCGTCGTCAATGAGGCCGCGGGTCTTTGCGGGGTGCAGGACATCGTCCAAGTACCGGACTTTGCCCTCTATCTCGCGCTCTACCTCTTCATAGTGACGCAGTCGCTGGGCCATCTCCGGGTTGGAGTGGAGCGAACTGTGTGGCCTTGGTGCAGGCGAGTTGCGTGGACGCCGGGCCTATGCGGCGGAGGCATGGGAGGTCTCCCGCACTCGGCGAGAGTCTGCTATGGTAGGAGCCCCTTCGTTCAGAGGTTGCTCCGTCGGGGCCCTGTTGCCCCGTCGGCCTGTTAAGGTGGCCTTGGCAGAGATCCGTCAAGGCCTGGAGCTGATGGCGCATTTCTGCCAGTTCGTCGACGGCGACATCCCGATGCGGCCGCGTAGATGAAAATGCCTCCTGTGATCCCCGGCGGGAACTGGGGCCTTGGTGGGACCCTCGGCCGTGGTTGCTGGTGTTGCAGTAGCTCTCACGGGGTGCCATGGCTTTTCGATCGGATTCCCACAGACGACGCCAAAAAGTGTAGAGACGAGAAAATGGTTTCTCGAACCCCATACCATACTTTTAAAATTTGTTTGTTGGGGATGATCGTCCGGCCACCCGTGGAAGTCTGCAAACACCAGAGAAACGGTGTCAGAAGGAACCCTGGGCGTTACCCCAAGGGACAACCCTCCGATGGTTAAGTCAGAACCTTGTTATGAGGGGATCAAGAGAGGATGAAGGAGAGAGAGAGATGAGGGCTGATTGATCAAGCCTGCCTGACGGGTACTCGAAGAGTGCTCGCTGGACTGTATGAGTGTTCGGAAGCAGACCGGGGCTCTTCTCTGTAGAAGGCACTCTCTGTAGCTGTCAGTCTGTTTCCCGTTGAGCATCTGTTCCTTCGGAGTCGTGCGGCCTTTAGGCGAGTCTTGCGGCATCCGTGGGGCGTGCTCGCCTTTATTGGAGTCGAGGCCAATGATGGCGGGAGTAACGTTCGGTCGCCGGAGGGTCGTTCGGCGTCCGATATTCCCGGGTTGATGCCCCTCGTGGGCTGGCGAATCCGATGGCCGGCCCTATTGGGTCGCCTATCGTGGGCCGTGGCTGTCGGGGGCCCGTCATGCGTGTTGCGGACTTTGGGCCGACGTGGGCTTGGCCTCAGTGGGCTGCACATGGGTCATGTCGATTTTACCCTCCTCACTCACGAAAACAGCAAAATGATTAACAAAATGACAGATATGAAGACCAATTGCACAAGTATACTACAACACAAATTAGCTTGTTAAAAAATGCAAAAAGACACTACTACATTAAAAAATACATTAGGGGAAGTAAGAGAAACAAAGAACCATAAATGTACCTTAAATTTATAGACTCAGTCATAATGAGTGTTTGGAAGTACACATGAAAAATTACTTAGTTGGTACTTACCTATCAAAGCTTTCACCATACTTAATCTGCTTCTTCCATTCTCCTCTTTTCTCTCCTTTCTTCTAGGACCCATGGCTTTTGGTTTTTTCCCCATGCCTCCCCTTCCCTCCCTCTCCCTCTCCCTGGAAAAAGGTAGTGGGTTTAGCGTAAACGGAGGTAATATGATTCAAAGAGGAGAGGCTCCACATCCTTAAATAAAAATCTACATAAGATTGATTATTGTCAACTCCTTACACCAATCAGGTAAAGAAACCCCAAGAATATATCTTCCCCAATTGTATGAAAAAATAAATGACTCTCAAACAAATATTTTCCTTGCACACTGTACTCCAGAAAATGTTGTCATTGCACTCCCTCCAGATGCTCTAGAAAATTGCATGTGGAGGGATAAGAAGGATCTTGACTGCAAATTTCTGCAATAATTCCTCATCTTCTGGATGGAAGAAGGTAGGGTGAAATGGCAATAACTGTGCAAAGATTCTCCAAACAGTTGTGCTAACTGGGCAACTGATGAAGAGATGATCAATATCTTCAGTCTCCACTTCACATAGAACCATAGTTACCAACATGGGAAACAAAAGCGGAAACGAAACTTGAAACGAAAGCGAGAAACGACACTCTAAAATTAGTGAGAAACCAGAAATGATATACGGATGGGAAACAAGGGGGATTTTAATCATTTTAGGAAGGTTTAGCTCTTTTATGTGTATCTCATGTATTTAAAATGATTGAAATACCCTCAAGTTACTAACATACCTTTCTAAATGATTAAAATACCCATAAAAATACATGTTGGAAACAAGGGGACGTTTCTCATGCGTTTCCCAAATGCATCAAATTCGTTTCCTGAATGCATTTCCCAGGAAACACGTTTCTCACTTCCCTGAGCGTTTCCTGCAACTATGCATAGAACACAAGTAACATCACAATTGGTTCCCATTTTCTCATCTATAATTTCGTTATGATTTGTCATTGGAAGACTAACCACATGGAAGCTTGGAATTCAAGAGGAGATTTCACCTTCCAGACATGAGGAATGTCAGGTTCTATTGTGCTTCTCTCCCCCAGTAGTGAATTGAATGATTTAACGGTGAATTGCTCTTTAATTTCCTTTAGTGAACATCATTTCCTTGAGGAGTATCAATCTGCAATGTACTCACCCACAGTGGTTGGTTGCCTTACAATGCCATATAAGGGCCTCTGATCCTCTATTTTTAGGTAGTGCACCATCTCAATGATTGTTGTATACGATTTCACTTGGCTGTAATATCTTTGTGTATGGTCCAAGATGTGCCACTTGATAACATCTAATTGGGGTGCACAACCTTCTCATTTTTGGTTCAAGGAATCTTACTTGGTAACATCTAATCAAATCCCAAAACTCTGGTAACCTGAAACTTTCTAGAAGATTGTCTTTCCAAAATGCTAAACTATTACATTTAATCTTCAAATTCAGATCATTATTACTTTGGAAGGATAATATTTTGTTAACTTGACTACATATAATAAGGTTGATATATGCTACCTATGTATGACAATGTGGGCCATTACAATGAAGGTGTCGATTCTGAATGATCTTTGTTCATTTTTTTAATGCTTCAAAGTTGGTTGTCCCTTTGTCTTCAGGGGTTCTAACTTAGAAGTTTTAGTGACTGGTACTAAATAAGCTATCTTGACAACCCTGCAGGCAATTGCTAAGGATCCTGTTCTATCAAGATGCAAGATAATTGCAGAACCATGGGACTGTGCTGGACTTTATCTTGTCGGAAGATTTCCAAATTGGGATAGGTAGCGTCTTATTAGATTATTTCTATTGGAATCATCTTCCTCTTCTTCATTCTTTTTTCCAGTGTTGACTTTTGATTACATGTGACATACCATAGTTCAGATTATCTTTTCCAAAACTAATCTACAATTAAAATGAAATCCTATGCCTGTCACAAGAATGAGTTTTATATATTTCTTTTGGAAGGTGAAAAAGGTATCTGTGTGTGTGTGTGTGTGTCACGCGTGCACACACACAGAGTGAAAGTTTCACTGTGAAACCCTTTTGCTGAAGTTTTTTTTTTCTAGTGTCATACATGAGATCACGCAAAGCAGTTGGATTGTCATGACTGACAGGTTGCCCGTTACATCATGAGGTGCAGCAAAGGGAGCATGAAGTGATGTCATGATAACAAAGTGGGTTATATGGTCTGTCTCATATATAGTGAATATTGTAGCTTAATATTCCTGTTGTATTCCAGACCTGGCAAGTACTGCTCTCTTTCTTCTGGCAAGTTTTATTTAGAGAAGTTAAAGAGTATCTGATTATTGGTGGAGAGTCGACTAAGCAGTAAGTATAAGAAGCATTCCCCAGCACTATGCCATCATAGGTTGATGAAGCAATTTCTTATGTTGTGGCAGAGTTCACGGTCTATTCCCATGTACATGTGGAAATGATTAGTTGTTGATTTGCAGTGAGATCTAGGAGCAGCCATGCATGAATATATCTAATTTTGCACTTGACTGAGGTCTGATATCTAGCAAAATATGGTACAACTGGTTATGTATGCCTTAAAACTAGTCTTCCCCATTAGCCTTAGGATACAAGCACTACAGGAAGATTATCACCTGCAGGCCATTTTCTAAGCCACAGAATCTTCTGATCAAAGCTTGTTGGAGGATGAGCATCAAAGGAGGTCTAGGGTGTCAGGGTCCTCTACTTCCAAGAGAAGAATGTTCCACATCCACCGAACAAGCATGGTACAGAAAAATTGCAGATTCTTGGATGTTTCTCAAAGAATCACCTGCTATGCTTCAAAGAGGGTCACTTTGCATTTGATTATCTGAACTTGGGTTTGGAGGCTTCTCTTGAAAATCCACATGAATATGAGGGGAAGGGTGCGCATCCACGTTCCGGAAGAAGGGGTTTTTCAGGAGGACCTTGCATACCTCTGTGCTGATACCCCCAGATGAAAGCGGTCAGTGCATGATTATGCAGGAGAAACAAGGGAGATTAGAGGCAAGCTTCCATCTTCCTAGTTATGTAAGTGCTAGACTACGGATTAAAGTCACTGTTGTTGGGGAGCTTGCCTCAATGTTTTTCTGTTTCCCTTTAACCAGCCTGACGGGACAGTGTTGTGCCTTGGACCACATTCCCCACCCATATAAGGTTGCCTCCATAGGCTGCTCCATTCAAGCCACTGAGAAGTGATTAAAATGACTAGAATTTACTACGACCCATGGTATTGTTTGGTGTGATGCAAACATAGTGGGTGAACATTGCTTGATGTGGTGTGCTCTACTATGGATGACCCAACACTAGGGTGTTTCTGCATAGTAGTAAACAAGTCACATTGGTTCCCTCAACACCAAGGAATTTTGGGTTTTTGCAGGTCAATGGGTCCCTCACTACTACTATATTGCACAGACGTTGAAGGAGTTGACTCTTCGGATCATCCACTTTCCCCTTCATCATCAACCCCTTTACCACTTCCAGGCTCAGGCCCTAAAAATGCTTTGCATTCTCTAATAGAATGATCTAAGGTGCACTCAATATTATTCCAAATCATGATTATTCTGATTCTTAATAGTGTCGTTTCTCATAGCTGAGTGGCCGCTGTTTCTATCATTATCATGATCAACATATAAACTGCCTTTATCACTAAGCTATTTCTGTAATGTCCCCTTTTCCTATAAGATTCTTTTGTGGGTTCTCTTCTGCCTGTTGCCCAATGTGGCAATGTTTATGTGACTATACATGCATTAACTTCTAGTTGGCTGAATAGCATGCTTTGACATCCTTGGAAGATAATGCTTTAGCATAGATAATCCAACAGCTTGCAGTATTTAAAATTCAGACGTAGAAGATTGATGTGCGATGGGAATGTCACCACATATATGGAAGAACTCTCCTGAATGCTGTTTTGGGCCTTATGCGGATTGTAAGTTGACATTCCATTTAGGAGGAATGGCATCTAATCTCCCTCTGTCTATGCATGGTTTGCAAGATCAAAGAATAGCTACTCAGTCAATCTGTCTGTCTGTTCATTCAGTAGATGTTCTCCTCAAGTAGTTCATCTATTTCGCATCTGAGTCAGAGTCTCCACACTTAAGTGAGTCAGATGGGAAGTTGTTTAAAAAAACTGTAAAAGATGCTTGCTTTATGGAAAACCAGAAGTTTGAGTATGGATGGAAAAATTATCCTTCTGAATTCACTGGTGTTCAGTATCTCCTATTCCTATCTTTCAGTAATTTTCATCCCAGTGTCATATAAAGTGGACAAAACAAGAGGAAAATCCTTATAGTAAGGAGCAGGGAAAGGAGCATTAGGCATCCTTGAGGTTAAATGGTCCATTGTGTGAAGGAGCAAACAGAAAGGCATCGGCTGGATCAAAGACACATGAATCTGGCTTTATTGGAAAGTGGTTGGAAGTTGCTTTGTGCTGAAAATAATGTGTGGGGAGGAATCATATTACATAAGTATTATAAAAATGGTAACATGTTTTATCTACAATTCTATGACCACGGCATGGTTAGGAAAATTGTTCTAATATACGTAAAACACAACTTTACATGAAAAACTTGGCATATTCGTATGTTACCTTTCATTCGTTGAAGGCATACATTGAAAGAGTTCTCTAGATATCGTACATAGTCATTCCATGATGTGTACGTGGCTTACATGAGTTGATAATCTATCATATATTGGTTGTACTTCTCTTTGTTGGTGTAGATTGTCATTGTAAGTGTCCAAATTGGGATCTTGTGGACTTGGTAGGTCTCTTTAGTTTATTATTGTGATGATGTTTACGAATATTGTGGATATTGAACATAACAATGGTATCCTCCTACTGAATAAGAAGACACATTAGAGAGGAGATAACCATAATATCTTGAAGGGTAGGCATAAGCCCCTTGAGGCTGAGATAATGTGTTAGAGTACTTTGGCTGGCTATAATGTTCACTTGTCTCCCTTGCCTTTCGTAGGAACTCTTCCTTCATTGCTTTCATCTTTCTCAACCAATTTCCCTATAAAGGATGAAGTTTGGATTATAACTTGTGTCTTTAATGCCTTGCATTTAAGGGTTGTTCCTAGTGGATACACAGATTTTTGCTTTTCCTTACCTTTCCCCTATCTCTTGCTGATTTGCTTGAGACATTTTTTACTCTCCGGCTAGTATGATTTTCATCTTGTGTAGCATGGCTGAAATATTGCTCTTCTATGAATGCAATACCTTTGGAGGTTGCCTTGAGCCTTATGAATGAATGGCTACACTACCTTGTCCTTGATTTGGATCTGTTGCCCAGTACATGGCCTAACCCAGAGGGGGGTGAATGGGTAATTAAAGATTTGATCATGATAAACATCATTTAGATTGGTGTGCGATAGAAAAATTACACTTTAAATAGATGCAGAATGAAACTTAAGCTCAATTAGACAGAACAACAATCACACATATGGACGTAAAGATTTTTATACTGGTTCGGCCCTGACCTCAGTCACTCCTACATCCAGCACCCAGCAACCACTGAGATAACCACTATCTCCCCGTAATGAATAGTACAACAACAGGATATCGACCGCCTGTAGATCACAAGATACAGACCTCCTATAGGTCCCGGTTGTTTTTGATCAGGTGTTCAGTCACACCACGGGCACTCTTACACAAGAGCTCCAGCTGTTTTTGATCAGGTGTTCAGCCACACCACGGGCAGTCTCACTAAGCCCCAGCTGTTTTTGATCAGGTGTTCAACCACACCACGGGCGTTCTCTCACTAGAACCCCAACTGATTT
This sequence comes from Amorphophallus konjac, assembly GCA_022559845.1. Lineage (NCBI taxonomy): Eukaryota > Viridiplantae > Streptophyta > Magnoliopsida > Alismatales > Araceae > Amorphophallus > Amorphophallus konjac. The sequence continues at coordinate 172,420,086 of CM040119.1, read as the reverse complement.
TCAGGTACAACCAAGCCTATATGATACCGATCTCCTGTCGGTCACACAGGATATTGACCTCCTATTGGTCGTCCTAGGATATCGGCCTCCTGTTGGTACTCTTACCCTCGAGCAAGGGCTTCTCCCCTCAAGGAGAAGTAAACCACTTTTGCAAGTGGGGTTTACACAGAGTTTGTCTCTTAGTTAGGCAGGTTGTGTGCAATGAATTACATATCGTTCAAGATAAAAATATCAGAATGAAAGTGCAGCTATCTTGAACTATAACGAAACGCCTTCAAAGAAAGGATCAGAGAATCACAGAAGGCTTAGAGAAGAAGCTGATGAACATTGCAGCAGGAAACACGTTTGTTGTTGCTTCTTTGCTTGAGCACGCAGCAACAGATTGGTTGAGAAAGGATTGAGCTTCTGTTTCTCTCAATGCTTGCAATGAAGGCTTGTGCTGAAAGTTGAGTTGCTCGCTTGGCTTCGCTTGCTTTGCATATATGCTTTCTCTACGTAGCACTTTGCTCTTTTCGGACTCAAGAGATGACTCCCGTAGAGTAGCACTTTGGCCCGCATGGTACATAGTTCCCACTAACGAATCAATAACAAGATAACAATGTATATCAAATGAATGAATATATACAAGTGAACATAACTATAGATTTGGCTAATTAACATTGGAGTTCCAACAAATATTACCCTTTCGGGCCAAGCATATCAAGCATCATGTCAATCAATTCCATCATGTAACAGGTATATCATTCATTCCATCGTATCACATGTAGGTGAATTGTCTAGATCCAATCTTGCACTTAGGTTGGTGCAATGCCACACCGATCATTCACACTCTCTTGGGCACAAGTATTTTTGGGCACATCGTCCCAAGAGCGCAGATCAGGCCCCCAATTTGCCAGTATTGAGTGTCAAGCTGACCCAAAGTCCCAATAAGTCACTAGACAATTCCATATAACAATGACCAAGTTGAATCAAGAAAGTTATGCTCCAAAAAGAAACAAATAGCACTATTAAAGTGCGAGGATCATATTAAGAGTGTAAATTTGAATGCGAATTTGATGAAGAACCTTAAGGAATTAAATATCAAGGCAACTTGGGTTTCCATAGAGAAATAAGAGGGTACTGACTGATAGGGACAGTAGCAATCAGATTCCGTAGAAAATCACGTTAATACACGGGTCAAAATGCATTAAAATAGTCAATCACGGACTTAAGACACTTGATAAAATGCGGTCAATCGTACGAGCGCGTTCCACAAGCACTAGGTCGAACACGGTCTAGCACACGGGCACATTCAGAGACAATAAATCAGGACGCGGTCAGGGTCACACCCGCGATTAGAACAAGACAGGAAGAACACGGTCAATTTGGTGGCCGGTCAATTTGGTGGCCACGTTTAGAACAAGATACCCAAAACGTGGTCTATCGTGTGACTATATTCAGGAACAGAAGGCTTGAACGCGGTCTCTGAGTACGCCTCTTTTAGAACAGACAGAACAGAACCACATAACTAGGTTTCAATGGCCGGTCGAATCACTTCTTAAACTAGTAAGACGAGATTCTGAGGGGTTTTCAGGGTTTTAAGGGTACAACTAGCTCGGCGTCCATGTGAGAATCTATGGCTCACAGAGACTTACGGAGGCCTTAGTGAAGAAATTCCAGTCCGACAAGAGGAATACCCAACGGAGGGTCCTAACTTCACCAAGAAAAGGCTATGCGAGAAACCCAAAACAGAATAATATTAGTAGATACGCACCACCAGGGTGACGTGATCTTCCAGAGAAAACAATAATCATGTATCAAAATACTGATTATAATGATTAAAACAAATAAAAATCAGGGGCTAGTCATAGATATAAAAACATATAATACAAAAGACTATTAACATGGTATGTTCAAGATCTAACTTTTCGAAATATGACAGGGATCATGGAATAGGAAAAGTCATGACATGATATAGAAAAAGGATAATAAGATGAAATTAGTCATAACACATCTTTTAGAAATTTCAATGAACTTATTGCCTATTCAATCTTATTCAGATAGTGTGATTAAGGACAAAACATGTTTTTGGAATGTGATTAACAGATTTAAATACTGTATAAAAATAGGAAATCATAAACAGTTCGGGTCAGAACGTGGTCGTCTCAGGCACCACGTTCAGACCATGAACAGTTAGAACGCGATCTAGAACTTGAAAGTAGGTCGCGGTTTATCGCACGGCCGTGTTCAGAACGCGGTCCCTATGATAGACGCGATCTCAGACAGAAAACTCGTTCTGGAGATAAAAGAGAAAAATGGTGATGCCTCATGGTAAAACATCCAAATTCACGAAGAATAATCGATGAAAAAGAGGAAAGCTTATATGAAATAAACTAGACATGCATCTAAGCATGTATGCCGGATTAATTTAGTTTACCCCAAGATAAAACCTACCTTTGGGTCGATTAAAGGAAGAAGAGGAAGAACACGAAGAATGCCCAAAAGTTCCTCAATCCTCTCCTTGAAGCACACCCTTCTCTCATGTCCAACAGCCTTCACGATCAATTAGGGCTGGCTAGAAGGGGTTTAGGGTCTTATTTATAGATTTTTGCCTCCCTAGAGTCCTAATTCGAACTATTTCCTCAAGAGATAATATTACCCCGATTTTTCACGATGTAATCTTAAATTAGCACCGCCTCTTTTATTCTAACCCTAATTAGGCTAGGGTTTCACAAGAGAACGACCCACTCTTAGTGGATTATGGTTTCTACTCTTTTTATGGCGCATTAAGCTTAGGTTTTAGCTAATTTAACCCAATTAAATTGGGGATTTTGGGTATTACGATTTTTAACGATCTATTCTCTCTTTTTAAGCCCAATTAGATTTTTGCATTAGCCCAAATTATAAGTTCATTTTTTGTAAAATTTTATTTGTTTCCTTATAATTATATTATTTAAGAGATTTTATTCATTTATTTATATACTTCTTTTAACTGGGTTGCTACAGGATAGGCCCTTGTGGGAGGCCATCTGGGCTGTGATAGGGCTCCGCGGGTGGGCCCCCAGTCCAGCTGCTGGTGGTGGCCTTGCCCGGACCGGATATGCCTCCTGCGGGAGGCCATCCGGCCCGGACAAGCCCCATTGGGCCTATCCGGTATGAGTGGGAAGCCTCCACGTAACGCTCCTGTGGGAGCTTACCTAGGCCAGGTGGCCCCAATGAGTGTGGATCCCCCCATTTTTGTTTTCTTTCAAAATTTTTTGGCTCCAACAAAGCCTATCCGGACCGGGTAGGCTCTCGCGAGAGCTTACTCATGCCGGGTGACCATTGTGAGGGTGGATCCCCCCATTTTTGTTTTCTTTCAAATCTTTTTTGGCTCCAACAAAGCCTATTCGGACCGGGTAGGCTCCTAGGGCAGCTTACCTGGGCTGGGTGATCATTGTGAAGGTGGATCCCCCCATTTTTGTTTTCTTTTAAATCTTTTTTGGCTCCAACAAAGCCTATCCGGACCGGGTAGGCTCCCGCGGGAGCTTAGCCGGGCTGGGTGGCCCTTGTGAGGGTGTATTTCCCCATTTTTGTTTTCTTTCAAAATTATTTGGCTCCAACAATTGGCAAATCCTTTTGTTTCATCTGGCTTTTCTGTTTTCTATCATCATTACCATTGAAATTTCTTGATGTTCAGTACATTCTTCAGTGTCTGCGTACTGTCCAATTCAGGTTTCTCTAGTTCTTAATTAGATATACCTACTCTTGTGTATTGAAGTGAATCATCCTAGTGGGGTTGACCTGGAATTTCTTTACTTTTTGTCAACTTTCAAAATGGTCTTGTAGAGAAATGTATTAAGTTATTGTTTTATTAATTTTAAAGCTTGGTGCGAACTCTGCTTTCCCAGATGAACATAGAGATTCCCTCTTAGTTTACAGTTCTGCTTCTCTAAATACATTAGCCCTGCTATAGCAAAAGTTTCTCTTACGTACCTGTACAACAATTGCAGGTGGGCTGAATGGAATGGAAAGTATCGTGATGATATTAGGAGATTTATAAAGGTAATGTTTTCTAATGTCATCTTTTCTTGGTAATAGCTATTTGTAGAGAGCTAGTATCATGTGGTTTAAACATAAAAGTGAAGTCAAAAGAAGGCAAGAAAGGATACAGAGAGAAAGTCTTTGTGAATGCAAGTTAGAACAATTGATTCATCCTAAATTTCACCATGCAAACGTTACGTGTCCAACATGTAGGTGAATCCCCTGAAAATGATGCATGGTTCATGCTCATTCCTGTGAATTAAAATTAAGAAATATTATACTTGTAACAGCCTTTATTTTGTAAGTACGGATGGTACTATAGTTAACATGTATATACGATATATGTTTATAGTGATGCTACGGATGAAACCTGAGGACAGGATTTCTGTATTAGGAATCTCTATAAGGCTATAACAAGTAGTCACAAGTAAAATGTTCGAACTAGTGTTCCTACTAGGTACTCATTTGACTCTCGTAACATTATAATAGACATACTTTAAGATGAAAAGCAAGAATTGTTCTTAAATGAAGAACACAATGAATGTTTCCCATCTCTAGTTGCATTCAACACTTTAGGGCTTTTGAGGTGGATGGTCCAATCAAATAACTTCAATCTAGTATTAACAACTCTGTGTTTGTCATGGTCCATGTGACAGAGTCTTAGTAAACCTGTATGTGAGGGGACGTGTTAGAATACTAAGAGACAAAATCACAATATTCTTAAAATGGTGGAGCCCTCTCTATTCAACACATTAAGATTTTGAGTTAGATGGTTCAATCCAATAACTCTAATAGAGACAAATTAGTTTCCTAATTTGACAGAATTCCCCTTCCCTAGATAGTTACTAGTCCTAGCCTCTAGACTAACCTCTGCATGCTACCCTGCACCTTTCCCTTCTTCCTAGCAAGGCCCATAAGGCCCACTTTATTAAACAATACCTCAATTTCCTATATATTTAATTAGTTTCATTTACTTGAGATGTTATATGTAAACAAGGGAAGTACTTCTCCACCTGAATTCAATAAAAATATTAAAAGAAATCTTATTTGCAACAAATATTGTTTAACTCTCCCCTCTAAGGAAAAAAATTACATTCTTTATGATTCTGTAAAAGTACCAATATTTAATTTATCTGTAAAATGATATTCCTTAGCTAATATATAAATCTCGTAAATCATGTCACCCTTCTTACATGTTAGAACAGGTCAAACCCATATGATACTTTTCCAAGGAGTTCCGTTATCCTACTACCTGCACTTCTGCCAAATGTGGGTTGCATATAGTCAAGACTAGTCAAACCTGGACAACTATGGTCTAAAGGGGCAATTAAAAATAGCCCACTTGAGTACCACTAATTCTAGACTATTATGTGTAACAAGTTCTTCAAGGAAATTTTAAAATAAGCCCTCATATTTTCAAACTATTAATTTCAACCTTAAACTTTTCTAAATGTTTGAAAAGTTTATTTGATTTTTACATGTAGGTTCCTTTATTTGTCCAAGCCTCCAAGGAGCTTGTGATTGAAGGAGCAGGGGGAGGCAAAATTGTTTAGCTTCACTCATGGAATGTAGAACCATCTGATCATGATCCGGATTGGCCAATTTGGCTCGGGATTGGTAGAGACCGACCTCATTCTGGCCCTAAGACTGATCCCAGTCTCAAATATTAAAAAATAAAAAAAAAACAACCAAAACTTGACCGACTTGGTCTGAGTTGAACCAGAATCACCTAGGATCTATTGATTCTTTTATGAATTGACCGATCTTGGCTTATTAAGGGTTTATTAAAAGAGATAAAATGTCTTTACATCATTTTGTAATTGTGTAAATACCTATTGATAGGGAGACCAAGATCAAGCTTAGACAGCGGAAGAATTTATATCTCTAGGTGGTGCAAGTGGAAGAGTGGAAGTTTTAGTAATGATTACTAGCAGGAGGCTATTATATATATTCCACTGTGACTTCAACTTTCGACGCCTACAATCTATACTATATTAGACATAAGCCCCCCTATTACAACTATTTATTAATAAGCCACCAAATTCTTCTTACCCTTATTAAAAAGCCCCTCGAGTTAAAAACCGTAAAAAAAAAGAATATTCCCCCTTTACCCACCGTTGCATTTCTCTGCCCAAATTGCCCTCACCTTATGCCCTTTAATCCTCTTTGTCCTCACATTTCAAGCCCCCACCCCCCACACACCGAGATGCGGACGGCGACCATCCTCCCCCCTGACGCCGTCGCCGACTTACCTCTTCTTCTAACGACGGCGGCCCCCCCACACTGAGATGTCGACAGCGACCCTCCCCCCCTGACGCCTCCGCCGACCAACAACATCGAAGGCGTCGGCGAGCGACGGAAACTGATACCGTCTTTCAAGGTGCCGCGGCCCCCCCACACCAAACTCTCACCGGGTTTAGTGACGACCCTACACAACAACGACAACTAATTCTGTCTTTGAAGGCACCGACAACAACATCCCCATCCTTTGTGCTACTCACCTCGTACAAGCACCCCGGACATCACAGTTGATCGTGGTATCCTCATTGTTGGTCGAGAGTAATGTCCTAAATGGTGAGTATTACATGTGCATGTAAAGTGTTTGTTAGTTTGTCACTGTATACTAATTTGTGATGATTTTGTGCTCTTATTGACGTAGTCTTCAAATGCGAGCGACAATGCGTATGGTGGTGTTCCATATCGCATCCCACCACTAGAATGCCAGTGCAAGAAGGGGTTTTGTCGAGTTTTTTCTTCCCAATGTGTAAGATCGTGAGAAAGATGTTTTTGTCGATGCCCAAACGCTAGTGATCCAGATAAGATTGTGGCTTCTTTTAGTGGGTCGATGATACATCGTACATCACTGTAGATCTGATGTACGAAATAAAAGCAATGGAACAAGATTTAGCAAATAATTTTGCTAACTTAGATTATCAAATTAGGTAGCTGAAAAAATTGTTCTATTTTGTTATCGTCTTGTTTATCTTGATCCTGCTGTGCAAGTGATGAGAGGGATGAGATGTACTCAATATGTGAGGGATGAGATGTACTTAATGTGATAGTCATATGGTAGTGTACTCTTAGGGATGAGATGTAACATTATGTTCATGTGCAAGTGTTTCTGATTGTCCTCTTATTTTAATGTAACCATTATTATATGAAATGAAGTGTTTCTGATTGTGCAAGTGTTATAAATGCAAACATACAACTCTTTTACAAGGCCTCTCATTCACCTATCTCATCAAGTTACAAGGCCTACCCGTTGGAGATGACTAGTGCAATGGCAAACTTGTGCCATTTTCATCTTTTCATGACAAGGTCATTGATAAAATTGGGAGCAACGACACTCTCCCTTGCAACTGCAGCATGTTGAAATGGGGGAAGGTTTGCACTTAGTTGTGCTAATCCTAGATGGATGACTAGGAGTAAATTGTTTGCATGTCATTGTTGCACACATAATTCTCTCGAAATATTTCGAGGATGTTATTTCATAGCAACCGACGGAAAATATGGCGTAGCGCCGATATCGTCGGTCCGCAGAGTACCTCCGTGATTTAGAGTTTATTGGCCCGACCTTATAATTGCAAGCGGCGTCACAACCAGGGAAATTAAAAGGAGAATGTACATGCACACCTGTCAATGTGTCCGAACAACTATGTATCACACGGCCCGGACGGATGTAAAAACTCCTCTCCAGGCGAGCGATGCGCAAGCAAACAACAAACGGACAATCCTTTGCTCTCGCATGGTTCTCTACCAACGTGTTGCTGCCACGCGGCGAAGAGTGGGTCTCGGAGAGCAATAAATGCAGGGCCACGGCTCCTCTCCTACCCAGGGCGACAGAAAAACACAGAAAAGACGCGAAGAGGGGCCAAAAGGGGTGCCCCGGGGTCAAATGACCCCGCTGGAGCGGCCGACCCCGTGCGGGGTCGCGTCCACCCCGCTGGGTCCCAGCGGGGTCGACCGACCCCGTCCGGGGTCGTGTTTTTTAATGTCGACCTGCCCCCGTGGGGGTAGTGTCACCCAGCTGGGATCCCAGCAGGGTCAACGTGACCCCTGCGGGGTCACTTGACCCTGCTGGGTCCCGCCTGCGGGTCACACGACCCCCGAGGTCATGTTCCCATTAAAAAAAAGAAGGAAAGAAGAGAAGAAAAAAAGGGATGGGCCACCCCACCTTGTCAGAATTGGGGCTAAAACCCATTTTTTTGTCAAAATTGAGGCAAATCCTTACATTTTTGACAACTTGGGTCCTCCCAGTTCTATAAATAGCCCCCTGGGCCAAGGAGGAGGGACATCCAGCATCTACGGGAGATCAAGGGCTCCTGTGCACTTGAGAGGACACTTGTTCGTTGTTTTGACCCTTGAGAGGTAGGTGATCCCCGGGTCTTGTATTTATACCCCTGAGGGGTATTTTTATAATTTTGTAATTGCGCCCCTCTGCGGATTATGATGTAAGTTTCTGCGCCTCAGGACGGCTAAATGACGTAGTTCCGCCCCTATGACGGGGGAAATTACGAAGATGCCCTCCCCGGGATTGCGAGAAACAAAAGTCCTATTGTTTGCGATTTTACCCTGCAATTTTTTGTAATTGGAGCTAAGCCTCTACTTCCCGCGTTAGTGCAGATATCTGTGATGTACAGTCGACAACTCGCCGACAACCCATACCCCCATTTGGGTCCTGAATACATTCAATGTACTTTACATATCTTCTTTGCTCACCCGTTAGAGGAAATTATAAGAAAACCCTGACTCCCGAGAAATTGCATACATTCCCCTACCTTTGCAAATTGACGCATATAAGCCTTCTATGAAGCCCCTCGTCAGTCCTTTGGTTTGGGGACACTACCAACTCAATCTGACACCTGGGTGATGCCTCAAACCTAGGTCCGCGTAGGGTTTGGTAAAATTACTAAAATACCCTTTTGACATAGAAATGGCTTAATAGCCCTCAAAATCCTCCATAAATGGCCCCGACGCCTTGGGAAGTCAGTGATCCTATCCTACTTTTTTTTTGACTCAGAAATTTCAGAAACACTCCTGGCTTGGTAAAATTATCAAAATATCCCTGGAAACATAAAATTACCAAAATACCCCCGGGGTCTAGGAAACCTCTCGCCACTTCAAAAATGCCTATGGCTTATGCAGAATTACATTCATAATCCTAAATTTAGGGTTTTTCCTGAACTTAAGAGGCCTATGATGAAACCCTAGTTCCGTCAGTCAGTAGGTGGCGAATGAGTGGTGATTGCGAGTCATCCAAGTGAGCAGGCCCTCAACATCAGAACCTATATAGAGGATTTTAAGATTTCTTTGACAGTCAAACAAAGGTGTTCGGACGTTAGACCGATGTAAATTAACATAGACTGCGGTCAGTGGGGAAATGTCCAGCACTCGAACCCAAATCGTCTGATGCGATGCGCGCCCATGGAATAAACCCTCATATAAAATGTTTCCTATAAAAAAGAACGCCATATTTAAACGTATACATATTCTGTGGCTAACAGACTGGCATGTCCGGTGGGACTTTTCCTGCCTTTCTTCTTTCTGTCAAAGAAAATCCCAAACCTTCTTCAAGGTTCTGATTGCCCCTCTTCCTTTTACAGGACGGGTAGATGAGGGCACACTCTTCTGTGCTCACTTGAGGGCTTTTTGTGCATTCGCACGCCACTCCACCTGTGCTACGCACCACCACCGACAGCAACAAGACGATGGCCGCCGTTACAAATGGACCCCAGGTCGTTGCCAACCACACCAAGTTCGGATACTTGGCGACTCCACTTGTTTTCGGCGACTTTCCGCCGGTAGTCGGCTCGCCCTTCTTATTGGGTGTTGTTACCGTGGTTGAGGCTAGTTCAGCCATGCCTGCGGCAACCACAGTCGGGGGTGTCAGGCCCTCGGCCCCAGCAACTGGTCGGGTCTGACCGGTTAACAAGACAACCGTCGGGGGTGTCAGGCCCTCGGCTTCAGCGATTGGCCGAGTCCACTCGGTCGACAGATCAACTGTCGGGGGTGTCAGGCCCTCTCCGCCAGCAGCCGGCTGGATCCACCCGGCCAACTCTTCACTGACCAAGGGCGTCAGGCCCTTCGTCTCAGTAACCGGCCGAATTCGCTTGGCTGCCATGACAATGGCCGAAGGTGTCAGGCCGTCTGCCCCAACAAGTGGCCGAGTTTTCTCGGTCAATCAAATTACTATTGGCGCCGCTCCTGCTCAACGGGGGCAACGCCGTCGCCGCGACGACACCTACTCTACCGCGGCCACCCTCAGAGGAACTGCTCCTGCTCAACGGGGGCAACGTCGCCGCCACAACGACGCCGTGCCTACGCAGGTGTCACCAACGCTGCTCCTACTCAACGGGGGCAGCGTCATAGCCGCAAGGGTGTAAAGCCTGCAGCGGCAGCATCCCGCTCCGGCAAGACTATAATTGTCGGGGATCTTTGCATTCGGCTTGATGGAGGCGAGCCGATTATGCCTCAGGACCGGCACGTCCCAACCATCTCTATCTCTACCTCCAACTGCTTCGAGCTTCTTTGGCATGCTCGGGAGGACGGAGCGAAATTGAAGAAGCCCATCGCACCGGCGGCAAACCAGGGTCCAATGCAATGACCCAAATCAGTAGCTCTCTGATCAAAGTCAGGGGGCAACCCAATCGAGGAGCGCCAGCGCCGCCTGAAGAAGATCTGGGTCACCAAGGGGGAGGCTCGAATCATAAAGCGAGCAAGGGCGGAAGGGCCCTTCCGCATGTCGGACCTGCAACAAATGCGGAGTCCGGCAATCATTGAGACCTCGACATCCCCGAGGTCCACAACTCAGCCCCCACGCGGGCAGAAGCGTCGAGGAGCAGGCAAAAAGATGCGGCCGACCTCTCCGTGGGCCAGTTCAACGCACACGGACGAGGATTGCTCAGCCCAGGCCTCCACGTCCCGAGTATCTATTTTTGACAGATTAGGGATGGCACCCAAGCCTGGAAGACAACCGCCCAGGAAGAAGCGGGTGGTTCAGGTGACCAGTGACGCTGTCAAAGTGTTCACCTATTACACAACCTCCGCCGATAAGCAGCCGGAGGATACCTCGGGAGAATTAAATCAGCCTCTCCAGTCTTGGAGGAGGTCAAGGCCCGTCTCCCGGGTTCTCGCACAGATGCAGCAGACGTCAGCCGTTGGAACATCTTAGCCTGAGCCGGCACGGCAAGAACACCAAGAAGATGTCCATAGTGTCGATGGGGACAGCAATCCCGGACACGAGGAAGATCTTGGAAGAGAGACGCAGACTCTCGCGTTGGAAGAGCTCCGACGTGAAAACCAGGAACTGAAGAGCCTCTTGCAATCATTATTGCGTGAAAAGGAGGTTCACGTTCAGCCTCAAGTGGTGCCCATTGGGATGGAACAACAGTCTCCTCCCATCCCAATAACGGCCAATGCCTCTTTTACTACTGCGAAGCTACCAGTGGCGGCGGAGTTTGAAGTGCCACAACATGAAGCCAATGCGCGGACCTCTGCCACTCCTGCCGCAGAGAGCCTCATGGCACAAAGGAGATGATTGAGCGAATTGTGGAAGCGAAATTTGCTCAACATGGTGAGAGTGTGGCCACCATCGATTTGTACAGCGTGCCCTATCCCCTCCACCATCAATTCAAGAAACTTCTGCCTGATTGCCCGAAGGCCCCAAAACTCCAGAAGTTCAACGGGCAGGGCTCGCCACATGAACACCTGGCCTACTTTATGACGGCCATGGGTGAGCTGGCGCTGGAAGAGTCATATCTGCTGCGGTACTTCGCCACGTCCCTGACAGGCACCGCCTTCCAGTGGTATTCCAGGCTAAAGCCCAATTCCGTGGCCGATTGGACTTATATGCAGAAAAAGTTCGTCGACCGTTTCCAAACGGCCGAACGCAAAGTCTCTCTGGCGGAACTCTGTGCCCTCAGGCAGAGAAAAGGTGAGACCGCATTAGACTTCATCAAATGATGGAGGAACGTCAGCATGCGCTGCGATAATCCTCCGACGCCCGAAGACGCGATTACCATATGCCGCAGGGGTCTGTCGGCGGAAGTTAGTGAAAAGCTTCTGGGCTCAAATATCAGAAGTTTCGACCAGCTAAACACGGTGGTGGCAGAGATTGAGATGTTCTTTGTTAATCACCCTGCACATGCTTCTGCCAAAGGTAAACCCTTCAAGGACTGCCAGGCCAGTGGTAAGGAGGTAAATGTTGTGGACTTCTCTCCGACGAATGGAGACAAAGGGGAAGGGAAATCAAAAGGCAATGGCAAAAAGCCCGATGCCAAGGCGAATGCGTCTCTGCTAGCAGAACGTATGAAGGCGCCTTATTCTTTCAGAAAGGAGCATACCAAGATGCTCTTTGATTTGTGCATGAAAGAAAAGCTCATCACCTTACCGGATCCACGGAAGCCCTCAGAGGTGGATAAGACAGATGACCCTACTTATTGTGTGTATCACCGAAGGCTGGGTCACACTGTTGGGGATTGTTATGTCTTCAAGAACATAGCAGAAGAGCTTATTCAAAAAGGCTTGATAAACATGCTGGGGCATGCGGTCGATCCGCCACAGCCCCATGTCTGGAGTCGGCCGAACCGGTCGGCCAATGTAGTTTATATGGTGGCGACCACTTCGAGCTCCAATGCCCTTGAAGCCGGGCCATCAAACCAACAGCCTAATGCCGGCCGTGGAGCCGCTCCTTCCTTGCTCCCTGAATGCCTGGCGCTGCGGAGGACCATCCGGAAGATCCGAGGGGAGATCCGACAATTGCAACTGGAACAAAGGCGTCTGCTGCAATTCTTGGAAAGTATTGACGAGTAGTTAGCCACCTTCCCCTTTGGCCCATTTGCTTGGGGGCTAGCTCCAACCCCTATACGGGAGGCAGGTGTATCACCCACTGCCTGGGCTTTGCTCAGGGGTTGGCTCTCTAAGGAATCCTCTGATTCATCTGAAGGCGAGGAACTAAAGAAGCTATACTCTTTCCCTCGCGAAAAGACCTTGCACATCTTCTTTGCGTGCCGACGAGAAGGCCTGCTGAACCTCTCGACGTCACCCAGTCAGTAGGCACCAGGCGCCGCATTACACCAAGGCTATTGCCCATACCACGAGGTCATAGGCCATATTATCCATGATTGCTAGCCCTTCAAAGACCTCGCTGAAGACTTAATTAGGCGGGGAGTGATCAATATGGGTGACTTCTTGGTCAACCCGCTGCAGCTGCATGGACGGGAGAGCTTAAATTTCTCCATCAATGTCATACATGCCTCGGCTGCTTTCCCATTCCCGGGGCCGAGGGAAGAAGGAGGTTAGTTCCCAACCGCCCCAGTCCACATTGTGGTATCCAGGTGGCGACCCTCTCATCAGTGCTCTTTCCCCAAGGAGGACACTGAGAAAATTTTCAATAAGCTCTTGGAAGAAGGCCGAGTGGTGACGCGTGATTCGCCGTCCTACTACAATGAGATGGTCAAGAGCCATCCTCGCTACTGCAAATATCACGCCAGAGTGTCCCACCCCACTGGGGAATGCCCGGAGGTTCAGGATTGCATTGAAGTCCTCATCCAAAAAGGGGAGATCGATGTGCAGGGGAATTCGGCGGCGAGGTGGCGTCTCAAAGAGGCCGCTGAGAAGATTCTCTGGCAAGCTCAACAGGAGCAGACCAGGCCACGAGAGACTAAGCCCACCTCTCAGCAGGTCCAGTCGGGAAAGTCTACAGGTGGCAGCAATCCTTAGCCAAACCCTAAAGGCAAGGCTCCGTGCGAGGGGTCTAAGACCCAAAGCCTGAAAAGCCAAGCCGCGGGAGGAGGTTCCAAGTCCCTTGCCAGGATGAATCAACAGCCAGATAATAAAGGCAAAGCCAAGGTAAGAGAGCCTCAAGTCAAATCTCATGTCGAGCTAATAAGGATGTCAATTGTGGAAAGACCTCAACAGCTCGAATAGGCAAAGGCGCCAATTAAAGCAAAATCGGTGGAGTTGCAAAGCCCCCTAAGGCCCCACTGTGGACTCGCAGAATTCCAGGAGCTACTGCCCGACATAATTGCTCAGGCGATCAATGCCACCTTCCAGGCACAATCAGAGGAAGCCAACTGGACTCAGGTTGCTCCTCGAAAAAGTCGTGGAACTAGGGCTCTCAAAGAGCCGGTCCGGAGCAAAAATCAAAATTTCGGGGGCAAATCAGTCCCACCTCCAAAACCAAGCCCACTTTCTTCTCAAGAGGCCGCACGCCAAAAGAAGCAAGAGAAGAATCGTAAGAAGAATTTGAAAAGGAGGCTGAAAAAGCAAGTTGAGCAAGCGTCAGCTATGGAGGCCCCCAGCGAGCTAACTCCTTTGCAGCGACTACAAATGCTCATAGATGAGCTGGAGGAGTATACTCTCCCTCGCCCCACTAGGGTCGTCACTCTGGACAAATACATTCCCTGGGATAAGTTTGGGCATAAAGCCCGCCTTCTTCAATGACTCCGAGAGATGGTTCACCGTCTCAAAGAAGGTGAGGAGTTTCCGATCCCGGAAGAGCTCTCTTTATTTTACAAGGATGAAGAGCTCACCATCGAGATGCTCGAGGAAATGCTGCAAGAGCTCAAGGATGGCAAACTCGGTTTCGGTCTCGGTTTCGCCCGGGTCCGAAACCGAGTTGACTCGGTTTCGGTTTCGGTTTCGGCCGAAACCGGCCGAAACCCATATAAAAGGTCAAAAAAATTAAATTAATTCTAAAAAATATGATAAAAAATCATAAAAAATATTAATAATCACTTAAAATCACAAAAATCATTACACATGCATTTGACTGAATAAGTTAGTGCAATAACTTTGAAGTAGACAACTACAAAAATTGAACTTCAAACATTGAACATGTGAAAGTTAAAGTAATATTCCATTGTACATTAATACAAGCAGTACAAAATTAGACAAAATAGATAAAATAATTGTTACAAAAATTCATTGATTCTTACCTAATATGGATAATAATTATTAGAAGAACCTTCTCCCTCATCGTCTGGCCCTTGATGTTGATACCCATAACCATGTTGCATGTATGGTCTATATTCACTATAACCAAACAATGAGGTAGCCAAGTCCTGCATCCCTCTTTGGATCCCTCTTGGAGTGTTTGGTTGGCTTGAGCCGAATCCAGTATCAGCATAAGAATCTTGAGGAAGAGAAGAGGAACTGGCCGGATGGAAGTTGAATGATGGTTCATAACCCCACGACCGATAAATCGCTGCCTCCTGTTGGCCACCTCCATAACCTGATGGATGCCCATATTGACTCTGTGACTCATGTCCTCCCTCACCCTGACTGTATCCTCTGCCTGTGTCTGCGTGGAAGGAGGAAGGACCACCAGCATCCCCACCGCCAGTAGTAGCACCTGTAGCACCTGGCACATACGAAAATATATAATTTATCTCCTACCAAAACCTTTTCTGATTCGAACTGATAATAAGAATTTAAGTTACTTTCCAAAATAAAAAATCAAAGGATCACGAAACCTGCAGTCTCCAGTCGCCTTTTGGCCTTTGGGGATGCTTTTTCCTGTGCCGGTGTGCTTTCTTCTTGCACCCTTGACATGAATCCTGTTCCCCTTGGCGTGTGCCTCAAATAAATCTGCTTTAACTGTTCAATTGCCGGGTCCTCTCGAGCAGCAATATTTGTTCTCTCAGTTTGCCCATGCACTGATGTACTTCTTCTTAAGGATGTAGGTGCCTTGCCCATTCTAGGAGTGACTGGCCTGCTATCTGAGTCGGAGTGTCTAGCTGGCTGAAAATCATGTTGCTCCTCAGTGTCCTCAACAACCCTAGACATGTGGGCATGAGTATCTCTGGCCCTCTTTGATTTTCTTCTTAATTCGGGATCCCTTTGCTCATCTTCATCTAGTATGCCCTCTGCCCATCTTCTATCATCATCATCAAAAACGGGCTCATCAACCTGCTCTCGTGTCTCCACCCAAGACTGCAACGGATTCTCATCATCAAATAAGGCATCCACATCAATTTCTGCGGCGGCATCCCCGGCGGCGCGTTTGTCTCGCAGCTGTTGTCTCAACCTCATATTCTTTATTCTCAACCTCATATTGTAGTGGCAGTACACTAATTTCTCTAACCGTTCAGCCTTTAGCCGATTGCGAACCTTTGAGTGTATAAGGCTAAACGTGCTCCAATTTCTTTCACATTGACTTGCTGATGTTGTTTGACTGAGCACCCTAATTGCAATGAAAGCCAATGCATTGCTACCCATATCTCGGTTGTTAACCATTATCCACCAGTCAGCTGTTCCACCAACCATAAAAAAATGCATTTTAGTTGTAGAAATATATATTCATCAGGTTAAGAAATCCAAAAAATAAAATATACCTGGGCTCACTCTTCCCACAGCGTATTGCAATTGGGAGTCAGCATATGTCTCAGTCCTCATTCTGTAATGGTTCATCTACAAACATAAAGTAATAGATTAACATAACTACTTAAATAAATTCTATACATGTTATTGACAGTATCAAATAAAGGCGAACCTCTACTTCGGCCTCTAGTCTCTTTTCTGGATTCCTCGATAAACGACCAATGACTTTTAAAGTCCCTTGAAGCACCTCGCCATCAACATGTGCATCGGCACCGTACATAAATCGAGGGTTGAAGAAATAACCTGCATTTGTGTATAATTAACTAAATGAAATTTATAAAATAACATAAAGGCATTACCCCAATTTTAGTACAATTAATCACTCACCAGCTGCATGCAAGTCATGGTGTAATGTGTTGTCCCATCTCTGGTCAATAATTTTCCACCATTTTGCATAATGTCTAGGAAGGGAATGCTGCAACTCTAATTTGGCACGGTCCATGGCCTCGTATAGATAGCCCATATCATTCTTCTCATCGCCATCCACCATTCTTAGGACCTTCACGAGAGGTGTGACTACTTTCAAGTACCGTGACACCCTGTCCCAGAATTTGTTGTCGTCCACGACGTGGCAGACATCCAGATAATCCATCTGTGTATCAACATTGCCCTTGTCGATGTATTCCCGCAGGGCATTGTGGTACATGAAAGCTTTCAGCTCATTCTTGTACCTGTGCAGATAAATGAAAATTGAAGCTGCATCAACTGCTACATATCAGTAAGGATAAAGTATCAAGAATTGAGATCAATCTTATACCTGTGCAAAGACTCCAAAGAAATAAAATTGGAAGCAAATCTGGTTGGGCCTGCACGGATGATATCTCGCCCTCCACTGGCATGCGCCCTGAACATATTTAGTATCCTAGGATGGCCATAGATATACTGTGTGACTTTTTGTGCCTTGTCAATTGTCTTCTTCACATGCTTTTCCTTCCCTATGTCTTCAAGCATCAGATCAAGACAATGTGCTGCACATGGGAGCCAATATAAATGACTGCGCTTTTGCATCAATTTCTTCCCTGCAGCCTTGTAACTGGCTTCATTATCAGTCACCACCTGCACAACATTCTCCTCTCCAATTTGTTCTACCATGCCATCCATCAAATGAAACAAATAATTTGCATTCTTTTCATAATCTGATGCATCAACTGATTTCACAAACACTGTACCGCTGATGCAATACACCAAAAAGTTTATCATGGACTTTTTCGTGGTACCAGTCCAACCATCACACATGATGGTGCATCCTCTCTCCACCCATATATGCTTGAAGCTTTCAACCCAATCATGGAGCTCCTCAACCTCTCCCTCAAGGCCACGCCCGTATATGTCTCGACGTGAGGGGGCTTGCAAGCCAGGGCCAGCATCTGCTATGGCATCTATCATAGGTTGGAAATATTCACTTGAAGCTGCATGTGCAGGGATACCTGCATGAAAAAACCATTTGCAAATAGATTTAAATGCATGCCCTGCAACTTCTGCTGATTTTTTGACCCCTCTCATTGCTTGCTTGATTTTAGGTTGTGTAGCTTGGGGCCTTCTGTGCAGATAGCTGTCCATGGGACCTGTTCCCTGCGTATGTGGGGCAGCACCAACGTCAGGACGTCGTGCAGCTGTACTCTCATAGGTCCCTGATCCCATGGCTCCCTTCCCTTTCCTTCGAGCGGCTTGTTCACGCTCCCTTGCTTCAGTCAGCTCTGGATCAGAATCCTCAGTGCCTTCCTCATCATCATCCCTTCTAACCCTTCTGCCAGAAATCTCCTCAGCAATTTCAGCCTCATCCTCAGCCCTTTGTTGCACCCTCTCCCTTTTCCCCAGAAGGCATTGGCGCATCTCTTCTCGCACCTCTCGGGGACAGTTGTCACATTGTCTGACCTCTCCTCTTACCCCTGCCAAATGTTGTTTTCCTCTGGTAATTCCGCCATACATTTCCTTACCACAGTAATTGCATTTCACCTTTCTTCTCTTAGCATCTATTAAAGACATGTGGGCCCACCCCGGATCCTCCTGCCCTTGCTGCTCCTGTGTTTGCTGACGTCTAGGCATGATGCTGCATTAAGACAGTGACACACAAAAAGGTATAAGTACAATTAAAAACTTAACCCTTAATTAGCAAGTAACCCTTAATCACCCTTGCAAAAAATCAATTACCAGTATGATCCCACCCCAAAATCTTCAATGTAGTTTAATTGAGCTTCAATTTAGCCTAAGCAAACTGACTTAGACAAAAGCCCCAAATTTTATATACTAATTAACCGTTAATTATCATTTACCCCTTAATCACCTTTTGAAAAAATCAATTGGCAGCATGATCCCACCCCAAAATCTTCAATGAAGCTTAATTGAACTTCAATTTAGCCTAAACAAACCGATTTAGACAAAAGCCCCAATTTTTATGAACTAATTAACCCTTAATTAGCAATTAACCCTTAATCACCCTTCGAATTAATTAACTACCAGCATGCTCCCGCTTCAAATTAGTCAATGAAACTTAATTGCGCCCTAATTGACCCTTACTAAACCTAATTAAAGAAAAGCCCCAAATATAAACTTCTAATTAGGGTTTAATTAGAAGTGTTAAAAATCTAATCATGGTTTTAAATTAACCTACAATACAACATTTAACCTACAACAAAAAAAAATTCAACAACTCAACCAAAAAAACACAAAACATAAAAAACCCTAAATTTACCTCCACAAAATTTACCTCCGCAGTAGCAGTCGGACGGTCGATGTGGACTTGTGGAGTGTGGACAGCCCCCTGCCCCCTAAAGGCCTAAACAAGCACAGCAGCAGCAGCCGGCAGCGCACAGCAGCTCCACACTCCACAGGCAGGGAGGCCCGGCAGCAGCAGCAACAGCCAGCAGCAACAGCCAGCAGCTTCAGCAGGCAGGGAGGCAGCAGCAGCACCGCAGCAGCTTGGTGCCTTGGTCGCAGGCCCACCTCGCAGGCAGCAGGCTCGCACGGGCCGCAGCCGGCCAGCCGCAGCCGCAGCAGGCAGGAGGCAGCAGCTGCAGCCCCAGCAGTGCAGCACGGCAGCAGCAGCAGAGCGGCGGCAGCAGCAGCACCCGGCAGCAGCAGCACCCGGCAGCAGCACAGCACGGCGGGGGGGAGGGTTTCGGCCGAAACCGTTGCAGCAGCGGCGGAACTTCTGCGGAAGTGGGGTTTCGGGAGGGAGGCGAAAGGAATATCACAAGTTTCGGCTGAAACTAACAGGTTTCGGGCCGAAACCGACCGGGCTCGGGCGAAACCAGTATCGGTTTCGCCTGAAACCGATATCTCACTTACGTTTCGGGTTGCTACAGTTATTAGGCCCGTTTTCGTATCGGTTATGGCCGAAACCGATACGTTTCGGCCGAAACGTATCGGTTTCGGCCATAACCGATACCATGCAAGAGCTCTCCTGCAACATGGTGGCGATCTCGCCTCCCGACAATATCAACTCTCCTTCGGGACAAGGCACTATGGCCGATAGCGCTGGGGGCAAGGTTCCTATGCCGACATATCAACGTCGCCCGGCGAAAAATAGCCGAGGTCGTGTCCGAGGACGAGGATGCGGGCGTGAAGATCCTCTAACTCTCGACCGAGTCATATTGTTCAGAGGGGGGGAACCGGGTCCTGTACCGGAGGCCCAAGTTCGGGGAATCCCTTTTATCCTCAACTTCTCAGAGGGTTCAAGCCCCATCTCAGAAGCTAAATCGGGTGGCGTCCCTTTGATAATTGCCTCTTCCGACGAGGAAGAAGAGCCAGCCAAGCTGCCAACGCGCGATCAGGCGTCGGAGCAAGCCAGTCCCTCCGGCAGGGTTGAGCCCCCAAGTCGGGCAGGTCCTTTAATGAAGACGAACGGGATGAACCCTTGCCACCTCCGGAGGAGTCTCTGACACCGCTGTTTTAAGAAAATGCGGAGGTCCAGAATGGGGAGGAATGTCCTTCTAAGCGGGAGAAGCCTCACGAGGCTTCGAAGACTCTGACAGAGATCATCCCACCATTTGACAAGACCCATGTTAGGGCGGACCGCAAAATTATTCATCATATGAAGCGGTTTCCAACAAATGTTACCATTTGGGAAGCCATCGCTTGGAGCAAAGATCTCAGAGAGGCTCTCGTCAAGATACTCCAAGACCCAGACGCCTACGAAGCCCATGTTGCAGAGCTGCAAGCCCAGGCGTATGAAGCATTCGCAGCCAACATCTCCTTCACGGACAAGGATATGTTGCTGTCCTCTCCGTGCCACAATCACCCCTTATATATGCGAGGGACGATCAATGGACATGATGTGAATCGAATTTTGGTCGACGCTGGAACGGCCATTAACATCATGCCTTTGAAGACTTTCAAGTCTTTATACTTGACGCCTTACTTGCAAAAGGTGAGTGCGGTCAAGATTTTGGGATTCAACTAGGATTCCGAGGAAGCGCTCGGTTGGGTTGAGGTCAAGCTAGCTATATTATCAACGTCGACACATCTTATAAGGTGCTGTTTGGGAGGCCCTGGCTCCACGAAAATTGGGTTGTTCCGTCAACTCTGCATCAATGCATTAAATATGCCAAAGGAGGGCAGCAATATACTGTCTTTGCAGATTAGGCTCTATTCCGCCCCAACGAGTGTCACCTGACAGATGCTTGTATTTCGGGGAGCCCACTCTAGCAATCCCCGAGCCTATAAAAGACAAAGGGAAGCAAAAAGTGAATTATGAAGCTGAGAAAGGGCAACTGTTCACTGTCAACCAAGACTTAGCAAGACTATACAGGCTAAGCCTTAAGGCCGCCTCCAAGCCGACTTAGCCAGAGAGGCGAAGCGTTGACTTTGAAGCCAACCTCATCAGCTGGGTCATTGACTGGAGTATCTCCTTATCGCCCAAATGTGTTCAACTCCCGTTTCAACGGGAAGAGCACGAGGTGGAGCAGCTGAAGACTTTCACAGTTTCCTACCAGCGGAAAAGGAGCAAAAAAGGCAAAGAAGACAAGCCGATTATCTTTTACAAAGGAGATTTTAGTCCCACCGGGCCCTCCTGAGGATGATTTTGGCTGGAATATTCCCGCCGACGTTGCACCAGAGTTAGTCGAAGAGATGGACGATATACCAGAGCACATCAGGGAAATGTGTGAAAAGCAGCATATCCCGCAGGCTCAGAACCCCGCACGTGCAACATATTTCCACTAGCCGTGGAATCCTTCGCAAGTCCGTGGGCAGCCTCCCTTCTCCCGCAAAGATACGAGGGGACTCGGCTATGATCAGAAGAGGGAGTTTGATGTTCATTACGTAGTCAATGCCATAAGACTGCTATTTCCTCCTCACAGGCAAGCAGAAGCTGAGCCCAAGATTGACGACTCTGTTAGGGAGACCGATGAGATACCATTATGACCCTCATCGGAAGTCAACAATGACCACCTCTCTGAGGGAGGGACAGCTCAACCTGCTAACCATCAACAAGACGGGGCAGGTCCTTCTACTCCAAGCCATGAGCAAGAGAGCTTCGAAGAGTTTGAAGTCTATGAAGTAAACATTGATGATGAGGGAGACTTCGTTGACCTCCAGCCAGCTCCACCGGAGCTTGAAGACGATGGCCAAGCAACTGTGGACGAGTTGATTGAGATCAATCTCGGAAGCAAAGAAGATTATCGGCCAACCTTCGTAAGTGCTCTCCTCAGTGAGAAAGAGAGGCAAGTGTATCGGTAGCTCCTAGAAGAGTTTAGAGATTGTTTCGCCTAGACTTATAAAGAATGCCTGGGCTCGACCCTTCTGTGGCTGAACACGAGCTGGCAATACTCCCAACAGTCAAGCCAGTCAAGCAAGCTCAAAGGCGTATGCGCCATGAGCTGGAGTTGAAACTCAATGCTGAGGTTGACAAGATGCTCGATGTGGACTTCATAGAGCCTTGCATGTACCTTGTGTGGCTCGCCAATATAGTCCCTGCCAAGAAGAAGAATGGCCAAGTCCGAGTCTGCATCGACTTCAGGGATTTGAACAAAGCATGCCCAAAGGATGACTTCCCTGTCCCAATTACTGAGACAATGGTTGACATGACTAGGGGTGAGCATTATTCGGGTTTAACCCGAAAACCAAACCGAACCGAACGATTTGGTTCGGTTTGGTTTGGGTTGAAATTTAAAAATTTTTGGTTTGGGTTCAAACCGAACCGTATTAAAAAATTTGGTTTGGTTTGGTTTTGAAGTTCAAGAAACCGAACAAAACCAAACCGAACCGAATAATCCGAATTTAAGAATATTTTTATCAAATTAATATAAATGTATATGTAACTATAAATCCGAATTTAAAAAGTCCAATTCTCACCATTCTAATGGGGTTTCCAACTTTACGAAATAGGTTTCAAATCACCTTCTATTTTACTGTAACCGAACTGTTGGGGATATGGACCGGAGTACCCAGACGAGGAGGACAAACAGCAGAGGAGGAAGAAGAGAAAAAACCAATCACACAAGAACACACATGGATTTTTACGTGGTTCGGAGGCAAGATGCCTTCCTACATCCACGGCCGCAACAGGATTCCACTAGATAATCACAGACTTGTTACAATACAAAGAGAGAGCCCATCCTTTTATACTAGGAGATTAGGGCGTCATTAGTCAGGGTATTAAAGACAATAATACCCCGGTTAAACAGAAACCCTCTTTCGGGATACATCAGTCGCGCATGCTCGTCTATACCCCCGGATGCTCTCATGGGACCGAGTATGCCCTCCAGCGACTGCAGATGCTCCCCCACCATCAGACAGATCAAAGCATTGCCAAGGCAAGGTCGACGCATTGCCAAGACAAGGTCGACGCATCCCAAGTGATATCGACTTGCCTTGAACCCGCAATGCATGCTTCCCTGACGCCAGTGATGCTCTCCTGGGACAATGAATGCCCTCCAGAGACAGCATGTGCTTCCCTGCTAGACCCGGACAGCATATGCTCCCCTGGAGTAACGAATGCTTCCCTGGCACTGAAAGATGCTCCCCTGGAGATGCGATATGCTCGCCATGCTCCCCTGAGCTGAGGATGCTCCCATGGAGCAGTGGATGCTCCCCTGGAGCAGCGAATGCTCCCCTGGAGATGGCATAAGCTCGCCATGCTTCCCTGATGCTGTGAATGCTCCCCTGGAGCAGTGGATGCGCTCCTGAGGCAGAGTGTGATCCCGTGCAGAGGCGCACGAACAAAAGAGTTCTGACTTCACACTCTAACACGAACTTCTTAATTTCTTATGTGAAAATATTACGGAGCTTGTTCTTACAAGTTACAACTTTGTATGTTATTTTTTTAATATTTACTTTATTTGGTAGAAATTCTTTTACCCTACCTTTCATTAATGTTGTTTGAATCCAATCTAATTTATAAAATGGGAGATGAATATGGTTCAAACCGAACCAAACCGAATTAATTCGGTTTGGTTTGGTTTGGTTTCAAACTAGTTTGGTTTGGTTTGGTTCGGGTTGAAGCCTTAATTCGGTTCGGTTTGGTTTGAGAAAAATTCTCTTCAAACCAAACCAAACCAAACCGTGCTCACCCCTAGACATGACCACTGGTCATGAAGCTTTGTCCTTCATGGACGGGTCGTCGGGTTATAATCAAATCTGCATGGCCATCAAAGACAAAGACCATACGGCTTTTCGATCTCCTAAGGGGATTTTTAACTATAAAAGGATGCCGTTTGGCCTGAAGAATGTCGGTGCAACCTACCAAAGGGCGATGACCATCATTTTCGACGAGATGCTACATGACCTCGTTGAATGCTACGTCGATGATCCAGTCGTCAAGACAAAAAGGCGAGAGGATCATTTGGCTGACCTGTGTCGAGTCTTCGAAAGGCTTCGACAGTATCAACTCAAGATGAATCCAATGAAATGTGCCTTTGACGTTTCCAGCGGCAAGTTCCTCGACTTCATCGTCAGGTATCGAGGTATAGAAATCGACCCTGACAAAATCAAGGCCATAAGAGGACTGCCTCCGCCTAGAAATTTGACAGAGCTCAGATCTTTGCAAGGAAGACTGGCCTATATTAGGCGATTCATTTCTAACCTCTCGGGAAGATGCCTGTCTTTCGGCAAATTGATGAAGAAAGGAGCACCCTTCATATGGGACGAAGACTGTCATAGGGCCTTCGAGCAAATCAAAGAGTATCTACTGACTCCTCCAGTCTTAGGGGCACCAGTCAGGGGGAAGCCCCTTATCCTTTATATTGCTGCCATGGATGCCTCTTTGGGGGCACTTTTAGCCCAGATCAACAAAGAGGGCAAGGAGCAGTCGCTGTACTACCTCAGCCGAAAGTTGATCGGGCCTGAGCACCGGTATGCTCCTATGGAAAAGGTGTGCCTAGCTTTGGTATTTGCTGTCAAGAAGGTAAGGCACTACCTTCTAGCTCACCGGGTGGAACTCATCTCTAAATGCGATCCACTCAAATTTTTGCTCAGTCAACCCGTCCTCTCCGGTAGGCTCGGCAAGTGGGCGCTTATCCTTATGGAATTAGACATCACCTTCGTCCCGCGTAAAGCAATCAAGGGACAAGGAATGGCCGAGTTCTTAGCTGCACATCCTGTGCCAGAAGATTCACCACTCAACTTCGAGTTGCCTAATGAAGAGGTGTTGGTGCCTTCACAAGAAGCCGGTGAGCATTCTGAAAACGTCCCACCACAAATGGAGCCGGATGTCCTCACCCTTGACCTCCCACATTGGGAGTTGTATTTTGATGGTGCTTCTCGAACAATCAAAAGGGTTGGCGGTCTCACAGATTTTGTGTCGGGCGCGGGGATAGTTTTTGTATGTCCGTAAGGCGGCATTCTCCACAACTCTTGCGCTCTCATGAAGTCATTGACTAATAATGAGGCAGAGTATGAAGCGCTAAATATTGGGCTTCAACTGGCACTGGAGATGGACATCAAGTGTATTAAAGTATACGGGGATTCTCAGCTCGTCATTCGACAGGTCTTGGGCGACTATGATGTTCGGAAAAAGGAGCTCATTCCTTACCCTGTAGCCATCATGAGGCTGAAGGAAAAATTTTACCTATTTGAAATAGGTCATGTCCCAAGAGGCAATAACTTCCAAGTTGACGCTTTGGCAAAGCTGGCAACAGCCCTAAAACTCCCACCTGAGGGGGAGTTGAATATTACTGTCAGACACCGAAGGCTCATGCCAAGTGTACTCGACGAAGAATCTGGCCTCACTGTCTATGAAGTCAATAACATTCAGGAAGAGAATGTCTTCGAAGAAGAAGACTGGCGTGAGCCGATTATAAAGATAAAGAACGGCTGGCTCCCTCTTGATCGGACTCAGAGGGTGCAACTGCTACGCAGGGCAACATCCTACCTGCTAATTGATGGCTTGCTTTCCAGGCTCTTCCATGAAAAAGACCGATCGGTCCTCTTGCGGTGCCTTTCATCTAAGGAAGCAAAGACCGTGATGCACGAAGTCCACTCCGGATTATGCGGGGCCCATCAAGCAGGAGCCAAGATGAAAAACATCATTAAGCTCAAAGGGTTTTATTGGCCCACCATGTACGGAGATTGCAACCAGTGTGCTCGTACATGTCACCAATGCCAAGCATTTGAGCCAGTGCCTCGGAGGCCGCCTAATCCGCTCCATCCAATTGCGCCTATTTGGCCGTTTGCGGAGTGGGGCATGGACATTGTGGGACCATTCCCGCCATCATCTTAAGGCCACAAGTTCATATTGGCCGCCACTGATTACTTTTCTAGATGGGCAGAAGCTATCCTGTTACGAGAAGTTACAAGGGGAATAGTCGCCCGGTTCGTGAGGCACTACATTATATACAGATTCGGCACCCCCAGCCGGATCATCTCGGACAATGGCACGTCTTTTAGGATCAAGACTGTCTATGCTTTGGCGTCTAAGTTCCACATTGACTGGAGGACATCGTCCGTCTACAACTCCCAAGCCAATGGGTTGGCAGAGGCCTTCAACAAAACCCTCTGCAAACTATTGGCCAAGATAGTGGGTGGCCGTAAACGAGATTGGGGTGAAAAGGTCCACGAAGCCCTATGGGCCTATCGGACTATCTACAAAACCCCTACGGGTTGTTCCCCATTCTCCTTGGTCTACGGAGCTGAAGCGGTACTCCCCGTGGAAATTGAGCTAGCATCTTATCGCGTTGCTGTGCACGCTAGATTGCCAGGCCAAGACCAACCTGAAATAGAAAGAAGGCTCGAGGAACTATCCAACTTTGAAGGTGAAAGACTCAAAGCCTATAAACACTTGCAAGTGTACCAGGCCCGCATGACACGTGCTTGTGATAAGTTGGTCAAGCAAATGGCATTCAAGAAAGGCGACCTCGTCATGGTCAAAGAAAATGAGGTCTTGGCCGGAAAATCCAGCGGCAAACTCCAACCTAATTGGCGTGGATCTTACGTCATCCAGAAAGTCTATGAAGGAGGGGCCTATACGGTCGTCGACCACAAGGGAAACAATCCTTTCCCTCCTCTCAATGGCAAGCACATGAAGCTCTACTATGCGCCACCGCAAGAGTTTATGTAGCATTCCTCTCAGGACACACCTCTCCCCATTGAAGGTTAAAAAAAAAGAGAAAAGAAAAAATGAGGTTAAAAATATTGATGTCCCGGCGGACTTAGTCACCCTTCAAGGGTTGACTGAGGGCAAAAAGACCACAGACCCGGCTGAGGTGAAAACCCGCAAAGGTGCCTTGGGCAAAAATGGGCAACCCCTCGGTGTGAAAACCCGCAAGGGCGCACCGAAAAAAACTAAAGGGGGCCAGCCTCAGCGAAAACCCGAAAGGGCGGTGAGGTTGGTAATGTGAATAAAAAAACCTTCTTGTAACATGTTTTACGGGTGGTTCTAAGTCAGTGACTTCTCCTTACAATGACAAATGCATTATACCGGCGCCGTAGCTGTATTTCCCATGTCGTCGTGCGACACCCAGTCCTACTGGGGTGGCATGGCTATCATTCCAGTATTGTCATACTCTGTCCCACCGCGATTGCTAGCAGTTGGAACCTTCGGATTTGATTCGTATGCCCCATTCGGGCAATCAAATCCATTTCCTTGTCTCGCAGGGTTGATTCACATGTCTTTTGGTTAGTCAACCCCGCATACATTTTTAATTCCGGATTTGACTACTATGTCCCTTTGGACTGTCAAGTCTATCCATTTCTTTTCTAAAGCTGACTTATACGTCCTTCGGCATGTCAGCTCGACCCTTATTTTGGATTCTCCAGGTTAGACTCTCGTGTTTCTCTGGGTCATCCGATTCACCCTTGCCGTCCCATCGGGCTCAGCCTATGCATGCTCCTTTCGGGCTGCCGACCCGTCTCGCCCATTGGCTTCTGGATTTAACTTAAATGTCTTTTTCAGACTGTTAAATCCACTTACTTTTTGTCCCATCGGGTCTGGCCTATGCATGCCCTCTCGGGCCACCAACCCATCTTGCATATCGACTTTCGGGTTTGACTCACACGTCCCACTAGGGCTGTCAAATCCATCCTTTCCTCCTTTTGGGTCTGGCTTATGTATGCCCCTTTCGGGCTGCCAGTCCATTTTGCCTATTGGCGTTCGGGTTTGACTTTCACGTCCCATTAGGGCCGTCAAATCTATCCTTTCCTCCTTTTGGGTCTGGCTTATGCATGCCCCTTTCGGGGTGCCAGCCCATTTTGCCTATTGGCATTCGGGTTTGACTTTTATGTCTCATTAGGGCTGTCAAATCCATCCTTTTCTTCTTTTGGGTCTGGCCTATGCATGTCTCTTTCGGACTGCCAACCCATCTTGCATATCAGCTTTCGAGTTTGACCCTCACGTCCCACTAGGGCTGTTAAATCCATCATTTCCTTCTTTTGGGTCTGGCCTATGCATGTCCCTTTCGGACTGTCAACCTATTTGCCTATCGGCCTTCGGATTTGATCCATATGTCCTACCCGGGCTGTCAAATCCACTTTTTCATCCTACTGTGCTTGGCCTATGTATGTCCATTTCGGGCTGCCAACCCATCTCGCCTATCGGCCTCCAGGTTTAACCTGCATGTCCCTTTCGGATTGTTAAACCTACTTCTCTACTGTCCTCACCGGGCTTGGCCTATGTACGCCCACCTTGGGTTGCCGGCTCGTTCGACCTATCGATTTTTGGATTTGACTAAGTGCGTCCCACTAGGGCTGTCAAATCCACCCGCTTGTCCCACCGGTGCGGCACACATGTCCCTCTGGGAATGCCAAACTCTCTCTGCTTCTGGGCATCATAGATATCTAAAAACAAAAACGGGGCTAAAAGTATTGATGCCCCAGCGGACTTGATTGTTTCCATTAGGGGAGCAATCAAGGGCAAAAATGCTTTTAACCCGGCTAAGGTGAAAACCCGAAAGGGCGCCTTAGGCAAAAATGGGTACCCCTCAGTGTGAAAACCCGCAAGGGCGTACTGGAAAAAGCTAAAGGGGCCAGTCCTGGCGAAAATCCGAAAGGGCGGTAAGGTTCATAAAATGACAAAAAAAAAGAAAAAAAAAGAAAGCACACATGTAAGAGGATGGAAGCAAAAGCTATTGAGCTCTGTCTTTTACTCATCAATGTCATCAAAGATAGGAGCCTGAGACAAGCCCTTGGGATAACTAAGATGAAAATGGGCAAAGTGTAAAAGCCCTATGCATAAATACAAGAAGGTGTCGAAGCTCATCAAATATCGGACTCGCTCCTCCTCAAGTCAGCAAGGCGAGCCTCACTCTGGAGAGTCTCCTCCTGGAGCCCCTCAAGCCTGCAGTGGAGAGTATCTGCCTCAGCCTGCAGACCACGACGCTCCTCCTCGGCCTCCTGTATCTCCCTCTGCAGCTCCTCCACCCGTAAGGAGACGGTCCGGTTGCGCTCCTGAATGGCTACAGCTCGAGCCTCCACCTCAGTCTGAGCTGCTCGCAGTCCGCCGAGCCACTCCTCCTGCTAAATCATCAGATGAGTCCTCCGTCTCTGATCCCGCGCGACACGAAGATGGGTAAACTCGCTCCACAAAGCTGTCAGCTTCACCATCCACGCATCCTTGGGGAGGTCGAACGCATGGTAACTCCGGGTAAATACCTCCAGGTTGCCCCGCAGAGTCTCCGCAGTCGGCAAGGGGTCCACCCAAATCAGCTGCTCAAGACCTTGGAGAAGCCGGTTAGTCGTATCGGCATCTACCAGCACCATCCCGAGCTGAGGGGCGTCATGCCACTCAATCTCAAGAGCAGGGAAGTCTACAGGCACCTCTAGAGCCTCTCTCAGGGGAGCTGTAATCAAGGAAAAATGGAGTAAGTGCTTATTCATAATCAAGAGGATAGGCACGGAAGCCATGAAGGACACGACTCGATGGTATACCTAAAACTGTCTCGTGTGTGGCAGTATCTGCGGAAGTATATTCCTCCCCAATGGCCTGGGAAGGAGCACTCATAGGGGCTAACCCCGGCCCAGTAAGCGGTGCATCTGTAGACGGCTCTTTGCAACTCAAATAACAGCATGTATTCATGATTGTCCATGTATAAAGTGGCATACAAATGGTGCTGAGCTCCAAAGGGCAACTACGTACCTGTCTCAACAGCATCGACTCCTTTAGTGGTGCTGGGAGGGATGGACTCCGTATCGGGGACCCTTTTGGAGTAAGGTTGCTCACTCACAGGGATTGGCCTTGCCTCACCTGAAGGCTCCTCTGCCTCAGGGATCTCCACCGCCGGCCCTAAACAAGGAGAACCTATGAGATGGATATGAGAGAATGGTTAATACTATAAACGAAATGTAGCCACAAGCTGAGTCATTCATTGGCAGATGCGGGGAATACCTGCAAGCTGGGGGTCCGTTGATAGGGCGCCATGGCCAGGGCTGCATTGGCCCTCTGGCAAGCCCTGGAGAATTTCCCCTCTCGGGGGAGCCCCATCAGCCTGTTGCATACCATCCTCGACAACTTGGTTTGCTGCTATTCGCATAATAATGTGATAGGTATCAGTCAACTCAGCAGTGAAGCAATAAAAATATATAACACAGGTCTGCAGACTCTTTACCTGAAGGATCAGCCACGCTGGCCTTGTCGGTACCAGCACAAGGGGAATTCCCCAGCGGAAGTGTTGGCATTATGATATCAGGGTCCCTTGGCACTGGGGTTTCAACACCCGCCACCTCCATGGCCCTTGTAGCTTTTCGGGCATCGCCATAATTCAGGACGTTCGTGAATGAGTCGGGTTCAATGAGTTGTGAGAATTCCTCCATAGAGCCGGCCAGGTCAACTCCTGTATAATGATTAGTCATATAAGCCAAATAGATCTTTACAAGAAGAGGTTGGGCGGAAAAGGCAAGAATGCATCTACGCTCACCGCAGGCAGCCTCCAACTCTCCACTTTCTTGGGAGCCCGATGGGGTTGAGGAATTTCTCCCGCCTGAAGAGGACCTCGAACTCCTTCCAGTAAGGGGGTAAGAAGCCGCAGAATCCCCACTCCCAAAAGTGGACTTGGTGTTGTCGCCCGTTGCTGAGACAAAGGGAGCAGTATCAGGGACTCCTGCATAACCAAAATAACACTGAAGAATTAATGGTTTCCAATTCTTCATGTATCAATGAAGAGGCAAGGCCGAGAACATTACCTGAGGGCTGAATAGCCGGGTACCCTTCCGCGATAGGCGAGGGGGAGCTAGCCGTCACCGGCGTATAATCATCCGTGGGAGGGATTAACTCTTCAAAGCTGAAAATACTATTCGGCATAGACTCATCTAGAGGCATATCCGCTCCCGTAGAGGTATTCCCTTGAGGAGGAGAGAAACTCATGTCGATCTTGGCCTTAGGAGGATCTGCATTAGGCAAAGCAAAACATGTTTATAACATTGCATAGGAACCTAAAAGTGGTGACTCCCAAACTAGGCCATTCACTGGAGACAGCCTCACTCGCAGGAGACTCATCCTCGAGCCGAAGACGGGTCGAAGGCCTCACGTCCCCTCCAGGACTCTCAGCGCGAGGCCTCTTTGATGCGGTAGTATCCCTCTCCGGCCCCGTATCTGGAGGACCCTCCAATGGGCCAACGCCGGCCACTCTAGCAGCTCCACCTGTAGTCATCCAAGAAATGGGTATAACACACGTTCTAAAATATGAAGAATATACATGCATATTGAAAGGCTGGCAAGGGAGATAATTATCGGTGGTTTCTATGGGCTTCACAGGCTTCAAAATTATCTGCTCCGGCTTTAATCGGAGGACATGGGCTGCTGCCTTTGCAATCTCGAAAATGGCAATAGGAGTCATCGCCATCTCCAGACCTGATATATACTCCAGCGGGCTCGCACAGCCCACGGCGTTGATTGCGTGGGCCCTCCACTCTGCAAACGTGCTGCCCCCGAGTGCTGCCTCGGTTTTCGGCTGGGACAACTGAGACTTCCTTCTCACCCCGCAGGATGCCTGCAAGTCCTCCCACCAAGAATAGGCCTTTGAAGGGCCTGGGGCTGCCCCTGAGGCAGAGGAAGAAGGGGCTGTGGATGCTGCTGTCGGTGTGCTCCTCAAGGGCTTCAAAGCCCCATTATACTGGCTCCTGTCCAAAGGAACTGTCCAGCCTTTCTCCCGCCATCGCTCCTCAATGTCACTGACAGCCCGGGCGGCTCCTGAAAAATGAGATCCAATAAAAGCTGGGTCCACAAACAGAGGAGGCAAATCCTCCTTCCTCAAGCGCTGCTCTTCAGCAGCTCAGACGGCATCGCGGTGCTCCCGGAAAACATTGCTAGCCTTGAACCACCAGCGTGCATAATGAACGTCAAACTGGCCTCTGCGCCCCTACTCTGGAATAGGATAGGCCTGTTTCACCTCGCGGCAAAGAAAGTCCTGCCATGCTGCCGCTACTAAGTGCACGTCCCTGTGCCTGTACAGTCGAAGAGCCAGAGAAAACTCTACACTCGAAGGGATGCCCTGATCATATTCAAAGTTCCGGGCGAACCGATGTGGGTAATAGGGCTCAAGTATGGCTGTGCTGGAGCGCCAATAGACTAATACACTGGGGCGGATGCATCTAACCCATTCCACCAAGCCGTGGGAGGAGAGTAAAGCATGTGAAGATATCCTGCTGACAACGGTACCTCCCTCTTTCCCAACATAAGGGCGGTAAAGGTAGGTGAAGTAGTTAAGGGCTAGGCCCTCACCTCACCTCTCCTCGCTGGGACAAAAGACAAGGCCCACCGGCCCCCCGCAAGCTGAACCACAACATCCTGTGACAGCTGTCCTATGAACAGGAAAATCAGCGGTGTTGCCGGATTATCAACTTGAGTCCTCCGAGAGAGCTCTGGAAACAACAACCTTGCCCATGCACTCAAGTAATGAGTGGGCAGCATAAGGCTCTTCTCCCGCGGCGATGAATGAGAAGATAAAGCCCCAAGTGAATGGTAGATATTCGCCAGGGCTGCTGGAGCAATCGCAAGTCTCTGACCACATGCCAGTAAGTAGGCTGGATAAATCACCTCAGGCCGCAGGATCCCGTCCTCTCCGTGAGGAACTACAAAGCTGGCCAGCCAATAGGCCAAGTAGGCTGCCAAGTATGTGAGGGGAGGCAGCCCCCTCGAATTCCATCCCTGTGTAGGCGTAGGCAAATGGCGTGGATGGGGAGGAAGGTCTACTTTGACTTCTTTGCATTCTTCCCAGGTAGTGCCAGACTGAGCAAACTCTTCATGGAAGTAGAAAGGGCCACTGTAAAAATGGCTCACCTACGCATTCAGAGTCACCCTTGGGGTGCGAGGGGTTCGATCTGTGCCGACTCGACCCAGGTCCTATCATGTCTTCATCAAAAATCTGAAACAATACGGCATAGTATACCGCCCGGTGCCATCAGTGGAGCTAAGGTGTAAGTCATCAAGTGTCAGCTCCTCGTAAGGCCTCACCGTAGATCGGAAGACTAGAAATCCTCTAGAAAGCCCAGAGGTCTAAAGAAGTCTCTCCTCCAATAGTGACGAAGGTGTTCCACCGGCGGTTGAATCTCTCTGCCAAGGTCTATAGCAGGCCTGTATGACAAGGGTAGGAGTATAAAGCCGCCGTCACTACATGACGGATCCCCACCCTTTCCAGTACTGATCGGTAGACAGTCAGGATGCCCCAGAGCCACTCTGTCGCGCCCCGGTGATAGCTGTGAGACGGGACAACTGACCACTTCCCGTACCAACTGGGGGTCTTTAGCGCCAAAATCCTCTCCAACATACAATCATGAGCATACTCCTCCTATGCAAAACTCGTCCCTGAAGGCGTTAGGAAGAGACCATCCACAATCTGATCCATGGTCTTGTGCTGTCCATGCATGTGCCAGATCGTTGGAGACAGTGGTGCAGCCCGAACTGTGAGGCTGTCATGCTGATGAAAGAAGCCAAGGCTCCGCCGATCCGAGTACTGTGTTTGTCGGGTGAAGCCATCTGGAAAGCTCGGATATGTCAGGGAGCATAACCCCTGCATGCTGTCTCTCCCCGCTAGTATGGCCCGCTCAAGGCGGCGCCTCTCCTCAGGCAGTGAGGGATCATCATCCTCCATGCCGATCGGTGCAAAGCTCTGAAGGAACCGATGAAGGTGGCGATCCAGGGTGTAGTGGCGTGGATATCCCCTCGAGCGGTCCTATGTATAAATGTCGTCCCTCCTCGTAATGTGGGACATATCCACAAGGCCTTCATTTTTACCGACACTCTCGGTCGGGCCCTTAGCGACCCACAGATAGCCGAAGTCAACTCGGCCTAAATTATCTTCATCAATGACACGGGGAGGGAAAGGCGGCATGCGTTGGTCAGTGCGCTCAATCCGACACTCATCCGTGCCCCTAGCCCTCGCCCTCCTCGACCGACTCCTATCTCCCTGCAAGTCATGTCTATAAACACATAGAAACAAAAAAAATAGGAGAGCAATGTCAAGTCAAACACTCCAGGACAGCACTACAAACAGTCCTACAGAGCCCAAAGTTTATGTAAAGAGTACATAGTCATCACTCCATTTAAAATGCCACGGGCCGCCCGCCCCCGCCTCCGGCCGTGACGGGTGTCCCGTGGGGGGCATTTGTTGCACCCGTAATTCTCTCGAAATATTTCGAGGATGTTATTTCATAGCAACCGACGAAAAATATGCCGTGGCGCCGATATCGTCGGTTCGCGGAGTACCTCCGCGATCTAGGGTCTATTGGCCCGACTTTATAATTGCAAGCGGCGTCATAACCAGGGAAATTAAGAGGAGAATGTACATGCACACCTGTTAAAGTGGCCGAACAACTGTGTATCACACGGCACGGACGGATGCAAAAACTCCTCTCCAGGCGAGTGAGACGCAAGCAAACAACAAACGGACAATCCTTCACTCCTGCACGGTTCTCCACCAACGTGTTGCTGCCACGCGGCGAAGAGTCGGCCTCGGAAAGCAGTAAATGCAGGGCGACGACTCCTCTCCTACCCAGGGCGACAGAAAAACATAGAAAAGACGTGAAGAGGGGCCAAAAGGGGTGCCTCGGGGTCAAATGACCCCGCTAGTCTACCAGCGGGCGCGGTCGACCCCGTGCGGGGTCGTGTCCACCCCGCTGGGTCCCAGCGGGGTCGACTGACCCCGGACGGGGTCGTGTCACCCCATTGGGATCCTAGCGGGGTCAACCGACCCCGGGCGGGGCCGGTTGACCCCGCTGGTGTCACTTGACCTCGCTGGGTCCCGCCTGTGGGTCACACGACCCCCGAGATTGTGTTCCTATAAAAAAGAGGAGGAAAGAAGAGAAAAAAAAAGGGATGGGCCACCCCACCTTGTTAGAATTGGGGCTAAAACTCATTTTTTTGTCAAAATTGAGGCAAATCCTTACATTTTTGACAGCATGGGTCCTCCCACTTCTATAAATAGCCCCCTGGGCCAAGGAGGAGGGACATCCAGCATCTATGAGAGATCAAGGGCTCCTGTGCACTTGAGAGGACACTTGTTTGTTGTTTTGACCCTTGAGAGGTAGGTGATCCCCGGGTCTTGTATTTATGCCCCTGAGGGGTATTTTTGTAATTTTATAATTACGGCCCTCTGCGGATTATGTTGTAAGTTTTTACGCCCCGGGACGGCTAAACGACGTTGTTCCGCCCCTATGACGGGGGAAATTACGAAGATGCCCTCCCCGGGATTGCGAGAAACAAAAGTCCTATTGTTTGCGATTTTACCCTGCAATTTTTTGTAATTGGAGCTAAGCCTCTACTTCCCGCGTTAGTGCAGATATCTGTGATGTACAGTCGACAACTCGCCGACAACCCATACCCCCATTTGGGTCCTGAATACATTCAATGTACTTTACATATCTTCTTTGCTCACCCGTTAGAGGAAATTATAAGAAAACCCTGACTCCCGAGAAATTGCATACATTCCCCTACCTTTGCAAATTGACGCATATAAGCCTTCTATGAAGCCCCTCGTCAGTCCTTTGGTTCGGGGACACTACCAACTCAATCTGACACCTGGGTGATGCCTCAAACCTAGGTCCGCGTAGGGTTTGGTAAAATTACTAAAATACCCTTTTGACATAGAAATGGCTTAATAGCCCTCAAAATCCTCCATAAATGGCCCCGACGCCTTGGGAAGTCAGTGATCCTATCCTACTTTTTTTTTGACTCAGAAATTTCAGAAACACTCCTGGCTTGGTAAAATTATCAAAATATCCCTGGAAACATAAAATTACCAAAATACCCCCGGGGTCTAGGAAACCTCTCGCCACTTCAAAAATGCCTATGGCTTATGCAGAATTACATTCATAATCCTAAATTTAGGGTTTTGCCTGAACTTAAGAGGCCTATGATGAAACCCTAGTTCCATCAGTCGGTAGGTGGCGAATGAGTGGTGATTGCGAGTCATCCAAGTGAGCAGGCCCTCAACATCAGAACCTATATAGAGGATTTTAAGATTTCTTTGACAGTCAAACAAAGGTGTTCGGACGTTAGGCCGATGTAAATTAACACAGACTGCGGTCAGTGGGGAAAGGTCTAGCACTCGAACCTAAATCGTCTGATGCGATGCGCGTCCATGGAATAAACCCTCATATAAAATGTTTCCTGTAAAAAAGAACGCCATATTTAAACGTATACATATTCCGTGGCCAACAGTCATACACATGCCATCCATTTTAAATGCACAAAACTTGAGCTTCACCATATTCATTCACACATGCCATCCATTTTCGATGCAAACACGAAACCTTACATTCACCCTTCATTCACCACACATGCCGTCGAATTTCAATGCCCACACAAAACTTGAGATTCACCATTCATTCACATCACATACCACCATCAAATGAACACAAGAAAAAACAAGTTTCATAGGTTGGCCATAAGACAATTTTTTTTGCATGATCACATGAAAGAAATAGATTTTTTAGGCTGTCCATTCTGTCAACCTTTAAGTCTGGTAAGATCTACAAGTGTCTACATGAACAAGTCTGTCAAAAACCACCAGCCATACCCACAAAAAATACAACCATATCCACAATTGAGTCAAGACTAAAGAAGTCTATCAAGTTGTTTAGACAATTCACACATTCATCCTATTATCAACAAAAGGTGGTGCTAGCAGCCATCTCCACTTCAGCCAAACTATGGCCATCTGCACTGTAGCCAAACTAGCAGTCATATCCAGTCTTTGCCAACCCCACCCTAGCACTCCTATAGAGCAAACAACCATAAGACTGTTTTTAATGAAGTTTTCCCACATTCGACACCTTGCATTTATTGTGAGAAAATGACTGACAAGTATAAGGTGATGGAAAAGATGATGAGAAATTAAAAGTGCTTGTGCCGATGTGCATAACCGATTGTGACTCCTGATGTATGCATGATTGACTATTCATATTGATGACAGTCTGAACATGTATATCTTTCCCAGTAGAACTTTGCCCACTACCACGTGTGATAATCAATTTGTAATACATTACTCTGAACAAATGATGACCTCAGAACCCCCACACCCCCCCCCCCCAAAAAAAAAAAAAAAAAAAGATTGTTACCTCTACCATGGCCAGTACCTCGGCCTTGGGTACTTGATGTAGCAGTCACCAATCTTCCCTTGCTTCCTCTGGTATGTCCTCTCCCTCTACGTCCAACTGCATGGCCTATATGACCATAAGACAAATGAACTCAACATATTGATAAAAAAACCATCCAATGGTGCAAATAAACCTTATCTCTACCTTTGCTAATTGAAGATGCCATATCCCCTTCTCCTTGTGTACCTCGACCACTCCTATTTCCATGGGCCAATGATACGAACCTAGGTGGCTTGCTTGGCCTACAAGTAAAGAAAAAATGAAGGTGAATTGGCCATGAAGAAATTAATGATAGAGGCCGACACAAGCAATGCTTACTTGCGGGCTTCCCTGAAGATGTTATCACACCCAAGTCTATGACTCCCAATGATAAAGGGCCTGGAAGAGGATTTTTGCACGTGTTCTTATGATGCCCAAATTGGTGGCACCTGGTACACTTTGTGGTGTCTCTTTTGTTGTTGCTCATCGGCACCCATTATCCTCCTCTTCTTTGGTTGGACGTGAATATGGGGGTAGCACAATGGGGCAGCCCATATCCTCCCACATCGACCTGTTAGTTAAAGGGGAAATGCCTAGTTCATAGGCTTTCTTGTACATATCCACCCGATAGAAATCATGGACATATGAGGAGATATGTAGACCTCTCTTAGAGTCAACTGCCACTGCAACATGTTTACATGGCACTCCACTTCTTGCAAGTGCATGTTCCGGCATCCAGCCTTACATCAACTCGGATAAAGGCCTCATCCATGTCAGCCCTGAAATCCTTGGACTATTTCACGTGGTAGTTCCCTAACCCTTTCACAACCTCACGAATGTGACCCATGGTGCGTGGGACATACGTGTTCTTCCACCTATTACAATTTCTTCTCCTAAAATCTTTTTTACATGATCTTTTGCCTAATTCCATCCAACATCTTCACGATTGGTAATCCTCTAACATCCCCAACCATTGAATTAAAAGACTCAGCTAAATTATTTGTAACATAGTGGCACTGGTACTTCTCCGAGAACTGGCTTCTCGACCATACACAATCCAAGTTCTCTAAGTGGCTGCGGCGGGATCTACTCACTGAATCTCTCGTAACTGGCTGTCAAATGTTGTCCGTGTGTATGCTCGTGTTGCGGTCCAAGTGGCTCAAAGGCTGTACCTGGCCATTTCTTTCTGAAGTTTTTATGGAGGTGTCTCAAACAAAACCTGCCATATGAACAATCATCAAATAAACCTCACATGATGAAATAAATAACGCTAAGATTGAAAAAATGAATTACTTTGTAATGAACAATAAATCCTTTCAACATACCTATGCTCTACCCCACCAAAGATTGCGGGCACAACCACTTCGATCCCCTTATCCTGGTCTCATATGATGGAAAGACCATCCGGGTGTCCAATGACTATTTTCAAATTCTCTAACCACTCCCAGCCATCTGCATTCTCCCTTTCCAGCACACCATACGCAATAGGAAACAGGCCAAAGTTACCGTCAATTGAAATTGCAGAAACTAACACTCCTACATATGTGCGCTTCATATGGCACTCATCTATGCCCACAATGGGCCGGCATCCATTCAAAAACCCTGAAATGCATGCACCAAATGTAGTGAATACCCTCTCAAAACAACCATCTAATGCAATCTTGTATTCTGTATGGGAACTTGAAAAGAGCTAATGATTAGCAACATATTAAAGAAGGAAGAATAATTACATGAAGATAAGAGCAAGTATATTACCCGGGTTGTTCTTTTTCAACTCATGCATGAACTTGGGCAACCAAAGGTAAGAGTCTTCAAGCTTGCCAAAAACTTTTTCCCTAGCCATCTCCTGTGCTTCCCACACACGGTGATAAGGAAGCTCAACATTGTATTGCTTCAACAAATCAATAGCCAATCTCTTGGGCCTGATATCTGGGTTTTCTTTCACTGCGTCCGCTACCCTCTCTGCAATCCCTTCGAAGAAGCCATCCTATTTTCCGTTCTAGTAGTGGACATACTTGTGTGATCTTCATACATTGTCTTCACTTGAAATGTCAACCCATCTTGCTGTCTCGAAGCATGAACCCTCCACCTACAATTGGAGTCAGCACATTCAACTGTAATCCTCCTAGAGTCATTCTTCACCAAATGGAATTGCAGTTGATTACGAATTGCATGTTGTCTCAAAGCAATCCTATATTCATTGCGATCCTTGAAGAGTGCATTTGACCCGAATTTTACGCTTTTCCTTGTCCATTTCTGTAACAGGTCCTTCAGTATCCTCCACCTAAAAGTCTGATTCATCTGACCCGCTAGGTATGGAATGATAACTATCCTCTATGTGAACCTCATCTGAATCACCATATGATTCTTTTGTGGTACTTCATGAACCATCATCATATTCCACAAACTCAGAGTCACTGGTACTACTAGTTGGTTGCTTATCTGGAACCTGTTCCTCCGCTGGTTCCACTGGAGGCTGCTCATGCCCAGTATCCAAGGTTTTTCATCTCGAATATTGGTTCCGTTTCTGAAAGGTGGAAGAGGAGATCTCAGAGAGATCTCGAAAAATCTCGGGAGATCGCGTTCGGTGATTTTAGATTTTTTTTCATATATATAGCTTATTTCTAAGAAAATGTTAATTTTTTTTACTAACTACTCAATTTCACGAACATATTTTTCTAATTGACAACTCAATTTTACAAAATAAAGAGTAATGATAACAATAACAAATACATTCACCAATGTCAATATATATAAAAAGTTACACCAAAAAGAGATAACATAAATTGGTATATGAATCCCAAACTGAGGAATACATCAAAAATCATCAAAAATGGTACACATATCTTTGTCTCCCCCCTCTCTGTCAGACAGAGAGTAGGAGGAGACTTGGCGAGAGAGAAAGAGAGTCCGGGGGAGAGGGAGAGAGAGAGAATAGGGAGAGAGAGAGCTCAAGGGGGATGAGGTAGAGAGAGACAGGGAGAGGAAGGAGGAAACAGGGGGGGGGAGATCTCAGTCTTGGGGGCTCCGTTTCTTGTGACCTTTGGAGAGACAGAGATCTCAAAAAGATCTCGGACATCTCGTAAGAGATGGCAAACCATGCCAGTATCATTTGGTTGTTCTGTCCTACATGTTTGACCGGGCTCATGCTCATTCGCTTGGCTATTAATACGTAGAGGGTCATTAAGTGGCAAACTCTTGTCTATGGACATATATTGTCTTCTTCCCAGAAGGCAAGTAGGCCTTCATTGCACTATACAACATGGTTTGCAGTACCGCCCGGTACGTACTGGTACCGGACGGTACGTCTCTGTACTAGGCCTGACCGGTCCAGTTGCCCCCCTTTGATATTGGTACCAACTGGTATAGACTGAGAGAGAGGAGTATCGTCGATTGTTGCCATCTGCCGATCGCCGCCATCTGCCTATCGCTGTCGTCGCCGATTGTTGCTAGCCCCGCTGAGGAGACGCGTCATGCGAGAGCCTCTCCTAGGGAGACATGAGAGCCTCCGGGACTCTAGAGGGGCGCTTGGGCAGACTGGCAGTAGGGTTCAAATGCGGTGGGGTGGAGGGTCTTTTATTTATGTTAACCTGGCCCTTGTCGGGCCAAGTTGCCTAGGCCCTTTTTTTGTGTACAACATTGCAACTTGTCCCAGTGTCACGGCCCAAGCCTTAATAGGATTGGGAGCTGGGTGGGGGGGGGGGAGTGGAATGGTGAGCTCTGACCGGTACCGTACCGGTATCAGCCGATACGT
Source organism: Amorphophallus konjac (assembly GCA_022559845.1). Classification (NCBI taxonomy): domain Eukaryota; kingdom Viridiplantae; phylum Streptophyta; class Magnoliopsida; order Alismatales; family Araceae; genus Amorphophallus; species Amorphophallus konjac. The sequence goes on along the minus strand of CM040119.1, from coordinate 172,379,009 downwards.
ATCGGTATCGCCCCTGATCTGTATCAAAATCGGTACTGGTACTGTGAACCTTGCTATACAACTACACATCAGATGTGACTTCTTCATAGTCCACTGAATTGAATTAGGCACCTCGAAGTGAAAGTTGAGAGGATGCCCAGCTGCCTATTTTGACATTCTACTCATGTCTTCAACCAAAGTCCATCTCATGCAATAGTCTGTATTCATCTACAAAGTCTTCCTTTGGCCTAAATAATAAACTATCCTGCCTGTGCGGACCTTCTTCCAATACTCGCCATACCTAGAGGTGACCTTCAAGTATGCCTCTTTGTCACACATTCCTTTGTCAAACCAGCAGCCGCATATTATGACAGTAAACAATCATACGAAATTAGAAATACAGAGATCAAACAAATAGAATCCCTCATTTGAATCACAGTAAACAGTTAAAAAATGACCCCAAGAAAACATTTGATTTCAGACTAATAAGCACTGAACTATAACAAACTAACCCTAACATGTCATTCAGGTCATGAGCAGGTAGATCATTTAATTGTACTATACTCCCTAGAATCATACACAACAAACAGTTCAAAAAAATTTCAACTCCAAGTAAACCCTAGCAATCCATTTGACTTCAGACGAACAAGCAATGAACTGAAACCCATGCGTGTTAACCCTAACATAGCATTCAAATGAATAATCTACAAATCGACATATTTAGATGAAGATAAGAGGACATTCAGACAAAAAAACCCTCAAATCTACCAAAAGCCCCAAACCCAAACATGCCGTCCCACATCAGAAGAAGAAGACCTAGCCTCTATAGATGACAAGCCCTACCTGCTCAAGTGCAGTGGAAGAAGATGAGGGTGGCACACTTTGATGGACGACACTCTCTGCTCAATGAAATCGTTGCCGTTGTCGGCTCTTGTGCCGTGCATGACGTCATAGGTTAGCGCGCGGGGATGGACGATGCAAGTGCCAAAGACGGGGGGACCTCGCTTGAGATGTGGGGGAATCGCCTCTGAGTGTAAAACCATGGCTCCAAATGGGGAATGGCTGAATGAGGACCCCCTCAATCACTCAAGTGTCAAGGAAGCTTAACCATGGGCATAAGTGTCCTTTCCATTTCACAGGTTAACGTGTACCATGGTTAAGTTAGGGAATTGCTCGATTCCTTACGAAGACCGACGGCAAGGGTGTTTTACTATAACGGTGATGAATTTGGTGGCTTATTAATATTTTTTGGGATTACAGGGGCTTATTTATAATATCAAAAGATTATAGGGGCTTATTCCTAAAAAACCCTATAATTTATTCATTGCAATCTTAAACTCAAGTTCTGCGTTCAAATTCTTGGGGGTCAATGGGCAAGGCGTCACTCATGAGCCTAGAAAGCTTGATCTGCCTTGCATTGTGGTTGAGCTAGCTGTTCGTGCCCATGGGCCAGGCTAGGCTCTAAAATGATGGCCCATATAGTAATCTGGACCCAAGCTAATTACTTTGGCCTAAATTAAAATAAAATTATGGTTTCTGCAATTTTTTTTCAAAATGTTATTGTATATAGGTGCCTGAAGTTCTTTATTTTAAGTGTTTTGCTTGAAAATTATGAAAAATTTACTTTGTACGTTTGGCTCTGAAGCTGGCTGAGTTTATAACATCCAAATCAGTCAATCACGGTCTTGTGCTTGAACTAGCCAACCTCTAATGAGGAGAGACATACCCACCTAAATTCTGACTGAACCAACAGCCAAGCAGTTGCTAGCCCTAATGAATTTCCATTTGGGTATTCTTTTATTTTTTGAAATATAGACAATGTTGAAGCCTATTGTTCTTGCTGGGTCATTTCTTTTTTAATTTTGGCTCATTTTGACCATTAGAAGTAGGTAACCCAAATTCCGTCTATTTTCTTCATTTTATATGTTCATTCACAAGTTTCTGTTACATGTTCATGTGAACAGGAGTTCAAACTTCTCTTGTTTTTTGTGTAGTAATTTAATCTGGATGCAATCTTAATGTTTTTTAGGGTGACTCTGGCATGAAGGGCAGCTTTGCTACCCGTATATCTGGATCATCTGATTTATACCAGGTAAAAGAGGCATCTACTTACAGGATTGATTTCATTTCCACCTTGGTGATTATTGAAGCTAAAATTTTGCAATCAAATCTGATCATAATGTGATTGTTGCACTGAAGTTTCATTTTAAAGTTATTTGTTTACTTATTATTCTTGTTTTAGAATGCATCTCACCTTTCAGTGACTCAGAGAAATTGTGCTTTAGGTATAGTTGTACTAGTCTGTTTTAACTATGTCTAACCTTTCATAATCATTTTTGTTTTGAAATTTTTAGATATAACTTTCTATAATCTGTTATATTTAGGGATTAGCCCTCTTAATCCACAACTTAGAAGTATGTGGGATAGAGCAATGCTCTCCCTGAGAAGGAACTTGGGGGGAGAAATAAAATTCTGACTTACTAAAGGTGATATCCTTGATAACATACTTTTACCCAGTCTTGGGTTCAAAACATTTGTATTCCTTTTGCATTAGAGACTAGCCCAGAAGCACACCCTGTGTAGTACAAGGGTCAAGCATAGTAGATCCTGGTCAAAGACAATGAATGAAACATAAACAACCAATGATCTTCGGAGGTAGAGGGAACAAAGGATGACCGAGATATAGAAGGGAAATAGGAGTCCGGTATCCAATCACTCTAGATGGCATGAAATTGATTACGTAAGCTGTAGTAAGAACTGCCTCACCCTAAATTTTTTTGGGAAGGTTATGTTAGAAAAGAAGAGTCCTTACCATATCCAACAAATGTCTATTTTTCCTCTCAGTCACCCCATTTTGCTTAGGGATGTAGGCACATGAAGATTCATGGATAATTTCTTTCTACTCAAGAAAAAAAATTCTAGACTTTTTGTAAAGAACTCTTTTGTATTATCAAATTGGAAAACATCTATCTTTTTCTCAAACTGATTTTCATTCTTCTTTGTTTTACGCACGCGGAATTATTCAAAAGTATGAATGCACATCTGTAGCTATTTAAGTAGCGTGTGTATTAATAATTCTACGAATTTAGGTTTATCAGATGATTTAGGGTTCAGGTGCATGACATTTCCCCACCGACCGCAGTCGTTGTTTATTTATACCGGATGGAGTTCGAACACCCTTGATTAACTGCCGAAGAAGTCATCGATCTCTCATGCTGGTCGTGATGCTGAGAGTGTTTTTGCGAAGGGCTAGCAGACACACTTTAAAATGGACGGGGGTTCGTTTAATGCTTGATGTTGATATGGCGGGGGCCCCAATTTGGCAATGGGTAGGTTTTTGGTGCTGTTTAGCACTGGCTAAGGTTTGGGGCGCAGTTTGGTATTGGCTCGGGTTTGGGGAGCAATTTGGTATTGGCTCGGGTCCGCCGTGTTCAAGTCGGACAAAATAGAACCCGAACATAATCATGTTCCGCGGTTCCAAAGGCCGGTTGAACCCCGTCTTATAGCAGTAGAACAAGATTCTAAGGGTTTTCATGGTTTTTAGGGTACAATCTTCTCGGTGTCTATATCTGAATCTATGGCTCACGGAGTCTTACGGAGGTCTTAGTGAAGAAGTTCCAGTCCGACGGAAGGAATATCCTGCGGAGAGTTCTAACTTCACCAAAAAAAAGGACTATGCGAGAACCAGAAACCATAGTAAACGGTAGATCCATGCCACCGGAGTGACATGATCTTCAAGATAAAACAATAATCAAAACATGGTGTATCAAAATGCCAGTCTTAAAGCAATTAAAACCCTGAAAATCAAAGGCCATCATGGAATAATTTTTCATATGTCATGGGCGGAGCTTCTGTGTCATGTAAATTCTCTCAACTCCTCTTTTTGTTCTGTTGGTTAAGGAGGTCTGCACCGTCTTGGTGTATCCTCTTTGTATAGGGTTTTTTGGGTGCTGTTTGGGCTTACTTGTACATCTCTCTCTCCTTTCCTTTTAATATAATAGTGGTGCTACCCACTTTCAAAAAAACTTTATCATATGTCAATATCCAAGTATTTTAGACATGAAGGAAATCAAATTTCAGGAAAGGACAGATCATGAAGATGATAGATGACATGAAGGTCGAACTAATCATAAGAAGATTTCATAAGTACAAAAGAAAGAACTTTAAGGCCGTCTTTGACATCCGGGTAAGGGGGGCGGCTAACCGACCCCGAAGGGTCGATTGAGATAATCGACCCTCGGTTAGCCGATTGTGTGAGGGGGAGGGCGAGCGGAGGTGGGGCCCCTCGGTTAGCCGGTGTCGGCTAACCGAGGGACCAAGCCGTTGTCAAAGACGGCCTAAGGGATTTAATCATCTTCAATCTGATTTATCTAATCATTTAGTTATTTAGATGACATGCTTAAAGAAAAGCATGCTGGAAAAACTAGGGTTTCAGGCGAATCCGAGACAAAACGCGGTTTCCAGGTGCGCTGCGATCATGAGAACGCGGTGTATCGCGGGGACGCATTCAGAACACGCTCCTTGTGACGGACGCGGCCTCAAATAGGAAACCCGTTCTGGCCATGGATGGCAGTTTCGGCCGAAACCGAAACGTTTCGGTTGAAACGTATCGGTTTCGGACCGGAACGATCCGAAACTAACTGGCCAAAATCAGGCGAAACCGGACGCCCTGTAGTTGGCAAAAAAATAATATTTTATTTGATTTCGGACCGAAACCGAAATCAAAACGCTTTTAGTTTCGGACCCGATCGAAACCGACATCTAAACCGAAACTATCTTCTATGGTTCTGGCGAGAAAACACGAGAACGACGATACCTCATGCATAAATCTCAAAATACATGCATACTAGACGATAAAAATTAGGGAAACGTGCATAGAATCAAACTAGTCATGCAAGTAAACCTATTTGCTTGATCAATTAGAGTTTAGCCTGAGAGAATACCTACCTTAGAATCGGATTTGGGAAAAAGAGGGAAGAAGAACGCGAGACGCCTAAACCTCGATCCTCCTCCTCGATTCACGCCTTAGCACGACCCTAGCTTGACCTTCAGCCTCTGCCACGAACTATTAGGGATGGCTAGAAGGGTTTAGGGTTCTAGTTATAGATTTTAGGGACCCAAAGAGTCCTAATTTGACCTATTCCCAAAGGATAATTTCTACTCCGAAATTGTCGAGTTCTATCTAAATCTAGGGTCACCTAGCACGAGCTTAACCCTAATTAGGCTAGGTTTTCACTGGAGAACGACCCTTTCTAGGTGGATTAGAGTTTTATTATGATTTTAGGCCCATTTACTTGAGTTTTAGCCTATTTAACCCAATTAGAATTTAGGGATTTGAGGCATTACGAATTTTGGGGATTTATTCTAGCTTTTAAGCCCAATTAGGTCTTTAGCATTAGCCCATTTTACTATTTCAATTATTGCAAATTTTATTTAGCTCTTAATAATTATATTGAAATTATCCTTATTTTTTTTCAAAAAAAATTTATTTATTTATGTATTTCTTTTAATCCGGGTTAATCCCTCCTCCACTTAAAAAGAATTTGGTCATTCAAATTCACATGGGATTTTTTCCAAAACAGAAGTGGGGTACAAGAACTACCCTGAAATAACTCCTAATTTCCAAATAGCTTTCTCAAGATTCAAACCCTTAAAAGACAAGTCAATTCCAAAAAGCTCCAAAATCACACCATAACCTCCACGACCAAGCACACTAATCACCAAATACTTATATTCATGCTAGAAAGGTAACAAAGAAATTTAAGATCTAAAGGAATGGAATAGAACTATCTTAGGGTTAATGATAAGGGATACCTCCTATTATTCCATCCATAGCAGGCTCGGGCTCTTTCAAAGCTTGAAGTCTTCGTTGACGTCTCGATGCATTTCTAGCTTGCGGGGTTAAAGAGTGCAACTCGTTATCTTATGGTCCTTGCTCCCGCAACGAAGATATGCTACCATCTTCCACCGACACTCCTTAAATCGATGACCACCTTTATTACAATAATTACACTTTTCTCCCTCCTTAAATTTCTTTCCATTCTGAGATCCACTATCACTATTAGATCTTTTCTTTCCGACTGTTGGTTTGAAACTTCCAGAATCAGTGGCTTGTTCCTTCTCTTCAATTCCTACACCCGTCTCCAAGGCATCTTCTAGCAATTGAACTCTTCTAACCAGATCGGCATAAGTTTGAATATCTATTAATGTCATTTGTGGAATAAAGCCAGACCTTAAGTCATTTAGCCTCGCTTTGGTTTCAGATTATCCCCAGGTTAGTCCATAGTTAATCTAAGATTAATTCATTTTATGCTTTGTTTGAGGAACAAGCATATTCCGATTTAGAAGTGGGCTAACCATGGGTTTGCCTTGGAATTTGAAACCCACCTCCGCAGGTGGGTTTCGAACTTATCCCATCATTAACGAAGTGCTCTCTCTCTCTCTCCCGCACTCTCTCTCTCTCTCTCCTCTCATTAAATGGCGCACTCCCTCTCTCTCTCTCTCTCTCTCTCTCTCTCTCTCTCTCGATCTCGCACTCTCTCTCGAATTCTCTCTCTCTATCTCTCTCGCGCTCTCTCTCTCTCTCTCTCTCTCTCTCTCCTATTTCTCAGTTAAAATATATTTAACAATTAATTATTATCACTTTTATCTTCTTTAAAATTTTAGTTAATAATATTAATGATAGTTTTTATCAAAGATTTTATTATTATAACAGTATATTTATGATATAGAATCTATTAAAAATATTTATAAAAGCTATCAAATAAAGATATTAAGATAAATAGTACTTTTTAAAAATATTTGTGACCTTTTAACTTTTAATTAGTGACATTAATGATATTATTTGGGAATAAATATTTTTTATGATATGTTCAATTTGTAGCATATATTAAAAATAATTTAAAATTAGAATAAAATAAAAATTGAAGATGAATAGTAACTTAAGTCATAATTAATGATGTTTCTGTGTTTTGAATTTTAATTAGTGAGATTAAGTATGTTTTATATCAAAAATATTTTTATGATATATTTAATTTGTAGCTTATATTAAAAATAATTTAAAATTAAATTTTAAATTAGGTTAACCTACTAATTATCAAATCACACTGGAGAGATCGTGGGATGATTTTTTCAATTTTTGTAATTTTTAAGATTTTTATAACCTCAAACTATTGTTATATATCCTTTTATTAAAAATTTTATAATTATAAAAATATATTTATCATATAGAATGTGACGTCTCGGATTTTTTGGATATTTTTTAGATTAGGATTCGTGAGTTTCGGATCGCTTTCGTGGGTTCTGGAGTGCGTTTTACGATTTACTCTAGTTTTTGGCTGATTAGCCTGCGGAACCCTGTGTAGGACGAACCACTACATTTTTCAGCTCCGAAATGTTATAGACGCGTTGTGTATTTTCCGAGGATCGTGGGGATGTTTTTTTTTCATTTTTATATTTTTTAGACTTTTTCAAATCCGTAATTAATGTTGTTTTTGACTTTTAAAATTTCATTAGTTATATAATTGATATTAATGATCAAAATAAAAATTATTTTTATGATATATTTAATTTATATTATATATTAAAATAATTTAAATTATAATAAAATAAAAATTTTCAATTAAAATATATACTTAAACTCGTAATTAATGTATGTTTGTGACACAGAGAGAGAGTGACGTGAGAGAGAGAGAGTACAGAGAGAGTGAGAGAAGAATAGAGATATATTAAAAAAATCATAAATAAGGGGTAATTATGGTATTTTAGTTGTCATGATTAAAGAGTTAATCCAATTGTTACCAAATCACACCGGAATACAAGTAGGTTAACACATTACTTTATTTTCAGGTTAATACCCCTTCTACCAAATCAAAATCGGGTTAATCCAGGATTAAGTTAAGTTTACTTAACCCACAAAATGCATAACCCCATACCAAAGCGAACCTTATAGATCTCTTCGCCTCCATCTCGGCCAAATTCTAGATTCCTGCAAAATAACTACGCAAGTTAATTATCTTATTTTTTTTAGAATTAAACATTTTTATCACTTAACCTAAGACTTTACCCAATCTCGCCGGGTAACAATAAGGAACAACGTAGGTTATAGAACTTAACACTCACGACAACCTATACCTATGGTCAAAATCCTAGGGTTTTAACAACCTAGGCTCTGATACTACTTCTGTCACGTCTCGAGCGCAACAACGGAAGGAATTCGGAATGTGGCAGCGAACAATCATGTCAGTTAGAGCACCAGGAGACAACAACTACAAAAGACAAACAAGACCAATTTTGGACAAAAATATAATTTTATTAATAATAAAATTCACTCATTACAATGTCTGATGACTCAATTTACAACTCCAAATTCAAAAGAGAAATGACACAAATTACAAGACTCTAAATTTCTAATTTAGACTCAAGAAAATAGAAAAGACACGAGTCTTCTAAACTACAAGAGCACTCATTCATACCTCGCCCTTCCCATTTGAGTGGATAACATCATCTTCTTTATTACTTGAAAAAAACATTAAAATAGCATTGGGTGAGCGAGAAGCTCAGTAGAAATACATATCTGAATCATGTATTCTTTAAGTAATTAATATCTTGACAAGATAAATGCACTAATGTCGAGAAATAGAGACAAACCATGAGATAAGCGAAATATGAACAAAAAGATGAATGGATGTAACCCTTGAATCACAAGTAAGGTAAGGAGTAGACAAGAATGAGATTCCAAGTATAACGTACTAGAGATAACCTTTCTATAATCAAGAGCATGTAACAAGCACATTAATATTGGATTGGCCATATCATGCAAGAGTTCCACAAGGGATAACAAGTACTAGTCAAGCAAGTTCAAGTTTTCATGTATGAGTGGAATGCCATAGATTAATGTAGCACGCATGTACTTTAGTGCAATATCACACCATGTCATTATAACTCCCATGAGCACAACTACTTTCGGGTGCTCCTTCCACGACCAGACCGGACCCTATTAATGCCAGGTATTGAAGTTATGGATCATCGATCCCATGTAAATATCTAGACATCTACATTCTATAAAAATGGCCAAATGAATTTCAAGGTAAAACTCATGTAATCGAGGCATAGATTTACGTGAGAGATTTCATAAATTTCAAGGAAATTCAAGGAATATTCAAGTATGCTAGGAATTAATCAAGGAACATGAGATAGAGATGATACTAACGACATTTCGACAATAATCACGCTAAGACATGGACAGAAAACTTGTCTAAATAATCAAAGCCAGACTAATAAGACTGTGATAGAACGTGGTCATGAACATAGGTGCGTACTATCAAAAATCTGGGTAGAACGTGGTCTGGCGACTGGTCTTGATCTCAAGAACGCGGTGGGGGTCATCGTCGCGTTCAGGAAGGGGTCCATCAGGATGCGATCTCTGGGCCGGACGCGTTCCTGAACAGAGGGATGAATGTGGTCTCTGGGTCCGTCGCGTTCAAGTCAGACAGAATAGAACCAGAACAGAGCCATGTTCCGTAGTTCCAAAGGCCGATTGAATCCCGTCTTACAGTAGTAGAACGAGATTCTAAGAGTTTTTAGGGTACAACCTGCTCGGCGTCTATGCAAGGATGGCAGTACCGGTTTCGGTATCGATTTCGGCCGGGACCGAAATCGAAACGTACCGGTTTCGGGTTTGGTTTCGGCCGAAATCGGTTCAAAACATTCAAAAAAAGCAAAAAAAATATAGAAAAATTTGAAAAAAATCAGAAAAATATAAATAATTAGATAAAAATCAGAAAACATCATTAGATATGTATTTGACTGTAAAGAAATAAGATTAAGTGTAATAAACATGAAATAGGCATTGGACATATTAAAGTAATATTCTTGAGTACATATTAAGCATGAGTAGGTTCAAGCAGTACAATAAACCTAATTAGACACAGTAAATGTTACATAAATTAAATGATCCTTACCCAAATGATGATGCACTAATATGGATAATAGCTAGAATAACCTTCTCCGTCATTGTCTGGCTTCTGATGTTGATACCCATAACAAGGTTGCATGTATTCTGTATATTCATATTCACTGTAACCAAATAATGATGTAGCCAAGTTCTGCATCTCTCTTTGTTTCCTTCTTGGAGTGTAAGGTTGTTGGCTTGATTGGAATCCAGAATCAGCATAAGAAGCAAAACCTTGAGGATGAGAAGAGGATGCTGACCCATAATTGCTACTGGGTGGAACTGGATGAAATTGAAATTTTGGTTGATGACTCCACCAATACATGCCTGCTTCCTGTTGGCCACCTCCATAACTTGATGGATGTCCATAGTGGCTCTGTGAATCATATCATCTTTCACTATGACTGTATCCTTTGTCCGTGCCAACGTGGAAGGAGGAAGTAGGTGCATATGTGCCACCGCCAGTAGTAGCACCTGCAGCTACACTGGGATCATCATCATCATTAGAATCATAAGAAACCAATCGCCTTTTAGCCTTTAGGGATGTTTTTTATTCTTTTGATGTGATCATTTCATTCATCTTTGAGAGGAGTCCTTTTCCCCTTGGCGTGTGCCTCACATAAATTTACTTGAACTGCTCAATTGTCGGGTCCTCTCGAGAAGCAACACTAGTCTTCTCAGTTAGCTCATCCACTGATGTACTTCTTTTTAAGGATGCAGGTGGCATGACCATTCTAGGAGTGATTGACCTGCTATCTGATTCTGAGTGTCTAGCTGACTTAAACTCAGGCTGCTGCTCAGTGTCATGAACAAACAAAGCTGGGTCCTCTCTCTGGTGCGCATGAGTCTCTCTGGCCCTCTTTGTTGGTCTTCTGAATTTTGGATCTCTTGGCTCATCTTCATCTAATATGCCCTCTGCCCATGTTCTATCATCAACATAAAAAATGGGCTTATCAACTTGCTCTCGTATCTCAACCCAAGACTGCAAGGGATTGTCATCATCAAATAATGCGTCTACATCAATTTCCGGAGTTGTATCATCTGCGACGCGTTTGTCTCGCAGCTGTTATCTTAACTTCATGTTTTTTATTCTCAGTCTCATCATAGTTGTCAAGGCGCCAAGGCGGGGCCAACCTTGACCTGTTCGAACCGGATCCGACCTTGTTATGTACATGTAACTCTTTCTTTTTTATAATTTTTTTGATGTTATTATATTCTTTTGTAATTTTTCTGAACTTTTTACATTTACTTTTGAATCTTTTGCATTTACTTCTAATTTTTTTGTAATTTGTTGATACAACTTAGTTTTCTATAATTGTCAATTTAATTACAATAGTTTCTTCATGTAATTTATTTTTTTATATTTTTCACATTTTTTATTCTTGATTTATATATTGGAGGATATATATTTTTGATTTTTTAATTAGTGGCCGAAGTGTCGCCTAGGCGACGCCTAAGCGAACGCCTTGTCGCCTAAGCGCTTAGGGACCCCGTGAACGCCTTGGGTCGCCTTGTCGCCTTGACAACTATGAGTCTCATATTGTAGTGGCAGTAAACCAATTTTTCTAACCCTTCAGCCTTTAGCCAATTGCGAACCTTTCAGTATATAAGGCTGAACGTGCTTCAGTTTCTTTCACATTGGATTGCTGATGTTGTTTGACTGAACACCCTAATTGCAATGAAAGCCAATGCACTACTGCCCACATCTCGGTTGTTCACCATTATCCACCAGTCAACTGTTCCACTAACCATAAATAAATGTAAGATGTAAATAAAGATCAATTCTCTATGATGTACTAATACATATTGACTCAATTTAAGCAGAAAGTTTTAGTATACCTGGGCTCACTCTTCATACAACGTATTGCAATTGGGAGTCTGAATATGTCCCGGTCCTCATTCTATAATTGTTCATCTATAAAAATAAAATAATAGATTAACATAACTACTAAAGTAAATTCTATACGTCTTATTGATAAAATCAATAAAGGTCAACCTCTATTTCGGCCTGAAGTCTCGTTTCTGGTGTCCTCAATAAATGACCAATGCATTTTAAAGTGCCTTGAAGCATCTCGCTATCAACATTTGTATTGGCATTGTACATAAATCGAGAGTTGAGGAAATAACTTGCATTTGTGTATAGTTAACTAAATGTTCGATTTAATCTAACGTAAATAACAATGAACTTTGTATCAATATAATTAATCACTCACCAGCTGCAAGCAAGTATGGTGTAATGTGTTATCCCATCTGTGGTCAATAATTTTTCACCACTTTGCATATTCTCTGGGAAGGGATTTCTGCAACTCTAATTTGGCACGGTCCATGGCCTCGTACAGATATCCCATATCATTCTTCTCATTGGCATCGTCCATTCTTAGGACCTTCACGAGGGGTGTGACTACTTTTATGTACCGTGAGACCCTGGCCCAGAATTTGTTGTCTTCCACGATGTGACAGACATCCAAATAATCCATCTGAGCATCAACGTTAGATTTGTCTATGTATTCCCCCAGGGCATTGTAGTACATGAAAGATTTCAGCTCATTCTTATACCTGTGCAAAGACTCCAAAGAAATGAAATTTGAATCAAATACGGATAATATTTATAATGATAAAGTAGAAATAATTGGGCTCATTCTTATACCTGTGCAAAGGCTCCAAAGAAATGAAATTCGAAGCAAATCTGGTTGGCCCTACACGGATGATATCTCGCCCCCCACTTGCATCCTCCTTGAAAATGTTCAATATCTTAGGATGGCCATAAATATACCAGGTGATTTTTTGTGCCCTCTCAATTGTCTTCTTCACATTATTTTCCTTCCCAATGTCTTCAAGTATCAGATTCAGACAATGTGCTACACTTGGGAGTCAATATAAATGCTTGTGCTTCTGCATCAATTTCTTCCCTGCAGCCTTATAACTGGCTTCATTACCAGTGACTACTTGCACAACATTGCCCTCTCCAATTTGGTCTACCATCTTATCCATCAATGATACAAATAATTTGCATTCTTATGATAATTTGATGCATCTATAGATTTAACAAATACTGTACCTTCGATGCAATAAATTAAAAAGTTAATCATGGACTTCTTCGTAGTACTAGTCCAGCCATCACACATGATGGTGCATCATCTCTCCATCCAGATATGCTTGAAGCTTTCAACCCACTGATGGAGCTCCTCAACCTCCCCCTCAAGGTGACGGGGCCTTTAAGTTAAGGCCAGCATTTGCTATGGCATCTAGCATAGGTTGGAAATATTTTGATTCAGCTGTATGTGCAGGGACACCTGAATAGACAAATCATTTGCAAATACTTTTAAATACATCCCCTGCAACTTCTGCTGATTTTTTTACCCCTCTCAATGCTTGCTTGATTTTTGGTTCTGTAGCACTTTGCCTTCTGTGTAGATAGCTGTCCATTGGGCCTCCTCTCGGTAGGGCTGCACCAGTGTCAGGACATCGTGTAGCTCGTGCTATACGAGCTGTACTAGAGCATGTCCCTGAACCTATCGGTGCTTTTCCTTTCCTTCGAGTGGCTTGTTCACGCTCTATTGCTTCAGTCAGCTCTAGATCAGAATCCTCAGTGTCTTCCTCATCATCATCATCCCTCCTTCCTCTTCTGCCCGAAATCTCCTTAGCAGTTTCAGCCTGATCTTCAGCCCTTTGTTGCATCCTCTCTTTTTTGCCCAGAAGGCACTGGCGCATTTTTTCTCGGACCTCTCAGGGACATATGCCGCATTGCTTGACCTCTCCTCTTATCCATATCGAATGTTTCTTTCCTCTAGTAATTCTACCGTGTATCTTCTTACCACAATAATTACATTTCGTTTTTCTTCTCCCAACATCAACTAAGGAGAGGTGCACCTCCAATCTTCCTGCCCTTGCTGCTCCTGACCTTGTTCACATCTAGGCATGATGTTGTATTAAGACAGTCAAAAACAAATGGTTGTAAGTACAATGAAAAAAATGCAATGAAGCATAATTGAGCTTCAAATTATGCTGAATTGAGATAATTAGACAAAAGTTTCAAATTTAAACCGCTAATTAGGTCTTAATTTGGAGTTTTACCCTAGTCACTTTCATTAAATGTAATTAGCAGCACGCTCTCGCCCTAAATTATTCAATGAAGCTTAATTGAACTTCAATTGACCCTAATTAAATCTAATTAGACAAAGTCCCAAATTTAAATAGCTAATTAGGGCTTAATTTGGAGTTTTAACATATTTAACATATGAAAATTAATATATTGAAGAGAATCTTACCTACAAAAAAAAATCAAACCAACAAAAAAAAAACAAAAACTTTCAAGATCTATTAAGAATCTACAGTAGGAAACGGTGACGGCTGCGGCTACACGCTGTAAACAGCAAGAAAAGACGACGGCAGTGGTGGCGGCAGCAAATCCCTCCACCTGGAGGAGGCTCCACCTGCAAGGTTGTTGCAGCAACACACTTCTCCCTCAGATCTGAGAATCTGAGAAAAACAGATCACGTCCGGTTTCAGCCGAAACCGGGCGGCTTCGGGCCGAAACGGGTAAGTTTCGGCCGAAACCATTATTATTTTTTTAAGTTTCACACCTGCTACAGTGAGCAGGTCTGAAATGTTTCGGTATGGACCCAAATCGATACGTTTCGGCCGAAACGTATTAGTTTCAGCCGATACTGCCGTCCTTGCATCCATGTGGGAACCCATGACTCACGGAGTCTTACAGAGGCCTTAGTGAAGTAGTTCTAATCCGATGGAAGGAATATCCGGCGGAGGATTCTAACTTCACCGAGAAAAGGGGCTATGCGAGAACCAGAAACCATAGTAAACGGTAGATCCATGCCACCGGAGTGACATGATCTTCAAGATAAAACAATAATCAAAACATGGTATATCAAAACACCGGTCTTAAAGCAATTAAAACCCTAAAAATCAAAGGCTCTCATGGAATAACTTTATCAAATGTCAATGTCTAAGTATTTTAGACATGAAGGAAATCAAGTTTCAGGAAAGGACAGATCATGAAGATTATAAATGACATGAAGGTAGAACTAATCATTAGAAGAATTCATAAGATCAAAAGAAAGAACTTTAAGATATTTAATCATCAATATGATTTGCCTAATCATTTAGTTGTTTAGATGACATGCTTAAAGAAAACATTGGTTTTTGGACTCAAAATTTATAGATTTAACATGCTGGAAAAACTAGGGTTTCAGGTGAACCCGAGACAAAATGTTGTTGCTCCAGGCGTCACGTTTCTAACAGAGTGCGGTTTCCAGGTGCGTCGCGATCATGAGAACGCGGTTGTTTTCGACGAAACGTCGTCGGTAACTGCGGCGAGAAGGGGGAATAAAACAACAAAGGAAAATGGAGGAGTTTATGTTATATTGGAGGTATTTTCCTTTGCAGCCATATATTTCTCGCGACAGTACTGTACACTCGCCTTTTACGGAAAGTCGAGAGGGGTTGACTTGGCACGAGAGTTTTTCGGGGGTGATTGAAGAACAGTAGGGGCATGTGAGAACAGAGTGGTTGCACATTCTGGGTGAATGGAACCAAGGTAACTGGGTGACTGGGTAACTGGGCAGGATGCGGGTGTGCCAGTCGATCTCTCGACAATTACCTATGGAACCGATGTTTGACCGGGGAAGCGTCGCCGGGACGCGGCACGTGGGCACGAGGGGATTGGGCGGCACGTAGAGAGAAGGAAGGTTCCACAGGTACGAGTGTGCAGGCGATTGTTGGGGTTTGTGTATAGGACGTCTTTCCCCACCGACCGCAAGCAGCCGGTGTTTATTTTACATCGGATTGAATCCGAACACCTTTGTTCCGTTCTGAAGGAGAGCCTGGATATTCCTGAAGCCATAGGTAGAGGACCGAGTATACCCTGCAACCATAGGGTGACCGTCGCACTCGACTGGAAGGGTTAGTTGACTGGAGTCTGGGGGACTGGTCACACACTGGCTGTGGTGGAGGTGAGATTGAGACCCGGGTATGGGTATGCATAGACGACTGTTTTCTTTCTTTATAGATGCCATGCAGACTTTACAGGTGGACGTAAAAGGCCAAAATACATATGGTGCAAACCACGGGACAATTCCGACACGTGGGTCAGTCCTCGGGTCAGTGCAGGATGAAGCGGATATCCGCGTATTTTTACAGAGGCTCTCTACAAGGAGCTAAGGGCATGCCCGAGTTGCCGAGGGAGGGCTAGACTGGATGGTAGGGGTGGACACTGGCTGGCGCCTGAGGGAGGCCGGACCCGGCTCGAGGTGAGCAGTCGGGTACGGGTCCCGGAAGGCGAGTGTCTTCATACCGGGGAGTTAGAGCCGGTCCCGGGAATATTACTTCCGGGCCAGGGTCCGGCTAACTCGAGTCAACGGTCGGGACCGTCGGTGGCCGGCTCGGGCGAGCGGCGAGCACACGGTCCCATGGCAGGAGCAATTCCGACAGTATGGCGTGCGCGTTGTTATCATAATGTGCCATACGCGGGCGGACCCGATGTGCGGGTGTGATCGCCGTTATCATAACGCCTCATACATGAGGGAATGGACTTGAGTGAAACGGCTGGACGCCATGTGAGGGAAGTATAACGTTCGACATACCCTCGGCGTATACGAGCATCAACAAGTCACCCAACACGCTTTGCTCCTCGCGTCTTTGTCGGAAGCCTTGGGGCTTGAGTCCTTGAGCGCCTGTAGGTGAGTGTCCTTTGCATGCATCTGCCCCTTGAGCTTCTAAGGGGATTTTATAGGGGAAGTTGAAGGGTTGAGGGGGGGGGGGTTTACGCGGACTTGAATGGAGGGGGTGAGATGGTCCGCGTAAACCCCCTTCAGTAATAAAAAATATTTTTTTTTGTTTTGTGATAGTGGGAGGGGGTTTATGCGGATCAGAAAGCCCCTTTTTTTGTTAAAATATATTTTTTTATTGGCAGGGGGTTTACGCAGACCTGTTGGGGGGGGGGGGGGTTAACGCAGAGCTTGCTGCGGTTTTTTGCACAAGTCTATAAATTCCCAATTTCTTATCTCTTGGGCCCACTTTTGACCCAGTGTGACCGCAAGAGGACAAGGATACCGGATACGGACTGGTTGGCTGCATGGCTTGTGCTGCGAGCGTGGTACGAGGAGGTTGACCCACTCCTTGCGGAACTTGAGACTCCGTCTTCATGAGCACCCCCAAGTTGGTGCATGGATTGATCCCACGCATGACTGGGACCGGGACGTGCATACACTGAGATTAGCCTGGCTGGGTGGAGAGGCCCCCCCAGGGGGGGAGTTCGCCCCCACCTGGGCGTGGCCGTGCCTGGGGTGAACTTCGCGCCCAGGTGGGGGCGAACTGCCCCCCAGGGGCCTTCCGCCGTCCTTTGGTGTTGTCCTTTGAAGGACTCGAGCCTCCGGGGTGCTGGGATTGGCCCGTGGGGGTCAATCATTTGGTGTTGTCGCTGCCGCTCGCAAAGTGTTCGGGGAAATTCCCGATACACTTCGGGTTGTCGAACGGTGGGCCCATGGTTGGCAGTATCGGCCGAAATCGATACGTTTCGGCCTTAACCGACATGAAACCGGACCTGCTCACTGTAGCATGTCCGAAACTAAAAAAAAAATGGTTTCGGGCGAAACCGATATCGGTTTCGCCCAAAACTTACATGTTGCGGTCCGAAACAGTCCGGTTTCGGCCGAAACCCATGTGAGGGGAGTTCACTTCGTTTCTCTCTCAGATTTTAGGGAGAAGGGTCTGCTGATGCTGCTTTGGCCCCTGCTGCTGCGTGCTGCTGCTGCCCTGCTGCTGGTGCCTTGCTACTGCTGCTGTGCTGCAGGGGCGGCTGCTGCTGCTGTGCTGTGCTCCTATTGGCTGTGCTGCTGGCCTGCTGCTGTGCTGTTGCTGCTATGTAGCTGTGCTGCAGCTGCTGCTGTGTTGTTGCTGCTGTGCTGGGTGAGCAACAACAACAGGTGTAGAGGTTATTTTCTTGAGGTAAATTTAGGGTTTGTTTGTTTTGTTTTGTGCTTTTTTTGGTTGGGTTGAAAGTTTTTTTTGTTGTAAGTTAATTTTTCAGTTCTGGGTTAATTTTAATCTCTGATGTATGTTAAGACTTCAAATTAAACTCTAATTAGTTTTTTAAAATTAGGTTAATTGATAATTAAGCCCTAATTAGTTCATAAGAATTGGGGCTTTTGTCTAATTCGCTTTTCTTAGGCTCAATTGAAGCTCAATTAAGCTTCATTGAATAATTTGGGGTGGGAGCATGCTGGTAATTAATTTTTATGAAGGGTGATTACGGGTTAATTGATAATTATGCCCTAACTAGTTCATAAAAATTGGGGCTTTTGTCTAATTTGATTTACTTAGGCTCAATTGAAGCTCAATTAAGCTTCATTGAAGAATTTGGGGTAAGAGCATGTTGGTAATTAAATTTTATGAAGGGTGATTAAGGGTTAATTAATAATTAAGCTTTAATTAGTTATTTAAAATTGTGACTTTTGTCTAATTCGGTTTACTTAGTCTCAATTGAAGCTCAATTAAACTTCATTGAATAATTTGGGATGGGAGCATGTTGGTAATTAAATTTTATGAAGGGTGATTAAGGGTTAATTAATAATTAGGCTCTAATTTTTCCATTGTACTTACAACTATTTGTCTTTGACTGTCTTAATGCAGCATCATGCCTAGACGTGAACAAAGTCAGGAGCAACATGGGCAGGAGGATCCTGGGTGGGCCCACCTCTCCTTAGTTGATGCTAAGAGAAGAAAAGTGAAATACAATTATTGTGGTAATGAGTTACATGGTAGAATTACTAGAGGAAAGCAACATTTGGTAGGGATAAGAGGAGAGGTGAAACAATGTGACAGTCTGACAGATGTCCCCGAGAGGTCCGAGAAGAAAAGCGGCAGTGCCTTCTGGGCAAAAAGGAGAGGATGCAACAAAGGGCTGAAGATGAGGCTGAAATTGCTGAGGAGATTTCAGGCAGAAGGGGAAGGAGGGATGATGGTGAGGAAGGCACTGAGGATTCAGATCCAGAGTTGACTGAAGCAATGGAGCGTGAACAAGCCGCTCGAAGGAAAGGAAAGGCACCCTAGGTTCAGGGACCTATTCCAGTACAGCTGCACGACGTCCTGACACTGGTGTTGTCCCACAGAGAGCAGGCCCCATGGACAGCTATCTACACAACCTAAAATCAAGCAAGTATTGAGAGGGGTAAAAAAATCTGCAGAAGTTGCAGAGCATACATTTAAAAGTATCTGCAAATGATTTTTTCATACTGGTGTCCCTGCACATGCAGCTGAAAGCGAATATTTCCAACCTATGCTAGATGCCATAGCAGATGCTGGACCTAGCTTGAAGGCTCCGTCACGTCGAGACATATACGGGCATGGCCTTGAGGGAGAGGTTGAGGAGCTCCATGATTATGTTGAAAGCTTCAAGCATATATGGATGGAGAGAGGATGCACCATCATGTGTGATGGCTGGACTGGTACTACGAAGAAGTCCATGATTAATTTTTTGGTCTATTGCATCGAAGGTACAATATTTGTTAAATCTGTAGATGCATCAAATTATGAAAAAATGTCAATTGTTTGTTTAGTTTGATGGATAAGATGGTAGACCAAATTAGAGAGGAGAATGTTGTACAAGTAGTGACTGATAATGAAGCCAGTTATAACGCTGCTGGGAACAAATTGATGCAGAAGCGCAGGCATTTATATTGGCTCCCATGTGTAACATATTGTCTGGATCTGATGCTTGAAGACATGGGGAAGGAAAATCATGTGAAGAAGACGATTGACAAGGCACAAAAAAACACACAGTATATTTATGGCCATCCTAGGATATTGAATATGTTCAGGGAGCATACGAGTGGGGGGCGAGATATCATTCGTGCAGGCCCAACCAGATTTGCTTCGAATTTTATTTCTTTGGAGTCTTTGCACAGGTATAAGATTGATCTCAATTCTTGATACTTGATCCTTATAGATATCAAACAGTATTTGATTCAAATTTCATTTATTTGCACAGGTATAAGAATGAGCTGAAAACTTTCATGTACCATAATGCCCAGCGGGAATACATCGACAAGGCCAATGTTGATGCTTAGATGGAATATTTGGATGACTGCCACATCATGGAAGACAACAAATTCTGAGGCAGGGTCTCACGGTACATGAAAGTAGTCACACCCCTCGTGAAGGTCCTAAGAATGGTGGATGGCGATGAGAAGAATGATATGAGATATCTGTATGAGGCCATGGACCGTGCCAAATTAGAATTGCAGGATTCCCTTCCTAGAGATTATGCAAAATGGTGGAAAATGATTGACCAGAGATGGGACAACACATTACACCACGACTTGTATGCAGCTGGTGAGTGATTAATTGTACTGAAATGGGGATAATGCCTATATGTTATTTAATATCTAATATTTAGTTAATTGTACACAAATGCAGGTTATTTCTTCAACCCTCGATTTATATACGATACTAATGCACATGTTGATGGTGAGGTGTTCCAAGGCACTTTAAAAGTCATTGGTCGTTTATCGAGGACACCATAAAAGAGACTTCAGGTCGAAGTAGAGGTTGACCTTTATTGATTTTATCAATAAGAGGTATAGAATTTACTTAAGTCATTATGTTAATCTATTGTTTTATCTTTGTAGATGAACTATTATAGAATGAGGACTGGGACATATTCTGACTCCCAATTGCAATACGCTGTGGGAAGAGTGAGCCCATGTATATTTTATTTTTGTGATTTCTTAACCTTAATATGTATTTCTGCACCTTACATTTATTTATTTATAGTTGGTGGAACAGCTGACTGGTGGATAATAGTGAACAACCGAGATGTGGGCAATAATGCATTGACTTTCATTGCAATTAGGGTGCTCAGTCAAACAACATCGGCAAGCCATTGTGAAAGAAATTGGAGCACGTTCAGCCTTATACACTCAAAGGTTCGCAATTGGCTAAAGGCTGAATGGTTAGAAAAATTGGTTTACTGTTACTATAATATGAGACTGAGAATAAAAAACATGAAGTTAAGACAACAACTGAGGGACAAACGCGTCGCAGAGGATGCAATTCCAGAAATTGATGTGGACGCTTTATTTGATGATGAGAATCCCTTGCAGTCTTGGGTGGAGACACGAGAGCAGGTTGATGAGCCCGTTTTTGATGATGATGATAGAAGATGGGCAGAGGACATACTAGATAAAGATGAGCCAAGAGATCCAGAATTCAAAAGAGCAACAAAGAGGGCCACAGAGACTCAAGCGCACCAGAGAAGGGACCCAGCTTTGTTTGTTGATGACACTGAGCAACAGCCTGAGTTTGAGCCAGTTAGACACTCAGAATCAGATAGCAGGCCAGTCACTCCTAGAATGGTCAAGCCACCTGCATCCTTAAGAAGAAGTACATCAATGCATGGGCTAATTGAGAGGACTAGTGTTGCTGCTCGAGAGGACCCGACAATTGAGTAGTTGAAGCAGATTTATGTGTGGCACACGCCAAGGAGAAAATGACTCATGTCAAAGATGACTGAAAAATTGGCACCAAAAGAGAAAAAAGCATCCCCAAAGACTAAAAGGCAACTGGTTTCTTATGGTTCTGATGATGCTGGTGATGATGATGATGCATCATCATCATCCCGGTGCAGCTGCGGTGCTACAGGTGCTGCAGGTGCTACTACTGGCGGTGGCACTGCTGGTGGTACTTCCTCCTTCCACGTAGACACAGGCCGAGGATACAGTCATAGTGAGCGAGGATATGATTCACAGAGCCAATATGGGCATCCATCAGGTTATGGAGGTGGCCAACAGGAAGCAGCCATTTATGGGTGGGGTCATGAACCAGATTTCCAGTTCCATCAAGTTCCATCCAGTTCCTCTTCTCATCCTCAAGATTCTTACGTTGATTCTGGATTCGAGTCAAGCCGACAACCTTACACTCCAAGAGGGATCCAAAGAGGGATGCAAGACTTGGCTACCTCATTGTTTGGTTATAGTGAATATACACAATACATGCAACCTTCTTATGGGTATCAACATGAAAAGCCAGACGATGAGGGAGAAGCTTCTAGTTATTACCCATATTAGTGTCTCTCCATTTAGGTAAAGATCATTTAATTTATGTAACATTTACGGTGTCTAATTAGGTTTATTCCCCTGTGCTTGAACCTACTTCATGTTTAGTATGTACTCAAGAATATTAGTTTAATATGTTTAATGTTTGAACTTCAATGCCTACTTCATGTTTATTGTACTTAATCTAATTTCTTTATAGTCAAATGCATTTCTAATGAATTTTCTGATTTTTATGTGATTATTTATATATTTTCTGATTTATTTCCAAAATTTTAGACTTATTTTGATGTTTTTTTTACTTTTTGACTGGGTTTCGGCCGAAACCGAAACTGAGTCGTTTCGGTTTCGGACTTGGCCAAAATTGAGTCCGAAACCGACACTGCCAACCTTGGGTGGGCCCTAGATTTGGCCCTGGGACGCGGATGACGGCCTGTAGGAACTGAGGGAAGGCATCTCGAGCGTATAGGCCCGGCCTTGGTGAGACATGCCGCGTTGCGTGGTGGGTTGACGGGGCAGCCCCGGGTGCTGAAAGTAAACCGCTCATCTCCGCGTGTCTGAGGGTCGGGGATGGCCCCAACTTGCTGGAGGCATGGATGGCAGTTTCGGCCGAAACCGATACGTTTCGGCCGAAACGTATCGGTTTCGGCCATAACCGATCCGAAACACACATTAAACACTGTAGCAATCCGAAACTAAAGGGGGGTATCGGTTTCGGGCGAAACCGATACGAGTTTCGCCCGAAACCAAACGGTTTCGGCCCGAAACCGTTTGGTTTCGGCCGAAACTAGTGATTTTATGGCAAGTGTTGGCCCCCGAAACCCCATAACCCACAGGTTTCGGCCGAAACCTTCCCCCCCTGCTGTCTAGCCTGTCTGCGTCGCGGGTGGTGTCTGTTGCTGCCGCTGCCGCTGCTGCTGTGCCTGCCGCTGCTGTGCGCCTGTGCTGCTGCCGCTGCTGTGCTGCAGGCTGCAGCTGCTGCTGGCGGCCTGCTGCTGCTGTGCTGCGGCTGCTCCTGCTGGCTGCTGCGGCTGCTCCTGCCGGCAGCTGTCCGACCAAGGGTGAAAGGCCGTCCGACAGGGAGAGGCCGAGAGGGACTGAGGTCTGAGGGAGCCTTCTTGCGCCGCACACCGAGGCCAACACAACTTCAACTTCAAGGGTTTGATTATTTTGTTTGAGGTTAATTTCATTGGGTTTTGTTTGATTATTTTGTTGTGTTCTTTTGGTTGGGTTAAAAATTTGGGGTAAGCAAGTCTTGCTTATTAAGTTTATTCCAAGGGTGATTAAGGGCTTAAGGGTTATTTGCTAATTAAACCCTAATCAGATTTTAAAAATTGGGGCTTTTGTCTAAATTGGTTTGCTTAGGCTCAATTGAAGTTAAATTAAGGTTCATTGAGGATTTTGGTGTTGGATCATGCGGGTAATTAGTTTTTCCCAAGGGTGATTAAGAGTTAATTGCTAATTAAGCCCTAATTAGGTCATAGAAATTGGGGCTTTTGTCTAATTCGAGTTTTTTAGCCACAATTGAAGGTTAATTAAGCTTCATTGATGAATGTGGGGTGGGATCATGCTGGGATTGTATTTTTATGAAGGGTAATTAGGGCTTAATTAGTAATTAAGACTTAATTAGTTCATAAAAATTGGGCCTTTTGTCTAATTCGAGTTTCTTAGCCACAATTGAAGGTTAATTAAGCTTCATTGATGAATGTGGGGTGGGATCATGCTGGGATTGTATTTTTATGATGGGTAATTAGGGCTTAATTAGTAATTAAGACTTAATTAGTTCATAAAAATTGGGCCTTTTGTCTAATTCGAGTTTCTTAGCCACAATTGAAGGTTAATTAAGCTTCATTGATGAATGTGGGGTGGGATCATGCTGGGATTGTATTTTTATGAAGGGTAATTAGGGCTTAATTAGTAATTAAGACTTAATTAGTTCATAAAAATTGGGCCTTTTGTCTAATTTGAGTTTCTTAGCCACAATTGAACGTTAATTAAGTTTCATTGATGAATGTGGGGTAGGATCATGCTGGGATTATATTTTTATGAAGGGTGATTAAGGGTTATTTGGTAATTAAGCCCTAATTCATTCATAAATTTGGGTCTTTTGTTTTGTACTTACAATTGTTTGTCTTTGACTGTGTAACTTCTTAATGCAGCATCATGCCTAGACGTCAGCAAACACATGAGCAGCAAGGGCAGGAGGATCCGGGGTGGGCCCACATGTCCTTAGTTGATGCTAAGAGAAGGAAGGTTAAATGTAATTACTGTGGTAAGGAGATGTATGGCGGAATTACCAGAGGCAAGTAACATTTGGCAGGGGTACGAGGAGAGGTGAGACAATGCGACCACTGTCCACGAGAGGTGCGAGAGGAGATGCGCCAGTGCCTTGTGGGGAAAAAGGAGAGGGTGCAACAAAGGGCTGAGGATGAGGAGGAAATTGCTGAGGAGATTTCTGGCAGAAGGGTTAGGAGGGATGATGATGAGGAAGGCACTGAAGATTCTGATCCGGAACTGACTGAAGCAAGGGAGCGTGAAGAAGCCGCTCGAAGGAAAGGAAAGGCACCCATGGGTTCAGGAGGGACCTACTCCAGTACAGCTGTACGACGTCCTGATGTTGCTGCCCCGCCCCCGCAGACGCAGAGAGCAGGCCCCATGGACAGTTATCTCCACAGAAGGCCCCAGGCTACACAACCTATGATCAAAAGTGCATTAAGAGGGGTCAAAAAATTTGCAGAAGTTGCAGGGCATGCATTTAAAAGCATCTGTAAATGGTTTTTTCATGCAGGTGTCCCTCCACATGCTGCTGAAAGTGAATATTTTCAACCTATGTTGGATGCCATAGCAGATGCTGGCCCTGGGTTGAAGGCACCGTCACGTCGGGACATATACGGGCGTGGCCTTGAGGCAGAGGTTGAGGCGCTCCATCAGTGGGTTGAAAGCTTCAAGCATATATGGATGGAGAGAGGATGCACTATTATGTGTGATGGTTGGACTGGTACCACGAAAAAGTCCATGATTAACTTTTTGGTGTATTGCATCGAAGGTACAGTATTTGTAAAATCTGTAGATGCATCAAATTTTGAAAAAAATACCAATTATTTGTTTCATTTGATGGACAACATGGTAGACGAAATTGGTGAAGAAAATGTTGTACAAGTTGTGACTGATAATGAAGCCAGTTATAAGGCTGCAGGGAGGAAATTGATGCATAAGCGCAGGCATTTATATTGGCTCCCATGCGCAGCACATTGTCTTGATCTCATACTTGAAGACATAGGGAAGGACAAACATGTGAAGAAGACGGTTGAAAGGGGACAAAAGATTACCCAGTATATTTATGGCCATCCTAGGATATTGAACATGTTCAGGGAGCATGCAAGTGGGGGGCGAGATATTATACGTGCAGGGCCAACCAGATTTGCTTCAAATTTTATTTCTTTGGAGTCTCTGCATAGGTATACTGTTGAACTCAATTATTACTTCTTTATCCTTATAGTTATGATCTGTATTTGATTCAAATTTTATTTCTTTGCACAGGTATAAGAATGAGTTGAAAGCTTTCATGTACCATAATACCCTGCGGGAATACATCGACAAGGGCAATGTTGATGCTCAGATGGATTATTTGGATGTCTGTCGAATCGTGGACGACAACAAATTCTGGGGCAGAGTAACACGATACATGAAAGTAGTCACCCCCCTCGTGAAGGTCCTAAGATTGGTGGATGGCGATGACAAGAATGATATGGGATATCTTTATGAGGCCATGGACCGTGCGAAATTGGAGTTGCAGGAGTCCCTTCCCAAAGAACATGCAAAGTGGTGGAAGATTATTGACCATAGATGGGACACCACATTACACCACGACTTGCATGCAGCTGGTGAGTGATTATTTGTATTCATATATTATTGACCATACATTAACTATATACAAATGCAGGTTATTTTCTGAACCCTCGATTAATGTACAATGCCAATGCACATGTTGATGCCGAGGTGCTTCAAGGCACTTTAAGAGTCATTGGTCGTTTATCGAGGACACAAGATAAGAGGCTTCAGGCGGAAGTAGAGGTTGGCCTGTTTGATTTCATGAATAAGAGGTATAGAATTTACTTACGTAGTAATGCTAATCTATTATGTAATTTTTGTAGATGACCTCCTATAGAATGAAAAGTGGGACGTATTCTGACTCCTAATTGCAATACGCAGTGGGAAGAGTGAGCCCAGGTATACTTCATCTTTGTGCTTTCTTTGCAATTACATCTTCCTTAATTACTTTTTATTTACATCTTATATTTATTTGTTTATGGTTGGTTGGTGTAACAGCTGACTGGTGGATCATGGTGAACAATAGACAATCGGGCAGTTCTGCATTGGCTTTCATTGCAATCAGGGTGTTGAGTCAAACCACATCAGCAAGCCAATGTGAAAGGAATTGGAGCACGTTCAGCCTTATACACTCGAAGGTTCGCAATCGGCTAAAGGCTGATCGGTTAGAGAAATTAGTGTACCGCCACTACAATATGAGGTTGAGAATAAAGAATATGAGGTTGAGACAACAGCTGCGAGACAAACGCGTCGCCGAGGATGCCGCCGCAGAGATTGATGTGGATGCCTTATTTGATGATGATAATCCCTTGCAGTCTTGGGTGGAGACACGAGAGCAGGTTGATGAGCCCGTTTTTGATGTTGATGATAGAAGATGGGCAGAGGGCATACTTGATGAAGATGAGGCAAGAGATCCCGAATTAAGAAGCAAATCAAAGAGGGCCAGAGATACTCATGCGCACCAGTCTAGGGTGGTTGATGACACTGAGGAGCAGTTCGAGTTTGAGCCAGCTAGACACTCAGATATAGATAGCAGGCCAGTCACTCCTAGAATGTCCTCCTTAAGAAGAAGTACATCAGTGCATGGGCAAACTGAGAGGGCAAATGCTGCTGCTCGAGAGGACCCGGCAATTGAGGAGTTGAAGCAGATTTATGTGAGGCACACGCCAAGGGGAAAATGACTCGTGTCAACGTTGATTGAAAAAAGCACTCCAAAAGAGAAAAAAGCATCCTCAAAGGTTAAAAGGCGACTGGTTTCTTATGATTCTGATGATGATGATGATGATGATGATCATCCTGGAGGTGCTGCAGGGGGTACTAGTGCTGCAGGTGGTACTAGTGCTGCAGGTGGTACAGGTGGTGCAGGTGCTGCAAGTGGTACTATTGGATATAGTCAAGGTCAGCACGGATATGGTTCTCCAGGTTACGAAGGTGGCCAACATGAAGCAGCTATTTATGGGGCTCAGAATTATGAACCATCATTTCAGTTCCATCCATATTCGACCAGTGACTCTTCTCTTCCTCAAGATTCCTATGTTGATACTGGATTCGAATTAAGCCAACCAAACACTCCAAGAGGGATCCAAAGAGGGATGCAGGACTTGGCTACCTCATTGTTTGGTTATAGTGAATATAGACCATACATGCAACCTGGTTATGGGTATCGACATCAAGGGCCAGACGATGAGGGAGAAGGTTCTTCTAGTAATTATTATCCATATTAGGTAAGAATCAATGAATTTTTGTAACATTTATTTTGTCCAAATTGGTTTATTGTACTGCTTCTATTAATGTACAATGAAATATGACTTACACATGTTCAATGTTTGAAGTTGAATTTTTGTAGTTGTCTACTTCAAGGTTATTGCACTAACTTATACAATGAAATGCATGTGTAATGATTTTTATGATTTTTTGTGATTTTAAGTGGTTATTTATATTTTTTATGATTTTTTTCAGATTTTTTAGAATTAATTTTTATTTTTTTAACCTGTTATATGGGTTTCGGCCGGTTTCGGCCGAAACCGAAACCGAGTCGACTCGGTTTCGGACTCGGGCGAAACCGAGACCGAAATCGAGTTTGCCATCCTTGGCTGGAGGGTTGCCGTAGGATACGGCTTGTGCGTTCAAGCCGCGGGTCGCCCCTCGGCTTGTTGTAGAATGCCTGGGATATACGCGCCTACGAGGTGCTCGTGGAAACTCCCGACACGTAACCGTGGGCCGTATAGGTGTGCTAAGGGCTTCCGAAGCCCGTGGTTGACTGGAAAAGGTATCCCTTTGGCTTTAGAGGGCTGAAGGGAGGCATTTTGGGGATGAATCCCGGCCTCGTGGCTGGGGCCACGTGTCGTGGCTTGTCATCAGGGTGCCCTTGGGTTGGCCCGGCAGGCAAAACCGCATGTTGAGTGATCGGGGGTGGCCCCCATCAATTGTTGATGTCGCCGTGGGTCACGACCAACTGGCTAGGACCCTCGGTTAGGCCCGGCACGTCACAGAAGGGGCTGGGTAGACGGAGCTTTGAAGGTGTTTAGTCTGAGAGAACACCTACCTTAGAATCAGATTTGAGGAAAAGAGGGAAGAAGAACACAAGACGTCTAAACCTCGACCCTCCTTCTCGATCCACTCCCTAGCACGACCTTAGCACGAACTCCAGCCTCTGTCACCAACTGTTAGGGATGGCTAGAAGGGTTTAGGGTTCTATTTATAGATTTTAGCATGGAAGGCAGTTTCGGCCGAAACCGAAATGTTTCGGCCGAAACGTTTCGGTTTCGGACCGCTCCGAAACGACACTAGAATAAGGGTTTCGGCCGAAACCAAATGCCATCCTTAAAAAAAAATAGTATTAAATTAGTTTCGGACCGAAACCGAAACCGATACCGGCACAGCCATCCTTGGATTTTAGGGACCCAAAGAGTCCTAATTTCGATGTATTCCCAAAGGATAATTTCTACTTCGAAATTTTCGCGTTCTATCTAAATTGAGAGCCACCTAGTACGAGATTAACCCTAATTAGGTTAGGGTTTCACTAGAGAACGACCCTTTCTAAGTGGATAAGGGTTTTATTACAATTTTAAGCCCATTTACTTGAGTTTTAGTCTATTTAACCCAATTAGAATTTAGGGATTTGGGGCATTACGAATTTTGGGGATTTATTCTAGCTTTTAAGCCCAATTAGCTCTTTAGCATTAGCCCATTTTACTATTTCAATTATTGCAAATTTTATTCAGCTCTTAATAATTATATTGAAATTATCCTTATTTTGTTCAAGAAATTATATTAATTTATATATGTATTTCTTTTTAATCCGGGTTGCTACAATGCCAATTATTGCAACCATATATTTTAGCCAACATTATATTTATTTAATATTTCACAAAATGATATTTTAATTTACCATGACAATATTTTATCGCAAGGGATATTATTCATTAATTATTCTTTCATTATCATATTCGACCTTGTTATCATATCATTTTCTTTTTACTCATATATAAATATTATTATAAATTTTTCATTTATTAATATAGGCGGGTTGCTACAGCTTTGTCCTTTTGCATCTACCGCAGGAGCTCGAAGCGGTTAGAGGTGGTGATAGTCGGGGCATGCTGGTCCCGCGGCAAAATTTGCTCGCCACCGTTGAGCCGTATATGAAGGTCGCCAGCAAGAACTATCTTACCGGAGTTGGAGGTGGCGGCCACAGGCTTCTTGCCCCTGCGGCCGGTCTGACACTTCTTCTGTTGAGCCGGGGTGGAGTCGGCGCTGATGTGATAGACCGAGAATACTTGGTCGGCAGTAGCATAAGGCTTGGTGCCCTCAGCAGGTGTGGGTGCCACCATAGGGAAGACCCCTAGGAAATATGGCGAGCTGATCACCGCTGGAAAGTCGCCAAACACCAAAGGCGTGGCTAGGTATCCGCACCTGGCGTGGCTAGCAACGACCAAGGAACCATAGGTCACTGCCGCCATTGTTGCTTTTGCTAGTGCTGCTTTGAGTGCTTTGAGGAGCGCTTGTTGTTTGCCAGTCACTTGCTGTAACTTGGGCACCCTCCTCTTCCTCTTCTGTAAGACAGGAAAAGGGCATCATGGCCTTAAAGCATGTATGGCTCTTCTTCAAAAGAAAGAAGAAAGGTAGGAAATCGTCCCATCGGACGTGCTAGTCTGTTTTACGCACGCGAAATTATTCGAAAGTATGAATGCACATCTGTAGCTATTTAAGTAGCGTGTGCATTATTAATTCCGCGAACTTAGGTTTATCAGATGATTTAGGGTCCAACTGCATGACATTTCCCCACTGACTGCAGTCAGTGTTTATTTACATCGGACAGAGTCCGAACACCCTTGATTAATTGTCGAAGAAGTCATCGACGTCTCATATTGGTCACGATACTGAGAGTGTTTCTGCAAAGGCGCTAGCAGACACACTTGAAAACGGATGGGGGTTTGTTTAAAGCTTGATGCTGACTGTGGCGGGGCCCTAGTTTGGCACTAGGTAGGTTTTCGACGCAGTTTAGCACTGGCTAAGGTTTGGGGCGTAGTTTGGTATTAGCTCGGGTTTGGATCTTGGTCGTGGATATCGGACCATTTCCCAACTGGATAGTACGGGTCTTGGCTCCATATACAAAATGAGGTTGGAAGGATGATTTTGCAACTAGTCGGAAACTCGAGGTATTTTAACAATCCTCGAGGACATCTTCATGATAACAACTTTCCATAGCTTGATGAAGGCTCGATGATCTTCATTACATGTCATCCTTGATTTCAGAACTTCGGGGGTATTTTTATAATTTTCACCATTACAAGGCATTCTCAATGAGAACGGGACATTGGTGTGACTTAGGGGGCGAGATTTGCCTAAATGGCATTACAAAGGTGTTTTTGTAACATACCTTTGGCACCAGGTCATAAGCCTAGTTACTCCCGAAGTTGAACGTCCGACGCCTTCTTCCACTGCTTGGTCTCCTTGCTGTCGCCTGTGATTTCTTATTCTCTTTGCTCGTTCTCTTTCTTGTTGGGCTTTTTTTTGGCGGGGGGGGGGGGGCATAGAGTCTACCCGGTCCAAATGTGACCGGGAGAGAGAGGGGGGGGGGTATAAAGCCCCCTTCCTCCCCGTTTTTTATTTCTTTTGGGTTTTTTCTGGGTGTTGACCACGTGGGGAAGAAGAAAATGACGCTTTGACGCCTCCGAGGTCACTTCGTGCTCTGTTCCTCGTACCTCCTCTCGCCGGATTGCTTCTGCTCCTCGTATGACCACCCCGTAAGTGGCTCAGAACGTCTTCACGATCGCCCGCTTGTTGCAAGACCTCGTTGTTTTATGCCGTTGCTACGGCGGGACGCCTCGGGACCTGTATTCGACCTGGGTGTTGGGGTGGCCTCGGCTTCACGCCGTTTTCTAGCCTTCACGGAATTAATTCCCTTTTCTTTTATCTCGATTATTTCGAGAAAATAAATGGGTGCAACATTCTTATACAAAACTTCTATCACCCTTGGGGCTTCTTCCCTTGATTTCAACAAGTAAATCTATGTACAAAGGGAATAATCATTAATAAAACTCACAAATAGTGGAAGCCATTTAGAGATGGTCCCCGAACATTGGAGTGAACAAGCTCAAAAGGAACTGAACTTTTATTCATTGAAATTGAAAATTGAGTATGACATTGTTTTGGTAAATGATAAACATGACAACCGTGTGACTCTAACCTTATTTGACCAAACAATGTAGGAAACAAGACTCTCAAAGACTTGAAGGAAAGATTACCAAGATAGGAGTGCTATAGTTGAATCTCCCTTATTTGATGGTTCACATCTCTAGTAGCGTTAGAGCTAAGAGCTGCACCTTTTCTTGGCTCGAAGTAGTAGAGATCTCCTGCTTCATGTCTAGTTGCAATCTTTTGCCTTGTCCTGAGGTCTTGGAAAACACACTGGCCAGGGAAAAAGGTCATTGAACAATTTAAACACTTGGTGATGCTACTTGCAAATAAGAGATTCATAGACAGGGTGGGAATATGCAAGGCCAAGGTTATGATAAGGTTTGCTATCCAGTTTAATATCACCACGGTCTGTTATAGTGGGTCTTGAACCATCTACAACAGTCACTTTATATTGACTAGAGACGAGGATAAGAAGAGAACAATATAGAAATATCAGTCATATGGTCTGTTGCACTAAAATTTATTACCCTGGGAGAATGGACTTGAGGAGCAGAATGTGCTCAGTGAAATAACTGCAATACCTGGCAGAGCACAGGAGGGTGAGGGTACAGAAGAATTGGTTCCAAGATGTGAAAGAGCCCATGGAGTTGTGCAATGTCCTATGTGGACATGCCCAGAAGGGCAGGACCTGAAGAACTGATCCATGATCAATGGAGGGAGTTGACTAATCCTCTACAGGGTGAGACATGACTGCATTGCCCTTTGCTTGCCACCTCTTCTTCCCATTTTTGAACTTCAAGTGTTTTCTCAAGATGCAAATCCAAACAATCATCAAGAAAATGATTCTCACGGCTATAGTGACTACAAATCCTACCTGTCTTGGTTTTGTCTTTATGTTAATTGGATACTCCCTTTCCACTTCTCTGTTCAACACCTATACCAATGTTGAGGATTCCCCAACGCTAGGACTAGTGAGTGGTTTGGTAGTGTCATTTATGGCTCTCCTATGGCTTTCCTCATTTAACATCTTGAAATACACCCGTTCCAAGGGGGGAAATGGTTCAATTCCATGCTTAAAATGTGTCCACTTAGGGTCTCAAATTTTATATTAATTCCAGCCTAGAATTTGAATACCTGAATTCGTTAAATATAATTTAGATGTTTCTTCTAATCCTTTGTACATGACCAGTCATGAATAGCATATTAATCCAGCTCTTCCCTTTTGCTTCAGAGTGCCAAAGCTGGTGATGATAGACAAATCTTCTATTTCAAGTCATGCATTTCATTTGTCAACTGAAGTATACGGACAACATTTTGTTTTTGTCTGGACATTTCTGCAAGGAGTGTTCACATCTCCTTTGCAGTCTTGCACCAGAGGATGATTGGTTGAATTTCAGGACCAACTAAATTCAAGATCTAGGACATAACCACACTATTTTCTAAATGCCATTTGTCATATCCAGAATCTTCAAGGCCTGGCTTATTTATTTTTCCATTGATATACCCACTCTTGCCATGGCCAGCGTTATAGATTTCTGCAACCACTGACCATACCATGTAATTGTTTTCAACTCCGTAAGTGCAATCTGAAGAGGAATATTCTCGTTGGCCATAGGGACAAGTGAGTGAGCAGTAGCTTTATGGGTTTGGGAACAACCATAACTAGTCCTGCGCCCTACAATAACCATGGTTTTGGGAACAAATGGGTATGCAACAATTTGATAGCTGTTCAGGAGTGCTTATAGTTTATTCTAAAGAAAGGTAACATATCTGTCATCTTTAAGCTAAAATATGCCTATCACTGTCATTGTTCACCATACATTTGCCACTGTAAATGTTGCTCTTCAACTATTTTATTGTTGAATTAGATTTTAAGTAGCTATCACCCTACAAAAATAATGCTACATCTGTAGCATTAAAAAGTTTATGATAGTTACACAAAGTGTTTCATAGTTCCGTAGCCAGCTCATTATCCTGGTGCAGATGTTTTTGTCTTATGATGACTGAAGGTTATGTAAGAAATTTTAATTGATTAACTTGTGTAGATGTTTTCTCATAGAGCAACACATTCTTTTTTACAGGTGAACAAGAGAAAGCCATTTCATAGCATCAATTTTGTCATTGCACATGATGGATTCTCATTATATGACCTAGTTTCCTACAATTTCAAGGTGTTCCCATACAAATTTTAAAGTTCAACTGCAAGAAGTTTGATACATATAGAGGTGTTATGGTGTCTCATTCTCTATCATCATGCATTTTTGCCATGTAGCACAACGAGGACAATGGAGAAGATGGCCTAGATGGATGCAATGACAACTTCAGTTGGAACTGTGGTCATGAAGGTCACCTTTTCATCATCATATTAAGTCTTTGTTCCATCAAGATGTCAAAACATATCCATTGTTTTATCTAATGGTTCAGCCTCTGTCCTAGATGCTGTTGAAAAGATACCATGTCCAATGGTGAAAAGTTTTTGAGTCATTTATACCCACAGTATGGATACCATTTACCCACTGCTTTCTGGTACGGTTGTTTGGTTTTCCTTTTTGTCAACCCATGACTAAAGGTGTAGCTGAACCCAGACACTAGTTCTTGTCAGCAATCATCATTGGGTCAAAGCCCATCATATATCCCAAGAAGTTTGTAAGCTGTGAATCACATGCAGTGGAACAAAGAAAACTGCATGACCAGTCCCATAACAGTGAAAATATTAGATAAAATGTAAATAAGCGTGGTGCCCTCTTTACCCCCTGCCTTAAATTTTTACTTGGGGCCTAATGATTTAACATATTATTAGATCGATGGTTATATTCTTCAGCTAAGCATCCTGTGTTTGTCACCATCCACATGATAGGGCCTAAGTCAGCCTGCACACAAGGAGAGGAAATTAGAATAGTCCCACATTAAGTGGAGGTAAAAGGTAGCATATTAATGATGTATGGTACTTATTCCTCTCATTGCCTTATAATTTTGGGCTTGGATGTCTGAATAGTTTAACATGGTATCAAGGTCATGGATATGTTCCCATAAATGAACCCTGTCCTTGTCATTTCCACATGCCAGGACCTAGTCAGCTTGCACAGGAGTGAAATTGTCCAACACCTACTAAGGACATAAAAATGTGTTAAACTGGTGCATCCCACTCTATTTAATGCCTTAAGGTTTTATTAGATGACCCTAGAATTTAACATGGCATCAAAATGCAAGATCCCCTTGTCACTGCTGCATCAAGTGGTACTAGGACAGGTCCATCTATGCTGATAGTGAATTAGTGATACTTGAACAAGTTGCCATTTAAGTTTCTCACATAGCCCATGTGTGGATTTGGCTTGGTCATGTTTACCAATAGTAGTATGACCGTATCATTCACTAGATGATTGAAATATAGAAGCATGCCTCTTGCCTTAATGTACTGAGGGAGGACATAACCTTGTAGTTGATGCTATATGCTGATTAACTACTTTATGGCATGGATTTTGTTCTCACCAAATGTACTAGTCCTCATTTGCCACTAGGAGAGTGCATGGCCAACAGCAGGTCCTCTGATCACTAGCCTTATAAGGGAGTTCGAGGTATAGCATTTATCTCTGAAGACTTCTGACTTGTACAAAAGAGGTGATTTTTTTAGTGGAATGTGTGGTGCCCCTTTCATATTTTCAAGGAGTCATTGTAGAGAACGGCGCTTGGTGGTCTCCAAAGCAGATTCTTGTCACAACGCTCAAACCATGTTTAATGACATGCACGTGCAAAGGCCCAAGGTAGGCTGCACCAAAGGACTCATGGCTGCTATTTGATGTTTCTTTCTCCACAGCAGGTTAGGGTAGAAGACTATTCTATGAGGAGACTGATGCAGTGACAGAGCCTCTATGGCAAGAGGCTAAGGGGATAAAGATTGCCCATGGAAGTTGGCTAAAAGAGGTCAGCAGTGGAATGCAGGTGGCCTCCAAAATCAGCTTCAAAGTATGCAACATGCCAATGAAGGCATGTCTGTTCAGCTCTTATCCTTGCCCATGCCCAAAGGAAAGCAGTTCAGAGTGAAAAAAAATGGTAGCTAATTCATAGAATCGTCAAAATCGTCAGTGGACCTGTGAGTTGGAAAGTTGGGCAATAATGACATCGAGCAGTAACACTATTTGGCTTGTAGGAAGCAAGGTTGGCAGTACCGGTTTCGGCCAGGACCGAAACCTGCCAAAACTGGTTGAAAAAAGTCAAAAAAAGTCAAAAATATAGAAAATTTTGGGAAAAAATTTGAAAAAATATAAATAATCAGAAACAAATCAGAAAAAAATCATTAGACATGTATTTGACTGTAAAGAAATAGGATTAAGTGCAATAAACATGAAGTAGGCATTGGACATGTTAAAGTGATATTCTTGAGTACATATTAAGTATGAAATAGGTTCAAGCAGTACAATAAACCTAATTAGACACAGTAAATGTTACAGAAATTAAATGATCCTTACCTAAATGATGATGCATTAATATGGATAATAGCTAGAAGAACCTTCTCCCTCATTGTCTTGCTTCTGATGTTGATACCCATAAAAAGGTTGCATGCATTCTGTATATTCACTATAACCAAACAATGAGGTAGCTAAGTCCTGCATCCCTCTTTGGATCCCTCTTGAAGTGTAAGGTTGTTGGCTTGATTGGAATCCAGAATCAACATAAGAACCTTGAGGATGAGAAGAGGATGCTGACCCATAACTGCTACTGGGTGGAACTGGATGAAATTGAAATTCTGGTTGATGACCCCACCCATAAATGCCTACTTCCTGTTGGCCACCTCCATAACCTGATGGATGCCCATATTGACTCTGTGAATCATATCCTCCTTCAGTATGATTGTATCCTCTACCTGTGTCTGCGTGGAAGGAGGAAGTAGGTGCATATGTGCCGCCGCCAGTAGTAGCACCTGCAGCTGCACTGGGATCATCATCATCACATCGGAACCATAAGAAACTAGTCGCCTTTTAGCCTTTGGGGATGTTTTTTTTCTCTTTTGGTGTGTGATCATTTCATTCATCTTTGACATGAGTCCTTTTCCCCTTGGCGTGTGTCTCACATAAATTTGCTTCAACTGCTCAATTGCCGGATCCTCTCGAGTAGTAGCACTAGTCCTCTAAGTTAGCTCATGCACTGATGTACTTCTTCTTAAGGATGGAGGTGGCTTGACCATTCTAGGAGTGATTGGCCTGCTATCTGATTCTGAGTGTCTAGTTGGCTCAAACTCAGGCTGCTGCTCAGTGTCATGAACAAACAAAGCTGGGTCCCTTCTCTGGTGCGCATGAGTCTCTATGGCCCTCTTTGTTGGTCTTCTGAATTCTGGATCTCTTGGTTCATCTCATGGAAGGTAGTATCGGCCGAAATCGATACGTTTTGGCCGAAACGTATCGGTTTCGGCTGGTACCGATCCGAAACCGCACCTAAATACTGTAGCAGGTCCGAAACTATTAAAAAAATATTTTTTTAATGGTTTCGGACGAAACCGTTAAATGTTTCGGCCGAAACTGACCTGTTTCGGTCCGAAACTGGACGGTTTCGACCGAAACCAGACATGATCATATTTTTTTTAAAATTTTTTAAAGGGTTTCAACCGGTTTCGGCCGAAACCGATACCGATACCGAAACCGGTAGGTATCGGTTTCGAACCGGCCGAAACCGGTACCGAAACCGATACTGCCTTCCTTGTTTCATCTTCATCTAGTATGCCCTCTACCCTTGTTCTATCATCAACATCAAAAACGGGCTCATCAACCTACTCTCGTATCTCTACCCAAGACTACAAGGGATTGTCATCATCAAATAAAGCGTCCACATCAATTTCTAGAGTTGCATCCTCTACGACGCATTTGCCCCTTAGCTGTTGTCTTAGCTTCATGTTCCTTATTTTTAACCTCATATTGTAGTGGCAGTAAATATTTTTTCTAACTGTTTAGCCTTTAGCCGATTGCGAACCTTTGAGTGTATAAGGCTGAACGTTCTCTAATTTCTTTCACATTGGTATGCTGATGTTGTTTGACTGAGCACCCTAATTGCAATGAAAGTCAATGCATTACTGCCCACATCTCGGTTGTTCACCATTATCCACGAGTCAACTATTCCACCAACCATAAACAAATAAATGTAAGATGTAAATAAAGATCAATTCTCCATGATGTACTAATACATATTGAGGTTAAGAAATCCCAAAGATAAAGTATACCTGGGCTCACTCTTCCCACAGCGTATTGCAATTGGGAGTCAGACTATGTCCCAGTCCTCATTCTATAATAGATCATCTATAAAGATAAAGTAATAGATTAACATAACTACTTAAGTAAATTCTATACGTCTTATTGATAAAATCAATAAAGGTCAACCTCTACTTCGGCCTGAAGTCTCTTTTCTGGTGTCCTCGATAAACGACCAATGACCTTTAAAGTGCCTTGAAGTACCTCGCCATCAACATTTGCATTGGCATTGTACATAAATCGAGGGTTGAGAAAATAACCTACATTTGTGTATAGTTAACTAAATATTAGATATAAAATAACCTAAAGAACAATGTATCAATACAATTAATCACTCACCAGCTACATGCAAGTCGTGGTGTAATGTGTTTCCTCATCTATGGTCAATAATTTTTCACCACTTTGCATATTCTCTTGGAAGGGAATTCTGTAACTCTAATTTGGCACAGTCCATGGCCTCGTACAGATATCCCATATCATTCTTCTCATCGCCATCCACCATTCTTAGGACCTTCAAGAGGGGTGTGACTACTTTCATGTACCGTTAGACCTTGCCCCTGAATTTGTTGTCTTCCACGATGTGGTAGACATCCAAATAATCCATCTGAGCATCAACATTAGACTTGTGTATGTATTCCCGCAGGGGATTGTGGTACATGAAAGCTTTCAGCTCATTCTTATACCTGTGCAGAGACTCAAAGAAATGAAATTTGAATCAAATACGGATGATATTTATAAGGATAAAGTAGAAATAATTGAGCTCATTCTTATACCTGTGCAAAGACTCCAAAGAAATGAAATTCGAAGCAAATCCGGTTAGCCCGGCACGGATGATATCTCGCCCCCCACTTACATGCTCCTTGAAAATGTTCAATATCCTAGGATGGCCATAAATATACTGGGTGATTTTTTGTGCCCTCTCAATTGTCTTTTTTTTTTTTTTTTTTGAAACCAAGTCATCTAACAGGGAAGAAGGGAGAGTGCACCCCCATTCCATAGGAAGGGAATGTTCTCACTCCACCTATCCACCATTAGATGCTTTATTTTATTGCTATATCAAATGTATACATGTGCATGGGAGGACAAGCCTCTGAAGTACAATGCA
This sequence comes from Amorphophallus konjac, assembly GCA_022559845.1. Taxonomy (NCBI): domain Eukaryota; kingdom Viridiplantae; phylum Streptophyta; class Magnoliopsida; order Alismatales; family Araceae; genus Amorphophallus; species Amorphophallus konjac. Next base: position 172,340,198 of record CM040119.1, on the reverse strand, counting down.
AAAAAGGAAAAGAATTATACACGCCTCCTACGAAAATTAGGAATGCCATTGGCATCGGCAATGGCATATCCTTTAGCTATCAATGGAAACTCTCCAATTGATGAAAACTCCAAGTTGCAGCCCATGCAAACCGCATAATTAGCTAAAGCATCAGCACACTTATTAGCTTCTCTGTAAGAGTGAGTGATGGGACAGTTGCAAATAGAGAAATGATGTTTCAAACTTTTCCACCAAGGGAGAAGGGACCACAGAGGTTCTCTTTTACTCTGCAGCAGCTCAATAAGAACCATCGAATCAGTAAAAATAACAGATATCTGAATGCCATATGACTGAGCTAGTCGAAGGCCATCTAATAGAGCTCGACCTTCAGCCACCATATTTGAACCAATTCCATAATAATAAGAAAAGCCCAGTTTGAGCTGACCATAAGGATTCCTGAAACAGCCACCGCCTCCTGCAGTACCAGGATTTCCCTTGCTTGCCCCATCCACATTGAGTGAAAAATTAAAAGCATGAGCTATCCACCGAACAACAAAGTATTCAATACGACTACAATTGATAGTTATACCAAAATCTTGTGCAAGTTTCAAATAGTCAAGGCTGACCTCATGAGTGAATTTAACCTGATTCATAATTTGGATAATCTCTGCAAGAATCAAATCCGAAATCATCATAGCATTTGATCTTTTGTTTTCATACCTTGCACGACACCTGAATTTCCAGATTTCCCAGGTAATCATAATAGACACAAGAAGTGAAATAAAGCCTCTAGGAGTATAGGTATTTGCCTCATTTATCACTGCTCTCAGCCTACAGCTGATAGAAGATATTTCAAGACATGAAGTAGGTAGCAGGGTGTGAAATAACTCCAAAGAAGCTTGGCCAAGTCACTGTTGGCAAATAAATGGTCAACATCCTCAATGTCATGAGAGGAGAAACAACAGACACAGCAGGAAGCTAAGTTAACTCCACTTGTTTGAACTTGACTATCAACAGGGACAACATATTTTAACAGCTTCCAACAAAACAAGGATGCCCTCGGGGGAATTTTTTGATTCCAAAGTTTACTGATCTTAAACCCAAAGTCAGTCAAATGTGCTTGCCCTTTAATAAAGCTGTAAGTGGATTTGATGCTGAACTTGCCTGAATTGGTGAAAGACCATACATGTATATCATTTCCATCTTGTAGAACAAAACTCTGAATTTCATTTTGCAACTGCTGATCTCTCAAGTACTGCCAAATCGGATGTTGACGATTTGTCATGTCCATTTGGACAGAACAATCTTCAATCAGAGGAAGAGTCTGGATAGATAGAATATCAGCCAGTGTTTTTCCTTTGTACCAGTTATCTTTAAGAAAGTTAGTATAGGCACCATCTTGTACAATCATCCGAAGACCTACCATCAGAATAATTTGAGCTTTTTTAAAATTAGTAACTTTAATTCCAGCAGGGAATGGATTTTTACAATCTGTTATATGGTTGCCATGAATATATTTGCTTCGAACAAACTTAGCCCAGAGAGAGTCACTGTGTATAGACAACCATAATTGTTTAACATATAAACATAGCTGTGAATCTGAAAGGCTTCTGATGCCAAGGCCACCATCTGAAATGGGGCAGCATATTTTATCCCAGGATACCCAATGCTTCCTGTGAGCAGTTTCAAAACCCTACTAGAAAAAGTTGGAGCAAATTTTCCCAATTTGTTTGAGTATTGTATAGGGAATAGAAGCTGCATTAGCTGTGTACACAGGGATAGATAAAAAAACAGACCGAATGAGGATAAGTCTCCTTGCCTGAGAGAGTAATTTACTCTGCCAACCAGCTAGCTTTGCATTGATTTTATCCAACAAGTATTTAAAATGAGGGACTTTAACTCTGCCTTTGAAAAGAGGGATCCCCAGATATTTGATGCAGCCAGTTTTATGTTGATATCCAGATAATTGGCAAATTCTATCAATAGAACATCGGGGCATCTGTTTAGCCACCATAAATCAACTTTTTTGAGCATTGATTCGCTATCCTGATGACAATTCATACCTTCCCAAAAACAGCAAAAGATGTTTAATCGAAGTAGCACCACCATTTATAAAAATTATAGTATCATCAGCATATAGAATGTGTGAAATGGACTGTACACCCCGAGGAAGATGGAAGAATTGACACTGTCCAGAGAAGAATAGATGATGCAGACCCCTGCTCAGCACTTCTTCTGCTAGGATAAACAAGGCAGGGGCTAAAGGATCTCCTTGTCTTACCCCTCTTTGAGGATTTAAAAAAACCATGACTATGTCCATTTAGTGATATAGAAAACTAGCAATTCACCAGCATTTGGGCAATAAGAGATATAAATCTGTTCGAAAATCCAAATCTTTTCAATACCATGAAGAGGAAATCCCACTCTATACGGTCGTAAGCTTTAGCCATGTCAAGTTTAAGAAGCATATTGTGACCCCTAACAGGTCTATCAATTTCCATGAACATTTCCTTGGCCAATAAAAAACTATCAGATATTTGCCTTCCACTAATGAATCCACTTTGTTCATTTGAAATAATACAAGGCAAAATGGGCCGCAACCGATCACAAATGATTTTGGCAATAATCTTATATGTGAAATTGCAAAGGCTTATAGGTCTGAAATCAGCATAGGAAGTAGGGTTGTTTACCTTCAGAATCATACAAAGAATGGTTGATGTAGTACCCTGTGGCAGCCCCCAACCCTGGAAAAAACTCTGAACTGCTCTGGTAACATCCTTTTCAACAATATCCCAACAATGAGTGAAAAAACCTCCAGTAAAGCCATCCGGCCCAGGAGAGCTGTTGCCAGGTAGTGAGAAAACTGTTGTTTTAATTTCTTCAGCTTGGGGAATGGAGCACAGTGTGCTGTTTTGATCTTCATTGATCAGCTGAGGAATAACTGTGAGGAGGTCTTCATCAATGCTATGTTCTTCAGTTGTAAGAAGGGATTTAAAAAATTCAACCGCACCTTCTGATATAAGATTCTGGTCTTCCACCCATTGATCGTTGATTTTAAGTTTGTGGACATAGTTCCTTTGCCTTTTGACCTTGGTGTATTGGTGAAAAAAATTAGTGTTCCGATCACCACAAGACATCCATTGTACCCGAGACTTTTGGAACCAAAAAATCTCTTCCCTAAAGAGAATAAGACGAAGCTCAGCATTGGCTTTTTGAAGAAGAATTCTATTCTCTATAGAAGGGTTAACATCATAAGAGGACTTTGCCTGCTCAACCTGAAACTCAGCATTCTCTTTAGCCTGATTTATATTGCCAAAGATCTCTTTATTCCATGTCCTAAGTGCTGCCTTCAACTTTTTTAATTTTCCTTGAAGAGCCTGAAAAGGATGACATTCCATTTGCTTGAAATTAGACCACTGTGTTTTAACAAAATCCAAGAAGCCCTCATGGGTGTGCCACATATGCTGGTATATGAATCTCCCGGGGGGGGTATAACAGAATTTATGTGCAATAATAAAGGAGCATGATCAGAAGGCCCTCTGATTAAATGTCTGACTGGCATATTATGACCTGCTTGAAGCCATTGAGGATTATATAAAACTCTGTCCAACCGAGCTCTAATGTGAGAAAGCCCAGTCTGATTATTGGTCCAAGTAAAGGAAGAACCAGAGTAGCCGGCATCAACCATTCCAGTAGCTGACAAAAAGCCTTGGAAATCTGTCATAGCTGTCATAGATGACAAAGAACCACCTATCTTCTCTTCAGGAGAAATAATGCAATTGAAGTCTCCTCCAATGATCCAAGGGATTGAAACACCTTGGTTAAATTCCTTTAAAGAGCTAAACATTTCTCTACGACTACTCACATTGCAAGCAGCATATATAACAGTAAAAAACAAAGTGGCAGAGTTATTTTCTGTAATGGCAACTGTCAAGTATTGGTGGTGACTTTCTATAATGTCTAGACATAAACTAGACTTATGGAATAACCAAATTTTGGAGGAGTCTCCATTATTACCAATAAAAGAATGAAGATTAATGCGGTGAGCCACTCTCTGAGCACGACTAAAATCTACTCTAGGCTCTGAAATAGTAGCAATACTAATGTCATGAGCTTTTATGTGTTGAGCCAGGCTTCGTACAGTGGCTTTATTGCCTATACCTCGAACATTCCATATCAGTGCTGAGTTAATCATGATTAAGAAGAGATGTATTAGCAGCCAGAACCTTGGCTTCAGCTCTAGTAAGGCGAGCATCACTGAAAAGCACACCAGGAAGGACAGAAACCTCATTCGGTCTAAAATCATGAGGATGATTATTTCTTACATTAGCTTGACATTGCATCCTGGAATTTTCCAAGGCTGATATTATTGAAACCGCTTCTGAGCTTGTATATGTTTTATCATTAGCATAAGAGCATTGTGGGTCTCGAGCAATAACAGAATTTCCATTGTGGATGGCTTCATTGTCTTTCTGGATTGAAGGAAGCTCAGATACCTCTATAGTCTCTTCTATTCGAGAAAGAGATATAGTAGTAGCTTTATTGGTGCCATTTATACAAACAGCTGAGGGGGGGCCATAACAGCTTAAATCCGGCTCTGAAATATGAGTTATAGACTGGTCGCACTTTATATCTCCAAAGCAATCATTATTTCCAGCAACAAGTTTATCCTGTACCATAAGGTTTTCCGGATCAAACATATCAGATGTATGACTCAAAGCTGAAAATCTATTTGTGTCATGAGCTACTATATTTGGACCAAGAGATTTAGGTCTGAACTCCTGTCGAATAGTTTGCTGATTCACTCTAGGAGCAGCATTAATTGGAGTTTGAGTTCGCACCAACTTCTTGCTTAATTTCTTTTTGCAATCAGCTTCCAAGTGCCCGATCTTATGACAGAAAGTGCATAAGTGCGGCACTCTGTGATAATTAATTCGCTGCCAGAAGCCATTTCCTTCCATAACAATCCAGAGCCGATCCTTTCTCTGCACAGAGAGATCAAGTTCAACACAGACTAAGGCCTCGGATGTTTCTGTCAAAGCTGAAGTAGCATCATGAATCCGCAGAACTGATCCAACATTCCCTGCTATTGAACGAAGCATGTCCTCATGATAAAAATTTACTGGAAGTGAAGGGAAGCCTATCCACACAGGAGCAGCCGGAGGATCCGAGTCAAAATCAAAGTCGTGCGACCATCTAAAGAATCTGAATAGGAAACCTTTGATATATAGGTTTCTTTGAAGAAGGACTTTAATAAAATCAGCTTCACCACCCAAACGAATCAAGAGATGCTTGGCATTCATCCGACTGATAACGAGATCAGAGCTTAGCTGAAGGCGCTGCGACAGACAGGCTTTAATCTCCGGGATCGATGGGCGACCATAGGAGCACTTGGCTATAACAGCATTCTGAAGATGCGAGTATGTGGCTTGGATCTCTTCTTGGGAGAAGAAAACCACCGGCTCTCCTTGATCTGTGAAGGAAGGGGCCTTCACCTGGAACGAAATACGCGGCCGGAATTGTGATTCCATCAAGGTTTGAGCATATGTTCTCCGTGGAGCTGCCACCGCCGCATCAGGACAACCGGCGACGTTGCTTTCCGGAGGGACTGTAACCTCCCCCTCTAAATTGTCTTCTTCACATTATTTTCCTTCCCAATGTCTTCAAGTATCAAATCCAGACAATGTGCTACACATGGGAGCCAATATAAATGCCTGCGCTTCCGCATCAACTTCTTCCCTGCAACCTTATAACTGGCTTCATTATCAGTGACTACTTGCACAACATTGCCCTCTCCAATTTGGTCTACCATCTTATCCATCAAATGATACAAATAATTTGCATTCTTTTCATAATTTGATGCATCTATAGATTTAACAAATACTATACCTTCGATGCAATAGACCAAAAAGTTAATCATGGACTTCTTCGTGGTACTAGTCCAGCCATCACACATGATGGTGCATCCTCTCTGCATCCAGATATGCTTGAAGCTTTCAACCCATTGATAGAGCTCCTCAACCTCTCCCTCATGGCCACGCCCGTATATGTCTCGACGTGACGGGGCCTTCAAGCCAGGGCCAGCATCTACTATGGCATCTAGCATATGTTGGAAATATTCGCTTTCAGCTGCATGTGCAGGGACACCTGAATGGAAAAATCATTTGCAAATACTTTTAAATGCATGCCCTGCAACTTCTGCTGATTTTTTTACCCCTCTCAATGCTTACTTGATTTTAGGTTGTGTAGCACTTTGTCTTCTGTGCAGATAGCTGTCCATGGGGGCTCCTCTCTGCGGGGCTGCACCAGTGTCAGGACCTCGTGCAACTCGTGCTACACCAGCTGTACTGGAGTATGTCCCTGAACCTATCGGTACTTTTCCTTTCCTTCGAGCGGCTTGTTCACGCTCTAATTCTTCAGTCAGCTCTGGATCAGAATCCTCAGTCTCTTCCTCATCATCATCATCCCTCCTTCCCCTTCTGCCCGAAATCCTCAACAATTTTAGCCTGATCTTCAGCCCTTTGTTGCATCCTCTCTGTTTTGCCCCGAAGGCACTGGCGCATTTCTTCTCGAACCTCTCAGGGACATCTGTCACATTGTTTCACCTCTCCTCTTATCCCTACCAAATGTTGCTTTCCTCTAGTAATTCTTTCATGTATCTCCTTTCCATAATAAATGCATTTCACTTTTCTTCTCCCAGCATCAACTCAGGAGAGGTGGGCCCATCCCGGATCGTCTTGCCCTTGCTACTCCTGACTTCATTCACGTCTAGGCATGATACTGCATTAAGATAGTAAAAAACAAATGGTTGTAAGTACAATGAAAAAAATGCAATGAAGCACAACTGAGCTTCAAATTATGCTTAATTGAGATATTAGACAAAAATCCCAAATTTACATAGCTAATTAAGGCTTAATTATTGATTTTACCCTAATCACCCTTCATAAAATGTAATTAGCAGCATGCTCTCGCCCTAAATTATTCAATGAAGTTTAATTGGGTTTCAATTGACCCTAACTAAACCTAATTAGACCAAAGTCCCAAATTTAAATAGCTAATTAGGGCTTAATTATCAATTTTACCCTAATTACCCTTCATAAAATGTAATTAGCAACATTCTCCCACCCTAAATTCTTCAATGAAGCTTAATTGAGCTTCAATTGACCCTAACTAAACCTAATTAGACAAAAGTCTCAAATTTAAATTGCTAATTAGGGTTTAATTATCAATTTTACCCTAATCACTCTTCATAAAATGTAATTAGCAGCATGCTCCCACCCTAAATTCTTCAATGAAACTTAATTGAGCTTCAATTGACCCTAACTAAACCTAATTAGACAAAAGCCCCAAATTTAAATAGCTAATTAGGGCTTAATTATCAATTTTATCTTAATCAACCTTCATAAAATGTAATTACCAACATGCTCCCACCATAAATTCTTCAATGAAGCTTAATTGAGCTTCAATTGACCGTAACTAAACCTAATTAGACAAAAGTCCCAAATTTAAATAGTTAATTAGGGCTTAATTATCAATTTTACCTTAATCACCCTTCATAAAATGTAATTAGCAGCACGCTCTCATCCTAAATTCTTCAATGAAACTTAATTGAGCTTCAATTGACTGTAACTAAACCTAATTAGACAAAAGTCCCAAATTTAAATAGCTAATTAGGGCTTAATTATCAATTTTACCTTAATCACCCTTCATAAAATGTAATTAGCAATATGCTCCCTCCATAGATTCTTCAATGAAGCTTAATTGAGCTTCAATTGACCATAACTAAACCTAATTAGACAAAAGTCCCAAATTTAAATAGTTAATTAGGGCTTAATTATCAATTTTACCTTAATCACCCTTCATAAAATGTAATTAGCAGTATGCTCCCACCTTAAATTCTTCAATGAAACTTAATTGAGTTTCAATTGACCCTAATTAAACCTAATTAGATAAAATCTCCAAATTTAAATAGCTAATTAGAGTTTAATTTGGAGTCTTAACATATTTCACTTATGAAAATTAATATATTTTAGAGAACCTTACCTACAACAAAAAAAACTATCAAACCAACCAAAAAAACAAAAAACTTACAAGATCTATTAGGAATGAGAGCCAAGAAAATGTAGCTACACGCTGCAAACTCGAAGAAATGGCAACGGCGGCGACAACAAACCCTTCCTTCTCCCTCACCCTGCAGTAGCAGCCAACAGCTCCCTGCTTCCCTTCTCCCTCAGATCTGAGAATCTGAGGGAGAACAGGAAGTGAACTCCCCTTAAGAGGGGAGTTCACGTCTGTTTCGGCCGAAACTATCCGGTTTCGGGCGAAACCGCGGTTTCGCCTGAAACCATTAAAAATATTTTTTTTAAGTTTCGGACCTGCTACAGTGAGCATGCCTGATTTTGTATTGGTGTGGGCCGAAACCGATTCGTTTGGCCGAAAAACGTATTGGTTTCGGCCGATACTGCCATCTATGGTAGGAAGGCTTGAAGCAAGTTATTTCACCAACCATAGTGACACCAAGAATGGAGGTCAACTTGCAGAGTAAACATAACAGAGGACCCAAACATTATTGTGCCTACAACATGGAAGAAACATCCTTGCCATCAGCCTTTTCAATTGGAAAATGTAAAATGCTTGCGAGAGAGGGGGAGACTATTATCATGTTGAGCTTATATAGATTCAACGACGCCTTCCTTTGAGAAGTAGTCCGAAGATGCTCAAATTGATAATTATTTTTATTCTCCTTCAGCTATTGTTAGAAGTCCAGATTAACACTACTAAGAAATATGTTTTTATATGGGCAAAAACAATCGGCAAGTTTAGGTTAAGTCATTATATAACATCATCCAAGGAGATCTTGCTTCATATCCAAAGTACAATACAGTTTACCAGTTCAAAACCCCAATTGAAGTTGAGGTGCTTAGGTGGCTAACATAAGGCAGAAGGCTAGTTACCAAGATTATAGAAGAATGTGGAAAACACTCCCTGTGGTATTATTTGCTCCTTTTGTGGTCTAGGAGTAGATGATATAGATAACACAATTTTCACTTGTCCTATCACCATATGGATATGGGACAAAAGCAATGGGCAAGTCTCAGTTGCTATATATTGTCCAAGGAGATCTTGCTTCGTGTCCAAAGTATAATGAAGTTGCATGTTCAAAATGAAAATTGAAGTTGAGGTGCTTACATGGCTAACATAAGGCAGAAGGCTAGTCACGAAGATTTATAGAAGAATATGGAGCACTCCTTGTGGTATTATTTGCTCCATTTTGTGGTCTAGGAGTAGAAGATATAGATAACATGATTTTCACTTGTCCTATTAGCATATGTAGTATGGAGAATTTTTGGATCTCTAGTGCAGCTCCGAATGGGCTTCCATAACATTCAGGACATGTGCGAATTCATCCACAACATAAAGAAGAATCTGAGAACAACTCCACGAAGCGTCCTGCTATTTGTCAAAGCATCTGGAAGTAATGTAATGACTACTTTCTTTGGGGAAGTAGAATTTACATTGAGGATATTTGTTTTGAAGTTTTATTCTTTTCTCTGTAACTAGGGTAAGTACATTCTTAAGGTTCCTGTTGATATGTGGAAGAGTCCTTTGTTAAACTTCTAACTTTTGCTTAATCTTGATGCTTTGGATCTTGGCCCTTATGGGAGATGATCCTCTCTCCAACAACTTGATTGTATTGCCTCTATTTGTTTTTAATAAAATTGGTGGTGTAGTTGACAAATTTTTCAGGGAAAAATGGCTGATCGGGAAACATGAAAATTATCGTTTGAAGTGGAAGATAGAAATATATGGAAGAGTGAAACTTTTCTACAAGCTTGTTGTTCTGAGAATTTTAAATTTAAGCATTTCATTGATGTAGCTAGATCCTGATATTCCCAAGATGGATGTTCAACTAACTATGGTTCGCAATTATGTAGGATGGGATGCTACCCTCCCGTCCAACTTGCACACTACAAAGCTATGGGTTCCATCACTCTAGGCACCAGCATACCTTCTAGCTCCACGACTATCTAGGATTCCTCCTTTATTATTGCCACTATTGGAGCCACTGCAGTGATCAGAGCTACAACAAGCACTACCAGTCTGGCATCACTATGCCTGCTTTACCCACCTTGCTGGCTTGGAAGGATGAAGACGTAGTCATCATGGGCCATATCTTTTGATCTATTCATCTTTCCATTCGTCTAGACTTATTGGACCTCACTACTTCATGATTGTAGTGGCTTTATCTGGCCAAACACTAAGTTTAAGCCAGTTTTGCTTTTTAGTTGCATGGTCAGCTTGTTAGCTTTCATCAGAATGAGCTGTCAATTTAGGTAGTCTCTACTTAGATGCATCTTATTTGAGTTGGATGTTATACATGTTAGTTGGGTTTCTCATTGCTCATGTAGCACCTAGTGCGATTGTCAACAACTCTTATCACTTCCTAATGCACTCCACACTGAGTTCGAGGCACTTCATGCTGTTCTCCATTGATCTCCTCTACCTACTCTGGATATTGCTCTTTCTAAGAACATCGTAAAGGAGACATGACTTCGTACTCTCAACTTATCCTTACTAATCTAGAGACAGTTTTTGCAACATCGTCATGACTCTCTTAGCAACGTACTTCTCAAACTCCTCTGCAATCCAACTTTGGTAATCCTAGTGGCTTTGCAGTTCAGCTTTACCATCACGATTGTTGTACTTAGGGCCATGTTTGGGATGCTTACACAAAGATTCGTCATCAACAGACTCATCTTACTCACCCCACTACTGCTATAGTTGATGTGGAGTCCTCTCCTCAAGATCTACTAGCCACATTTGACACTACTCTTGATGTGGCTTATTGGCTAGCTAGTAGACTCTGCTTCCCTCTTAGTTTTAGCAGCTCTTATAGTCTGTCACCACTAGTATTGTATATACCTAGATTTTAGACTCTGGGGTTTATTACCATATGACTTTTGATGGCTCATTACTTTCTTATTCCTGGTCACTTATGGGTTCACACTGTTGATGGCACTCTTCTTCGTCTCTTAGTGTGGTACCATCACTAGACATTCTAATCCTTCTGGCCGTTTTAGCTTTTCTCTTATGTTTTATGTTCTTCAACTTTCCATGAATTTGATTTCCATTGGTCATCTTCCCGATGCAAGATACACTATCTCATTTACTTTTTATTTCATGTAGGATATGCATACAAGCTAGAGGATTAGAACTGGTCATAGAATGGGCATCTTGTACTATCTAGAGCATTGATGGCAGTATCGGCCGAAACCAATACGTTTCGGCTGAAACGTATCGGTTTCGGCCGTACCCGAAACCGTTTTAGCCCCGTTCACTGTAGCGGGCTCGGTTTCGGGCGAAACTGATACCCTTTTCGCCCGAAACCGGATGGTTTTGGGACACGTAAACTCCCTTTGGAGTTCACGTGAAACCCTTCCCCCACCCAACCCCCCGACCCCGAAACCCTTCCCCCACCCAGCCCGCGCGCGGAGCAGGAGCAGCCGCAGCCGCCCAGTCCGACGCCGCCCGCCCGCAGAGCAGCAGCAGCCGCAGGCGCCGCCCCCGTCGCCTCGCCCGCGGCCCGCGCAGCAACAGCAGCAGCAGGCCAGCCGCCTGCGCGCACGCCAGCCCAGACCTCCTGCGCCTGCACGTGTGCGGCCTGCGCGCGCCCCCCAGGCGCCAGCCGGCCAGCGGCCAGCCCAGCCCGCGCTCCCGCCCGCCCTGCTGCCCGCAGCCAGTGAGCCAGCAGCTCGCCAGCGGCCAGCCCTGCGCTGCCCGCCCAGTGGCCCCATCTCAGCCCCCGACCACCCTAATTAGCTCTAATTAGGGCTAAGTAAGATTTTTTAGATACTTATTTTGTTAAATAATTCTTCTAATTAAGTGAGTAGACTAAATATGTTAGTTAAACTCTAATTAGACTATTAAATTTAGAGCTTTCATCTAATTAGGTTTAGTAAGGGTCAATTGAAGTTCAATTACATTTCATTGACTAATTTTAACCTCTATCATGTTGGTAATTAATTTTTTTCAAGGGTGATTAGGCTAAAATTGTAAATTAAACCCTAATTAGACTATTAAATTTGGGGCTTTGCTCTAATTAGGTTTAGAAAGGTTCAATTGAATCTCAATTAAGCTTCATTAATTAATTTGGAGCTCTATCATACTCGTAATTAATTTTTATGAAGGGTGATTAGGCTAAATGTGTTAATTAAGCCCTAATTACACTATTAAATTTGGGGCTTTCCTCTAATTAGGCTTAGTAATGTTCAATTGAAGCTCAATTCATGGATGGCAGTATCGGCCGAAACGTATCGGTTTCGGCCTATACCGAAACCGAAACGGGTCTTGTCACTGTAGCAAGTCCGATACCAATAAAAACATGTTTCGGCCGAAACCGAAACCGAAACCGATACGTATCGGTTTCGGTACCGGCCGAAACCGGTACCGAAACCGATACTGCCATCCTTGGCTCAATTAAGCTTCATTGACTAGTTTGAAGCTCTATCATGCTGGTATGCAATTCTTATGAAGGGTGATTAGGCTAAATGTGTTAATTAAGCCTTAATTACACCCTTAAATTTGGGGCTTTCCTCTAATTAGGTTTAGTAAAGTTCAATTGAAGCTCAATTAAGATTCATTGACTAAATTTAACCTTTTTCATGACAAATTATCTTTTTTTCATTGTACTTACAAGACATTGTCTTTTATTGTCTTAATGCAGCATCATGCCTAGACGTCAACAATCACAGGAGCAGCAAGGGCAGGAGGATCCGGGGTGAGCCCACCTGACCTTAGTTGATGCTAAGAGAAGAAAGGTTAAATGTAATTATTGTGGTAGGGAGATGCATGGCGGAATTACCAGAGGAAAGCAACATTTGGCAGGGGTACGAGGAGAGGTGAGACAATGTGACCACTGTCCACGAGAGGTGCGAGAGGAGATGCGTCAGTGCCTTCTCGGCAAAAAGGAGAGGATGCAACAAAGGGCTGAGGATGAGGAGGAAATTACCGAGGAGATTTCTGGCAGAAGGGTTAGGAGGGATGATGATGAGGAAGGCACTGAAGATTCTGATCCGGAGCTGACTGAAGCAAGGGAGCGTGAAGAAGCCGCTCGAAGGAAAGGAAAGGCACCCATGGGTTCAGGAGGGACCTCCTCCAGTACAACTGCACAATGTCCTGACGTTGGTGCTGCCCCGCAGACGCAGAGAACAGGCCCCATGGACAGTTATCTCCACAGAAGGCCCCAGGCTACACAACCTAAGATCAAAAGTGCATTAAGAGGGGTCAAAAAATCTGCAGAAGTTGCAGGGCATGCATTTAAAAGCATCTGTAAATGGTTTTTTCATGCAGGTGTCCCTCCACATGCTGCTGAAAGTGAATATTTTCAACCTATGTTGGATGCCATAGCAGATGCTGGCCCTGGCTTGAAGGCGCCGTCACGTCGGGACATATACGGGCGTGGGCTTGAGGCAGAGGTTGAGGAGCTCCATGACTGGGTTTAAAGCTTCAAGCATATATGGATGGAGAGAGGATGCACTATTATGTGTGATGGTTGGACTGGTACCACGAAAAAGTCCATGATTAACTTTTTGGTGTATTGCATCGAAGGTACAATATTTGTAAAATCTATAGATGCATCAAATTTTGAAAAAAATGCCAATTATTTGTTTCATTTGATGGACAGCATGGTAGACGAAATTGGTGAAGAAAATGTTGTGCAAGTTGTGACTGATAATGAAACCAGTTATAAGGCTGTAAGGAGGAAATTGATGCATAAGCGCAGACATTTATATTGGCTCCCATGCGCAGCACATTGTTTAGATCTCATACTTGAAGACATAGGGAAGGACAAACATGTGAAGAAGACCGTTGAAAGGGCACAAAAGATTACCCAGTATATTTATGGCCATCCTAGGATATTGAACATGTTCAGGGAGCATGCAAGTGGGGGGCGAGATATCATCCGTGCAGGGCCAACCAGATTTGCTTCAAATTTCATTTCTTTGGAGTCTCTGCATAGGTATAAGGTTGAACTCAATTATTACTTCTTTATCCTTATAGTTATGATCCGTATTTGATTCAAATTTTATTTCTTTGCACAGGTGTAAGAATGAGTTGAAAGCTTTCATGTACCACAATACCCTTCGGGAATACATCGACAAGGGCAATGTTGATGCTCAGATGGATTATTTGGATGTCTGTCACATCATGGACGACAACAAATTCTGGGGCAGAGTAATACGATACATGAAAGTAGTCACCCCCCTCGTGAAGGTCCTAAGATTGGTGGATGACGATGACAAGAATGATATGGGATATCTGTATGAGGCCATGCACCGTGCGAAATTGGAGTTGCAGGAGTCCCTTCCCAAAGAATATGCGAAGTGGTGGAAGATTATTGACCATAGATGGGACACCACATTACACCACGACTTGTATGCAGCTGGTGAGTGATTATTTGTATTGATACATTATTGTTTAGGTTATTTTATATGTAGCATTTAGAAAACTATACACAAATGCAGGTCATTTCCTCAACTCTCGATTTATGTACGATGCCAATGCACATGTTGATGGCGAGGTGCTCCAAGGGACTTTAAAAGTCATTGGTCGTTTATCGAGGACACCAGATAAGAGGCTTCAGGCGGAAGTAGAGGTTGGCCTGTTTGATTTCATGAATAAGAGGTATAGAATTTACTTAAGTAGTTATGCTAATCTATTACTTTATTTTTGTAGATCAACTACTATAGAATGAGAACTGAGACGTATTCTGACTCCCAATTGCTATACGCAGTGGGAAGAGTGAGCCCAGGTATACTTCATACTTGTGCTTTCTTTGCAATTACATCTTCCTTAATTGATTTTTATTTACAACTTATATTTATTTTTTTATGGTTGGTTGGTGTAACAGCTGACTGGTGGATCATGGTGAACAATAGACAAATGGGCAGTTCTGCATTGGCTTTCATTGCAATCAGGGTGTTGTGTCAAACCACATCAGCAATCCAATGTGAAAGAAATTGGAGCACCTTCAGCCTTATACACTCAAAGGTTCACAATCGGCTAAAGGCTGATCGGTTAGAGAAATTAGTGTACTGCCACTACAATATGAGGTTGAGAATAAAGAATATGAGGTTGAGACAACAGCTGCGAGACAAACGCGTCGCCGGGGATGCCGCCGCAGAAATTGATGTGGATGTCTTATTTGATGATGATAATCCCTTACAGTCTTGGGTGGAGACACGAGAGCAGGTTGATGAGCCCGTTTTTGATGTTGATGATAGAACATGGGCAGAGGGCATACTTGATGAAGATGAGCCAAGAGATCCCGAATTCAAAAGAAAATCAAAGAGGGCCAGAGATACTCATGCGCATCAGTCTAGGGTTGTTGATGACACTGAGGAGCAGTTCGAGTTTGAGCCAGCTAGACACTCAGATACAGATAGCAGGCCAGTCACTCCTAGAATGGTCAAGCCACCGGTCTCCTTAAGAAGAAGTACATTAGTGCATGGGCAAACTGAGAGGACAAATGCTGCTGCTCGAGAGGACCCGACAATTGAACAGTTGAAGCAGATTTATGTGAGACACACGCCTAGGGCAGGAGGATTCATGTCAAGGGTGGCTAAAGAAACCGAACCAAAAGTGAAAAAAGCATCCTCGAAGGCTAAAAAGCGACTGATTTCTTGTGGTGGTGATGATGATGATGGTGATCATCCCGGAGGTGCTGCAGGTGGTACAGGTGATGCAGGTGCTGCAGATGGTACTACTGGATACAGTCAAGGTCAGCGATGATATGATTCACCAGGTTACGAAGGTGGCCAACAGGAAGCAGCTATTTATGGGTCATGGAATTATGAACCATCATTCCAGTTCCATCCATATCCGACCAGTTCCTCTTCTCTTCCTCAAGATTCTTATGCTGATATTGGATTCCAATCAAGCCAACCAAACACTCCAAGAGGGATCCAAAGAGGGATGCAGGACTTGGCTACTTCATTGTTTGGTTATAGTGAATATAGACCATACATGCAACCTGGTTATGGGTATCAACATCAAGGGCTAGACGATGAGGGAGAATGTTCTTCTAGTAATTATTACATATATTAGGTAAGAATCAATGAATTTTTGTAACATTTATTTTGTCTAATTTGGTTTATTGTACTGCTTGTATTAATGTACAATAGAATATTAGTTTAACTTTCACATGTTCAATGTTTGAAGTTCAATGCGTAGTTGTCTACTTCAAGGTTATTGTACTAACTTATACAGTCAAATGCATGTGTAATGTTTTTTGTGATTTTAATTGATTATTTATATTTTTTATGATTTTTTTTTCAGATTTTTTAGAATTAATTTGATTTTTTTTAACCTTTTAACTGGGTTTCGGCCCAAACCGAAACCGATACTGAGTCGTATCGATTTCGGATCCGGCCGAAACCGAGTCCGAAACCGAGTTTGCCATCCTTGGTGCCACCTGCACCTATCACCACACCCATGGTCCAACACGCACCTACAATCACCACACACGGTGCGACACGCACCTATCGCTACTACAAGGATCGCACACCCGCGATCCACACATTTTGTCACGCCCCAAACAAGGCGGAATTATCAAGGCGTGAACAGTTATACGGGCAGGTCGATCAAGAGACTCAGATGATGAGTACGAACAACAAATGGACAAAATCACATCTTTATTTCATAATCTGACATTTCTAACAAATATCCTTCAAGGACTTACAATACTATTCAAACTCGATACATTCATTTATAAGTAGATAGACAGAGAAAAGAAATTTATTAAAAACTATCATCACTCTCATCACTCCAGCCCATTCCCTTCATCTTCAGGATTTCCTGAAAATTAACAATAATACACGGGGTGAGCTAGAAAGCTCAATATGACTTATATCTCTTTACCAGGTCACTTTAAGTAATTAGCATTTTGGATCATCTATATGCTCTCGAATAAAATAAGTAATAAAACAAATAATAATTAGAGAACAAGATCAAGAGTCAAGAATTTCAAGAGTAGATATTGTAGAACTCAAGTGTAAATATGAAGATCAATAACAAGTATAGAATTCTAAATATGGCCATGTAACAAGGATATTAACCATTCTGGTCAAACATGTCATGTATAGGAAGTTAAGCATGTAACGAGTCAAGCATATAATAAGTGAATTGCCTAGTTCAATCTTGCATGTCAATTGGTGCAATGTCACACCTGATCATTCAACTCCCTCAGGCACAAGTACTTTTAGGCTTTACTCGCCTAGGACCAGATCAGGGCCCCCATGTTTGCCATGCATTGAGTATCAGGTGGACCAAAGTTCCATGTAATTTTCAGAACAATTCATTTATAATTATAGCCAATTCGAGTTTCAAGAAAAGCTTAAGAAGCGTAGTATAGTGCATAACTAGTCATTTAGTTATGGAGGACTCTAGAGGTGGCCCCTATAGGCTCAAGAGGTGGCTCCCATTATGTAGCAATTTGCGTCATTCCGGCCTCAAGAGGTGGCTCCCATAACGTAGCACTTTGCCCTGCATGGCACTTAGCTCCTACACTCCCAAATGGTAGTTTATGGTTAAAGTACAGATCTAGCAAAATTTTCATTTCTAAAGACATGTAGTATGAAGAAAAGGCATGTAGTATGAAGAATGAATGAAGTTTATAAGATAAGTTCAAGGATGATTTAAGACATCATGTTTAACGACATTAAGGCAATAAAGAGAATGAATTGCCGGTCAAGGCGCGATCAACTCTCGCGGAAAATCTTGTAAAATAAGTTTAGATCAAGTGTTTCTCAGTCGGGTAATTAGCAGAAAACCAAAGAAAACGCGGCCAGGTAAGAGTTGGGACAGTGGGAGGCTCTCCTCGTATTCACGAGGTCCTAATTAAGTAACCACTTATCCACTTAAAGCATTTGCCCGTGGACCTCTAGCCTTAGACACCGGTTCTTCTTGGTGAACTTGCTAGCTACAAGATTTTTCGGAGACACGAAAACACGTAAATCGAACGAAAATCATTCTTGTATATTCTAACATGTTCATTTGTGAAAGAATTTCAATGAAGGAAAAGACATTGAAAAAAGATGTCAAGCTTCCAATTGCATAATATGTTCATGCATGAAGAGAAGTTGAAAGGAGATGTCAAGCTTTCAATTGCATAATATCTTCATGTATGAAGAGAAGTTGAAAGGAGATGTCAAGCTCTCAGATAGAGCTTAGATAAAAGAGATAGGGTCAATCATGTATAGGAATTGTACGAAAATGAGAGCATAGTTGTTTGAACAATTAACGGTAGTTTTACGAGTTCATTCACCTAGTCATTTCTTTGTTAATAGTATTCTTAAGGCAAGAACATGATTTTAAAATTTAAAATTTAAGTTTTGAAATAACGCACATAAACGAGGTAAATCGAGCATGGTTACCGTATTCAAATCATGGTCCATATGTGATCCACGTTATTGAAACACGTTATGATAATGAAAACTCCCATTTTTGAACTTTAAATCTTAAAATAAGCCATAAATACATGATCATGAAAAATTTTCATAGAATCAAAATACTCATGCAAAGAAACATATATGCAGATCTAATTAAGTTTTCGCCTGAGAGAAAACCTACCTCGTTGAAGATCAAAGAAGAAGAAATTTAAGAACGAAGAACGCTTTCGAACACTCCTCCCACTTCGAGCTTTCTCCCTCTCTCCAACCAGCAATTCCTTCTAATAGATTTGTGCTTTGAGTAGGAAGAGCCCAACCCTATTTATAGGCCAAAATCTCTCACCTAATTTCCCTATTCCACCAACCTTGTTACTATTACACCAACCTTGTTACTATTATACCAACTTAATTCAACATGTGAATGACATAATCAATGACCTCATTTATTCAATGATGTAAGAATGACCTCATCCATTAATTAGGATTAGATTAAAGCTAATAATTCTCTCTTAAATCGGATGCTATAGTACTGCTATAGTACCGCCGTCTTCGTCTTCTCAGAATCGTGCCGTGAATCTCGTCGTTCGTGTTAACAAGTGGGATAATGTTCATGTTTATGTAATCTATGACGAAAAAATATTCATAATTTATTTTATTTTCATCTTTCATTATTTCTTTTTGCATATAAATGCATATAAAAATTTCGAGTTGCTACATCCTCCCCCACTTAAAAAGAATTTGGTCCTCCAAATTCACATGATTCATTACAAAATAAGAGAAGTCCTAACAATACTAACCTGAAAATAATTCTGGATACTTCTTCTTAATTACATCCTCCAATTCCCAAGTGGCTTCCTCTTGTCCACGACGGCTCCATTAGATTTTAACCATTGGTATTGCTCTATTCCTTAGTTGATGTAATTTTTGGTCTAGTATCTTGATGGGGTTCTCTTCATAAGTTAAATCCTTTTGCAGTACCAGATCATCATGTTGGATCACATGTGAAGGATCATAGACATACCTCCTCAGCATTGACACATGAAAAATATCATGCACTCCTGCTAACTTCGGGGGTAAAGCCAGTCTGTATGTTACTTCTCCAACTCTATCAACGATCTCAAAAGGACCAATAAATCTCAGACTTAACTTTCCTTTGACTCCGAATCTTTGGACTCCTCGAGTAGGTGATACCTTCAAGAAGACATGGTCACCGATTTGAAATTCTAAATCTCTTCTTCTGTTATCAGCATAACTCTTTTGTCGGGATTGGGCAATTTTTAGTCAGTCCCTAATCATCTGGATATTTCGAGTAGTATCTTGAATCATGTCAGGACCTACTAACTACTTCTCGCCAATCTCATCCCAACATATGGGTGATCTACAACTTCTACCATATAAAGCTTCAAAAGGTGCCATTTGAATACTTGATTGGTAGCTATTATTGTAGGAGAACTCAATCAATGGTAAATCTTCATGTCAAGTACCACCAAAATCTATCATACACGCTCTAAGCATGTCCTTTATGATTTGATTAGTTCTTTCTGTCTGACCATATGTCTGAGGGTGAAAAGCTGTACTAAAATTTAATATCGTTCCCAGTGAAGATTGCAATCCCTTCCAAAAGTGAGAAGTAAATCTAGGATCTCTATCAGAAATTATAGATGAAGGAATGCCATGCAATCTTACCACTTCCTTGATGTATAAAGCTACTAGTATATCCACCGTCCACTTACTTTTGATGGGTAGGAAGTGAGCAGACTTGGTTAATCGGTCCACTATTACCCAGATTGCATCAAGTCCTCCTCTAGTTTTGGACAATCCCATAATGAAATTCATACCAATACTTTCCCACTTCCACTCCGGTATTTCCAGAGATTTCAATTTACCAGTAGGTCTGAGATGTTCTGCCTTTACTTGTTGACATGTCAAGCAACGGCTCACAAACTCAGCCACTTCTCTTTTCATATTTGGCCACCAAAAGTTTCTTTTCAAATCTTGGTACATTTTAGTGGCTCCTGGATGAATAGTATACCTAGATTGGTGCGCATCTTCCGTTATCTTCTTCTTGATTTTGTCACTATTAGGCACACAAGTTCTTCCTCGAAATAATAATCTCCCATCATTAGCCAATTGAAAATCAGGACTTTGGCTCAAATGTTCAGTAATTTCAATTAATAAAGGATCGTTACCTTGTTACTCTTTTATGTCGGAGAACATATCAGGCTGTACCCTTATACTGGCAATCAAGACTCGTTCCTTCTTTGGTTCCACATTTAAATTTAATCTTGTAAATTGCTCCAGCAATCGCCATTCATTAATCATCAAACTTGATAATAGAGCTCTCGACTTTCTACTAAGAGCATCAGCCACAGCATTACCTTTTCCAGGATGGTATCGAATAGAAAAGTCAAAATCTTTTAAATATTCTAACCATCTTCTTTGTCTCATGTTGAGCTCCTTCTGAGAAAATAGATATTTTAAACTCTTATGGTCAGAATAGATAATGAACTACTCACCATATAAATAATGCCTCCATATCTTAAGAGCAAGGACTACTGTGGCTAATTCTAGATCATGCACAGGGTAATTAACTTCGTGGGTCTTCAGTTGTCTAGATGCATAGGCTATCACCTTGCCTTGTTGCATTAATACACAACCTAAGCTAATTCCTGAAGCATCAACATATACCTCGAATCCTCCTCCCGCAATAGGCAGAGTAAGAACATGTGCAGTTGTCAAGTGCTCCTTTAGAGTTTGAAAACTCTTCTCACATTCCTCAGCCCATACATAAGAATTTTCCTTCCTTGTTAGTCTAGTCAATGGCACGGCAAGTTTAGAGAAATCTTTGATGAATCTCCTATAGTAACCGGCCAATCCTAGAAAACTTCGGATTTCGGTCACATTTGTAGGCCTTTCCCAGTTATTGACAGCTTCTACCTTTGAAGGGTCAACAGAAATACCTTAGAGATCACATGACCGAGAAATGAAACTTCTTCTAACCAGAACTCACATTTGCTCAATTTAGCATATAATTGATTCTCTTTTAATATCTGTAAGGCAATCCTCAAATGTGCTTCATGTTCTTCTTTGGTTTTGGAGTAGATCAATATATCATCAATAAATACCACCACAAATTGATCTAAATAAGGTCAAAACACACTATTCATGAGTTGCATAAAGGCTGCAGGTGCATTAGTCAGCCCAAAAGGCATGGCTCAACACCCTGATTGCAATGAAAGTCAATGCAGAACTGCCCAAATCTCTATTATTCACCATTACCCACCAGTCATCTGTTCCACCAATCATAAACAAATAAATATAAGTTGTAAATAAAAATCAATTCTCCGTGATGTAATTGCAAAGAAAGTACAAAGATAACCTCATACCTGGGCTCACTCTTCCCACTGCCTATTGCAATTGGGAGTAAGAATACGTCCCAATTCTCATTCTATAGTAGTTCATCTACAAAAATAAAGTAATAGATTAGCATAACTACTTAAGTAAATTCTATACCTCTTATTCATGAAATCAAAAAGGCCAACCTCTACTTCCGCCTGAAGCCTCTTTTCTAGTGTCCTCGATAAACGACCAATGACTTTTAAAGTCCCTTGGAGCACCTCGCCATCAACATGTGCATTGGCATCGTACATAAATCGAGAGTTGAGGAAATGACCTGCATTTGTGTATAATTTTCTAAATGTTACATATAAAATAACCTAAACAATAATGTATCAATACAAATAATCACTCACCAGCTGCACGCAAGTCGTGGTGTAATGTGGTGTCCCATCTATGATCAATAATTTTCCACCACTTTGCATATTCTTTGGGAAGGGATTCCTGCAACTCCATTTTGGCACGGTTCATGGCCTCATATGTATCATTCTTCTCATTGCCATCTACCATTCTTAGGACCTTCACGAGGGGGGTGACTACTTTCATGTATCGTGAGACCCTGTCCCAGAATTTGTTGTCGTCTATGATGTGGGCGACATCCAAATATTCCATCTGAGCATCAACATTAGACTTGTCGATGTATTCCCGCAGGGTATTGTGGTACATGAAAGCTTTCAGCTCATTCTTATACCTGTGCAAAGAAATGAAATTTGAATCAAATACGGATCATAACTATAAGGATAAAGAAGTAAGAATTGAGTTCAATCTTATACCTGTGCAAAGATTCCAAAGAAATGAAATTTGAAGCAAATCTGGTTGGCCCTACACGGATGGTATCTCGCCCCCCACTTGCATGCTCCCTGAACATATTCAATATCCTAGGATGGCCATAAATATACTGAGTAATCCTTTGTGCCCTTTCAACTGTCTTCTTCACATGATTATCCTTCCCAATGTCTTCCAGAATCAAATCTAGACAATGTGCAGCACATGGGAGCCAGTATAAGTGACTGCGCTTCTGCATCAATTTCTTCCCTGCAGCCTTATAACTAGTTTCATTATCAGTCACTACTTGGACAACATTGTCCTCTCCAATTTGGTCTACCATGTTATCCATCAAATGAAACAAATAATTGGCATTTTTTTCATAGTTTGATGCATCTACAGATTTTACAAATATTGTACCTTCTATGCAATAGACCAAAAATTTAATCATGGACTTCTTCGTGGTACTAGTCCAGCCATCACACATAATAGTGCATCCTCTCTCCATCCATATATGCTTGAAGTTTTCAATCCAGACATGGAGCTCCTCAACCTCTCCCTCAAGGCCACGCCCGTATATGTCTCGACGTGATGGGGCCTTCAAGTCAGGGCCACCATCTGCTATGGCATCAAGCATAGGTTGGAAATATTCGCTTTCAGCTGCATGTGCAGGGACACCTGCATTAAAAAACCATTTGCAGATACTTTTAAATGCATGCCCTGCAACTTCTGCTGATTTTTTACCCCTCTCAATGCAGACTTGATTTTAGGTTGTGTAGCATGGGGCCTTCTGTGGAGATAGCTGTCCATAGGGCCTGTTCTCTGCGTCTGTGGGGCAGCACCAATGTCAGGACGTCGTGCAGCTGTACTTTCCTAGGTCCCTGAACACATGGGTGCCTTTCCTTTCCTTCGAGCGGCTTGTTCACGCTCCTTTGCTTCAATCAGCTCTGGATCAGAATCCTCAGTACCTTCTTCATCATCATCCTTCTAACCCTTCTGCCTAAAATCTTCTCAACAATTTCAGCCTCATCTTCAGCCCTTTGTTGCATCCTCTCTTTTTTGCCCAGAAGTCACTGGCGTATTTCTTCTCGGACCTCTCGGGGACATCTGTCATATTGTTTCACCTCTCCTCTTATCCCTGCCAAATGTTGCTTTTCTCTAGTAATTCCGTCATATAACTCCTTACCACAATAATTGCATTTAACTTTTCTTCTCTTAGCATCAACTAAGGAGAGGTGGGCCCACCCTGGATCCTCCTGCCCTTGCTGCTCCTGACTTTGTTCACGTTTAGGCATGGTGCTGCATGAAGACAGTCAAAGAGAAATAGTTGTAAGTCCAATTAGACAAAAGCCCCAATTTTTATGGACTAATTAGGGCTTAATTAGTAATTAACCCTTAATCACCCTTGGAAAAATTTAATTACCCGCATGCTCCCACCCCAAAATCTTCAATGAAGCTTAATTGAGCTTCAATTGAGCATAAGCAAACTGAAGTAGACAAAAGTCCCAATTTTTATGGACTAATTAGGGCTTAATTAATAATTAACCTTTAATCACCCTTGGAAAAAATTTAATTACCTGCATGCTCCTACCCCAAAATCTTTAATTAAGCTTAATTGAGCTTCAATTGAGCCTAAGCAAACCGAATTAGACAAAACCCTAAATTAACTTCAACAAAATAACCAAATACCTCTACACCTTCTTCGATGCAGCAGCCGTACAACATCAGTGTGGCAGCTGGGCCGACAGGAGCAGCAGCAGCAGGCTAGTAGCAGCAGGAGCAGCAGTTGCGGCAGCAACAGCAGGCCGCAGCATACTAGCAGTAGCAGCAGCAAGAGCAGCAGCAGCAACAGGGCACGGTTTTCTCCCTCAGATCTGAGTGAGAAACGAAGTGAACTCCCCTTTAACGTGGTTTCGGGCCGAAACATGTAAGTTTCGGGCGAAACCAATACCGGTTTCGCCCGAAACCCTTTTTTTTAAGTTTCGAACCTGCTACAGTGAGCAGGTCCGTTTTCGGATCGCTTAAGGTCAAAACCGATACGTTTCGGCCGAAACGTATCGGTTTCGGCCGATACTGCCAACCCTATTCGTCATCCTCTCCATTATTAGAAGTTGACCACATATCACCTGTAGCAGGCAGTTGCATTTATCATTGAGCTTTTGATTATTTCTCCTCATGTTGGCAGCACCACATAACTTTGTTCTTTCGGTGCCTTGTGAAGTTGGTAGTTCTCATACTCCAGCTCCCTTGGAGTCTTCAGAGGGGACACGCAGGGGAGCTTTACCCTTACATTCAGAAGGTGGTGCCTTGGCAGCCGGTGGTCAGGGTGAGGAGGCAACCCTAGGGCATGGAGACGAATGCGCCGCCACTTTGGAAGAGACGCCGGTCTTGGCAACCCTTGCAGAGGGGAATCCCGAAGATTCTCCTGGCGCCTCTGGGGACACGATCTCTCTTTCTGATGAAGAGACAACTAGCCCAAGAGGTATCCCATTTCTTCATTCTCGTATTTCAACAAACTCGGTATCCTTTGTGGTCTGACCTTGATTATTTCTCGTAGGGGACATAACAGGTATTGAGCCTGTCTCACTAAACGGAGATGAAGGAGCCCTAAGCCTTATGGCCTTAGGTACCGCCCTTCTCTTTCTTTGCTTCTAAACATTGCTGATTATTTTATCATGCCAATTTTGAACCATTGTTCTCCCTTTCTTGTTTGTCCCCAATAGGTGGAAAAGAACCCCAAGTGGAGATTCGAGGTGGCTCAACTTCTAAGGATCCCAGAACCACGGGGGAAGAAACTTCTGGTCCTTTCCAGCTGGATGAGCCCTAAGAGGATCCTGCTGCTTTAGGTAGCCAATTTTCCTTATATGTCATCAAATTCTAGCTGGATTGAGCCCTCTGACCACTCTTATTGTTTTTCCCCTTTTTCTGTTTAACAGCTTCTTCGGGGAAGACTCCCCTGCAAACGGATGGTGGGAATAGAAGCTTTGCATCGGCCACTGATTTCCCCTCTCATGGGATTGAATGGCCAGAGGGCTTTCAGATCAGGCCTTTTGTGGGGACCGCCTTCATGGTTGATACTTCGATTTGTGGTGCAAGAGTTTGTTCCAGGGGGCCGAGCTTCCCTCGGTTGAGACTATTCGTGACGCTCTCATGGCCGCCACGCGAAGTTATCATGGGCTAGGGTTGCCAAAAGAACCCTGGATGGCGGCAGTAGATATTGCTTGGAAGGAATTTTAGCAGTTGCATGAAGCTTCAGCCTAGAGAGCCCAAGAATTAAGGGCCAAAGAACTTGAGGATGAGATCAGGGTGATATCAGACCAGATCCAGGAGATCGATTCCTAGGTCGAGATGGTCCGAGGTTGCCGTAGCTCCTTTGAGGCTGCCATTACTGATAGCAGCAGTCAGGTTGCTTCCCTTCAGGAGACTGTGCGGTCCATTTTGCAGAGAATTGCAGCCTTAGAAGCCACATCTGAGACAAATGCCAAGGCGGCTCAGGAGGCTCAGGCCGAAAAGAGTTCTCTTGCTGTAGAGCGCTCAGAAATGGAGAAGACCCTCGCCATGAAGGAACAATAGCTTGCTGACTTGATGAAGTAGAGACCTCCTCACCTTTGAGCCTGTGTATATATTTTTTATATATTCTCTTCCACTTACCATTTTGTGACTACCCCAAGGGCTTGTCTTGGGCTCCAATTTTTTAGATAAGTAGAGAAATTGTTCATAAATTGAAGAAAGCATGAATTCTTTTGTTCTAGCTCTCGGACATTTTTTTTAAACTAGCTTTAGCGCCCTTTCGGGTTTTCGCCAAAATCAGCCCCTTTTAGCTTTTTCCAGCACGTCCTTTCGGGTTTTCACGCTGAGGGGTTACCCATTTTTGCCTGAGGCGCCCTTTCGGATTTTCACCTCAACCGGGTTATGACCTTTTTGCCCTTGAGCAGTCGATGAGACGACTACCCAAGGCTGTGGGGGCACCTCTATTTTAAGCCCCTCTTTTTTTTTATTTTTTGCAAAGAGAATCACTCTTGACGGGATAGTTACACTTTTAGGGTGTTAGGGGATGATTTGGAGATTTAGGGCCGACCAAGGAAATTGGAGGCCGAAGATTTAGGAATTTGGGGCTAACTAAAGAGGTTGGAAAGCCAAACTTAGGATTTGGGGTCGACCAACTAGGTTGGGAGGCGAAGGATTTAAGAATTTGGGGCTAACCAAAGAAGATGGACAGCCGTACTTTGGATTTGGGACCGACTAACTAGGTTGGGAGGCCAAAGATTTTAAGAATTTGGGGCTAACCAGGAAAGGTGGAAAGCCAAAACTTGGGATTTGGGGCCGACCAAACAAGTTGTTAGGAGCCCAAAAATTTTAGGAATTTGGGGCTAACCAAAGAGGTTGCAAAGCCAAAATTTGGGATTTGGGGCCGACCAACTAGGTTGGGAGGCCAAAAATTTTAGGAATTTGGGGCTAACCAGGAAAGGTGGAAAGCCAAAACTTGGGATTTGGGGCCGACCAACTAGGTTGGGAGGCCAAAAAAAATTTACATGGTGGGACATGAATCGGAGTTGTCCAGAACAATCGCCATTTGGAGTTTCTTGGCCGGCAATTTCCCCACTCCTTTCTAATTTTCTGCGATAGAGGGTGAGTCTTGTGTTGCTTGCTGATTGAACTCATGCTCAGGGGCATAGTATAATTTCAAGTGCTTCCCATTCAGTGGTGGAAAGGGGTTTCCCCCTTTATGGTCGACAACCTTGTAAGCGCCTCTTTCATAGACTTTGGAGACAATATATAGCCCTCGCCAATTTGGTTGTAATTTGCCACTGGATTTTCCAGCCATGACCTCTCTTTCTTTAATCATGACGAGGTCGCCCTTTTTGAACGCTCTTTGTTTTACAAGCTTATCATAGGCTCGGGTCATTCGGGCTTGATAAAGCTGTAGGTGCTTATAAGCTTCCAACCTCTTGCCTTCTAGATCGGAGAGCTCTTCAAGTCTTCTCTGTATCTCGTCTTGTTCAAGGGCTTGGAGGCCAGCATGCAAGGCTACCCTGTAGGAAGACATTTCAATCTCAACTTGGATTACGGCTTCTGCCCCATATACTAGAGAGAAGGGTGAACAACCGGTAGGAGTCTTGTACACAGTCCGGTATGCCTAGAGAGCTTCATGGATTTTCTCTCCCCAGTCCTTTTTGCGGCTGCCTACTATCTTGGCAAGCAGCTTGCAAAGAGTCTTGTTGAATGCTTCAGCTAACCCATTGGCCTGAGGGTTATATATTGTTGAAGTTCTCCAGTCTATGTGAAACTTGGCTGCCAGGACATATATTGTCCTATTTTGAATGGCGTGCCATTGTCTGACATAATCCGGCTCGGCATACCGAACCTGAATATAATATTATGTCTGATGAATTGAGCTACTGCTTCTCCTGTGACCTCCCGTAGGGGGACTGCTTCGGCCCAACGATAAAAATAGTCCGTTGCAGCCAATATGAACTTATGGCCTTTAGAGGATGGAGGGAACGGTCCGACTATGTCCATTCCCCATTCTACAAATGGCCAAGTGGGGGCTGTTGGGTGTAGCGAGCCCGGCGGCTTCCTCGGGACTGGACCAAAGGCTTGGCATTGGTGGCATGTGCGGGCATATCGATTGCAGTCCGCATACATTGTAGGCCAATAAAAGCCTTTAAGCTTTATATTGATCTTCATATTATCTCCAGCTTGATGAGCCCCGTAAAGTCCTGAGTGGACCTCGCACATGACTATTTTAGCTTCCTTGGGCGAAAGACAGCGGAGGAGAATATATTTATCTTTTTCATGCACCAATCTATATACTTGGTCGCCTATTAGCTGATAGGATGCTACCCTGCGCAAGAATTGGATCCTTTGGGCCCGGTCAGGAGGGAGACGACCATTCTTTACGTCCATAATAGGCTGACGCTAGTCGTGTTCCTCTTCCTGATTAGGAATGTCTTCTTCCATGGTATTGACCTCAGAGATTGTGGGGTCATCATCTTCATCCAAGACACTTGGCATAAGCCTCCTATGCCTGACAGTTATGTCCACTTCTCCTTCAGGAGGTAGCTTTATAGCAGAGGCTAACTTGGCTAGGGCATCCGCCTGAGAATTCCTACTTCTGGGCACATGGTTTATCTCAAAGAGATAGAATTTCTCCTTCAAGCTCATAACGGTTGCGTGATAGGGTACTACATCTTGCTTACGCACATCATAGTTACCCATGACTTGCCGTATGACGAGTTGCGAGTCACCGTAGACTTTAATGCATTTGATTTTCATTTCCATGGCTAGCTGAAGCCCAACGATCAACGCCTCATATTCTGCCTCATTATTTGTCAACGGCTTCATGAGGGCACAAGAGTTGTGGAGGATCCCCCCTTGAGGAGTGACAAAGACGATGCCGGCCCCTGAAGTGAAGGTGGTTGCCCCGTTAGCCTTCTTAATTGTTCGGGAAGCGCCATCAAAGTAGAGCTCCCAGCATGGCACATCAATGACCAGGGATTCTTCCCCTTTTTGCATTGGACCGCCCTCGGTTTGTTCTCCTGTTCCCGATTGGGATAGAAGTGTTTCTTCATCGGGTCAATGTTAAGTGGAGAATCGGCCGGAATTGGATGTGCTGCCAGAAACTCTGCCATTCCTTGTCCTTTGATTGCCTTTTGGGGGACAAACATTATGTCAAACTCCATAAGGAGTAATGCCCATTTTCCCAGCCATCCCGATAACACGGGTTGTTTAAGAAGAAACTTAAGAGGGTCGTACTTTGAAATTAGCTCCACTGGGAGGGACAGGAGGTAGTGTCTTAACTTCTTGACGGCGAACACCAGTGCCAAACATACCTTCTCCATCGGAGAATAGCGGTGTTCGGGGCCGACCGGCTTTCTACTGAGATAGTATAAAGGTTGCTCTTTGCCTTCTTCATTTATTTGTGCGAGCAATGCCCCCAATGAGGCATCCATGACAGCAATATAAAGAATCAGGGGTTTTCCCTTGACAGGTGCTCCAAGCACTGGGGGAGTGAGGAGGTATTCTTTGATCTGCTCAAATGTTTTTTGACATTCTTGGTCCCATATAAACGGGGCACCCTTTTTCATCAGCTTCCCGAATGGTGCGCACCTTCCAGAGAGGTTAGATATGAAACGCCTGATATAGGCTAGCCTCCCCTGTAGAGACCGCAGTTCTTTTATATTCCTGGGTGGCGGCAATTCCCGGATTGCTTTGATTTTGTCGGGATCAATCTCTATTCCCCGGTACCTAACAATGAAGCCGAGAAACTTGCCACTTGAGACCCCGAAAGCGCACTTCATAGGATTCATCTTGAGTTTGTATTGACGGAGTCTGTCAAAAACCCGACGCAAGTCATCTAAATGATCTTCCTACTTGCGGGTTTTTACGACGAGGTCGTCAACATAACACTTGACCAGGTCATGGAGCATTTCATTAAAAATCTTAGTCATAGCCCTTTGATAGGTAGCTCCAGCATTTTTTAGGCCAAAGGGCATCCTTTTGTAGTTGAAAATCCCTTTAGGGGATCGGAATGCCATATGGTCCTTATCTTTGACAGCCATTCGTATTCGATTGTAGCCCGAGGACCCGTCCATGAAGGACAGAGCTTCATGTCCTGTGGTCATGTCGACCATGGTTTCAGTAATCGGGACTGGAAAGTCGTCCTTTGGGGAAACTTTATTTAAATCTTCAAAGTCAATGCAAACTCGGACTTGGCTATTTTTCTTTTTGACTGGGACTATATTGGCTAGCCAAATTGGATATAGATAGGGCTCTATGAAGTCCACCTCGAGGAGCTTATCAACTTCAGCATTTACTTTAAGTTCCAACTCATGGCGCATGCGTCTCTGAGCTTGCTTGACAGGCTTAGCTGTAGGGAGTATTGCCAGTTCATGTTCCGCCACCGACGGCTCTAGCCCGGAAATCTCTTTGTAAGTCCAAGCAAAACAATTTTTGTACTCCAATAGGAGTTGTTTGTAAACTTGCCTTTCTTCCTCAATAAGGAGGGCACTAATGAAGATCGGTCGGGGTTCCTTAGCGTCCCCGAGATTAAGCTCAATTAATTCGTCAACAGTTGCTTGCCCACCATCTTCAAGCTCCCGTGGGGCAGGCAGCAGATCTATGAAGCCTTCATCTTCTTCTGGCTCAACGACATGAGTGTCGTAGTCACCTGAGTTGTTGATTCCAGTGGCTTGAAATTGTGAAGAGCTTTCGACAAGGTCCTTCACTTGTTGCCCATTTGCAAATAGGGGACTCGCAGGGGCAGGCAACAGTCCGATAGTGTTGATAGAATAGTGAATCTTAAGGCTTGGTTCCCAACACGGGGCATTACTTTTTGCTTCACTTGCAATAAATTTGGGCAGTGTAGATGCTGCTTTAGCGAGGACTTTTTTGTTGGCAGGCTTAGGCTGATTCCAAGAATGCGACTGCGGGGGAAAAACCCGATGCTGCTTGATCTAGATAACTCCTTGTTGTATTAAGTCCTCAAGTTGGTCTTTAAGGACATAACAATCTTCTGTAGCATGTCCTGCCATTCGATGGTACTGGCAGAAGCTGGAGTTTTTATGTTCACCGACTCTAGATGACCTGTGAACAGGTGGGAGTTGAATAAGGCCCCGAGCCATAGAAAATTCAAATAATGGCTCGGTATGGGCCTTGACAAATGAGTATGAAGCTTCCATTCGCTGTGCCAATGTCATCACGGGAGCTTTGCCTTTGGATTCCGCGTAAGACTGGTTTGCCCTAGTCTCATGGGACCAAATCTCCCTCATGTGGATCTTGCGATGAGTGTGGGCTTTTGAAGGGACAGCGAGATGCCTGAGTAGAACATCCCGCTCTCGCAATAATTCCTGTACGAAAGCCTTTAATGCTTGATTCTC
The DNA here is from genome assembly GCA_022559845.1 of Amorphophallus konjac. Classification (NCBI taxonomy): domain Eukaryota; kingdom Viridiplantae; phylum Streptophyta; class Magnoliopsida; order Alismatales; family Araceae; genus Amorphophallus; species Amorphophallus konjac. The sequence continues at coordinate 172,308,730 of CM040119.1, read as the reverse complement.
TCGTCTTAGCAGTTTCACTGTATCAAACGGGTCCCCTTCCTGTTCAGTGATAGGAACATTGGCGGTATCCAATATGGGGCGTTCTGCTTCTGCGATGTCGAGCCCAGCTAGTTGACTCATGGCCTCCTGCCCAGCTTCATCGAGTTCTCACCAAGCAGGTTGTAAGACAATGATCTTTTCTTCACCGGACTTGACAGTACGGCTGTCCAGACCATTAACATCAGGGACTTCCAGCCCAAGCTCTTCTTGTCCCTCAACTATGCATAGAGTATTCTCTTGTGTGAGGTTGGAATGGTCGGGAGGGGGCGGCATCCCGATAGTATTTATAGCATAATAGACCCTAAAGTCTGGCTCGGGGTCGTAACCCAACCCTCTTCGATCATTCTTAGAGAAGGGAGGTTGCCCCTTGACTTGCGGAGGGTGCCAAAGCTCTTGGAAAGAATTACACCGGGAAGCCTTCTCCGTCTACGGGATGTTCTGCCTCTGACACATTTGTTTAATGTGTCGGGCTATATAAGGCATTTCTTGGACAGGTTCCGGGGCATTTTTGGGCTTCTCGCTCTAGTCGAAGTCGTCGTCCAAGGGGACATGAGGCACCACCTCTCCTTTGTAAAAGACAATGGGCTTGAGATATTCATTAGTTTTCTTCCTGCCTTTAGTTTGATATGTGACAATAAATGTCTTTAGGGTCTCCACCCCATGCTCCTCTCTTTGAGAGACCAACTGTATCCAAGCAAGAGGCAGAAAGATGCTTCTGTCTATTGTTCGATTAATGAGGTTGGCCTTAAAGTTAATTTCCCGCCTTTCTGGCCGAGTTGGCTTCGCTGCAGGAGAATTGGTTTGTAGACTGAGTCGATGTAGCCTAGCAAGATCCTCATTGACCACGAAGAGTTCATCTTCATCTTCTTCCTCAACAATCACCTTTTGCTTTCCTTTATCTTTGACCTCAATTGGGGGCTCAACAGTAGGTTCCCCAAAATATAGCTGGGCATCGGTCAAATTACATTCATTTGGTCGAAAAGGAGACCTATCAACAAAAACTGTATGTTGCTCGCCGGCCTTCGCATACTTGATACACTGATGTAGAGTTGAAGGGACGACCCAATTCTCATGAAGCCATGGCTTTTCTTGGTATTGCCAAAGAAATGTGGGATGCTCTGAAAGAGATGTACTCAGATGATAAGAATGTTTCGCGCATTTATTCTTTATATGAAGAAATCTTTTCTCTCAAGCAAGATGGAAAATCTATTCATGAATATTTTGCTGCTCTGAAAGGCAAGTGGGATGAGTTACAGGTGTACCATCCTTTGACAGCGGATATTACTGTCCTCAAGAAAGAGCGGGAGGAGTTTCTGGTCGCTAAATTTTTATCTGGCCTAGATGATTCACTCAGCCATGTTCACTCTCATCTGCTTTCAGAGGACGTGGTTCCTTCTCTGGCAAATGCTATGTCGCGTGTCTTTCGGGTCAGCTCCTCCAACTCTACTGCTGATGCTTCTTCTACTGTTGGTCCGATGGAACATGCATGCAGCGGGACGGGGTCGTCGTCGTGGTCGTGGCCGTGGCCGCAACTCCTTCCCTCCGTGTCGTCACTATGGTCGTCAGAAACACGCTCCCTTGTTAGAGAATAGTCCTGTATTGGAAACGGGTTAAAATATAATGTGATTATAATTGTGGTGCCCTCTCCACTCAACACCTTAAGGTTTTGAGTTGGATGGCCCAATCTAATAAAACTTGACATGGTATCAGAGCATGGTCTTGGGCCCAACCCCATATATTTCTTTCTTATCTAGCCATCTCTACCTAATTAATCTCCACGACCCATCTTGGCCGTGAGGGGGAGTGTTGGAATTTGGGCATAGTCCCCTTGGGCAATAGTCCCGTATTGGTTAAATGGGTTGTGGTTCATGTGCTTATGACCCTGGGCCTGTGTATTTCAACACCGCGATTTTGTGGATTCAACACAAGCAATGGTCTCCCATATGGTAACATAGGTTGGCATCTGTTTCATATGTTGAATGATCTTGCGATCAGCCCGAGCTCGAGCTTGATCTAGTGGAGGAATCATCTCCACCAGAGGCTTGGGTTGATAAGGGATCCTTTTGACCGGCTCCAACTTTCCCTGTTCATTCGTTTCTTCTTGGAACAACGGGGCCAAAGATTCCTCTTCCGGAGGCAGAAGCTATTCATTGTCTTTGCCTGAGGGGCCTGCTTGGGCTGGATCAGCGGGCTGTTCTTGGGAGAGGGAACCAACGGGATCAATTTTTTCCTCCGTTAGGTCAAATGTAATAGCGTCGGAGCGCTCTTGAAGAGTTGTCTCTACGGGCTCCTCGTCCTCGTCTGAGGGGTCGAAGACGAAAGTTTCAGCACGTACTTGAACCTCAGGGGGCTCATTGGGCTCTTCTCCTCGAAAGACGATGACCTTTTGTGAATTTTGGCTTGGATTCATCCCTACTGGAGGGTCCCCGTCCGCTACCGCGACCTCGACCGCGTCCCCGACTCCGGAGTTCAGCATTTCGGCGGTGGTAGGTTGCCATTGTGATCCTGTTTCCAGTTGGTGGTGTCGATGTTTGCAGACTTTCAGGCGAAGGTATGGCAACCATATTACAAGAGAAATTCTTTAACATTTCCTCCAACTTCTCTATAGTGAGTTCATGATCTTTATAAAAGATAGAGAGTTCCTCTGGGATAGGAAGCTTCTCGCCTTCCTGGGCTCGCTTGAGCATTTGTCGAAGCCAGCTCTTGAGCCGAATTTTGCGTTCCAACTCCTCCCACGGGATATACTTGTCAAGTGAGACAGGCTCGGTTGGGACATAGGGTATATAGCCTTCCAACTCTTCAATTAACTTTTGGAGCTTCTGCAAGGGGCTTAACTCCTTGGGTGTCTCCATGGCCGCCGCCTGCTCGGCCTGCTTCTTTAGTCTCTTCTTCAAATTCTTCTTCTTGTTCTTTTCTCGCTTCTTGGGTCGCGCCAGCTTTTCTTGGGACGGGACGGCCTTTCTTGTGAATGTCTGGGCAAATGCCCTTGGCCTTTGTGCCACTAGGATGGGTCCTTCCCTTGGGTGGCTTCAAATGGAGGTTCTTTCTTGGGGTCACACTAACCCACTCGCCCCCTGACTCAGGAGTTTGGAAAGTTGCATTGATTGCCCTCTCAACAATTTCAGGAGGCAATTCTTAAAATTCGGCCACAAGGGGGCCAAAGCCTTGAAGTTTGTGTTCCTGTGTCTGCGAGGTGGAGGTCGCGTTGGAGGTTGTGGCATGTATAACATTCACCGAAAACGGCGACTATCCCCACGGGGAACACGTAGAAGGACCATGGGAACCATCTTTTAGCTCTATATATCGTCGGGTAATCAGATCCTCGGCTATATCTTTGAAGGCGGAGCAATCATAGATGACATGCCCCATGACACGGTGATATAAGCAGTAGCCATGCCGATATGTCATACCGGTCATCACGTCACTATCCGGTTTAGGACACTGTATTAACCCCTCCCTTCGGCAGATCTTAAATATCTCCAGGTTCTGTACCGGGGTAAAGAATACAACTTCTCTGGGGGCTCTTCAGCAGGCGAGCCTTTTGAATCTTCGGATAGCCATCCTCCGGTCCTCGGCCGTCTTCTAGGTTCCACCGTGGCTTTTGAGTTATGAGTGGAAGCAGGGGCGGATTCTCCTGTTGAAGGTGTCAAGGATAGGGCCGTCAAACGGTCATCCATGCGCCTCACAAGTTGTAGTAGATCTTGCTGGTTATGTCGCAGACGCCTGACTTCCTTTCTAAGTTTTCGAACAGCCTTCCGGATGGCCAAGCATTCGGACATTAAGAAGTAGCCCCCTGCCAAAGAGGTGCCTTGCTTGGCGTATGAGACTGAGGCAGGTGTTCCTCGGTGTTGCTTTCATTTAGAATCCGCTCAGCAGTCTCGCTAAGCCTCTTTCTTTCCAAACTTTCTCCTTGAGTATCAATCTCTCCCCTCTGGATGAGGGTCTCGATACAATCTTGCAATTCCCCACACTCTTTGGTGGGGTGTGATATCACAGCGTGAAACTCGCAATATCTTGGATGAGCTTTCTCAACCTCAGTGTAAGTAGGAGGGGGGTCGTGCACCATAATGCGACCCTGCTCTAAAAGAGCGTCAAATATCCTTTTAGTGTTCTCCTTGGGAAAAGAGCACAGGAGAGAGGCCTTCATCCTGGATACCATAACGTCGGTTTTGTCCCACTGAGACCTGCTTCTTCTGCCCCGGATCAGGGAATATAAAGGCTGCCATTTGATAATTTTCTCGAGTTGGCCGATGGCTAATTAACTGAACGGGTCGCTCGGTCCCAGGCGTGGGGTTGAGGAGGGTCAACCCGAGTCCCCTTCATCGTGATAAGCTGATTTTGTATCATTTTCCCCAGCTCATCTTTAAAAACATAACAGTTTTCAATAGTGTCCCAACAAACGATGATATGGGCAGTAATTGGGATCATCTGTTTTGCTAGCTTCTTCGGGCTTCTTGGGCTCCGGCAAAGTTATCAGCTTATTCTTCATACAAAGGTTGAACAGTTTGCTAGTGTGCTCCTTCTTAAAAGAGTAAGGAGTCTTCATACGCTCGGCCAGCCTCGTGGTCGGTACCTTCCTTTCAGACCTTTTTCCGGAATCACCTGGCGATGCTGCTTCGCTAGCTTCAGTGGTTGGGGAAAAGTCCACTGCATTTGCCTCTTTTCCTGTCACGGGACGCTCCTTGGGTACCTTAAGCTTTGAAGGAGTGAAGGTGGGGTTATTAGCGAAGAACATTTCAATCTCCGCGACCACAGAATTTAGTTGGTCAAATCCCTTGATATTTGCCCCCATGAGCCGCTCACTGACTTCGGGGGAGAGTCCTCTTCGACATATTGTTATAGCGTCCTCTTGTGCCGGAGGGTTATCACACCTCATACTGAAATCCCTCCATCTCTTAATAAAGTCCATAGCGGTCTCTCCTCGCCTTTGCTTGAGCGAGCACAATTCAGCTAGAGACACCTTCCTCTCGGCTAGCTGAAAGCGATCAACAAATTTCTTTTTACAAGTCACCCCAGTCGGCCACAGAATTAGGCTTCAGCCTTGAGTACCATTGGAAGGCACTGCCAGTGAGAGAGGTTGGAAAATATCGGAGGAGATATGACTCGTCAAGTGCGAGCTCACCCATTGCCGTTATATAATAGGTTAGGTGCTCATGGGGCGACCCCTGTCCATTGAACTTTTGTAGCTTTGGCACCTTTGGACAATCCGGCGGGAGTTTCTTAAACTGATGGTGAATAAGATAAGGCACACTATACAAATCAATAGTGGCCACACCTTTGCCGTGCTGGGCAAACTTATCTTCAACAATCTTTTCTATCATACGCCTTTGAGCGATGACTTCTTCAGCTCCTAGAGCCCAAGAGGGTTGAGCGTTAAGCGGGGCTCTTGGTAACTCAATTGCCGCTTCAGCCTGCATGTTATAGGGAGGTACAGCCTGTCTGCTGACCCCAACGGGGTTAGGAGCTCGTTGCTCCCGCCGAGGGTCTTGATTAAGCATTGGTGTCTGAGGTCTTTGAGAATTGATATTCATCTGCCGCCTCATTTCAAGCATAAGATTGGTAATTTCTATATGCCATCTCTGCATAGTTTCAAATTTGGCATCGTCAGACATAGCCTGGAAAGCGGCTTTTGTAGGTGGCTCAAATACCAGATTCGGATAGCCATCCCCATGAATGCTTGCAACATCGTCGGCATCTCCTTCCCCTCGGGGTAGATTTTCACCCTTGTTTTGAGGAAATTCCTGGGCAATTTCTTGATGCTGTCCCTGGGAGGAAGTTCCCGCTTGACCAGTGAACTGGGCTTGCAGACTTCTTCTAGCAGTGTTGTGGGTATTGCGGTACACCACATCTGTTGTAAGATTTGGATCATCCGCCCCGATGGGATCACTTGGGTTGGCAGGATTGCCAATCTGTTCCACATGTTGTCTGAGGCATAACAGGTGTAGATTTTCATGTTCCCACCTGTCTCCGTCATTTGGACCACTCTTCGCCTCTTCGGTGGGTAGACACTAGGGCGAGGGGGTGCCCCCAATCTGTCGAGGACGGAGGTCTTTGCAGGTAGGGTTTCTGTAAGTATGTCGAAGGCAGAAACCCGTGTCGGGTGTGTCTGGGCCAGTTTCACTCGGATAGGCTCCGAATTTTGTGATGTAAAATTGGGCTTGCGATAAGCCCCTTTTCTTTTCTGTCCCTGTGAATGCGGGGGTTTGGCTACCGATGACGCCAAGTCAGCTTGGGGCTGGGCTCGCGCAAGCTTGCCGCCTCTAGCTTGCTTAATTGCTTGGGCCTCTTGTTTAGTGACCCATATCTGCTTGACTTTCCGGGGGCGCTGCTTGGATGTCTTGTCCCCGCCATCAGACTTAGTCTTCCTTATGAAGCCTGGCCCATCTTCTCGCGTTTTATAAAGGAGCGAGAAACGGTTGGAAGTGGGTACATTGGGGACGCATCGGTCCCGCAGAATCCTTGGCTCGCCACTGTCAAGCCGAATACGAAGATCTCCAATAAGTATGGACTTGCCGGACCTGGAAGCTTGCCGTCGCTAGCCTTCTATTTTGACGGCGGCGGTATTGCCCCCACTTGGCGCGGACGGTGCTGGTAGTGAGCATGTTTACAGAAAACATGCAGGCTTGTTGCCCCCGACAGCTACAGCTGGAGTCGGAGGAGCCACCTCTGACTGGTTGGCCGGAATCACCCCCAGAAAGAAGGGGGAACCGACTACTGCAGGGAAGTCCCCAAACATGATGGGGACGGTAAGATAGCCATGCCTAGCATGGCTCTCGACGAAAAGCGGGCCATAGGTCACTGCCGCCATTGCAAGAGATTTGTTTCTTTTTTGCTTTCTGAACTCCCTCCCTCCTCTTGCACACTGGAGAAGAAGAGTTAGGGTCATTATAAGGGCATTAAAAAACCTTTTGTCACGCCCCGAGCGCGGAAGGAATCCGGAGATGCGTGACAAGTTTATATCAATCATGTCAATTAGAGCGTAAGTGTATTCGACATACAAAGACAGAGTGCGCACAAGTAATGATAACCAAGTCCTTTATTAATCATAAACCTTCAAGTATTCATATTACAACTCACCACGAAAGTACTAGGACTCAATAAAATAAATCTACAATGGATGACTCAAGAAAATAGAAAAGACAGGACTAGATAACGCTTGACGGTTGGAATGGCTCTAAACTCTTCACTCTTGTCCATCCCCATCCGAATGAGTCTCGTCATCGGAATTACCTGAAAAATTGGGAAAAACACTAGATGAGCGAATGCTCAGTAGGAATTATATCTCAAGTGCTAGCTTGCTTTAAGTAAATTACATGTTACATGAATGCAAGTATGGCTATGCATGTTCGCGTGGAACGACATTAGAGAGAGAGTGTATAGCAAAGGACACTAGCATGGACTAGCAAGAATTTCCAAGATTTCATGTAATTATATCCAGAGAAGCGAGCAAGTACTTTTCACAATTCATTTCAAGAATTGGCTATTATGTTATCAAGTAAGCAAGTAAATACCCTTCCGGGCCACGCATGTCATGCCACGTCAAGTCAAGTTCAAGTATAAGAGTTTGTGGAATGCCATTTAACTAGAACGACGAGTACTTCGGTGCAATGCCACACCGTGATCAATATTAGCTCTCATGGGCATAAGTACTTTCGGGTGCCCCTCCCAGGACCAGATCGGGCCCTTATATGCGCCAGCATTGAATCATATATTTCGACATCCACTTTAGTTATAGCCAATATAGAATTTCAATGGAATGAACCTTTGTAGGAATATAAGGTAGATCTTGTGGAATAGAATCACAAGGATAGAAATTACATGTAAGGACATACTACAGTCGAGTCGGTACAATCGCGATACTCATAGAAACTGGGTGGATTTGGCTCCCTAGTGGGTGCCATGACATTAAGAATAGGCGTCCATATGTACATGGGTGCTTGTTCTTTGAACATGATAAAGCAGAAGAATTTGTATCTCTATAAGGACACACAAGTCAAGATAGATAGTAATGGTATGGTTTCTCCATTCCATTAGTTCAAGAATTATTCTCACGACGGCTAGATAGTGTACCATGAGAGCCGGGTTACCATGTTTCTCTAGAGTGACATGGCAATCAAAAAGTGTCATAGGTTTTTGTGGTACAACCTGCTCAATCGGCCTTGAGGGAATCTAAGGCTACGAGGAGTCTTATGGAGGTCCCAATGACTAACTTGCCAGTTCGAAGGAACGGAATGTCCAACGGAGGGCTCGTATGTCATCAAGAGTTGAGGGGTAATCGATAAAACATTGTGAAACGTGGGACTATACTCACGGAATGGAATATAGTGCCTATATACATAATCCACTGTCAAGGGTTACAGAAAACATTTGGAAATCAGAAACTCGGGTAAATGGCGCCTGAGATCAAGTCTTCATTTTATGAATTAGCGCCCTGGGCAGGGTCGCTAGTTCAATATATAACGACTGTTCATTCAGTCGTTGTATCCAGGTTCTAAATATATTAAGATCTGTATAATTCTCAAATTCCAGAAATTATGTAAATGGCGCCTTGGCTTAAGTCTCCAATTCAGTAAGTAGCGCCCTAGTCAGGGACGCCATTTTTCAAAATAATGGCAGGATGCATGTCGTGATTTTCAATATCAGTGTAATTTGGTCATGAACAGTAGCACTTTTTCAATAAAAATAATTTTGCAGGAACAAGTACATGGATAGGTAGAGAAAAATAGTAGGAATCTAGCAGTATACTCATGCATTAGATTAGATGTCATGGTTCACAGTCATTAAATTTTGAACATGTGTATTTATTAATTAACCAACTAACTGACGACTGTTTGCACGGTCGTTATATCAAATAGCGCCCTAGGGGGAGGCGCCTTCTACTAAAACTTCCAGAAACATTACAAAACCTACTGAGAACATTCTATCAGACCTATATGCATGCTCATGATCTCATAGCTATTAGATTGGGCTTGTACTTGAGAACACCTACCTTGATCGGTAATTTGGATGATGGAAACATGAAGGGATTGAAGGATCAGCAACAAGAATAACCACAGTACGATACTCTGTTTACAACAGAGAAACTGGAAGCAACGGTAGCAGGACGAGGATAATATCAGGAGTAGTAGTAACAACAGCTTGTTTCCTCTGGCTCCTAGCTGAAGAAGAACAGCAACTAGGAAGAGATGATGCAGCTTCAACGGAAGTAGATGGAGAAGAAACTCTTCTCAGCAACCCACTGGCAGAAGAAGCAAGAACTCTAACGTCAGCAGCAGCAACGAGCCTTCTCCAGGAAGAAGCAGAGAAAGAGAATAGGATCTCTCCCCCACGTACAGCGAAGAAGAAGGAACTAATAAGCTTCAAGAGAACGAAGAGCAGCAGGATGTCTTCAAAAAAATAGAGTCAACAGAGGGTTCGATGGAGGGGGTTTGATATTTATAGAGAAGGGATTCGATCGTGGGTTAGAGTTTGATTAGGTTAAAACCTCCCACGTAAGACTCCTATTAGAAGCAAGGTTTCCCTACGTATTAATCCTTCCAAATCAATACTTTCCTGATCGGCCACTGCTTCCTAGTTCGAACAAGACACTGCAACGGGTTTCCGTTCTCATCCTACAGGGAAATAGCGCCCAAGATAGGGGCGCCCTTCAGGTAATTGGCGCCCCCATGAGGGGTCTTCAATTCACCAATTGGCGCCCCCTTGAGGGTTCTTCAATTAATGAAATGGCGCCTTAAGAGGAGGCGCTATTCATCTTTGGGCCATTTGTTATATGGTTTAAGTGTAAGGCCCATTCTGTATAAATATATATATAAATGGTTTTAAGTATATATGAGTTGGGCCTTGAACATTGGTTTAGTTTTTAATCCATTTAGAATTTCATTCCTTCAATTTACCAGGGTTGCTACACCTTTAGTAGTAAAATGAAGGGTGGGAAGCGTCCCACCGGGCGTGCCAGTCTGTTTACACGCGAAAAATTCGTTCGGAAGAAAATATGCACATGTGTATTTAGACTTTTGAGCTTGCATATTATAATTTCCGCGTGCGTGATTTATCAGACGATTTAGGGTTCGTGTACTGGACTCTTCCCCACCGAATGGAATCGGTGTTAATTTACATCGGACAAGTCCGAATACCCTTGATTAAAACTACTAAAGATGTTTTCTTGCCCTCAGGATAACGACTTTGCCAAGATATTAGTTTGAGAAAACAATTCCTTTACCCCAAAATAGGGCATCATTGTAATTATCCCTCCCATTGAGGGTTTATCTGCAACTTTTCCTTTTTAGAAGGGTTTTGATGCAATTTTCCATGAAAGCATGATCTTTATGTAATGTGCCTTTCAATATTTGTTTCTTCTGAAATTTCAGACATTTTTGCACAGATTTTTGGATATTTATATAATTTCACGAACTTTGAAGGTACAATTGCAAAATTTTGATTTCTTTGTAGACTAGGCATGGTTTTCCACCAACTTTGGACACATTTGGGGATACTGGAACTTTTTCCCATAGAATTTTCTGATTTCTAGAATTCTTGCATAATTCCTTGGGGACATTTGCATAATTTCCCAAGATGTAGGGGTAAATCTGTAATTTTACATATTGAAACCATCCATATGGTCTTGGCCATAACAATTTTTGTAAATGCACCCTTTGGTCGATCAAAAGAACCCATGCATCATCATTTGGATCAATTTGGATCCATGTTACACATAATATGCTCACTTGAGGGTATTTTGGTAAATTACTCTCTTAAGTGAGTTCTCTTACACAATATAGGGTTTTTTAACTTAACAAAAACCCAAGGGGGGTTGCGCCACCTGCTGCTTCCTCTACTGGACTGCTCTCGGACTGCTGTGCTCCTTGCTCTTCCTGTTTTCTCTTCTTGCTGCTGTGCTTCTTCTTATCTTTGGTGCTTGGTTGAAGTCTTGCTTTTATAGGTGCTTAGAGGTGAGGCGGAGGACCCCCATTTGACTCTCTTCCGGTGGAATCCCAAAAGGTAAACCTTTGAACTTCTCCTCCCTAGTCTTTTCCTCTTCCTTTTCAGTTTTTTTTCTTCCCCTTTTTTTCTTCTTTTTCTGAGTGGACGAAGGCGCCATGGGGGGGAGGACCCTTCCTCCGGCCTGCACAGGGCGGAGGAGGCCCTCCGTCCTGCAAGCAGGGCGGAGGAGAGCTCCCTCCGGCCTGCCTGCAGGGCGGAGGAGATGTCCCTCCGGCCTGGCAGGTCCGGAGAGGCTTTATTTTGGCCTTTTTCTTCTATAAAAACAATGCCGTACAACCTTAAAAAATTCTCCTTTCAACACGTGGAGCTTTTTCTTCTTCATTTTGGCTTGTACGGAGAATCTCCGCCTTGGCTTTTTTTTTTTTAGAACATGTCGGTGATAACATTCACCACAACTTCCACATATGTATTTTCCATGCACTTAATTTTATCTTCTTCATGTTCAAAGAACTATGAAAGATCATTTTCCTTTTGGGCCTTTCTATTGGCATTGACGAACCTTGGCCGTTTTGCCGACCCTTGTTAAACTTATGCATATTTCCTCTTCAGAAATTTCTGAAAATCTGAAACTTATGAAAATATTTTATGCGGTCAACCGGCACTTTCTCATTTGCACAAGTACTATCTTTTTCAAGCATGGAATTTTTACTTAACAATATATCATGCTCGGATTGTAAATTTCTATTCTCAAAGGTCAAAGAGTCAATTTCATCAACTAAACCCATTTGACTAGCTTTACTAAGTGTTTCTTCACGCTTTTGTTTCAAGGCTTTATTTTCTTTTTGAGTTTCTTATATTTTTCATACAAAGTAACATAAGTAATTTTCCAATGTTCATTAGAGACATAATCAGGTTCGGAGTTTACCTCAATGGTCTTATCTTCATGAGCCTAGCCATTAGACATAAGTTGACAACTTGTTTCGTCACATCATTGAATATTTCTTCTTCTTCATCATTGCTCCATGTTGCCACTATTGTTTTGGATTTTCTTTTTTTATCTTTTTTGTATTTCTTTTGTAGTTTCAGACATTCTCCTTTCATATGTCCGGGTTTTCTACGTTCATAACAAATAATCTCATTTTTCTAAACATGCTCCTCCTCACTTGGAGAGTCTTTTCTCCTTGATTTTCTAGAGTTCCTTTAGAACTTTCTCCTACCTCTTAAGAATTTTCTTATTCATGATCATAGCAATTTCATCCTTATCATCATCACCTTCTGTACTCTATTCACCACTAGATTCTCTACTGCTAGTAAAGGCTTTCAAACCTATATTCTTCTTTTCTCTTACTTCTTCTTCACTCCATTTTACATTAATCTCATAAGTTACGAGGGATCCTATAAGTTCTTCTAATGTTAGAGTAGATAAATCCTCAAAATCCTCAATAACAGTAGCCTTGGTATGTCATGTAGGGGGAAGGGATCTCAATACCTTTCTTACCAATTCGAAGGTGATGTAGTTCTTATCGAGATCTTTCAAGTCATTTATAGTATCCGTAAGCCGTGCAAACATTTCTAAAATTGTCTTATCTGACTTTTATCTTGAATAGCTCATATGCATGTACAAGAAGATTGGTTTTGGTCTTCTTTACTTGTGAGGTTTCTTCATAAATATGTTTGAGGTTATTCCATATTTCTTTTGGACTAATACATCTAGAAACACTTGAGTATTAATTGGGATGTAAAGCACATTGCATAATATTCATAGTATTGTAATTGGCCATAGATTGTCTAATGTTCTCTTTATCCTATAGATCTTCATCTTTGGGTAAAGTATATGGATCTTTTCTCTTACTTTCCAAACCTCATATTCTTGAGACCTAAGAAAAATAATCATCCGATTCTTCCGATAATTATAGTTTGAACCATCGAAAAACTAAGGACGGTGAATAGAGTGACCTTCGGGAGCGATTCTCTTGTTTGCCATATGCAGATCTTTTAAGGTTGTTAAGCCTTTCAATCTAAAATGTGAGTCTTTGCTCTGATACCAATTGTTGACCCGAGATATATGACAAACCAAGAGGGGAGGAGGAACGAGATAGGGGAACAAGAGGGGGAAACGGAGGGACAGAGGAAGGAGATGATGGCAGAGAGAGAGAGAGAGGGGTGAAGGGGAAGCTGGGTTGACTAGGCAGTGTGCTGTGATCAACTGGTGCGGACGGCTGTTGTGGCCGGCAAAAGAGAGGAAGGTGGGGGGCAGAGACCGGTGGCGGCTGGCAGGCAAGGGCGCCGCTGCTAACTCTGGGGGTAGAGTAGGGGTGATCGTAGGGCACTCCAACTGGCAGGGCGATGGCGGGCATGGCCAGTCGTAGGCAAAGGCAGTCGTGGGTCTGCTGGCAGCCGTGCATGTGGATGGCGACGGCGGTGAGCACGCCAGGCCGGCTTGGGGGGCTGTTGTGGGTTCACAGGGTGAAACTGGCGAGCCGGCGAGGCAGGGACGACGCCCTGTTCGCGAGTTCTACACCCTCCAGCAGGGGCGGGAGGACGAACGACAAGGCGGCAGTGGCACTGTAGGTGGCGGTGGTGCAGCGAATGAGGCTCGAATTGCCAGCTTGGAACTCGCTGCGGGCCGCCACTGTCGCTCGATGGTCATTCGTGTTGAGTGGGAAAGGGGAAGAAAAAGGAGGAGAAGAAGATGGCATGACAGAGAGAACGAGTTGGCGCGTGGTGGTGTGTGGGTTGCTAGACCGTGAGTTACAGAAGAAGGGAAAGGAGAAGAAGAAGATGGGGGAGGAGAGAGAACTTGCGAGGGCTTCACGCCTTAGGGCTTCGCGCCCTCCCTTCACAGGAAAGAGGAGGCTTTACGGCCAGAGCAATTTGCATTTTTTTTTCAGCTTCATTGACCTAAAAATTTGAGATTACACATGTATTTATAGAGGTGGAACCCTAATGGTCCTCCTCATACCCAAAGACCAAAATGCCCTAAGACCTAAAATAGTGCAAAAATCGCACCAAAAAAGGACAAAAAAAATAAAAAAACACAATATTTACTCCAAATGATCTCAATAAACCTTGAAAATTTAAAATTTAATACTACCAACTTACTACTACTAAATTAGACTCAACTAAAATTAAAATACATAATAAAAATGAAAATGACGCCAATACGACTCCGATCGTCGTCTGTGTAAATAGTGCCATCATACTGTCACAAGTCTCGCTCCGCGTTATTCTCTCCCGATTCAAAAAAATTCGTCCTCGAATTTTGAAGTGGCGAAGTTGGACGAAGACGAACACAAAAGGACAAACATAGAACTCTGTACAGAAAATCATATCAGGGATCTCGAACTGTCGCGTAACATGCACCTTACAAAATTCTAACCACACCATATCAACATGAGACTGCTCCAGAAGTAACACGTCATCAGGTGGAGCAATTGGCGAAGCAACCTCAAACATAGTGTCATTAATCAAGTCTAACTCAGACATAATAAATAAACCTTGTTCCCATATGTCATCGGGAACGACTATCAAAATACTCTCAGAGGATGAGGCAGCAGTGGACACAAAATCATCTCTCAAATCCAACTTGAAATTGACGAATAAACTCTGATACCACACGTGTTGCAACACACGCCATGCTCACATCTCTTCTTCATATTCTTCGGCCAATGTAGGGTTAGCCTTATAAGTTCACATCTTGAGCCGGTGGTTTGGCACTGGCAGAAACATAATTGGACTTGGGAAAACGAAAGTTTCTCCTCAAATGTCGTGGCTGGAGAATGCAAATAGACTGGTCGGGGTCTATGGTAGCGTGCCGCTCTACCATCTAATCTCGTCTCAAACTGATGTAAGAAGCTGGTGGAGCAATAGTGCACCATGCTCCATCAAAATAACGAACCGTCTTCAACGGGGTGTCACCTACAAATTGACGATGCAACTCCACAAAAGCTCGGTCACCCTCAACAATAATCTCATCAATTTTCAATAATAAATCAACAATAGAGTGAGAAATATAATTATTTTGGCACTGCTCATCTAGGATTATTCTTGTTTGCTTCTCATTCGGCAAAGAGACGATGAAACTGAATTGCATTTGGACGAGCGGAGAGATTACCTAGGACCCCAATTTAATAGAATAAATTGGTTCCCAAAGCTCTGATACAAAATTGAAGCGAGACACGTCCAGTTGGGCCTCTTCCTTGCTCGCTCAATGCCTTCGTTTTCTACCTTTTTTGTTTTCTCCTTTTTCTTTTTTGTCTTTTGTTTTGTTTATCTTTTAGCCTCTGCTATAGTGCCAGAGGACAAACGAGAGAGGGGAACAGGAGGGGGAAACAGAGGGGGAACGGAGGGAAGGAGATGGTGGCGGAGAGAGGGGTGAAGGGGAAGCTGGGTCGATCGGTGGGTGTGCCGTGATCGGTTGGTGCGGACGACGGTCGTGGCCAGCATAAGAGAGGAAGGTGGGGGGCGGAGGCCAATGGCCGCTGGCAGGTAGGGGCGCCATTGGTGACTCTCGGGGCAGAGCAGGGGGAATCGTAGGGCACTCCAACTGGCAGGGCGATGGCGGGCACAGTCGGTCGCAGGAGAAGGTGGTCATGGGTCCACTGGCAGCCGTGCAGGTGGATGGCGATGACTGCGAGCGCCCCAAGTCGGCTTGGGGTGCCGCTGCTGGTTCACGGGGCGAAGTTGGCGAGCCGACGAGGCAAGGATGACGTCCTACTCGTGGGTGCTGCAGCCTTCGACAGGGCCAGAGGACAAACGACAAGGTTGTTGGTGGCGGTGGTGTAATGCCATGGATCCTTATCGGATTCTTATTAGGTCTTTCGGATCTTCTTCGGAGAGTTTCGGATCGTTTTTGTGGGTCCTGAGTTGAGTTTTACGATCCGTGTGAGTTTTTCTCTCGTACTAGTTACGGAACCATGCGGTGAGTTTATTTCTCTGTTCATCGACTCGTGGACGCCGCAGTTGCGATGTGCTCGTCGAGAGGATCGTTTCGACTATTTTTGTGTATTTTTCTGAATTAGTCCATTTTCGGGTTAATTATCAGATTTTCGAAAATTAGGAACATTTTCTAATTTCTTTCTTTTTCTTTCTTCTTCCTCTCACCTTCTCATTTCACCGCCGCGGCCTCTCTCTCCCGTTTTCTCTCCTCTCTCGCCCTTCCGGCTACGACTGCAGACGGAGGAGGCTCGTGGGCGAGGTGGCGACGGCGTGGGGTCAATGAGGTGCGTGATCGAGCGAGGATCGGATCGGTTTTGGCGCGATCCCGAACGGTGGATTCAAAGCCGACGGTCGAGCTCGCGACGTGGTTTTCGGCGCGGTTTAGTCGCTTCGGCGCCCGGTTTCTTCGGTGGAGGTAGGGAGACGCATCACCTACTTCTCCTCTACGTTTTTCCTGCAGTTTCACGTCGTTCGGTGCTAGAACGAGCGTGTTTGGGCTCGTTTAGGTAAAACCATCATTTTTGGAGTTCGTAGGGTTCGCCGGAAAACGGCGACCATTTCTAGTATAATTAGTATCAAACGAACCGCTGGGATGTCTGGATCCCATTCCCGTAAGTTTCGTTGCATTTGGCCGTGATTTGGGGCCGGTCGAAGGCCGGTTTCCCTTGCGTGTCGTATTGGGTCGATGCTTGGGAATCGCCCATTTTTGGTGTTTTTGAGTGTCGTTTGGCCCCTTCTGGCCTGTGGAATGTTGGCGAGGCAGTTATAAGTGTTTCCCCGTCGTTCTGGCGACGATTGGGGCGTGGAATAGGGTTTTCGTGCGGATTTTCCTGGTTTTCGCTCCGGACATGAATGCGCTATATGTGGGCACCGCGTTCTCAGTAGAACGCACCACCGCGATACACCGCGTTCTGTGAAGGAGATAAACAGTAGAGGCGGTTGGGAACGCGCTCTATGTAAAGAGCGCGATCTCCTTTATCGCGCTAGGGGTGTCGAGCGCGTTCTTGAAGAAGGCGCTATATGTTCCGAGCGCGTTCTTGAAGAAGGCGCTATGCTTTCCGAGCGCGACCATCCAGAACGCGCTGCTCTTGGCAGGCGCGATCTTCTTTTATCGCGCTATGCATGGTGAGCGCGATCTGGTAGTTTCAGGTGTTGTTGTGTTTGGGGCTGTATAGTGCGTTGAGATCGTGCTATAGGGTTCGATCGCGTTAATGCCTGTTGTATTTCCGGTATTTCGATGTCCGTATGTCTTGGCTTGACCTTGTGGTTTGCCGTTCCCGTGGATACTTTTTGATGTCCTATGAGGGCTATGACCACGATATAAGATTGCCGGGCATGCTTTAGTTTCTGTGTTGTTGTAGAGTCGTCGTCAGGTTCCGGTCAACCCGGTTAGACCCAGTGGTTGACAAGTAACCTTGTGTGGCTCGACGGTTTTGTCCAGTTCGAGACATGGTTATGGATGCCTCGAGGTGTCGTCTTACCTCGGTTTGCGTGTCCAGGTGTTCTGAGGGTCTTGTTAATCCCTCAGGTCTCCGTGTGTCATTTTCTACGGTTGTTTCTTCTGGCTTAGGATTAGACCGATTGGCGGCTTATACCGCTTTGTACAACGATCTTGACCAGAGTCTTCGAACTCAACGATCGTTGCGTTGGTAGGTGTAGTTGGCTGTCTTGAGTCAGGTGGCAGTCTGGTATGCTACCTCGTGTCTTGTGCTTCGTAGTACGTACGGCAGTGTTTCCTCGCCTGTCTGTACTCCAGCACTTCTGTTTCAGAGTTCGGTGTCTAGTGAGCCTCCACTAGTCGTAGCCTGTCGACACGTTCCAGTGTTGGCCCACCTGGGAGTGGTGGTACGGCAGTTCCCGAGGTACAGTTTGTAAGCTAGTTTCCGTGGGCTCCCTTGCCTTGCAGTACCGTCTTGCTGGGGGAGAAAACTAGCTAGAGGCTTGGCTCAAGGCATTGAGCTTGTGTGTTCACACGTGGTCAGGGGCTTGGACTGACGCCGACGGGCGTTACCCTGTCTAGTCACTCGTTACTGTAGTCCTGTCCTGGTTCTGAGTGTGTCTTAGTCTCTGTCGTGTTTCAGGCGACAGCGTAGGCGAGACACTTGAGGCGCAGCATAAGACGTCAGTGGACGCAGCTGGCTGTTCTGCTAGTGAGGAGGTACTTCCGTCACGTGACACGTGACTCTCGCGTTTCTCGTACGTCGTGACCTTTCCGGGTTAGCCCTCTCGTGGTCTTGCCCGAGGTCAGTGTTGTGTCATGTGCACGACGTTCTAGTCGTGTTGGGTCTGTGTCAGTCTAGGTCTTTTCCTAGGCTTGTTGTCTGGTCTCGTAGGCCTTTGTCTTGGGCCTTGTGCTTGTCGACAGATCGGTAACTCCTGATGTTTCGAGTACAGGGTTAGCCCTTCTGCCGTTGTTTGGTGTCGCCTAGGGGCTGAGGTTAGTTCGGCAGCCGTGTTTTGTCGGTACGGCTTCTTCCCTCTTCCCTTACCTATTCCCTAGTCCTTCTTCCTCTTCTTTACAGCTTTGTAGTTTAGTTTTCCTGCTTTACTACTCCTGCTGTTTACCTGCTGATTTAGCGTGTTACTGCGTTATTTTTCAGTGGGGATCCGCGTGACCCCTACTCGGCCAGTGACACGAGGCTCACCCCTGTTTTTCAGGTGGGTGGCGTCGTTCTGCTTGCGCGGTTCCTGGTGTAACGTGTCCGTAGCTGCCAGTGGTACCTGCGTCGGGCTTCCCCCAACCTCAGTGTACGTCCTTCTTTTCTGTTGACTGTACTGCTTGTCTTTCCTTTGGCCTGGACTCTGGTATAATTGTTAATTTGTAAACTGTTAATTAAAAAGTAATTTTATTTCTGCTACTTTAGCAAACCGATCTAATGAAATTTAATTGCTTACTGTTATATCTGCGACTTCAATGTACTACACGACATTCCTTTTTCCCTTCGGAGCTTTACCGCTCTTGGGAGGCTTCACGGGTTCCATGTGGTATCGGGTCTGCTCGGTAGTCCTATCGGGTATATCCGGTATCCGGGATCCGGGTCGTCACAGGTGGTATCAGAGCATTATTGTGTGAAGTACATGGGAATCCGAGATATATAGTATCCAGAGTCCTGAAAGTCCAGTACAGTCTTCAGCTGGCATTAGGTTTCGCGATTCTTTGTCGTTTTCGTTGTTGTGGGTCTGTTCTTGGTGAGCTGCTCGATGCATGACCAGTCCTTCGTGGTCATGTGTTCAGCTGTTGTTAGACCTTGATGTGACCCAGCTTGCAGTTGTGTTCCGTGGTTCTGTGTCCTGTACGGAGCCGGAATCCTGCAAGTGTTGCTGTTGTCGTTTTATCGTTATTTCTCTATGATTTTGTGTATCTGTCTTGGCACTGTGTGGACCAGGTCTTGTCGGTTAGCTTTGTTGTACTCTCTTCTCCTGGTAGAGTTAGCATGCGACTCGATCAGATGTCATATCTGAGTGAGGACTGACTTGAGTGTGCTTGTGGTCTAGTGCTGTCGTTGGCGTCCTGTGTGCCAGAAGTTCCCTGTTGCCTTTGGCACTGGAGCCGATGATGTTGTCGAGCTGTCAGCTGAGAGGACTATGTCTCCTTGTTTAAGCTGATACTCGTCGTGTTTTTCGTTTTGTTTTCCCGATAGCTGTTGTCGTGGCATATGTCGTGTCTCCTTACCTGTGAGACGTAAACGACGTTGCCCTGTTTCGGAGGTGTCAGACTTGTGTTCACTTGTGTCGTGCTCGATCCAGAGCGTGTACTTGTGATTATAGTCTGACTATGTCCCTCTGAATTATATTTTTCGAGATTCGCGCTGTTTCAAGTTGTGTCTTGGGGTTGTTCTTCCCTGCTTCTCCATTGCTAGTCCTTAAATTTTGAGGACGAAATTTCTGAAAGGAGGGGAGGATGTAATGCCCTGGATTCTTATCGGATTCTTATTAGGTCTTTCGGATCTTCTTCAGAGAGTTTCGGATCACTTTTGTGGGTCCTGAGTTGAGTTTTACGATCCGTGTGGGTTTTTCTCTCGTACTAGTTACGGAACCATGCGGTGAGTTTATTTCTCAGTTCATCGACTCGTGGACGCCGCAGTTGCGATGTGCTTGTCGAGAGGATCGTTTCGACTATTTTTGTGTATTTTTCTGAATTAGTCCATTTTCGGGCTAATTATCGGATTTTCGAAAATTAGAAAAATTTTCTAATTTCTTTCTTTTTCTTTCTTCTTCCTCTCTCCTCCTTCTCATTTCACCGCCGCGGCCTCTCTCTCCCGTTTTCTCTCCTCTCTCGCCCTTCCGGCTCCGGCTGCAGACAGAGGAGGCTCGTGAGCGAGGTGGCAACGGCGTGGGGTCAATGAGGTGCGTGATCGGGCGAGGATCGGATCGGTTTTGGCGCGATCCCGAACGGTGGATTCAAAGCCGACGGTCGAGCTCGCGACGTGGTTTTCGGCGCGGTTTAGTCGCTTCGGCGCTCGGTTTTTTCGGTGGAGGTAGGAAGACGGATCACCTACTTCTCCTCTACGTTTTCCCTGCAGTTTCACGTCGTTCGGTGCTAGAACGAGTGAGTTTGGGCTCGTTTAGGTAAAACCATCGTTTTTGGAGTTCGTAGGGTTCGCCGGAAAACGGAGACCATTTCTAGTATAATTAGTATCAAACGAACCGCTGGGATATCTGGATCCCATTCCCGTAAGTTTCGTTGCATTTGGCCGTGATTTGGGGCCGGTAGAAGGCCGGTTTCCCTTGCGTGTCGTATTGGGTCGATGCATGGGAATCTCCCATTTTTGGTGTTTTTGAGTGTCGTTTGGCCCCTTCCGGTCTGTGGAAGGTTGGCGAGGCAGTTATAAGTGTTTCCCCGTCGTTCTGGCGACGATTGGGGCGTGGAATAGGGTTTTCGTGCGGATTTTCCTGGTTTTTGCTCCGGATGTGAACGCGCTATATGTGGGCACCGCGTTCTCAGTAGAACGCGCCACCGCGATACACCACGTTCCGTGAAGGAGATGAACAGAGGCGGTTGGGAACGCGCTATATGTAACTAGCGCGATCTCCTTTATCGCGCTAGGGGTGTCGAGTGCGTTCTTGAAGAAGGCGCTATGCTTTCTGAGCGCGACCATCCAGAACGCGCTGCTCTTGGCAGGCGCGATCTTCTTTTATCGCGCTATGCATGGTGAGCGCGATCTGGTAGTTTCAGGTGTTGTTATGTTTGGGGCTGTATAGTGTGTTGAGATCGTGCTATAGGGTTCGATCGCGTTAATGCCTGTTGTATTTCCAGTATTTCGATGTCCGTATGTCTTGGCTTGACCTTGTGGTTTGCCGTTCCCGTGGATACTTTTTGATGTCCTATGAGGGCTATGACCACGATATAAGATAGCTGGGCATGCTTTAGTTTCTGTGCTGTTGTAGAGTCGTGTCAGGTTCCGGTCAACCCGGTTAGACCCAGTGGTTGACAAGTAATATTGTGTGTCTCCACGGTTCTGTCCAGTTCGAGACATGGTTCTGGATGCCTCGAGATGTCGTCTTACCTCGGTTTGTGTGTCCAGGTGTGCTGAGGGTCTTGTTAATCCCTCAGGTCTTCGTGTGTCATTTTCTACGGTTGTTTCTTCTGGCTTAGGATTAGACCGATTGGCGGCTTGTACCACTTTGTACAACGATCTTGACCTGAGTCTTCGGACTCAAGGATCGTTGTGTTGGTAGGTCTAGTTGATTGTCCTGAGTCAGGTGGCAGTCTGGTATACTACCTCGTGTCTTGTGCTTCGTAGTACGTACGACAGTGTTTCCTCGCCTGTCTGTACTCCAGCACTTCTGTTTCAGAGTTCGGTGTCTAGTGAGCCTCCACTAGTCATAGCATGTCGACACGTTCCAGTGTTGGCCCACCTGGGAGTGGTGGTACGGCAGTTCCCGAGGTACGGTTTGTAAGCTAGTTTCTGTGGGCTCCCTTGCCTTGCAGTAGCGTCCTGCTAGGGGAGAAAACTAGCTAGACGCATGGCTCAAGGCATTGAGCTTGTGTGTGCACATGTGGTCAGGGGCTTAGACTGACGTCGACGGGCGTTACCCTGTCTAGTTACTCGTTACTGTAGTCCTGTCCTGGTTTTGAGTGTGTCTTAGTCTCTGTCGTGTTTCGGGCGACAGCGTAGGCGAGACACTTGAGGCGCAGCATAAGACGTCAGTGGACGCAGCTGGCTGTTCTTCTAGTGAGGAGGTAATTCCGTCACGTGACACGTGACTCTCGTGTTTCTCGTACGTCGTGACCTTTCCGGGTTAGCCCTCTCGTGGTCTTGCCCGAGGTCAGTGTTGTGTCATGTGCACGACGTTCTAGTCGTGCTGGGTCTGTGTCAGTCTAGGTCTTTTCCTAGGCTTGTTGTCTGGTCTCGTAGGCCTTTGTCTTGGGCCTCGTGCTTGTCGACAGATCGGTAACTCCTGACCTTTCGAGTACAGGGTTAGCCCTTCTGCCGTTGTTTGGTGTCGCCTAGGGGCCGAGGTTAGTTCGGCAGCCGTGTTTTGTCGGTACGGCTTCTTCCCTCTTCCCTTACCTGTTCCCTAGTCCTTCTTCCTCTTCTTTACAGCTTTGTAGTTTAGTTTTCCTGCTTTACTACTCCTGCTGTTTACCTGCTGATTTAGCGTGTTACTACATTATTTTTCAGTGGGGATCCGCGTGACCCCTACTGGGCCAGTGACACGAGGCTCACCCCTGCTTTTCAGGTGGGTGGCGTCGTTCTGCTTCCGCGGTTCCTAGTGTGACGTGTCCGTAGCTGCCAGCGGTACCTGCGTCGGGCTTCCCCCGACCTCAGTGTACGTCCTTCTTTTCTGTTGATTGTACTGCTTGTCTTTCCTTTGGCCTGGACTCTGGTATAATTGTTAATTTGTAAACTGTTAATTAAAAAGTAATTTTATTTCTGCTACTTTAGCAAACCGATCTAATGAAATTTAATTGCTTACTGTTATATCTGCGACTTCAATGTACTACACGACATTCCTTTTTCCCTTCGGAGCTTTACCGCTCTTGGGAGGCTTCACGGGTTCCATATGGTATCGGGTCTGCTCGGTAGTCCTATCGGGTATATCTGGTATCCGGGATCCGGGTCGTCACAGGTGGTGCGGCGGACGAGGCTCCAACCATTGTCGTAGAACTCGCGGCGGGCCGCCACTGTCGCTGGGTGGTCGTTCGTGTTGAGTGGGGAAGGGGAAGAAAAAGGAGGATGAGAAGAAGATGGCAAGAGAGGGAGAACATGTTGGCGGGCGGTGGTGTGTGGGCTGCTGGTGTGACGACCCGGACTCCGGATACCGGATATACCTGATAGGACTACCGAGTAAACCCGATACCGCTTGGAACCCGTGAAGCCTCCCAAGAGTTGTAAAGCTCCGAAGGGAAAAAGGAATGTCGTGTAGTACATTGAAGCCACAGAGATATAACAGTAAGCAATTAAATTTCATTAAATCGGTTTGCTAAAGTAGCAGAAATAAAATTACTTTTTAATTAACAAATTCAAGTTTAACAATTATACCAGAGTCCAGTTCAAAGGAAAGACAAGCAGTACAGTCAACAGAAAAGAAAGACGTACACTGAGGTCGGGGGAAGCCCGACACAGGTACCGCTGGCAACTACGAACTTGCCACACCAGGAACCGCGGAAGCAGAATATGCCACCCACCTGAAAAGCAGCGGTGAGTCTCGTGTCACTGGCCCAGTAGGGGTCACGCGGATCCCCACTGAAAAACAACGCAGTAACACACTAAAACAGCAAGTAAACAGCAGGAGTAGTAAAGCAGGAAAACTAAACTACAAAGCTGTAAAAGAAAATCGGAACGGAAGGAGTAGAGCAGCTAAAAGAAAAGGGAAAAGAAGCCGTACCTAAATGAAAACACGGCTGCTGAAAGGATTTCGGCTGCCCACACTACTCCGAGCAGCAACAGAACGGCGAACCCTGATCTCTCAGAGTCAGGCGTCACCGATCCGTCGACAAACTCAGGGCCTACTAAAGCAGACAAAAGCCTAGTAAAGACCTAGACAGATAAGACAGCCCTAAAGCACATACGACTCGATTGTCGTGCACGCTCTTCTAGACACGACCACACACACACACGACTAGAACGTCGTGCACACGACACAACACTGACCTCGGGCAAGACCACGAGAACGCTAACCCGGAAAGGTCACAACAAGCGAAAAACACGAGAGTCACGTGTCACGTGACGGAAGCATCTCCTCACTAGAAGAACAGCCAGCTGCGTCCACTGACGTCTTATGCTGCGGCTACAAGTGTCTGTTTACGCTGCCAGCAAGATGACAGAGACGAGGACACTGTCTAAACAAAACAGGAACTACAGTAACGAGTGACTAGACAGGGTAACGCCCGTCGGCGTCAGTCCAAGCCCCTGACCACGTGTGCACACACAAGCTCAATGCCTTGAGCCAGGCCTCTAGCTAGTTTTCTCCCCCAGCAGGACGCTACTGTAAGGCAAGGGAGCCCACGGAAACTAGCTTACAAACCGTACCTCGGGAACTGCCACGCCACCACTTCCAGGTGGGTCGACACGCCGTAACGCGTCGTAATGCTACGACTAGTGGAGGGTCACTAGACACAGAACTCTGAAACACAAGCGCTGTAGTACTGACATCCAAGGAAGCACTGTCGCACGTACTACGAAGTACCGAGGTAGCAAGACAACTGCCGACAGACTCAGGACAAGGCAACTAGGCCTACTACTACAACGATCCTTGAGTCTCACGACTCGGAGTCAAGATCGTTGCGCAAAGCGGAACAAGCCGCCAATCGGTCTAATCCTAAGTCAGAGGAAACGACATGACCGTGTAAAATGACACACGAGGACATGATAAAACACCAAGACCCTCAGCACACCTGGACACGCAAACCGAGGTAAGACGACACCTCAAGGCATCCAGAACCATGTCTCGAACTGGACGAAACCGCCGAGACACACACAAGGTTACCCGTCAACCACTGGGCCACCCTGGGTTGACCGGAACCAGACAATGACTACTCTACTGTAGGAAAGAGAATCCTACTTCAAGCAAGAAAACTCCTGGCTACCTTCTATTGTAGTCTTAGCCCTCATCGGATGTCAAGAGACATCCACGGGACAGTGGGCAGATCACAAGGTCAAGCCAAGACATATCAGAAATCGAAACACCGGTAAACCAACCTCTGGGAGACGAGCGATCTATCCCTCGGCCGCTTAACGGCATAAGTAGTCAAGGAAGAAGTCGCCGCACTCACGGAGGTACAAGGACTCTGGCGGTCAAGGGTTGGGCCGCCAGGGCACTGTGGCGGTCAAGGAATAGGCCGCTAGACACAGTTGACCCCAAACCGACTTACCCCGTCAAACCACCGTAGCGGTCTAATATAGACGCGCTACACAGACCTGGCGGTCAAAGAATGAACCGCCACACTAACCGCCCTAAGACATAGACCTAAGACAAACGGACCTGTAGCGGCCTAATAGAGGCACGCTACACGACTCTGACGCATTGTTGTGCCCCTGTGGTCATTTGAGTCATCTTGTGGTCACTTGGGTCATTCGACATCATCCTGTGGTCATTTGAGTTATTTGATATTCTTGGTTTTGATAATGGCTAAACACTATAAGTCATTGATGTTTTACCACTCTTATATGACTAAACTATTTGATGTTCTTTCATGACAGATATGCCAAGGAATGGAGTGGAGATGGCAAAAGTGAAAGCTCAATGATTGCGCCCTCGCACGCGGATCAACTTGCGCGGTCAGGTCGCGGAGGTCAAGGGGGTAGCGCCCCTTGCGGGGGTTTCCGGGGGCGGAGCCCTCGGAACAAAATTTTGATTATAGGAGCGATATAATCAATAGAAATCTTCAAGCCTGTCAAGGTTGATGTCACAGATGAGAACGGGCTGCTAAAGGACTCAAGCGACGGAGCTAAAGGGGTTAACGGACTGACCCGGCATAACCCGGAGTCTGCCCAGCTGGCGGTCGACCGCTAGCCCAGGGGCGGTCGACCGCCCCTGCCAGCAACTCCCTGTTTGCACGATTCTCAGTGGCGGTCGACCGCCAGCCCAGTAGCGGTCGACCGGAAATTCCAGAGATCAAATTTCTACAGGGTTTCTCAGTAGCGGTCAACCGCCAGCTTCCACAGGTCGACCGCCAGCCCCGAGCCAACAAATGTTGACTTTGTTTTCCACTTCGAGAAGAGCCCCTTTCCTTGTATTTGTTTAACCCCAAAGTCACCCAATCCCCCATGGATTGTGGATCTGGTCTGGGGGATGTCCAAGGACCATTCAAAGTCTATAAAACCAACACATACCCTAATACTTCAATTGGAACAAGAGAGATCAAGGGAGGCTAGAGGAGGTGATTCGCGGGTACTGTAGCACCTCCGTGAACAATGTTTCGGGCTGGAGTTCTTCATCCATCCAAGGTGATTCAAGCTTGTTTTTAAAGCCATCAACCTCCAAGAAAGGTGTAGAAGCAATCAAGGTTCAAGGCTGCATCCATTATCTCCTCCATCAACTCAAAGGGGATTCAAAGAGGGAGGGATCAAGGGAGATCAAAGGAGGTTTGGAAGAAGAGGTACTGTAGCCGTGAACAGTACTTCGTGAAGAAGTTCTTCATCCATTCCAAGGTGTTTCAAACTCATATCAAAGCAAGCAATCTCCAAGGAAGTGCAGAAGCAAGCAATGCTATCAAGGTGATCCAAGGAAGCTGATTTCACAAGGTTTTCAAGAGAGATCAAATCTGCATCCTTTATCTTCTTCATCAACTCAAGGTGATCCAAGGAAGATCATTTCACAAGGAAGAAGATACCATTGAAGCATTCGATTCAAGCTCCAGCAATCTCAGACAAGATATTTTCTCTTTCAGCATATTCTATATCTTGTTTGAGTGTTTTTATATCTTGTTCTTTTTCCATTTCATTCAAACATTTGAAACTGAAGATCGTCCCTACCGGTGGTTAGTAGGAAGGCAATCAGAGGTCTTTCCGATTTGCGGCTCAGTGCGTGGCAGTAGTGGAGCCTCACCGGATTTGGTGAGGGGTGGACGTAGGACTGGGGATTCAGTCTGAACCACCTTAAAATCTCGTGTGTTGTGGTTTGATTGTGCGACTGCTTTGTGTTAGATGTATGCTTAGATTCAATCTCTATATTGCATAATCATCTTGCTAAGCAAATCGTTGTGTTTTTCGTTTAGCTAGTTATATTCCGCTGCTATTACCATTATCTAGCTTTAAAGAGGATTGCATTGCGAAAAGAGGGGCAGATCTATTCACCCCTCCCCTCTAGATCCGCTATCCACTACTCAACACGCATGAGGGTTGGGCCGCTAGAGCCACCCGACTTAAAACATTGACCCGGTCACACATACTGTGACGGCCTAAGAGTGGCGCGCTACAGTGCTCTGGCGGTCAAAGATAGAACCGCTAGAGCGAACCGACATACGCGAACATCGAGAAATGACAAGGCTGTGACGCACCAGCATAGGGGCGCCAGAGGCACATGACGGTCGAAGAGTGGGCTGTCACGCTAACCCAGCCTAAAACTCGCCGACACGTCCAACGGTGTGGCGGTCTATCGTAGGGCCGCCAGAGACTGTGGCGGTCTCTGGAACGGCCGCTAAAGCGACACGGCGGGAAAACAAGGGAAAAGGCCGAATCGGTCCGTTCCACGCCCCATTCACGTCGAAACGCAGGGGAATCGGTACAGGACGACGAGAAAAGCCTTCCACAAGTCGGAAGGACCACATGCAACGGACGAATCGAGAGATCGGGGCGATTTCGACGAATCGACCCTAATCGGGTCACCGGGGTTCCTGGACTCCTACCGGCCCCGAATGACGATCAATCACGACAAAACTTGTGGGAATGGGATCCAGACATCCCAGCGGTTCGTTTGATACTAATTTTACTAAGAATGGTCGCCGTTTTCCTGCGAACCCTACGAACTCCTAAAATCACGATTTTACCTAAACGAGCCTAAACTCTCCCGTTCTAGCACCGAACAACACGAAATTGCAGAGAAAACGCAAAGGAGAAGTAGGTGATCCGTCTCCCTATCTCCACCGAAGAAACAGTGCGCTGAAGCGACTAAACCACGCCGAAAACCACGTCGCGATCTCGACCGTCGGCTTTGAATCCACCGTTCGGGATCGCGCCAAAACCGATCCGATCCTCGCCCCATCGCGCTCCGGACCACTCCCACGGCATCTCCTCTACCTGCCTGAGCCTCCTCCGTCTGCAGCCGGAGCCGAAAGGGCGAGAGAAGAGAGAAAACGGGGGAGAGAGAAATCACGGCGGCAAAATGAGAAGGGAGGAGAGAGGAAGGAAAGAAAAAGGAAAAAGGAAAAGAAATTAGGAAATTTTCCTAATTTTTGAAAATTCGATAATTAGCCCGAAAATGGACTAATTCAGAAAAATACGAAAAAATAGTCGAAACAATCCTCTCGACGAGTATATCGCAACTGCGGCGTCCACGAGTCGATGAACTGAGAAATAAACTCACTGCAGGGTTCCGTAACTAGTACGAGAGAAAAACCCACACGGATCGTAAAACTCAACTCAGGACCCATAAAAGCGATCCGAAACTCTCCGAAGAAGATCCGAAAGACCTAATAAGAATCCGGTAAGAATCCAGGGCATTACAGCTAGACCATGGAGTTACAGAAGAAGGGAAAGGAGAAGAAGAAGATCGTGGGAGAAGAGAGGAGGAAGAAGATGGGGGGGGGGGGGGAAGAAAGAACTTGCTCGGGCTTCGTGCCCTCGGGTTTCACGCCCTCTCTTCAAGAGATAGAGGAGACTTTTGCGACCAGAGCAATTTGTATTTTTACCTTCATTGACCTAAAAAATTGAGATTACACATGTATTTATAGAGGTGGAACCCTAATAGTCCTCCTCTCAGATCCAAAGATCAAAATACCCTCAGACCTAAAATAGTGCAAAAATCACAACAAAAAAAGATAGAAAAATAAAACGACACAATATTAACTCCAAATGAGCTTAATAAACTCTGAAAAATAAAAATTTAATACTACCAATTTACTACTACTAAATTAGACTCAAATAAAATAAAAAGACATAATAAAAATGAAAATAAAGCCAATACGACTCCGATCATCGTCTGTGTAGTGCTATCATGCGGTTACAAGTCTCGCTTTGCGTTATCCCCCTTAGTAGATGTCGGTTATAGGACGTAGGGATGATGCCTCGTGGGATGTAGACACGCCCTTGGTTCCTCCTCTTGCAGTAGATCGTTGTAGAAGTGCAAGGAGGACGAGGAAGATGAGCCGATTTGGCACGCACGAATTTCTCCACAAGAACACTTTGAGTGAACTTAGATTTCTTCCTCTCTTAGGGTTTAGGGTTCCCCTCATGTCCTATTTATAGTGTTGAACTCTTATCAGCAGGTTTGGAGCCGTTAAATAGAAGTCAGTAACCCGAATCTCGAATCTGGTGCAAAATTAAAAGATTTATGTTTCGTTAGCGGTTAACTACGGACACGGCCTCGACAGGAACCTCTATAGTTTTCATACTGTGAAAGGCAGCGGACTGGCACGGTCGATTGCATCTATAAGCCTTGGCAATTGTCTGGGTTCTAGAAAACGTGGTCGACCTCCTCGATCTCGCAGTCAACTGTCTTGATTGTTATCTTCTTTCCCGGTATTGGTCATTTCAAATTCGAACACGACTTTGGCCTTCCATTTTTGGTTTCCAACCTGTCTAAATCAATCAAGAAATCTTTTCAAATGATGTTAAATGATCCATTAATCAATTATGATATATTTTGCTATTAGCAATTTAAAAATATGGCCCAATAGACATTCACACAACATATTTGGCTATCACCATGGATCATGGCCCAATAATTAA
The DNA here is from genome assembly GCA_022559845.1 of Amorphophallus konjac. Classification (NCBI taxonomy): domain Eukaryota; kingdom Viridiplantae; phylum Streptophyta; class Magnoliopsida; order Alismatales; family Araceae; genus Amorphophallus; species Amorphophallus konjac. The sequence continues at coordinate 172,278,977 of CM040119.1, read as the reverse complement.
AGAAGCAATGTTCATCTCATTAGCATCAACCAAATCAAGGCCCAATAAGTGATCATCCAACATGTTTGATTATCACAATAGGTTATGCGGCCTAGTAATAAAGCAACAAACCAAATCAACCAAAAGCCCAATAACCAATATATATATATATATTTATATATCTTATTGTTATTAAGCACATCAAACCTCGATAATCAATCACAACATGCTTTGTTATCATCAAAATGACAATAGTACATTCCATGGAATTTTTACAGCATGCACCCGTCCACTTGGGTTTATGTCATGCATTGGCGATCTAACCTTCTAACCCGCTATTGTCCGTTCTCTATGATGGTTTACAGCTAGGTCTACTATTGTATGAAGGCACTTTCTATTGATGGTCCATGGAGGTACTCTTATATGAGTTTTAAGACATCTTGTCTTTTTACGACACACTTCATCAATAATCCTTCTTGTACACTCTTCAACAAAATGGAGTTACTGAATGTAAACTACATCATATCCTTGACATTGCTCGAGCTCTCATCTTTATTTTTGTTCCTCATACCATCTAGGCAGACGCCACTCTTACTTTTGTTTATCTTATCAATGTTACTATGTCCTCAACTTTTTCTGGTTGATCCCCTTATGGGTGTCTCTATGCCTCACCCCTAACTATGGAAATCTTTGCACCTTTAGTTGCACGTGCTTCATTTTTCTTCCACCTCATGAATGTACAAAATCTGTACCTTAGGCAGTTAAGTGTGTTCTTCTCAAGTATAGCACAAAGAACTATAGGTGTCATTGTTCTGATCTAGTAGCTTGTCATCTTCACATCTCTTATTCGGTCACCTTTTATTTTTCTTCTTCCTATAACCTTTCCTTTTTATATGGTCCTCATCTTTCTCCCTCTCCCTTTATCATTCCGGGTTTTTTTCTTATTAAGCTTGCCTCTCCTCTTACTCCTTGTCCTACTAAAACCTCCTATCTCTCGTCTTCCTATTGTCCATATCTTTAGTTGTTATCCTCATGTTTTTGGCAACATTTCAGTGGCCTCGGCTCGGCTAATGATGTTGTGCTCTCAATGAACAAGATTCACCCACTCTTAATCCTACTCTACCTCTTGTGGATTCTCCATGGTAGTATCTCAAGTGTAAGTGTTACCCTCATGGCGGGTTTGGCTTTGTTATAGCTGACTCCTATTCTCCATAGTTCTCTACATTTCTTGCATCCCTTCACACCTACTAGGAGCCTCAAACCTATTGCCACGCAATTCAGTTCCCCAAGTGGGAGCCAGGGTTTGCTGATCCATATAGGGCTTTGCCTGGTACGGTATGAGTCGACTGACTCGGCCGACCGGGCCTCCTCTCCTCCCTCTCCTCTGGCTTCCCACTCTTCTACTGGCCTCCTTCCTCTCCATCACGGCCTCCCCCTCCTTTGTCGGCCTCCTCCTTCTCCTCGAGCCTCCCCCTTCTCCCTTTCCTCTGGCCGTGATCGTCCTCTTCCGTCACCATTGTAGCCTCCCTCTCCTTCGGCCTCCCCCTCTTCCCTCTCATCCGATCTCCTCCTCTTCCTCCTCCACTCCCTACTCCGGCCTCCCCTTCTGTCGGCCTCCTCCCTCTATTAGACCAACGTGCCTTAATGTTGATTTCTATACGTTGGTCAGATTATTGTTTTGAGTAGTGACAACAATGTATGCATGGTATCTGTTTAGAACTAAACATAAGATAGTGTGCATGCTCCTTAGGTTAAGCTAAAACATCATCCAAAAAGCCATATCACCGATCTGTCTAAATATCTCTGGCCTTACCTTCAGCTTAATCTATCCTGACTAAATTCGATCGAAGTCTTCCTGATCATATCTGCGCTTCCCCGATTGCATCTGTTCAGCTGATCTGTCATAATCCTAAAAATCTTTGAATTCAACTGAGATCTTCCTACAGTGATTCCTCAACTGAAAACTGCTCTAAAGTTTCTTAGACAATGAACCAGTCAAAAGAATTTAGCTGCACTCTCATAGGACAATCACTACCTGATCTTCTAAAATCGTCCTTAGATTATTTGACTATGCTCCTCAACTTGAATCATTATATTTTAGTCAAAATAATTTACTCAGTCAGTACTCTAATGAACATATTCATAAAACTCTGTCAGTTGTAGTTTTTACTAAAATTCTAATCCAGTTAACCCACTTGTCATACCCTTCAACTAGAAACTTTCTCGTCTCTCAGCTGGTATGTAGAGCAGTCTCTAGAAACACAATCGGAACTTCTCTTTGCCGAAATCCATTTAGTCCTTGCTCAACTTCTAACCAGACCTTGTTAAATATTCTCCTTGCAATCGGTCTGTGTAGGAGTATCTCTTTCGACTGAATGCAGTCAAAGCAATCAACTGCGTAAACATAGTCGGAATCTTTACTTCGAAAAATTTGATTGCTTCTATACACAGAAAGAAAGGCTTACGATTGAATGACTACTCTTCTGCCTTAAGCTTGATGTGCTTTCTACCTATGTTCTTTCTGATGATAGACTTTCGGCCTTATATATATCCGATGAATATGAGCACTTCATTGAATATCTATTTTGCCCATCTGATGTCCAATCTGAGGCACCAGCTGCACTTGTTAAATATCTTTCTATATATGCTGATATCAAATTACAACCGAGGATTATCTGAATATCTTTTATCTGACTGAATTATGTTTATCTGAATGTGAATCCAAAAGACATACAACTATAGTATCTCTACCTTACACAAATCATTTAGATTCATAGGTGATATATCTGACAAGATATCCTTCGATCACCTTCTCAACTAAGACATTTCGAATATACTCAGCTGTGCTCTTATTGACTTACTCCTCAGCTAATCCTAACTCAAGGTGACAAACTTAATCCATTCCATGTCACCGACATGCCTTAGTATCGTTATTTCAGTCTTATCTTAACTATCTATCCTTTTAACTGAAATAACAAAATTAAGAATGTGTGTACTATAATTGCTCGAAACCAACTACGCCCCACTGTTTCATTTTCTGTAGCGGATTTTATGCACACTCATATTTGACTGTGACACTCCTCATCCTTTCCTATTCAGCCATCTTGTCAAAACCTCAATCAATATATATCAGTTATATCTTAATGATCATACTCTTAGCTGATACTTTCTTGATGTGTGCCTAAGTCATTTGATTCATCAAATATATTCTTTTCGAAGGACTTAAGCAATTCTTACCATCCGTATAATATCCTCTGTTTGACAAACATTGTTGGGAAAAGGGTTACTACAATACCACACTTGTTATTACACTTTTTGCCACTTGTTGGAGTTATCCAAACCTGGTCAAATGTTTGGATAACTCCAACAAGTGGCAAAAAGAATATAGAGTACCAAGTGGCAAAATGTGGCAAACAGGCTATATGAATAACAAGTGGCAAAAGGAACCTTCTACCACAATTGGCTCTTCCCACTAGGCAAATATCCACCAACCAACCAACTATTGTTGGATGTATTGCTATCCTAACATAGGGTGGCCATCAATAATTGTTAAATGCTTGTGATGTACTGAAGAAAAAATGGAGATTGACATCAAGTTGGTTAATGGCTGTTATTCTTCCAAATCCTTTCTAGGGGCTCTAATCCTAGCTAACCATTGAATGATAGGATAAGACGTATGATTGGCCAACTTATTGAATATCTTCATGAATTTCTTATATACTTGAAAATGTTTTGGACTGGTTGAGCCTAGTTGGACATGTGAAAGGAAAATCTTGATTTAATAGCTTGTTAACAATATCTTGGAGATCATGGACCAGTTTTATGACTCTTCATTCACTTCACAGGCGAAACCAATGACAGAGACATTAAAGCTTTGCGTTCACGACAAATGAAGAACTTTCATTTAGCTTTGATGATCTCTCAGGTAGGTATACATTTGATTTGAGTGCAATCCAGTGACCATTTACCTAAATCTGCAGGATGAGTACGTCATTCTTTGGCATATTTCTCTTTATAAATATTACAATCATCAAATCATTATGTAATCATGCCATATAATTTCTACTAGTGAATAAGGCAGTCAATGTGTGATTTATCAAATCAGTGGCTGGTTAAAGCTTTTATGGATTGTAGCTATCCATCCTAAGAATAGATGACAACAGTCTTTCTACTGCCTTCTGTATCACTTGTCTATTGTTTAACTTATATTCTATACCTTCAAAACATTGTAGCAGAATGCTTAGTCTTAAGGGAATCCTTGTCATTTCTATGCATCCATTTTCTTTTGAAGGATCTCCACCTTTGTTTTGCATATTACATCTAGCTTACCATGACTCTTCTCCCTCATTTTCTCATCCTTTCCATTGTACTCTCATATGCTAGCTTCCTATTGCCAAGATCCTCACTTATGTTTGTCTATTGTTTACTGGAATTTTACTGAAGATATCATGTTTTACTGTTATATTTGACATATAAAATATGCATTTAATTATTCTCTTTTCCTTTTATTTATTATGATGATTAGGAGTCTCTACTCTTCAATCATTGGGTTAAACCAATGACTGAAATCAAAAAAATTATGTTCATTTTCAGTTATGTTGAACATAAGCTTCTTTTTTATATTTGATATGTAACACATTACCCAGGTATCATATGTTGGGTTCTAATGCATCTAAACCCATATTGTTGAATAGCTCATCCCTTTGAACATTTACTCTCAATCTTTTGTGTTGGTTCATGCCAATGGTTGATGCATCTAAATCCATTGTCTTGTTGAACTTGGACTATGGTGCTTATCTACAAGACATGTAAGGCTAATTTTCCAAATCTTTACGACAATCACAGCTAACCATAAGTCCTCATGCAGTCATTCACTCTGAATCTTGTTCTAGCCTTTCCATTCATCATTTCAACATCATTATCTCTACTTGGGATATTTTCCATGTGTTCTCTTCTTATTATCCAACACTTTGCCATAAAATAAAGCAGGTCTCGCAAAAGTTGTATAAATCTTCTCTAAGCATCATATCTTCGAGGTATATGATGATCATTTAGGACTCTGAATGTGCTTATTTGCTTCATTGAGCTTGCCTTCACCATATTTGTAGCATCGATCTACATCTTTTCATTCTTCTAAATAATTTATTCTAGATACCAAAAAATGGCACTTTTAGGCATCACATGCCTATGAATCCAAAAAGATATGCTTACCCACCCTTATACTACTAAAGTTGTATTTCATATGCTCTAACCTTGCTCAGTTAATTCTAAAGCATCTAGATTCTTAGGCATCTCTTCTACATTCAAACTTATTATTTAACTCTTTTATCCTCATGAATTCAAACACTATCATTTGTAAATAGCATGAATGAAGGAATTTTTGTCATGGAAATATTTTTTAATCTAAATCTATATGCTAGAACTATTATATCCTTCAACACAAACATCTAAAAGATGATATGACTTACTATCATATCCTGAGTTCTACTTCAATCTCCCCAGCCTATGTCAAAAACGAACAAGATAGTGAAAATATCACAATGAAAATAAATATATTAAAATATAAAATATTCTACATATGAAAATATCACCTTTGGTTGGTCATCTTCCCTTATGTATAATAATATTAATAAGACCCTTAACCAATATAGTAACCATTTTCACCTTCATTTTGATATGTTAAAAATCATGTTACAAAGAATTTAACTTAGAAAAAATCATTTGTGAAACAATTGTGGGCAATTTTGGTATTATGATGGAAAAATATGACTTTTGCCTTTTATGGATATAAAGTTTATGAAGAATTCCCCTCTTAGATACTTTAAACTTAGAGTGTCCCTATTAGATATTTTGCAAGTTCCTTTGGCCTTTTTAATAATTTGTGCTTTATTTTATAGCATGGAAAGAGATATAAAATTTATGATAAGAAACCAAGTCTGTTCATCATTAGTTCTCTCACTCTAGTGAATGACTTCTTTTGCTCCCATGCATGTCCTTTACTATATTAGTGTGTCTGTGGTATGCCATCCCAAAACCATGAAGTGGTAAGAGGTAGAGCCCCCAAGATATAAGGAGGCGACTGCTTAGAACTTCGAACATGGGACTAAATAAATTTTGTCTGCAACCTCTAATACCATATTATTTCTCCTCCTAAGGCCACATAGTTGTAGGAGGTATGGACCCTAAGATACTCCTGATAGTGTTAGTTTTGAAAAAACAGAAAAAGACCAATGTTAGTTTGACAGCTATCTTTATGAATATTCAAGACCCTTTATTTCTAATAAGATTTTTAATATTAAACCTTATGTTTTTTAGACCATGACTGATTCATTTATACATTCCTCAGGCTTCATAACAACAGTGGACTAATGGCACACTGTAGCATGTTACTTTTGCTTTCCCTTGTATCATGTTGCATGTCCTAACTGAGGCTGCATTTAGGGGCATTACTGAAGTTCTTCCATCAGAAGTGACCCCCCCTTGAAGTACTCCATGACTGAAGCAAAAGTGGTTTGGGTGCAAAATCTCTCCCTCTTCTTTTGGAAATACTTCGCAAACACCTTTATAGAATAATCTCTAGTCTCTTCCCTCCAGTTGCAAACCCCCAAACCCCAAACAAACTCTAAGATGGTCCTTACATCGCCAACTTCCTAGTACATGCCTCCTCATTCTCATCTCTCTCCCCCATTCCCTCATCATTCTGCTGTGATTTTCTATTCATGAGTTTTCCGGACACAATTGAACTGCGCTGCAAGTTCCATATATCAAGATGGTTGTTTACATGTCCAGCATGACCATCTCAGTCATTCTGGACACTTTTAAAGGAGTTGCTTTCCAATGACTACATGTGGTGTGGCTGCAAAGGCTCCAGGGATTTGCTGATTTCTTAGAGGCCCAGATTCAGGCTATATGATGCTTGGGGAATACCTCTTGGTGGATCACATTGCTCCATATCTTTCTATGTCGATCTTCTCTTGTGGGAAAAGGGTTTAATTTTGAGGCAGAAGCGAGCACAGTGATGGGAAGTTTGCTGTGCAATTTTTTTTTTTGGGAAGGTGGCGGTAAACCACATTTCATTAAATAGGTAAAGGGTTACATCTCCAAAGGAGCAATAACACAGAAAACAGCACAAACAAAGACAAAACACAAGTTCTACCGAGAGGGTAGACCAGCCAACAAGAAGAGGAAGATTACAATGTGCAATTTTTCCACCCCATTAAACTGAACAGTAGAGTTTATTGGTGACATGAAATCCCATTCACTGTGAAGTGCCAGTCCATCAAGTACTTGATACATCGCTGGATGATGGTAGACGGGTGCTTAAACTCCTCTCAAAAGATTCTATTATTCTTTTCCCTCCATATAGCCCAGAGCATGGCTGGGAAGCACATACCCCATAACTCCTTCTCATCTTTAAGGGGATTAAGAAGCCCCCATTCTGTGCACCAATCTTCCAATTGATTCTTTGCCTGCCACTGAACTTTGGTAATTCTGAAGAACTGGTCCCAGACTGTCCGAGTGATCCTATAGTTGAAGAAAAGGTGATCCGGGGTTTTTTTGTAGCTGCCACAGACCATACAAGAAGTGCTTATATCAGGTTTGAATTTAAGGACTCTATCAGAACAGCAATCTGGCATACCACCTTAAGTCAAGACCATGATAAGGAGGTGTGGAGCCTTTCCTCTTCGGGTGAGTGCTCGATTTCATCTACTTATAAAGGAACTTGTAGTCATGTACCTGCTCTGAATTCTATCTCATGTGATCGGATTTGGTCTAAATGGATTCCCACTAAGCTATCTGTTCACATCTGGAAAGTGTTATATAACTGCCTCCCGACTGATACAAGGGTCAAATCCCTGGGCATCCCCCTTCCTTCCAAATGCCACTGCTGCAAAAATCCACATGAGGAGGATATTAACCATCTATTTGTTAAAAGTGAGTGGGCCTCCTCTCTTTGGTCTTTTTTTCAAAGAAATGGATGTCAGATATGGGGCAACTCTGCTAGATCCTTGATACATAATACTATTCAGGATATCAAAGTCAAATCTCTGTTTGGTTTATTCAAGCTTGCTGCCCTCGCCTATGGTCTGTGGGAGTTATGGTTAGCCAGGAATGCTGCACTGCACGAAGGAAAGTCCATATCTTCTCATAGCATTCTCCACAAGGTACTCTCACAAGTCAAGCAGGCTCTTAACAATGCTCATCTCTGGGAAGGTCAATTATGCAGGCGTTATATTTTGGCTGGCTTTGGCATCAAAGCAGCTGCTCGGGGCCCTCCATTGGTGAAAATTGTAAGATGGTCATGCCCCCCTTGGCCTCATCTTAAGCTCAATACTGATGGAGCATGTAAGAATTCCGGATCATCTGGTGGTGGTGGTGTCATCCGAGACTTCCAGGGGAACATTTTACTGGCTTTCTCTCACTGCTATGAGCATTGCAATAGCCTTGTTGCAGAAGCCCGGGCATTGATGGATGGAATCAAGTATCTTCATACCATCTCCTCTCAGCCGGCGGTGATCGAGAGTGATTCTCTTCTTCTGGTGCAAGTGTTTAATAGGAAGGCTGCTTGCCCATGGGAGATCCTACCCTTTGTTAGAGAAATCTGGAGCAGCATCCCCTAATCTTTGAACATTTCCCACATTGTTAGAGAAGCCAACACAGTCGCTGATTCATTAGCCAATTTTACTTGCCTTTCTAATTGTAATTCTTTCTTCAATTCGCAGCATGAACTTCCCATTATGGCGAAGGGTGCTGCTAGGTTAGATAAGCTAGGCATGCCTAGCATCCGATTGATGTAATGTTATCTTTATATCTTTTTTTCAGTGATCAATAATATACCCCCCTAGGTGTGAGGTGGAAAGTGTATTCTGGATTGGGAAGCACTCTCCTACTCACCACTAGGTAGGGTTTTTTATAAAAAAAAAATTTAAGGACTCTATCAGCTGTAGATAGTATTCTCCATGTCACTTTCCAGAAGAAAATCTTTACTCTAATGGGTAGTTTGTTGTTCCACGTTTGTGCCAAGGAACTCTCTGACCTCCCCGTCTCAAAATAAAAGTGATCTACAGAAAATTGATGCGGGACGGGACGCGATTCGAAGCCAATTGATATGCAATCCTTGGACTCTAGGCAAACTCGCGATCGTCCCTAACGAGGGAAGCGTACAGACGTGCGCGGTTGAGAAACCGGCAAAGAGCTAGGATGGTCAACTCACACTTTCGTACCTGGATCGGATCACGGGACGGGTCACACTCACTCTCTCGCAGCGGTGATTTGATTAACACAACGAGCTAGGATCCTAACACGCTCACGAGCAGCGGCATAAGAACTTATACTAGAAAAGCAGTGTAACTAAGGAGGGGGTGGTGAGGGTACCTCCATGCTCGGGGCGTGGAGAAGACGTCCCGGCCAAGTTCCGTGGCTCCCGGTACAACAATAATAAATTATTACAGCAGTGATTACTCTTGCCCACTCCACGCAGGGAGGTAAAGGGCTACACAACACAAGGAAGGCAGTACCGGTTTCGGCCAGGTCCGAAACCGAAACCGGTTTCGGTTTTGGTTTCAGCAGAAACTAATTAAATAATATTTTTTTTATAAAAGAGTATATTTGGTTTCGGCCGAAACTGAGCTTTCGGTACCGTTTCGTTCCGGTCCGAAACTACCTTTCATGACACAACTACTTCGGGAGCACTGAACTCGGGTTGGCGGGCAACACGTTGACGGTCCCGGGCGGTTGCAGGCGGCGGCTCCAGTTCGGCGATTTGCTGGTCGGCAGGACAGCAAACACGGACGTCCAAAGGGACGTCGTCCTCCGGAAGGCTTCTGAGAGCGGCGCTCCACCGGGACGAAGGCAGCAGGTCCCTAGTCGACCTCCGGGAGCGGCGGACGTTGATTCTGCACCGGCGTATTTTTGGAAGATTTATCTTTGACTCTCTTTCTGCTGTCCCGTTTCAGGAATTGGCCTGCGCGGTCCGGCGAGAACGGCTGCTGCGATCTGCTCCGACGTCGGATCGACGTGAGACTGGCGCCGTTGGAAAGCTCTTTCGATGAGTTACGATCCCCGGCTAGGGCAGAAATTACTCTGCTTCTGTACCTTCCGTGGCAGAATTTAAAACGGACTGGCTCCCAGACCCAGATCGGACAGGGTAGAAAATGGATCTGCCTGAGAACGAGGGTTGATCGGAGGGGAGACGATGGATCTGGGTGTAGGGATTTTTATGGCTGAGAAAGGGGGCTGTGAGGGACGTGCTCAAATTTTATGGGAATTTCCTGAGGTGGTTTTCATGGGGAAATGGATTTTTGGGTGGTCAGGGGTCGGATCTGGACAGCAGAGGACAGAACAGACTCCGGTCAGAGAACTAATTTTTCGGAGGGGAAGAAAAACTCCTAAATTTGTGGAAAAATTTGTGAAGGTGGATTTTGGTGGACAGAAGTCCCAGTTAAAATTTCAGCTCATTCTGAAATGGGGAAGGGGGTCAAATGGGGCGAGAAGTGGGCTGCTGGAACAAGATCTGCACAGGGACAGATCTGTGTAGGTCTAGGAACTTAAATGGAAAAGAAAATGAGATGAGGGTCTAAATTCGAAGGATTTTTTTCTGGAGATGGGGGATCATGTGGGGAACCTACCCTGAAGATTTCAGCTTCGTCAGATCTGGGGTTTGGGAGAGAAAAATCCCGAATTAGGCCTCTGTCCAGCAGAATAGCAACTCGGGACAGCAACTCGAAGCTTGCTCGCGGTGGCTCGACGGCGGCACGAACGGCGGCGGCGGCAGCGGTGAAGGATCCAAGTAACCAGAGGAAGAGATAGAAGGGCTTCACACCCTGGAGATTGGAGGAAGAAGGGGGAAAACCAGAGAGAGAGAGGGGAGGGCGCACTTGCTCCAAGCAATTTTCACTTAAAATCTTCCATTAATTCTACCAAATGGAAAATACAAGGATATATAGAAATGTAAAGAAGACCAAACCTACCCCTAGATCTAGGATTTGGGAAGGGCAAATGGGGTATAAGACATTAATCCCCCATGTGGTCAAATGACCCTTAATAAAAATATTACAACGTGGATTAAAATACTATAAAGGGGGGTGCCCCCTTGACTTAAGGGGTTCCAACTTTGATTTTTTTTCTCATTTTTCCCCCCTTGGTCCAAGTCCAACCTTGGACTTTGAACCAGCCCCACATGGACCCCAGAGGCCAAGTGGCCCAATGAGAGAGAGGGTGGGGGGCCTTGTTGGGCCTACGTGCCCCTTTTACACATAAACCCAAAACAAACACACATGACACACCAAGTACAATATTACAAAAATACATTCCAACATTTAATGAAATAGCCCTGATACCCCATCAATTCTCCCCGGGTGGGAAGAACTCGACCCCGCCGAGTAAGGGGTGCGACTGCTCGTTCCTCCGGATCTCGTTCCATCCTCCGTAGCTTCGCCCAGATGATCAGATGTGGGTCGTGCTCTCCACCGTACCGGGTAGCGTGGGTACGCTCCACTCTGAGTAATAGTCACCTGCTCATCCCGTATATGTTCTATATGCACACGCTGCCAGGAGTGAGGCTGGTGGTGGACGCTCCGAGGTGGGGTCACTCACAAGGGGTGGAGGCTGCTCAAGACTCACTGGGAATCACCGCTGGGTCCCTGTATGTGACTGAATCCGAGACATAGAAAGGTAGAGCTGATTCCCTATTCGTTAGGCAAGTCCACAACGTACGCATGAGATCCGACTTGCCTCACACTCGAAAGGGACTGACATCGCGAGCTGACATTAGACGGACTCAACTGACATACGTAGACTCACCATGCACTTGACAAATGCATGCATAGACTCCTAACAAACCACACAAAGAAGAAAAACTGACTCATGCATGACCCTAGACTTAAGGCGGTGACATCACCCCTAGGTGGTCATCATCCGAGTGCTGCATCCTGGGTGTCAGCGGGTTCTTCCGGAGCTTCTTCATTGAATTCATCCGCTAGTTCCGGCTCGGCCTCATAGCTGACAGACACAATCCCAGAAGGTGGAGCTTCTCCAACCCTTTTGTCCCCTAGGGCTAGTGATGTACGAGAGGGACATTGGCTGGCAAAGTGGCCAAACCCCTGACAGTGATAACACTGCATTCGTGACCTACTACTCTCTTCGATAAGCGGTCCCTTACCCTTATCCTCCCGACGGACAGGGGGTGTAGGCAACAAGGGAGGAGGTGTGGGTGCCGGAGGATGGGCAATAGGTCCCGGGGGCTGGGCAATGGGTGTCGGTGGTTGGGGTGTAGGTAGCTCCCTTGGCGGGGGAGGGCGAGGCCTTGGAGCGAATTGCTCCTGACGGGCGGGCTCCTGAGGTCGAGCTATGGGGGCCCTCGGATACGGGCCTAAGGAGCTACGGGGCTCGACACTACGAAGATGGACGGGGCCCAACCGATGGGTAGACTTAAACTCTCCCTCAAACTACTCCATCTCGAGAGCAACCTGATACGCGTCCTCCAACTTGTCCACCTTGCGGCGGAAAAGCTCATACTATAGGTGTGGTCGCAGACCACGCCGAAATCGGGAAACAGTCAGGGAGCTTTCCTCCGTGGCGTCACATCGCAAAAGTATTCATCGAACTCGGCGATGTAATCGGAGACGGACCGATCTTCTTGGGTGAGACTCTGCCATCGGTCTATGAGACGCTGGCGGTAGGAGGTAGGAAGGTACTTCTTCCTGAGTTTGGACCTCATCTCATCCCACGTCTCTACCTGGGGCTCCTGACGGTGAATCAGCAGGTTCTCCATGTTCCTCCAATAAGTTTGTGCCTGCCCTAGCAGTTTCATTTTGGCAAACTTGACTTTTCGGTGGTCCGTCATCTCAAACCACTCGAAATACCGGTCCATGCCGGCCTCTCAATCAAGATAGACCTTCGGGTCTAAGGACCCATCAAAAGTGGGAGGGTCTGCACGAACAGTCCTGAGGGTCCGCTCATCCTCATCATGATCACGATTCCGCCGTAGAACTTGACGGTCACGACCATAGCCCCTATTCTCATTATCGGACTCGTAGTCATCCACCTCGGGGGCTCGGCGCCTCCTATCATCTATCCCTTGAGCCCTAGGAGCAATAGGTGGTTGGACCGGCTCCGGTTGACCATTTGTCGGCGCGGGGTGCGCCTCAACCGGGGGTCTCTCTAGGACGGCTACCCTCCCTACCAGACCATGAAAATACTGGTCCGACTCTACGGCCTTATCCTCTAAGGCCTTCATCCTCTCTTCCAAACGTGTGCCTAGGCCATCCCCCCGCGTACTCAACCCTTCCATCTCATCCACTCGAGCACTCAAATCATCCATTTTTTACCATAATAGCTCGAAACATGTCGACCACCGATGACGCATCGGGACTAGGGACTCGGGGATCTGCCATAGGTGGTGGTGGTGGTGGTGGTGAGTATTGGGTACCCCTACGCGTGGGCATGTAAAGGACAAGGGGTTGGAATGCACCGACCAAGGTGAAGTGATGAACCTAGACTTAACTAATATCCGGTACTTGGCGGAGTTACGGGATCCGAAGATCCTCTCTCGCAAATGTGCGACCTTCCCGATAGGCGTAACTTAACGTTCGGGCAACACCTTTTAATATGCCGAATAATGGAATGCAAATGCAACCTTGGACCGACTTAGACTCTCTCTAGACTTAAATGACTCTCTTTTTTTGTTTTTTGTTTTAAGCAAAGACTACCCTAGACTCAACCTTCCGCTCTGATACCAATTTAATGCGGGGCGGGACGCGATTCGAAGCCAATTGATATGCAATCCTTGGACTCTAGGCAAACTCGCGATCATCCCTAACGAGGGAAGCGTACGAACGTGCGCGGTTGAGAAACCGGCAAAGAGTTAGGGTGGGCAACTCACACTTTCGTTCCCGGATCGGATCACGGGACGGGTCACGCTCACTCTCTCGTAGCGGTGATTTGATTAACACAACGAGCTAGGATCCTAACACGCTCACGAGCAGCGGCATAAGAACTTATACTAGAAAAGCAGTGTAACTAAGGAGGGGGTGGCGAGTGTACCTCCACGCTCGGGGCGTGGGGAAGACGTCCCGGCCAAGTTCCGTGGCTCCCGGTACAACAATAATAAATTATTACAGTAGTGATTACTCTTGCCCACTCCACGCAGGGAGGTAAAGGGCTACACAACAACTCCGGGAGCACTGAACTCGGTTTGGCGGGCAGCACGTTGACGGTCCCGGGCGGTTGCAGGCGGCGGCTCCGGTTCGGCGATTTGCTGGTCGGCAGGACAGCAAACACGGACGTCCAAAGGGACGTCATCCTCCGGAAGGCTTCTGAGAGCGGCGCTTCACCGGGACAAAGGCAGTAGGTCCCTAGTCGACCTCCGGGAGCGGCGGACGTTGATTCTGTATTGGCATATTTTTGGAAGATTTATCTTTGACTCTCTTTCTGTTGTCCCGTTTCAGGAATTGGCCTACGCGGTCCGGCGAGAACGCCTGCTGCGATCTGCTCCGACGTCGGATCAACGTGAGACTGGCACCGTTGGAAAGCTCTTTCGACGAGCTACGATCCCCGGCTAGGGCAGAAATTTCTCTGCTTCTATACCTTCCGTAGCAGAATTTAAAACGGATTGGCTCCCAGACCTAGATCGGACAGGGCAAAAAATGGATCTGCCTGAGAACGAGGGTTGACCGGAGGGGAGACGATGGATGTGGGTGTAGGGATTTTTATGGCTGAGAAAGGGGGCTGTGAGGGACGTGCTCAAATTTTATGGGAATTTCCAGAGGTGGTTTTCATGGGGAAATGGATTTTTGGGTGGTCAGGGGTCGGATCTGGATAGCAGAGGACAGAACAGACTCCGGTCTGAGAACTAATTTTTCGGAGGGGAAGAAGAACTCCTAAATTCGTGGAAAAATTTGTGGAGGTGAGTTTTGGTGGACAGAAGTCCCAGTTAAGATTTCAGCTCATTCTGAAATGGGGAAGGGGGTCAAATGGGGCGAGAAGTGGGTTGCTGGAACAAGATCTGCACAGGGACAGATCTGTGTAGGTCTAGGAACTTAAATGGAAAAGAAAATGAGATGAGGGTCTAAATTCGAAGGAATTTTTTTTGGAGATGGGGGATCATGTGGGGAACCTACCCTGAAGATTTCAGCTTCGTCAGATCTGGGGTTTGGGAGAGAAAAATCTCGAATTAGGTCTCTGTCCAGCAGAACAGCAACTCGGGACAGCAACTCGAAGCTTGCTCGCGGTGGCTCGACGGCGGTGAAGGATCCAGGTAACCAGAGGAAGAGATAGAAGGGCTTCACACCCTGGAGATTGGAGGAAGAAGGGGGAAAACCAGAGAGAGAGAGGGGAGGGCGCACTTGCTCCAAGCAATTTTCACTTAAAATCTTTCATTAATTCTATCAAATGGAAAATACAAGGATATATAGAAATGTAAAAAAGACCAAACCTGCCCCTAGATCTAGGATATGGGAAGGGCAAATGGGGTATAAGACATTAATCCCCCATGTGGTCAAATGACCCTTAATAAAAATATTACAACATGGATTAAAATACTATAAAGGGGGGCGCCCCCTTGACTTAAGGGGTTCCAACTTTGATTTTTTTTCTCATTTGTCCCCCCTTGGTCCAAGTCCAACCTTGGACTTTGAACCAGCCCTACATGGACCCCAGAGGCCAAGTGGCCCAATGAGAGAGAGGGTGGGGGCCTCTGCTGGGCCTACGTGCCCCTTTTACACATAAACCCAAATAAAACCCAAAACAAACACACATGACACACCAAATACAATATTACAAAAATACATTCCAACATTTAATAAAATAACCCCGATGCCCCATCAAAAATCTTCCTGTTTCCTCCCATCTCCACATCCTAGTATCTCTGAAATATGAAAATGGTTTCTGGTTGTTCAGTTGGTTGGAGAACTTCAGATACTCCTGCCACTCTGCATCAATAAAGTTCCTTCTGAACTGGGTTTTCCAACCCAGGTTGTCATGACTCATGAAGTTCCGACCATACTTCGGCCACCTTAACACCTGTCCTAGTGGCAATGGCGAACAGGTTGGGAAATGAGTCTTTGAGAGGAATATTCAACAGACAGGGGTCTTCCCAAAACCTACACTTCCTTCCATCCCCGAGACAAATGAGGGATGCATTTGTAGAAGTTCCTCTGTCACTCCCCGAGATTTTAGCGGAAACAAGTCGGGAACATGAACAGCCGGCAAAGTAAACCTCTAACTAGCAAGACAATCATACCGCCACATTCATTCACACAAAAGCATAAATAATGTACGTAATATCATAAGACCAAAAACCTTCAACTTTATTGAATAATAATCAGAGTTACAACTGACAATGACTTTCTTGACAACACGACTCACTAGACTCAAGAAAACAGAAAATTACATAGACATGATCAACTTCACCGCCTATTGCAATGAATGATCCTGGATAATAATAACAAACTCAAGTAAACAAATTATCTAGGGTTCTTCTCAATCTTCACTCGCTCTCGGAACCACCACTTGAATGATCTGACTCCGATCCACTAGAGCTTCCTGAAAAGTTGGAGAAAGTAGGAAGTGAGCGCACTCGCCCAGTAGGTATCTTCGTGTCATCATGTCAGCATAGTTTACATATTTAATATTTTAGCTCTAGAAGGTATGATAAAAAGAAAGTGCGATAAATCGTGCGGTAAAAACAATAGTAACAAGTAGCAAGAGTAGCTATAAAGTGCGATATTCAAGAATGTACGAGCATGATTTAGCAAGAATGTAAATTGGCCTTTCAATCAAGAATGTACTTTTCATAATCTTAAGAAGGCTGTGCACGATAATGTACTGTCATGTAACAAGCATGTAATGAGAATGTACTGTTCAAGCAAGCATGTAATTTCATGAATTGCCTCGTGGACTTGGTTAGTTTATAAAGAAAGTGCTCCCAACGCAATGCGACGCCAGTAATCATTATACTCTATGGTTTTCAGTATATTTCCGGCCCTCTGCCGTGGGGGCTAGACTAGAGCCCTTGGACACCCTCCGTACCCGCACTTGCATCTTCAAGTTATAAATCTAGTTATTTCCACGAGAATGTCAATAAGTTCGGCCAAAAATGTCAAAATCAATAATGCCTTTGGGGCGATAGTACACAAGACAAGAACGTACTGAATTCTTTGAAAAGAGGTCAAGAATGAATTAAAGGGACGTTGTGCTACGGAAGGATTTCGGCAGCATAACGGCATTTTTCTTAATTTCATAGTTTATTAATGACTTGATAAGTACTGTTTCAGGTTTCAGATAATCAGAAGGTCATCTGAGACTGCAACAGAACACAATTAACCCTTCGGTCAGGCCTTCGGGTTGGACAAACTTTGATAGAATGCAACCTGGGAGACCGCCATCTTGAGGTCGCGGTCGGATGGAGTCCGCGTTCAGTGAAGTCCCGCGATCAATGACACCCAAGAGGGGGGTGAATTGGGTGTTTACAAACTTTTTAAAAAATTCTTGGCCAAATGAAACAAGTGTGAAGAATAGCCGTAGTGAAAATTTAGATCTATATGTAAACACTTAGATCTAACAAAATCTATCACACTCAACCGATCTTAGGTACGGTGGCGGAGGTAAAAATCCGAAGATTCAACTCACGCAAGATGTTATCTTCTTGACAAGGTTTGCCTTGCCGATCCGAACCCACCTTTTAATATACCCGAGATCTAATATGAGAATGATAAATTATGCTGGATCTAACACAAACAATACAACCGAAATAATCTACGTGTGTGCTGCACAGAATGGGGATAGAAGAGAAGGAACAAACCACACAATGGACAGTGATTTTTAGGTGGTTCGGATGCAACAACGGCAACCTACGTCCACCCCTCACGATCTGTGAGGATTCCACACTATCTTGTAAGAGATTACAAGATCAAAACACACACACACCCACACACGTGAGAAGTTGGAACTCCCACAAAGGTGCACAAGCACCGAATCACAAAGATATGTGAAAACTAGAAGAAACACACACACACACACACACAGATCTGCGTAGATCCACACACACAAAAGTGTTTAAAAGTACAAGATTACACACTTGAAGCTTGATGGAAAACAAGGGAGAAACACAAAATGAAAAACTCAGATTTAAGCTCCCCCTTAATGGATGAAGATGATCTTGGATGAAGCTTCCTCCACAGCTTGATCTTCATTTGAATGACTTGCAAATGATCTTGAAAACTTGGAGATGGATGAAGAAGTTCTTCCCCGAAACACTGTTCACGGAGCTACAATGCCAGCACTCTTTCTCCCCTTGATAGCCTCTTTGATCTCCCTCTTGTTGTTAGGGTTTTTGACCCCAATATGATGTATTTATAGATCTTGGATGGTCAAGGGACAAGCAAGGAACCAGATCCACAAATCATAGCAAGTCTGGTGACTTTGGGATTAAACAAATCCAATGAAAGGGCCTTCCCACGTTGAAGAACACAAGTCAACAAAAGCTGCCTCGAAGCTGGCGGTCGACCGGCAGGAGGGGGCGGTCGACCGGAAATTTACAGAGTTTGAACTTTTCAGCGCTGGGAAAACCGGTCGACCAGTCTAGGGTGGGCGGTCGACCGAAACCTGTAATTTTCTAGAGTTTTCATCTCTGGGAGATTAGGTCGACCGCCCAAGCTGGCCAGGTCGACCGAAATCTGAAAAACCTGTAAAACAACATCGTTTAGTGCTTGAATCGTATCTAAACATTGAGGACTTGTGCTTTACAAAAAAGTCCATATTAAATGAGCTGGTTTGAAATCCTTCTGGGCAACGTTAAGAAGGGTTAAGTTTGAACATGTGCTTTGATTATTAATTTGGAGATGTCCATTTGAGCTTCATATTAAATCTCACATTTAAGCTATTCGCATTACACAAGGTGGCCTTAAACACGTTCAAAATTTACTCATGATTACTTGACATGTCATGAGATGAAAAACAGAGTTCAAGGTTTTGTTATCATCAAAATCATCACAATCACTCGAAGAGACTTAACAATCTCCCCATTTTTGATGATGACAAAATATTGGATTAGAAGAGTAATGGCATGCTTTCATAAACAATATGTGTAATGCATCAAACCATGGCATTCTTTATTGTGCATCAAGCTAAGCAAAACACGCAACCATGCAACATGTATTTGCCGAGATAGAAAAGAAATGAGACACAAGAGTCAACCATTTGAGATCAAACACCAGTTGCATTTATTTCATCATTTCATTACAAGGTACATTGATGCGAGAATGAATGCACGACTCTAGACACATGTGACAAAACAATAAATGCAGAACTGACACAAAAGATCCTCACATGATCATGCATGCAAACATATGAACATACTGACATATATGAATATATAACCTGCACTACTACTTCTTCCCCTTTGGCATCATCAAAAGGGGATAGGATAGACGAAGGGGGACCCAAAAGACACAAGACGAAAGGACACAGACTGGAGGTAGGAAACTAAGAGACGTCCTCATTGGTCATCTGCAGGAGGCGGGGCGTCTGGTGGAGGGAGAGGCACATAGCCAAGGCGCTGCCGAATATCCGTAAATGTGTTCGTGATGTTGAAGGCGGTGCTGGATATGGGTCAGTTGTTGATCCCTATCATAGTCACGGCGCTGCATGTTCAGGAGAACTCGGTTCATAGCATGAAAAGCCTCACGTGAAGCTTCATGGCTTTGGTGAGGGTGGTCATGTTGGTGGAGAGAGTGTGCATCTGAGTGGCTAAGGAATCCAAGCTGCGGAGAAGGAGTGAGAATGCTGTGGTAAAGATTCCAACATAGTGCCCATGGTTTCAATATTTTCCCCAAAGGTAGAGAGTTGTTCCCCAAAGGCATCCACCCGAGTTTCCAGCCCAGTGAACCGCCTGTCAAAAGTCTCATAGTCTACCCAAGGATGCTGTCCGGCCCCCTGAGTAGAAGACTCTCCATAATGGTACTATGATGGAGGAGGCATCTCCGGATCCATGTGGTGAGGTGAAGGTGGAGGAGGTTGGTCCTTAGCCTGAACTGGAGGGGGGACATCCCCTTGATCCTGCTGCTGCTCTTGTTCCTGCTCGTCCTCACTATCAACTTCTTCTCCATAAACAGGCACATTCCGGCGTAACTCACCATCGGGACCATAGTAATATCCAAAATCTGTAAAGATCTTATGCTTATTATATATATCATCTTGTCGAACATAAATGAACTGTTCATCTGCCAAATTGATCCCAGCATGGATGAATATGCCGGTTAACTGTGAGGCATAGGGCAAGGATCACCGTAAATTGGTTCGGCAAGATCCAATGAGAGTCGTCATTAGGCGACCCATGTTGACTTGAATCCCATTCATAATATTGTAAACAGGAACTTGTGAACCTCTATCATTTCATTTCTGCTGCCACTCTTTGGATAAATGAGAGAGGTAAACATATGGTGCAATATATGCTGCAATGGTGGAAAATGATTTGCATTCAATACGATTAAGTTGCTGACACCATGCACGTAATCACAACTGGTCATAGCAAGAAAAGTTTCCTCAACAGCTCCATGACCAAAAACCATGTCGGCTCCTCTAGCCGCAACTCCTAAACCCCACTCAAACAGATCGGGAGTAATATGCATCTCAACTCCTTGAACAACTGTAAATAATTCCTCATTCCTTTCGATCAAATTCCCATAAAACTGCTGCACTAGATTGGGGTAATATCGGGTATATCTAGTGACAAAATCAGTCCAACATGGTTGAATCTCAAAGACAGCACATAAATCGGGCAAAAGCTCGTTCATCTCATTGAAGTCGACCAGTCGAGGGTCGATAATAGGACGAGGAGGCAACCGAGGTGCACGACGAGGTGCAGGTGCTCGCTGTAGTGGAGGAGCCGGGGCCTCTCGTCTCTGGCCACTGGCTTCCCCTTGGGCAGGACGCCGAGAACTCCGTCGAGGTGGCATCCTGAACTAGAAAACTCACCGAGAAACCCTTGAAGAATCAATCTCAACCCAGGGGAAGACGATGGACCAAAAGGGCACTCCTAGGGCTTGGAATACCCTTCTCCACAACTTGGAACCCTGGGAAGATCTTTCCACTCGCACGAACGGCCGCGGAGATTTCGTCTCGAAATGGTGACGAACCGACCGGATCTTGTGCGGATGGAAGGGGGATGAGGTTTTTGGGCTTGAATGGTGGATTTGGTGTGTTCTAGGGTTGGGAAAATGTGTTGGAGAGAGAATGGGAGAGGTGGAATGAGAGAAAGGGGTTTTAGGACCCCTTAAAGAAGGGTTCGGATGTGTTCCGGCCGGGCCGGTTTGCCGCCACCAGTCGACCGGTGCGGGAGCGGTGGTCGACCGCTAGGCCCAAAAAATCCCCATTTTTGTATTTTTTATTTCTTTTTCTTTTTTTTCTTTTTTTATATATGGGGGGACTATCATCCGACCTTCTGATTCGAACCAACATCATGAAGTGGAGAGAAGGAGAAGAGATGGAGATTTGAGGAAAGTTCTCTAACTCCCCCTCAGAAGTTTCCTTTGGTCCGGCATCACTGAGTCCACAATTATTTAGCCAAGGAATATCTGGCCTTAGAAATATTTTTCAAGAAGGGCAATATGTATAAATACATTCAAGCATGCAGGAGTGTATATGAACACACAAGGTATCAAAAGTAAATGTATACAATATGCATGTTAATCTACCCTTGATGCATATGAGTTTCTACAAATGCAATTCTTATCCTAAGTGCAGACCTATGTATGTATGCTCTCACCCTTACACATCCCAAGTTCTCTTCTTATCTTGTTAAATTGATCATGGTTTAGGGGTTTTGTGAAAACATCAGCTAGTTGATTGTGTGTGTCAATGAAATTCAATTCAAAGACCCCTTTTCCTACATGATCTCTCAGAAAATGATGTCAAATGTCAATGTGCTTTGTTCTAGAATGTTGAACAGGGTTTTTTGACAAGTCGATTGCACTGGTGTTATCACACAAGATTGGCATACATTTCATTTCAATGTCCAAGTCAAGCAATTGATTTTTGATCCAAAGTACTTGGGCTCCACAACTTCCGGCGGCTACATATTCAGCCTCGGCCGTTGAGAGAGCTACTGAATGTTGTTTCTTGGAGGCCCATGAGACTAGGTACCACCAAGAAACTGACAGTACCCACTAGTACTTTTGCGATCTACAATACATCCGGCATAATCCGTATCGGTGTATGCAATCAAATCAAATGAACTACCGATGGGAAATCACAAGCCAAAGTCTATGGTGCCAATTAAGTATCTAAAGATACGTTTAACAGCCGTTAGATGAGATTCCTTAGGACATGACTGAAAACGAGCACAAAGACATGCACTGAATTGAATGTCAGGGCGGCATGCTGTGAGATACAGTAGTGATCCGATCATACCTCGAAACAGTGTAGGATCTACTGTTTTACCATTTTCATCTTTGTCTAACTTCGAGGTTGTGGCCATTGGTGTTGACAAAGGTTTAGCTTCAGCCATCCCGAATTTCTTTAATAGCTCCAATGTGTACTTAGCTTGATTGATGAAAATGCCCTCGGGTGTTTGCTTCACCTGCAATCCAAGAAAGAAATTCAGTTCACCCATTAAGCTCATCTCAAATTCTCCTTTCATGATTTCTACTAATTCTTCACATAAGACATTGTTAGTAGCTCCAAAAATAATGTCATCCACATATACTTGAACTACTAATATGTCTTTACCTGATTTTCTCGTGAAAAGTGTTTGGTCAACCTTACCTCTTTTGAAACCATTTTCCACGAGGAATGAAGTGAGCCTTTCATACCATGCCCTTGGTGCTTGCTTTAATCCGTACAAGGCCTTCTGCAACTTGTACACATGCTTTGGATGCTTTGAATCTTCAAAACCTGGAGGTTGCTCTACAAAAACATCCTCCTTAATGTAACCGTTAAGAAATGTAGATTTAACATCCATTTGAAATAGTTTGAAGTTCAATGAGCAAGCATAGGACAGTAAAATCCAGACTGCTTCTAGTCTAGCAACCGGTGCAAAAGACTCATCAAAATCAATACCCATCTCTTGGCTATACCCTTTGGCTACAAGTCGGGCCTTGTTCCTAACAACCAGTCCCGCATCATTTAACTTGTTTCTGAAAACCAAACGGGTTCCAATTGTGGAATGATTCTTAGGACGCGGCACGAGAGTCCACACTTTGTTCCTTTCGAACTGGTGTAGCTCTTCATGCATAGCCTGAATCCATGATTCATTTTGAAGAGCTTCATGAATATCCTTAGGCTCTTCTTGTGAAATTAG
This sequence comes from Amorphophallus konjac, assembly GCA_022559845.1. Taxonomy (NCBI): domain Eukaryota; kingdom Viridiplantae; phylum Streptophyta; class Magnoliopsida; order Alismatales; family Araceae; genus Amorphophallus; species Amorphophallus konjac. The sequence goes on along the minus strand of CM040119.1, from coordinate 172,255,702 downwards.
AGCAATCAAATCCTCTTCTTCTACTTGCCTGAGTGATGATCTAGTTCTTACCCCATCTTGAGGATTACCGATTATGTTTTCAGCTGGGTGATCCTTTAAGAACGTAGAAGAGCTGGGCAAGTCGGGGTGTTGTACTTGTTGTTCTTGAAGTATTTCAATTGAAGGATCTTCATCCTCTTCACTCTTGTTGGGGATCCCTTCAGTTGGTTCATTCTTGGCCTTAGCATCATTTGAACGTTTGGGCTCTTCATCTGCATCCATAATTTTAATAGATTGATTTGTCAGTTTTAGCTCATATTCATCAAAAATCACATGAGGACTTTCTTCAACAACCAAAGTCCGTTTATTAAACAATCGATAAGCTCTAGAGTTAAGTGAATAACCTAGGAAAATTCCTTTGTCACTTTTCTCATCAAACTTACTTAGGTTAGACTTACCATTGTTCAAGATGAAACATGGGCATTCAAAGGGTTTAGGATGAGAAATATTTGGTTTCTTACCTTTGTACATCTCATAAGGAGTTTTCTTCAGGATGGGCCTTACCATTGTCCTGTTGATGATGTAGCATGCTGTACTTACCGCCTCGGCCCAAAAGTATTTGGGTAGGGAGTTCTCACTTAACATGGTCCGTGCCATGTCTATCAAGGTTCTGTTTTTCTTTTCCACCACTCCATTCTGTTGAGGCGTCCTTGGTCATGAAAAATTGTGTGTGTATCCCTGCTCTTCACAAAAATTGCTGAAGTCATGATTCTCAAACTCACCACCGTGATCACTTTGGGTGGTAGTGATAAGATAACCTCTATCATTTTGGATTTTCCTGCAAAACACTTGAAACTCCATCAATGCATCATTTTTATTGGATAGAAATAACACCCATGTAAATCTGGAGTAATCGTCAACAATCACAAAATCATAGAATTTCTCTCCTAGGCTGGATGTCCTAGTTGGGCCAAACAAGTCAAGATGCAGCAATTCCAAAGGCCGGGAGGTAGAAACCAGATTCTTATTTTTGAAGAAAATTCGCGTTTGCTTGCCTTTTGTGCAAGCTTCACAGATTTTATCACGTTCAAACTTTAATTTTGGCAATCCATTCACTAAATCATGTCTAGACAACTTGGAGATTACTCCAAAACTAGCATGACCTAATCTTCGGTGCCATAGCCATGCATTTTCATGATTGTTTGCAACCAAGCATAAATCGTCACAAGAAACATCATCAATATCAACAGTATAGACATTGTTATTTCTTTTTCCAATGAATTTGATCTCATTTGTGTTTTTGTTCATGACAATATAATGGGTTTCATCAAAAACAATTTTAAAACCCTTATCGCACAATTGACTTATACTCAACAAATTGTGATTTAGACCTTTCACCAAAAGCACATCTTCAATAAGAATTTCAGAATTCTTACCTATGTTGTCGATCCCAATGATTTTACCTTTGTCTTTACCTCCAAAAGTAACTGACCCTCCATCCTTGTCTTGCAGTATAAAGAACACCTTCTTGTCCCCTATCATATGCCTTGAACAGCCGCTATCGAAGTACCATTTGCTCCCCTGGCTTCAAGACATATCTGCAAGAAACGACATTCTCATGCAATTATTTTTGGTACCCAAACTAGTTTGGGTCCTGTAGAGTTAGTCCAATTCTGTCACATCGTCTTCTTGGTCCAAATTGTATGGTTTCTTGGTGAATTTTGTTTGAACCAGCAATTAGCAACAACATGACCAAATCTACCACAATGAAAGTAATTGAAATTTGAAAATCTTCTCTGGAATTGACGTGGTTTAGGTTGAGCATGTTTTGGCTTGGAGTGAGAACATGAAGCAATGTTGTTATCTTTTTCATGAACATAGGATGTAGTGATCTTATGCTCAAAGGATTTTTTGTTGTGGGGAATGTATCTCAATCCTTCCTTTTTGGAAGTTAACCTTGACTCCCAACAAATTGTCTAAGTTTTGTTTGTCTTTGACAAATCTAGAGTGAGTGAACTGTAATTCAGTCACCTCTTTATTCAAGCTCACATTTTTATTTTCAATTTCTGAAATGGAGGATGTCAGAATTTCTTTTTTCATTCTTGAGCTTTTCACAGACTTTTTCAGTTTCAGACATTTTACATGATAGCTCCTTTTGGGCTTTTTCAAGATTTGAAATCGTTTGAAGCAAGGTTTCTTTTTCTTCTATTAACTCAAACCATTCTTGTTCCAGTTTCTCAAATTTAACAAAAATATCCTCATGTGATAAATCATCAATTTTCTTTTTGAGAGTTTTATTTTTAGATCTGATTTTTCTGTATTTTGTATACAGCTTTCATATTCTGACTCCCATTGTTCATTGGAAATAAAGTCAGGATCAGAATTTACCTCTGTTGCATCATCTTCGTGTGCCATGAGACACAAGCTCTCCACTAGCTCTTGGATCTCCTCATCGGATGGTTCGTCCTCTTCGTCGCTCCATGTGGCGACCATGGCTTGAGGCTTCTTGAATTTGTGCTTCTTGAATTTGTCCTTTGGATCTGGACATTCTCCTCTCATGTGCCTAGGCTTCTTGCATTCATAACAAATGACATTATTGGGCTTGCTAGGCTCACCCTTGGTCTGAAAGGGCTTCCTTTGCCCCTTTCTGAAATTGTCTTGGAAATTTCTCTTCTTTCTCAAGAATCTCTTTACTTGGCGAGTTATCATGACCAAGTCTTCTTCTTCATTGCTTCCCTCGCTGGATTCTTCTTCTTGGACATCATCATCAGATTGGTGAGCTTTCAATCCAATCACTTTCTTCTTCTTCGTATCTTCCTCGGCTGTTCTCTTCATGTTTATCTCATAGGTCATGAGATGAGCTCGTCCAAAGTGAGTGTGGACAGATTTTTCGAATCCTCAATTACTGTGGCTTTTGTGTGCCACGTCGACGGAAGTGATCTCAGAACTTTCCTCACAAGATCGGAGTTTGTGTACTCCTTCCCAAGACTTTTGAGACCATTTATGATCTCTGTTAATCTCGCGAACATTTCTGAGATAGTTTCTTCAGATTTCATTTTGAATAGCTCATAGTCTCCTACAAGTAGATTGGCCTTGGTCTCCTTGACCTCGGAGGTTCCTTCATAGATAAGTCGTAATTTATCTCACATTTCCTTTGCTGAACTGCACATGGATACACGAGAAAACTCATTAGGATGTATAGCACATTGCATAATGTTCGTAGCATTAAAATTTATAGTGCATTTCTTAATTTCCTCGGGTGTCCATTTTTCTTCATCATCCGAGAGTTTATACGGACCCTTGTCCGCAACCCTCCAGATCTCATACTCTTGGACTCTCAGAAAGACATGCATTCTATTTTTCCAATGGGAGTAATTTGAGCCATCGAAGTATGGAGGACGATGGATGTAATGACCCTCAGGCATCATACCCTTGTTTGCCATTGATCTGGATCTTACTCTAGATCGTTAGATCTGAAAGAAATAGAGACTTAGCTCTGATACCAATTGAAGTCCCGCGATCAATGACACCCAAGAGAGGGGTGAATTGTGTGTTTACAAACTTTTTAAAAAATTCTTGGCCAAATGAAACAAGTGTGAAGAATAGCCGTAGTGAAAATTTAGATCTATATGTAAACACTTAGATCTAACAAAATCTATCACACTCAACCGATCTTAGGTACGGTGGTGGAGGTAAAAATCCGAAGATTCAACTCACGCAAAATGTTATCTTCCTGACAAGGTTTGCCTTGTCGATCCGAACCCACCTTTTAATATACCCGAGATCTAATATGAGAATGATAAATTATGCTGATTTAACACAAACAATACAACCAAAATAATCTACGTGTGTGCTGCACAGAATGGGGATAGAAGAGAAGGAACAAATCACACAATGGACAGTGATTTTTAGGTGGTTCGGATGCAACAACGGCAACCTACGTCCACCCCTCACGATCTGTGAGGATTCCACACTATCTTGTAAGGGATTACAAGATCAAAACACACACACACACACACGCGTGAGAAGTTGGAACTCCCACGAAGGTGCACAATCACCGAATCACAAAGATATGTGAAAACTAGAAGAAACACACACACATACACGGATCTGCGTAGATCCACACACACTCAAGTGTTTAAAAGAACAAGATCACGCACTTGAAGCTTGATGAAAAACAAGGGAGAATCACAAAATGAAAAACTCAGATTTAAGCTCCCCCTTAATGGATGAAGATGATCTTGGATGAAACTTCCTCTACAGCTTGATCTTCACTTGAATGGCTTGCAAATGATCTTGAAAACTTGGAGATGGATGAAGAAGTTCTTCCCCGAAACACTGTTTACAGAGCTACAGTGCCAGCACTCTTTCTCCCCTTGATATCCTCTTTGATCTCCCTCTTGTTGTTAGGGTTTTTGACCCCAATATGATGTATTTATAGATCTTGGATGGTCAAGGGACAAGCAAGGAACCAGATCCACAAATCATGGCAAGTCTGGTGACTTTGGGATTAAACAAATCCAATGAAAGGCCCTTCCCACGTTGAAGAACACAAGTCAACAAAAGCTGCCTCGAAGCTGGCGGTCGACCGGCAGGAGGGGGCGATCGACCGAAAATTTACAGAGTTTGAACTTTTTAGCCCTGGGAAAATCGGTTGACCGGTCTAGGGTGGGCGGTCGACCGAAACCTGTAATTTTCTAGAGTTTTCATCTCTGGGAGATTAGGTCGACCGCCCAAGCTGGCCAGGTCGACCGAAATCTGAAAAACCTGTAAAACAGCATCGTTTAGTGCTTGAATCGTATCTAAACATTGAGGACTTGTGCTTTACAAAAAAGTCCATATTAAATGAGCTGGTTTGAAATCCTTTTGGGCAACGTTAAGAAGGGTTAAGTTTGAACATGTGCTTTGATTATTAATTTGGAGATGTCCATTCGAGCTTCATATTAAATCTCACATTTAAGCTATTCGCATTACACAAGGTGGCCTTAAACACGTTTAAAACTTGCTCATGATTACTTGACATGTCATGAGATGAAAAACAGAGTTCAAGGTTTTGTTATCATCACAATCACTCGAAGAGACTCAACATTCAGGTCAAGAAATCTATCGACCAAGGATAGTTCGGTCGACTAAAATAGAAGTCTGTCGACTGAAAATAGGAATCGGTCGACTGGAACAGAATGTCGGTCGACTGAAAACAACCAACACACTGGAGGGACGCGGTCGTTGGTCAGTCGCGATCTACAGAACGCGGTTACTCGACAGGCCACGTTCAGGACAGACCAGAAAATCATGAAGTGCTCATCTAGCTTTTGGATTTTTAGGGTACAACCAGCTCGGCGTCCTAGTGGGAATCCCAGGCTCGCGGAGACTTACGGAGGCCTTGAAACAAGAATTCTTAATCCGACAGAAGGAATATCTGACGGAGAGGCGTTCAAGTTCAAGAGAGTGTTCCTATCAAGTGCAAGTGACTAATAGCAAACGTACCGGAGTACGGGTTATGTACAAGTAACTATGAAGGAAAGAAAACGAGAGTGAAAGTGTTAAAACAGAGATCGATATGTAAGAAGTTCCATCAAAAGAATGAAAATCCCTTTAGTACAAAACTATAAGGTTTTAATGTGAACTTAGCATATGTTCAAAGTAATCTTGTAAAACATGGTATGGCACAAAACCTAACCCTTTTAAAACATTCTATGGCATAAATCACAAACACAATGAAATATAGCGCAAATATATAATAGGAAATCATGATGCTTGATCTGGTTACTGTTTGGCGTGAACAGTAGCCAGATCGCAGTTCCACCACAGCCACTATCTGGAGGCCGCGGTTGTCTAGCGGCCGCTACTCAGGTCGCGGTTTCTGCTAGACCGCTATCTTCTTGTTGTCAGACAGAAACACATCTGGCCTTACAGAGCCCTTTTCTATGGCAAATAAAAATGCAAACTAGTACGAAACTGAAAGGAAAAACATCCTAGCACGTAAATAACGCATGAAAAGGGCATGTAATCAACATAAGTTATTATCTTTTCCATTAATGTTGCATGGACAGCATGAACTAGAAAACCTTTTGCGCAATCATGGTAAAACTTGAAATACTTCGTGCATGCAACATGAAAACGAGAAGGAGTAGATGGCTTTTATTCCTAACATCAAGTTTAAGCCGATGATGTGACAACCTACCTCTTGGGTTGATCCTAAATTTCCAATTGATCGCCGGAAGGGAGCCCTTGTTCCTGCGCGTCCTGCATGGAACCCACTTCTTCCGCACGCTCTATCTCCTGGGTTGATCGTCGTCCTAACAGGAAATTTGGAGGGGTGTTAGAAGATACGAAGGAGAACATTAAGTTCTAAAGAAAGAACTTGAGAAGACGACGTTTTACCTCTGTTCTGTGCGATCTAAAACCTAGGGCTCGTGCAGGATGGTCTGGGTCCTATTTATAGGGAACGGCCTAGGGTTAGGGTTTTTAGTTCGAACTAGGAATCTTATTTGGTGTCAAGTCGATCCCCTAAGAGTCCTGGATAGGTTTCCCTTTTAGATTACATCGAATCCTGGCCAATTTGTGGATAGAAATCCGAGTTTTCCGTGATTTATCCACTTTCGTTTTCGGAACTAGATCGCGGTTGAGACACGACCGCTATCTGTAGGAAGCAGTTGCGCGATAGACCGCGGCCTACCCGACTTTTCCGAAATTAGATTTTTATTCAAACTCCACTTCTAATTTCCCCTATTTCCCTATTTTGATTAGGGAACTTATCCCTATTACGTCTCTAGGGTTTGGGCATGGGCCAAAAGGCTTAGATTTAGGTTTTAAGGCCCTTTTTAAGTGGGCTTAACCATCTAGTTAATAGTTGAGCCTTTTTATCAAAGGTTTTAACTTATTAATCCAATAATTAGCCCATTTAAGTCTTCAAGCTTATTAAAATGCTTAAATAAATCTATTTAAAATTTTGAAAAATCCAAAAAATTGCCAGGGTTGCTACACCCTCCCCCTGAAAATGTTTCTCAAAATGCTGGGCATGTGATGGCTTATGGGTGCTTCAGAAAACCATCCATCCTTATTCTCAATTATAGTTCTCCATAGGGACGACTCATTCATATCTGCTTTCCACAACCATTTAAAGAGCAATGCTTGGTTGATTGTCTCAATAGGTATTAAACCATCTCCACCTTCTTCTTTGTTCCTGCATACATACTTCCAAGCAATAGGGTGTACCCCCTTCTTCTCTGGGCCTTTACCTTTCCAAAAGAAAGACGCTCTCAAAGATTCCAGCTTGCTGCAAACAATATTGGGGGTCTTGAATATTGACATAAAATAAATAGCAAGATTGGGAAGTACAGTTTTGGATTGGACCCATCGACCTCTGGCTGAGAGCAGGTTCCCTTTCCATGTTGCAATGCGATCACCCACTTTTTTAACCATAACATTTAATCTAAAGACTTCAAACTGCCACAAGTAAGAGGTAGATCCAAGTACTTAATGGGAAAGTTACCCTATTGGGCCCCTAAGATCTGAGCAATAGCAGGCTTCTCTTCATCCTTGATGTTGATCCCAGCAATTTCACTTCTCTGAAAATTAATCGAGCCCAGTTACAACTTTTAGCAGTCTAAGCAAGATCCTCAAATTGATAAGCTTATCAATATCAGTTGACGTAAAGAGGATTGTATCATCCGCAAACTGTAGGTGAGTGATATCTTCCTGAGCATTGCCTACAGTGACCCCGGCTATCAGCCCTGCTGCCCTTGCTCTGTTCCACATGCAGCTCAAGACTTTCCTTATAATGACAAAGAGCAAAGGGGAGAGGAGGTCTCCTTGCCTAATGCCTCTAGAGCACCCAAAAAATCCATGAGGAGCCCCATTCAGTAGGATAGAAAACTTGGCAGTTTGAACACAATATTTAACTCATTGTATCTATTGGTTTTTAAAGCCCATGTACTGGGGACATGAAACAAGCACTCCTAACTTATTCTATCATATGCCTTCTCAAAATCTAGCTTGGGCACCACACATTGTTTCCTTCTAATCTTTTGCTCATGTAAGCATTCATGGGCAGCCATGAAATTGTCTAGAATATACCTGCTGGAGATTAAAGCTGATTGATTGGCGTCTACAAGGGTATTGATGACTGCTTTCAACCTGTTGGCAAGGGCTTTGGTGATAATTTTGAAGGTTCCATTCAGCAAGCTGATAGGACGATAGTCATTTAAGGATTCAACGTTATCTTTCTTGGGAATTAACACCACATGGGTGGAATTGAAGTACTAATAGCTCTTGGGTTGGTCTGAAATTCCAAGACTGCATTCATAACATCCCCCTTCACCACTTCCCAGAAGTGTTGATAGAATCCCATTGAAAATCCATCAGGGCCTGGTGATTTATTGGGATCCATACTGAAAATAGAAGTTCTGATCTCCTTCTCAGAAAAAGGCTTGATGAGATTCAAAGCTTCAGGTTCTGAGATCTTGGTGAACCCCTCACTAGATATCCGCGGTCTCCATTGTTCTTCTTTGAAGAGCCCCTCATAATGGCTCAAAATAACTTGCTGAATATCTACCTCACTATGAATAAAATTATCCCCAAGTTTCAATCTGTGGATGTTCAAAAGCCTCCTCTTGACAGTATAAGCTGTGTTATTATCACCCTCCTTTAGCCACTTTTCCTTAGCTCTTTTCTTCCATTTCAATTCCTCTCTAAGGGACCATTCTTCATGCAGTTTTTTAACTTGAGCCCACTGCACCCGATCCTTTTCAGACAGCAAACCATGGTCATTTCTGATGTGAAACTGCTCAATATCCTGTAACATCCTTTGTCTAGTGAGATTCGCCAACGGTTGCTTTGCCCCACACCTTCATCCTCTGACTCTTTTGAGCTTGTTGTTCAATGTAAGACAAGCACTGGAGGTGGTGGGGCCGTCAGACCACCATGCAGATACCAATGTCTTGAAATATTCATGCCTTTGCCATGCCCTTTCATACCTGAACAATCTGACCTGTCCCTTCATCCTAGAAGTGTTGATAATCATAGGAATGTGATCAGACATCTCTCTTGGCAAACCTCTAACCTCGGCACTGCTGAAATACTGGTGCCACTCCACAATAGCAAAGACTCTATCAAGTCTAGACTTGGTTCTTCTCTCCCCTTCCCCTATACAAGTGTAAAGATGAGAGCTGGCCTGCAGTTCCATCAACATGGCCTGCTGGACCCAATTGTCAAACAGTTCCATTTCCTCTGTCCACCTATGTTGGTTGCACCTTTCTCCAGGCTGTCTCACAGCATTGAAGTCTCCTGCCTCACACTATGGTCCCAACTCCCTATCACACAAAGCAACCAGTTCAGAGAAGAAGCTCATCTTGAAATAGGGTAACACAGGTCCATAGACACTAGTGAGACACCAAATTAGCCCTCTCTTCCTGAGATCAAATTTGATAGTAACAGAAAATTGCTGTATAGACTCTTCCAAACTCTCCAGGAGATTAGTGTTCCATAAGATCAGCAAGCCCCCTTTCACCCCCTCAGCCAGTTTGTCAGCCCTGTAATCTGGTCCCGTCCTATTTCTTGATGAACCAGCTGTCAACCTTTTCCAATTTAGTCTCTTGTATGCACACAAAGTCCAGTTTGTATCTCTGAATCATGGACTTAAGTTCCGATATCTTCCTTTTCCCATTTAAACCTCTTACGTTCCATGTTAGGAGCTTCATTGGCACCCTATTTTCATTCCCTTCTCCTCATTGCTCTTTGATCTAAGTCCATCAAGTAGTGTGTTTTTCTGCAGAAAAGACACCTCTCTCCTGCCTATCTTCCGGCCACCTCCAGTCCCCTTTCTCTTAGCACTTAGGTGCAGAATGAGATCTCTCCTGATTTTTTCAAAGCTTTCCTGGCATAATCCTCCTTTCCTTTGAAAGAGATTCCCACTATATGACCAATTTCCTTCATGCACTGGTCAGACTAGTCCACATCCAAATCTGGCCCCAATGATGCCAAGGGTTTTTCTGATCGGCTGCTAACCTGAATCAGATGCCCATTGCCCCTGTATGCCCAAGGGACGATGGCCAATGTTGGGTCCACCGGCTCTGGAATGCTGAGTAGATCCTCCCGTTGCTCAGCCTCTACAAGGGACTTCTGGTGAAGGGGAGTTTTCTGAAGAGCACAGCAAATGTTCCCCTTAGCAGAGGATTGGTCAGGGGTACGGTCAGAGGGAGAAAAAACTTCCACTTGTGACCGCCACGGTGACACGGGACGGTCACAGGGAGGGAGTCTATTGCGAAAGAGGCTAGCACCACTTCGGACGGCGCCGTCAAGCTGCCCACTGACACTGGAAGGCCCAGGAAAGGAGGAAGCCGGCACCAGGAAGTCGCTCGCCTGATTGCTGTGCAAAATTTACTTTCTAAACGCACTCATCATATTCTTAGGTACTTATGTCTTTTGTTTCCTGCTGGAGATGGAGAAAATCACTTTGGATGGAAGGAAAAAAAATTCTTCTTCGACACAGTGCAAGTTTTGTTCTCCTTTGGGAAGGAGAAGTGGAGTTTGGAATGCCAAACAACATCCCTAAAGACAGAAGTTCCTCAAGAGAAAGGAGAAGTCATTTAGAGGCCTTCTGAGTGCCAAGCAGGGCCTAACTTTAGCACATTCTGATGAATCATGAATGTAGCACAGGCAATGTCAGTGGTCCAATTTTGGGGAACTGTAACGTCGATCTCATGATTGCATTATATTATTTTTTTAACTACATTATTCCAGGGGATCATTTAAAATGTACCCTAGGCAATAGACTATACATTATACATTAGTCAATACATGGCGCTGATGATTTGGAAAGAAAAAAAAAGAAGAAAACTTGCCAAATACCATGAAGGTTGTTTAGAATCTTGTCAAGATGATAATAAAGATGATATGGATCAAGATATAAAATGGCAAGTAGTTACATCCAAAGTCTGACATTCGGGATGATGATGTCACCATGCTTTGAAAGAGCTATGACCTGGCCAGGGATGGCTGACCTTGGGCTGAGATGAGTCTGGAGATAACGAGCCGACATGGAGGACTTGGGAGTCCCCACGAGACCAACTAGTGAGGAGAGAGAAAGATAAACTGACCTGAGTGGGAGAGAAGAGCTGAGCTGATGTAGCGCAAGGTGCCCAAGTTCACTAGGGCAAGTGTGGCCAAGGTGCCACTTGAATGGGGCTGCTGAGCTAGTCCCGGCTGAGTTTCCGTGGAAGAGCTAGGCCGAGGGAGGGACTAAGTAGAGATGGCCTAGGTGAAACTAGCTGAGCCATCATAGATGAGCTCCATTGACTCTGCACAACAACAAACGAGGTAAGAGGTCTCCCGAGGTGATCCGGGGAAAGACCCTTAGATACTTAAGTTAGCACATGACCGAACTTTGGACTTAGAGAGGAGAGAGTCTCCAAAAAGAGGTCCTTTTTGCCACATACCTGGGCCTACCTTTATCCCTTAGGAGCTGTGCAACTTCTTTGAGACATCTGATATGGGACTATTCATTGGTCTTCGGAAGAGGTGCCATTTCCTCCAGGGAATTGGCTATTTGGGCTGACCTTAGTGGGCCAAGCATAACAGGCTGACCTCAGTAGGCCATCCTCAGTTCATGGCTGAGCTTAAGGATTTGAGCACAGTACACATCAGCAAGCCTTTTAATCTTTTGCGGATGCCATTTTGCTTGTCTAGGTGGTAAGGTGATTTTTTTAGTCATTAATAATTGCCATATCTCTATCCTAAAAGAACTACTGTGTTGCATAGATCTCATGTTATTTTATGAAAGGAGAAGAATACCTTTTCTCAGGTGTGATACTTGCAAACCTGTTTCAGTGATTTAATGTAATGAAAACAAACAGATGATGCGCTAACAAGTGCAAGCTTTTTCCCATCTTCATAAAGAGCATAGACCCTTCTTTCAGAGCATTTTATGTGCCAATTTAAACAAAAGAATTTTTATTTGAATCTCAGATATGTCTAGAGTTCCTTTTCTATAACATACTCTGTAGTCTGCTTTAGTAGAGTGCTTGAGTCAGTTCTTAGCAAGCTGCCTCATAGTTGTGTAATACAAAAGACTAAAATGGATATCTGGTCAAGTACACTTGGGCCATATTAGAGGCCCACTTTTCGTAGGAAATATGAGCTATGAGAGGTCTTATACTGTGCATAATCCCTTGGCTTGCAAGCTTTGCGAATTCTTGAATGTCACACACACGCACACACACACACACACACACACAACACACACAGGATCCTGCACTGAGTCCTTTGGCTTGCAGACTTTGCTAATTCTTGAATGTCACACACACACACACACACACTCACACACAGGATCCTGCACTGAATCCCTTGGCTTTCAGACTTTGCTAATTCTTCAACAGACCCATGCCAGATTTTACACACACATAGAGGGAGGCAGTTGTCCATATATGAGTCTGTGTGCACTATGAGAGAGAGGCAAATGTTACACACATAGACTTTGCTAATTCTATGGAAGTTGTTGGTGGCATACATGCATCTATACATCTCTTACAAACCCTTCAAGTTCATGGTATCTCAACCTATGGGATTTTCTAATATGTCTTGTATATGATTTGTTGAAAGGGCCTGGCAATAGCTCTAAACCCAACTATAGCGTCGTTGATAAAGTGTGTAAGATTGGTCTGGCATCTGAAGGGCAAGATCTACCTTGGTAAGACAACAGGATGGTCAAGGGTTCATATATTGTCATCCTTAATGATGCTGGTGATGACATTAGTAACACATGACAGTCTAGTATTTGATGCATAGCTCATTGTGCAATTGATGACTTACACTTCTTGCTGACATAGTAAGAGATACGGTAGACAGAATGAGAGTATCCTGTGCATCTCTTTGAGATGTCCTGTATGACAAAATATCCACAAGCCACTAGCTCTAAGAAAAAATAAGATAAACTTGAAATTGGATGTAAATTGCTCCAAGCCAACACTCATTTAGAGTAAATTTTGACCAGCTATTAGAAAATCATAAAGTATAAAACTAAGGGGAAAAAATGGTAAACTGTGGAAATTATGGGAAAACAATAAAAGACAAGAAGTTTGGAGACAGCTTAGACACTGTAAGAATATAAAATAGGGAACCTTTAAAATGAAAAGTTACTAAGATTGAGATGAGATATAAACTAGCATGAAAACCAAAATGCTATGACTTGAATAAGATGTTTTATGGCTACTGATTTGGACAACAAAAAACATGACCCAATAGCAGTCCGAAAGTAACACAAAATATGCTACTATAGGCTGTTGCCTGTGCCACTTTTGAGTGACCGGAACATTAGAATATTTTGTGTGATCTACTGTACTCCTTTTGATATCCTTAGTCAAATGGTGAGACTGTGGCCAGGTGAACTGTTTGCTGGATTGGGAAGCTGAATGAGTCTAGCCTGTTACAGAAAATCAGTGTATGGAGTGCCTTGTTTCCTAAAGACATGCTCTTGCTCTATCACCTTCGTGGAGCAGAGCTATTCAAGTGACCATGGGAATATGCATTCACCAATCATCTGTCCATTATTCTAATCAGTTGTGGTTTTTCACCTTCAAAATGGAAACTTTAAACTGTGCTTTGACAACCTTTTACATGCCTGATAGGAATGATATATTCTTATGTGCTAAGTAGGTCGAAGAACTACTCCACCTAAGTCTAGTTTGATGTCTGCTCTTGGCACATAAGGTCTTGGTTTTCAGAATTTTCTGTTTGCTAATTCAATGCTTACTACATTTAAATTATGTTGCTTTTTATACTGAAATGAAACAGGGAACACCAATGATGCTTATGGGAGATGAATACGGTCATACACGCTATGGAAACAATAACAGCTATGGCCATGATACTGGAATAAACCATTTCCTATGGCATCAGGTAATGATTTCATTTTAGATCTATCTATTTCAACTATTCAGCACAAGTGGCTACTGCAGTTAAAAATTGATTTTGTATTTGGAGCAGTTGGAGGAAAGAAGAAGCAGTCACTTCAGATTCTTTTCAGAGATGATAAAGTTTCGGCGGAAGCATCATATATTGGGGCGTGATAGATTTCTGGGAAAAGTAATCGTTATGCCTCACCCATTTCGCTTTATTCAGTACTGCAATGTCAAAATCTGTCTCAAGGCTGCTTGCCTTTCTTTAAATGATTAAGAAATTGGCTTTTTGCATAGTTACACAAACACAGTGCAAGAAAGCTACACTTATGACCTGAAAACCAGTAAGGACAGTGTTTCATAGTGTGATCAGAAGTGGCTTCTGAAAACTTTTTAGCATAATACATTAGCTGTCTTTTAGAGATAGTGTTGTCTCTTTACCAACTGCACAATGACCTGTTGCAAGCTTGGATGCAGAAGGTGTGCGTGCAGATGTATACATATGGGGCAATTATTCTGGGCGTTGAATAGAGAAGTTTTATAATTTTCCTTGGTCTTGTTCTTAACACCATAATTGGCTGTATCATTCCTGCAGAATGATGTCACCTGGCATGAACACAACTGGTGCAACCCTGATAGCAAGTTCCTTGCATTTACGTAAGTGAAGCTCTGAAGTACTCGGGTTGAATTTAATACTTTTATAATTCACAGCTGTTCATGGGACAACCATTGAAGTGTTCATATCTTAGTTTTCCATAGAATACTGTTCCTTCTGGATTTCATTTCTTACTATATTTTGGTTGACAAAGCAGTCGTATCAACTCTGCTACAAAATCAGTTGGTTCTCATGACTAGTATTTGTATCCTAGGCTTCATGATGAAGAATTTGGAGGGGACATCTATTTGGCATTTAATGCACATGACTATTTTGTTCAAGCACCAATACCTTCGCCACCACTTAAGAAATGCTGGCATCGAGTGGTAAAGTCTTATTTTTTTCCTTCTGTTTTAGTGTCTTATTTCCTCCATTCGTATTTGGTTCAGGATTCATATTTGGGATGTGACAAATTTTATTAAGTGCCGACCATCAGCCTAACACACACCACCCTCCTTTTCTCATCCGAGCTTGGGACCGGCCATGGCAAAGTTAAAAGATGTAACCAAATTTTAGTGGATGCTAGTAAAAGAGCTCTTGGGAGGCCTAAAATTAGATGGTGTGATGTTATTAGAAAGGACATTGCCTTCTTAGTTTTAAATACTAATATAGCACTTCATAGAGTTCTTTGGCGGAAAAGATTCATGTAGCTGACCCCAAATAGTCAGATAAGGCTTTGATGATGATGATTTCCTCCATTTGTATTTCCATGAACTTTGTAATTGCTAGTGCTGTATGTTTAGATACATAAATAGATACGAATGTCATACATAGTAAAGATGACCTATCAGGAAGGTTGAAAATTTCTGAAGATACAATTATCAGTGAGGGGTCTATAAAAATTGAGCCCCAATAGCACTACAATTACTGGAAAGCCAGATCCAATCCCTTAAAGCTGCCATATGAAATGTATGTGCAGGCATTTCTTGGCTCTTAAGTTTAAATATTCCCCCAATATAACACTACTGCCAAAAAGGTCAACCTTTGACAAAATTACTAAGCAAACTTCTCCAGATGGTCTACATGTTTGCATAAATCAAATGTACCTGCCTTTCAAACTACTGAAACAATCTGCTCTCCAAGCCTGAAGGAAGAACATAAGCTCAACGATAGCAACCTGTAAAGCATTCTACCTTGGTTTTCCGTCTTCCTGTTTCATAACTTGTCATCTTGTTTGTTAGACATATTTCAGGAGGTAAAAGTAGTGACAAGACTTCGGAGAGGCTGGGTAAGCTACTAAATCAACTTCTAATCTCAGAGAGAGAGAGACTATCTCAGGACCCTGGGGAAAAAGTGACCTTGCAGAGATCTTGAAAAATGGCAATCCCTTTGTTTTCATCTCTTTTATGTAAGCATGTTCAGGAATGGTTGTGGGCGAAGGTTACCCTCCATCATATAGTATGTTATGAAACACCTCTACAGATGATCATTCATTAATAATAATGCTGCTCGCTGGTTCCTTTAGTTGACTATAAACTGTTAAGTGAATTTACAGACCCCTGTGAAAATGTGTTTCTTGGTTTTAAAATTTCTGAAACATATCTTGAAGACAATTGAGCGGGTGTTTGCATTCCCAAAAAATTTCCTTGGAAATATTTTCCTATATGAGTTACACGTGATTTTTAAATGTAGGAATTTAATCGGGAAAATATATCCTAGATTCCCAGAATATTCTCAATTTCCCTGGAGTTCTGCCCACCCCTTCCTCTGGCGAGACAGCTCCCAGGACATATTTCCCACCCATGCTCTCTCTCTCTCTCTCCCCTCTGCTAAAATGCAAACCCGTCCTTTTCTTTTCCATTCATTTTTTCACAATGTTTTCCCAGTGAAATATTTCCTGTGATTCTTGATTTTCACAGAAAATTAGAGAATGCAAGCACCCCCTAAATGTGGGCAAAACTGTACGTTAGAACATTTTTAGCCATTTGTTCCGGGCATGTCCCTTGGTGTGACCTGGCTGCATGGTAAACTCAGCTGCCTGATCAAAATCTGATGGCTGATCTGTTAGAAAGAAATGAGCACTGGCAAATCATGCAATTTGTATTGCACTTGCTGCAGCAGTGCCTGCAGTGGAATGGGTGAACAGTCAGTGCCCATCCAATTGCCATGTGCAAGAGGTGCACATTTGAAAGCGTGCAGTTTTTGCACTGTTTTTTTCTTATCAATGGCTGATTGATGCAGCCTGGCCACATGGTAGCATCGATTAGAAATAGTTGCACTACAAAAGTTACTTCTTTAGCCACCAAGTGTTTGGGCCTACTAGCTTATGAGAAGACCCCCTACTGTGAGTTAACAAATACATGCCCACCACTGCTGTCATAGTCCAGCTGAACCCAAACCGGTGGAATAAATGCTCCTAGTTGATTGATGTATAATGTACTTGCCTTATTCATATACTCTCACATGTTTCATTTTATATTTAGAGTGAACCACATATCAAACATAAATTAAGACTGGCTGACAAACCATGTCTCTGTTCAATGTTGTTAACGTCATTGACGACCGTGAAGTCTGTGGCCATATGAAGCAAGACATTTTACCGTGTAAGATGAGCACATTCTTATTTAATGTGTAATATGAGCACATCCACACACACATGTGCAGCCTATCTTTGGACTTGGTTCGTAAGTAGCAATTTTAATGAAGACCTGACCTGTCAGGAGTTGGGGTGTAAACGAGAGTTGTTTCCTTTTCTTCCAAGAGAACATACTTTGGGAGATAGGAATATGGATTGTACGTCGGGTTCTTCATGATTGGTGCAGAACTTACTAAAAAATATGTCTCACACTTTTTGAGTATCTGATGCCAAATGTTCATCTGCAGGTTGATACGAATCTCGAATCCCCTGAAGATTTCATTCCCGATGGCATCCCCTTCTCTGAAACTGTGTATAGTGTGGCGCCATACTCTTCAATACTTCTTGAAGCAAAGCAATGAAGAAAAAACATCTATTCAGCAAGCAAAACGAGGTCATCTGTTCGGTGAGCAAGAAAATGTGCTAAATGTTGCATCATCCACGTCACGCCGTTTAAAAAAGTACAGGCAGCCTACAATTTCTTCACTCGGAGATAAAGACAGCTGTTTGCGGTGTCCTTGGCCGAGCCGCATGGAATGAATTATTATTATCATCAATACTATTACTAATTCAAGTGCTTACGTCAATGCACAGATCATATGAGATTTTGAGTACAGATGTTGAAAATGGTTGACCGCGAACTTATATTGAGCAGTTTGAGGTGGACAGATTCGATTGTGAATTTCACATTGTTCATTTATTATTATTTTATGATTAGCACGGACTTCAATTTTAGACGAAGCTAAGTAAACTTGACCATGGGGTAGGTTTCTGGATGTAAGTGACTTGGCATCATATGATACCGAGCAGGATGCAGGCATTGACGGGGCACAGCTCTTCTGCACAAACGGCTCTAGTGACAATGATCACTAGAGAGACATTACGCATTACTCATTTAATTAAGAAATGTTAGTTGAAAAGCAAAAGAACTTTCATCTTTGTATATCCATATCCTAATGGTTACACAGACTGAACGGTTAGTGAAATTTCCACAACCGTAGAGTACCACTAAAATTTAAACGTGAGATTTTAGGGGACATTTTAAAAAAAAAAAAACAGAGTATGGATTAAAAAAATGCATTGAGAAAAGGAATGGTTCATCAATTTTAAAGAACTCTTATTCTTATGACACTGTTGATTTAAGCTGTTATATGTTTACAATTTACGGGGCTTTAGTGATTGTTTGGGAGGTCATTTGTAACAGCGGTTAATTTTAAATAGAAATAATTAAATTTAATAACATTTATTAAGCATTTAAGCTATAAGTTATTTCCTAATAGTTAAAAAAAATTATTTTAAAACTTAAATATTATATTTAAAAGATATCTAATTATATTTTCACAAATTATAAAATCAAAGAAATCAATTTTTCATATTTTAATAAGTAAAATTTCTAATTATTTAGAATTTAGTAAGTTATAAGTCAATTTTTTTCAACTCTATAAATTAAATAATTTAAATTTTTAGATTTATAAAATTAAACAATCATAAATAATGTAATTTTTTCAATTATATAAAGAAAATTAAACAATTTCACCTTGAAGTTATCATATATAACGATTATTCCCTTAACAAGGTGACTTCCTAGTGTAGTTGGTTAAGTGACTTACCTTTAAACTCAATGATCAGGGTTCAAATCCTAGCATCCACCTATAGGATACTTACATCGACACAGGGCCACAAGGTCCTATAATTTAGCTTACATGACCACAAACAAACCTGCGTTGGCATATGTCTTCTTCTCAGACATGAACAGCCCGTTTGAGCTGGCATCGCACTGAGATGCGAATTATGTAGCATCTTATCCCCTCGTGACTATCCCAAAACATTATAATACTCCCTATATCGAAACTCCCTTCATTCTTCCAAAGGGTTACTGTTGCCCCAGAGAAGGGGGAGCCTCCGACGTTGCAGAAGAAAGCTGCCCTTATACCTGAGGTAGGTGTTCTCAATTTTTAACTAAACTAGTATATAATCTATGATGATTAGTCTAGGCAGTTAATCTTAGGCACATCTCCATGCGATGAATTCGTATTTATACAGCATGTGTTAGCCATCAATCTGGAACAATTTTATTAACTACTCTATTAATAGCATATAGCACGTTAAATGCACGTGTCGACACTTATGACACATGTGTCGACACATGACACACACTCAGCACAAGTGTCGACACTTCACACTTCTTACACATGACACTTCACACATGTGTTTAATGTTAAATGTCAGTGTCGACACTCACCTATATAGTTTAACATGTGTCGACACTTCCATATGTAATAGCATGTTAAATGTCATAAGCAACTCATGTGTCGACACATGTGTCGACACAGGTGTCGACACACAGTACACTTCATCACTAAGCAACTCATGTGTCGACACAGGTGTCGACACAGGTGTCGACACACAATATATACGCGAACATATATGCAAATTTTCACCACATTAGTTTATACATACTAAAAAAAAATATCTCCAACATGTTAAAACTATTTCCAGCATGTTAAAAGTGACTTCCAATATGATAGAATTATTTTATACATACTGAGATATAAAAATTATTTTCAGCATGTTAAAATCTATTTAAAGCTATTTTTGTGCATATAAAACATACTCTCCTATTAAATAAAGTAGTAAATTGATACATGAAAAATTACTTCCAGCATGATAACATTTCTTCCAGTATGGTAAAATTATTCCAGCATGTTATAATTATTTTTGGCATGTTATAGTTATTTTCAGTGTATTAAAACTATTTTTCAGCATGTTAATTCTATTTTCCTATCAATTAATTAGCAAATAAATGTAGAAAAATAAATTTTTGCATGATAAAATTATGTTGTTATCAGAAAATTTCTGTAATCAGCATGGCAACCTTATCTTATCATCCTATCAGTAAGTTAATTAATTTTAGCATGTTAATAATTAATTTTAGCATGTTAATAATTAAATTTCAACATGTAAAAAAATTAAATCCAGCATGAAAAATTTATTTTTATCACCTTACCAGTAAAATAACATATGAAACTCATTCTCAACATGTTAATATCATTTTTAGCAAGTTAGAACTATATTCAACTTAAAAACTTATTTTCATAATTAATTTCTGATTATTATAATAAATCACCATTTTGGCTAACTCATATATGTATATCGGACAGAAGATATACATACCTATAACCTCCATTATATTGGACAGAATTCTATAATCGGATATATATATACATATACATATTGGATAAAAATAATATATATATAACTAATATCGACATTTGTGTCAACACCAGCAAGTTAAATCTCAAACTCCTATTGTCATTAGCATGTATCGAACGTTACGGGTTTTACTCCTAGTTCGTCCCTACATAACGATACGCTTTGGATTCTATTCTATAATCCACCTTATATACATCCTACCGGGTCAATCCTTGAAATTCCATATTGACTATAAATGAGAGTGGATGTCGACAAATATGACCAATGCTGTACATATAGGGCCCGGTCTGGTCCTGGGAGGAGCACCCGAAGGTATTTGTGCCCATGGGAGTTTATTGACCACGGTGTTTAGCATTGCACCGGAGTACTTGCTTGCTAGACTTTAGGCATTCCACTCATTCTCATGATATTACTTGATTGATTGACTTGAGACCCGCAGAAGGGTAAAAGTGTTTACTTGAATGCATTATAAATAGCCAATTCCAATTATACATGCTTGAAACTACTTTGCTTACTATTGCTAGCTTGATTAACATGTTGCTATTCCAGTATTACTTCTCAGTTATCACTGGCCTGATATCATTTGCTATCACTTGCTACTGCTACTTGAAATTGTGCAATCTATATACTCTCACTTTCTACTCCTATCGATTTTACGATTCTTTGATATCTATCTGTCTGCATGCATAGTTTACCTACATTAAATAAATGGGTAATTCACTTAAAGCATGTTAGAACTTGAGATGTAAATCCTACTGAGCGATTCGCTCATCTAGTTGTTTTCTAACCTTTTCAGGTAGTGCGAATATCAGCCAGAACTCGGAAGGGAATGAGTCTGAGTGATGAGTGTAGAAATGGAGTTATCATGTTGTCTTGTTAATTATGGTGTAGTAATTATGTCATTTGTATCCAGTTATGTCAGATGTCAGTTGTATTAGTCTAATTTATTAGAACTGTAATAAGGGCTTGAAGCCTAGTAGTCGGACTCGAGAAATGTGTGTAATTGTCATTTGATTAGTGGTAACAATTGTCATCTTGGATTATTTGTATTAATTTCAAGTTAAATCTTAGTTATTTGCGCACTCTAATAACTATCAAAATGAAGAATTCCATCGAATAGCTAGCTCGCTTTGGTTCTATATAAAACTGTCGCGCCACGGGTAAGCTTCCGCGCTCGGGACGTGACATCATTAGATTGACATATATTGATTAGAATTTCTTGGCATCAAGGCATGTACTCTGTAGTGTGCTGGTGAAAAGTTCTTATTTAAATAAAAGGAGATTAGAAGAAATAGAGAAGTTATTGTTATTAGCAAAGTAACTTTTTGAGGGTGATATATTGATTAGAATTTCTTGGCATCAAGGCATGTACTCAATAGTGTACCGGTGAAAAGTTCTTATTTAAATAAAAGGGGATTAGAAGAAACGGAGAAGTTATTGTTATTCGCAAAGTAACTTTTTGAGGGTGAACGAGAGCGTTAAATAAAATCATAATATGAAATTAAAATTGTAGAGCATGTGAATGAGTATAGATGCATGAAAGAGACCAGCAAATGCAAAGACAAACTATATGAGACACCAAGGGTTCATATTGCTTTGGATATACACTCGGCGCCCGTTTGTTAATGGGGTAGGATAGTGCATTCAACCCCTCTTGGTCGAATGCGGTATTCGACCTTGGGTAGGAGAGTTGTGTGTGAGGTGTCGGTGGGTCCCACACACGGTCTCACCCAAGGTAGCACATTTGTGCTATCCTACCCCAGTAACAAACTAGAGCTTGGTGATCTACATCTAATATCTAAAAGTATTATTTAGAGTTCTAGTACTTCTTGCAAGTACACATGTTGAATTTAGATCAAGTGCTTCAAGTAACTAATCTGAGAGGGGTGGTGACTTGGATTTGAATCAAATCACATCAATCACAAATTATTTAAACAACCATGCACATTTAACAAACAACTACGTATAAAGAATGGATGAGGGAGATAAGGAGTCAATCACACATGGAGACACGATGATTTTATAGTGGTTCAATGTAGCCCATCGCTGACCTTTGTCCACTCCCTAAGAATGTCTTAGGCATTCACTATAACCCGCTAGACACGAAAGTGCTAGCTCACCTTACAATCCGCTTGATATCAAGGTGTATGCTCACCTAACCATGCTAGACATCAAGGTGTTAGTTCAGCTATCAACTGCTTGGCATCAAGATGTAAGTTCACTTATTTACGCTAGACATCAAATGTAAGCTCACCTATTTACGCTAGACATCAAAGTGCTATCTCTATCAACTACTAGATATAAAGATGCTAGCTCACCACTAAAAACTAGACTTAAAAAGTGCTAGTTCACCTTTCAAAAAAGGGTTGTATTGTATGCATGAACTCCTTCCTCCTAAAGGAAGATTCCAATGAAATTCAAAAGAAACCACCTAATACAATAAAAGAACAAAGGAAAAGAGAGTTTCCTTAACACAAATTGATGGCATATGAGAAGAAGTGGTTCCTCGAATCGATCTTGCAAGATGAGACAATGGAGGTATCTTAGGGTGTGTGAATCGATCCCCAAGAGAGCAGTAGACATGTCTCAATTTTGATCCATTTTAAGGCATCTCCAGTAGCGCTAAATGTTGTAGAACCTTTCTATATATTGAAGGAAACCTTCCACGAATGTCCAGGTCTGATTTGGTAAGGTTTCGAGTAGAAAATGACAACTTTCTACTGTCCCGCTCTTGTAGTATTGTGATGGTGTCGACACCAACCCCAGACACTAGCCTTTGAGTAGAACAATAGCTTACTAGATAAAGAATCTTTATAGGGTTATGGACATTATCTGGAAACTACCTTGTCTGTCATGTTTAAATGGTCATAACTCTTTGTAAGAATGTCCTATTTGGCTAAATTTCCCCTCATATGAAAGTCCTCACTGAGCGCTAACACTTTGCAAGAGGAATTATCATGAGAATCACACAAATTATCATTGAAATTTGGTAATCTTTCCATACTATGTTCTTTCCTTTAAGAGTTTTGTTATCATTAAAATCAAATAGAGAGGTTTCAAAAATCTACCTATCATCAAATCAAACAGAGCGGTCTCAAAAATCTATCCTTTTTTATGATGATAAAACTCTAATAAAAATAATGATAATGAAACTTTTGTAAGATACAAAGGATAGCTAAAACACAAGTCAATGCATATCAACATCAAGCAAACATATATAACAGTAAAACACACACATATAAAACAAATGGCCGATTTATCAAAATAATGAGATCAAGTAACCACCTTTGAACTTTTCCCCAAAAGCAACTACCCCTCCCCCTATCAATAATTCCCCAAGAACTCCCCAAGATGAGCAAAATCAACTACTCCCCATGACTTAAAATGCCATAACTACTCCCACTTTCTGTCATCAGAAAAAGGGGTGTGAAATATAGGGACAACATCCTTAAAGGATACATATAGCCAAAAGAAAGGATAGGGCACAGAGATAATAAATGATAAACAAAGAAGATGCAACAAAACATAGAGAGGAACAACAAGAAAGGCAAAGGAACGCAAGGTAACATGGATAGCAAGATGAATCTGCAACTATGGGTGCTTATTTCTATCATACTTCTTCCGAATCCAGCCAACATCAACCTCAGTGTTATTGACATCAAGAGAGATATCCTGAAGTTGAGTCATAACCTCATTTCGAACTTGATCTTGAGATTCACGAAGCTCCACAACCTAGGCATGATAACCATCTACTTTGGCATAAAAAGACCGTTGTTGTTTGGATACATCAAATAACATCCGATATGTTTGGACAAAATAATCACGAGGCATATCATGCTGCTCCCCCTGAGCATATGCACGCTGTTGACTGCGCGGGGACAGTTCATCTCAAACAAATTCTCCATTGACAATTCTAAGTGATGATTGTTTGAAGAGTATTGCCCAATAACTTCATTGTGAAGGGGATAAGTATAAGAGTGCACAAGTTTATGACCCATCCTTTAAGAATCTAATATATTAGTTGTAATTGGAGCTTAATAGCTCCATCAAGTTAGTCTTGCCATCCCTAAATTGTGTGATAGACCAACAAATGAAAGAAGTGTGTAAAGGTTGAAACTGATTGGCATTAATTTATTACAGTCGACCAACGTCATTACGTTCTTCTACAACATGAAGAGGAATCTAAATAGTTGATGTAAGTTTTGAAAATTTCCAGCATATCACACAACATCACTTTGGTCACTGAAATCTATGCATGTTTCATAAACATAGTGGCACCAGCCCCGCATCAAATGTCATATTAGCATAAAAGTGCTGGACTAAAGTAATATATATTGGTAGCTAAAGAACAAAAAAATGAAATCCAATCCATCATTATCAAAACAAGCGAAGAGATTAACCATGTGCATAGCAAAATACTCAAAATCAATGTTGTGGCCCATAAAATTTTTGAGAGAATTAAAATCTTGAGTAAATTATAAGGCAACCTTTTTTGTAAAAAAATATTGACCAAATATCAAAAGTGAGGCCGAATGGTTAGGAGCTTTCTCATTGTGTTTGGAGCGGTGCTCGAGCGAGCTTGTGGGATATTCATGTCATCTAGACCATTATTTTGAGGTAGAACTTGACTCCAAAACACCTTTTTCTTTATCTCATCATGGAGCCATGGTCGAGCAAGATAGAGTTGGCCAAAGATGAAACAAGAAGTTAAAAGTGAGGCCTAAGGAGAGGGCCTCAATTGAGAGAAAGGGCACTGGCGTGATAAAGAATAGATATGTGGCAATGTGAAGGAGCAACTGGTTGCACACAGGGGATGCATAAGTAGCATTTTTTTCTCATACATGTAGAGCAAAAGCAATTGGTGATGACATTTGTGTCGGCACCAAACTAATATGGACAAAACTTAAGGAGAATTGAGCGAGCAACAGCTATGGAATTTAAACTAGTGACTCCTGGCATATCATTTGTTGGAATTATGTCTCAAATTGATGTACCCAACTCTTGAATTTGTATAAATTTGGTTAGTTAAAGAAGGCATCCCCAATTCTCGGCAAAGGGTTATAAAATGATCCTCCCTAAACTGCATAGTGAATATATCGGGCAATTGATGCACAAAATCAATGAATTTTAAAATGATGCCAATTTTTGCAATCATGCTCTCGCAAAAAATGATAGCAAATCTCAAAATGCTTAGTGTGTGAACGCTAGATCAGATTTCTAGAAAGATTGAGGGCACTTATATTATCACACAACGATGTCATTTGTGCTTACCACCTAAGCTTCTACTTTCAGAGGGACCAAACAAATGAAGATAAAGTAATTTCAAAGGTTGAAAAGATGAACATTTTTTGAGCAAAAGGAATGCTTACCCATTGCATATACATCACAATCCTTATCCAACTCAAACTTACCCTTAGACAATCTATTTACTCGATCATGCTTTGATAGCTTAGAGTGAATATTCATGTTGGCTCTTCCAAATCTTTAATTGCAAAGACATTTCAAGTCCAAATTGCTAGCCTTAAATAGATCCTTGTTATACAAGTCTTTTAGATGAACAATATAAGCATTCCCAGCTTATTCTCCTACAAATTTAACTTCATTAGTAGAGCAATTATTAACTAAATAATGAGAAGGTTAGAAAATTATCTTATTTCTTTTGTCACATAATTGACTTATGTTAAAGGATTATATTTGAGAGCTTTAACCAACACTACATTCTCAATGGAAGTGGAAGAGTTCTCACCGTTGTTCTTGATGTCAATAATTTTACCTTTATTGTTATCATCAAAAGTAGTCATATAACCATCTTTTGATTCAAGGGAGATGGATTGCCACTTGTCTCCTATCATATGTCCTGAGCATTCATTAACAATAAATAATGTTTCATCCAATGCTCCAAGGCACTTTTCATCTGATGCTCCAAGACACTTGCAAAAATCATATTCTTATGCATTGTCTTTTGGCACCCACACCTTGTTGGGTCCAATCCTGTTAGTTGCAAAAATAGGAAAAGCTTTAGGCACCCATTTGATCTTGTAAGTAATAGCATATGTATTAACAAAATATTTTTTTACAAGATGACCCTTCCTACTATAGTAGTAGCAAGTTTTAAATGGTGCATTAGAAGTGGAAGCTTTAACAAAAGACATTTCTTAGAGGTAATTTTTTCATGAGTATGTACCCAAGATCTTCTTTGTGAAAAACACCCACACAAGATTCAAGAATGGCATTCAAATTATCTTTATCTTTGACAAGTGTATCAAGTGTACTGTAAATTATTAACCTTAAGTTGTAGTAAGATAATCTTATTTTTCAAGTAAGAAATATCAGATTTTATCAAGTCAAGTTCAGTTTTCATCACACCATTCTTATTTTTTAAAATTTTCATTCTCAAGTTGCATGCAGCTCAATTTTCTTCTCTAATCATATCATCATGCATCGCAAGCAATTCGCCTTTTAAAATCTTGTTTTTATATTTTAATTTCTTGTTCCTAGAGTACATCTCACCAAGTGCAAATTGAAGTTTCTCAATTGGACTTGAGCAAGGTTTGAGAGTTACCTCATCTTCAATATCGTTAGCCATGAAGCAAAGTTTTGCCACTACATCACTTACTTCTTTGCATAAGGATGAGATGTTCTCGTCACACCAAGCGGCAACCATTACCTTCTTTTTCTTTCTGTGATCTTTGACATAATTCAATTTCTTTTTCAACTCGAGACATTCGCTCCTTATATGACCACTCTTCTTACATTGATAGTAGATGATTTCAACCTCTTTAGAGCTCTCCCCCTTAGGCAATGCTCACTTGTAGTTCTTGTTCTTATAGCCACTAAATTTCTTGTATATGATTTTTTTATTTGTCTTGACAACAAGTTGATTTCATTCTCATTGATTCCGTCTTGTTTATTTTCATCACTTGAGCTTAAGAAGGATGAAGCGGCTTTGAGTGCAATGCAATTCTTTTTCTTAGACTCTTCATCATGCATTCCCATCATGTTAATCTCATACATAATAAGAGAACCCATAAGTTCATCAAGTGATAAGATGGATAAATCACCTTTTAAATTGTAGTAACTTTTGGACTCCACGAGGATGGCAACAAGAGCGAAGTATTTTATGCACAAGATTAGAGTTAGAATAGATCTTATCGAATAATTTTAGACTATTTATGATGTCATCAAAGCATGTGAACATCTCACCAATGGATTCCTCCGGGTTCATTTTGAATAGTTTGTATTCATGTGCACAAGGAGGTTGATCTTTGTCTCCTTCAATTGAGACGTTACCTCATAGGTGATTTTAAGTTTTCCAAAATTTTCTTCATTGTCTCACATATGAAAATTCTATTATACTCATTTGCATCAAGAGCACAATGTAAAACATGAATAGCTTTAACAATCAAAGAAAGTTTTTGGAAATCATCATTTTTCTAAACCTCCTCTTTCCTTTCGGGCACATTTGATCCCCTCCCAGCAACCAACCACATTTCATAGTCCATAACTTTCATAAAAATCATCATCTGATTTTTCCAATAGCTATAATTTGAGCCATTAAAAAGTGGTAGTCTGTGAGTAGATTGACCTTCACTAAAGAGAAATGAAGCTCCAGGATGTACCATAGATCTCTCTTATGTGGTTAAGCCTTCCTGAAGAGAACTTGGGTTTGATACCACTTGTTGAAAATCCTGAGCTAAACCAACTCGAGGGGGGGGGGTGAATTGGGTTTGAATCAAATCACAACAATCACAAGCTATTTAAACAATCATACATATTTAACATACAATCACATATAAAGAATGGAGGATGGAGACAAGGAGGTAAGCACACATGGAGGCATGGTGATTTTATAGTGGTTCAATGTAGTCCCTCGTTGACCTATGCTCATGTCCCAAGAGTGCATTGGGCATTCACTATAACCCGCTAGACATCAAAGTGCTAGCTCATCTCACAACCCACTTGACATCAAGGTGCAAGCTCACCTAACTATGCTAGACATCAAAGGATAATCTCACCTATCAATTGCTTGACATCAAGGTGCAAGCTCACTCATTTATACTAGACATCAAGGTGCTAGCTCATCTATCAGCCACTAGACATAAGGGTGCTACCTCACAACTAAAAGCTAGACATGAAGGTGCTAGTTCATCTCTCAAAATAGGGGTGTGTGCTATGCACAAATTTCTTCCCCTTGGAAAAAGATCCCATGAAACTCACAAGAAACCAACCCAAATACAATAAAACACCTAAATGATATAAAACCCCTCTATATATAGAAGGGAACCTTCCACGAATATCTTGGTCTGATTTGGTAAGATTTCAAGCAGAAAATAACAAGTTTCTACTATCCCGCACTCATGGTGTTGACACCAACCCCAAACACTAGCCTTTGAGCAGAAGAATAGCTTACTAGATGAAGGTTCTTTGCAAGGCTCTAGACATCACCTGAACACCGTCTTGTCTGCCATGTTTAAATGGTCATAACTCTTTGTGGGAATGTCCGATGTGGCTATACTTAGGCTCATATGAAAGAGTTCATCAAGGACTAACACTTTGCTAAAGGAATCATTATGAGAATCATACAAATTCCTATTGAAATTTGGCAATCTTCCCACACCTTATTCTTCACTTTAACCCAAAGCTTGAACATACTTGAGCAACCCATTAGAAAACATTAGGTAGGGGTTTTGTTATCATCAAACACAAATGGAAAGGTCTCAAGATTGCAAATGACTGTCAACCTTACCTATTCAAGCTCTACTCATAAATGATCAAGTTTTGCATGTTTTGAATGGTAACATAATTATGTAAAAATATAATTATTCAGCATGAGCAGGAACATTAAAATGATAATGTTAAAGATAAGAAAAGATATACTCAGACTTAACTAACAATAGCCAAAGGGATTAAAGCTAGTCGAACATTATGAAAGGATGTACATCTAGCTGATACACCCAGTCGGAACACCTATTCAGTAGCAGTCCTTTAGCTAAACTCTTATTCAATCAAAATCCCTTAACAAATCTCTCGACTAGAAATAGAACTGGATACTTGGATAAAATATAGGACAATTAGTAGTAACTCAGTCGGAACCCTTAAGTATCCTTTGTTAGAGTGTATTCAGTGAGAACATCTCAATCTTAGGTAAACTTCCTTGTGATTGAATGTAGTTGAAGCATTCAATTGTATCATCACAATTAGAGTTGTGTGACTATTGCACCAACTATTTATCTCAGATAAATTGAGATATTAGCCTCGCATTGTTCGGGGTTCAATATTCGGCGTATCACTGCTACGTGGAATATTTTCACACATTGGGACTTTGTAGCCCGTCTATTTCTGCAATTATGGATTCCTCGTAGCAAGCAGGGTGATCGGACACCGGGTTAAAACCACCATGATTGTTAGCATCGTGTGGCTCCGGGCGAAACCCTAGAAAGGGGAGGTTTTTATCCCTTGGACACTCGACGTGGACAAAGAAAACCTCTTGGAGAGAAGAGGAAGACGCAAGGGATGGTGTATGCACCACCAAAGGAGTCCCACGCACGTGTATCATGTAGCCCGAACAAGAACAAATCTACTCCTCGCGTCCTACGGCACGGGGAAGACGACAGACGAACAAGAAGAGCGCTCCCTGTTAAACAGGAGGACGGTGAGCTAGAAGGGGAGGGGATGAATAGATCACCGTTTCAAAAAATATTTGACTGAGTCGAGGCAGGACCCTTAACCAATATAACGTAATTCACGAGTGCAGAGCATAAATCACTCAAAGTTTCATCAGCACATATGCACAACCACCTAGCGAGCAGTCAGACCAAGGTTTCGATCATCAACATTCACATCTACTTAATGAAGCCAGACAAAAGCATAAGGAAGGTAGATGCGCACAACCATACCACGGAGAACAGGAGATTTAGATGGTTCAATCTGCAACCCGCAGACTTACGTCCATCCCTCACTCAAGGCCGAGTGAGGCTTCCTTTCACAAGAAAGAACCGCAGACTCAGTCTGCCAACAGCACGCTGATCCACAGCTTGGGGATCGAAATCCCTACAGACGCTGAACACACAGCTTGCACCCAGGTCTCACAACCCAAGACCTGACCCGGAGATAACTCTCCCTTCCTCTTAGACAAGAGGGAACCCAGCAGTGACTCACCCTCACTGCAATTCAGAGACGTTGTCTCTCTTCCTCCACAGCCGGAGGGAACAACCCAGATAGCCTCCTCACTATCTGAACACAACAACCCCGGAGACCACCTCCCTTCCTCTGATCTGATTCAGAGGGAACCACAATGCAACCCAGAGGATTCACCTCTCTTCCTCTACACCTAGAGGGAACGATAAAACAGAGTATCAGAATTTAAGAACAAACAACTGAAAACATAAAGAAATATCGAAGACAATCGAACGGAGAAACAATGTAGCTTCTTAAAGAAGCATAGACAAGACATAGTAGAAAACCATCCTCTCCCTCATCACTCTCTCTCTCTTCCAGGTACGCTCAACGAGTGGATCAAGATGGCTTCTCCTCTCCTTCCTCTCGCTCTGGCCTCACCCTTTTCCTTGTGGCTTCGGTAGCTTTTCAGGAGCAGAAACCTTCATATATATATCCAACCTCACGAGAGAGTGAGGTTTGGGAGACACGCGCAAAGACATGCTTCCAGATGAACCGAGCCACGTGTTAGACGATTGTTCCCTCGGATCACGTGCTCACATGATTGGAGTAAAGTTCCAATTTGTTATTAAGTCCCTGTAAGGTTTCAGAGAACATTCAGTCAATCTCAGAAATATTCAAGTCATAAATTATTCACACAGATTGCACGGGACTTATCAAAGGACAGAAGAACGCGTCAACGCACTAAAGCCAAGGCGTTAACGCAATGGATATAATGGAGAACAGATCCCTTGACCAAGTACACTAATGCGTCAACGCATCAGTTGACAGCGTCGACGCTTCTGCTTGGTGGTTGATCAAAAGAACCTTTGGTCATAAACTTAAGGCGTCGACGCTTCCATTGTGTAGCGTCGCCTCAGCTCCTTGGGCTAGACGCATAATCTCTTGGTAACAAGCCAATGCGTCAACACTTCAGGTGAACGCGTCGACTCAGCTTCATAGGCGAGACGCTCAAGCCCTTGGCACTAAGCCAATGCGTTAACGCTTCCATCGTGCAGCGTCGACTCTACTTCATATGCGAGACGCTCAAGCCCTTGGCACTAAGCCAATGCGTCAACGCTTCAGGTGACAGCGTCGACTCAGTGGACAAAACAGCAAGCGAAAGACGCACTATTGCGTCTACGCAGCCATCCAAGTGCGTCAACGCACTAAATGCACAGAACCCATATAAACAAGACAAATAAGTATGAGCTCATGGGTGAACATGATAGAGGTGCATTAAATCAGAAAAGCATGATGAAAAAGCATTTGATCCATAGATGTGCATGCAAGACAACAACATTAGATCCTAAGAATATTTAGACAATTCAGGATCTTTATCATTCATCAAGGAGCATCAAGCTAATTATTATAAAAATAATTTGATTCATAGTGTTAGTCATCATCAAAACTACAGAGATGCAACAATCTCCCCCTTCTTGATGGTGGCAACACCATGAGTCAAATTCAGTGAAGGAAGAAACACCAACTTAAAACATTCTCAATAAAGGCAGCAATGGTGACCTCTCAAAGCCTGAATAGGCCTGAACTCACAGCACTCATCATCTTTTACCAAAAACCATTCCAGAACCTTCCTTCCACTGGCTAGCTACAAAAACACCTCTTTACTCCCCCTTTCAACCTTCTCCCCCTTTGACATCATCAAAATAAGGAGAAAGAGTGATGTTGACGCTGGACTGATGAGAAAAGATGGAGAAGATTCCAACAGTAGACACTCATTGACAAATCTTAGATGCTTAAGTGGGGTTGTAAGGTCCAGTGAAGAATCTTGGAGTTCTGGTAAGAGAAAGAGATTCAGAAGAAACTTGAAGTTTATCAACTTACTATGATTATGAGAGAAGAGCAAGTGGCAACAAGTATGACTGAGGTAGCTGTTAAGGCTTGTCAAAGAGACAACAAGAGTTTGAACCACTAAGACAGCCTGTAGGCATTGAGGACAAACAGTCCAAGCAGAGAAGGCATAGTTATAGAGTGTATTCGGCCAGTTACACTTTTGACATTAAGTATGCACCTTGGTCAGAGGCCAGCATCCTCAGTTACTCAGTGTAAGAGCCTCATCACTTTTCAATTAGAGAACAGAGATAGTGACCATTGGTTGTTACATGAGGAGACACCTTGATCAGAGGCCAGAATCCCCAGTGACTCACCATATTGTCATCATTGCTCTGCCAATCACAATTTTGAATTGTATTTCTTTCTTTTGATTTTGTTTATGAGAACTGATACCTCATGACATAGGAAATTCTCATTTCATTGATGGGATTCCTAGTTTCTCAGTATGCAGTTTTAAACACAGTTCAGTTTAACTAGCTCAACAAGGGGTTGTTTGAAGACACAAACCAGGGCAAGTATTAGAGGTCATATCAAGATGTCCAATGAGAAACTCATAAACAGAAACCATTTC
The DNA here is from genome assembly GCA_022559845.1 of Amorphophallus konjac. Taxonomy (NCBI): domain Eukaryota; kingdom Viridiplantae; phylum Streptophyta; class Magnoliopsida; order Alismatales; family Araceae; genus Amorphophallus; species Amorphophallus konjac. The sequence continues at coordinate 172,222,805 of CM040119.1, read as the reverse complement.
TTACAAGTCTAGCTTGTTCATGAGTCATGCAACAAAGTAAGAGGATATACTTGTGAAAGTTAATCTTAGTCTCTTAAGACTTACTAGAAGAGGATTCTAGCTGGACTTTAATTGCACAAACTTAAGAATGTAGGAAATGAATGAGGTTCTATTAAGAGGAATATTCAAGATCAATTCTAACATTTAATCCAGCAGTAACAACCATCTTTCAAGCGTTTCTAATTAGTCAAGCTCCCCCCTCTCTAGTAGCTCTATCTTCCACTCTACCCAGAAAACAGCAGAGAAGCAGAATTGACTATACTCAACGCACACACCCGCTCCCCCTCACATAGGGACCCCCACCAGAAAAGGTGTGACAAAACTACCACTAAATATATGGAAATACATGAACCAGAATTCATTGCCTCAAATCAGTCAGAGTTTGTAAATACCAAGTTCTCTTCTTAAAGAAGTGAATTTTCAGTATCTAGAGGTTGTGTAAAAATATCAGCAATTTGATCTGCAGTCCCAACATGAATTAATTCAAATGTTTTATTTGTAATTTCATTTCTGATAAAGTGGTGCCTGATTTCAATGTGTTTTGTTCGTGAGTGTAAAACAGGATTCTTTGCAATGTTTATGGCACTAGTGTTATCACAAAAAATGGGAGTGCAACCTGTCTCTACTTGGTAATCCTGAAGCTGATGCTTGATCCAGATAACCTGAGTGCCACAGCTGCTTGCAGTCACGTATTCAGCCTCAGCAGTGGAAAGAGCCACTGAATGTTGTTTCTTTGAACTCCAAGAAACTAGGCATCCTCCTAAGAATTGGCAGTGGCCACTGGTGCTCTTCCTATCTAGTTTGCATCCAGCAAAGTCTGCATCAGTGTATGCAACTAAATCTAATGTGCGTGAAGCAGGATACCATAAGCCTAGTGTATGTGTGGCAGACAGATATCTAAAGATTCTTTTTACAGCATACACATGTAGTTCAGTAGGCCTAGACTGATATCTTGCACATAAACCAACACTGAATTGTATGTCTGGCCTAGAGGCAGTTAGGTACAAGAGGGATCCGATCATACCTCTGTAGAGTTTTTCATCCACTTGTTTACCTGACTCATCTGCATTAAGGGTCATGCTTGTGCTCATTGGGGTGGAAATTTGCTTCAGGTTAGTCATCCCAAACCTTTTTAGGATATCCAGCGTGTACTTGGTTTGGTGGAAGAAATAGCCATCTATCATCTGATTTATCTGCAAGCCAAGGAAATAAGTCAGTTCCCCAACTAAGCTCATCTCAAATTCAGCTGACATAAGCTGTGAAAATTCTTTACACAGTTCAAGATTTGTTGATCCAAAGATGATGTCGTCCACATATACCTGAACTATGATGAGATCTTGTCTTGAATTCTTAGTGAATAAGGTTTGGTCAACTTTACCTCTGTTATATCCTTTATTTAGTAAGAAACTGGTCAGCCTTTCATACCAGGCCCGAGGAGCCTGCTTTAATCCATAAAGAGCTTTGTTTAACCTGAAAACTTGATCAGGTTTAGTCGAAAACTGAAAACCAGGAGGTTGTTCAACATAAACTTCTTCTTTTAGAATTCCATTCAAGAAAGCACTCTTAACATCCATTTGTTAAAGTTTTATGTTGTTTGAACAAGCAAATGCTAATAGAATTCTGATAGCCTCCATTCTAGCTACTGGAGCAAAGGATTCATCAAAGTCCACTCCATACTCCTGACTGTAGCCTTTAGCTACAAGTCTAGCTTTATTCCTAGAGATGACACCTTCTTCATTCAGTTTGTTCTTAAAAACCCATTTTGTTCCTATTACATTGAAATTTTCAGGTCTAGGTACAAGCTCCCAGACATTGTTTCTATCAAATTGTCCTAGTTCTTCACACATAGCAGTTACCCAATTCTCATCACTTAAAGCTTCTTCAATGGTCTTAGGCTCAATTTGAGAAACTAAAGCAATTAAGTCCTGATTCTGAACATTTCTAAAATGAGATCTTGTCCTAGGGGGATCATTAAGACTACCAATAATATTGGTTACAGGGTGGTCTTTTAAAACTCTGACATTTGTTGATAACTCACCTTGTTCAGCTGTACTTACTGGGTTCAGATCAGTGGGTTCTTCTACCGGTTGTACTTCCTCCTCTTGCATTTGTTCCAGGAACTCTCCATCATGACTTGTAGACCTGTTATCATCATTTGGACTGTTAGAGATTTTTGTTTCATCAAAAATAACATGAGGGGTTTCTTCTATAGTTCTATCAGTTTTATTAAAGACCCTGAAGGCTCTAGATGTTTCAGAGTATCCTAGGAATATTCCTGGAATACTTCTAGCATCGAATTTATCTAAGGCTCTCTTGTTGTTATTATGAATAAAGCATTTTGAACCAAAAATTTTGAAATATGAGACATTAGGCCTCTTACCTTTCAGGAGTTCATATGGTGTTTTCTTATGTATGGGTCTTACCAAAGCTCTATTAAGTATGTAGCAGGCTGTGTTTGCCGCTTCTGCCCAAAAGCTCTTAGGTAGCTGACTCTCCATTAGTAGTGTTCTTTCCATTTTCACTATTGTTCGATTCCTTCTCTCCACAATTCCATTCTGCTCTGGGGTCCTGGGAGAAGAAAATTTGTGAGTCAGTCCCTCCTTGTCACAGAAGCTAGAAAATGAAGAGTTCTCAAACTCTCCTCCATGATCTGATTGGATAACAGTGATCTTGTGCCCTATATGTTTTTGCTTATTGAAAAAATATTCAAATTTTTGAAAAGCATCACTCTTATTTGCCAAGAAAAACAGCCATGCAAATCTAGAGTAGTCATCGACAATGACAAACCCAAATCTCTTACCATTTAGACTCTGGGTTCTGGTAGGACCAAAGAGATCCATGTGCAAGTGTTCCATGATCTTTGTTGACAAGCTCTCAGACCTAATTTTGAAAGAAGCTCGAGTTTGCTTGCCTAGAGCACAGGCCTCGCAAGGCTTAGAGAATGATTAGAACTTCAAGCTAGGCATGCCTCTAACTAAATCAAATTTAGCTAATTTATGCAAAGTGTTAAAGCTAGCATGGCCTAGTCGCCTATGCCAGTCAAACATGTTATTCTCTGACTCAGCAGTGAGACACAGATTAGACTCAGACTCAACATCAAGATCCACAATATAGACATTATTGACTCTATTTGCAATGAACTTTATTTTATCGGAGTTTGGTTCTAAAATTTTGCAAGCATGCTCATCAAAAATGACCTTGTGACCCTTGTCACATAACTGACTAATACTCAATAAATTGTGTTGCAGACCTTCAACCAACAAGACTTTTTCAACAGAGTTGGAGGTTTGCTTACCAATGGTTCCGGTCCCTATGATGTGACCTTTGTTTTTACTTCCAAACTTAACTGACCCTCCTGCTTTCAATTCAAGCTTGCTGAACTTTCTTTGATCCCCTGTCATGTGCCTCGAGCAGTCACTGTCGAGATACCACTTGTTGTTCTCGGCTGCTAGGCTCACCTGCACAATAACAATTTAAGTTGTGTGCTTTGGAACCCAAGGTAAGTTGGGTCCAAAAATACCATTCAATTCATTAAGCACAGTCTTGGGAATCCAGATCTGTTTTAACCCCTTTTTCTTTTTGTGCTGAGGGTTGACAGTTTTGTTATTGATGTGCATTTCATTTGTTTCTTTTTGTTTCTCAAGTTGTGTCCAGTTTCTGTTGATAAAGGTTTGGGTCCCAGCCAGACCATAATTTTTAACCTGTCTAGATGAAGGCATTTTATTGACAGTGTTCTGTGTGTAGTTAGTCGTTCCCATGTTGCTTTTAAAATAGCCCATTCTTTTATTAGAGTCATAGTTGTTGAATTGACAGACATCTTGCTTTTGGTACGTGGGCTTGTTGAATTTCTTGAAGATATTTTTTCTAAAATCAGCCTGTTGTCTATGGATGTTCTTTTGTTGTTCATTAGTTTTGGAACTGGATGGAATGTCCAGTTTCTCTTTTCCTTTCTCAGTGCAGAAAGTAGTGGTTTTTACCCCAAATGCTTCCTTCTTACTTGGGTTGTAGCCCAACCCCTCTCTGTTAAAGTTTACTTTGGTGCCTAACAAGGCATTCAAATTACTCTCTCCCAAAACAAACCTCTCAAGGGTTTTCTTCTTATCTTCCAACTCCTTCCGCAGACATATATTGTTTTCCAGCAATTCATCATTGACCCTTTTAACAGCTTCATACCCTTCCCTGAGTAAGTCATTTTGTCTCAGGTTTTCTTCAGTATGTTGATTGGTTTCATCAAGCTGTTTTCTATGTTTTTCAAGCTCTTTTTTAACAAGATGGTTCTCATTTCTTACATTTTCCATTTGAGCTAATTCAGCTATCAGTTTGGAATTTTCTGTCTTGATGAGTTCTTGTTCTTCATTAACCACATTGAGTTTGCGTTTGGTGACTCTATGTTCTTTAGCTAAGGCATTGTACATATCTAGCAGTTCACCATACTTATCTTCCCAGTCATCAATAGAGTAAGTCACAAAGGGATTGATTACCTCATTTTCCTCGTCGGCCATCAGACATACTCCTTCAGTCTCCTTTCCTGAGGAATTAGTATCTGAGTCTTCTTCTTCATCGCTCCAAGTGCTTACCATAGCTTTTGGCTTTTTCTTGTACACTTTGGAGCCTTTCTTATGGTAATCCAGTGTCTTCTTCTGAAGCTCAGGGCAATCTTGCTTCATGTGCACAAGGTTCCTGCAATGATAACACATCACACTTTTAGCATTCCTATCCTTGTCATTGCCATTGTTCGGATATTTACCTGATGAGTAATTTCTTCTTCTCCCATATGATTTTCCCTTCAGTTTCAGAAATTTCCTGAACTGTCGTGTGAGGAGAGCTTTTTCACTCCTGTCAAGGTCTAGAATTTCATCAGAGTCTCCACTGCTGCTGCTGCTGCTGCTGCTGCTGCTACTACTACTACTATGTCGTTCAACTTTAAGAGCAACATTCTTGCCCTTTCTGTCACTTCCTTCTCCTATTTTCTTGAGATTCATCTCATAGGTCATAAGAGACCCTATGAGTTCAGTGACAGTCATGGTTGTTAAGTCCTTCGATTCCTCTATCACAGTGGCCTTTGTGTGCCATGCTGGAGTCAAAGATCTCAAGATCTTCCTGACTATATCCCCTTCAGATATTTCCTTTCCAAACCCCTTGAGGGTGTTTGTGATCAGTGACAGCCTAGCGTACATGTCAGTCGTGCTCTCCTCTGACTTCATCTTAAATAATTCATACTCAGAGGTTAGGTAGTTTACCTTGGTAGCTCTGACCTGAGAGGTACCCTCGTAAATCAGCGCTAGTTCATCCCACATCTTCTTAGCTGTCTTGCACGCCGAAATTCGGGCATATTCTTCAGGGTGAACTGCGCACTGGATGATGTTGAGCGCCGACCAGTTCAGTCCGGATAATTTGACTTGTTCTTCAGACCACATCTCCTCATTCGGAGGTAAATCATAAGGTCCAGTTGTAATGACTCTCCACAGCTTGTGGCTCTGAGATCGGATGAAAACTTCCATCCTGTTTTTCCAAAAGAAATAATTAGAACCATCAAAATATGGGGGACGGGAGATTGACTGTCCTTCAGCTATGTAGCTGCGAGGACCACTGGTTCCAGGATTACCCTGGTCGTTGGACCACATCTCGGGTAAACCCGCTCTGATACCAATTGTTAAACAGGAGGACGCTGAGCTAGAAGGGGAGGGGATGAATAGATCACCGTTTGAAAAAATATTTGACTGAGTCGAGGCAGGACCCTTAACCAATATAACGTAATTCACGAGTGCAGAACATAAATCACTCAAAGTTTCATCAGCACATATGCACAACCACCTAGCGAGCAGTCAGACCAAGGTTTCGATCATCAACATTCACATCTACTTAATGAAGCCAGACAAAAGCATAAGGAAGGTAGATGCGTACAACCATACCACGGAGAACAGGAGATTTAGATGGTTCAGTCTGCAACCCGCAGACTTACGTCCATCCCTCACTCAAGGCCGAGTGAGGCTTCCTTTCACAAGAAAGAACCACAGACTCAGTCTGCCAACAACACGCTGATCCACAGCTTGGGGATCGAAATCCCTACAGACGCTGAACACACAGCTTGCACCCAGGTCTCACACCCCAAGACCTGACCCGGAGATAACTCTCCCTTCCTCTTAGACAAGAGGGAACTCAGCAGTGACTCACCCTCACTGCAATTCAGAGACGCTGTCTCTCTTCCTCCACAGTCGGAGGGAACAACCTAGATAGCCTCCTCACTATCTGAACACAACAACCCCGGAGACCACCTCCCTTCCTCTGATCTGATTCAGAGGGAACCACAATGCAACCCAGAGGATTCACCTCTCTTCCTCTACACCTAGAGGGAACGATAAAACAGAGTATCAGAATTTAAGAACAAACAACTGAAAACATAAAGAAATATCGAAGATAATCGAATGGAGAAACAATGTAGCTTCTTAAAGAAGCATAGACAAGACATAGTAGAAAACCATCCTCTCCCTCATCACTCTCTCTCTCTTCCAGGTACACTCAATGAGTGGATCAGGATGGCTTCTCCTCTCCTTCCTCTCGCTCTGGCCTCACCCTTTTCCTTGTGGCTTCGGCAGCTTTTCAGGAGCAGAAACCTTCATATATATATCCAACCTCACGAGAGAGTGAGGGTTTGGGAGACACGCGCAAAGACATGCTTCCAGATGAACCGAGCCACGTGTTAGACGATTGTTCCCTCGGATCACGTGCTCACATGATTGGAGTAAAGTTCCAATTTGTCTTTAAGTCCCTGTAAGGTTTCAGAGAACATTCAGTCAATCTCAGAAGTATTCAAGTCATAAATTGTTCACACAGATTGCACGGGACTTATCAAAGGACAGAAGAACGCGTCAACGCACTAAAGCAAAGGTGTTAACGCAATGGATATAATGGAGAACAGATCCCTTGACCAAGTACACTAATGCGTCAACGCATCAGTTGACAGCGTCGACGCTTCTGCTTGGTGGTTGATCAAAAGAACCTTTGGTCATAAACTTAAGGCGTCGACGCTTCCATTGTGTAGCGTCGCCTCAGCTCCTTGGGCTAGACGCACAATCTCTTGGTAACAAGCCAATGCATCAACGCTTCAGGTGAACGCGTCGACTCAGCTTCATAGGCGAGATGCTCAAGCCCTTGGCACTAAGCCAATGCGTCAACGCTTCCATCGTGCAGCGTCGACTCTACTTCATATGCGAGACGCTCAAGCCCTTGGCACTAAGCCAATGCGTCAACGCTTTAGGTGACAGCGTCGACTCAGTGGACAAAACAGCAAGCGAAAGATGCACTATTGCGTCTACGCAGCCATCCAAGTGCGTCAACGCACTAAATGCACAGAACCCATATAAACAAGATAAATAAGTATGAGCTCATGGGTGAACATGATAGAGGTGCATTAAATCAGAAAAGCATGATGAAAAATCATTTGATCCATAGATGTGCATGCAAGACAACAACATTAGATCCTAAGAATATTTAGACAACTCAGGATCTTTATCATTCATCAAGGAGCATCAAGCTAATTATTATAAAAATAATTTGATTCATAGTGTTAGTCATTATCAAAACTACAGAGATGCAACACTCCCTCCTCTCTCCACGCGGCGTGCTGCGAGAACCAGGCTGAAAAAATCCTAAAAAGTAGGGTTTATACAAAAGAAAGGGCACAGGAGACCCGACCGGGGTCGCCCGAACCCGGGGTGTCCGGGCGCGGCCTGGAGGACCCGCCCGGGGTTGCGCGCACCCCGGGCAGGACCTGCTAGGGTCAAACGACCCCGGGCAGCACCTGCCCGTGGTCATCTGACCCCGGGGAGGTTTGTTCGGGGTCGAATGACCCCGGGCAGGTCCCTCGCGGGCCTACTCAGGGTCATTTGACTCCGGGTGGATCCGAGGTCATTTGACCCCGCCAGTTTCAACAAAAAGAAAAAGAAAAAAAGGGACCCTCCTGGGGTCATTTTCATCCCATTTAACCCGTACGGGTTCAAACACCTCCGGGTACCCCTCCACTTCTATAAATAGACCCCCAAGGGTCTAGAAGATCACACAGAGAGCATCTACGAAGCACCAAGGACTCAGCATCCAGCATTCACAAGAAGGATTTTGTTCGTTATTTTGACCCGTGAGGGGTAAGTCCCCGTGGTGAGGACACCAGAGACAGAGTACGGCTCGACTCAGCGAGCCGCCGGTACCGGACACGCAGCACGACTCGGTCGACACCGACCTCTTTATGGCTGGGGGACAGTCTGGAGTCTCCACCGGAGCTTTGATACTTTAGTACGTATTTTTATATGTATTTATATTTTATACATATTTGGTCGTATTTGGTGTGTATTTGGGTTGTATTTTGGTTTGTATTATTTTGAGTTTTATATTGGGTCAATGGGAGAATATTGACCAAGTATTTTGTATTTTTGATTTATTTTGGTCCAAGGGGGGATTAATATGGTCCAAGGGGATTAAAATAACAAAGCCCCTTATGTTGACTTGGAGAGAGGGGCGCCCCTCTTTTGTCTCCATATGGGGAATTATTTAAACATTGTTTATCCCATTTCCTCATTATACCCCCTTGACCAAGGGTATCCTAGGTCATTTGGCTAGGTCTAGGGTTTAGTATTTAATGTCTCTTGTTGCATTTTAATCAAATAAAATGAAGAAAATTTATGTGAAATGAGCCTTGGGCGCACCCCCCTCTCTCCCCTTGTTCTTATTCATCTTCTTCCTCCTTCACATTTCTTCAGATCTAGGGCTGAAACCCTAAGATCTCTGATAGATCTTCCTCTCTTTCTCTTCCTCTTGTTGCTGCAAACGATCATCGCCGCCACCGCCGCCGTTCGTGCCGCCATAAAACCACGACCCGGCTTCCACTTGCTGCCCTGAAATTTGGAGTTCCTAGACAACAGCTCGGTAAAAGGGCTGGTACGGGAGATCCAACCGTCTGATCATGGTGAGGTTTTGAGGGTAGGTTTCTCCTATCGTCCACCATTCCCAGTTTAATTTTCAGGTAGATCAGAGTCCGTTTAGGCGCCTTCCCAGTCATTTGTTTTTCCCTCTCACAGTCTATCTATGTATAGATCTATGAGATAGTCTGTGGTAGCCGAATTTTACACCCCATCAAACGTTGTTTTAAAAATACAAAAAAATTATGTGAGTGACCACCACCCTCCCCCCTCTCCACCATAAAAATCCCAAGTCCTAAATCCTTCATTTGATTTTCGGTCAAACCCCTCGAACAGGCAGATCCCGTTCTGCCCTGTCTGGTCTGTATTCCGAGCCAGCATCAGTCAGCGTGGCACAGTCAGTTTCATTTCCAATCCAGCCGTTGGATGGAACTGAAATTCCAGTATGTTGAATATCTATGAGTCCTCTTTCCAACAGCGCTAACCACGCCCCGATCCGACTTCGGATCTGGTCGTGCCGGCCATTTTTGTGGAGGCGCGTAATTTTGCTCCGATACTGGCCAGCAAAAAGGGGTTGCCAGATAAATCCCAAAGAAATACGCAGGGGTAGCTTCAGCGACCGCCACTCCCGGGGGTCGAACAGGAACCCTCCACCACTGTCCCGGTGCACCGTCACCTTCAAAGGATCCCAGGAGATCGACGTCCCTTTGGACGTCCATTTTTGTTATCCTGCCGGCCAGCAAATCGCAGAATTGGAGCCGCTGCCCGCCACCGCCCGGAACCCGCCGCCTTGCTGCCTGCCAACCCAAGTTCGGTGCTCCCGGCGCCATTGTGTAGCCCTTTACCTCCCTGCGTGGAGTGGGCCGTAAAATCTTTGCTGTAACTAAATTTTTACTATTGTATCGGGAGTTACGGAATTGGCCGGGACGTCTTCCCCACGCCCTGAGCGTGGAGGTACATTCGCCTCTCTACTTTGTCTTACTTGCTTAGCTAGTATAAGTTCTTACTGCCGCTGCATGTGAGTATTTTAATTCCTAACTAGTTAAATTTAATCACCGTTGTGAGTTGTGAGAGCGAAACCCGTCCCGTGACTCGTTCCGAGCACGAGAGTGAGCCGACCACCCGAGACTCAAAGCCGGTTACTCAACCGTGTAGATCGTCACGTTTCCCTCGCCGGGGATGATTGTGAGTTAGAACTTCTTGTTTGGGGGCATGTTTGCCTCTTCTGGAGCTCTTTAGGTGCCGCGTTTTAGTGTTGTTGCTAGTCGCATCGTCTCTTTAGTCGCGTCGTCCTATAGAGTCCAAGGTCGCAACAAGTCCGAGTCGAGTCCCGTTGTCGTCCCGCATCAAATTGGTATCAGAGCTAGGTTTGAGTCTAGGGTAGTCGGTCCAAGGTGCTCCATTTCATCTGGTATATGCAAAGGTGTTCCCGGAACGGTAGGCTACGCCTATTGGGAAAGGGGCACACTTGCGTGAGTGCGGTCTTCGGATCAAACCTCCACCTCGTACCGAATATTAGAGTCTAGGTCGTCTTTCATTTTGCATTGGTCCTTCCATATAGGTCGTAGCGAGTCACCCCTTAGTACCCTTTAGGTCCCATTGCATGCCCACCCATGGAGGTGCCTAGTACCATCGCCCTGACACTATGGGTGAACCCCGAGGTGCCAACCCGGGAGGCCGATCACTGGAGGACTTGGTGGCTCTACTCATGGAGCGTATGGACAGGTCTGACCAAACTCTTAGGGAGCATATGGAGAGGTCCGACCAAACTCTTAGGTAGCATACCGAGCGTATAGAGAGCCGTTTTAAGGCCATGGAGGACCGCGCTCAGGCTTCTGACCGATCTATCCAAGGTCTGGTTGGAAGGATGGAGAGTGTGGAGGGAGTCCCCCGCTGGGAGCTCCCCGGAGTTGTCCCGGACCCTCAGGCGCCTGTTGCCCAGCCCGCCCCACTCAGGGCTGAGGAGCGATAGCCACGTGCCCTCGATGTTGAGGACTACGAGTCTGACAATGATTATGGAGGAACTGGCCGACGCCGTCGTGGTCACCGACCACAGAGAGATGATGAGGACGAGCGGGTCCTCAGGACTGTGCAAGCAGACCCTCCCACGTTTGACGGGTCCTTAGACCCAAAGGTCTATCTTGATTGGGAGGTCGGCATGGACCGGTATTTCGAGTGGTTTGAGATGACGGACCACCGAAAAGTCAAGTTCGCCAAAATGAAACTGCTAGGGCAGGTGTAGACTTATTAGAGGAACATGGAGAACTTGCTGTTTCACCATCAGGAGCCCCAGGTCGAGACTTGGGATGAGATTGTAAAGTAGATCTAGAGGGGGGTGAATAGATCTTTCCCCGTAAAATTGACAAAATTAAATGATATATGCGAAATTCAAAATTACTTAATCACAATAGCCAAAGTGATCACATAACAATCAACTCATAGATCAATATCAGTGTGCAAAAATGTCAGTAGATATAGTGACTGAATTAATTGCCAATTGATCTGTTGCACATCAATGAACTTGGAAGAGGTACCTGGCGGAGGTTCGACTCTAGGAGACTCCTCACACAAGAAATTCACCTTCCAGGTAGGCGTGACCTACCCTTTGTGTAGAATCCTTTTATATACCTTCTTCTAGCTCACAAATGAACAAGAAATCCATCAATTAATTCAGACAGTTCAGCAGAGAAAAATGCAGCAAACACACTAACACTAGCAACCACGGACACACAGATTTTAGGTGGTTCGATCTCCTCCAGAGATCTACGTCCACCCCTTACTCAACTGAGTAAGGCTTCACTGCTGGGCATTACAGCTTGCCAAATTACTGCGCGGCACAGCTTGCGACAGTTGATCCACAGCTTCAGGGAACAAGTTCCCTACAACTGCTGAGCCTTACAGCTTAAGCTATCCAGAGGAATCTTCCTCTGCCGCTGAGCAATATAGCTTAGCCAACTGTTGACTCACAGCTTCTACAATCCACTGAAAAATAGCTTGAGTAAACAGAGGTTTGTAAAACAAATAAAAGAAGCTAAAAGAACAAGAAAATGTAGCTCTGAATTGAGTGAATGTAGCTCTAATAGAGCAGACTGGTTCTAGTTTTGAATCAGGAACCAGGAACAGATTACTCACTCACTTGACTGAGCTCCAACACACTGTTCTTCCTCAACTCTATGCTTTCTCCTTCAAATGATCAGCCTCACTCGAGTCTCTTCTCTACACTCTTCTGAATTTCAGCTCTCTGGATGCTCACTCTTCTTCTTGTACCTGTTCAACTTTTTCTTCTGCTCTCTATGTGTCTGAACTGGGCGATCGACCCTCCTTTTATAGACTCCAGGAGATGGGCGCGTGGTCGCCATAATTCCTATCGAAATTTCAAGTCAGATCTAGTTCTGACTTATCCACGTGTTAGTATCACAGTGCCGCTACTTTACACGTGGCAGGATCGCCTGGTATCAACCTGCCTTGGATTACGTGCTGATCACTTGGCACTTAAGCTCCACGTGAGATGAGTCGCATGTTGCTCAGTAGATGCTCAACCATATGGCTATCCTGGCAATAGCATAGATAGAGTGTTAAGTGTTTGATAAATTGTGTTGACTAAATGATTCAGAATTCGTGAGCACAAGTGAACCAATTAAACCACCATATACACATGCATTGATTTTTTATGCAGAAATATGAGATTGAAGTTCAGATCATAATAGATATAATATGCTGAAGATTCTGTAATTATGAATGTGAAATCATCATTAACTCTGATCTAACATCGACCCATAGTGAGTAATGCAAGAGCTAGCATAGACATTTGCCTAAGCCATAGCTACCTAGCATAGACCTAGTACTCAAGACATGGTCGACTAACACAGACCTTATGCATAGAGCAGTGTAAGGTAACGCAGACTCTAATGCAAAGGACATATGTGCTAACATCGACCTCAGTCAGCATAATGCAAAATGTGCACAGACGTTATATGGCTATATGCAAGATGTGCACAGACTTGCTACAGTGTGTGTACAGACATCATATAGTCATATGCAAACATGCACAGACTTCATTGTGCATATGTGAAATGTGCACGGACCTCAACTGCTATCGCTAGCAAATGTGCACGGACTTCACATGGCAGACAGTCCACATGCACAGACCTATGTTGTGCATAGACTTTAAACATGCACAGACCTTATAACATGCATAGGGCAAATGTGCACCGACCCTGGAGACTTATGTGTACAGACTTTGTGTGAGGGAGGAAAACATGCACCGACATTAGAAAACTAGCATTGACCCTAGTGTACTTAAGGAACAACTAGCATCGACCTAAGTCATGCCTAAGGAACAACTAGCATCGACCTTGGGTAAACATGTAGCACAGCTAGCACCGACCTGTATAGCACATAACGCAGCTAGCACCGACCTTGGTGCAGATAAACTCAAGGTAGCACAGACCTTGATATGCTTGGAACGTAGCTAGCGTCGACTATACATACACTGACTCAGACCTAATGCATGAACTGTTCTATACTTACATAGACCTTACATGTAGAATGCTTGACTAACACTGACCTCAAGTTTCATCAAAATAACCAATGCTACAAAGTCAACGGTAAATTCAGTAAAGTCAACACAGTCAATTAAGCTATTGCCAATCATTCAAAACACACTGACTCTTTAACTGAAATCATGACCAGAGAAGATAGATCATTCTCCCTCTTTCCACATCATCATCAAACCAGAGGAGTCATAACAATCTCCCTCTTTTTGATCATGGCAACAGACTATATTAGATGTATTTTGATGAAATGTATTCAGTTCAGTTTGGTCAGAGTTGTCATGAAAAATGCAGTCAATCAAGCATTCAATTCAATTCCAACAAAAGATATCTCTCTCCCTATCAACAAAACATATAATCTCTTCCCCTTTGCCATCAGCAAATAGGAAGGGATGTGGACAATGATGAGAAATTACAAGGAATGAAATGCATATGCTCTCCTACTTTTGACCATGAAGACTGAAATCAGAAGACATTCTCCCCCTTTTTACTATCCTTGCAGTAATAAATCCTCCTGACTGACAGTGAAAGTGAAAGTGGAATTGAAAGTGAAGTATGTCAATAGTAGAACAGAAAGAAATGGGAGAAGTCTTACTGACACCATGTTCAATAGTTCAGAATTAAGCATTATAAAGCTTAGAGTCGTCAGATATATGAATCAATACAATGCATTCTTGATAGATTTCTGGTTTAAAGATGATAAAAATTAGAATTTATGCACTTCATTCAATAGATAAGTTTGTTGTGTCTGATAATATCAAAAAACCATAATCATATTAATCATGATAGACTCTTTTTAATGGTATCTTACTTTCTGAAAATTAGTGATAATCTTTGGGAGTGACCAAGATATGTATTGAGATTAAACAATGTGACAATTCTGAATTTAAGTTAAAGGAATGACATTTTGACCATATGAGCAACGTAACTTAAGACACTTCATGGCATAAGTGTTCTCCATTTCTTTGATGGAGCACTTAGTTTCTCGGTGCTTACTATTCTGGCCATGTGAACAGAGATAACCTGAGCCACTTCATGACTTAAGTGTTCTTCATTTCTTTGATGAAGCACTCAGTTTCTCGGTGCTTAGTCATTGCTCTGCCATATATACATATATACATATATATATATATATTATACTTTTGATTTACTGTCCTTTATATTTTTCAGAGAGACTTGTTTAAAAATAATACACATACTTAGTTTTCTTAACCAAGATTTCATCAACTTAGCAGATTTCAGATACAAGAAAACTTTATCAACCATGTAATGAGATAAGGGTTGAGAGCTATTATCAGTTATCAACATTCCTATTTACTGAATGAAGTCTTTTAATTCTAAAGATTATAAAATTTAAACCATCAGTTCATTCAAGAAACAAGCAAGATTCTTATAATAGAAGATGTCTGATTTCTGTTGCTTAAAATTATGAACTTATTATCAAACTACCATTATGTCAGAACAGGAATGATGATAGGAGAGCTCACAAATTCTACATGAGAATCAACAATTTGTATGAGAGAAGAAATATAATCTGAAGTCCAAAAGGATTAGAGTTGAAGAGATCTGAGTGACAGATGGATAGAAATGATCAATACTCCCCCTGACACCTTGCAGCATGCATAGATATTCCCTTTTTCTTAAAAAGCCCCCCCTGTCTACATGCATACTTATTCAATCATTCAACCACAATTATGTATGCATCTCTAGACATACTATCATGGAGTAGAATGCAGTGCAATCACCTGTTCTAAATGCATGACTGTGCAAAAATTCAGATGCAATTATGCATGACATGCAGTGAAGTCCAATAAAAAATAACTAATGAGACTTTAGACACAACAATGTGATATGAAATGAAATGTAATGCTGAGACAAACTCTTGATTCAGGGTACTAGGTGGAGATTGGTCCTCAACACATGGTATGTGCTTTCAGACAGACTGAATCTGTCATTCCACCTCATATCATTTGATATACCTCTAAAATCAAGATAACTAATGTATGATATTAATGAAGTATTCACAAGACAAGGTCTGAGCCTTTATTCAGAAGCAACTAACAGACAATCATTGAATCATTCTTAAACAACTCAGATCATTTATTTAGTTCAGTGAATTGATACTATTCTTATTCAGAGGAGTTATTCAGACAGACAAACCATCATTCTCAGAGCAAGAGTTAGAATTTTATTCAAAGGTACACAGTACACAAACCACATCAAAAGGCTCAATCATGAATGACATTGAAATTAATCATCATGCTGAAATTTACATAAACCTAATTCTCTTCTCAAGAATTTGAATCTGTCATTACCCAGAGGTTTAGTAAATATATCAGCTATCTGTTTTTCAGATTCAATGAAATGCAATTCAATTTTATTTTTATTTACTTCATCTCTAAGAAAATGGTGTTTGATTTCTATGTGCTTAGTCCTAGAGTGATGAACATGATTTTTAGTGAGTGATATAACACTAGTATTATCACATAAAATTGGAATGCATCCCAATTTTATCTGATAATCAATAAGTTGGTGCTTGATCCAGAGTACCTGGGCTGCACAGTTCCCAACTACAACATACTCTGCCTCAGCTGTAGATAGAGCAACAATGTGTTGCTTTTTAGAAGCCCATGACACCAGACAACCACCTAGGTAATGGCAATACCCACTAGTACTTTTCCTATCTACCCTGCACCCTGCATAATCTGCATCAGTGTAGGCTATGAGGTCTAGCTTACACTTAGCAGGATACCAAAGCCCTAGTTCTAGGGTGCCTGATAGATACCTAAAAATCCTCTTAACAGCACTCAGATGTGACTCTTTAGGACTAGCCTGAAACCTAGCACATAAACACACAGAAAATTGAATATCAGACCTAGAAGCAGTGAGGTAAAGAAGGGATCCGATCATACCTCTGTATAATTTGGGATCTACACATTTACCTTTTGGGTCATCATCAAGATTAATTGATGTACCCATGGGTGCTGAAATTTCCTTCAGATTTTCCAAGTTGAATTTCTTCAACAGGTTTTTGATGTACTTGGACTGAGCTATGAATGTACCTTCCTTAGTCCGAGTTACCCGCAGTCTAAGAAACAGTTTTAGCTCACCCATTGAACTCATCTCAAATTCTTGTGTCATTAAATTAACAAATTCCTTATATAAAGTTGGGTTAGTTGAGCCAAAGACAATATCATCTACATAGATTTGCACAATGATGATGTCAGGATTGCATACCTTAGTAAACAAGGTTTGGTCAACCTCACCTCTTGTGAACTCCTTTTCAGTGAGAAACTTACTAAGCCTGTCATACCAAGCTCTAGAAGGTTGTTTCAATCCATAGAGAGCTTTATTCAATTTATAAACATGGTTAGGATAATCAATGCATTCAAAACCAGGAGGCTGCCTAACAAACACATCCTCTTTTATTTCTCCATTTAGAAAAGTAGATTTTACATCCATCTGTTGCAATGTTATTCCTAATGAGCATGCATAGGCTAAAAGTATTTTGATGGCCTCTAACCTAGCTACAGGGGCATATGTTTCCTCAAAATCAATACCATATTCTTGGTTATAACCCTGAGCTACCAGTCTGGCCTTATTTCTAACAAGATTACCCTGCTCATCTGTTTTATTCCTAAAAACCCACTTAGTGCCTATGACAATACCATGGTCAGGTGGAGAACTAGGCCCCATATCTTGTTCCTTTCAAACTAGTTCAGCTCCTCGTGCATGGCAGTGATCCAATGCACATCTCTAAGAGCACTGTCAATATCTTTGGGTTCTATTTGAGAAATCAGTGCAAAAGAATTTAATTCATTTTCACCTCTAAAGTGTGATCTGGTCCTAGGAGGGTCATGCAAATTACCAATTACATTATCTATGGGATGATCTCTATGAAATCTGACATTGATAATTTGATTACCTTGGTTCCCTATTACCTCCTCCTGAGCATCAGATTGCTCTGCATTATTTTCTTCATATTGATCTTCAGGATCCTCATCTTTCAGAATTTCTCCATTGCTCTTTTCCCTGCACAAACCATTATCAGAATTAGTCATAGTTTCATCAAAAACCACATGTGGAGATTCTTTCACTATTTTAGAGTTTAAATTATATACCCTATAGGCTCTGGATTTTTCTGAATATCCTAGAAATATTCCAGGATCACTTTTAGGTTCAAATTTGTCAAGGTCTCTTTTAGTATTAACATGCACAAAACATTTACATCCGAAAACCTTGAAATAAGCTAGTGAAGGTTTCTTACACTTGAGAATTTCATAAGGAGTTTTCTGGGTAAATGGCCTTACCAGAGCTCTGTTGACAATGTGACATGCAGTGTTAACTGCTTCAGCCCAGAATTTCCTAGGTAGGTTACCTTCTACTAACATGGTCCGAGCCATCTCTACAAGGGTTCGGTTCCTCCTCTCCACTACTCCATTTTGCTCGGGTGTCCTAGTTGAGGAGAACATATGAGTGATACCATTTTCCCTAAAAAAGATTTCAAACTGTGAGTTTTCAAACTCACCACCATGATCAGACAAAATATTCAGAATAGAATTGACATTTTCCTGTCTAATTTTCAGATAGAACTCCTGAAATTCAGTAAAAGTATCATTTTTGTGTGTGAGGAAAAACACCCAAGTGAATCTAGAAAAGTCATCAACAATTACAAATCCATATCTTCTTCCTGATAAGCTGACTGATCTTGTGGGTCCAAAAAGGTCCATATGAATCAGCTCATAAGGTTTAGAAGATAGGTTCTCAGTTCGAGATTTGAATGACTTCCTAGTTTGCTTGGACTGGGTGCATGCATCACATATTTTATTTTCATTTTTAAAAGAGATTTCAGGGAGTCCTCTAACCATGCAGTGTTTATTCAATTTATGAAGAACAGTGTAACTGGCATGACCTAGTCTACGATGCCATAGATAGGTCAAGTCATCTTTATTTGCTGTGAGGCATAGATTAGAATGTGCAATGTCATCTAAATCTACCAAGTAGATATTATTCACTCTCTTACTAGAAAACTTAACAATATCAGAGTTAGGTTCATAAATGTTGTAGCCATGAGAATCAAAGACTACTCTATGTCCTTTATCACAAAGCTGGCTAATGCTAAGCAGATTATAAGCAAGTCCTTCAACCAGCAATACTTCATCAATACAACAGGTAGTGCACTTACCTACCTTACCTGACCCAATGATTTTTCCTTTGGTATTACCTCCAAAGGTGACCTGTCCTGCACTCTTTTCGACCAACATACAAAATTTTGCCTTGTCCCCAGTCATGTGCCTGGAGCAGCCACTATCCAAGTACCACATATTGTGCTTGGCTGCCAGGCATACCTGCAATGACAATTAAGCAGAAGAGTTTGGAGCCCAAAAACGTTTGGGCTCTAGAACAGAAGTAACATTATTCAAACATGACAACAAATGCTTTGGAATCCACATCTGTTTGGGAATTGTTTGTTTGGTGGATTTGTTTATTTTCTTCTTGTTGTTATTCTTCTTTTCAACATTAACAGCTTGAATCTTTCTTATTCTGTTCTGTGTCCTGACACCATTATTATTAGCAGATTGAGCATGTTTGTGCCAGTGCCTAGGCCAGTGAGCATTCAGTGTAGTGTAGACAGTGGTGGTCCTAGGCTGAGCATAGTAGCTGTGGTTTCTTGGATTTCTATACTTGACTTGCCCGAACCACTTCCCATCATGAGGTCTGAAATTTTGACTACGGTGTGAATGATGTGCTGACCTTAAACTAGTTCTATCCCTGCCAGACCTACTGAATTGATGAGAATGCATGAATTGGTATGGAGTGTAAGTTGGAGCTCTGGAATAGTAAAATTGACCTGAGTTACCCCTGTTTCAGTCTTGTCTCCTAAACACCTTAGGCCCACCTGAAGTGTGCATGGGTATAGATTGGGTCTTTTTCTGATTTTTCTGTGGAGACTTGGTGAACCTAGTCAGGAGTTTTGGTGTATGTGAAGATTGACCCCTAACCAGAAATCTGCTATGAGGTGTGGGGCAGTGTGTACTCACATGACTAGACACATTAATTTTCTGTTTGCCCTTGTCCTTGGCACTGGGCATTTTGAAATTAACAGACTTTTCTGGAGTATTTCCATTGCTCATTTTAATGAGAGGTCCTTTTCCCTTTTCTGCCACAAATGAGACAGTCTTGATTTCAAAACTCTTTTTAGCAGTTGGATTAAAGCCTAGCCCCTCTTTTCTAAAATTCATCCTAGTCCCCAAGAGAGCATTCAGATTTTCAGTCCCTTGGGTCATGTTCTCAAGAGTTTGTTGTTTGTCCTTGTTTTGTTTTTCTAGATTCTCTACATTCTTTTGCAACTCAGTGTTTACTCCCAACACATCATCATATTTTTCGTTCACAATTTTCATTTCCTTTTCAAAATTCTGCAATCTAAGCTTCAGATCATCAACAACATTTTTCAGTTATTGACATGTTTTCCTCCCTATCCATTCTACTAAATCGATATGAGAAAATATAAATATGCAGTAGAAGGAAAATAGAAGGGTCTAAATAAGTGTGATCGCCACCAAGATGCCGGACATGCGATGAACACACACCGTACCTTGGAAAAAGGGAGGTACTCGCCTTAAAATCAGCATTGGTGCATTGAACGGCTGCTTAGGGGCCGCCTGTAGGTACGTGTGTTCTCACGATAAGCCGCTCGTCGATGCTGAGGTAGAACGCGGGACGAAGATGGATGGAGGATGAACGGCTTAATGTTGACCGCAGGAGAGGAAGAATGACTTTGGATCCACCGCATATATCCCTGAACGGTCTGGAAGAAGCCGCGTAAAACTATCACGCCAGAAGTTGTAAGGGTCCAACCTCCACCCTTTCTGGCTGGCCAGAAAGGATGGGTCTCGTGTTAGTGTGTTGCTGACCTGCGAAACAAAGTGTAGAACACAAAGGAAACCCAATATCAGAACTGTGAAGTGTAGAAAATGCTAAAATGAAAAGAAATAAACATAGCTAAATGAAGTGGAGGATACCTGGGGGGTTTTAAACCCCTGGGGGCGTCAAAAAATGTGGGAGGGTGTGTGAATGATAGTGCAAGTGAATAAAAAAACATGGAGAACGATGCATGCAACCAAAAGAGAATGGCGGACTATCAAAACATAAAAAGACTCAAAGCAAAAATTACTCCCTGGACCGGAGGCCTGTATAGACGTAGAAGGCCTCCCTTCCTGGTCGTAGGTTACTCAAGCATTCGGCAGGGCTTCGCCGTGACCTCAAATCTCCCCCCCTTTCGAAGATAGCCTCTAGGGTCTATTTTTAGAGCCTAGGAAGCCAGCCCCGAAATTAGGGTTTAGAAGCATTTTTAGGTTGAGATAATCAAAGGAAAGATGAAGATAATCGAATTATCTCTCATCCAGAAGAAACGGCACTCGAAATGACTCAATATCCACGGAGAAAATGACGGGAGAAGTTGGGATAAAACCACGGATAGAGAGAGAAAAATATGTTGATCTTTCAGGAATCGAGAAGATGAACGGTCTCACGATAGACCACTCAACGTGATGTGCGGCCATCCCCTAGGCCGTTCAACCTGTCGGTGAAAATTCACATAAATATAAAATATTATCCAAATATCCATCGAACTGACCGAAATCTTCGCCGTTGGACTCTGATAGATGAACGGCTGATAGCAGACCTTACATCTACAAGAGCGGCCAAGAGGCAACCGCCCAGGCCTGTTGGTGGAAAATCAACATAAATAAGATAATTAGATAATTATCTGAAAACCAATGACGTTAGGATTCTTAAGAGATAGACGGCTTAGTATGTACCGCACAATGGTCTTATGCGGCTCTGTTTAGGCCGTATATATGCTTGTCGGTGATAATTCAGAAAATCAGCTAAATATCCCATGAATATATGAACGGCCCAGTATCAACCGCACATATGGTTGAACGGCTGGAGGTTGGCCGCACATGTACATGGGCGCTTGAAATTCATAGAAAAGCTCGATTAATCAAAACCAAGGCCCATTAAGCCCTGAATCAACTCGGACCTAGCCAGGGAGGGAGGTCACCCATAAAATAAGCCTAAAACGTGCCAGAAAATAACCCAGTGAGTGATGGGCAACTCGAGGCATCAATAAATGGGAGTAAGAGAAATGACTCAACTTATCGGTAAAAAATGGGTGTCAACAGATGCCCCTCCTTAACGTCCTCTTTACAGGGGAGCGAGCGGAGGTGAAGCGAAAGTGACATGGAACATGGAGATGAAGCGTAAATGAAGCGGAGTGGACCGAAAAGCGGACGTTAAGGTAAAACGACACCTGTTTTTACCAACAAGCGACAGGAATTTTTCGGAAAACCCTGAACCAAATGCAAGGAATGATTAAACCAAAAGTGACACTAGTCTGGAGGAACTATACTAAACGAAATGAAACAAATCGATAAGACCAACCTCATGGGGGACACAATCCTGCGGTCCAATGAGGAGGCCAAAAGCAGGTAGTAAAAGTAAAGAAACAGGCTAAAGCTCCAGACGGGGATCTCTTAATCAACAAAACCAAGCGAATTGACTAAGGTGAACCTTCCAACTCATAGTGGAATTAGTTCCTCTTACCCAAACACTGAACGCACAGCCAACCATCACTGGTGGGACATTTTACAGGCAAACCATGGGGCATGAAAGCTCAAAAGATGCGTATGATGCATGTTGGGTTAAAATAAAAGAAATCGTTAAAACAAATGCAAAGAAAGATTTAAATATAAAATACTCGAGAATAATATTGCTAGGCTGGGAGAATTCGAGTCAAGATACCATCCGCAACCATAGCGTGCAGGATAGAACCATCCTCCCTGGGACATCCCAACCTAACGGCCTATCCGAAAATTAAACACGTAAACCTGGATCATTATCATTTTTTTTAAAGGGGAACATCAGATCCTGGAACACGTAGATAACCAACTGGTTCTCGAGATAATATAACATAATACCTATAGTAATGCAATAAGGGATGTAAAGATAGAATGCCATACCTGACTTACCTGTGCAGGTGAAACGACATATTTTTTTGGATTTTCATTTTTAGATTTTTATGGATTTTTATAAATAAGATAAATGAGATAAGCATAACAAAGATAACACAATGATTAACTGAACGACAAACAATACGACATAACATGACGATAAACGAAGGCAAACAAGCACATATGCAAGGGCATGAACCAACAACATGCATGCATGAACACGGTGTGACAAGACAACAATGCGGCGGGACAACACACGGTTGGGACAAGAACATGACGGATGATCACATGGGTTGAGACAACACAGGGAACGTAGAGAGACAAATATCAACACATGCAAAGTAACTAACAACATGTGGTGAGAGACAAAACATCAAGTGTGGGACGATACGGTGGGACATAGACATGAGACAAGAACACGGCGGGACAAAAGACATGAACAAAATACGCACTTCAATCAGAACCCAAGATCAAAATGAAGCAGAACCGCCAGGTTCATAATCGTGAGGTAAAGCCCTCTCATAAAGATATGATCATTGCAAACAAAAGCTGAGAAGGATATGAGCTTCAGAACAGATCGAGAGATAAGATTGAAGAAGAGAACAGATCAAAGATGTGGACAGGAGGCAGAGCACAAAGATATAACAAGGAATGCCTGAGTACTTGCAACCTGTACACTTAGCAAACGGATTACGTATCTGTCCTTAAAATAAATACAAATGCATGAAAAAGACACATTTTTTAGATTTTTTATAATTTTTTGGATTTTTTTAATTTTCAATAGTATTTCATTTTTCTGGATTTTTTGAAGTATTTGATTTTTTAGGTTTTTGAAATATTTGATTTTTTTTTGAAATTTTGAAGTATTTGATTTTTTTGAAATTTTGACAATATTTGATTTTTTTGAAATTTTAAAGTATTTGATTTTTTGAATTTAGACTTTTGGTAATTTTTGATTTTTTTTTTAGATTTTGACATAGCAATCCGCAGCACCTAAAGACGGGCTCAAACTACTAGCCAGGGATCGTCGTTCCTACCCCTTTCATTAAAGGCTTCCCTTAAGCAGGGCGTGCATGTGAGGGTGGCTTACCACAACCAACCGCTTCTAAAGAACGGTGCCCCTACTAAGGCCATACCCGGGATACAACCTAGCCTAAGAGGGAGAAGCAGAAGAAAAATTAGAGACAAGCTTCGTGCAAGATGGGAGATATCAAGGCTCGAATTCCTTCCAGGGCACCACCCTTCAAAGAGTAGGTCTGTTGCACCGGGACTTTGTGTCTTCAACCATAATTTTGCATAGCCCTTATCGGCCAGATATTGAAATAACGCTCACATTGATTTTGATACACGCATGATGCTGCACTACACTTCACCATTTTTATGCGAACCTCAACTCTTGTCAGGAGAAGCAGGCCCGATTAGTAGGATCATGGGCATTTTTCATGGTGCTTTTCACTCATTTCTTTTTTCCCTTTTCCTTTCTTTTAAGACTGCCCCTATTTGAAACCTCTCTCGTATCGGGGAATGCCTAGGCTGGTCATCTCATCCATCAATCTCTTGCCCCTGCACTTGGCCGAGTAGAGAAGAGAAAAGGCCTTTGTGCATACCCATGGTATGGCCAAAGTAGCAACGGTGTTGCACTAGAGAGATAGGCTATGGCTCGCCGTGTAGTGTGTGGAAACCCATACTCGAAGGTTACCCACAACGATCGGGGAAAGGAACTAGACTCACAGTGCGGAGTTATCACCAGCCTAAGGATGCTGCAGAAGCGACATTTTATTTGACACAAAGTTAGGATCTAATTTAAACAAAAGCTTCTAAAGCCACTCAATCATGTTGAGGAAACAACATTATAAGCATGTGCAGGTGTAAGAGAGATAATAGCGATGACAACATTTTCTTGCACGAAATAACGATACCTTGCAAATTCATAGTGTGGTAACCGCATCCTGACGTGATCTTGACCATCGAGCTTTTGAGCAGCACGAGCTTTGTATTCCTTGTTTGACAGGATGAAAGGGAGAGGATAGCAAAGGATCAAAGATTCCTCTACACGGAGGAGCGGCAGACATTAAACTGGACGAATAAGGATAAAAAGGAAGAGAGACGAGGGCTAGAACTCCCTCGTTAAGGTACAGAGGCCCTGATAACAAGGAACCGAATACAGAATAAACAGAGATTAACTGAGATCAAGGCGGACTAAAGCCTCGAAACCAACAAGAAAAAGGGTAAGAACCCTGAAAAGGTGATGAGGAAAGAACAGAAAGACGACGAAAAGATAGCTGTGAAGATAAGGAATAAGGAGAATGATCATCCAACGTGGTCGGAGAAAAGAAATAGCGATCACCCGCCAGAGACGGGGAAGAAAATGTATGAACACCCGTCAAGGTCGGGGAAAAGAAATGGAAACCACCCGACAAAGTCGGGGAAGGATCAGAAAAACCACCCGGCGAGGTTGGGGAACGAGCACAAGGAATTCCCAACAGGGTCGGGGGAAAAAGATGAGAAGTGAGATCCGGACGTATCTGGGGAGGAAAACTAGAAGATGCCCCTGGATTAGGGGAAGAGGAGGACATAGGCCGAGGCCTAGAATGGTGAGGACAGGAGAAGATGGTAGAAATATAGTCAGGTGGTGGAAGGTACACCACCCACGGATAAGAACTGAGCAACAGAAAAGATGAATGGATGGAAGAAGGAGAGGAGGAAGTGGACCCCCAAGTGCGCAACTGACGGCCCTTGAACTTACGCTGTCGCCTCTTCTTAGCAGTAATCTTCTTGAAACAACTCCGCCTGGCGCAGACTCGGGCCTTTGGGCTTCTTGTCTTGCAATGTTTTCTTACATAACGGGCCCACCTGGCGGACGGCCTGGCCCGGTCATGAATATGCAGCTTCATTGGGACGGTTGCCCCTAGCTGCGTGGTGCTAACCATGGGAGGACATTCCAGAACAGTCAACTCCTTGTGATGAACATCAGGAAGCAATGATGTTTTATCGTTCGGCACTAGAACATGGAGCTTTGGCATCATCACCCGGAAGTTGGGCATGAAGCATAACTCCCTTGTCAGCAGCGCAGGACGGAACTGAGGGAGGGCGATGCGTGACGTTGACGTGGCCGCCTTACCAATAAGCTGAGGGAGATTGCATAGGATGTGCAGAATGTCCTTGAAAAATGTAGAAGATACGACCAATTGCCCCTTGAACGTTGAATTGATTAAACTTTTGGCGGCCGTGTGGGTTAGCACCATCCGGGCGAAAAACTCTTCTGGGCCAGTGAACTGAATAGAAATCAAGTGAGAGTTGATAACAACATCAACATTGAATTCTCCGGCGAGCAAAGAGATTGCCACCGGCCTCGCTTTAGAAGGAATTGGCACCAATGCTAGAGAACTCTTCTTAGCAACCGTCTTCATAGCAAGTGCGGGCTCACTGTCCCTAGAATAGCCAGGGACCAGGGCTCGGACTGGCATGCGGCAAATGAAATCTTGAAGCTTGTAATGCACAGTCAAAACCCGATTCGGCTCTTTTTCTCCCTGGTGACTAGACCCGAGTGGCACCAAAGGTAGCGTGTACCTGCTCCGCAGAGCGGGAAGTGGTAGAGGGAGGTTAGAAGGAGGAGGTCGGAAGGGCACGGGCGACGATGGTGCAAGTGATGGGGGAATAATGATGATGATGGGTATGGGTGGAAGTAAAGGCAAAAGTGGAGGTGTGGGTTTAGGCTCGGCCTGCTCGGGCTCAGAGGATGATGGCGAAAGGGGGAGTGAAAGAAGTGGCATCGGTAGTGAGGATGGTTATGAAGGTGACGGGACATGGTTTATGATGAGAGGAAGTGATGAAGACGGTAGTGATGACGGCAATGAGGATAATGGAGAAGGTGATGATGGAGATGTGGCCAATGTAGGCGGCGAAGATGGGGGTGGAGAAGGTGGTGGGAAAGGGGGTGATGTGGTTGATGGAGATGGTGAAGGTAAAGAGGAAGGAGGTGAAGGTAGGGATGGGGAAGAAGGAGGAGGAAGGTAGTGGCGTAGTGGGGGAAGTGGCCGGTGGTGGCGCTCTTCGGTGTATCTTTACAACACATCGAGAGGCGTTGGGGATAGGTGTGGTGGTGGAAACGGAGGGTGAAAGAGAAGTTGCCCGAGCGGAGGCTGGGGTAGGTAAAGGTGGTGGAGGAGATGGGATGGAGGAAGAAGTGGGTAACGGAGCAGGTATGTTACTAACTGGAGAAACACCAGGGTGCCCCTGGTCTGTTAGGGTGCTTGGCCAGGATACAGAGGGGGGGTGAATGAATCCTTCTACGAATAATGGCCAAATTAAAACAAGGATGCTAGATAAAGACACAGAATAGAACCAATTCGATTCAGCTCAAATACAAACACATGGAGCGCGCCTATTCAAGCATCTAGCGGAAACAAACCAGACAATCAAGCCACTGCTCAATAGATTTTTTAGGTGGTTCGGTCCTTCAGACCTACATCCACCCCTCACTCCCAACCGGAGTGAGGCTTCACTAGCAAACGCTAGAACCAAGCAGACTCAGTCTGCAAATAGTTGCTGCCACACAGCTTGACCAGGGGAACAGCCTCCCCTCTTCCTCCCAACCGGAGGGACACCCAAGTGACTCCCAGCCACTTGAAAACTAGAGGTCGAAGACCTCTCTTCCTCCAGACCAGGAGGGACCACTGGACTTGCAACCACAAGCCCAGAACCGGAGGGCTAGCCTCCCTTCCTCTAAACCGGAGGGAACCCCTGGACTTGAATCCACAAGCCCAGAACCAGAGATCAGATCTCCCTTCCTCCAAACCGGAGGGAACCCACAAGTAGCACCCAGCTACTTACAACCGGAGATAGCAATCTCCCTTCTCCTGAACTAACAGGAGGAACCCCGACCTCACTACTGAGGATCGGAAGAACACAGATAACCAAATGAAACAGGAAAAAATAAGAAAAGAAAAATACACAGCGATCAGAAAGCTGTAAAGACAAATAACACAAATGTGGCTCGCATGGAGCTGACTGGCCTGGATTTGATCCACGGTCCAGTAGTCAGATCTTCAGGTAAGCTTCTTTCTTCTTCTCCACGAGCTCTCTCGCTCACTCTCTATCTCTCTTTCTCTTTCTTCTGCTCTCCTAATCTCTCACTCTCTGCTGCACTTCTTCTTCTTCACTCTTTCTTCTTTCTTCACACGAGCACTATCTCTCTCTCTTCTTCTCCTTCTGCTCTTCTTCTTTCTCTTTTCTTTTTCTCTAGATCGTGGCTCTCTATATGGACTTTTCTTCTCGCCAACTCGATCGCCCTTCTTCTGTGGAAGAAGGCTCATATATATAGCAGCAGCAGCAAGGGCGCATGTGGCTTCCACAGCTCCCGCCCTAAAAATTTGGATCACGTGGCAGTCTCTCAGCAGACTTCATTCCAGCCTCGGATCACGTGCTGCCAGTCACTGGGGAATATTTCTTCCTCGGACCTGCAAGGAGATGAAAACCATTAAAACTGAGGGCCACAATAACTAAATCTGCACGAAGTATGTAGTAGCAATTCTAGATGCACTGAGAACGACACGAGATACACACTGTAACAGAGATAACACTACAAAGAGAACGACACGAAGAAGATGAAAACAACACGAGGTAATAAGAAGAACGACACGAGATATATACGATGACTACAGCACGAAGTAAAGAAAACGACACGACGTAATAAACAGCAAAGAGAACGGCACGAGAACAACATGGACTGGCAACATAAACCGACATGAAGTGGTTGCAAACAAGCAAGACACGAGGTCTACGTAAAGCAACACGAAGTGTGGTCAAGGCGAGAAAGGCACGAAGTCTAAAGCGAAAAACCAACACGAAGTCAGAAGAGTGACACGGCTATCACGACACGTGATGAAGCAGTGACACTAAAACAAAAAGACTCGAGGAACAACAGTAAGTGACACGAAGTTAAACAAGCAGACATAAAAGATGACACGAGATGCAACTAGAAAACAGAGAGAAGCGACACGAGGTTCACACAGAAACGACACGAGGTGGCACAGAAAGCAACACGAGGTGCTGCAATGTTCTGCACGCAGTGGAACAAAAATGACACGAAGACACAGAAACAACAGTAACCGACACGAAGTAAGTACGACATGGAGACAGATGATAGAGTTGACACGAAGTGAAAACAACACTAAGATGATGAGGACATCACGAGGTGAAGCGACACGGGGTTCACTGGGAAACGACTCGAAGTTCATCAGAACAAATCGAGCTGCTACAGTAAACAACACGAAGACAATCAAACAAAAACAACACGAAGACAATGGATGCTACAGTGCAATGTCTAGACTTGAAGTTCAGTTGAGTGTACAGACTTCACCAATGAATCACTCACTGTACAGACTTACCATAGCAGTCTGATGTACAGACTTTGAAGAACAGTCCAATGTATGGACTTTGAAATCGAAGACCAATGTGCAGACTTGGATTTGAAGACTAGTGTGCAGACTTCAAGTTTAACTGTGGATGTACAGACTTCATGAAGCGAAGCGATGTGTAGACTTGAAGCTCCTGAAGCAATGTACAGACTTCAAAGATGTTGGCGTGTCAATGTACAGACTTGATGAAGACTGATACATGAACAGTAATGCATAGACTTAGGAGCATATGACACGGCTGTACATACTTCACGCGTTGACGCTGTACACACTTCCAATGAAGTGCGTTGACGCTGTACAGACTTTGCCTAAGACGCTGTACACACTTAGCCTAAGACAATGCATGAACTGACGTTGTATAGACTTTGTCTTAACAATGAATGTGTAGACTTGATCAAGAGTCCAATGTGCAGACTTCATGAGTGTGCAAACTTGTCAACGAAATGCACAATGTATAGACTATGCACATGCATGAAGAGTGTATAGACTAATGAAATGCTTTACCCTGCAGTGTATAGACTTGCTAGTCATCAAACTACATGCAGATAGAAAAGCAACGCACAGATCAGAAATCAAGCACTATATCAGTCATACACATGCATTCTCCACAAAATAAGTTATGTTGCTATCATCAAAACACAATCTCATAAAGCACTCACTGTGTTGCAATCATCAAAACAAAACAGCATTGCTATCATCAAATCAACATAGCACATGCTTGTGCCTAAGGGGCACAACATTCTCCCCCTTTTTGATGATGGCAACACACTGTGACATTGAGTCACACAGAAAATTTTCTCCTCCTTTGACATAATCAAAAAGAGAAAAATAGTAAAGACATGAGTGCAAAGTGCAATATGCATGCAAATTCCTTTAGAACATTCTCCCCCTGAATGTAGGACTCCCCTGAATTATTTCTCCCCCTAAGTAAAAGCTTCCCCTTTGAGAAGGAATATGATCAGATAAACAAGGAAGAGAGGGTAGAAGGGTCACTTGATAACAGCTGAATCATAGGTTCAGAAAGGAAGCATGATTATTAACAACTGTTAAAGTATAAGAATCATCAACATACAATTTTCAAAAATTCAGGTTTAACAGTGATAAATTTAGAGTAAAACACCTGACCCTTGAAAAAGAGTTTATTGATTCCATTTATAGCAATGAATCTAGGGCACATGGTATTAATAGATAAGTCTGAAATAATACTCTTTGTGATTAAACAAGGAAATTCAAGAGAGGCAACTTGAACATGTATTGAGAAAAACCATTTTCACTCAATGACTTTTGATTTTCGAAGGGTTATAGCAGTTTGATTTTCACTTTTTAATTTTCAGAACTTGAACTAAGTGAATAGACTTGTGGCATTTATACTGTTGACATTAGGTGTACACCTTGATCAGAGGCAGGTACCCCCAGTTACTAGGCATAAACTACTAGATCTATTTCAGATCAAGACCTACAAGGAATAGTCTTCACTTTTGACATTAAGGGTACACCTTGATCAGAGGTCAGTACTCTTAGTTACTTGGTGAGGACTCTCCCTATAGATTTGACCCTATGAACAGAGTTAGCTTGAGGCACTTCATGACATGTGAATTTTCCTGCTTCATTGGAGGAGTTCACAGTTTCTCAGTGCAATTAACCATTGCTCTGTCACAATGTTCAGTTCTTTACATTTATGATCTTATTTACTGCTGCCCTTAATTCTTTTAGAGTGATTGTTTAAAAAATCAGTACACACTCTTATTAGCCTGTTCTAGACATATCCAGTTCAACACATTTAGGCATTACAAAAACTTTTTCTATTTTAGCTATGAGACAAAGATTAAGAGCTATAAAAGTTTTCCTTTTATCTCAGATTCTGAAGGCAGACATTTGACTCTTCAATTTATAAAGGTTAAACCTTTAGTTCTTTTCAATTTGTGAGAGAGATTCTTATAAAATAACAATTGAAATAATCACAACTCAACGTACTGAACCAGAACCAGAACTGCTGTTCAGTGAAGAAGATGGGGAAAGGATAGCAATTGGCAATATGGTCCAATGACATCTGATGTCAAAAGATATGAATCAATTAAATTGGGACAATGAGGAGTAAATAGGATTCAATGAATTGAATAGAACTCTCAGCTCCCTCTGACACCATGATGCAAGGATATGCTATGCACTAGACTGTTATATGAGGCAAGGATGCAATCAATTCAAGTTTATGCATCCAAGTCATGCACATTTTTATCCTTTTTTAGATTTTTCAAAAATATGATGGAGTACACTATTCTACATGAGGACTAGACCCTTGGTACTTGGCAGAGAACCTGGTCTCAAAGACCATCTCACACATGGTAAGAACCTTCAGGCAGATTTCCTTGCCTTTCAGTAACTTACCATTTGATATACCAGGGTTATGCAGATGATATATGTAGTGCAAAGCAATCCTATTATGCATTGAAAACATGCAGTCTTCAGCAATAGGCAAATGATAGTCATGCAGATGAAATGTGTAAACATAAGACACATGCATTGACTGAGTGTACTAACCGACCCAATTAAAATCAGTGCAAGTTATGCATTTAACAACAAGCATGCAATGTATTGAGCCTCAATGCAAAACATGGCAAGAGAGAAGAGCATCATATATGTAGAAGTAAACTCAGTAGCTGAGTCTGGAATGCAGACTGATCAGCTAGACAAGAGAAGATCATACATCAAACAAGTAAATCAACATGAAATTCTCATTTTTCATACTCACAAATTCAGATAATGAATTTAAACAAAGTTCAGAACTAACCTGAAGGATTGAATCCTGGGCTTCCCTTTTTGAGTGCCTTGGCTAAATTACCCCTTTTATATCTCTTACCAAGGCACACCTGCAACATGTCAATCAATATGATCTTGCAGGAACCCAAGCTGCCTTGGGTCCTGTATGAGCCCTAACAGGTGTTCTGACTGATCTCTTAACAGAATTATCAACATAGCCCATCAACTTATAGCTGGACAAGGAATAACCAAATTGACCAGACTTACCATGATAACTAACAGAATTTGAGTTCCTTTTATGCACCTTATTGTAAGCATTAAATTCATGTGCATGAACATCAAAATTTCTGTTGTGTGCATGGGCATTTTGTTTTCTGAACTCTGCCACCCAGCACTCAGAGGCTCTGTGGCCAGGTTTTCCACAATTAAAACAAGAGAATTTCACAAATTGTTTTGCATGGAATTTGATAGCATGGGGGTTAATATGATTCTTCTGAACATGCCAACAGTCCTTGACTGTGTGGCCATGTTTTCCACATTCAAAACATGAAGAATTCATTCTGTCAAGATTCTTATAGAATGCATGTCTTTTTACAGGGATTATAGCAGTTTCGGAGTTAATTGTTCTTCCCTTAGCATGCCAACAATTTGCAGCAATATGGCCCAATTTGTTACAATGAAAGCAATGAAGTTTCTTTTTCAGATATGCATGATTCCTATCATGAAGCTCTTTAGCATTCAAATCATCTTGCTTCTTTAATCTACAATCATGCATAAAGTGGCCAATTCTATGACAGTAAAAGCATTGAATTCTCTTATTTTGATCATGAGAAGGTTTCTTCAATTTAGAATTCCTAGCATGAATTCTATCTGATTTCAGTTCATCCTCTCTCATGACAAAGCAAACATCCATCTCATGGCCAGATTTACCACAGTAGAAATATTTCACATTCTTCCTTTTAATCTGAGACAGATTGGCCTGAGAAATTTCAGCATACAAATTTTTATTCTGTTTTGTTTTCTTTTGTTTTTCTATCTGATTCGCAGGCAGACATGAAGGAGAAGCTGAAGTGCTAGCCAACTCAGAGCTACGCACAAAGGTTGTATACATTCTTTTTCTCTCTTCCTGTTTACTGCCTTCATCAGAGACCTTCTTCTTAGAAGCAGCCTTTGAATTTTCTTTGTTTTCAAATGACTCAGATAGAGAATTGTTCAATTCAGTGATTTCATTTTTGAGAGAGGAAATGAGCATTTCAGAATTTGTGACTTTTTCATTAAGCATAGTATTGACAATTTTGTAGCTGTCTATTTCTTCCATTAATATGCTCACTCTCTCACATTCATTTTCAACTGAACTCTTCCCTTTTTCAAGTATTAAAAGTCTCTCAGAATTAGCAGAGTTCAGCAGCCTCAATTCTTCATTTTTATTTTCCAATAAAGAGATTTGTTCCTTACTCATATTCAGATCAGCTAAGCACATATCATGAGATGTTTTTAGTCTTTGACAGTTTTCACAGAGAACATTAGAGTTAATCTGTTCACATCTCTTTTTCAACCTTCTATTTTCAGATTTTAATTTCTTGGATACTTTGAACAAATCTTCATACACCACTATCAATTCATCAAAGGAGTATCCATCTGATTCAGAGCTTACCTGAGATGAGATCTCATCTTCATCATCCCGGTTGGCCATCAAGCAGCTATCACCTTGTTGATTATGCGCAGAAATGACTCCGTCATATATCTCCTTTTCAGATGTGCACCTGAGAGCAAAAGGGTACATATCAATATTGATTGCAGCTCTTAAGATGTTAAGAATTATAACATTGTCACGGTTCTTTATATTGTCCTCTTTAGACCACTTGGTCTCATCATGAGACAGTTTGTGTGGGCCTTTAGATAGTAGGCTCCATAGTTTGGGATCTATGGAATCTACGTACACAACTAGGCCTCCTAGCCAATTTTCAAAGTTAGAACCATCATAAATTGGAGGACGATCCATTTGGACAGATGGCAGACAAGTTCAGCGAAGTAAAACAAATGACACAAACTCCACTGAAACCAGATAATCAAAATAAGACACAAGTCAATGAAGCAAGACACGATTTCAAGAGACCCACTCGGAAATGCACCA
Organism: Amorphophallus konjac; assembly: GCA_022559845.1. Lineage (NCBI taxonomy): Eukaryota > Viridiplantae > Streptophyta > Magnoliopsida > Alismatales > Araceae > Amorphophallus > Amorphophallus konjac. The sequence goes on along the minus strand of CM040119.1, from coordinate 172,188,977 downwards.
AACAAATCGGCAGGATCCACTGCAGATTGTTAGATCTGATAGATCAGAGACCTGCTCTGATACCAACTGTTAGGGTGCTTGGCCAGGATACAGAGGGGGGGTGAATGAATCCTTCTACGAATAATGGCCAAATTAAAACAAGGATGCTAGATAAAGACGCAGAATAGAACCAATTCGATTCAGCTCAAATACAAACACATGGAGCACGCCTATTCAAGCATCTAGCGGAAACAAACCAGACAATCAAGCCACTACTCAATAGATTTTTTAGGTGGTTCGGTCCTTCAGACCTACATCCACCCCTCACTCCCAACCGGAGTGAGGCTTCACTAGCAAACGCTGGAACCAAGCAGACTCAGTCTGCAAACAGTTGCTGTCACATAGCTTGACCAGGGGAACAGCCTCCCCTCTTCCTCCCAAACGGAGGGACACCCAAGTGACTCCCAGCCACTTGGAAACTAGAGGTCGAAGACCTCTCTTCCTCCAGACCAGGAGGGACCACTGGACTTGCAACCACAAGCCCGGAACCGGAGGGCTAGCCTCCCTTCCTCTAAATCGGAGGGAACCCCTGGACTTGAATCCACAAGCCCAGAACCGGAGATCAGATCTCCCTTCCTCCAAACCGGAGGGAACCCACAAGTAGCACCCAGCTACTTGCAACCAGAGATAGCAATCTCCCTTCTCCTGAACTAACAGGAGGAACCCCGACCTCACTACTGAGGATCGGAAGAACACAGATAACCAAATGAAACAGGAAAAAATAAGAAAAGAAAAATACACAGCGATCAGAAAGCTGTAAAGACAAATAAAACAAATGTGGCTCGCATGGAGCTGACTGGCCTGGATTTGATCCATGGTCCAGTAGTCAGATCTTCAGGTAAGCTTCTTTCTTCTTCTCCACGAGCTCTCTCGCTCACTCTCTATCTCTCTTTCTCTTTCTTCTGCTCTCCTAATCTCTCTCTCTGCTGCACTTCTTCTTCTTCACTCTTTCTTCTTTCTTCACACGAGCACTATCTCTCTCTCTTCTTCTCCTTCTGCTCTTCTTCTTTCTCTTTTCTTTTTCTCTGGATCGTGGCTCTCTATATGGACTTTTCTTCTCGCCAACTCGATCGCCCTTCTTCTGTGGAAGAAGGCTCATATATATAGCAGCAGCAGCAAGGGCGCGTGTGGCTTCCACAGCTCCCGCCCTAAAAATTCGGATCACGTGGCAGTCTCTCAGCAGACTTCATTCCAGCCTCGGATCACGTGCTGCCAGTCACTGGGGAATATTTCTTCCTCAGACCTGCAAGGAGATGAAAACCATTAAAACTAAGGGCCACAATAACTAAATCTGCACAAAGTATGTAGTAGCAATTCTAGATGCACTGAGAACGACACGAGATACACACTGTAACAGAGATAACACTACAAAGAGAACGACACAAAGAAGATGAAAACAACACGAGGTAATAAGAAGAACGACACGAGATATATACGATGACTACAGCACGAAGTAAAGAAAACGACACGACGTAATAAACAGCAAAGAGAACGGCACGAGAACAACATGGACTGGCAACATAAACCGACACGAAGTGGTTGCAAACAAGCAAGACACGAGGTCTACGTAAAGCAACACGAAGTGTGGTCAAGGCGAGAAAGGCACGAAGTCTAAAGCGAAAAACCAACACGAAGTCAGAAGAGTGACACGGCTATCACGACACGTGATGAAGCAGTGACACTAAAACAAAAAGACTCGAGGAACAACAGTAAGTGACACGAAGTTAAACAAGCAGACATAAAAGATGACACGAGATGCAACTAGAAAACAGAGAGAAGCGACACGAGGTTCACACAGAAACGACACGAGGTGGCACAGAAAGCAACACGAGGTGCTGCAGTGTTCTGCACGCAGTGGAACAAAAATGACACGAAGACACAGAAACAACAGTAACCGACACGAAGTAAGTACGACATGGAGACAGATGACAGAGTTGACACGAAGTGAAAACAACACTATGACGATGAGGACAGCACGAGGTGAAGCGACACGGGGTTCACTGGGAAACGACTCGAAGTTCATCAGAACAAATCGAGCTGCTACAGTAAACAACACGAAGACAATCAAACAAAAACAACACGAAGATAATGGATGCTACAGTGCAATGTCTAGACTTGAAGTTCAGTTGAGTGTACAGACTTCACCAATGAATCACTCACTGTACAGACTTACTATAGCAGTCTGATGTACAGACTTTGAAGAACAGTCCAATGTATGGACTTTGAAATCGAAGACCAATGTGCAGACTTGGATTTGAAGACTAGTGTGCAGACTTCAAGTTTAACTGTGGATGTACAGACTTCATGAAGCGAAGCGATGTGTAGACTTGAAGCTCCTGAAGCAATGTACAGACTTCAAAGATGTTGGCGTGTCAATGTACAGACTTGATGAAGACTGATACATGAATAGTAATGCATAGACTTAGGAGCATATGACACGGCTGTACATACTTCACGCGTTGACGCTGTACACACTTCCAATGAAGTGCGTTGACGCTGTACAGACTTTGCCTAAGACGCTGTACACACTTAGCCTAAGACAATGCATTAACTGACGTTGTATAGACTTTGTCTTAACAATGAATGTGTAGACTTGATCAAGAGTCCAATGTGCAGACTTCATGAGTGTGCAAACTTGTCAACGAAATGCACAATGTATAGACTATGGCACATGCATGAAGAGTGTATAGACTAATGAAATGCTTTACCCTGCAGTGTATAGACTTGCTAGTCATCAAACTACATGCAGATAGAAAAGCAACGCACAGATCAGAAATCAAGCACTATATCAGTCATACACATGCATTCTCCACAAAACAAGTTATGTTGTTATCATCAAAACACAATCTCATAAAGCACTCACTGTGTTGCAATCATCAAAACAAAACAACATTGCTATCATCAAATCAACATAGCACATGCTTGTGCCTAAGGGGCACAACATGGTCTTGAAGTGGAGACGGTTGCCTAGGTGACACGGCTTGCTGCTGCTACTGCTTGCTGCTGAGATCTAAAATAGCTTGGCGTATGTGTGGGTTTATGAGCTTATTTGTTCTTCCTTAGGATTGTGTGGGTTTATGTGCAAAATACCAGTAAGACCTGCTAGGCGGCCCCCACTCCTTCCCCATTGGTCCACCTCATCCATGTGGGGCTGGTCAAAAGCCAAGGTGGCATCTAGAAGGTTTGACAAGTCAATTGGACACATGGGGAGACAAGTGGTGTAAATTGTCAAAGTTGGCCACCTACCTTGTCTCTTGGTCAAGGGGGTGCTCCCCTCTTTATGGGTTAATTTAATTTTTGAAAATTATGTCTATTAGAACTAATTAGTTCTATACCTTGTATACCCCTCCCAACCCAAGATCTGAGGGCATTAGTGGTCATTTTCCATTTATTATATAAGGCATGTATTTCCATTTTTCATGAATTAATGAGAAGAAAAAAAAAGTTGATTACTTGGAGCCAAGGAAGCTTGCGCACCCCCCTCTCTCTCCTCTGGTTTTCCTTCCCCATCTTCTACATTTTAGGGTTGTGAACCCTTCTATCTTAGCCCCTCCACATCTGAGTTCATTCTGTGCCGCCGCCGCGCCGTTCGTGCCGCCATCGAGCCACAGCGAGCGATCTATCGAAGTGCTATCCAGGTTCTATTTTTCTGGAAAGAGGTCCACTCCGTGAATTTTAGCTCCCAACTCCAACATCATCTGGAGCTGAGATTTTCAGGGTTGGTTCCTCTCTTGATTCCCAACCTCCAGTAAAAACATCACATCATTCAAAGTTCTTTTTATATTTTTCTATTTTCGTGTCTTTCTATCTTCCTGATCTGTCCCTTTTCAGATCTGTGTAGCAGAAGCTCAGTTCTTCCACCTTTCGACCCCCTTTGTTGATTTTTGTTGGAACCCCCAAATTTATTGGAGGTTCTGTCCATCATCCCCACCCTCCGCAAATTTTCGTTGAATTTCTAAAGCCCTCTACATATTTTTAAAAATTTGGTCTTTCTCCCAAAATCTGTTCAGTGCCTGCTGCCAGATCCGACCCCCAGTCAGTGTAAAATCCATAAAAAATCACAATCTCCACCAAACCTTTCATAAGATATATCCCCGTTTTCCTCTCTTCGGCCTCTACAATTTTTATGGAGAGCTCAAAGGCTGAATCGAAGGTATACATCGCGGTCAATGCCAACTCTCAGGAAAACTCAAATCTGCCCTAAGTTTTCAGATCCTGTGAGTCAGCAGCTTGAAAATTCGACAAAGACCATCAACGGGAAACTCAAATTTCTTTCTCCAGCCATAGATCGAAGGATTTCAAATCATATTTCGATAGGTACCTTTTGTGCATCGATCCGACGTCGGGAGTGACCGCAGCAGCAGATCTCGACAGGTCGCGCGCTGCAAAACAGAACTGCAAATCCGTGGCCAGCAACTCCGACGAGTGGAGATCGGAGCCGCCCGGCGAACCAGCACACCGCCGTCCCAGGGAGCGCCCCTCTAGGCGTCCCCACCACAGTGGTGCCTGTCACGTCCCGAGCGCGGAAGCTTACCCGTGGCGCGACAGTTTTATATAGAACCAAAGCGAGCTAGCTATTCGATGGAATTCTTAATTTTGATAGTTATTAGAGTGCACAAATAACTAAGATTTAACTTGAAATTAATACAAATAATCCAAGATGACAATTGTTACCACTAATCAAATGACAATTACACACATTTCTCGAGTCCGACTACTAGGCTTCAAGCCCTTATTACAGTTCTAATAAATTAGACTAATACAACTGACATCTGACATAACTGGATACAAATGACATAATTACTACACCATAATTAACAAGACAACATGATAACTTCATTTCTACACTCATCACTCAGACTCATTCCCTTTCGAGTTCTGACTGATATTCGCACTACCTGAAAAGGTTAGAAAACAACTAGATGAGCGAATCGCTCAGTAGGATTTACATCTCAAGTTCTAACATGCTTTAAGTGAATTACCCATTTATTTAATGTAGGTAAACTATGCATGCAGACAGATAGATATCAAAGAATCGTAAAATCGATAGGAGTAGAAAGTGAGAGTATATAGATTGCACAATTTCAAGTAGCAGTAGCAAGTGATAGCAAATGATATCAGGCCAGTGATAACTGAGAAGTAATACTGGAATAGCAACATGTTAATCAAGCTAGCAATAGTAAGCAAAGTAGTTTCAAGCATGTATAATTGGAATTGGCTATTTATAATGCATTCAAGTAAACACTTTTACCCTTCTGCGGGTCTCAAGTCAATCAATCAAGTAATATCACGAGAATGAGTGGAATGCCTAAAGTCTAGCAAGCAAGTACTCCGGTGCAATGCTAAACACCGTGGTCAATAAACTCCCATGGGCACAAGTACCTTCGGGTGCTCCTCCCAGGACCAGACCGGGCCCTATATGCACAGCATTGGTCATATTTGTCGACATCCACTCTCGTTTATAGCCAATATGGAATTTCAAGGATTGACCCGGTAGGATGTATATAAGGTGAATTATAGAATAGAATCCAAAGCGTATCGTTATGTAGGGACGAACTAGGAGTAAAACCCGTAACGTTCGATACATGCTAATGACAATAGGAGTTTGAGATTTAACTTGCTGGTGTTGACACAAATGTCGATATTAGTTATATATATATTATTTTTATCCAATATGTATATGTATATATATATCCGATTATAGAATTCTGTCCAATATAATGGAGGTTATAGGTATGTATATCTTCTGTCCGATATACATATATGAGTTAGCCAAAATGGTGATTTATTATAATAATCAGAAATTAATTATGAAAATGAGTTTTTAAGTTGAATATAGTTCTAACTTGCTAAAAATGATATTAACATGTTGAGAATGAGTTTCATATGTTATTTTACTGGTAAGGTGATAAAAATAAATTTTTCATGCTGGATTTAATTTTTTTACATGCTGAAATTTAATTATTAACATGCTAAAATTAATTATTAACATGCTAAAATTAATTAACTTACTGATAGGATGATAAGATAAGGTTGCCATGCTGATTACAGAAATTTTCTGATAACAACATAATTTTATCATGCAAAAATTTATTTTTCTACATTTATTTGCTAATTAATTGATAGGAAAATAGAATTATCATGCTGAAAAATAGTTTTAATACACTGAAAATAACTATAACATGCCAAAAATAATTATAAAATGCTGGAATAATTTTACCATATTGGAAGAAATGTTATCATGCTGGAAGTAATTTTTCATGCATCAATTTACTACTTTATTTAATAGGAGAGTATGTTTTATATGCACAAAAATAGCTTTAAATAGATTTTAACATGCTGAAAATAATTTTTATATCTCAGTATGTATAAAATAATTCTATCATATTAGAAGTCACTTTTAACATGCTGAAAATAGTTTTAACATGTTGGAGATATTTTTTTTTTAGTATGTATAAACTAATGTGGTGAAAATTTGATTTTTACAAAAAAAAATAATTTCATTCTACAAATATATATACATACTCTGTAAGAATGAAGGTGTCTATTTTATATTATATTCTGTTCTCTATATATATTCGGTGAGAATAGAGGTGCAGACATTAGTTATATATACATATATATATTCATATATATATAATGAAGGTGTTTTGTATATAAAATTAATGGAAGTATATATATGAATTTATATACATATATAATGAAGGAGCTTGTATATACAATTAATGGGAGTATATATATATATATATATATATATATATATTTAAGGGGTTTTATGTTATTTTTCATTAAGTTCACAACATGTGTCGACACTAGTGTCGACACTTACTGTTCGTTTTTGGTCTCTGTTGTACAGTTAATCGAACAATGTTTTGTGTGTCGACACCGGTGTCGACACTGGTGTCGACACCTGTGTCGACACATGAAGCGGGTAATAAGTTCACGTGTCGACACCGGTGTCGACACATGAGGTGCATATATGTTCGCGTATATATTGTGTGTCGACACCTGTGTCAACACCGGTGTCAACACCGGTGTCGACACCTGTGTCGACACTTGCTTATATGTTATTATGTGTTGACACCTGTGTCAACACCGGTGTCAACACCGGTGTCGACACCTGTGTCGACACATGAGTTGCTTAGTGATGAAGTGTACTGTGTGTCGACACCTGTGTCAACACCGGTGTCAACACCGGTGTCGACACCTGTGTCGACACATGAGTTGCTTATGACATTTAACATGCTATTACATATGGAAGTGTCGACACATGTTAAACTATATAGGTGAGTGTCGACACGGACATTTAACATTAAACACATGTGTGAAGTGTCATGTGTCAGAAGTGTGAAGTGTCGACACTTGTGCTGAGTGTTAGTCATGTGTCGACACATGTGTCATAAGTGTCGACACATGTGCATTTAACGTGCTATATGCTATTAATAGAGTAGTTAATAAAATTGTTCCAGATTGATGGCTAACACATGCTGTATAAACACGAATTCATCGCATGGAGATGTGCCTAAGATTAACTGCCTTGACTAATCATCATAGATTATATACTAGTTTAGTTAAAAATTGAGAACACCTACCTCAGGTATAAGGGCAGCTTTCTTCTGCAACGTCGGAGGCTCCCCCTTCTCTGCAGCAACAGCAACCCTTTGGAAGAATGAAGGGAGTTTCGATATAGGGAGTATTATAGTGTTTTGGGATAGTCACGAGGGGATAAGATGCTACATAATTCGCATCTCAGTGCGATGCCAGCTCAAACGGGCTGTTCATGTCTGAGAAGAAGACATATGCCAACGCAGGTTTGTTTGTGGTCATGTAAGCTAAATTATAGGGCTTTGTGGCCCTGTGTCGGTGTAAGTATCCTATAGCATATAATTATTTGGCACAAAATGTATAAAATGGTAAATGCTAGGATTTGAACCCTGGTCATTGGGTTTAAAGGTAAGTCACTTAACCAACTACACTAGGAAGTCACCTTGTTAAGGGAATAATCGTTATATATGATAACTTCAAGGTGAAATTGTTTAATTTTCTTTATATAATTGAAAAAATTAAATTATTTATGATTGTTTAATTTTATAAATCTAAAAATTTAAATTATTTAATTTATAGAGTTGAAAAAAATTGACTTATAACTTACTAAATTCTAAATAATTAGAAATTTTACTTATTAAATTATGAAAAATTGATTTCTTTGATTTTATAATTTGTGAAAATATAATTAGATATCTTTTAAATATAATATTTAAGTTTTAAAATAGTTTTTTTAACTATTAGGAAATAGCTTATAGCTTAAATGCTTAATAAATGTTATTAAATTTAGTTATTTCTATTTAAAATTAACAAGTGTTACACCCTCCCCTACTTAAAAGAATTTGGTCCCCAAATTCAACTGCATGAGGATAATTATGCCATGAAGGAGAAAAAACAGAGCGTATATGATACTTACAGTCTAAAACAGCTCTGGGTATCTTTTCTTCATAGATTCCTCGGTCTCCCAAGTTGCTTCCTGTTCCGAGCAGCGATTCCATTGAATTTTCACCATAGGGATCGTCTTGCTCCTTAGAACTCGGACTTCTCGATCGAGAATTCACATCGGCTTTTGCTCGTAGGTAAGATCCCTTTGAATCACCAAATTGGTGTGGTTGATGACATGAGAGGGATCGTGCATGTATTTCTTCAACATAGAAACATGAAATACGTTGTGCACTTCCGAGAGCTGAGGAGGTAGAGCAATACGGTAGGCTACCTCGCCCACTCTTTCCAACACCTCAAATGGGCCGATGAATCTTGGTGTAAGCTTGCCTTTAACACCAAATCTTCGGATACCTCGGCTGGGAGATACCTTGAGGAATACATGATCGCCAACTTGAAATTCCAAGTTTCTCCTTCTGTTATCAGCATAAGATTTCTGCCTGTACTAAGCTACCTTGAATCTTTCTCTGATAAGGAGAATCTTCTCAGTAGAATCTCTTACCATATCAGGACCTAGGAGTTGTCTTTCACCGACCTCCTCCCAACATACCGGAGATCTACAACTTCTACCATAGAGTGCCTCGAAAGGTGCCATTTGAATACTAGCTTGGTAGCTGTTATTGTAGGTAAATTCGGCTAGTGGTAAGTGGTCATGCCAACTCCCGCCGAAATCTATAATGCATGCTCGCAACATGTCTTCAACAACCTGATTAGTCCTTTCCGTCTGACCATCTGTCTGAGGATGAAAAGCAGTACTAAAATTAAGCTTCGTTCCCAGAGAGCATTGTAGACTCTTCCAGAAGTGAGATGTGAAGCGAGGGTCTCGGTCAGATACTATAGACACGAGAATTCCATGAAGTCTAGTGACTTCCTTAATATACAAAGCGGCAAGAATATCAATCGACCATCGACTCTTGATAGGCAAGAAATGAGCCGATTTAGTAAGGCGATCGATGATTACCCATATTCCATCATATCCACCCCTCGACTTGGGCAAACCCATGATGAAATCCATGCCGATATCCTCCCATTTCCACTTGGGAATATCCAGTGGATGCAGTCTCCCTGCGGGCTTCTGGTGTTCGGCCTTCACCTGCTGGCAAGTCAAACATCGAGACACGAAGTCCGCTATTTCCCTTTTCATGTTGGGCCACCAAAAGGTCCTTTTTATATCTTGGTACATTTTAGTGGCTCCCGGGTGTATCGTGTATCTCGATCGATGGGCTTCTTCCAGAATCTCCTTCTTCAACTCAGGACTGTCGGGCACACATGTCCTTTCATGGAATAAGATTCTGCCATCGGGTGCCAACTTGAAGTCGGTCTTCTCATCCAGTTTTTCTTTAATTTCCACCAACATCGGGTCTTCTTCTTGCAACCTCTTGATTTCAGTTAGCAAATCCGGATGTACACTTAAGTGGGATAGAGTGATACACCCATCATTCTCACTCATGTTGATGTCGAGTTCAGAAAATTTTTCTAGCAATTTCCATTCCTGAACCATACAATTGGCTACTAGGACCCTCGGCTTCCGACTAAGGGCATCTGCCACAGAATTTCCTTTACCGGGATGGTATTGTATAGTAAAGTCGAAATCCTTGAGATACTCGAGCCAACGCCGTTGCCGCATGTTCAGCTCCTTCTGAGAGAATAAATATTTGAGGCTTTTATGATCAGAGTAGACTGTAAATTGTTCTCCATAGAGATAGTGCCTCCAGATCTTCAAAGCCAATACTACAGCGGCTAGCTCCAGATCATGCACAGGATAATTCTCTTCATGTTTCTTCAATTACCGGGACGAGTATGCAATAACTCTCCCATTCTGCATCAATACACATCCGAGGCCGATACCAGAAGCATCGGTATATATCTCGTATTTCTCCCCTTCAATCGGAAGAGATAAGACCGGTGCGGTGGTCAATAGATCCTTCAAAGTTAAGAAACTCTTTTCACAGTCTTCATTCCACTCATAAGGCACTTCCTTGCGAGTCAATTTGGTAAGAGGAACAGCAATCTTGGAGAAGTCCTTGATGAAACGCCGGTAATAACCAGCTAAGCCCAAGAAGCTACGAATCTCCGTTGCATTCGTCGGTCGTCCCCAGTTTTGCACGGCTTCGACCTTTGCAGGATCAACAGAAATTCCATTCTTGGAGATAACATGTCCTAAGAAGGACACTTCCTCCAGCCAGAACTGGCATTTGCTGAATTTTGCATATAACTTATTGTCCCGCAATACTTGTAATGCCTTCTTGAGATGTTCCTCATGATCTTCTTTAGTCTTTGAGTAGATCAATATATCATCAATGAAGACCACAATAAATTGGTCTAAATAAGGCCGATAAATGCTATTCATTAACTGCATGAAAACTGCAGGCGCATTTGTTAGTCCGAAAGGCATAACAGTAAATTCGTAATGCCCGTACCTACTTCGAAATGCAGTTTTGTAAATATCCTCCTCCTTGATCCTCAATTGGTGATAACCAGACCGAAGATCTATTTTAGAGAAATACTTTGCTCCTGATAATTGGTCGAGTAGCTCATCAATTCTCGGCAGTGGGTACTTATTTTTGATTGTAAGATTGTTTAACTGCCGATAATCATTGCATAATCTCAATGTGCCATCCTTCTTTTTAACAAATAGCACGGGTGCTCCCCATGGGGAAGTACTCGGCCTAATAAACCCTTTCTCCAGTAAATCCATCAACTGCTCCTTCAGCTCTTTCAGTTCCGCAGGAGACATCCTGTAGGGTGCTTTAGAAACAGGACCGGCACCCGGAACAATATCAATTGTGAATGACACTTTCCTCTCTGGGGGTAAACCAGGCAATTCGTCTGGAAAAACGTCGGAGAAGTCCTGAATCACTCGGATGTCTTCAATTTTCATCTTCTCAACTCCTGTGGTAGTTACAAAAGCCAGAAAAGCCATACATCCTTTCTTCACCAGTTTACTAGCTTGGAGAGCTGAGATAAGCAGGGTTTTATTCCGAGATTTGTTAAAAACTAACTCGGGATAATCCTCAAAAGCTATTTTGCCATGCCGACAATCTACCATTGCTTGGTAGGTGGATAACCAATCGGCTCCCAATATGACATCATAACATTCCATGTCAAGGCATATCAGGTCGACAGGTAGATTATTATTTTGAACCATCACCTCACAACTTGGGTAGTGATGCATGATATCCGATTTGTTTCCAAGAGGTGTAGATATAATTAAATCTATCCATTCAGGTTCTTTGGAAAATGAAGCAGTAAACTTATTGGAAACAAATGAATGAGTTGCTCCAGTATCAAATAAAACTCTAGCAGGTTTAGAGCAAACAGTCAATGTACCTTCCACGATTCCTCCTTCCACAGATTCCGTCCCTTGAAGAGTTTGCAGACGGCCTTGCTTTTTAACTGGACGCTTCTCGTCCTTGTTGGCTTGCTCCTTCATCAACGGACAGTCGGGAATTCGGTGCTCCCGACTACCACATCGGAGACACGCTCCCAGTTTCCTCCAGCACTCCTCGGTCTTATGACCAGCTTTATCACAATATTTGCAAATCTCCTTAGAAGACGTAATATTGGAGAAGGGCTTGTTGCTGATAGTGAGGAACGGCTTGTGACTTTTCTGGGATCTCTTCTCCTTGGAAGACTCGCCTCCATTAAAGGCTCGCTTCTTGCCAAATGGAGGTTTGAAGCTTCCCGAACTTATAACATGTTCCTTCTTGTCCTTGCCTCGAATCCTTTCAGAAAATTCGGTGGCGTCCTCCAGCAGTTGAGCACGACGAACCATTTCCGAGTAGACTTGGACATCCATCGGTGCAAGCTGGGTAATATACTGGGGCCGTAGCCCGTTGAGAAATCTCCTCGCCTTCATCTTTTCCGTACACACCAAGTGAGGTGCATAACGGGAGAGCCTTGAGAACTGGGCCTCATATTCAGCCACCTTCCGGGTCCATTGCTTTAATGTAGCAAATTCCGCAGCCTTCTTCTCTTACACACGGTCCGAGAAATACTTGCTGTTGAAGTGCTCGACAAATTCCGCCCATGTGACATGATTGTCGGGCAGTGTTGCTTCCACAGACTCCCACCAGCATCGAGCATCCCGTTCCAGTTGAAATGTGGCCAGTAAAACTTTTTCTTCGTCCGTGCATTGCATTACACGGAAGATCCTCTCGGTCTCCTTTAGCCAATGCTCGGCGTCATCGGGGTCCACCGATCCCGTAAACTTTGGTGGGTTCATGTTGCGGAAATCCCGATGAAGGTCACCGGCTCCGCGGTGAGCACCGCCAGCACCACCTTGTGCCACTTGCTGTAGCGCCTGCGTAAATCCTTGCACAGTGTGCAGCATCTCGCGCCATTGTGCTCTTTCAGCGGCCATAATCCTACAAAATTAAGGTGTAATAAATATTAGGTTTTGTTAGTATGGGGTCAATTGTCATTGTTAAACTTAACCCTTGGCTTTACCCATCTCACCAGGTAAGATCTAAACCTATCCATAGACAATTCTATTAAACATTTTATCTTTGGACTAAGGTTTTTTACCTAGGAAATTACGATCCTAGGCTCTGATACCAAGAAAGCTGTCACGTCCCGAACGCAAAAGCTTACCCGTGGCGCGACAGTTTTATATAGAACCAAAGCGAGCTAGCTATTCGATGGAATTCTTCATTTTGATAATTATTAGAGTGCGCAAATAACTAAGATTTAACTTGAAATTAATACAAATAATCCAAGATGACAATTGTTACCACTAATCAAATGACAATTACACACATTTCTCGAGTCCGACTACTAGGCTTCAAGCCCTTATTACAGTTCTAATAAATTAGACTAATACAACTGACATCTGACATAACTGGATACAAATGACATAATTACTACACCATAATTAACAAGACAACATGATAACTCCATTTCTACACTCATCACTCAGACTCATTCCCTTCCGAGTTCTGGCTGATATTCGCACTACCTGAAAAGGTTAGAAAATAACTAGATGAGCGAATCGCTCAGTAGGATTTACATCTCAAGTTCTAACATGCTTTAAGTGAATTACCTATTTATTTAATGTAGGTAAACTATGCATGCAGACAGATAGATATCAAAGAATCGTAAAATCGATAGGAGTAGAAAGTGAGAGTATATAGATTGCACAATTTCAAGCAGCAGTAGCAAGTGATAGCAAATGATATCAGGCCAGTGATAACTGAGAAGTAATACTAGAATAGCAACATGTTAATCAAGCTAGCAATAGTAAGCAAAGTAGTTTCAAGCATGTATAATTGGAATTGGCTATTTATAATGCATTCAAGTAAACACTTTTACCCTTCTGCGGGTCTCAAGTCAATCAATCAAGTAATATCACGAGAATGAGTGGAATGCCTAAAGTTTAGCAAGCAAGTACTCCGGTGCAATGCTAAACACCGTGGTCAATAAACTCCCATGGGCACAAGTACCTTCGGGTGCTCCTCCCAGGACCAGACCGGGCCCTATATGCACAGCATTGGTCATATTTGTCGACATCCACTCTCGTTTATAGCCAATATGGAATTTCAAGGATTGACCCGGTAGGATGTATATAAGGTGGATTATAGAATAGAATCCAAAGCGTATCGTTATGTAGGGAGGAACTAGGAGTAAAACCCGTAACGTTCGATACATGCTAATGACAATAGGAGTTTGAGATTTAACTTGCTGGTGTTGACACAAATGTCGATATTAGTTATATATATTATTTTTATGCAATATGTATATGTATATATATATCCGATTATAGAATTCTGTCCAATATAATGGAGGTTATAGGTATGTATATCTTCTGTCCGATATACATATATGAGTTAGCCAAAATGGTGATTTATTATAATAATCAGAAATTAATTATGAAAATAAGTTTTTATGTTGAATATAGTTCTAACTTGCTAAAAATGATATTAACATGTTGAGAATGAGTTTCATATGTTATTTTACTGGTAAGGTGATAAAAATAATTTTTTCATGCTGGATTTAATTCTTTTACATGCTGAAATTTAATTATTAACATGCTAAAATTAATTATTAACATGCTAAAATTAATTAACTTACTGATAGGATGATAAGATAAGGTTGCCATGCTGATTACAGAAATTTTCTGATAACAACATAATTTTATCATGCAAAAATTTATTTTTCTACATTTATTTGCTAATTAATTGATAGGAAAATAGAATTATCATGTTGAAAAATAATTTTAATACACTGAAAATAACTATAACATGCCAAAAATAATTATAACATGCTGGAATAATTTTACCATACTGGAAGAAATGTTATCATGCTGGAAGTAATTTTTCATGCATCAATTTACTACTTTATTTAATAGGAGAGTATGTTTTATATGCACAAAAATAGCTTTAAATAGATTTTAACATGCTGAAAATAATTTTTATATCTCAGTATGTATAAAATAATTCTATCATATTGGAAGTCACTTTTAACATGCTGGAAATAATTTTAACATGTTGGAGATATTTTTTTTTTAGTATGTATAAACTAATGTAGTGAAAATTTGATTTTTACAAAAAAAAATAATTTCATTCTACAAATATATATACATACTCTGTAAGAATGAAGGTGTCTATTTTATATTATATTCTGTTCTCTATATATATTCGGTGAGAATAAAGGTGCAGACATTAGTTATATATACATATATATATTCATATATATATATAATGAAGGTGTTTTGTATATAAAATTAATGGAAGTATATATATGAATTTATATACATATATAATGAAGGAGCTTGTATATACAATTAATGGGAGTATATATATATTTGGAAGGGCAGCTTTCTTCTGCAATGTCGGAGGCTCCCCCTTCTCTGCAGCAACAGCAACCCTTTGGAAGAATGAAGGGAGTTTCGATATAGGGAGTATTATAGTGTTTTGGGATAGTCACGAGGGGATAAGATGCTACATATAATTATTTGGCCCTGTGTCGGTGTAAGTATCCTATAGCATATAATTATTTGACACAAAACATATAAAATGGTGGATGCTAGGATTTGAAGCCTGGTCCTTGGGTTTAAAGGTAAGTCACTTAACCAACTACACTAGGAAGTCACCTTGTTAAGGGAATAATCGTTATATATGATAACTTCAAGGTGAAATTGTTTAATTTTCTTTATATAATTGAAAAAATTAAATTATTTATGATTGTTTAATTTTATAAATCTAAAAATTTAAATTATTTAATTTATAGAGTTGAAAAAAATTGACTTATAACTTACTAAATTCTAAATAATTAGAAATTTTACTTATTAAATTATGAAAAATTGATTTCTTTGATTTTATAATTTGTGAAAATATAATTAGATATCTTTTAAATATAATATTTAAGTTTTAAAATAGTTTTTTTAACTATTAGGAAATAGCTTATAGCTTAAATGCTTAATAAATGTTATTAAATTTAGTTATTTCTATTTAAAATTAACAGGTGTTACAGTGCCACCCCGGGCCCACACGTCCCCTCGGACCAGCACGTGGGTCCCACGGTCGTGAGTACGTGTGCAGTCGAAGCAACACAAGAAGCGGCCCATCAACTCGAAACCGCTACTCCCGGGTCCCATTGTGTCGCCCTTTACCTCCCTGCGTGGAGTGGACATTCATATTCATTGCTGTAATATTTGTGTATTTACTGTTCCGGGAGTACGAGATCGGCCGGGAAGTCTTCCCCACGCCCGGTAGCGTGGAGGTATCGTAGTCGCTCCTTTACCCGACATTTACTTTATTTCGTATATATTTCTTTATGCCGTTGCTAGAGAGAATGCTAGGATCGTAGCTCGCTATACTTTTTATATTACCGCTGCTGCGAGAGAGAGCGAGAGCGTCCCGTGACCCGATCCGGGCACGAATTTGTGAGGTGACCACCCTAGCTCTTTGCCGATTTCTCAACCGCGCACGTCCGACGCTTCCCTCGTTAGGGATGATCGCGAGCTTGCTTAGAGTCCGAGGATCGCATATCCATTTGGAGTCGAGTCGCGTGTCCGTCCCACATCAGTTTGGGATCAGAGCCAGTTTGAGTCTAGGGTAGTCCTTGTTTCTAAAACAAAAAAAAATGCCATTTACGTCCAGTCATCATCTAAGTCGGTCTAGGTTGCATTTGCATCCCTTTACTCGGTATATAAAAAGGTGTTGTCCGAACGTTAGGCTACGCCTATCGGGAAGGCCGCACACTTGCGCGAGTGATCTTCGGATCGATTAACTCCGCCACGTACCGAGTCTTGGTTAAGTCTAGGTGCATCACTTGTTTGCATTGGTCTGTGCCTCATAGTCCTTGTGTTCTTTGCATGCCCACTCGGTGAGGTACCCAATACCTTCACTCTGCACCTATGGCCAACCCACGGGATAACATCTCGGGAGACCTTCAGTCCTTGTGCGAGGCGATCATGACCCTCGTAGACCGGATGGACCAAATCGAGGCAACTTTTAAGAGCTTCTTGGACCGTATAGATGGTCGGTTTAACGCCATGGAGGAATGGATGGAGTCATCCGACAGATCCGTCCAAGGTCTGGTCGGACGGTTGGATAGGATGTCACACGGAGACCCTCCTAGGGTGGCCCAGGGCCCACCCGCACCCGTTCAGGCGGCTGCCCAAGGCCAAGCCCTTCCCATAGCCCAGGCCCAGCCCGCCGTTATGGCCCAGGATCCTCCCGTACATGGTTCTCCGCCACCACAGGCTCCTCCGCCCGCCCTTCCTCAGGTTCCCGAATTACCGTGCCGTGACCTTGGTCTCGAGGACTATGGGTCCGATAACGCCTATGAGGGGTTTGGTCAACATCGTCGTGGCCTCCAGCCACAGAGAGATGAGGAGGAGGACATGGTCCTTAGGACCGTGCGAGCGGAGCCTCCCATTTTTTACGGGTCTTTGGATCCGAAAGTCTATTTAGATTGGGAGTTCAGCATGGACCGATACTTCGATTGGTATGATATGTCGGAGCGTCGAAGAATCCGATTCGCCACCATGAAGCTCATGGGACAGGCACAAACCTATTGGAAAAATGTAGAGAGCCTGTTATTTCAGTGGCTAGAGCCCCTGATTGATACATGGGGAGAAATGAAGCTTAAGCTTCGGCAAAAGTACCTTCCTCCCACGTACCGTCAGTGACTCATCGATAGGTGACAAAGTCTTAGCCAGGGAGACCGATCCGTCTCCGAATACATTGTTGAATTTGATGAGTACTTTCTACGATGTGGTGTCACGGAGGAGAGTACCATGCCCGTTTCCCGCTTTCGACGTGGTTTGCGGCCCCACTATCAGTATGAGCTTTTCCGCCGCAATGCCAAGACGTTGGAAGAAGCATATAAAGTTGCTCTCGAGTTGGAGCAATTTGAGGGAGAGTTCGAGCCTAGCCATTGGTCGGGTCCCACCCCTCTTCGTAGCACCGAGCCCCGCCACTCTTTAGGCCCACATCAACGGCCTCCCATGGCTCGATCTCAGGATCCCGCCCGCCAGGAGCACTTCACTCCTAGGCCTCGTCCTCCCCCGCCCCGGGATCTACCTCCATCCCAACCCCCGGCACCCATTGCCCGGCCTCAGGCACCAGCACCGCCACCCCTATTGCCCACGGCTCCTACACCCCCACCACTGTTGCCTACACCCCCAGCCCGACGGGAAGATAAGGGTAAAGGCCCTCTTATTGGAGAGACCAGTAGATCACGAGTGCAGTGTTTCCACTGTCATGGGTTTGGCCACATCGCCAGCCAATGTCCCACTCATGCCACACTAGCCCTAGGGGTTGCAGAAGCCTCACCTTCTAGGCTTGTGTCCGTCAGTTACGAGGCCGATCAGGAACTAGCTGATGAGTACTATGCATCAGAAGGTCTAGAGGAGCCTACCGACGCTCAGGATGCGGCTCTTGGATGACGGCCACTTGGTGGGTGATGTCATTGCATGTCATGCATGAGTCAGTATTGTCTCTTCTTTGTGTGGTTTGTTTGCGTGGCTTGTTTGTGTGGTTTGTGTGTGATTTGTTAAGAGTCTGCATGTGTCTTATGCAAGCTCGTTGATGTCAGTCCCTTAAGAGGCGAGCGGATTCACTCGAGCAGTATGGGATCGGTTCTACATCTATACCCGGATCTAGTCACCTACAGGGAGCCAACGGTGATTCCTAGTGAGTCTTCGAGCCGCCTCCTCCCATTTGAGAGTGCCCCACCCGGAGTGTCCACCTCTAGCCTCGTTCCCACAGCAGCTTATGCATATCGAGTATATACGGAATGAGCAGGTGACAGTCACGTGGAGTGGGGCGTACCCACGTTACTTGGCACGGTGACGGATCCACCGGAGCGACTCGAGCAGCCGTACCCCTACTCGACGGGGTCGAGTTCTTCCCACCTAGGGAGAATTGATGAGAATCAACTCCGAGCATGGACATTTTATTTTTTGTAATTGTGTCCTTTTTATTTATTTTTATATCCTGGGAGAAGTAGATTCACAATTGTAAGGCTTTATGAGCCTATTTGTTCTTCCTTAGGATTGTGTGGGTTTATGTGCAAAATGCCAGTAGGACCTGCTAGGGGGCCCCCACTCCTTCCCCATTGGTCCACCTCATCCATGTGGGGCTGGTCAAAAGCCAAGGTGGCATCTAGAAGGTTTGACGAGTCAATTGGACACATGGGGAGACAAGTGGTGTAAATTGTCAAAGTTGGCCACCTACCTTGTCTCTTGGTCAAGGGGGTGCCCCCCTCTTTATGGGTTAATTTAATTTTTGAAAATTATGCCTATTAGAACTAATTAGTTCTATACCTTGTATACCCCTCCCAACCCTAGATCTGAGGGCATTAGTGATCATTTTCCATTTATTATATAAGGCATGTGTTTCCATTTTTCATGAATTAATGAGAAGAAAAAAAAAGTTGATTGCTTGGAGCCAAGGAAGCTTGCGCACCCCCCCTCTCTCTCCTATGATTTTCCTTCTCCATCCTCTGCATTTCAAGATTGTGAACCCTTCTGTCTTAGCCCCTTCACGTCTGAGTTCATTCTGTGCCACCGCCGCCGTTCGTGCCGCCATCGAGCCACCGCGAGCGATCTACCGAAGTGCTGTCCAGGTTTTATTTTTCTGGACAGAGGTCCACTCCGTGAATTTTGGCTCCCAACTCCGACATCATCTGGAGCGGATATTTTCAGGGTTGGTTCCTCTCTTGATTCCCAACCGCCAGTAAAAAAATCAAGTCATTCAGAGTTCGTTTTATATTTTTCTATTTTCGTGTCTTTCTGTCTTCCTGATCTATCCCTTTTCAGATCTGTGTAGCAGAAGCTTAGTTATTCCACCTTAGGCCCCATTTTTTTATTTTTGTTGGAACCCCAAAATTTATTGGAGGTTCTGTCAATCATCCCCACCCCCACAAATTTTTGTTGAATTTCTAAATCCCTCTACATGGTTTTAAAAATTCGGTCTTTCTCCCAAAATCTGTTCAATCCCTGCTGTCCAGATCCGACCCCCAGTCAGTGTAAAATCCACAAAAAATCCCAATCTCCACCAAACCTTTCATACATGATATCCCTGTTTTCCTCTCTTCGGCCTCTACAACTTTCATGAAGAGCTCAAAGGCTGAATCGAAGGTATACATCACGTTCAACGCCAACTCTCAGGAAAACTCAAATCTGCCCTAAGTTTTCAGATCCTGTGAGTCAGCAGCTTGAAAATTCGACAAAGACCATCAACGGGAAACTCAAATTTCTTTCTCTAGCCATAGATCGAAGAATTTCAAGTCAGCTTTCCATCGGTATCTCTTGTACGTCGATCCGATGTCGGGAGTGACCACGGCAGCAGATCTCACCGGGTCGCGCGCTGCAAAACAGAACTGCAAATCCGTGGCCAGCAACTCCGACGAGTGGAGATTGGAGCCGCCCGGCCTCCGGCCGGCGAACCAGCACACTGCCGTCCCAGGGAGTGCCCCTCCAGGCGTCCCCACCACAGTGGTGCCACCCTGGGCCCACACGGCCCCTCGGACCAGCACGTGGGTCCCACGGTCGTGAGTACATGTGTAGTCGAAGCAACACAAGAAGCGGCCCGTCAACGTGAAACCGCTACTCCCGGGTCCCATTATGTTGCCCTTTACCTCCCTGCGTGGAGTGGGCATTCATATTCATTGCTGTAATATTTGTGTATTTACTGTTCCGGGAGTATGAGATCGGCCGGGAAGTCTTCCCCACGCCCGGTAGCATGGAGGTATCGTAGTCGCTCCTTTACCCGGCATTTGCTTTATTTCGTATATATTTCTTTATGCCTCTGCTAGAGAGCATGCTAGGATCATAGCTCGCTATACTTTTTATATCACCGCTACTGCGAGAGAGAGCGAGACCGACCTGTGACCCGATCGGGGCATGAATTTGTGAGGTGATCACCCTAGCTCTTTGCCGGTTTCTCAACCGTGCACGTCCGACGCTTCCCTCGTTAGGGACGATCGCGAGCTTGCTTAGTGTCCGAGGATCGCATATCCATTTGGAGTTGAGTCGCGTGTCCGTCCCGCATCAGCTGACGTTGGGCTTGAGCGAACATCTCCTCGGTAGGAAGAGTCCGAGAAGGATATGAGCCAGCCTGAGCAAGAGATGATGAATTTAGACCATGATAATGATGATGGGCCGGATAAGGGGATCCGGCCTGAGAAGAAGGAAAGCCCGTTCCAGGAATGGAGGAGTGCATGGGCCTGGAAGAATCATGTATGTAGAAATGAGGATTGATTGGGCTAGTAGCAGCACGGGCGGGATG
Source organism: Amorphophallus konjac (assembly GCA_022559845.1). Lineage (NCBI taxonomy): Eukaryota > Viridiplantae > Streptophyta > Magnoliopsida > Alismatales > Araceae > Amorphophallus > Amorphophallus konjac. The sequence goes on along the minus strand of CM040119.1, from coordinate 172,167,714 downwards.
AGAAGGCATGTTAAAAGAATAGGGTCCAATGGAGGAATAAGGAGATGGGCCCGCATAGGAAGAGGAATCCACACGGGGGTAAGAAGATGGAGAAGTATAGGAATAAGGTATAGGGAAGAAGTGCTCTATGGGGAGAATGGAGACTTTATACAGTGAATTTCAAAGGAATACAAGGAGAGAAATGAACCTAAGACAAATGCAACTAAATGGAGACACGAAGATGAACTAGACCAAATGAGCCTAATCTGACAAAATGCGGCGAATGGAGATACTACAACATATAATGGAGGGAAGCGATGAGAAAAGAATCAACCAATTACCCAATCAAATTCCAAATGATGCGCGAAGATTTTTATAAGTTCCCTTTTAGGACCTTAGTGGATTAATTAAAATGTGAGTTCACTCAACCACAAGGTACCTAACCAGGGTAAGAATGGGAAACTGGCTGACTCTAAAGGACTCTCCCTCTCATGAATGTAGACCCTAGACTAGGGGGTGGTATGGTACAACCTGCTCGGCATCTGTGTGGGAATCCACGGCTCACGGGGGCTTACGGAGGTCCTCAGCAAGGTCCCCTAGTCGTCTCCAAGGAGTATGGAGACGAGAGGAAACCCTACCTCGGTAGGAATGCAACTAGATATGAATGAAATGCATGAATCCTATGTGCACCGGAGTGCATGCAAAGTCTAGCCTAGCAATTAGCAATCAATGATCAATCAAATATGAGGGAATGAAAACAAGTATGCAACAATGATATAAGAGCAGGGGGGAGGATCAATAATCAACACCAAATATTAGGACAATCATATAACATGGCAATCAAAGTGAATCACGGGTGCACTACATCACGACACGGACGGCCACTGGGAGACCGCTCAGGGAGATATACGGTTCAGGATGAACTGTTCAAACCAAGGAATAACGACAAAGAAACACAAAAATCATGAAATGCTGAAATGACAGAAGATAGAGATGAGAAGCGTACCTATATGAGCGGTCTATATACAGCTGCTTAAGCTCTGGAACGGACCATCATCCACCGTGCAATAGCAACCAAACAAACAGTATGAATACAGAGGCGTACCTATGCCAGCACGGTGGACGGCCAAACTCAGGCCGTATAAAGGATGAACGGGCGGTAGGAGACCGCTCGAGATAGCAAGCTTGGAGAAGAACTGGCAATGTTCGCAAAGAAAAATGGTGAACCTTCAACCGCACAAACGTTGGAAGGCCCTCGGAGAGCCGTTCACGTTCCAGAGGATAGAGAACGCGACTCAACCTTAAAATCACTTCAAGAGAAAAGGACTAACACAACGAAAGAGGGGGTCAGCAAATCACTAACACGATGGGCACTAGGCGTCCCACCGTGATCGCCAAAAAATGGGTTGTTGACATGTTTTCCTCCCTATCCCTTCTACTAAATTGATATGAGAAAATATAAATATGCAGTAGAAGGAAAACAGAAGGGTGTAAATAAGTGTAATCGCCACCAAGATGTCGGACATGCGATGAACGCACACCGTACCTTGGAAAAAGGGAGGTACTCGCCTTAAAATCAGCACTGGCGCATTGAACGGCTGCTTAGGGGCCGCCTGTAGGTACGCGCGGTCTCACGATAGGCCGCTCGTCGGTGCTGAGGTAGAACGCAGGACGAAGATGGATGGAGGATGAACGGCTTAATGTTGACCGCAGGAGAGGAAGAACGGCTTTGGATCCACCGCATATATCCCTAAACGGTCTGGAAGAAGCCGCGTAAAACCACCAAGCCAGAAGTTGTAAGGGTCCAACCTCCACCCTTTCTAGCCGACCAGAAAGGATGGGCCTTGTGTTAGTGTGTTGCTGGCCTGCAAAACAAAGTGTAGAACACAAAGGAAAACCCAATATCAGAACCTTGAAGTGTAGAAAATGCTAAAATGAAAAGAAATAAACATAGCTAAATGAAGTGGAGGATACCTGGGGGGTTTTAAACCCCTGGGGGCGTCAAAAAACGTGGGAGGGTGTGTAAATCATAGTGCAAGTGAAGAAAAAAACATGGAGAATGATGCATGCAACCAAAAGAGAATGGCGGACTATCAAAATATAAAAAGACTCAAAGCAAAAATTACTCCCTGGACCGGAGGCCTGTATGGACGTAGAAGGCCTCCCTCCCTGGTCGTAGGTCACTCAAGGATTCGGCAGGGCTTCGCCGTGACCTCAAATCTCCCCCCCCCCCTTTCGAAGATAGCCTCTAGGGTCTATTTATAGAGCGTAGGAAGCCAGCCCCGAAATTAGGGTTTAGAAGCATTTTTAGGTTGAGATAATCAAAGGAAAGATGAAGATAATCAAATTATCTCTCATCCAGAAGAAACGGCACTCGAAATGACTCAATATCCACGAAGAAAATGACGGGAGAAGTTGGGATAAAACCACGGATAGAGAGAGAAAAATATGTTGATCTTTCAGGAATCGAGAAGATGAACGGTCTCACAATAGACCACTCAACGTGATGTGCGGCCATCCCCTAGGCCGTTCAACCTGTCGGTGAAAATTCACATAAATATAAAATATTATCCAAATATCCATCGAACTGACCAAAATCTTCGCCGTTGGACTCTGATAGATGAACGGCTGATAGCAGACCTTACATCTACAAGAGCGGCCAAGTGGCAACCGCCCATGCCTGTCGGTGGAAAATCAACATAAATAAGATAATTAGATAATTATCTGAAAACCAACGACGTTAGGATTCTTAAGAGATAGATGGCTTAGTATGTACCGCACAATGGTCTTATGCGGCTCTGTTTAGGCCGTATATATGCTTGTCGGTGATAATTCAGAAAATCAGTTAAATATCTCATGAATATATGAACGGCCCAGTATCAACTGCACATATGGTTGAACGGCTGGAGGTTGATCGCACATGTACATGGGCGCTTGAAATTCATAGAAAAGCTCGATTAATCAAAACCAAGGCCCATTAAGCCCTGAATCAACTCGGACCTAACCAGGGAGGGAGGTCACCCATAAAATAAGCCCAAAACGTGCCAGAAAATAACCCAGCGAGTGATGGGCAACTCGAGACCCCAATAAATGGGAGTAAGAGAAATGACTCAACAAGAAGTTCAGCATATGCATCCTCCCAATCATAAATAGTATAATTCTCAAAGGGAGAGGTTACCTAATTATCTTCATCACTTTCACTGTTCTTGGCCATTAGATAGATTTGGCTTCTTTCCTCTTCACTTTCAGAGGTGCAGTTGTGACTGCCCTCATCCTCGTCACTCCAAGCACTAATCATAGCCTTTCTGTTATTGTTCTTCATCTTTGGCTTTTCTTTTTGAAGCTCTGGACAATCTGCCTTCATGGTGGCCAGATCTCCTACACTGATAACAAACATTCGTATCATTCTTTTTGGCAAAATTAGATTTATACCTTGAATGTCTCCTGCCAGTCAGATTTTTTCTTCTGAATTGTCTTCCTTCTTTTCTCAAGAATCTTTTAAACTGACGGGTCAGCATAGCAAACTGATCATTTTCAATTTCTTTTCCAGAAGAGCTACTTCCACTGGATGACCCCTTGCTACTAGATGTTGCCCTCAATGCAATAAGTTTCTTCTTTTTCTCTAACTCATCTGATCGAGGGAGATTCATTTCATAGGCCATGAGAGAACCTATCAGCTCATCCATGTTGTAGAAGCTAAATTCCTAGACTCCTCAATCACAGTAGCCTTGGTTTGCCATATAGGAGTCAGAGAGCGCATAATTTTCCTCACCAACTCATAATCACTATAATTCTTACCCAAGCTTCTAAGGCTGTTGGTGATGACCATAAGACGAGCATACATTTTAGTAATATTCTCATTCTGCTTCATTTTGAAGGCCTCATACTCTGAGACCAGCATGTTTGCCTTGGTCTCTCTCACTTTTGAAGTTCCCTCATAAATCACTTCTAGTTTATCCCACATCTCTTTCGTTGTAGCGCAAGATGAGATCCTAGAAAATTCTATGGGATGTAGAGCACACTGGATGGCGTTGATAGCACTCCAGTTAAGTGTTGACTTTCGGATCTCTTCTCATGTCCATAATTCCTCGTTCTCAGACAGATTAAAGGGACCTTTGCTGATGACGTTCCAGATTTCATAATCCTTAGCTCTCAGAAACACCTGCATACAGTTCTGCCAATAGGAATAATTAGAACTGTCAAAGTAGGGCGGCTTACTTGTTGAATGACTTTCGGCTGTTAATCCTCTAGCATCCATAATGACTACCTCTTCAGGATGTTAGTCCCTGCAGAAGAGTTAGGCTCTGATACCAAATGTAAAGTAGATCTAGAGGGGGGTGAATAGATCTTTCCCCGTAAAATTGACAAACTTAAATGATATATGCGGAATTCAAAATTACTTAATCACAATAGCCAAAGTGATCACAGAAAAATCAACTCATAGATCAATATCAGTGTGCAAAAATGTCAGTAGATATAGTGACTGAATTAATTGCCAATTGATCTATTGCACATCAATGAACTTGGAAGATGTACCTGGCGGAGGTTCGACTCTATGAGACTCCTCACACAAGAAATTCACCTTCCAGGTAGGCGTGACCTACCCTTTGTGTAGAATCCTTTTATATACCTTCTTCTAGCTCACAAATGAACAAGAAATCCAGCAATTAATTCAGACAGTTCAGCAGAGAAAAATGCAGCAAACACACTAACACTAGCAACCACGGACACACAGATTTTAGGTGGTTCGATCTCTTCCGGAGATCTACGTCCACCCCTTACTCAACTGAGTAAGGCTTCACTGCTGGGCATTACAGCTTGCGACAGCTGATCCACAGCTTCGGGGAACAAGTTCCCTACAACTGCTGAGCCTTACAGCTTAAGCTATCCAGAGGAATCTTCCTCTACCACTGAGCAATACAGCTTATCCAACTACTGACTCACAGCATCTACAATTCGTTGACAAACAGCTTGAGTAAACAGAGGTTTATAAAATAAATAAAAGAAGTTAAAAGAACAAGAAAATGTAGCTCTGAATTGAGCGAATGTAGCTCTAATAGAGCAGACTGGTTCTAGTTTTGAACCACGAACCAGGAACAGATGACTCACTCACTTGACTGAGCTCCAACACATTGTTCTTCCTCAACTCTATCCTTTCTCCTTCAAATGATCAGCCTCACTCGAGTCTCTTCTCTACACTCTTCTGAATTTCAGCTCTCTGGATGCTCACTCTTCTTCTTGTACCTGTTCAGATTTTTCTTCCGCTCTCTATGTGTTTGAACTGGGCGATCGGCCCTCCTTTTATAGACTCCAAGAGATCGGCACATGGTCGCCACAATTCCCGCCCAAATTTCAAGCCAGATCTGGTTCTGATTTATCCACGTGTTAGCATCACAGTGTCGCTGCTTTACACGTGCCAGGATCGCCTGGTATCAGCCTACCTTGGATCACGTGTAGATCACTTGGCACTTAAGCTCCACGTGAGATGAGTCGCATGTTGCTCAGTAGATGCTTGACCATATGGCTATCCTGGCAATGGCATACATAGAGTGTTAAGTGTTTGATAAATTGTGCTGACTAAATGCTTCAGAATTCATGAGCACAAGTGAACCAATTAAACCACCATATACACATGCATTGATTTTTTATGCAGAAATATGAGATTGAAGTTCAGATCATAATAGATATAATGTGCTGAAGATTCTGTAATTATGAATGTGAAATCATCATTAACTCTGATCTAACATCGACCCATAGTGAGTAATGCAAGAGCTAGCACAGACATTTGCCTAAGCCATAGCTACCTAGCATAGACCTAGTACTCAAGACATGGTCCACTAACACAGACCTTATGCATAGAGCAGTGTAAGGTAACGTAGACTCTAATGCAAAGGACATATGTGCTAACATCGACCTCAGTCGGCATAATGCAAAACGTGCACAGACGTTATATGGCTATATGCAAGATGTGCACAGACTTGCTACAGTGTGTGCACAGACATCATATAGTCATATGCAAACATGCACAGACTTCATTGTGCATATGTGAAATGTGCACGGACCTCAACTGCTATCACTAGCAAATGTGCACGGACTTCACATGGAAGACAATCCACATGCACAGACCTATGTTGTGCATAGACTCTAAACATGCACAGACCTTATAACATGCATAGGGCAAATGTGCACCGGCCCTGGAGACTTGTGTGCACAAACTTTGTGTGAGGGAGGAAAACATGCACCGACATTATAAAACTAGCATCGACCCTAGTGTGCTTAAGGAACAACTAGCATCGACCTAAGTCATGCCTAAGGAACAACTAGCATCGACCTTGGGTAAACATGTAGCGCAGCTAGCACCGACCTATATAGCACATAGCGCAGCTAGCACCGACCTTGGTGCAGACAAACTCAAGGTAGCATAGACCTTGATATGCTTGGAACATAGCTAGCGTCAACTATACATACACTGACTCAGACCTAATGCATGAACTGTTCTATACTAAAATAGACCTTACATGCAGAATGCTTGACTAACACTGACCTCAGGTTTCATCAAAATAACCAATGCTACAAAGTCAACAGTAAATTTAGTAAAGTCAACACAGTCAATTAAGCTGTTGCCAATCATTCAAAACACACTGACTCCTTAACTGAAATCATGACTAGAGAAGACAGATCATTCTCCCTCTTTCCACATCATCATCAAACCAGAGGAGTCACAACAGAGATGAGGGACAAACTCAGGAAGAAGTACCTTCCTACCACATACTGCCATCATCTCATAGACAAATGGCAGAGTCTCACCCAAGGATATCGGTCAGTCTCCAATTACATTGCCGAGTTCGATGAGTACTTTCTGCGATGTGATGCCACGGAGGAAAGCTCCCTGACTATTTCCCATTTTCGACGTGGTCTGCGGCCACACCTACAGTATGAGCTTTTCCGCAGCAAAGTGGCCAAGTTGGAAGATGCATACCAGGTTGCCCTCGAGGTGGAGCAATTTGAGGCGGAGTTTGCTCCTACCCCGCTCCAAGGGGTCACATATCCGCGTGTGTTGGATCCTAGGACTACGCCGGGTACCTACACTTGATGGCCTGTGGCCCGCCCCTAGGAACCCCCTCGCCAGGACCTCATTTCTCCTAGGCGCTCCCTCCCTTCGAGGGATCCTCCCCTTCGCCAGCAGGCACCCGTCCCTACCCCTAGACCTCCCCAGCCCACCGTGCTGACTCGACCCCTACTTCCTACACCCCCAGTCCGTCTTGTGGACAAGGGTAAGGGGCCGATGGCTAGTGGAACATCCCAGGGCTTCGGGACACATGGAACTTTCTATAGGTGTGGTGGGGTTGGCCACTATTTGGCCAAGTGTCCCACTCAGAGTTGCTTGTCATCTCTGATCCCTCTACCAGCGGCCCCACACCTGAGCTAGTGCCGATCAGTAACGAGGCTGATCAGAACTTAGCGGAGGAGTTCTTTGATGAACTAATGAAGGGAGAGCCAGTTGATGTCCCAGATACCCAACATCAGGGTGATGTACAGTTGGGTGTAGTCAGGTGCATCCTAACCCAGCCTCAGGTGAGTGACGACTGGCGTCGTACCACCATCTTCCATACATTTTGTAGGCTGGGAGGAAAGGCCTGCAAGGTGATCATAGATAGCGGGAGTTGCATTAACGCTATCTCTACGGGCACTGTTAGGCGTCTGGGTTTGACGCCCGTGGATCACCCCACACCCTATAGAGTTTCTTGGGTGGATTCCACTTCCATCCCGGTCAGACTGCGATGTCTGGTGCCACTGCAGTTCCAGGCTTTCCATGATGAGATCTAGTGTGATGTGTTGCCTATGGAGGTGGGTAGCATTATCCTTGGTAGGCCTTGGCTTTTTGATCAGAATGCCACCTTTCAAGGTCGGTTGAACACATACACATTCGACCATGGGGGTCATAGGATCACCCTCCACCCCACCCAACCGAAGGATCCTTCTGTCCGAGGACTAGCCGGCCCCAACACTTCGACTCCTCTTAGTCAGGGAATGGTCGGTCCTTCCACCTCATCCTCGGCGCGGGCTACTACCGCTTCGACTGCTCCTAGCATAGGAGACCTCCCACCCTAGAGGTTAATGATGATTAGCCCGCGAGAGATAGAGCATGAGGTGACCGGAGGTAGCCCTATCGTTGCCGTTGTTGTCCGAGGAGTGGAGGATGTCGCTCCTAGGACTGATGATGAGCACCCCCCAGAGATAGCTACGATCCTATGGGAGTTTTCTGATGTCTTCCCAGAAGACCTCCCTGAAGTCCTTCCGCCTATGAGGGATATCCAGCACGAGATCGACCTTATCCCGGGCTCATCCTTGCCCAACCTTCCCCACTACAGGATGAGTCACACGGACCATGCCAAACTTCAAAGGTAGGTCGAGGAGTTGATGAGTCGGGGATCTCTTAGGGACAGCAAGAGCCCTTGCGCTGTTCCCACATTCTTGGCCCCGAAGAAGGATGGCACATGAAGGATGCGCGTTGATAGCCGTGCGATCAACAAGATCACGGTGAAGTATCACTTTCCCATTCCCCGATTGGATGACTTGTTAGACATGATGTCGAGAGCCACTATCTTTTCAAAGATAGATCTTCATAGTGGCTATCACCAGGTGCGGATCAGGCCTGGGGATGAGTGGAAGACGGCATTCAAGACCAAGGATGGTCTTTATGAGTGCTTGGTTATGCCCTTCGGGCTTTCCAACGCCCCTAGTACCTTCATGCGGTTGATGACCCAAGTTTTACGCCCTATGATAGGGGTCTTCTTGGTCATCTATTTTGATGACATTCTTATCTACAGTCCCACTAGGGAGGACCACTTAGACCACCTTAGGCAGGTTTGTGTCGTTTTGAGGCGAGAGAGCTTATTCGCCAACCCGAAGAAATGAGCCTTCATTACTGATCAAATTACCTTTCTCGGGTTCATTATGTCTAGGGATGGAGTCTCCGCTGATCCGGAGAAGATTAGGGCCATCAGGGAGTGGCCAGAGCCCCGCACCCTCCACGATGTCCGGAGCTTCCATGGCTTAGCGTCGTTCTATCACCGCTTCATTTGTGGCTTCAGTTTCATCACCGCCCCGATCACTGATTGCATAAAGAAGGGGGCATTTGTATGAACTAAGGCTGTAGCCGTAGCCTTTCAGGACATCAAGGAGTGTATGACCCAGGCACCTGTCCTTGCATTACCAGATTTTTCTAAGGTGTTTGAGGTCACATGTGACACTTCTGGAGTGGGTATTGGTGGAGTGTTGAGTCAAGAGTCCCACCCCATTGAATTATTTAGCGGGAAGCTTAATGATGCCAAACTGCGTTACTCCACATATGATAAAGAATTTTACGCAGTCGTCTAGGCATTGGAGGTACTATCTTTTGCACCAGGTGTTTATCCTCTTTTCTGATCATGAGGCCTTACGATTCCTCCACACCCAGAAGAAGCTAAACGCTCGCCACAATCGTTGGGTGGAGTATCTCCAAGAGTACACCTTTGTGCTCAAGCACAAGGCAAGGGTGGAGAACAAGGTAGCCGATGCGCTAAGTCGGCGGATGATGATGTTGACCACCATGAGTGTAGAGGTGGTAGGTTTAGAGAGGCTAAAGGATGCTTATGTTGATTGTCCAGATTTCGGTCCGATCTATCTAGCCCTTCAGGCCGGTCCCTCGCATGACTACAATGAGTTTGTGCTATAGGAGGGTCACCTATTCTGGGGTGACAAATTGTGCATCCCACGGACTTCTGTTCGTGATTTTCTTACGAGGGAGATGCACACGGGAGGTCTTGCTGGCCACTTTGACCAGAACAAGACCATAGAGGCGGTTGAGCATAGATTCTATTGGCCTAGCTTGAAGAGGGATGTCGCTCGCATCATGGCCCAGTGCCGCACTTGTGCCATGACCAAGCAAAGGAAGTAAAATACTGGCCTCTATACTCCCCTCCTTGTCCTGGATAGTCCATGGAAGGACATTAGCATGGACTTTGTGTTGGGATTGCCCCACACTCTCCGAAAGCACGACTCCATCTTTGTAGCTGTAGATAGGTTCTCAAAGATGGCATTATTCATTCCGTGCTCCAAAACTTCAGATGCCTCTAGAGTTGCCCGTCTATTCTTTTCACACTGTGTCTCCAAGTTCGGTGTCTGATAGGGATGTGCGCTTCACTAGCTATTTTTGGAAAACCCTATGGTACATGATGGGCACCCAATTGAAATTCTCCACTGTATATCACCTCCAGACTGATGGTCAGACTAAGGTTGTCAATAGGAGTTTGGGGGATCTTCTTAGGTGTCGATCCCTTTTGGGTAGTGAGGCGAGTCAGATCAAATGCATATGTTGTGGACTTGCCAGAGGATTACGGGATCACCTCACTTTTAACATCTCAGATCTCGTCGCTTATAGGGACCCAGCGGTGATACCCAGTGAGCCCTTTGAGCCATCTCCACCCATTGTGAGTGACACCACCCCAGAGCGTCCACCTCCAGCCTTGTTACCTCAGCAGCGTGAGCAGATAGAGCATATACTGGACGAGCAGGTAACGACTACTCGAGGTAGAGTGTATCAACGCTACTTGGTGCGATGGAGGGGACGGCCCTCGTCCGATGACAATTGGATCACCTGGGACGAGCTACAGAGGATAGATCCAGATCTGCTAAACCGATACCAGAGTGACCTGGACCCTTACTCGACGGGGTCGAGCTTCTCCCACCCGGGGAGAATTGGTGAGGACACTAGAGCCAGAGTACGGCTCGACTCAACGAGTCATCGGTACCGGACACGCAGCACGACTCGGTCGACACCGACCTCTTTATGGCTGGGGGACAGCCTGGAGTCTCCACCGGAGCTTTGATACTTTAGTATGTATTTTTATACATATTTATATTTTATATGTATTTGGTCATATTTGGTGTGTATTTGGGTTGTATTTTGGTTTGAATTATTTTAAGTTTTATATTGGGTCAATGGGAGAATATTGACCAAGTATTTTATATTTTTGATTTATTTTGGTCCAAGGGGGGATTAATATGGTCCAAGAGGATTAAAATAACAAAGCCCCTTATGTTGACTTGGAGAGAGGGGCGCCCCTCTTTTGCTCCATATGGGGAATTGTTTAAACATTGTTTATCCCATTTCCCCATTATACCCCCTTGACCAAGGGTATCCTAGGTCATTTGGCTAGGTCTAGGGTTTAGTATTTAATGTCTCTTGTTGCATTTTAATCAAATAAAATGAAGAAAATTTATGTGAAATGAGCCTTGGGCGCACCCCCCCTCTCTCCGCTTGTTCTTGTTCATCTTCTTCCTTCTCCACATTTCTTCAGATCTAGGGCTGAAACCCTAAGATCTCTGATAGATCTTCCTCTCTTTCTCTTCCTCTTGCTGTTGCAAACGATCACCGCCGCCATCGCCACCGTTCGTGCCGCCATCAAGCCACCACAACCTGGCTTCCACATGCTGTCCTGAAATTCGGAGTTCATCGATAGTAGCTTGGTAAAAGGGCTGGTACGGGAGATCCAATCGTCTGATCGTGATGAGGTTTTGAGGGTAGGTTCCTCCTATCGTTCACCATTCCCAGTTTAATTTTCAGGCAGATCAGAGTCCGTTTAGGCCCCTTCCCAGCCATTTGTTTTTCCCTCTCACAGTCTGCCTGTGTGCAGATCTGCGAGATAGTCTGTGGTAGCCGAATTTTCCACCCCCACAAACGTTGTTAAAAAAATACAAAAAAAATTATGTGCGTGACCACCACCCCCCCTCTCCACCATAAAAATACCAGGTCCTAAATCTATTATTTGATTTTCGGTCAAATCCCTTGAACAAGCAGATCCCGTTCTGCTCTGTCTGGTCTATATTTCGAGCCAGCATTAGTTAGTGTGGCACAGTCATTTCCATTTCCAATCCAGCCATTGGATGGAACTAAAATTCCAGTATGTTGAAGATCTCTGAGTCCTCTTTCCAATGGCGCTAACCAGGTCCCGATCCGACTTCAGATCTGGTCGTGCCTGCCATTTTCGTGGAGGCACGTAATTCTGCTCCGATACTGGCCAGCAAAAAGGGGTTGTTGGATAAATCCCAAAGAAATACGCCGGGGTAACTTCAGCAACCGTCGCTCCCGGGGGTCGACCAGGGACCCTCCGCCACCGTCCCAGTGCACCACCGCCTTCAGAGGATCCCAAGAGATCGACGTCCTTTTGGACGTCCGTGTTTGCTGTCCTGCAGGCCAACAAATCGTAGAACCGGAGCCGCTGCCCGCCACCGCCCGGAACCCGCCACCTTGCTACCCGCCAACCCAAGTTCGGTGCTCCCGGCGCCATTGTGTAGCCCTTTACCTCCCTGCGTGGAGTGGGCTGTAAAATCTTTGTTGTAACTAAATTTTTACCATTGTACCGGGAGTTACGGACTTGGCTGGGACGTCTTCCCCACGCCCCGAGCGTGAAGGTACATTTGCCTCTCTACTTTGTCTGACTTGCTTAGCTAGTATAAGTTCTTACTGCCGCTGCATGTGAGTAGTTTAATTCCTAGCTAGTTAAATTTAATCACCGCTGTGAGTTGTGAGAGCGAAACCTGTCCCATGACTCGTTCCGAGTACGAGAGTGAGCTGACCACCTGAGACTCAAAGCCGGTTACTCAACCATGCAGATCGTCACGTTTCCCTCGCCGGGGACGACTGTGAGTTAGCGCTTCTTGTTTGGGGGCATGTTCACCTCTTCTAGAGCTCTTTAGGTGCCGCTTTGTAGTGTTGTTGTTGGTCGCGTCGTCCTATAGAGTCCAAGGTCGCAACAAGTCCGAGTCGAGTCCCGTTGTCATCCCGCATCACCCCGGGTCTTGCATTTATGCCCCTAAAGGGTAATTTTGTAATTATGCCCATTCGTGGACCATGTTTGTAAGTTTCTACGCCCCGGGATGACTAAATTATGTAGTTCCACCCCTATAACGAGGGAATTATGAAATGTCCTTCCCGGGATCGTGAGAAACAAAAAGTCTTGTTATTTGTAGTTTTACCCTACAACCTCTGGTAATTGGGGCTACGCCTGTAACGCCCGAGAATTTCCTAAGAATTTTCTAAGGATTTAATATAATTATTAAGCATTTAAGTACTTATTGCGCTATTTAAGAAACAAAGGTCTATTTAATAATTATTTAAAGACCCATATATTATGTTAAATTTAAATCCACTAAATAGGCCCATAAGACCCAAATCCAAGTCTTTTTGGCCCAAGCCCAATTATAGAAACGTAATGAGAATTAAAAAGAGGAGAAATAACACAAATAAGGAACAAATAGGGGATAAATTTGAAAATCCAAAAATTTCAGAATAATGGCCAAATGGTAGTCTATCGCGAGACCGCCAATCCATCCTAGCGGTCCCTCCATGGCCGCTAATCCCTTCTGATTGTGTAATGGAAGAAACGTGAAAAGTTTAGATCTTTGGCATCCAAATCCTCATGGATTGAAGTGTGTAGACATGTAAACATGTCTAGGACTCTTGGGGATCGATCCTACCCTTAATTAGGACTCCCAACTCGATCCAATCCACCAAACCCTAGGAAAACCCTATAAATAGACCCCAACTTCGACCCATGTGAACCCTAATGTTGGCTCGTATATTTCGAAGGTAAGGAGACATCTTCTCAGGTTAGTCCTTTCGAATAATATGCTCTCCTTAGTTTTATCTAACTCCCCTCCAATTTTCATGCTAGAAGACCCAGCCGTTGAAGAATTAGGGCGCCTGCAAGTCGCTGGTTCTCTATAGACTGCTCAGGAACCAGTGCATCGGCCCAGTGGATATCAAGAAATTAGAAGCCCTAATCGAGGTATTTAGAAGTTGATCCTTTAGAACTTTTTGTTCCCCTTCGTATCTTCTACCTACCCTCCAAATTTCACGATTTTAGGTTAAGAGAATCAGAAGATAGAGGCGCCGGAAGTTACTGGTTTAGCACAGGACGTGTAGGAACCTGAGCGATCTTCAGTTAGAAATTCAAAGTCTAAAAGCTTGTCCCGGAGGTAGTTTATCTCGTGGATGGCTAAAATACCAAGTTAGGAATAAAAGCCCTTTGATTTCATGAATTTTCATGCTTTCTACATGGAGTTTTTAAGCTTTTATTGGCACTACGCATTTAGGTTATTTATGCTTGCATAATTTTTACCCTTAATGACAAAGATGATGATCTTAACTTAATTTACGATAACCTATGCATCTCCATGAGTTATCTTCATTGTAGAAACGTTTTCTCTCTCTATCTAGCATGTTGTATATGCTTTACTGCCCTAGATTAGTGTGTACTTCGGTTTTACTGTTGTCTGCCACAGACAGAAAGAAACGGTCTTCTTGGGACCGCCAATGGTATATATCGGCCTTGCGACAGACCGCTAAGCCCTGGTAGGCGGCCATCATCTGACCGCTATTTGGTTTCTGTTGTCTGCACTTTGTTAATTCTAAACGGATTGCAGATTGACCCTATTATATATATGTTAAGCCTAGTTAATGAGGTTTTGTTCCTAGTTTTGACTTCATAATCATAATATTGGTTATATTGTGCACTACCCTTGATAGATTGCATGCCTTACATGTTCTAAACGATTATTTTAAACTTATGTTAATTTCATGTCAAAACATATATTTTGTACTAATGATCATATTTTTCATGGAACTTGTGATGTTTTGATCGCTGTTTTACCACGATCCTTTCTTATCTAGAGTCTTTTCTTAAGTACATGGTACATACCCCGGTGCGTGGCCATTAGATACACTTTTGCACTTATAAGCACACCTCTTGGAGTTGTGATCCTCTCCGTTGGATATTCCTTCCACCGGACTAGGTGATCTTGTTTCAAAGCCTCCGTAAGTCTCCGTGAGCGTGGGATTCCCACTAGGGCGCCGAGCTGGTTGTACTCTCAAAACCTAATTGTCTAGAAAGCACTTTACCCGAGTTTCATGTGTTTTGGTCAATAGCGGCCCTCTGGAAACCGCAACCGTCTAGTAGCGGCCATTCCCTTGACTGCCACTATCACCTAGCAGCCCTGCCATGACCGCTAATTCCTCCTAGAAACGGTCCTGATTCGACCGTTACATCCTGTTAGCGACGCAGACATGACCGCTATTTCAAGAAACGGCCCTGGCATGACCATTTCTGTCTCAAGTGTTCTTAACCCAGGGTCTGACCTAAGGGTTGATTTTTCTATGATCCTAGATGGTCTATTGATTGTTTAGAACCTAACACCTTGTTCAATAAGCTATCTAATAAATTATGGAAGTTAAAAAATATGCCGTTATGCTGCCGGATTCATTCCATGGCATGACCTTGTCTTAAGTCATCTTTGGAATTCTTATGATCTCTTATTGTGTGTTCTCTACCTTGGCTACATTATCATGGAAACTATTGTTGAATTGAACATTATTGGCCGAAACTTTACTATATTCTCATGGAGGTAGCTTGATCTGTAACTTGAAGATGCAAGAGTGGGCACGGACAGTGTCTAAGGGCTCCACACTAGCCCCCTCGACAGATAGCCAGAAACGTGCTAAAAACCATGGGGTACGATGAATACTAACGTCGCATTACGCCGGGAGTACTTTTTTTATAGACGGGTGAAAACCATGAGGCAAACTTGTGACAATTTACATGCTTGCTAGTACTTTCTTGTTCATGACTTTCTAGTGCATAGCCTTATGGTTATGAAGTACATTCTTGTTAATGAAAGGCCACTTTATCTTATTATCTTGCTTGATCATGCTCTATTGTCCATTCATATTCGTCATATCTCTATAATTCCTATCTTATTACTTGGATTTTGTTCGCGTATTTTATCACATTTTTACCTTATTCATTAGAGCGAAAGAGAAAAAGGAATTATAAGATAGGGACATGTACCCATCATTGGGTGACTTGGGATCACGTGCCTCAGCTATAGTTTGAGCTCACGTGCTTGCCTGAGTCTTGATGCGTTCTGCCCTTCACGTGTTTGATTAAGTTCCTGCCAATAAGAGATAAAACATTTCATCAAACACTTCATAGTCAGAAGCTCAGAAAGATAACAGACTTGTCTAAACTCCTCAAGACAAGAAGATTTCAAGCATTAAGATCAGCAATTTAATATAGCAGCAGAACTTAAGCCCAGACCCGTTAAGGGAGTTTGAACCCATTAAGAGAGAATTCAGGATCTGTCACGCCTCGAACAAGGCGAAAATATCGGGACGTACAGTTAGGGACACGCTGGCAAGAGAGAGAACTAATCTAAAATAATACACAAGTGCTACAAGATGGAAATACTAAATGATCATTAACAAACCACAACTGATACAATAACCTCAAGTTCAACTTAATACAACTGGAATAATCAACCACTAAAACTCAATAACAAGACTGAGACTAAAAGCTCTCCAAAACACAACTAAAGAAAGATGACACACTACTAACACACTAGAACTGATACACTCAAGACATCACTCCTGCCCTTCCCCATCGATAAGCGCGTCACCTGAAAAGCCTGGAAAGGGGGGAAAAACACAACTATGAGCTGACGCTCAGTAGGAAATAACAGACAGGTATAAGTGATTAACAGTTTAATTACATTTTAAAATGTCATGCTACAAATGATAAAAACAATAAAAAGATAACGGTGAAATCACGAAACAGAATTCAAAGATCTTGCAAGGTCAAGAAATATAATGAATAGAATAGTAAGACAAGAATTTACTACAGGAGATAACGATAAAAAAGTTGGCCATATCAAGACAATTCAAGTCATGTCAAGCACATATGTAATTTCATTTCCACGTCCAAGTAATAAGCAAGTAAAGTAACTACAAGTAGAGTATAGAACAGTGAAGAGTGGAAAGTGAAAAGTAGTAGAAAGTAATGTAGAGAGTAGTGGAGAGAGTAGTGGACAGTCCTAGATTTAACACATGTCAAGTACTGGTGCCAAATGCCACACCTAGTCATTCACCTCCCCGGGGGTACACGTAGTGTTCGGGCGCTCTTCCCAGGACTAGACCGAGTCCTTAATTGTTTGCCAGGCATTGATTTCTTTGGATCAAAGATCCCACGAATCTAGACTTCCACAACTTATGGCCATAATTCCAAGGTTTAAACTAAGTAGCAATAACAACTTCAAGTAGGAAAGAGATTCATTTCCAGAATTTCAAGGTAAGTATAATCATCAAGGAGATCGAAACCAAGTCACAACAAGAGTAAATCGTGCTGCGCTGCTGTAAAATAGCAGCAATCAAACAAGCTAATCAACATATTAATCCTAATCACCAAGTTAAGATATCATGATTAACCATTATCATTTGTATTAGCCAAAGAGCCAACAAGCTAGAACAAGTTGTCAAGGTAAAGAACAAGCTCTCACAGCAGTGAAATAGAATGCATTATCAGGGGCTTTAATTACACCATTAATCATTAATTAAGTGAGTTTCTATTTAATCTTGTATGCATTGAAATGAAGATGATAAACGGTGTGTTTTTACACTAAGTTTGCATGTATGGACCAATATTAATTGAAACTAAAAAGGGTACATGAATAGGTCATTAGTTCCTCAAAAATATAATTTCAATGGGTCTAAGTTAAATGGGTTGATTCTCCACTGATTCGGATCCATCTTCGGTTCGAAAAACGAAGAAAATCGGGTTTCTGGTGTACGGGTCGACCCTTGGGGTCGACCCCTGCAAAATTGGGGTCTGGAAGCAGGATGGGTCGACCCCTGGGGTCGACCCTCAGGCTGGCCTGGGCTACCAGGTGATGGGTCGACCCCTGGGGTCGACCCCTGCAAGCCCAGAACCGGCCGGGGCTTCCGGAAAACGCATGAACTCGCCCAAATGGGGTCCAAATGAGTTGAAATCAAAACCACATGCCATAGGAATCTTGCTAGACATATTAGGGTCATAAAACTACAATTTGGAAACACGAATTTCATCAGAATTCACAAGAATCACAACCTATTCTATGAAGAACACAAGGAGACCTAGTTCAGGACATACTTCCACTAAATCGTCGAATTCTCTCGATATACAAAACCAAATTTGGGGATTTTGGTGTCAAAAGAAAGCTAACACGATCATGAATCCAAACATATATGATATGCTACATGAAGATCAAGTTACATGACTCAAAATGAGCCCGTAATCAAGCTCTGACTTAAGGAACACTATATGAATCATGTTCTAGACATGCTTCTACAAAAATCAAAATTCACGATGCATGCTCAATGGAATTTGGGGCTTTCTACGTTAAATGAAAGATAATAACATGCTGATTACTTCATGTAAGTTAATTAGAATTTGGTTGTTAGATCCTACCTCAAATCGGAGAGAGAAAACTCAAACCCTAGGATGAAGAACACTTGGACAGCACCTCACAAAAAGCTCGATTTCTCCACGGATACCTAATGAAAATTGGGGCTTTTGCCACCAATGGATAGAGCTCGATGAGAGGAACAATTTGCTATACTCATGATCAAAATTTGGTTGAGAAATCCTACCTCAATCGATGGATCAAAGAAGGATGAAGGGAAGCCAACGGCCTGCTGACCCACCTCTACAAATCGAACTAGATCTCTCCAGATCTGAAACTTCAGTGAACCCCACAGCAGCCAAATGAAAGAAGACTCGTAGGGATTCATTTTGATAGCTCATAGAGCTTCTGGAGCCTTCTGAGTTGGGAGTATTCACTGCTGCAAGCTACGTGTTTAGAAACGGCGCCGAAATCCTTGACTTGACCAAACTATGTCGGCAGCACGTTTTGGGGCTAAGTTTACCTCAAATTGATTAAGGGTAAATGTTTCTTACATTGTGACCTTCCATTTGCCACTGATTTCAGATCATTTGGTTGAGAATTGAGGTCGAATTTCGTGTTTTAATCTAAGGGTTAGGTATGGGTCAAAAGTGTGCACTTTTGGGTTTAAACTCTAAATAGATCTTACCATGGATTTACAATGGCTTAATGCCAGAAGGAAAAGTTGTTATCTACTTGACCTTAATCTGTTTACTATTTTTACAGATTTTTCTAAGGTAGTCGGATTTTTTACTTATACTATTCCGTAAATAGTTAAATGTTAAGTTCGGAAGACTAAGTTCACTAATTCGGCATAATAAATGATTTTCTTAGACTTAAATGTAGAAGAAAAAGTTGTTAAACAAAATTAATTCTACAAGATGTGATTTTTGGGGATTTTTAGAAAATAGTTGAAAAATAACTTATTCTATTAATTAATTAATTAATCTAATTAATTTGGATAATTCTCATTAATTCGAATAACTTCAAATAATTTCCGAATAATTACAAATAATTTACTAAATAAATTTATAAAGAATTTGGGGTCTTACAGGATCATTCCCCAACGGTTGTGCTAAAAGCTCGAGCTTGTAGCGAAGGTGGACCGTATTTCCTTATGGCATTGTAGAACCCCACATCTATGTACTGTGGGCGGGCATGAGGGGCTTCGCACATGGATCCCATAATCCACGTGGAACAACAAATCCCTAAGGGAGACGCTGGAAATTCCAACAATCTCCCCCCCAATGGCACCTGGGGGATTTGAACCCGCGACCTCGCTCTGATACCAATTTAAAATGAAAACAAGAAAGTGAAATAAATAATGATGGAATCAAAATAACTATAGCTCATGTAGAGCAATCTGACTCTGGATCTGATCCAGGATTCAGCACAGATCAAGATCTCTTGATCTCACAACTCACTCACTCTCTCTCTCAGACTTCCTCACGACACTCTATTTTTCTCTCTTGAACCTTGCAGCAGACTCTTCTTCTTTCCCTTCTCAGCTCTCAGCAATCTTCTGTTTCGTATCTGCTCTCTTTCACTCTTTTCTCTCTTCTCTACTCTCAAACGCTACTTCTGATCTTCTCTATCCTTCTCTCATCTTCTGCTCACACACTGGCTCACTCTCCTCTCAGATTCTTCTGCTCTTTCTGTCTTCTCTCCTCTAATCGCAGCTCTTCTCTTGTGGCTCTCTTCTTCTGATCTACCCTTATCTTCTCAGATTGTATGATTCTCTTCTCGCCCTCTCTTCTCTTTTTCTTGAGCGATCAAGCCTCTATTTATAGGCTCGTGAGAGATTGGGCACGTGGAAACCACGTTCCCGCCCAAAGATTTCAACTGGAGTGCGCTGCTGGGAATCCACGTGTCAGATGCTGAAGGTGTGCCATCCACGTGGCTGAATCTCCAGTCCTGACTTTGCTTTGGATCACGTGCCTATGGATAAATACCTCGAGCCACATGGCTGCCATAGCTTAGCTATCTGCTGATACACAGCTTGATGTTTGAATAAAAGAAAACAAAGATGAAACAAAGAACAGCTAGAAATGAATACACAGAAATGTCGCTCTCTCAGGAGCAGACTGGCTTGGATCTGATCCAAAGGCCAGTTGAATAGATCTTCATGTAGCTTCACTTTCCTCTCCTCGAGCTATATTTCTTTCTTCCTTTTCCTCTTTCTCACAAACTCACGATCTCCTGAATTCTCTCTTCCTCTTCCTCTTCTTCTCACTATCTCTCTCTGAATTACGACACTCTATCTTTCTCACGAACTCACGATCTCCTGAATTCTCTCTATCTCTCTCTGAATTAAGTCACCCAACGGTTGCTATATTCAATGTGTCAACATGCAGGTCAACGTACATGCAATTGATTACAAGGACATCATCAGACCCAATGCATAGTAACTAAATGCACAGTATTCAAAGCATAGTTATGCATAGTGTAGTAACCAAATGCATCATCATCATTCAATTTTCATGCAAACACAAGATAACTTATAGTGTTTGCTATAATCAAAACTTCAGGGACACAACAATCTCCCCCTTTTTGATGATGGCAATAGTTATGAGTCAGTCACATCACATGCATGGTCTAAGTTTGAGTCAATCATATGTGTTCATCATAGTGTTGCCATCATTCTCATTGTGTAATTGATGACTCATAGTGTTGCCATCATCAAAAATGGTGAGATTGTTGTGTCCCTAAAGTTTTGATGATAGCGAACACTACAAGTCATCCTGTGTTTGCATGAAAATTGAATGATGATGATGCATTTCGTTACTGCACTATGCATAACTGTGCTTTGAATACTGTGCATTTGGTTACTGTGCATTAGGTTACTATGCATTTGGTCTGATGATGTCCTTGTTGTGTAGTGGATGGCGGATCTAGAGGGGAGGGGTGAATAGATCTGCCCCTCTTTTCGCAGAACACCCCTCTTTAGAGCTAGATAAAGAGAATAGCAGCGGAATACAACTAGCTTAACGAAGGATACAACGATTGGCCTAGCAGGATGAATAAGTAATATGGAGATTGAACCTAAGCATGCATCTAGCACAAAGCAATCGCACAAGTAAACCACAACACACGAGATTTTAAGGTGGTTCGGACTGAATCCCCAGTCCTACGTCCACCCCTCACCAAACCCGGTGAGGCTTCACTAGTGCAGCGCACCAAATAGTAGATCGGAAAACCTCTGATTGCCTTTCTACTAACCACCGGTAGGGACGATAACACCACAGATTGGAGCACCTTCCAACTGCCTTCCTACTAACCGTGGTAGGGATGATTCTCAGTTTCAATATAGCTTGAACAAAATGAAAGGAGAACAAGATGAAAATGTTCAAACAAGATATGGAGATATGCTAAAATCGAGAATATCTTGTCTGAAATGAAGGAGGTGAATCTGATGCTTCAACAAGGGTTGCCTCTTTTTCTTCTTATCTTCACACAATGTAGATCACAAACAAAGGCTTTTTCTTCTTCGCAAAGCTCTCTACTTGATTCAACAGCAATGGCTTCTTCTTCCTTATGAAATTAGCTTCCTTGGATCCCCTTGATAGTCTTGCTTGCTTCTACACTACCTTGGAGGTTGCTAGCTTGGATATGAGCTTGAATCACTTTGGAAATAGATGAAGAACTCCTGTACGAAGTACTGTTCACGGCTACAGTACCCTCTTCTTCTTCCCTTGGACATCCTCCTCTAGCCTCTCTTTGATCTCACTTGATCCATTAGGGTTTCTAACCCCCTTGTGTTTGTTTTATATCTCTTGAATGGTCAAGAGACATCCCCCACACCAGATCCATAATTTATGGCAGATTGGGTGACTTTAGGATTAAACAAATCCAAGAAAAGGGGCTGCCCACATTGAGAAAACGAAGTCAACAATAGCTACATCGGGGCTGCCGGTCGACTGGAGGTAGGTGGTCGGTCGACCGGAAGTTTTACAGAATTGAAGAATTCGTTGCTGGCAATTTCAATCAACCGGCAGGGGGTGGTTGGTCGACCGGACTTCTGGGCCGGTCGACCAGTCCTTCTGGGCGGTCGACCCCTACTGAGAGATTCTGTAGCTTTTTTGGTTCTGGAAATTCCGGTCGACCGGTCCATGACCGGCGGTCGATCGAAAACTTGGTTTTTCACAGATTTTCTTCAATCAATCCCTTAAACCCGTTTGCAGTCCATTCCAGTCTGTGGCATCAAACTCTTTAGCCCATGAGGATGTCTACTGAGTCTTTGACCTTTCCTTAACGAATGCTCAAACCTTTGGACGTTGAAGCCAAGTGTGTTCTTCATTGTGCATCGACCTTGGCTATGTGAAGTGTTGACTCTTGCTTCGAAGGGATTTTAATCCTTGCTTGGGCGCGATCATTAGTCTTTCACTTTTGCCATCTTCACTCTATTCCTTGGCTTATCTGTCATGAAAAAGCATCAAGTATTTCAATCATATGCGAGTGGGAAACAACAATGACTTATAGTGTTTAGACATTATCAAAACTATGATTTATCAAATGACCACAGGGACACAACATTCTCCCCCTTTTTGATGATGGCAACACTGTGAGTAATTATCTGGCAGTTATGTCCAAGATGGTAAATTTGATAACATATGCAGCTCAAGATACATGATGATGATGATTATGCTATGCATGCGTGATTTTTAACATATGCAGCTTAAGATGCAGAGTGATGATCAGAGCATGTGAATGCAGATTTGTATGCATGGATGATCAGAGCATGTGAATGCTATTTAAGTTCCTCCTAATTATGGATGCTGTTCTCCACCTGAGTGTATGCATGATGAGGGACTTTTAATGCTCCCCCATCTCACAAAGTTATTCTCCCCCTTTGACAACTAACAAAGGCAACTCACAAAGGTATTCTCCCCCTTTGACAACAGCAAAAAGGAGGGATAAGGTAGAGACAGTGACAACAGAGCTGAATAGGAGTTTAGAGCAAGCCATTATATGCAGACCTGAAACATGTCGTGAGCAAGATACATGGTTCAAGGCTAATGAAATCCGAGATCAACAATAGTGTTCGAAAAATAACTACATCCATGTTTTAATAGAAATGAACCAAAAGTGCATATCATGGCAGTGGTTAACCTTCCTTTGTCTTATACATCCATATTTAATAACTTCTTCGGGAATAGCACAAACTAGTATTGAGGTTAAACAAGCAAGACTAAAGCATGGAATTGTATGATTTCAGCACTATTTTTCATGATCTTTTGCATTTATAGTCACATGACTCATATTTTACGAGCAATCGAGTCTAGTACATGCCTCCAATCCGTAAGAATACACGTTGTTTAGACGCCAGTATTCTTAGGTGAAGAGGGGCGATCTCGCGCTGGTCCTGAGTTGGGGGATGATCACCGATCAGTGAACTGCAAGGAAGGGAAACGGATCAGGGGGCCCAGGGGTGGTTCCCTAGGGTAAACCCTCCGATGCCTAAGTCATGGAAGCTATGAAAGGAGGAGGAAGGATATGCACGAGATCCCTCTCCACCAAGGTGGTGAAGTGGTTCCTACTCAGGAATTTTAGGCGTGTGTAGGCCCTTACCGTTCGCTGGAGGGAGTCCCCGGTTTAAATAGTGCGCTAGCCTCATGAGTCCCGTAAGCTGAGGAGTTCCAGGCGGGCGTTACGTCCTCGACGTGGGCTCTTTACGTCCTCATCGTGGGCTCTTTATAACCTTGAGGACTCGTGGGTCCCTTATCTTTGTGAACTCCTGCTCATAAAGGGCTCTCAACGGCAGCGTGGATAAGCAATCGTCGGTCGATCCAAGCATGAAGAGTGCCAGCCCTATCCGGGCGATAAGCATAGCTCAGATGAGGCTCGGTCGGAGTGGGCGCGGGGCGCTAGCCTTTATCCCGGCGAGGGGGATAGGTCGGGCTTGGGTCTTCCTCCGACCGGACCGACACTCGGGCCTTCCGAGCCTAATGGTCGCTGAGAAAGGGCTTGATCCCGAGTGATCTTATTGGGCTTTTATGCTAAGTGGGCCCTGCGGGGCGGTCACTTAGATGAGCTGGGCCTCGTTTGGTCTTGCTAAACCTGGTTCGGCCGCTCTTAGATGGGCTACAGAAATCCCCCTCTCCACTTGTCCCCCTCCTACTCCCGAGCCTTGGTAGGCTCGGAAGTGTAGCCGTTAGGGTTTTGGACCAGCGTTGCTCGGGTGGGTGGAGATCTGGCGGTGTTAAGAAGCCACGTGTCGTGGTCACCTGGGCCCGTAATAATGATAATCCTGACGGATTTGAAATGAAGGGGCCCCCTTTTCTCAGAGGTCAGAACGACGTGCCGCCTTTCGCGTGAGAATATAGGCGTTGTGCGCTTGTTGTCGTTCCAGACTCCCTCCGTTTTAGGGTTTTTGCTCTCCTTCGTGCTTGCTTTTGGGGCTCTTTGATGCGTCGTGAGGACATGACGGAAGAGCAGAGGCTTGCAGCGGTGTTCGCAGATTTGGCGGCGATAACCGCAGAGGCGATTCGACAGCTTCCTCTTCCTCCAGATTCTTTGGAGTCTCGGGAGCATTTCTCTTCAAGTTCTTCTTCGGATCCCATGGTGGACCAGCATTCGGAGGTCGAAGAGTGGGAGGGTGAGCCTGAGGCAAGGGCGACGGTGATATCCCCGGCTCTAAACTGCAGCGAGCTGGGGGAGGCGGAGGTGAAAAGGCTGGAGCACCAGTTTCGCCTGCCCTATCGATCAGTTTTACTTCGTCGCGACTGCCCCGCACGAGACGAGCTTGGATTCTTGTACGGGCCATATCTGCTCCTTCCTTCTGTCTTGGAAGGGTGGGTTCCGCCTTCCCTCGAGACCTTTGTTCTTAAGCTTCTTGATTTCTGTAAGTTGGATCCCATACAGTTAGTAGCCAACTCTTATCTTCTTCTCTCCGCCTTTCGCATCCTCTGCCGCCAATGCGGGGTTCCTCCTTCCTTGGACCTCTTCCATTATTTTTTTTGAGTTGAAGGCGCATTCCTCGGTCGGGAAGGGCTTCTATTTCATCCAGTCGAGACGGAACATGAGCTGTGTCTCCTTAGCCGCGAAGGACTCTTCTCACAAGGGATGGAAGACTCAGTTCTTCTGGGTGGAGATTTTTTCGGTGGAGGAGACTTGGAGGTGTCCCGTAATCCCCAATTTCCATCCAAACATCCCTCCGAGGCAGGACGAGTTCTCTTCAGATGTGGAGGAGTATGCGGCCATTTTGCTGAAACATCGCCAGTCCACGGAGGAGCTGGTTACTCTGGAGAACATCGAGCGGTGCCTTCTCACGGGGCTACGACCGACAGGTTCGGACGTCATGAATCAGCTTCTTCTTTAGATGATGAGACCATTTTCTTTTCCTGACTATATCTTCTTCTACGCAGACGCCAGGCGGCCGGCTGTGGAGGAGGAACCAGCGGCCGAATGGGAGGTGATCGATCTCCGTGATGACTCGGCTGTCGACGAGTAGCGAGCTCCCGAGGGGCGCTCTCGAGCCCGAGATAAGGGCAAGGAGATGGCCCAGGAGGGGTCTTCCAGGCCGCGGGGGGCCAAGCACAAAGATCCCGTGGAGGGCATGATACGGGATGCCGTGAAGGCCAAGAAGCGGGCCAAGAAGGCCGGGTCTATTCCCGCTGCCGAAGATGACTCTGGCTCGACAGCTCTCCCCTCTTCTGAGCCAGATAGGGCTGACCCTATTGGGTCGGCTCCACCATCAGTCGAGCGAGAGGGGGCTGAGGAGGCCAGGGCCGCTTCTGGGGGCGGCGGCGTTGGATCGGCTCTCCCCTCAGCAGGAGCCGAGGGGGCCGGGGTAGCTTCAACTGGTGGCGGTGGCGCTGGATCGGCTCTCCCCTCAGCAGGAACCGAGGGGGCCAGAGTTGAAGAGGGTGACTCTAGGACTGCGGTCGAGACTGGGGCGTCGATCGAGGTAGGCGACGCTCCGGGTGGTGGTGCAGGGGCCGAGCCAGTCGAGGCCAGGGGGTGGCGAGGAGCGGCGACACAGCCTCGACCGACTAAGGCAAGAGGGGCGGATGAAGCAGCGGCTCGATCCAGGTCGGCCGGCGGGGCTCTTGAGGGGATACCGCTCGGAGGGGGGGGGGCCTATTTTGGCGGCTCTGGAGAGGCTTGGCATCCAGGGCCCTCTGTATCGGGCATGTTGCAGCATAGCTACGAAGGTGGTGAAGGGAGGAGATAGGCAACGCTCCCCGCCCGCGGCCCTCGAGCTGGTTATGGAGGGCGGCTTGGTCTTGGCCCAGATGGGGGCCACTCTGGCTGAAGCTTATGCCCGGTCGGAGTCGGAGCGAGCGACCCTTGCCTGGACCCTTGATGGGTCTGACATGAAGGTGGCTCAGCTCACCGAGGAGCGTGACGGGCTTCTACGGGAGCTCTCCGCAGTCAAGGAGCTGACGAGGGTGAGCCAGGCGGATGCCCGGTCGGTGTCTGAACAATTGGCTCGGGCCCGCGAGTCGCTCGAGAGGAAGAGCTGGCTTCTGGAGGAGGAGCGCGTTGCCCGTACCGAGCTAGACGGCCAGTGGGAGGCCGAGCGCGCCGAGCTATTGGGCCGGGCGGAGGATGCCATGCACCTTCGGCGGGAGGCTGAGGCTGATCGGGCCGAGGCAGAGAAGCGGTCAGCCGAGGTAGAGTGGAGGTTGGCCGAGGCGGAGCGGGAGAAGGCCGAACTCGCTGGTAGGGTGGAATCGGCCGGGGCGGAGGCACTCGAGCAATACAAACACTCGGAGGCCTACCTGGTCGACCTCAAGGAGGCTGCCCTCCCCTACTATGAGTCAGCACTTTGCCGGGGCATCCGCAAGGGATTCAAGCAAGGCTATGACCGGGCCATCTCTTATGTGGAGGAACAGGCGTCCGAGACAATCAATTTTCTATCCGGGCAATGCTATGACTCGGATTTGTCATCCTCCGGTTCCTTTGGTTCGGCGTCAGAGGAAGGATACCAGGGGGACTTTTCATCCGAGGGGTCGCCAACTCTGGATGCCTCGGGAGGGCGCGCAACTGAGGTAGTTCCCACGCTGGTGGGGTCAGTGCCAGGGTCGGCCGTCACCGAGGGTGCCGGGGGCAGACCGTCCGAGCCTTCCACTTTCGAGCCTCAGGATGGGCCAGAGGCCTAATGTATCTATTTTACTTTTTCTCCTTGTATGTTTTTCCTTTTTTTTGAAGAAAAAACTTCTTTTATTGTGTAAAGGAAAAAATGTAAGGCAGTAGCGTTATGATGAAGACTTAACTCTTTTGTACCGCCATTGCCGTAGTTTGACCAGCATATCCGCAGTAGTTGGAAAGTGCTGATACTTTCTGCGTGAATTTCGCATGATGGTTGGGCGAGCGTCTGATAGGGTGTCTTTCCATTTTCTCATGCTTTAACTGCCCGACTGTTCGTGTGTCCCGCTGGGATGGAACCGAGGAGTCTGAGGTGACCGTTCGTAGGGAGAAGCCCCTTTAGCGTGTTTTTGAGGGGAGAATCATTTAAGGCAAGTAACCTCCCTTCGCCTATAAAAGGTCTGAAGGGCGTCTCTCCTTCTCCATCGCTTAGGATTTTCTCTGACAGTCTTTCCTCTCTCCTTCTTCACGAAGCGTTGTGCCGTCGAATTTGAAGCATGGAAGATGTTCTGGAAGACGAAGCTACCGACGATGGAGGGTAGAGAGTCCTTGCTGCTTCGGGTTTGAAGGGGGTTTGACGGCCGGCGGGTAGGTTTAAAGGGGGTTTCGACGTGTGGAAGCACATCGCCTTCTTCTATCAATTCTGATCGGTGCTTGCTGGGAGGGGTGTGATGGCGGACGGATGGGGGAATCATGCATCCTTTTCGCCCGTCCCTTCCCGCTCACTCTCTGGAGGGGATTCCTCAAGATTCCTCTCCACTTCCTGCTTCTCCTTCTTTCTCCCCGCAGCCACTTTCTCTCTCTTCTGCCCTTCTCATCATTTCTTTCACTCTTCGGAGGGTGCCTCTTGACATCCTCCTTTATTAGTTGGCTTTCTCTTCCCCTTCATCTTCCTCGTTCAACTTGGAATGTAGCCTTCTTCTTCCTAATCTCTCTGTCACCTTTGTTCCTAGTTACCCGAGCCAATGGGGTCGACTACCCTTAATCCGAACCCATTTCTATACGAAGCAGAGTCAGTGGCTGGACGCAGGAAGGCTAATCGAGTCAGCCGAGCGATGGGCTCGTATGGTGGCGCCAGATGGATTTTTGCTTTTTTGACATGTATTGTCTTGGCTTCAGCCTTTCTGATGTACAAGCAAGTTGTTTGAATAAAAGAGGAAGGAAACTTTTGTTTTATTTCATATTGCTTACATGACGCTCGGTGTTCAGAAATAGAACTTGCGTAGTGTAGTCGCGTTCCACGTCCGAGGGATGGGTTCTCCTTCCATAGTAGATAGCCGGTATGCTCCTTTCCCGAGCGTCTCGACCACTCGGTAAGGGCCTTCCCAATTAGGGCATAACTTGCCCGCCGCCTCAAGTGGTCGAGAGGCTTCGGCTTTCTTGAGAACGAAGTCTCCCGGTTGAAAGTGTCTATCTCGGACTTTGGCGTTGTAGTATCGAGTGAGGTGGCGTTGATATTCCGTTACTCGGACGCTGGCAATCTCCCGGAGTTCATCTGCTAGGTCGAGGTTTTCGAGCAATTTCTGGTCGTTTGTCTCGGGCGAGAAACAGATGACTCGGAGCGAGGGATTGGCAATCTCCAACGGGATCACGGCCTCGGTGCTGTACACCAGCTGAAAGGGACTTTCACCGATTGCCGTTCTGGGAGTCGTTCTGTGCGACCAAAGTACGCTTGGCAATTCCTCGAGCCAGCTGCCCTTGGCTTTACGGAGCCTGGTCTTGATGCCTTTCAAGATAGTCTTATTGGCATTTTCGACTAGCCCGTTAGCCTGAGGGTGGGCGACCGAACTGAGGTGATTGCGAATGCTTAGGTCGGCACATTTGTCTCGAAAATAACGAGAATTAAATTGCCGGCCATTATCGCTCACTATCACCCGGGGGATGCCGTAGCGACAGATGATCAATTTCCAGACGAAACTCCAGACGACTATCTCGGTGATCCTAGCTGTGGCTTCGGCCTTGATCCACTTGGTGAAGTAGTCGATGGCGATGATGACGAACTTCTTTTGGGCTTGAGCCGTAGGGAATGGCCCAAGGATGTCGATCCCCCACCAAGCGAAAGGATAAGGCTCGGCTAGGGTGATGAGCTCCGTTGCCGGTTGATGGACCAAGTGATCAAATTGCTGGCATCCGTCACACTGTTGTACGTAGGTCGAGCAGTTGCGCTGCAGAGTGGGCCACCAGTAACCCTGTCGAAGTAAGATCCTGGTGAGTGACCTTCCTCCTAGATGCGCTCCGCACAGGCCTTCGTGAACCTCTTGGATCGCTCGGTTGGCTTTGTCAGTACTGATGCACTTCAGGAGGGGACCGGAGAAGGATCTACGGTATAAAGTATCGTCCAGAATGACGAATCGTCAAGCTTGGTACTTCAATCTCTGGGCTTCCCGAGGGTCGGGAGGCTCCTGAGAGTCTTGGAGCCATGACAGATAGGGGGTACGCTAGTCGCTTGGTGAGGCCGAGTCAACAGCCATGAGCTCCGAATCAATGCTCGGTCACTCTAGCTCTTCGAGAAGAACCGATCAAGTACCTTCGGGGTCAAGAGAGGAGGCCAGCCGAGAGAGGGCGTCCGCTCTGGAGTTTTTCTCCCGAGCTATTCGGACTGCCTCAAAACTCTCGAACTGTTGTGCCACGATTCGGACCAGCTGGAGGTATTTGACCATCGGTGCTTCCCGAGCTTCGTAATCATCGTTGACCTAGCTAGCGACCAGTTGGGAGTTAGTGTGAATTCTGACTCGCTCAGCCCCCAACCGCCGGGCCATGCGGGCTCCCGAGATAAGGGCTTCATACTCGGAGGCGTTGTTGGATGCCTGGAAGTTGAACTTTAAGGCGTATTGCAGCTCTGCTCCTTCGGGGGACTTCAGGAGGATCCCAGCGCCACTCCCGGCTGAGTTGGAGGATCCATCGACGAACAATTCCCAGGTTGGCCCAGGTACGGATGGAGATTTTTCTTCGGCCTGGATGGTTCTCTCGGCGATGAAGTCGGCGATCGCATGTCCTTTGATAGCCGAGCGGGGCCGATACGATATATCGTAGGCCCCGAGCATGATGGCCCACTTGATGAGGCGTCCTGAGGCTTTAGGGTGGGCGAGGATCCTCTTCAGTGGTTCGTCGGTTAGCACGATGATGGAGTGCCCTTGGAAATAGGGTTGAAGGCGCTTGGCCGAGGTAACCAACGCTAGCACGAGTTTCTCGGTTGTGGGGTACCTTCTTTCAGCCTCGTTGAGCACCATGCTAGTGTAGCAGACCGGTCTCTCGACTCCCGAGTCATTTCTGACCAAGACCGAGCTAACTATGGATGGAGTTGCCATGAGGTAGAGGTGCAAGGCTTCACCTGGGACAGGCTTGGACTGCACCGGGGGTGAAGCCAGGAACTCCTTAAGCTCGGCGAATGCTCTTTGGCATTCCTCGTCCCATGCGAACGTAGTAGATGCCATTTTGGGCCCCCTCAATAGTTTGAAGAAGGGTAGGCATCGTTCGGCCGCACGGGACAGGAATCTACTGAGCGCAGAAATGTGCCCGGTAAGGCGTTGAACATCCTTGGTGCAGGTGGGTGGGCGCATGTCCAGGATGGCCTGGACCTTGTCGAGGTTGGCCTCGATCCCACGCTGGGTGACTAAGAAGCCCAGGAATTTCTCGGACCTTACTCCGAAGGCACACTTGGTGGGGTCTTGGGAGGCTCAATGGCTCGGCTCGCCTGCTCAGCATGACGCTTCCTTCCTCGGCCACTGTCTCCTCCTAATGCAGCTCATCTAGCGATGATGTTGATGTGGACCCCGCGAGGGGCGCTGTCGATTTCCTCTGGGGTGCCTCGGTCTTCCTTATGCCCGGCCACGAACCGGGACAGGTGTCCCTGGTGGACGAGGCGCTCGATCTCATCCTGGAGCTGATGGCAATTGCCGGTGTGGTGTCCGTGGTCGCTGTGGAACAGGCAATATTTGCTGTGATTGTGGCTCTTCGACTTCATTGGCTTGGGTTGGCAGAGGAGGCCCGAGCCTTTGATGTCTTCATATATCTCGTACACCGGAGCGGTTAAGGGAGTGTACCGCTCGTACTTCCGGGACGGTTCTTTATGCTCCCCGTCTCGGTTCCGCCTTTTTCCTTGGCTCGAGCTTGACTCGGGTGCTCGCTTCTTGTCCCCCTCCCGACCCGAGCCGATTGCGCCTCGGCATGCGCTGAGAACTTCTTCGCACTCAGCATGGCATAAGGCCAGAGTCACTAGCTCGGCAAGGGTCGAGGGAGGGTGGAGGACAAGTTTGTGGTGGAGGTTTTCATCTTGGGTGCCTCCGGTCAGCGCTGTTCTGGCCGAGGCTACATCCAGGCGGGGGATTCTCAGGGATTCCGACTTAAATCGATTGATGTAGGCCCGAAATTTCTCCCCTTGCGCCTGTTTGAGAGCCAATAACCCCGCTACTGACCTTGGGGGGCCGCTACCGGTGAAACTCTCCTTAAATACTCGCCCAAACTGCTTGAAGTCTCAGATGGATCCGGGGGTGAGGGCTCAGAACCATGCTTGGGCACCTTGGACCAGGGTGGTCACGAAGGCTCGGCATTTGATGGCATCAGATGCCCCGTGAAGGGTCATCAGGGCGTCGAAGCTGTCGAAGTGGTCGGCCGGGTCGCCCTGGCCGTCGTAAGACTTGAAGGTTGGAATGGGGATTCTGGGAGATACCTCTGCCTTAAAGATATAGTCGAAGAATGGGGATTTCTCCTCGTCTTCTGCTGGGAAGGTCTTCTGCAAGGCGCGTAAGGCGCGCTCCTGCTCTGTAAAGCGCCTCTCGAACTCTCGCAGACGGAGGGATAACTCCGACTGCCGTTGTGCCGTGGGGCTAGGGGGACGCAATGGTAGGCTGTCCTGGCGTTCCCTGGGGACTTCGGTCTCCGGGTGCAGACGGCGTGCCCCAGGTTTTCCCCGTTTCGACGTGGAGGAGGCCTCTTGCTCCGGAGGAGGGGCTTGTGAAGGTCCTCCTGACCTGTTGCGAATAAGCTGCCGTCCTCGGAGGGTGAAGTGACCTCCGGCCATGTGTTGGGATGCGTCTCTGTGGGGAGGGCTTTCCGGAGGGACACGTGACCTTCCTTCCCTGGCCACCTGGGTCCTCATGAGTTCCACGAGGACATCTAATTTTGCGTTGAGGGCTTGGAAAACGCCAGCGCCCTCGTTGGATGGTTGCCCTACCACCGCGGGCGGAGGTGGCTCGTCGGCTGGGGTGCTGGGGTTAGAGGGGGGGGTCTTGTGAGGCCAGAGAAGGGCCTTCTCCCCCCACTACCATGGCCTTCCCCTTATCACCGGCTGATCTCCTCCCTGTACTTCTTCGCACCATGCTGGCACTTTGATCGTTTCCCACAGACAGCGTCAGATGAAGAGGGGCGATCTCATGCTGGTCCTAAGCTGGGGGATGATCACCGATCAGTGAACTACAAGGAAGGGAAACGGATCAGGGGGCCCAGGGGTGGTTCCTTGGGGTAAACCCTCCGATGCCTAAGTCAGTAGAACAGTGGTGGAAGCTATGAAAGGAGGAGGAAGGATATGCACGAGATCTGATGCGAGACGGAACCACAGACACGACTCGAATGAGGAATGCAGTCCTCGGACTCTAGGTGAGCTCGTGATTGTCCCTTAACGAGGGAAGCGTCGGACGTGCACGGTTGAGAAACCGGCAAGAGCTAGGGTGGTCAATTCTCTTTTGTGCCGGATCGGGTCACGGGACAGTCACGCTCTCTCCCTCGCAGCAACGGTGAATTAAATATTACGAGCTAACGGCCCTATACATGCTCTCTAGCAGCGGCATATAAAGCATATAAGGAAATAAGTGAAATGCCGAGTGTAAGAGCGAATACGATACCTCCACACTCTCGGCATGGGGAAGACGGACCCGGCCGAACTCATACTCCCGGGACAATTAATACACGAATATTACAGCAATGAATTATGGCCCACTCCACACAGGGAGGTAAAGGGCGACACAAAGGGGTTCAGGAGGACCGATTTCGGGTTGACGGGCGGCTTCTCGCGTAGCTTCGGCAGCACCCGAACTCGTGACGGTGGGGCCCACGTGCTGTCCGGAGGGGCCGTGTGGGACCCGGTGGCACCGCTGTAGTGGGGGATGCCTGGATGAGCGCTCCCTGGAGTGGAGGCACGCTGGTTCACCGGCCGGAGGCCGGGCGGCTCTGATCGGCACCGGTCGGAATAACCGGCCGCGGATCTGCCGGTTCTATCTTTCAACACACGACCCGACGAGATTGCTCACTACGACCAGCCCCGACGTCGGAATGCGACGAAACTGGCTCCGTTGGAAAGATGCTTCCAAGGGCTTCAACCCTATGGGATTAAAGAAAAATAACCAGCTCTTTACTTTTTGTTGGCGAATTTTTAAAGCTTCTATTGTACAGTGCCCGAATTCTCAGATCAACAGGGAACTTGTCTGAGAACTGGCGTTGACTGATAGGTAGACGCCAGAATCTGAAGTTGTGTTCTTCATCAACGTTGTAGGAAATGGAACAAGGAAGACGGCAATAGTTTTTGTGACAAGTTTGAAGGTGGCTATGATTTGTTAGGAATTTAACACTAGAGGGTGGTCGGATCTGGAAACTGGTAGATAGGACTGTAGATGGCTCTGGAAATGATTTTTATATAATAGGTGGAGGGTGGATCAAAAATCAAGAAAAATTATGGGTGGAGGGGTTGATGGACAGAACCCCCAGTAAAATTGGGAGCCCTAGGAAAAATCACAAAAGGGGCCGAAGATAGGAAACTCATGCGGACTGTTACAGTGGACAGACAGCTGATAGATCTGGGAAAGATTGAAGACCAAAAATGTAAAAATATCAAAAGAAGGATTTTGGACGTGAAATTTTTTTTGGAGATGGGGATACAAGATAGGAACAACCTCTGAAAATTTCAGATCAAGAGGATGTCGGAGTTGATAACAGGAATTCCGAGAAGAAGCTTCTGCCCAGGATGAACAGAACACCGAAGTCGACTCCGCGGCGGCTCGAAGGCGGCACAAACGGCGGCGGCGGCACCGGAGATGAACTCAGAGATTGAGGGGGAGGAGATAGAAGATATCCACTCTATAATTGTGGGTTGGAGGAGATGAAACCAGGGGGAGAGAGGGCTGGGGCGCAAGA
Source organism: Amorphophallus konjac (assembly GCA_022559845.1). NCBI lineage: Eukaryota > Viridiplantae > Streptophyta > Magnoliopsida > Alismatales > Araceae > Amorphophallus > Amorphophallus konjac. The sequence continues at coordinate 172,133,226 of CM040119.1, read as the reverse complement.
GGCTCTTGGCATTCAACAAAATTTTCTAACTTTCATTAATTTCCAAATGAAAATACAACCTTTTATATGATTCACATCAAATCAAATGTAGACCCTTGGATCTAGGGATGGAGAATGGAGGGCTGGGATGAAGTGTGAACAACACACAAAAAAATAAAAATAATATATAAAGGGGGGGGCGGCCTATTGACCAAGGGGAGGCAAGGGGGACAAGTTGACATGGTAGGTAGCCTACCATGGAAATTCTTACCCTCTTGTCTACCCACGTGGCATTTGACATTTAACCCTTCTAGAAGGCCACCTAGGATGGTTTGACCAGCCCCACATGGGTGACATGGACCAATGGGAAAGGGCTGAGGGACCCCTTGCTTGGGCCTACTGGAATTTTACATATAAACCCACTAAGACCTACAATTGCGTACCCATATAACACAAGGGTATACATACAAATATGAAAGGACATAAATGCAAACAAAATGTGGACGGTCTTGCTTCGATGTCCCATCAATTCTCCCCGGGTGGGAGGAACTCGACCCCGTCGAGTAGGGGTATGGATGCTCGAGTACTCCGGCGGATCCGTCACCGTGCCAAGTAGCGCGGGTACGCTCCACTCCAAGTGATCGTCACGTGCTTATTCCATATATACTCGATATGCACAAGCTGCTATGGGGTAGAGGTGGACACTCTGGGTGGGACACTCGCAAAAGGGGAGGAGGGGGCTTGAAGACTCACTAGGAATCACCGCTGGGTCCCTGTAGGTGACTGATCCGTGTATAGATATAGAACTGATCCCATACTCATCGAGTGAGTCCACTCGCCTCTTTCTCATAAGAGATCGACAACGAGCTTACACAAGACACATGCAGACTCACCATGCAAACCACACAAATAAGAAATAGACTCATGCATGGCTCTAGACAAATCTATGGTTAGTCCGACCCGTACATGGGTGACGGCGGACTAGGACACCCGAATGTGTGCCATGCATGCATTTGACGTAACCGGAGGTTGACGTCATGGGGAACTCCTAGACACCTTATGATGCACCAATCATGGACATTGGGCTTGGGTGTGGGAAGTCCGGGAGGTGCGGGTGGTCTAGATGGATCGGGGAAACCAAAGTTTTCATTACCCCCAAATGAAGGTTCGGACCTATGGCTATGTGGAGTTTGCTTGGCCCGAGTGGAAAAGGTGGGATAGTGAACTCCGCGGAAGAAGTGGAGTGAGTACGAAAGCTCGGGAGGTTCACTAGTGAAGGGGTCAAAAGGGTCGAAGAAGGTATGACCCCATGAAGTGGGTTCTTCCATGACTCGGTCCCAATTTAAGAATTCATAATCACCGTCATACATTGTGAGCGGTGGGACGACGGACATGTATAGAAAATAAGATTCCTCCCTTGGGTAAAAGGGAATGAAGTCAGACTCGGCCGGCATCGGGAGGAGTAGAAGAATCTCCGTGGTGACACACCCCATGGTGCACACGGAGGTAATGGACCCTAAGGCCGGATGGGTGAAGCTAAGACTAGCGGGTTGGTCAAAACCTCAGGCCAGTAGGTGCGTCAACTTTCATTGTGAATCTAATCCCATGACAAGATCATCCAACGTGTCAACATGGTGACTAGATCGAAATGTGGTATGGAAGGAATTGACCGGCACTAAAGGGAGGATGGGGTCCATAGGTGAGAAGGGAGGTGGGACCAAGCCTTCTTTGAGCCATCTAAGAAGTGGCTCGGCTATGTATAGCGTACCCGTTAGAAACACGGGAGGCTCGGGATTTGGTGGCCCCAAGTTTGACGGCTCCGGATGAAGATCGGAAGTAGATAGCAATGGAGCATCCATGGGTGGTGAAGAAGCGTGTGTCATTTCCAACCAATCCGAAATCAGTTCATCGAGTTCCTCGAAGGAGGCGCGGGTTGGAGTAGGGGGTGGAAATGGAGCCCTCATAGGTAAGGAAGAGATGTCCACCTCGTGGCGAAGGGGCCCGTGGGGTGACTCCAAGGACGTCCGATCTACCCCGGTAGAAAATTGATCTAGGCTAGTACTAAACCGATCTAGGCTTGTACTCAACCCTTGCACTTGTCCCATCAAGGCTTGGAACATTGCGACCACTTCATCGGCACTATGGAATTGGGGTGTGGCCATGGTGGCTAAGATGGGGTTGGGTCCCCTAGGAATGGATATGCAAGGCCATTTTTTTTTATTTTAAAAGCAAAATGTGATGCTAACTAGTGCACCTAGACATAACCAAAACTCGGTACGTGGCGGAGACAACCGATCCGAAGATCACTCGCGCAAGTGTGCGGCCTTCCCGATAGGCGTAGCCTAACGTTTAGATAACACCTTTTGATATACCGACTAATGGTATGCAAATGCAACTCCTAAGACCGACTTTGACACTTAGACTTAAATGACACTCTTTTTTTTGTTTTGGACACCCTAGACTCAAACTCACTCTGATACCAAACTGATGCGGGACGAGACCAAAGACATGACTCAAATGAGGAATGCAGTCCTCGGACTCTAGGTGAGCTCGAGATTGTCCCTTAACAAGGGAAGCGTCGGACGTGCACGGTTGAGAAACCGGCAAGAGCTAGGGTGGTCAATTCTCTTTTGTGCCCGGATCGGGTCACGGGACGGTCACGCTATCTCCCTCGCAGCAGCGGTGAAATAAATATTACGAGCTAACGGCCCTACACATGCTCTCTAGCAGCGGCATATAAAGCATATAAGGAAATAAGCGAAATACTGAGTGTAAGAGCGAATACGATACCTCCACGCTCTCGGCGTGGGGAAGACGGACCTAGCCAAACTCGTACTCCCGGGACAGTTAATACATGAATATTACAGCAATGAATTATGGCCCACTCCACGCAGGGAGGTAAAGGGTGACACAATGGGGTCCGGGAGGACCGATTTTGGGTTGACGGGCGGCTTCTCGCGTAGCTTCGGTAGCACCCGAACTCGTGACGGTGGGGCCCACGTGCTGTCTGGAGGGGCCGTGTGGGACCCGGAGGCACCGCTGTAGTGGGGGATGCCTGGATGAGCACTCCCTAGTGTGGAGGGGTGCTGGTTCGCCGGCCAGAGGCCGGGCAGCTCCGATCGGCACCGGTCGGAACAACCGGCCGCGGATCTGCCGGTTCTGTCTTTCAGCGCGCGACCCGACGAGATTGCTCACTGCGACCAGCCCCGACGTCGGAATGCGACGAAACTGGCGCCGTTGGAAATCTGCTTTGAAGGGATTCAACCCTATGTGATTAAAGAAAAATAACCAGCTCTGTACTTCTTGTTGGCGAATTTTGAAAGCTTCTATTGTACAGTGCCCGAATTCTCAGATCAACAAGAAACTTGTCTGAGAACTGGCGTTGACTGATAGGTAGACACCAGAATCTGAAGTTGTGTTCTTCATTAAAGTTGTAGGAAATGGAACAGGGAAGACGGAAATATTTTTTGTGACAAGTTTGGAGGTGGCTATGATTTGTTAGGAATTTAACACTGGAGGGTGGTCGGATATGGAAACTGGTAGATAGCACTGTAGATGGCTCTGGAAATGATTTTTATAAAATAGGTGGAGGGCGGATCAAAAATCAAGAAACATTATGGGTGGAGGGGTTGATGGACAGAACCCCCAGTAAAATTGGGAGCCCTAGGAAAAATCACAAAAGGGGCCGAAGATAGGAAACTCATGCGGACTATTACAGTGGACAGACAGCTGACAGATCTGGGAAAGATTGAAGACCAAAAATGTAAAAATATCAAAAGAAGGATTTTGGACATGAAATTTTTTGTGGAGATGGGGATACAAGATAGGAACAACCTCTGAAAATTTCAGATCAAGAGGATGTCAGAGTTGATAACAGGAATTCCGAGAAGAAGCTTCTTCCCAGGATGGACAAAACACCGAAGTCGACTCCGTGGCGGCTCGAAGGCGGCACGAACGGCGGCGGCGGCACCGGAGATGAACTCAGAGATTGAGGGGGAGGAGATAGAAGATATCCACTCTAGAATTGTGGGTTGGAGGAGATGAAACCAGGGGGAGAGAGGGCTGGGGCGCAAGAGGCTCTTGGCATTCATCAAAATTTTCTAACTTTCATTAATTTCCAAATGAAAATATAACCTTTTATATGATTCACATCAAATCAAATGTAGACCCTTGGATCTAGGGATGGGGAATGGAGGGCTGGGATGAAGTGTGAACAACACACAAAAAAATAAAAATAATATATAAAGGGGGGGCGGCCTATTGACCAAGGGGAGGCAAGGGGGACAAGTTGACATGGTAGGTAGCCTACCATAGAAATTCTTACCCTCTTGTCTACCCACGTGGCATTTGACATTTAACCCTTCTAGAAGGCCACCTAGGATGGTTTGACCAATGCCACATGGGTGACATGGACCAATGGGAAAGGGCTGAGGGACCCCTTGCTTGGGCCTACTGGAATTTTACATATAAACCCTCTAAGACCTACAATTGCGTACCCATATAACACAAGGGTATACATACAAATATGAAAGGACATAAATGCAAACAAAATGTGGACGGTCTTGCTTCGATGTCCCCATCAATTCTCCCCGGGTGGGAGGAACTTGACCCCGTCGAGTAGGGGTATGGATGCTCGAGTACTCCGGCGGATCCGTCACCGTGCCAAGTAGCGCGGGTACGCTCCACTCTAAGTGATCGCCACCTGCTCATTCCATATATACTCGATATGCACAAGCTGCTATGGGCCAGAGGTTGACACTCCGGGTGGGACACTCGCAAAAGGGGAGGAGGTGGCTCGAAGACTCACTAGGAATCACCGCTGGGTCCCTGTAGGTGACTGATCCGGTTATAGAAGTAGAACCGATCCCATACTCATCGAGTGAGTCCACTCGCCTCTTACTCATAAGAGATCGGCAACGAGCTTACACAAGACACATGCAGACTCACCATGCAAACCACACAAATAAGAAACAGACTCATGCATGACTCTAGACAAATCTATGGTTAGTCCGACCCGTACATGGGTGATGGCGGACCAGGACACCCGAATGTGTGCCATGCATGCATTTGACGTAACTGGAGGTTGACGTCATGGGGAACTCCTAGACACCCTATGATGCACCAATCATGGACATTGGGCTTGGGTGTGGGAAGTCCGGGAGGTGCGGGTGGTCTAGATGGATCGGGGAAACCAAAGTTTTCATTACCCCCAAATGAAGGTTCGGACCTATGGCTATATGGAGTTTGCTTGGCCCGAGTGGAAAAGGTGGGATAGTGAACTCCGTGGAAGAAGTGGAGTGAGTACGAAAGCTCGAGAGGTTCACTAATGAAGGGGTCAAAAGGGTCGAAGAAGGTATGACCCCATGAAGTGGGTTCTCCATGACTCGGTCCCAATTTAAGAATTCATAATCACCGTCATACATTGTGAGCGGTGGGACGACGGACATGTATAGAAAATAAGATTCCTCCCTTGGGTAAAAGGGAATGAAGTCGGACTCAGCCGGCATCGGGAGGAGTAGAAGAATCTCCGTGGTGACACACCCCATGGTGCACACGGAGATAATGGACCCTAAGGCCGGATGGGATAAGCTAAGACTAGCGGGTTGGTCAAAACCTCGGGCCAGTAGGTGCGTCAACTTCCATTGTGAATCTAATCCCATGACAAGATCATCCAACGTGTCAACATGGTGACTAGATCAAAATGTGGTATGGAAGGAATTGACCGGCACTAAAGGGAGGATGGGGTACATAGGTGAGAAGGGAGGTGGGACCAAGCCTTCTTTGAGCCATCTAAGAAGTGGCTCGGCTATGTATAGCGTACCCGTTAGAAACACGGGAGGCTCGGGATTTGGTGGCCCCAAGTTTGACGGCTCCGGATGAAGATCGGAAGTAGATAGCAATGGAGCATCCACGGGTGGTGAAGGAGCGCGTGTCATTTCCAACCAATCCGAAATCAGTTCATCGAGTTCCTCGAAGGAGGCGCGGGTTGGAGTAGGGGGTGGCAATGGAGCCCTCATAGGTAAGGAAGAGATGTCCACCTCGTGGCGAAGGGGCCCGTGGGGTGACTCCAAGGACGTCCGATCTACCCCGGTAGAAAATCGATCTAGGCTAGTACTAAACCGATCTAGGCTTGTATTCAACCCTTGCACTTGTCCCATCAAGGCTTGGAACATTGCGACCACTTCATCGGCACTATGGAATTGGGGTGTGGCCATGGTGGCTAAGATGGGGTTGGGTCCCCTAGGAATGGATATGCAAGGCCATTTTTTTTTATTTTAAAAGCAAAATGTGATGCTAACTAGTGCACCTAGACATAACCAAAACTCGGTGCGTGGCGGAGACAACCGATCCGAAGATCACTCGCGCAAGTGTGTGGTCTTCCCGATAGGCGTAGCCTAACGTTCGGACAACACCTTTTGATGTACCGACTAATGGTATGCAAATGCAACTCCTAAGACCGACTTTGACACTTAGACTTAAATGACACTCTTTTTTTTTTTTGGACACCCTAGACTCAAACTCGCTTTGATACCAAACTGATGTGGGACCGGACCACAGACACGACTCGAATGAGGAATGCAGTCCTCGGACTCTAGGTGAGCTCGTGATTGTCCCTTAACAAGGGAAGCTTCGGACGTGCACGGTTGAGAAACCGGCAAGAGCTAGGGTGGTCAATTCTCTTTTGTGCCCGGATCGGGTCACGGGACGGTCACGCTCTCTCCCTCGCAGCAGCGGTGAAATAAATATTACGAGCTAACGGCCCTACACATGCTCTCTAGTAGCGGCATATAAAGCATATAAGGAAATAAGCGAAATGCCGAGTGTAAGAGCGAATACGATACCTCCACGCTCTCGGCGTGGGGAAGACGGATCCGGCCGAACTCGTACTCCCGGGACAGTTAATACATGAATATTACAGCAATGAATTATGGCCCACTCCACACAGGGAGGTAAAGGGCGACACAATGGGGTCTGGGAGGACCGATTTCGGGTTGACGGGCGGCTTCTCGCGTAGCTTCGGTAGCACCCGAACTCGTGACGGTGAGGCCCACGTGCTGTCCGGAGGGGCCGTGTGGGACCCGGTGGCACCGCTGTAGTGGGGGATGCCTGGATGAGCGCTCCCTGGAGTGGAGGGGTGCTGGTTCGCCGGCCGGAGGCCGGGCGGCTCCGATCGGCACCGGTCGGAATAACCGGCCGCGGATCTTCACGTTCTGTCTTACAGCTCGCGACCCGACGAGATTGCTCACTGCGACCAGCCCCAAAGTCGGAATGCGACGAAACTGGCGCCGTTGGAAATCTACTTCGAAGGGATTCAACCCTATGTGATTAAAGAAAAATAACCAGCTCTGTACTTTTTGTTGGCGAATTTTGAAGGCTTCTATTGTACAGTGCCCGAATTCTCAGATCAATAAGGAACTTGTTTGAGAACTGGCGTTGATTGATAGGTAGACACCAGAATCTGAAGTTGTGTTCTTCATCAAAGTTGTAGGAAATGGAACAGGGAAGACGGAAATATTTTTTGTGACAAGTTTGGAGGTGGCTATGATTTGTTAGGAATTTAACACTGGAGGGTGGTCGGATCTGGAAACTGGTAGACAGCACTGTAGATGGATCTGGAAACGATTTTGATAAAATAGGTGGAGGGCAGATCAAAAATCAAGAAACTTTATGGGTGGAGGGGTTGATGGACAGAACCCCCAGTAAAATTGGGAGCCCTAGGAAAAATCACAAAAGGGGCCGAAGATAGGAAACTCATGCGGACTATTATAGTGGACAGACAGCTGACAGATCTGGGAAAGATTGAAGACCAAAAATGTAAAAATATCAAAAGAAGGATTTTGGACATGAAATTTTTTGTGGAGATGGGGATACAGGATAGGAACAACCTTTGAAAATTTTAGATCAAGAGGATGTCGGAGTTGATAATAGGAATTCCGAGAAGAAGCTTCTGCCCAGGATGGACAGAACACCGAAGTCGACTTTGCGGCGGCTCTAAGGTGGCACGAACGGCGGCGACGGCACCGGAGATGAACTCAGAGATTGAGGGGGAGGAGATAGAAGATATCCACTCTAGAATTGTGGGTTGGAGGAGATGAAACCAGGGGGAGAGAGGGCTGGGGCGCAAGAGGCTCTTGGCATTCAACAAAATTTTCTAACTTTCATTAATTTCCAAATGAAAATACAACCTTTTATATGATTCACATCAAATCAAATGTAGACCCTTGGATCTAGGGATGGAGAATGGAGGGCTGGGATGAAGTGTGAACAACACACAAAAAAATAAAAATAATATATAAAAGGGGGGGCGGCCTATTGACCAAGGGGAGGCAAGGGGGACAAGTTGACATGTTAGGTAGCCTACCATGGAAATTCTTACCCTCTTGTGTACCCATGTGGCATTTGACATTCAACCCTTCTAGAAGGCCACCTAGGATGGTTTGACCAGCCCCACATGGGTGACATGGACTAATGGGAAAGGGCTGAGGGACCCCTTGCTGGGGCCTACTGGAATTTTACATATAAACCCACTAAGACCTACAATTGCGTACCCATATAACACAAGGGTATACATACAAATATGAAAGGACATTAATGCAAACAAAATGTGGACGGTCTTGCTTCGATGTCCCCATCAAGATCCCTCTCCACCAAGGTGGTGAAGTGGTTCCTGCTCAGGGAGTTTTAGGCGTGTGTAGGCCCTTACCCTTCACTGGACGGAGTCCCCGGTTTAAATAGTGCGCTAGCCTCATGAGTCTCGTAAGCTGAGGAGTTCCAGGCGGGGGTTACGTCCTCATCATGGGCTCTTTGTAATCTTGAGGACTCGTGGGTCCATTATCTTTGTGAACTCTTGTTCATAAAGGGCTCTCAACGGCAGCGTGGATAAGCAATCGTCAATCGATCCAAGCATGAAGAGTGCCAGCCCTATCCGGGCGATAAGCATAGCTCAGATGAGGCTCGATCGGAGTGGGCGCTGGGCGCTAGCCTTTATCCCGACGAGGGGGATAGGTCGGGCTTGGGTCTTCCTCCGACTGGATCGACGCTCGGGCCTTCCGAGCCTAATGGCCGCCGAGGAAGGGCTTGATCCCGAGTGATCTTATTGCGCTTTTATGCTAAGTGGGCCCTGCGGGGCGGTCACTTAGATGAGCTGGGCCTCGTTTGGTCTTGCTGGACCTGGTTCGGCCGCTCTTAGATGGGCTACAGAAATCCCCCTCTCCACTAGGTATTTGGTAAGACTGACTGTTATGCTTCAGATTGAACAGAGATAGCAATGTCACCTCATGACATATCTGACCTCATTTCTTTGATGAAGAGATATATTTCTCAGCAATTATGCCATTGCTCTGCCTAGAGTTCAATTTAATTAGGACATAGATAACATGGGCACATCATGACATATCATTCGTCACTTGTTTTGAAGACGTGACATATTTCTTCGTGCAACAATATCATTACTCTGTCAAATTACTGTAAGGACTTCCAGCTCATCAAGGTGTTTAAAAACAATACTAAGCTTTAGCATCTCAACCAACGTTGCTATGACGTTTGAATTTTCAGATTTCAGGATAGTCAATCAAGGCACAAATTGCAATCTATAGTTAAAGTCTATTAACACCATGGAACATAGATGATTTCAAAAATTATATCAGAGCTTCAAAGAAATCATTAAATCTGAATCATTTTCATTGGATAGACAATCATTAGTTCATATAATAGAAAGCTCTTATGCTATAGTTCTATCTGTTTCATGATCACATTCAGACTGGAAGCCATTGAAGTTCAGATTGCAAGAGAGTAATAGTTGGAGCAAGACTCCCCCTAAGGATTTACAGTGAATGCATTCAAGGAGTTATGTTTACAATCAAGGGGAATGATCAAATGATGACATGAGGGCCAAGGAGAGATCGACCTGGTCACTTATGAAGTTAGCAGTAATGAAATGCATGACTTGGCCAATGGTTGTACACTTATTAATGGTAACTGAATGAAGATGAAACATATGCATGAATGCTTCAAAGAAATAACTCCCCCTTACTGTATGGCCTATATGCGATAGTGACGCATGGTACTTGGCGGAGGTGAATCCTCACGCATGGTGAGTGTTTTTAGACAAGCAGAACTTACCTTTCCACACTTCAGCATTTAATATACCATGGCCATGCAAAAATGATGCTACACCACTTGCAATGCATCGTGAACATGAATGCAACTTTATTATGCAACTGCATGCAATGCTACACCACATGCAGAATGACATATATACATATAATCAATGCATGGAAATCAATCTGTAAGAACACATAACCAAATTGAAGAAGATCATCATTTTAATTTTTATTAGCCTGAGGTCTGCAAAGACCAAGCTCCCTTCTGAGTGTTGTAAACCTGTCATTACACAAGGGCTTGGTGAAGATGTCAGCAATCTGATTTAGTGTATCAACAAAATACAGTTCAAAGTTTTTCTTAAAGACCTCATCTCTAATGAAGTGATGCCTAATTTCAATATGCTTGGTCCTAGTGTGCTGGACTGGATTTTTTGTAAGGTTGATAGCACTGGTATTATCACACAGAATCGGGACACAACCAAGATCCACTAAGTAGTCTTGGAGTTGGTGTTTAATCCACAACACTTGGGTGTCACAGCTCCCCACAGCAACGTATTCTGCTTCTGCAGTTGAGAGGGCAACCAAGTGTTATTTCTTGGAGGCCTAAGAAACTAAATACCCACCCAGAAACTGGCAGTAGCCACTAGTACTTTTATGATCTAGCTTGCATCCAGCGTAGTCCGCATCAGAATAAGAAATAAGAGATAAATCACATGATGACGGATACCACAATCCCAAATCTTGAGTTCCGGCAAGATATCTAAGGATACGTTTGACGGCAGTCAAGTGAGATTCTCTAGGACTAGCTTGAAATCTAGCACAGAGACAAGCACTAAACTAGATATCTAGTCGGGATGCAGTCAAATAAAGTAAGGAGCCAATCATACCTCTATAGGTTTTTGCATCCACTAATTTACCATTTTCATCTGAATCCAGTGATGTTGTGGTGCTCATAGGAGTTGTAATTATTTTACAGCTTGTCATGTTGAATCTTTTCAGTAGCTCTTTGATGTATTTGGCTTGACTTATGAAGCACCCATCTTCTCCTTGGTTGACCTGCAAACCGAGAAAAAATTAGAGTTCTCCCATTAGGCTCATTTCGAATTCGCTAGTCATGAGGTTAGTAAATTCCTCACACATTTTAGATTTAGTAGAACCAAACACAATATCATCAACATAAATTTGAACAATCAAGATGTTCTTACCTTGCTTCTTGATAAAAAGTGTTTGGTCTATCTTACCTCGTGTGTACCCTTTCTCAATGAGGAACGAGCTTAGTCTCTCATACCAACCTCTTGGTGCTTGCTTCAAGCCATAAAGTGCCCTGTCTAGCTTGTATACAAAATCTGCATGGTTAGAGTTCTCAAAGCCAGGGGCTGCTCCACATAGACTTTTTCTTTGATCAAATCATTTAGGAAAGTATTTTTTACATCTATTTGATACAACTTTACTCTAAGAGAGCATGCAAAGGCAAGTAAAATTCTGATGGCCTCAAGTCTGGCTACTGGGACATAAGATTCCTCAAAGTCTATCCCAAACTCTTGATTATACCCTTGAGCCACCAATCTAGTCTTGTTTCTTATTATTTTGCCATCCTCACTGGGTTTGTTCCTAAATACCTATTTAGTGCCTATGACAGATTATGATGATGGTCTAGGAACAAGATGCCAAACTTTATTTCTTTCAAACTGGTTTAATTCATCTTGCATTGAGTTTATCCAGTTTTCATCTTTTAATGATTCATCAATATTCTTGGGTTCAATCTGGGAGACAAGAGCAAGATGATCTAATTCTTCCACAATTCTAAAATGTGACCTAGTTCTAGGTCGATCATATAAGCTTCCAATGACATTTTCTAAAGGATGATCCTTAAGAATTCTAATGTATGTAGAATCATTACCTTCTTCTGGAGCTTTATCCCTTGCATTGCTTGATTCAGCTAGGTCACCATCTTCTCTTGTTTCTTCTTGTGGAGGATTATTCTTTTCTTTCATGCTTAGGAATTCCCCGTCTTCATCATTTTTCCTGTAATAATTATCAATTTTAGAATCATCATGATATTCATCAAAAGAAACATGAGATGATTTTTTCATAGTTTGACTCTTAATGTTGTAAATTCTATAAGCCCTAGATCTATCAGAATATCCAAGGAATATACCTTCATCGCTCTTGGGCTCGAATTTATCTAATTCTCTTTTATCATTATTGTGGACGAAGCATTTAGACCCAAACACTTTCATATGAGAGGCTTATTACCTTTCAGCAACTCCTATGGAGTCTTTTGGGTGTGTGGCCTTACCATAGATCGGTTGATAATGTAACAAGCCGTGTTTACCGCCTCAGCCCAAAACTTCCTTGGGAGTTATTGTTTGGCTAGTATTGTCCTCGCCATCTCTATGAGTGTTCGATTCCTTCTTTCAACTACACCATTTTGCTCAAGGGTTCTTGGTGATGAAAATCGATGTGAAATACCTTCAGCCCTACATAGATTATAGAATTCAGTATTTTCAAATTCACCACCATGATCAGATTAAAGGTTGGAGATTTTAAACTCACCGTCTTGCTTTATCTTCATATAGAGTGCCTGAAACTCATCAAAAGTATCATTTTTATGTGTGAGAAAGTAAGCCCATGTGAACCTAGAGAAATCATCCACCAAGACATATTCATATTTTCTACCACTTAAACTCGTAGTTCTGGTTGGACCAAATAAGTCCATATGAATGAGCTCGAGTGGTTTGGATGACATATTTGTAGATCTAGTCTTGAAGGATTTTCTTGTTTGTTTACCTAGGGCACATGCATCACACAATTTATTTTCTTGTTTAAAAGATAGTTCAGGCAAACCTTTCACCATTGAATGCTTTAAAAGTTTATGTAAGACATTATAGCTAGCATGTCCTAGTCTACGATGCCATAGCCATGCAAGCTCAGATTTTGGTGCAGCAAGACAGAGGTTTATGTGAGCAGGATCATCTAAGTCAATCATATAAACATTGTTGACTATTTTACCAGAAAATTTTACCTTGTCAGATTTTGGTTCAAGGATTCTACATTCATGAGAGTCAAACAACACTTTGTGACCTTTATCACACAATTGACTTATACTGAGCAAGTTGTATTTCAAACCTTCAACTAACAGCACATTTTCAATGGAGTTGGAGATGTTCTTACCTACATTACATGTTCCAATGATTCTTCCTTTGTTGTCCCCTCCAAATGTGACGTGTCCTCCTTCCTTTTTCTTCAAGAGACAAAAGTTTATTTTGTCTCCAGTCATGTGTCTTAAACAACCGCTATCAAGGTACCACCGGTTATGCATAGCTGCAAGACACTCCTGCACAAGGAATTAAGCAATGGGGTTTGGAACCCAACAAAACTTGGGTCCCACCAACTTCTTCAGATTTTTAAAATATGATACCATCTCTTTTGGAATCCAAACCTTTCTTGCATTCATGTTTTCTTTGTTTAGTGCAGGGATTTGATTTTTCTTTTCAGCTTTGACATTCACTTTCTATTTAGAGACTCTTTGTTGGATTTTGTGGACGTTTGAGGAAGTTTGTTTCTTAAACCATTGAGGCCACTGGTTAGTTTTGGGTTAAAAGTGATTATTTTGCCACCTAGGGGATTGAAGCTTATAGGATTGATGCACAAAGGAATCACAATTGCCCCAAAAGAAGGGTGGTGTCGACCTGTATGAATGGGAGTGTCGACCTGTCCTATGTGCAACCCACTTATAGTGGCATTTGGATGGCTGAGCGGGTGATGGCCAAGGAAGTGTCGATCTATGCTGTGGGGAAGGTCGACTCTTCTGAGATTTTTGAGCAATCTTTTTGGGGATTTCTGTGGCTTCCTCTTCAACCTTTTCTTTTCCTTTATCATTTTGTTTTTGTTGATTTTGAGTGGGTGTTGTGTTTGAGGTAGAAGCATCAGAAGAGGAAACAAATGTGACAATTTTTAACCCAATTGGCCTTATGTTTGTGGGTTCAAAACCTAACCCTTCCTTGTTGAAATTCATTCTAGTACCTAGCAATGCATCTAGGTTTTCTCTTCCATCTACAAACTTTTCTAAATAATGTTGTTTATCCTTCAACTCTTTTTGTAGTTTTTCAATGTTTTGAAGGAGTTGAGTGTTGACTTGTTTGACAGCATCATACTTCTCATTACACAATTTGCTATCCTTTTCATAGGTTTACATTTTTAGCTTCATGTTATCAATCTCATTTCTCAAGTCTTCATTTTCAGTTTCCAAGTCAGCCTTTTCTTTTCTTCTCTCTTCCAAGTTCTCAATCATTTTCTTAAGGTCTTCAATTTCAGTTTCAAGTGAAGTAGTTTTATGATTCATATCATGATCATGCACAAACAAGTTAATTTTATTTTTGAAAGATTTATTCTCCTTTTTGTACATGTCATATTTTTCCGTGAGCTGTATATATGCTTCCTCCCAATCATCAATTGTGAAATTTTCAAATGGAGAGTGTACCTCAGTTTCTTCGTCACCTTTGGCAAAGATCTTCTTTCTCCTTGTCCGAGGAGCTGGTTCCATCATCGCTTTCTTCTTCGTCGCTCCATGTGGACACCATGGCCTTGTTCTTCTTCTTGCCCTTCCATTTGTCAGCTTTTCTGAATTTTTTAGGACATTCAGTCTTGAAGTGCCCCGATTTGTTGCAAGAATAACAAATGATCTTGTCAGCTTTCTTAAAGTTTTCAGAATTGGATTTATAACCTTTCCTTACCTGTGACCTTCCTATCATGAAGCTCTTACCTTCCTTTCCCAGAAATTTTATGAACTTACGTGTGAACATGGCTACGCCATCCTCATCTCGCTCACTTGCAAAAGCCTCACCTTCATCAGAAGTGCTTTGACCACTGAGTCCTGCTTTAAGAGCTAGGGACTTTTTCTTAGGTACCTCAGCCTCTTTGTTCTTTAGGTTTATCTCATAGGTCATCAATGACCCGATGAGTGCATCTACCTTAGTAGTTGCGAGATCTCTAGATTCTTCAACCACGGTAGCCTTCATGTGCCATGGTGGGGTTAGTGATCTGAGAATCTTCCTTACAATTTTTTGCTCTGAATATTTCTTTCCCAGATCGGTTAGACTATTAGTAAGCATAGTTAAGCGAGCATACATGTCTTGAATTGACTCATCAGGCCTCATCCTGAACATTTCATATTCAGAAACTAAAATGTTGACTTTTGTTTCTCGTACCTGAGAGGTTCCTTCATAAATCACTTCTAACTTGTCCCACATTTCTTTTGCAGTTGCACAGGTAGCTACTCTTGAAAATTCTACTAGATGGAGTGAGCATTGCATGAAGTGTCTAGCACTCCAGTTGACAGTAGATTTTCTTATTTGTTCTTTGGTCCATAATTCCTCATCATCCGTAAGCTCATACGGACCTTTGTTGATCACTCGCCAGAGTTCGTAATCTTGGGCATGAATGAACACCTGCATATGTTGTTTCCAATAAGGATAATTAGATCTAGTGAAATAAGGAGGCCTATTCACAGAATGTCCTTCAGGTAGCAAACCCTTGGATGGCAATCCACTATTTCTCTCAAGGTCGTTGGACCCCATAATGAGAGATTAGGCTCTGATACCACTTGTTGAGTAGTGGATGGCAGATCTAGAGGGAATGGGTGAATAGATCTGCCCCTCTTTTCATAGAACACCCCTCTTTAGAACTAGATAAAGAGAATAGCAGCGGAATACAATTAGCTTAACGAAGGATACAACGATTGGCATAGCAGGATGAATAAGTAATATAGAGATTGAACCTAAGCATGCATCTAGCACAAAGCAATCGCACAAGCAAACCACAACACACGAGATTTTAAGGTGATTCGAACTGAATCCTCAGTCCTACGTCCACCCCTCACCAAACTCGGTGAAGCTTCACTAGTGCAGCGCACCAAACCGCAAATAAGAAAACCTCCGATTGCCTTCCTATTAACCACCGGTAGGGATGATAACACCGCAGATTGGAGCACCTTCCAACTGCCTTCCTACTAACCGCGGTAGGGATGATTCTCAGTTTCCATATAGCTTGAACAAAATGAAAGGAGAACAAGATGATAATGTTCAAACAAGATATGAAGATATGCTAAAATCGAGAAGATCTTGTCTGAAATGAAGGAGGTGAATCCGATGCTTCAGCAAGGGCTGCCTCTTTTTCTTCTTGTCTTCACACGATGTAGATCATAAACAAAGGCTTCTTCTTCTTCGCAAAGCTCTCTTCTTGATTCAGCAGCAATGGCTTTTTCTTCCTTATGAAATTAGCTTCCATGGATCCCCTTGATAGCCTTGCTTGCTTCTACACTGCCTTGGAGGTTGCTAGCTTAGATATGAGCTTGAATCACCTTGGAAATAGATGAAGAACTCCTGCACGAAGTATTGTTCACGGCTACAGTACCCTCTTCTTCTTCCCTTGGACAGCCTCCTCTAGCCTCTCTTTGATCTCACTTGATCCATTAGGGTTTCTAACCCCCTTGTGTTTGTTTTATATCTCTTGGATGGTCAACAACCGCCGCCGCCACCGGTGTTTGCTCTCCTTGTTCTTCTCCTTCTCCTTCTTCATCTCCTTCGTCTTCGTCATCGTCATCCTCGTCATCGTCTTCATCTTCTTCTCCATCGTCTTCTCCTTCTTCCTCGGTCGCACCGGCTTGCTTCACCATTGGAGCCTCCTCGGACGGTGGTGCCTTCTCGGCCGCCGCTGGAGGAACCTCCTCCACCGCTTGTTGTTCGCCTTCCAAGTCCACCACGTCGGGGGCAACAACCCTTTGACGCTTGTGAGTACCGCCCGCCATGGGTTTGAGAAAAAAGAGAGTAGAGAGAATAGAGTGAGAATGGGAGAGACGGAGATGGAGGTCTCGGTTAGGGTTTACAGAAGAAAGTGGATGAAGGAAGGAGAAGAAGGAGGGAAAAAGGGTTTTAACGGTCGAAATAAATTGACGCCCGAATGGACGCCGTGTTTTGATTAATTGACGGTCTGATGAAGGGCGTGGTTTGTTGATATGACGACCCGAGGCTAGGCGTCATTTACATTTGCGTGGGAAATTGGAACCGTCGTCAGGCGCATTAATGGGAAACTGATTGATTTGATTGATCATAATAATTACTATTTGAATTTGACGCCGCTGGAAACGGGCGTCCGTTGAGTAATTCACGACCTAATTAAGGGCGTCATTTTAACGAAATTAAGGATTTTTTTTGAAAATATTTCAAAGAATTCGAAGCGATTAACGTCTGGCGTTGAGGCGCGAATTAAGAAACGCCTGTCATGGAAACGTCAATTGTAATTTTGAATTAGTTTAAGGAATTGATTAAATGGAATTGACGACGTCATTGGAGGCGTTGTTTAATAAATTGACGCCGTTGATGGAGGCGCTGCTCAGAACAGAGACTCGAAACTCAGTTTCTTCAGACAGAATTATATACAATTGGAAGAAATGATCATATTAACTCATTGTCTTGGCTCAAATAAAGGAAATATCTTTATTTCATTGAAAGAAAAATCATGATTACATTTATTGAGCCATCAGAGGCCTTATCTTCCTGAGAGCTAGTACATATGATTTGCATTTATCTTCTTCTTCTTCTACATATGCCTTGGACTTTTAGAGTAGTCCAACCTTCCACTGAGCCATTATCGTCTTGATTTCTTCATGATCTCCACTTGAGCATAATTCCCTTCTTTTGAGTGGAGGAAGGTGAGAAGGTTCTTCAAAGAGGTGCCGAGGTAGCCCGAGCTGTGGGAGACACCGGTGTGCGTTGTAGAGGGCAAAGTCGGACCCGCCAATTAATCGAAGCTCTATACCGGAGGAGAGCCTTGAGCGAAGATCTTGGGTTTTGAGAAACCCCGGTGCGCAAGTGAAACCGCTCTTTGGCATTGTTTTGAAGTAGTCCCTCCATTCGCTTCTCTTCTTGAGCTTGGGTACTCGATTGGTCACTCTCTCACATAGGCTTAAAGAATTTGTCATATATCGAAGGGGGCTCTTTGAGAATATCTTTGAGGCCACTTGAGTCTCTTGGCATGGGTCAAACTTTAGGTGGAGGTCCACCCAACAAGATAGAAGGAGCATTGACCCATAGAGAGGCCATCCTAAGGAAGCCGAGGTGAGCCCATTGTATAGGTTGGCTAGCACCGCCGGACCTATTCTTTTTCCCTCCCATATGCTAGCTATAGCACTCAAGTGATGCTCCTCTAGGTGGTCTTCCATTGAAGGGAATAAGAGAGCTCCCGCTATACATATCATGAATCCCTTCATCACCCTCTCTAACAAGTCTTCATCCTCTTGAGCCTTATCCATATTTTTGAACACCCATGAAGCTAACTTTAGAAGGTTGATCCCCTTATGAGCTTTAATTTGGTTCACTAGATTTGGGCTTTGAATAAGGCTAGTGAGTATGTTTTGAGCTTGTATTGGTCTAGCCATGTGAGCCATCCTAGATTCCTCTCCTTGTTTCATCTTC
This sequence comes from Amorphophallus konjac, assembly GCA_022559845.1. Taxonomy (NCBI): domain Eukaryota; kingdom Viridiplantae; phylum Streptophyta; class Magnoliopsida; order Alismatales; family Araceae; genus Amorphophallus; species Amorphophallus konjac. The sequence continues at coordinate 172,114,670 of CM040119.1, read as the reverse complement.
CTCAAGCCTAAGAGTGCCTCTACTTCTTCTAGGAGAATAGTAGCTTCAAAGGTTCGGAAGAGGAATGTGTGAGTGTGAGGGTGCCACAATTCTATAAGATCTCCAATGGAGGCCCAATCTAAGTGAATGTCATTATAATGGGTAGCATGGGTTATGAGGCCAAGAAGGTGCCACCTTGAGAGGAAGGATTTCATGTCTAATGAGAGTTTGGAGAGTAATAAAGGAAGCCACTTAATTTTGAGAAATCTCCTTGGACTAGGAACAATTGGGTAATCCTGAAAACATAAAAAGAAAGAAAGAAGAAGAAGAGGAAATGTAATCAGAAATTTTGAAAAGAAAGAAAGAAGAACAAAATAAAAGCTTTAACGTAAGAACACTTACTTGGTTGTTGGCAATTCTCCCACTAATATGGCATGGAACTTCAGAAATCCGTGAAAAACTCATCTTCGGCTTCTTGGAAGGCCTTTGTTTCTGCATCATCGTATTCATCTTCCTGGAAGTTGTTCTGCAAGTGCTATGCTTCTGTTAAAGAGGGCTTCAATTCTTCTGGTAGATATTCTGCAAGTTCTCTGTCTGCTCAATTGGTTTGATATACTCATAAGATGAACAGTTACCTTTTATAATGTTTTAGAACGCTAACGGATATCACAGTTTGTGTCTAAATCAAACGAGTTGCTGGAAGTTTAATTCCGAGCAGGAAACGAAAACTGTTAATTGACGACGCACCGTTTGGCGTCATTTGTTTAATTAACGACACAGTCAAGGTCATCATTTAATTAAACGCCTCCCTGGAAGGCGTCATTTGCGGTTCAATTCCAAATCAAACCTCGATTGCAATTAACGCCCTATTGACAGTCGTCATTTCTTGATTTGACGCCGCTGTAAAGGGGCGTCATTTTTTGAGCTTACGCTTTTAAATTACTTTACAACATTTTGAACTTAAGTGCTATTATATCTTGATGGAATTAATTATTTTATACACTTATGATCATATGTCCTGAGCTGATAATTCTTCTGACAAACTAATAAGCTTTGAAGTGCAGAAGTGCAGGTTGTGGGAGCCTGGAAGTATTTGCATAAGTTTAAGCATCATGGGTGCAAAGTTCTGAAGTCCATACATTCATTCCTCCTGAGTCTGTACATTGTCAAAATCTTTGCATTTGCTGAAGTCTATACATTCATAAGTTCTGAAGTCCATGCATACATTCCATCCATCTTAAGCATAAATCTATACATCGCATAGAGTCTATACGTTGCATAGAGTTTATACATTACCAAAGTCTGTGCACTCCATCCATTCCCTCTGTCTTCCATTCCTCTGTCTTCCATTTCCTCCGTCTAAGCATTCCCTTCACAAGTCTGCACATTGCATCATCCCAAGTCTATACATTCCCTTCATAAGTCTGCACATTGCATTGTCTAAGTCCATACATTCCATTCTTTAAGTCCATACGTTCCCCAAAGGCCAAGCATCCCAAGTCTATACATTCCCTTCACAAGTCTATACATTCTACCCACCCAAGTCCATATATTCCATTCTCAAAGTCTGCATGTTCCAAAGTCTATACATTCCATTCTGTCTATGCATTGCTAAGTCTGCACGTTCCGAAGTCTATACATTTCATTCCATAGAGTCTATACATTGCTAAGTCTATACGTTCCTTCAAGGCTGTACATCATAAGTCTATCCATTCTCCAAGTCTATACACTCCAAGTCCATGCATTTCACAAGTCTGTACACCCTAAGTCTACACATTGCCTTCCGAGTCCATACATTCCACCAGTCTGCACATCCATAAGTCTCTACATTTATAAGTCTATACATTCCCCATGTCTATACATTTCTAAAGTCCAAGCATTGTCAAAGTCTGTACATTCCATGTCTACACATCAAAGTCTACCCATCCCACGGTTAAAATTCTCAAATAAATCCATAAAAATTCAAAAACTCTCAAAATTCAAATAAAAATTCAAAAATTCTCATAAATCAATAAAAATTCAAAAATTCTCATAAATCCATAAAAATTCAAAAATTCTCATAAATCCAATAAAAATTCAAAAATCTCAAAATTCCAATAAAAATTCAAAAATTCTCATAAATCAATAAAAATTCAAAAATTCTCATAAATCCATAAAAATTCAAAAAATCTCGAAATTCCAATAAAAATTCAAAAAATTCTCTAATAAATCCAATAAAAATTCAAAAACTCTCAAAATTCCAATAAAAATTCAAAAATTCTCCAATAACTCAAAAAAAACAAACAAATACACACACACACACACACACACACACACACACACACACACACACACACACACACACACACACACACATATATATATATATATACTCCAAACAAAAAATTTTCAAATGCAAACCAATGTTGTTGAGTATTTTGATTATGCTTTCATTAATGCCTTATGCAATTTTGAGCACAGGATAAGAAGCTTTTGACCCCACCGACTGGGCATCATCATCCAAGCCTCACGGTGTTTTATTCCATCTCAGTTCGCTCGTGCTCATTGATATCACCATCTTCCTGTATGCATTTCTTGTAAGCATTGTTACTATATGATATCCTACGCTACTATAGCATATCAAGGACCTTGTGGTTCTGATGAACATGGAATTTGAGTTCCCCTTCATTAAAAACAGTGATAATTCCAGGGGAATCTTGATCACACAGATGGGCCGTTGAATCATCCAAGGTTTGGGACGATGGTTCCACTTTCTGAGTTGATGCGTGGACAAATGGGCTTCGGCTTAGTGTCAACTTAAAGATCTGGATTCTTGACCAAATCTAGATGGCTTAACAATATTATCCTTGATTATTTTCTATTTTTAGTTTGATTTAATTTTTCTTTTAGCCCAGCATGCATCATGAAGGACCTTGAGCTTAATGATGAAAATCTTCATATTACGCCAATAATGAAGGTCACTCGTGTTGACACCCGTTTTATACCGATAAGTTGAGTCGTTTCTCTTGCTCACTTGTGTTGATGCTCTGAGTTGACCATCACTCGTTGGGGCTATTTTCAAGTGCTTTTTTGGGGCCAGTTTTATGTGTAACCTCCCTCCTTGGTGGAGTCCGTATCGATTCAGGGCCTAATGGACCTTGGTTTTGATTAATTGAACATGTTTATGAAAATCAAGTGTCCAAGAGCATGAACGGTCCAACATCAGCCGTTCAGGGCTGGGGCGGTTGTATACGGTCGTTCATACATTTTTGGTTGATTTCTGAGGATTTTCTGAATTTTCACCAAAAGGCTTTTGTGCAGCCCCATTAGGCCCGTTCAACTTAATGAACGGGCCGATTCTAACCGCTTATATCTCAGAGTCCTACGCTTGGTAATTTTCTCAGATAATTATCTAATTAATTGAATTATCACCGACAAGGTTAGAACGGTTTGTCCTTGGCCGCGCTACATTTGAACGGTCTCCATGAAGCTGTCCATCTTTCAGAGTCCAACGGCGGGCGTTCCGGTCAGTTCGAGGGATAATTGGGTTTATTTTCTGATTATTTGAATTTTCGCCGACGAGCTTGGACGGTCAAAAGATAACCGCCCATCTGTTGAGCGGTCTATCGTGAGACCGTTCATCCCATCGACGGCTGAATTTTAATAGATTTTAATTCTTTTATCCATGGTTTTATCCCTGACTTCTTTTGTTAATATCTCTGTGGATAATTAACCATTTTGGCTATCGTTTCGACTGGATAAGAGATAATGATATTATCTACGATTTATCCTCAATAATCTCATCCCGAAAATGGCTCTAAACCCTAGTTTCGGGGCTGGCTTTCTAGACTCTATAAATAGACCTTAAAGGCCAGACGTCGAAGGGGGGGGGGGAAATTTTGATCGACGGCGAAGCCCTGCCGCACTTTTGAGCCACTTAGCACCAAGGTGGGAGGCTCTCTACGTCCATGCGAGCTTCCGGTCCAGGGAGTAGTTCATGTTTTGAGTTGTTTTATGTTTTCTCATAGTTTTCACCGTGTCCCTTGCATGCATTGCTTTCTTCCCACGTCCCCTTTCATTTTCATCCTCATGCACACCTCCACCCACGTTTTTGTCACCCTAGGGGTTTAAAAGCCCCCAGGTATCCCCTTGTCCATTTATTTATGTTTACTTCCTCCTATATTGACATTGACATTTACTACATCATTCAGTCCTAATCTAGGTATTCTTTTCTGTATCTTCACGTTGTTTTGCAGGTCAGCATTTCATCAGCACGAGGCCCATCCCCTTCTGGCCGGCCGGAGAGGGTTGAGGTGAACCCCTTGACAACTTCTGGTGTGGTGGACTCGAGCGGTTCGTTATTGCCCGTTCAAGGAGACGTGCGGCCCACTCTGCACCACCCTTCTTCTTCCTGCGGTCTGCTTAAAACCGTCCATCATCCAGAAGCGCTTCCTCCCGTGCATTCTGTAGCACCCATAGGCGGCCTATCGTGGGGCCGCACGTACTACATGTGGTTCTTCATCGACCGCACATCTCATCGGGGCTGCAGCTAGGCGAGTGTCTCCCTTTCTTTTCCAAAGCACGACGTGTTCATCACGTCCGGCGCTTTGGTGGCGATCACGGTTACTGTCACTTTCCTTCCTCTTCTTATAGCTTTTTATTTACTCATTGTCTTTCCGATCCACTCATAGCACACAATTTCATTTAAGATAAAAGAGAGGAGGAAAGATATATCTACACCCTTCTTTTGTGGCGATCACGGTGGGACCCCTAGTGCCCATCGTGCTTGTGAGTTGCTGACCCCCTTTCGTTGTCTAGCTTTCCTCTTGGAGTGATTTGCAGGTTGGGCGTGCTCTCTATTTTCTGGGACGTGAGCGGTTTATCCATAGCCGTTCATCCTCTGGCACGGCTGTTCATCCACCGCTCGTCTCCTGCTACAAGTGCCGGTCTCCCTTCAGCGCCTTGATGCAAACGGTGTACCATTGACCGTCTATCTTTTCGAGCGGTCCGTTTCTGGCCGTCCATAGCTTCGGCACTGGTATGCCTCTTTCTGTCCTGGCTGCAGGTACGCGGCTGTTGGAGGTCCGTCCCAGATCTTGAGCGGTCAGTCGTAGGCCGTCCTTCTGGTACTTTCTTCATCACTGTTGTCCCCTATTTACAGCATCCTGCGATCATTTTGGTTGTCCTTCCGTCGTTTTATTGCTCCCTGGATTACACGGTTCTCTGCAGACCGTCTGACGTTTGAGCGGTCATATCCAGACCGTCCTTCTGGTGCCACAGCACCCCTATTATTCATTCTGATGGCTATATTTTATATGATTTATCAGTTTGGTGCTAGTTGTTGATCTCCCCCTGCCATGGTTGCATCGTTGTATTATTGCTTATATATTTGCTTGATCATTGTTTGGTAGCGCTAGGCTAGATTGTGCATGCACTTCGGTGCGCATAGGAGCATCCATCTCTGTTCATCTGTAGTTGCATCCCTACCGAGGTAGGGTTTCCTCTCGTCTCCATATTCCTTGGAGCCGACTAGGTGACCTTGCTGAGGGCCTCCGTAAGTCCCCGTGAGCCGTTGATTCCCACACGGACGCCAGGCCGGTTGTACCGTTGCCACATCTCAGTCGAGGGTTTACATCCGTGAGTGAGAGCTCCTTAGAGTCACCCCGTTCCCCTGTCCATACCCTGGTTAGGCACCTATTAGTTGAGTGAATTTGCACTTTGATTAATCTATTAAGATTCAAAGGGGAAATTATAAGAACCTGACGCGCATCATCTAAGAACTTGATTGCTTAATTGGGTGATTCTTCTCTCATCTCCTTCTCTCATTGCATGTTTGTGTTTGTTTGTTTGTGTGGTTAGGTTTAAGGCGGTCTTGTCCCTCCACGCTGTTCCATTTGGTGCATGTGGAGTTGTTTTCCCCCTTTTGGATCACCTCCTAGGGTTAGGTCTCCCTTCCGATCTTACTTTAATCCCCTGTTAGATTCACCATCCTCCATGTCGTCCTACGATTTCTCTCAGTCTCACGAGGACTCCCTTCCTCGCGGACTTATGGAGGACCCACCCAGGGTCACCCCCATGCAGGAAGGAGAGAGGACTGCCCCTCCCCTCCCGACTATTCTCAACGAGGGATCTCACCCCCCTCTCTCCGATCCTTCCATTCAGAACCCGGCTAGTCAGATCCTTAACATGATGGCTCAGCTGGACCCCTCCCAGTTCCACCTTATTCGGCAAGCTTTGCAGGGGGACGATGCCCCGAGTTCAGTTCCTTCCCGTGGTGTGACCACTGCTGCTACTACCTCTGCTGTTGCTGGGGCCACCTCTGTGACCCCTATTGATCTTACTCCTACTCGTCCCCAGATTCTCCGGTACTCCCATGTGGAGGCGGGCCAGGCTTCTTCCTCGGCCCATCAGTCACTTGACAAAGGGAAAGCTCAAATTCCCTCTGTTCCATATCTTGATCCCTATGCCACTGTCTCTCCATCGCCGCATGCCTTTCTGGCCCCGACTGATCTTGCTAGGTTGCAACCAGGGGCCGCCCAGCTCGCTCATGCGGATGTGGGCCCTTCCCCGGCCCATTATCCATCATACGGGCCACCCCCTCAATCGGCTTATCCTTTGGCTATCTCTCTAGGTGCTACTCCTCCTGCTCTGTCCCCTCCTTCCCTGGAACGAGAGATTCTCGATAAATGGGCTGCTATGCAGCAACAAATTGATCTCCTCCACAAGCGGGTTGGCCCGCAATCTTTGGCTGACGTCCCGGTTCCTAACTTCCGGGACATTCGTTTTCCTTCTCAGTCTGAGCTCCCCGCGTACCGCAAATATGACGGGAATGGCAACCCGTTCATCCATGTCCGGGAGTTCCTATATGAGTTAGCACAGTTCCAGCAAGATGATCGTCTGATGGCTTATTTATTTTGACGATCATTAGAAGGGGTCGCCCTGGAATGGTTTTCTACTTTGCCCATGGAGGAGGCCTAGAACTTCAAAACCGTTAAAGAGAGGTTTATTCAAAAATTCCAAGATCGGGTCGGACCCGAGTATTCCTTCACTGACCTGGTAGCTGAGAAGATGAAGCCGGAAGAAGATTTTGCAACCTACGCTGATCGATGGAGGCAGATGGCCTCACGTGTACCCGGGCAAATCCCGGAAGAAGAGAAAGTGAAGTTGTTGATCTCTAATGCCACGCCAACATTCAGGAATATCTTGGCGACGAATGACATCTCCAATATGCACCAGTTATACAGCAGAGCTCGGTTCATTCAAACCCAGTTCAAGGACTCCCCCATCCATTCTTTATTCGAGGCCCAGAAACCTAAAAATGCCAGAAAATCCCAGGGCCCCGTCACTGAGGGTGTACAGATTAACGAGCAGGTCCAGGCTGTTCAGTTCCCCCACGAGGTCGCTTCACCTCGCTTCCCGCAGCCTCCACGCAACCCCCAGTTCACCACTCCACAAGTTCCCCAACCCACCTTCCAAGTCCCACAATACCCGCAACAGGCACCACCGCCACCCCAACAGCCTCAGCGGCAGCCTCAATACAACAATGTTCCTCCACCCGCCGCTTATGGATCTGCTCGACCGAGTCCAAAAAGGGCCCACTACCCTCCTCTTCCTGAGACCTTGCCCGATATCTTCTCTGCTTTGATGTATACTGGTGATCTTCAGTTGCCTCCTGAGCGCCCAAATTAGAATTCGGCCGCCGATCAGTCTCGATACTGCATATTCCATCGGTAACCCGGCATACAATAGAACGGTGCTATCAATTCAGAGACCTTGTGTATGATTTGCATGAGGGCCAGAGGATTGATTGGGCCCAGATGCACCAGCTGATTGAAGACATGAAGCAGAGGCAGAGACAAGCCAGGCCGCAGCAGGCGGCACCTCAGCAGCAACCCCAGTAGCAACAGCAGCCCCAGCAACAGCAACAAGACCTCGGGATCCATCAGAATCCCATGCCAATGCACCAGCCCGCTCCTCAGCAACAACAACAGCCACCGGCACCGGCGCCAGCATAGGTGAACATTGTCCAGCACCCAGCCCCCAACGCTGGGTGGACTTTTGATGATGAAACCCCCGCGCACCTTTTGGCCTTCCACCACAACCATTCCCACGCACCTGCTACCCCCTTCATCCTCAGACCCGCCATTCTGACTACTACCCCACTCGTTATTCCCTCCGCATCACCCATCAGGCCCGTCACATTCCCCTCCACGCCACCGGTCCTTGCACCACCACCCCCCATACCCTCCGTCGTCACCCCTCCGTTTAACCCCTCGCCTATCTCCCCTCCACCAGGGCCTATTAGACCCACTTCCGCCATCCTCACCCCCATCTCTACACCTTCCACCTACCCCACCGGGCCAAGCGGGGGTCCATCTCAGGCTGTGTCGGCACCAAACTGCGCCCTTCGGAGCGGGCGTCCTTTCCAAAGAATGTTTCCTCCCTCCGGTGCATCTGCACCCAACCTACAAGTTCCTTCCCCCACAGTTGAGACAGAAGAGGTAGACCCCGTGCCGGGCACGAAATATGATTTATTGCAGCATTTGGACCGGATGTCGGCTAAGATCTCAGTCTTGGAATTGATCAAAAGGTCGCCACTACACCAGGACACCTTGAAAATTTTTCTGCAGAAGGTCATGGTGAGTGAGGACGTGGCAGTGGATAGCTTGCCATCGGTTTTGGCAACAATTACCAAGGGGCCTTCCATTTCATTTTCTGAATCATAACTAGCACCCCTTGAGGCACGGCAGATGCCATTATGCATTACCATTTCTCTGAACAAAGTGGTCGTGGAGTCTGCCCTTGTGGACACGGGAGCATTGATAAATGTGTGTCCATTAAGTACTCTCCATACCTGTAACATCTCTGAAGACATGCTCAAGCCGACACCGACTACAATAGCAGCCTATGACAATTCCAGACGTGCTTGTCACGGGGTCGTGACTATACAGGCCGAGCTAGGGCCTTTGGTTATGGACGTGGAATTCTATGTGTTGGACATAGACCCGATGTTCAAGGCAATTCTGGGTCGTCCATGGCTGAACAGTTTAAATGACGTCCCCTCAACCGCCCACCAATGTTTGAAGTTCCCATTCCAAGGATGGGTGGTCAAGGTAAAATGTATTTCCACAGTTCAAAATGTTGATGCGATAGCAGCCAAGATTCTGCCTACATTATGGCCAAGTAATAGGCCGGTTCTGTCAGTAATGGACTTGAATTACCCATGGGCATATGCGTCACACAAGCCCGCCACTGCACCGGTCAATGTGAAAGTCAAGTCCAAGATGAGAGACTCCAAAGGGTGGCACATGATTCTAAAACTGGGCTATCAGTCGGGCCTGGGTCTCGGCGCACAGTTACAGGGCCGGACCAACCCCATTCCTAAAGGAAGGAAAATGGGCCGCCGAGGTCTCGGCTACCGTGACTCCGCAATGTCGGTACTTGGAGACTCCGAGCCGTTGACGTGGGATTACCAACAACATTTTGTGAAAGGTCCGTTACATCCTGGTACCCTGAAGAAGCCGCCGCCCGGTCTTGAAGAGAAGACAGATGATGCCTGTGCTGTTGTTAACTCACCGCCGTCGCTGCAGGGGCTGGTGGGTGATTTTGAAGACTTTTTTGATGGTTTTGAGAATTTGTTTTATGAAAAAGAAAGCCAGCAGAAGAAGAAGGAGGCGCAGCTGGTGAAGCGTCCTCCGATGCCATTGGTCCGCCGGGGGCCACGAGAAGTGGGGAGCTCTGTCATTACTTATTCTATGTCCCCGTCCCGTCTTGCCTCTTGGTTTCAACAATTGGGGTTTGTTCCCCGTTCCCCTCCGATCCTGGTCGACCCGTACTTCACGGAGAGGCTTGAAATTTTATTTGTCCCCTGTGCTTGCGGGCAATGCCGACCCATTGATCTTTCAACATTGTTTACTCCTCCGCCCCCCAGAGCTCAGCTCCATGAAATGTGGTTTTCCTCCTCCGATCCGTTCTTTGACTGCATATTTCCTGAATTGTTCCCCATGCAGCTGCCTCCTCCTCCGCCTTCTTCCTCCTCCTGCTGCGTGATCACCTCTGGCCTCCAAAAAAAATGCCAATTTCAAAATGGAGGTCTCAGTGGAAGATTACGCTATGTTCTGCTCAGATTCCCAGGGGCACGCGACCCCTGTTTCTTTTCCAGTAGGTTTCCTCTCTCCTAGGGTAGATGTACAGTGTGCAGAGTCTCCTAGGTTAGCAGAGTCGGTCAGAGTAGAATCTAGTTCAAGTCTAGTCAGCCCATCCACGTCTGCGACGCACCCCGTGATGCGTCACCCCAAAATCATTCCCGATAGGTTTCTGCAGGATCTGGCTGAAAGATGCCACGCCCTTCTGAGATGCCCTGAATTTGTGGAGACCGCGATCGTCTTAGAGGACGATGAGGAAGTGGAGGGGGTATGGAGCAATGATGGATTAGGGGTATATGAGATTGTGAATGAGAAGGACCCAGCTGATGATGAGGAAGATGAGGTGGATGACACTGCCGACTTATACGCACAAGGCTTGAAGAAATTTGATGAACCTTCCTCGGCAGTGGATGAACCCACTAAGGAAATCAATCTCGGAACAGAAAAGGATCCCAGGCCCATACTTATTTCCACCAACCTCCCTCCTCAGGTCGAAGAGGAGCTTATCAAGGTTTTGAGGGAGTACAGGGATTCTTTTGCCTGGTCCTATGAGGACATGCTGGGTCTTGACCCCACGATGGTTGAACATCGGTTGATTCTGAAACCAAGGGCAACACCCGTTAAGCAGAAAGCAAGAAGATTCCACCCGCAGATGGCCTTGAGAATTAAGGAAGAAGTTGATAAATTGCATAAGGCCAGGTTTATCAGGGTTGTACTATATCCGCAATGGGTGGCAAACATAGTCCCAGTGATGAAGAAGGACGGCAAAATTCGGATTTGTATTGACTTCAGGGACTTGAATAAAGCATGTCCGAAAGATGATTTTCCACTTCCTCACATCGATGTCTTAGTTGACAATACAACTGGGTATGAAGCCCTCTCTTTCATGGATGGTTATTCGGGATATAACCAAATTCGTCTAGCTCCGGAAGATCAAGAGAAGACCTCGTTTACTACGCCCTGGGGCACGTACTGCTATGTCGTTATGCCGTTTGGATTGAAGAATGCAGGTGCCACTTATCAAAGGGCGATGATGGCTATCTTCCACGATATGATGCACGTCCACTTGGAAGCTTATGTGGATGATATCTTAGTCAAGTCGAGGTCTCAAGAAGAACACCCCGCCATTCTAGCCAAAGTGTTGCAAAGGGCTAGGGAGTATAAGTTGAAAATGAATCCAAAGAAATGCGTATTTGGAGTTGCATCGGGGAAATTGCTCGAGTTCATAGTTAGTAAACGGGGGATTCAGATCGATCCAAATAAAGCAAAGGCCGTCATGAAAATGCCACCGCCGAAGAACATTACCGAACTCCGAGGCTTGATTGGGCGTTTGCAATTTATTAGGAGATTCATATCTCAACACTCGCAAAGATGCCGCCCATTTTATGAATTGGTAAAGGCGGGCGTGAAGTTTGAATGGAATGAGCAATGTCAGAAGGCCTATGAGGAGCTTAAGGTTTATCTTTCTAATCCCCTGGTTCTACAACCACCCGTCCCTGGGAAACCCCTGATCTTGTACATTTCTGTGATTGAGGACTCCCTAGGAGCTGTCTTGGCACAGGTGGATGATGAAGGACGGGAAAGGGCAGCATACTACCTTTCGAGGTTATTCAATCCTGCCGAATCCAAGTATACTGCCATGGAGAAGACCTGTGCAGTGCTAGTGTGGGTAGCTCAGAAGCTTAAACACTATTTTCTTGCCCACGAGGTTAGGCTGATCTCTAGAATGGACCCCATTCGTTATCTCTTAGAAAAGCCTGTCCTTTCTAGCCGACTAGCTCGCTGGCAGAGCTTTCTTTCCCAGTTCAACATCACCTTCATCGTTCAGAAAGCAATAAAGGGATATGCTATTGCTGAGCACCTCGCTCATTCTCCTATCCCTCGTACTGATTCGATCCAGGACGAGTTCCCTGATGAACACTTGGCAGTAATCACTCATCTTCCTTTCTGGTCTCTCCATTTTGATGGTGCTCTCAATTCCCAGGACAGTGGAATCGGTGCCATTCTCCTCACTCCCGAAGGAGTGACCATCCCTGTTGCTTATCAACTCTCATTCCCTGCCACTAACAATATAGCAGAGTATGAGGCTCTCCTTGCCGGTCTGAAGCACGCCTACCTCATGGGCGCGCGATACCTTAACATCATAGGAGACTCTCAATTGGTGCTGCGCCAAGTTCTGTCAACTTACCGCACCCGTGACCCTAAGCTTAAGCCCTTCAAGATTTGGTCACGCTCTTGGCTAGGCAATTCCGAAAACTTATCTATATTCATACTCCTCGCTCTCAGAACATCTTGGCTGATGCACTCACATCACTCGCTTCTTCCCTATCGTTCCCCCTCAATCGCGCCACTGAGACCATTATGGTCCAGCGGCTAGATGTTCCTTCTCTTCAGGATCCCTGGTTCGACAACCTTAGGAAGTCTGTAGAAAGGAAGACAGAAAGGGAAGAGGTGAAAGAAGTGTCATTAACTGAGCTTGAGGAAATTGTTGAAGAGGAAGAATTTCTGTGGTTCTATGAAATTGAGCAATATTGCAGGGATGGTACATTTCCGGAGGATGCGAATGCTGAGCAGCGAAAGGCCATTAGAAGAGTTGCCGCAAGATACACAATTGTTGCTGGTGAGTTATACAGGCGGGCTCTGAATGGAATTCTAATGAGGTGTCTAGATGACGAAGAAGCTTGGAAAGTAGTAGAAGCAGCTCACTCCAGCGAATGTGGAGGGCATGTAAATGGACAGGCGTTGGCAAAGAAGATCCTTAGGCAGGGCTATTACTGGCCGACCCTAGAAGAAGATTGCTCTACCTATGTCCGTACGTGTCTTCAGTGTCAGCTTCATGCCGACAAAATCCATGCTCCTGCTTCTGCTCTCCATCCTCTTTCTGCTCCTTGGCTATTCTCCATGTGGGCCTTTGATATCATCGGACCCCTCGGTGACCCGAATTCCGCAGTCAAGCAGAAATCCTTCATTTTGACGGCTACAGAGTACTTCACCAAGTGGGCGGAAGCTGAAGCTTATGCAGAGATCAAAGCCACCACAGTATGCCGCTTTATTTTGAAGAACATTATCTCGCGGTTTGGAGTGCCAAGCGACATCGTCACCGATAACGGACCTCAATTTGTGTCACAAGAACTCCGGGACCTCTGTAAGAAATTCAATATAGCTTTGCATCATTCATCACCATACTACCCTCAAGGTAATGGCCAGGCCGAGGCCACGAATAAAACCCTTCTTAAGATTATCAAGAAAACATGCGAGTCACATAAATTTACTGATTGGGCCGACAAACTAGTAGAAGCTCTATGGGCTTATCGCACCTCCGTCCGCACCCCTATAGGGCAAACTCCTTTTGCTCTCACCTATGGGATGGAGGCGGTACTCCCGTATGAGATCTTGATCCCTTCCCTAAGAGTGCAGCTAGACAAAGAACTTAATCTCGATGAGCGTCGAGAGGCGTTGCTAGTCCAACTGGAACTCTTAGACGAGAAGAGGCTTAACGCGGCCAATCATGTTTCGGTATATCAAAAGCGTGTCTCACGGTATTTTCAAAAGAAGGTCATTGAAAGAAAATTTCAAGTGGGTAATATGGTTTTGAAACGTAAATTCATCAGATCAGTAGGCCCCAGGTCTAAGCTGCAACCCAACTGGGAAGGGCCATTCGTAGTCAAGGAAGCCTATCCGGGTTACGCGTATCGTCTAATCAATGCGGAGGGTGAAGAATTGCCAAACCCGTGGAATGGGCTATATTTAAAACGTTTCTATTCATAGAGACAAAACCAGCAACGGCTCGATGGCAAGGTGCACCCCACCTGATCGCGAAAGGAAGACCTCGGTCTAGCATCTCACACACTACACAACTGCCTGTGGTTCGGTTTTCTTCTATTTTGCACGACACCGTTTCTCCCTTAGCCATGCTTGGGGAAAAGTGAAGGTGCTTGTCTTTCCTCTCTCTCGACTGAAAATAGGGGCAAGTGGTGAATAAGGGGGCGAGAACTGACCTGGATCCCCCCGCTAAAAGAGGTCTCAAATAGGGGCAGTCCGTTAAGACCTTATTCCGCAAAAAAGGGTAAAAGAAAAGCAAGAAAAGGAAGAATGACTAAGGGGCAAAATCAAGAGTCAAAGCTGAAAGCACAAAGCTCGAAGCTCTCAAAATTTTAAAAGTCCCCGAATAATGAAACTAGGCATGGCAAGAGTGGCAGTACAGTTTCCCCGCGGGACGTTTTGAGCCCGGTCGTATGCGTGCCTAGAGCGGATGTAGGTTCGATGGCGGACACAAAGTCCCGGCGCAACAGACCAAATTCTTTGAAAAGAGGGAGTTTCTTGGGAAGAACTCAAGCCCTAAAAAACCACTATACCTACCGCCAGCTTCCCTACTAAATCTTTTCTAATTTTTCCAAGGAGCGAATCCCACCCCGGGTATGGCCTCGGCAGAGGCATCATTAAGCAAAGTTGACCCCGGCCACAGACGGCCCCCTTTTTCGCACATGCTGGATCTGGGAAACCCATAGCGAGACGGAAGGTTCCCCGTTGTTAAGCTTGAGTTGATTCCAAAACTCAAAAAAAATCAAATATTCAAAAACTCAAAAAAAAATCAAATATTCCAAATATTCAAAAAAAATCAAATATTCCAAAACTCAAAAAAAATAAATCAAATATTCCAAATATTTAAAGAAAATCAAATATTCCAAAACTCAAAGAAAATCAAATATTCCAAAACTCAAAAAAAAATCAAATATTCCAAAACTAAAAAAAAATCAAATAGTTCAAAACTCAAAGAAATCGAATATTTCAAAATCCCCCCCCCCCAAAAAAAGATTTGGATTCTTTTGCATCGCATGCATTGCATTTTGTCATTTTGTTTTTCGCCTATTTAATAAGGCTTACCCCCTTGACCAAAATCAAGGATTGGTCACTTTCTAAACTTGCTGCAGGCAAGGGGTTAAGCCTAAAATAGATTTGACCTGTTTATCTTTATTTGTTTTGTGTAAGCACAGAGGCAGACAGAAAATTGAAGATACAACCAAGCCATGGACGCGCCCATCCCAAAGGTGGTGAGGACACCAGAGCACGAGTACGGCCCGACTCGGTGAGCTGTCGATACCGGACCCGTAGCACGACTCGGTCGACATCGACATCGTTATGGTTGGGCGACAGCGTGGAGCTTCCATTAGAGTCTTGACATTTTTTGTATTTATTTTGAGAGTATTGTATTTGTATTTGTACTTTTACATTTGGTGTTTAATTAGGCTAAGTTAGTGGGTTTGTTTGTAAAATAACCACTTGGGCCCGGAGGGACTCCACCCTCTCTCCCATTGGGCCACGTGGCTTCTAGGGACCATGAGGGCTGGCCCATAGTCCACCTTGGACTTGGACAATTGGACCAAGGAGACAAAGGTAGAGGAAATTCAAGATTCCCCTCCTTGTCCCCCATGCTTGTCCCCCTTGTCTCCCATGCTTGTCCCCCCATAAGTCACCTTTCCCTATTATACCCTCCCACCTACCCTTGAACAAGGTTAGTTGTTGTCTTTTGGTCTAGGTCTAGGGTTTGATTATATATATTCTCTTGTGTATTTTGGTGGAACTTAATGAAAAATTCAAGAGAATTATGCTTGGTGTGCACCCCCCCTCTTTCTTCTAGTGTTCTTGCTGTTCTTTATCTCCTTCCCCCTCTCTTCTCCAGATCTAGATCTAAATCTCCCCTATCTCTCAAATCTCTTCCCCTTCCCTTCTCCCTCTATCTATTGTGAATGTCCACTACCGCCGCCGCCGCCGTTCGTGCCGCCATCAAGCTGCAACCACCACTTCTCCGAGTTGCTGTCCTGGATTCCGGCCTGCAAATTTGAAGCTCGAATAGGAGGTCATAACTCCAGATCCGACCGTTGGATCGAGATGAGGTTTTGAGGGTTGGTTTCCCCATGTCTCCTACATCTCCATTTTAAATTTCACGCCGATCCGAGTTCGTTTGCCCCCCGTCCCAATCAGTAGTTTGTTCCCCTCACAGTCTGCCTGTGAGCAGGCCAGCGAGATAGTCTGTGGTAGGAGATTTTTCCAACCCCCCAAACATGATCATAATCCTACAAAAAAACTATGTGTGTCACCGTGTTCCTCCCCTCTACCCACCATAAAAATCTCAGGTCCTACTTCCTTTATTTGATCCACGGTCAAAGCCCATAAACAGGCTTGTTCTAGTCTGCCATGTGGATTCTGAGTTTCGGGACATAACCATCACTCCATTTGCAGAGCTGTTCATTTCCACTCAGACCGTTGGATGGTTCTGAAACTCCAATATGTTGAAGTTCTTCGAGTGCTTTTCACAACGGCGCTAACCTCGTCTCGATCTGACATCGAGATTGAGCGTACCAATCGATCTTGTCGAAGCGCGCAGTTCTGGCCAGAGACACAGCTGCGGGACAGCCTTGGGAAACAAATTCCAAGAAATTGTCCGCCTCCACTCCGGTGACCGCCGCTCCCGGGGATCGACCCGGGACAATCCAGGAGTGCCCCCGTCAGTCGCTGCCTCCAGAAGCCTTCCGGAGGACGCCGCTCCTTTGGAGGTCCGTGGTTGCTATCCTGCCGACCAGCAAACCGCCGAACCGGAGCATCCGCCCGAGACCCGCCAACCCAAGTTCGGTGCTCCCGGAATTATCGTGTAGCGTGTTACCTCCCTGCGTGGAGTGGGCCATTATTTCTTTGCTGTAATCAAATATTACCATTGTACCAGGAGTCATAGTCTTGGCCGGGACGTCTTCCCCACGCCCCGAGCGTGGAGGTACACCCGCCACCCCCTCGTAGACGTATTTTACTTTCCTAGTATACGTTCTTATGCCGCTGCTAGAGAGCATGTTAGGATCCTAGCTCGTATCATTTAAATCACCGCTGCGAGATAGAGAGCGAGACCCGTCCCGCGACTCATTCCGAGTGCGAGAGTAAGCCGATCACCCGAGACTCAAAGCCGGTTACTCAACCGTGCAGATCATCGCGCTTCCCTCGATAGGGATGACTGTGAGTTAGCACTTCTTGTGTGGGGTATATCGCCTCTTCTGGAGCTCTTTATGTGCCACATTATAACGTTGTTGCTGGTCGTGTCGTCCAACCAGTCGCGTCGTCCTATAGAGTCCAAGGTCGCAACCCATCCGCGTCGAGTCTCGTAGTCGTCCCGCATCAAAAGGTAGTCAATCACATTAGAAAAAGCCCAAACTTAAAATCAACTCAACCATCAATCTTATTCATTCTCATATCAAACTCTAAATCATCCATATCTATATCGTCATGAAAAGGGTAAAACAATCACTATGTTCGCCTCTGGGCATCCCCGTGGGGACGTATCTCTCTCAGCTCCCTAAGGTAAGCCTGCCGTGTCTCTGGAGCCTCCTCAACCTCCACCGGTAGGGTGCGCACCCTGCTCACCTCCCACGTAATCAGTGCGCTCCTGACCGCCTGCTCGTCCTCCTCTGTCCCGATCCTCCTCGCCTGTAGCACGGGAAGGTGGGGTAGCGCCGGTAGCACGGTCCGGGGCAGTCCAACCTGTAGGTAGCACCGGTGTGGGCTGCACATCGCCAGGACAGTGTCGCTCACGAGCCTCAAGTCCAAGCCTACTCTCCTAGGTAGCCTGATGGTGGTGTCGTGAAGGAAGTCCGGATGCATCACAAATCTATCCAGGGGCAGCCTGTTGATGTACAGGCGCCACTCGTCCCTGGTCTTCATCTCAGCCGTCCTGCACTCAACCTGTGGAGAGAACCTGAAGGCGCCTCCTATGAAGTAAAGGGGGTGGCTCCCGAAGATCCTACTGACAGAAGTAATGTCCTCTCTTGGGACGAACTTCATCCTGACTCCCATCCAACACTCCAATAGAATCATAGAGCCAAAAAGAGGACCTCCTAGGGCTGCGGAGCTAAGACCCTCATACAAGTAGGCTAAGACCGCCTGGGAGATGGAAAGTCCCTGCCACAGGCCACTAATGGTGCTAAGTAAGGGGATCTCTAAGACATGGTCAGCAGAAGGGAAAAGGATGGCCCCGCACAGGCAGATGGATGCAGTCTTGGCTATGGCCTCGGTCCACCCACACTTATTCTTGCAATGCTCCACTACCCACTGACTAAGAGGAAGGAGGTGAATATGACGAGGGCCTACAAAGGTATGAATGTCTCTGCTATCTGGTATGAACCCTCCTAGGATGAGTTTTGGGTCTATAGGGGCAACGGTATGGCATATCAAGTCTTCCTCACCCACCTTGGACCTAGGGAACCCGAAGTAGGTCTCCACCTCCTCTAGTAGGATAGTGGCCTCGAAGGATGGGAAGAAGAAGGTATGGGTCTGAGGATGCCATGTCTCTATCAAAGCTGAGATGCTGTGCCAATCTAAGGAGAGCTTCGGGTAGTTCTGGCCTAGAACTAGGAGGGAGTGCAGGTGCCAGGATTTGAGAAGGTAAGTCACCCCTAGGGGCAATGCACGGATCATGGGAGCCACCCATTTCAAACCAGAATAGCGCCTCGGGCCCGGAAGAAGCTGAGAAGAAGAAAAGAGAGAGCGTAAGAGAGGACATATAAGTGAAGTTGAGGGAAAGAAATTAAATAAACTTACTTCTCTCATAGGAGTTGCGCTGAGATGCCGAGGAATTAAACTTAGCCGTTGGACCCCTTCCCGCTCCTTCTTTGCCGCTCTCGGCCCTTCAAAAGACCCTCCCTCCATAGAGCTTCCCTCTAGGGCCCTATTCATGATAGTTTGGTAGAGAATTGCAGGGGTTTTGAGGTTTAAGAGAGGAGGGTTGTGAGAGATACGAATTTAGGCTTTCCCCCTACTTATAGGGCTTGTTAGGAAGCCTAGGCCTCTTGAGATTGGGTTGGATAAGTCTAGGATGGGTTGAGATGAGGTTTGGATGGGTTCAAAACGCTTTCCCTCGGGTTAGGGACTCTCTAGGAGAGTCCCCTTTAGACTCGCAGGGTACCACTTTTGGACGGTCTTACGATAGACCGCCCATCCTATTGTGCGGTCCATTATCAACCGTTTATCACCTAGAGGACTGGGCTTTGGGCGGCATTAACTCGACCGTTCTTCACATAGAGCGGTTTATGATGAACCGTTTATCATTCAACATGGTCAACATTCAACCAGTCAATCCTCTTCAGGACGGGCTAGTATGAACCGTTCTTGGATTTGAGCGGCTCACTGAGAGCCGTTCATCTGGTCCACAGCCCTTTGTCAACTGTCCCCCTAATGTTCGTACCTCTCGCGCTCATCTCTCACTCAAGTCGGCGTGTGCGTCTCTCTCTCACTCAAGTCGGCGTGTGCGTCTCTCTCTCACTCAAGTCAGCGTGTGCGTCTCTCTCTCACTCAAGTCGGCGTGTGCGTCTCTCTCTCTCACTCAAGTCGGCGTGTGCGTCTCTCTCTCACTCAAGCCGTGCGTATCTCTCAATCTCACCCGTATGTCTCACTCTCGCTAGTAGTCTGGTTGCATTCACGCATACATTCATACATTCATCCACAAAATAAAAACATGCATATCACATCACTATCATGTACAAAAGACGGGCCCAGTACAAAGTCAAGCCTGTCCCTCTCCCTGGCCCCCGTCGCTGTCTCCACCACCCTCATGCCTCTTCGGGGGAGGCATCACTGATGTCGCCTCGTCACGCTGACGTCGCCGGCGCTGCTCATCCTCCTCGTTCCTCCACTGACCGGAGGAACCCGTGAAGTAACTCCTGAAGGAACCATGCGTACCGTGGCTGACGCTCGGGGTCCCGCTGCGTGAGCGCCGGCTAATGTCCTTATATGCTCGCAGCTCCCCGCGTAGCTCAGCCGCCTCAGTCCGGCACCGCTCCGCCTCGGTTCGGTAATGCTCTGCCTCGGCCCGGTGGTGATCCGCCTCGGTCGCACCGGCCCGGAGTCGCTCTAGCTCGGCCCAGAGAATTGCCATCTCCAACGTGTCCGCCGGTCGGCTCCGCGCAGCCTCCTCCCGCACCCGGGCCACCTCCTCTCTAGCCGCTACCCGGCTCTGCTCCAGCTCCGCCTGGAGGCGAGCCAGCTCGGACGTCTGCATCCACATATCATTGTTAGTCAGTTGCATAAACATTTCATTCATAAGCATAATAAGCAAAAGGAAGTTTAGAGTTGCGTACCCTCTCAGTGAGCGCCACCTCGGCCGCCTTGGCCCGCGTCACCATCCTGGCGAAGTCTGCGTCTCTCTCGGCCCGGTCGGCTGGAGTCCGGGTCGTGGAGGAGGAAGGAGCGTCTGGTCCCGCCCTCTGAGCTCCCTCGGCGCGCTGCATCCAAATACTCTAGGTCAGTCACATACATAATCATATAGAATTGCATAATTTAAAAAGTGTGAGGTTTAGAAGACTCACCAGTAAGGCCAGGGCCTGTCGGGCCTCGTCTCGCTCCCTGATGGTGGAGTGCAGGAGTCCCTGCAGCTCCGCCACTCGTCCCGTAGGGTCGATCTGCATTTAGAAGTCCAGGTGTCAGTGCATCATCATATAGGAACCATAAGCGTAATAGAGAGAGTTTAGGCTTAGAAGTCGTACCGGTCGGTGAGCACCCCGGAAAACCTGGTCCTGGTAGTGCCGTGCGTACGCAGTGTAGTACACGCTGTGACTCTCGGCTCGGGCGGTCACTACTCGCCCTCGTGCGGTCCAGTCGGTGACTTGAGTGGTGTTCCTCGCCATCCAATCGAACGCCTCGCTGAGTCCTCGTGTCGTCCTCGTCACTCGCTCCCCCGCCTTCTCAGGCGTAGGGAACTCCACGGCTGGCTGATGGACCCCGACGGTCCTCATCACCAACCTGTAGTGCAGTGGCTCCACCACGTTCATGCAGTGAAGCCACACGTCTCATCCAGAGAAGGCAAGAGCCTCAGCCACCCACGGCTGGCCCTCCTGGCTCTCCCCTGTATAAGGTGTCCACCGTACCTGCATAAAATGGGAAGTCTCATCAGCATCATAATCGTGTAAGATTGCATTTAATTAAAGAGTCTAAGTTTAGAAGCATACCGACGCATACAGTAGGGCGTCCAAATCATCCTGCAGCTCCCGGATCTGCCTCCGAAGAGCTGCTGTCTCACGAGGTACTGTCCATCTCCTGGCAATGGGAAAGAGCCCAGGACGGGCCTCCTCCCCTCTACCCAACCCACGTAGGTAGACGTAGGCCCACACCTGCATCACAAGCATCGTGTCAGCATCTAGCAAGCACGAAGAGGTTAGGTAACCAGATCTGAGGTGAGAATTGTGCCTGAAGTAAGGGGGAGAAGCCCCCGAGCATCGTCCGACGTGCCGTCAAACTGAGAGTGTTAAAGAGGAACGCAAGAACCGCTGCTCCCCACGCGTAGTCGCCGACGTGCGCCAGCTCCTCGAGGAACGGAAGAAAGCGGCAACTCATCACGTCCGCTCTGGTCGAGAAAAGGAGCCGGCCGAACAACAGCATCAGGAACCACCTCAGCACTCGATCCGCCTCCGCTCCTGGTCCCGCAGCTACTCTCGGTCATGCTAGCTCCACTAGCCGCTGCAGGTGCTCCTCTGGTCGCTCGCCGACCGCAACTCCAGCTCGCCGCAGTCCTAGGCTGTCCTAAAGACCAGCCCGAGGGAGGAGGGTTGACTGCCTCTCAGGGCGCCGAAGCTCCAAGCCCAGCAATCCCCGAGCCATCCCCTGGTAGTCGGGAAAAGTGGTCCCGCTAACCGGTCGCCCGTGCACACGTAGGCCAGTGAGCCTGGCCACGTCCTCCAACGTGGGGACCATATGGCCCCACGGAAAAAGGAACGCGCGACTCACTCGATCCCAGCGGTCATGCAAGGCGTAGAGTAGAGCTGTGTCAAACTGACACACCTCAATACTCAGGAAGGGGGCAAACCCCATGGTAGCTAACCGCTCCCTCTGGAAATCCGACAGTGCAAGATACACTGCGCGGACCTGCAGCTAGGAAATGTGGGTCCTGCGCTTCCCCTGCATTCATTCCCATTCATTCATTTGGTAAGTTATTTTAGGCATTCAAAATAATGCATTTTAGTAATTCTCTTTGTCTTAAAATAAAACAAATCACCATTTTCTGGTGCTGTGAACGGTCCCTCTCTGACCATCCATCTTCCTGAACGCTCCTGTGCGGACCGTCTAAATCATCAGATTCTCATGCCTTGAACGGTCACCCTTGTGCCGTTTTATGTTTGTGCGGCCTATAACATGCCGTTTTTCTTCCTAACGTTGGATGTGCTTAAACGGCCAGCCTTTGACCGTATTGGTTTGGACGGCCCTTCGAGGACCGTATGGTTTCAGTTTGTGCGGTTTTTGGTGGACCGTCTAACCGTCGTCTTCCCCGACGACGGCGATAGTCCCCCCGCCGGCAGGAAGGCCGCCATGGCCCCCAAACCGGCCCCTAAAGCATCTAAACCCCCCCCTAAAAACCCCTAAACTAACATGCATTGAACGAAATTAAATTTAAATGAAAGAGAATGGGGGGGCCTACCTCGAGGTCCCGTGACTTCTTGGCCGGTCTCGCCGCCGGGGCGTCCTCCCCGGTGGCAGCTTCGTCCTCCCCGGCGGCAGCTTCTTCCTCCCCGGCTGTAGCCTCCTCCCCTCCCGCGGCAACGACCACGGCAAGCTCCTCGGCGGTCGTCTCCGGCGTTCCTTCCTCTCCGGCCGATGGTGGCGGTGGCGGCGGCGAGCTTTCGCCGGTGGCCGACGGCCGGGCCGCTTGATGCTTTGTCCGCGTCATCGTGGAAATTAATGGGGGGGGGGGTCTTGAGATGGAGAGAGAGGGCTTGGGGGTTTGAGAGAGTGTGAGATGGGGAGATGGAAAATGGGGTATGTGTGCCCCTTCGTCCTCTCCACCATGGGTTACGGTGGAGGGAGGCAAAGGGGTTTCAGTTTTTCGAGATTACAGAGATGAACGGTCTATCGTTAGACCGTTTACATGTTGAGCGGTTAAATTCTGACCGCTCATCCCCAATGGCCGTTAGCTTTAAGTCGGTTTGAATTCCAGGTATGCGCGGTCTATGATGGACCGTTCTTCATAAGACGGTATCTTATGGACCGTCCATCCCTGGTGATCTACCTCTTTGAATCTGTTCAAATGCCATGTACACACGGGTTTATGTTAACCGTCCTTCTTTTAGTACGGTTGTAATGTGGCCGTTTATCTTGGGGTGATGAATTTGAATCATGAATGTCAATATTTTTTTGAGAATATTGTGGCATAACCATCTTATGAAGCATCACTTCATCCAGCCCCGCCGTTTCGCCTGCACAGGTAAGTCAGGTATGGCTTTCTATCCCTACATCCCTTATTGCATTATTATATGGTACTATTATATATTGTCTCGAGAACCAGTTGGTTATCTACGTGTTCCAGGATCGGATGTTCCCCTTCAATAAAAACAATGATGATCCAGGTTCACGTACTTAATCTTCGGATAGACCGTTAAGTTGGGATGTCACGGGGAGGATGGTTCTATCCTGCACGCTGTGGTTGCGGATGGTGTCTTGACTCTGATTTTCTCAGCTTAGCAATATTATTCTCGAGTATTTTATATTTTAAATCTTTCTTTGCATTTGTTTTTACGATTTCTTTTATTTTAACCCAGCATGCATCATACGCATCTTTTTGAGCTTTCATGGTTTGCTTGAAGAATGTCCCATCAGTGATGGTCAGCTGTGCGTTCAAATTCTCGAGTAAGAAGAACTAATTCCACTCTGAATTGGAAGGCTTTTTTTGGTCGATTTGTTGGTTTGGTTGATTGAAAGGTCCCCGTCTGGAGTTTTTAGCCTATTTTCTTTTGATACCTATTTTTCTTTTGTGGCCTCTTCATTGGACCGCGGGATTGTGTCCCCCATGGGGTTGGTCTTGTTATTTAGTTTAGTTCCTCCAGGTGGGCGTCGCTTCTGGATTAATCATTCCGTACGTTTGATTCAAAGGTTTTTCGAAGATTCCTGTCGCTTATTGGTAGAAACGGGTGTCGTTTTACCTTAACATCCGCTTTTTCGGTCCACTCCGCTGCATTTTCACTCCACCTCCATGTTCCATGTCGCTTCCGCTTCACCTCCGCTCGCTCCCCTGCAAAGAGGACATTAAGGAGGGGCATCTGTTGACACCCGTTTTATACCGATAAGTTGAGTCGTTTCTCTTGCCCACTTGTGTTGATGCCCTGAGTTGACCATCACTCGTTGGGGCTGTTTTCAAGTGCTTTTTTGGGGCCAGTTTTATGTGTAACCTCCCTCCTTGGTGGAGTCCGTATCGATTCAGGGCCTAATGGACCTTGGTTTTGATTAATTGAACATGTTTATGAAATTCAAGTGTCCAAGAGCATGAACGGTCCAACATCAGCCGTTCAGGGCTGGGGCGGTTGTATACAGACCGTTCATACATTTTTGGTTGATTTCTGAGGATTTTTTGAATTTTCACCAAAAGGCTTTTGTGCGGCCCCATTAGGCCCGTTCAACTTAATGAACGGGCCGATTCTAACCGCTTATATCTCAGAGTCCTACGCTTGGTAATTTTCTCAGATAATTATCCAATTAATTGAATTATCACCGACAAGGCTAGAACGGTTTGTCCTTGGCCGCGCTACATTTGAACGGTCTCCATGAAGCCGTCCATCTTTCAGAGTCCAACGGCGGGCGTTCCGGTCAGTTCGAGGGATAATTGGGTTTATTTTCTGATTATTTGAATTTCCACCAACGAGCTTGGACGGTCAAAAGATAACCGCCCATCTGTTGAGCGGTCTATCGTGAGACCGTTCATCCCATCGACGGCTGAATTTTAACAGATTTTAATCCTTTTATCCATGGTTTTATCCCTAACTTCTTTTGTCAATATCTCCGTGGATAATTAACCATTTTGGCTGTCGTTTCGACTGGATGAGAAATAATGATATTATCTACGATTTATCCTCAATAATCTCATCCCGAAAATGGCTCTAAACCTAGTTTCGGGACTGGCTTTCTAGACTCTATAAATAGGCCTTAAAGGCCAGACATCGAAGGGGGGGGGGGGAGATTTTGATCGACGGCGAAGCCCTGCCGCACTTTTGAGCGACTTAGCACCAAGGTGGGAGGCTCTCTACGTCCATACGAGCTTCCGGTCCAGGGAGTAGTTCATGTTTTGAGTTGTTTTATGTTTTCTCATAGTTTTCACCGTGTCCCTTGCATGCATTGCTTTCTTCCCACGTCCCCTTTCGTTTTCATCCTCATGCACACCTCCACCCACGTTTTTGTCACCCTAGGGGTTTAAAACTCCCCAGGTATCCCCTTGTCCATTTATTTATGTTTACTTCCTCCTATATTGACATTTACTACATCATTCAGTCCTAATCTAGGTATTCTTTTCTGTATCTTCATGTTGTTTTGCAGGTCAGCATTTCATCAGCACGAGGCCCATCCCCTCTGGCCGACCGGAGAGGGTGGAGGTGAACCCCTTGACAACTTCTAGTGTGGTGGACTCGAGTGGTTCGTTATTGCCCGTTCAAGGAGACGTGCGGCCCACTCTGCACCGCCCTTCTTCTTCCCACGGTCTGCTTAAAACCGTCCATCATTCAGAAGCGCTTCCTCCCGTGCATTCTGCAGCACCCATAGGCGGCCTATCGTGGGGCCGCACGTACTACAGGCGGTTCTTCATCGACCGCACATCTCATCGGGGTTGCAGCTAGACGAGTGTCTCCCTTTCTTTTCCAAAGCACGGCGTGTTCATCACGTCCGGCGCTTTGGTGGCGATCACGGTTACTGTCACTTTCCTTCCTCTTCTTATAGCTTTTTATTTACTCATTGTCTTGCCGATCCACTCATAGCAAACCATTTCATTTAAGATAAAAGAGAGGAGGAAAGATATATCTAAAACTCGCTCTTAATTGAGTTGGCATGAGACATTCCATTCCAGATCAAGTACTTTATTCTCCTTGAAGCCGTTCAGGCTGGTTCCTTGAAAAGCGTTCATTTGCTGGGTCTTCATGTCAATTCATTTTATTTTCTGCAAATCCACCTTGATTGTAGCACGTCCACATTGGTTGGTAACCGCTCTCCAATGGTGTCTCCCTTTCGTGCCCTCGTGCACATTTTTTTTTTCATTTAGTTTAATCCCTTCGGTCCAGCTCATCAATGCCTTCTTGTAATCATCCAGAGTTGTTTCATTCAGAGTCTTGGAAAGATTTCTAGCGCTTAGTGTCGAAGGCGTGTCACATCACACCTTGGCATCTACTTATCAGTTCGTTCCACTTCATTCCGCTTGATTCACTTTCGCTTCATTCCGTCTCACTCCCTTGCAAAGCAGACGCCAAGGCGGGCCAGCTGTAGACACACCAAAATCGATGCTATGTTGAGTAAATCTCATGTCACCATGTGACGCCCCAAAGTGGACTTCAATATTGGCTTAATATGAAGTTTTTCTTTTTTTCATGTTTTAATTATGATTTCTTTACATTTTTCTATGTTTAATGGAATTGACACCATAAGTAGGGGCGTCTTTTAATTAACGGCGTAGTCAAAGGTGCCTCTTCAGAAATGGACGGCTATGTATAGTGGCGTCATTTCCTGGAATTTTACGAATCCTAAGCAAAATGAAAAATCACAGAATTGACGTCCCCCTTAAGGGCGTCTCTTGTTTAACGCCTTTTTAAACAGGCGTCATTTCAGAATTTTTAATAAGGAAAGTGTTTTGTTGCCATAATTAAATCCAGGAATTGACGCCCCTGTGCACGTCGTCATTTTAATTAGCGCCCTTTGTGAAGTCGTCATTTTTAATTGACGCCCTTCGACAGGTCGACATTTTCACTTCCAACTCCGTTTCGCATGCTTCTTTCCAGTAATGATCCTTACCCCATTTTGCACCTTGTGTTCGATTGGTGTGGAACACGGCTTTTTCCTTTCTCTTTTTTTTTCTTCTTCTTCTTCTTTCTTTATCTTCTTATTTATTTTTATTTATTTGTTTATTTATTTATATTCTATCGGTGGATTTATTGGCGTGCCAGTCACATGCATGACGATTTCATTGTGCGCTCGATCTGACGTGGTCAGTCGATTGTGAGGTCCGAGTCGGGACCAGAAGCCCGTCATACCATAAAGGTTATGACGTTAATTACGCCCTTCCAAGGAAGGACAACCCTTGATTAAACACCGAAATAGGAGGCCTCGAAAGGCGAACAGATGTTCACATACTTAACCTTAAACTTCATACCAGGGCCAGGGAGGTGGGTAAGATAATGACATCAATCACGGAAACAGACTATAACGCTGAACCGGCGGTTCGAAACGACTAGACTTGGGGGAAAGAGGGAAAGGAGGATATCAATCACGGACAGGCTGAGCCATGACAGTGATGGAGGTTCACGGCATCGATCAACCTTTTGACAGCATTTCCCCTGAATCTGGATTATGCCCAAGGGGAAATAGGCTATCACCCACGAAGTGTCGAGGTGAAAGCCGAGAGAAAGAAAGAGGTCGAGCCTCTCGATCCATATATACGGACTATAGGGTAATATGTGATCTCCCCTTCGGAAAGCTAGCGGGACTCATGCAGTGACAGAATCCACACGAGCAAAAGGGGTCGTTTATAAATCCGATGGCGGAGGATAAGGGGATCTAGTTTCCTTTTAAATTTATCCCCGGACCAGATATGGTGACTCATGGGCATCCCCGGATGAACTGAGTTGAAGTAATGGGGGGGGGGGGTTTCAATTGTATGTAGGAATAGGCTCCTGGGGCAGATTGGGTGTGCATACAGGTTCCTGGCGCCAGAAGAATGCCAGTGGGTTAGGTTCTCGGCGCATGAGGATGCAAAGGGGGTTAAGTTCTCGGCGCATGAGGATGCAAAGGGGGGGTAAGTTCTCGGCGCATGAGGATGCAAAGGGGGTTAAGTTCTCGGTGCATGAGGATGCAAAGAGGGTTCCCGACGCGCAGGAAAGAAGGCCAGGGTATGGGGGTTCTCGGCGCCTGAAGGAGTGGCGCCGGGAGCTGTTCATCCGGTTCACTGTAGGCCAAGCCGAGAGGCACGAAGGCGCCGAGACGAGAATCAGAGCTTGCGATGCTCTGTTTTGGGTTTCATGTTGGTTAGGGTTGAGGCAAGTGGGCCCTGGGGCATCAGAATGGCTCAACTCACTGGACTTCAATCTGTTTCGGTATGGGTTCCAAGGAAGGCCGGGAACATAGAAAGATTGGGCGGGGAACAATAAGGTATAGGGAGCCTCTGTCACGACTGATAGATAAGGTCCCGGGGATGAGTTTCATGTCATCTCAGGCATCCTGGGAGAATTTTGACAGCATCTCCCCTGGGCCTAACATTTGCCAGAGAATGATAGACGATCACCCACTGAATGTCGGGGTGAAAGCCAAGAAATAGAGGGGTATGGAACCCCTGGCGCCCGTGTGTGCTTGGAGCAATATGTTGATATACCTTTTGTGATCGTAGAAGCTTATGCAGTGGCAGAGCTTCCTTGGTCTTAAGGTTTACAAAAGCCAATCAAGTTCGAGAAACCACGTAGAAAAAGGAGAGTTACTCCCACTAGTTGTCGTCCCAGAGGTGCATATGACGGCCGAAGGCATCCCTTGACAGAGAGTGGGGTTCTGTTGAGCAGCTCACGAGGGTATTTTTAGGGTTTTTTAATAGTATCCAGGGCTTAAAGATTTGAGAGAGGTTTTTGGCTTAAAAAAAGGGGGGTTCCCGGCACCAAAATCACCGCACCGGGAAGAGTCCTTCAGGGGTTACTATTGTGTGCGCCGGGAAGCAGATGCCAAGGAACTCTCGGTGCAGGAAGCTTCGTGCCGGGAGGAAACCTCCTAGGTTGCTGTTCGGTGCGCTGGGAAGCGAATGCCAAAGGGATCTCGGCGCAGGAAGCTTCGCGCCAAGAGGAAACCTCTTGGGCTACTGTTCGGTGCGCCGGGAAGCGAATGCCAAAGGGAGGAATAGGGTTATCGGCGCGGGAAGACCCGCGCTGAGGGCTGTTCATCCGTTTCACTGTTCTGGAGGCCGAAATGGTGAGGGCACCGAGAGGGGTTCAGGGTTTTACGGTACTCTGTTTTTGGTTTTAATGGTGGTTTGGGCAGAAATTGACGGATTCTATGGGCTCTAAATTGCTCAAGGCATCCACTCTGAGTTGGATTAGGTCTAGAATTCAAAGGAGTATTAGGGTTCGAGAGGCATCTGGGAAGCCGAAGTCTGAATGCCCCTGTCCATCGCCATTGTCACGCAGAGCTTGGGGACATACTTGATCTGGTCATTCGTCGCCCTGGGAGCCAAGAGATGACTGTCTCTGGCCCCAGAGGCGACTTAGATGACATCGACGGATGAAGCACGCACGCTTAGAACCCCAGAGTTTCTCAAGCTTGACCATTGTATGACACAGCTTCATCCCAGCAGCCAAGGGATAGTCTGTCCCGGGCTCTGGGCTGAGCACTGATGGTGCTAAGAAGCAGAGAGAAGAAACATGTAAATCAGATTATCATGCAGCTGATTTACAGAGAACGCGGGGAAGGGCAATAGAGTTTCAGAGGAAGCAAAAATCAGGCTTAAACTATAGCCCACCATACATATATATCCATTCGTTTGGCGATGCCCATCGGGGAAGACACACAGTGGGAAAGCCCAGACCATACACCACTCTAATACTCAAGCCGATTACAAGGCAGGAGTGAGGGGAAGGGGAACAAACAGATGCCGAGATATCTCGGCTACATCGCATGAATCAAGATGAAGCTTGAAATGATTACATAAAGCAGAAGACAAGAAAACATGGGGGGGGAGGGCGGAGCATTGACTCCTCTCCCTCCCCCGGATGCCCACCTGGAGCTTCTTCCCTAGGGATCGGTCTCTTCTCTCTTTCTTTTTCAGCGGAGGAGGCTCTCTCTCTCTCTCTGGTCTCTTCTCTTTTCTTTCTTTTTGATCGATGGCCCGGCTTCCGATCCCCTCCCCATTTCAAAGAGGGTTTGCTTTTAT
Source organism: Amorphophallus konjac (assembly GCA_022559845.1). Taxonomy (NCBI): domain Eukaryota; kingdom Viridiplantae; phylum Streptophyta; class Magnoliopsida; order Alismatales; family Araceae; genus Amorphophallus; species Amorphophallus konjac. The sequence continues at coordinate 172,084,670 of CM040119.1, read as the reverse complement.
AGCTCTCATCCCTCTGTCCTCTCGGTGGAAGGCAGTCGGTGCGGCTTGTCCCATTCGAGACATCTCCCGGCGCGATAAGTCGCCCCCTGTTGAGGCTCCCGGCGCCATTAACAGGAGCCCAAATGGCCGGCCCATCTAGTGCCTTCAGGCCTCATACGTGCCTTAGGCTTCTCTTTATGCTTTCTTTTGAATTAATCTTCATCAGAACCGAATAAGGCCCACCTTTAGTAGAGACATGACTTTGTTGAGATCGTCTTGAGGCTTGATCAGTGAACTCACTGAGGTTTAATCAGTATTGCCGTCTGAATGACGACAAAACTGGGTATGTTTTATCGGCATTGTCATCTGAGCGGTGACAAGACCGGGCATCAGCTTCAGTCTGACAGACTTCGGCCGGGTGTGTAATCTGTGGAGAGGATTGCTCTTCTGTTCTGACTTTGTAGGAGCCCTGACAATCTTTATCTGCCGGTGCCGGCTTCATCTTTATCTCATATTACATCCATCAGTAAGCTGACATCTGGCTTACCCTGACATATCATCCGTGGATTCTTGGACGAAGCAGTAGTACAGCTCTTCTTAAAGGGCTGGGAGGTCTCATCAGTCGAGTGACTGCGGCTTTATCGGCGCTGCCGTCTGAATGACATCGGCACCGGGCATCAGCTTTGGCCGACAAGGGCTTTAGCCGGGTGAATGGTTGACGAGCTTCATCATTGGTCTTTCACTGTTGGTCAGACCCTCTTTTCAATTGTGCTTCCACCCTTGTTCATTTTCCAGGTGTCAACAAATGCCCCCCACCTGCGGGCGGCGTAAGCGCAGAATAAGCGGCACGGGGCCTGCGGGTGACTTTCATCATTCGAGGGTATCTTCCTCAATTTGTTTTTCAGCTTAATCATGTCGCTGTAGTAACCTTCTGCATATCCATCTTTCATTTTGATGTTTTCATCTTTGTATTTTCTTTATTTTCAGCATTTCGGAGCTTCTCGGCATGAACCTCCCGGCGCGACGGATATCGGCGCGAGTGGGCGCATGGGCTTCTCGGCGCGGACAGGCGCATGGGCTTCGTCCTTGGGTTCTCGGCGCGCTTTACGGCCGACAGGGGCTATCGGCCTGGGAGCTGTCGGCGCGCCTTTTGGCCGACGGGGGTTCTCGGCCGGGGAGTTCTTTGAGGCTGAGCTTCTTTTTATCTGATACAGCCCAGGAGCAGGTTGAAGCGCCTGTGGAGACGGACACAAGACTGCCTTCTCCCACCCCGGTTGGCGAGGAGGATGGTAAGTGTGCTTTTTCCATTTGTTTCATACTTCCGTTGTTTTCTTTGCTATACTTCTCAGAAGTTTTCTTTTCTTGTAGCAGTGGCAGTCGGGGAGCAAGCCGAGGCCATGATGATGACGGAAGAGCTGCCTCGACCACAGGAGGGTCACAAGACTCGGCCAAAGCAGAGTACTATTCCGGCCAGACGCATAATCACTCGATCTACATCCCGCCATGTTTTAGAGGTGCCGGCCCAGCATATAGCTAGTGTGGAAATATCTTCGGGCAGCTCCCAGGTCGTCTCCCATGAGGAGGAAGTAGATTTCAGCGGCAGCGAAGGGGAAGGTATTTCCAAGTTAGAAGCCCCTCCTGTACTTGCGAAAGGTGTTCCGTCTCTTCGACCCGCCAAACTATTAGTGTTATCCTCTGAGGAAGAATTTCAGGAGGAGTTTGCCGGGCTCGATACTGAGATTGACATAACTCCACCACTCGCCATTTCGGCCACGGAGCTTTCTTCTCTTTCGCCCCATTTCGAGGGTGAGGACCCTGCTTCAAAGGTGGGTTGTTCTTCATGTATGCTGCTTCATTTGTTTCTTTTATTTAGTGCTGAAGGTCACTTTGCTTTGGTCTCAGAGTATTGTCGCTGCTACCTTGGCCACCTCCACATCCTTCATGAACATTTCTCTTGTAGATTGGGCTATTGTTCCTTTTCTGCCTTTAACTTGCACGGGGGCTCCTGAGATCATTCGCCCTGTGCCAGTGCGGATACAGTCCTCGACAGACTTGGCATCATTAGACTTGGGGGCTGTAGAAGAAAGTGTCATCCCTGCCAGGGCTTCAGATCTTAGAGCCGAAGCAGATCCGGCCAGGAGCTCCGCTTTCATACCGGCCGCAGTAATGTCAATTGCGCCCGAGTTAGCAATTCCTGCCATAGTGGCTACAGAGTCCGAATTCCTGCCTGCACAGTCTAAGGCACCTCTGTCCCCATCACCAGAAAGAGTAGCTGAAGGTGCAGCCTCCATTGCAGAGATAACCCCATTATTCATTGATTCTCCTCCCACGGATGTTCAAGGTGTAGCTCCCGAGGCAGTAGCAGAGGAGGAGTCTTCAGCCCAGCAGGGGAGTGCAGAGAGATGCCGGCTAGCTCTTTCGGCAGATTTGCCTTCTTCGTCCTCCCAAGCGGGCATTGGACTATGGGCAGATATTGACGGAGGAGTCGTCGCATCTGCTTCCTTTGTCTTTACTTCTCCTGACAGCTTCGTCTGGCAGCATCTGGACATGTTACGCCAGCTAGTAGAGTCTCAGCCTGGCTTGACATATCTACAGCTGAAGGAAATCGCCAATCGCCTCACCGCTGGCCTGCAAGCCATGGGCTGCCCTTTGGACACATGGGCTCAGCGGGTCTTGCTTTTGTTGAAATTCATGCATCGGAGAGACTTCCTAGCACGGACCATGGTTGACAGGCTGACGGCGTTGAAGTTACAGAGGTCAAAATGCAAATCCGAGGTGGAAAAGCTGACGTTGACACTTGATGAACGCCAGGCCGAGCTACAGAGCATTATTCAGCGGGAGGAGGCTATCCAGAAACGGGTAGCCGTTTTGGAGGCGGAACTCACTGAACTTCGGGCCGAGCTGTAGCAATTATCTTCTATTCGGCCACAGTCCACCGAGGAGGTGGCTTTACTGGAGGGTCGGGTGATGTCTTTCCAGGACCTGTCCATGAGGCTTCAGGAGGAGGAAGCGTGCCTTCATGAGTTAGGAGCCGCCCCCTATGTTGGTCTTCTGGCCTTTGAAGATATCTTTCGGCGGCCATGAATTATCTTCACTTTCTTTTCTTTTCTTTTCTTTCTTCTCTTCCCATCTCTTTCTCTCCCTTTTTTTTTGTGACACAGCGTCCCCTCGGGGCCCCTTATGTACTCACTTCGTAATGAAAAGAAATCTTTTGGCTTCATGTGTATCCATCTTGTTTACCATGTGGTTTCATCACTTCGGGGAAGTGGGGTAGTGGTTTTAGCAACCCCTCATGTGAATGGCTCGTATCTAGCAGGAGAGCGTCCACCCCTTCAGAGAAAGGATGGGGAACTCGCTCCACCGCGTGACGGGCATCCGAAGAGGTGCTTAAACCGGATTGTGTTGGTATCAGCAAATGTCCCTCTTGGCAATATGTGCTATGCGGGAGACAATTTGCAGGAATGTGAAAGAAGGGGTTTCATCAGAATAGACGGAAAGTCTAGACTGGGTAGAGGTTATGGCAGGTGGGACATTTGAAGGGGGCATAGTTTTCATCAGAACAGACGTAGGGTCTGAACTGGACAGGGTTTTATCATTGATCGGGCGAAATGCCAGTCGATCAATAGTTGGTTTCATCATCGATATTGGGTTTATATCGAAGCAAAGAAGAGTTTAAGCTTTATCAGAATAGACAAAAGGTCTAAACTGGCGGGGTTTCATCATTGATCGGGCGAGGTGCCGGTCGATCAACAGTTGGTTTCATCATCGATATTGGGTTTATATCGAAGCAAAGAAGAGTTTAAGTTTTATCAGAATAGACGAAAGGTCTAAACTGGCAGGGTTTCATCATTGGTGGGGCTTTGCCAAGAATGCATAGGTTTCATCAGAATGGTGATGGGTTTCATTGTTGGTGGGACGTTTGAAAGAGGGTGCGTAGATTTCATCAGGACAGACGTAAGGTCTATCCTGGAAAGGTTTTATCATCGGTGGGGCGTGGAACCAGTTGACTGACGGAAGGCTTCATCAATAGAAGGGAGGTAAAGGTAGCGTGCCGGTTGGCATGGAACTTTTAAATTACCACATTACTGACCCAAGTGCCCTTTCGGGTTTTCACCGGAGCCAGCCCCCTCTTGCTTTTGCCCACGCACCCTTTCGGGTTTTCACATGGCGTGGTACCCGATTTTGCCTGCGGTGCCCTTTCGGGTTTTCACCACAGCTGGGTTTTTGGCCATTTTTGCCCTTATCCAGGATGTCCGAACAAGTCTGGCGGGGTATCTCTATTTTTAACCCCATTTTTTTATATATATACATATGTTTCCTGAATTGGGACTTCAGCACGGATCAGGCGATGTGCTGCTTCATTAGTGCATGTTCTTATCATCGGTATTGGGTATATACCGAGGCAAGGATTTTATAGGTTTCATCAGGGTAGACGTAAGGTCTACACTGGGCTGGTTTTATCATTGATCGGGCAGGGTGCCGATCGACCAATGGTAGGTTTCATCACGGCGGGACGTAAAGGGATATGCAAATTTGATAGGACGGGTTTCTTTGTCGATCGGGCAGGGTGCCCATTGATCAAAGGTGGGTTTCATCGTCGATATTGGGTTTATACCAATGCAAGGATTTTTATAGGTTTCATCAGAGTAGACGAAAAGTCTAAACTGGGTAGGTTTCATCACTGATCGGGCAGTGCGCCAATCAATCAGCAACGGATTTCATCATCGGTATTGGGTTTGTACCAATGCTAGGATTTTCATAGGTTTCATCAGGATAGACGAAAGGTCTGGCCTGGATAGGTTTCATCATTGATCGGGCAGTGTACCAATCGATCAACAGTAGGTTTCATCATCGATATTGGGTTTATATCGGTGCAAAGGATTTCACAGGTTTCATCGGCATAGACGTAAGGTCTAAGCCGGACAGGTTTCATCATTGATCGGGCAGTGTACCAATCGATCAACAGTAGGTTTCATCATCGATATTGGGTTTATATCGGTGCAAAGGATTTCATAGGTTTTATCGGCATAGACGTAAGGTCTAAGCCGGACAGGTTTCATTGCTGATCGGGTGAGTGTGCCCATTGATCAGCAGCAGGTTTCATCACGGTGGGACCTGGGACAAGGTATGAGGGCTCTTATCAGGATAAACGTAGGGCCTATACAGAGTGGGTCTAATCGTCGATCGGGCAAGGCGCCGGTCGATTGACGAGGAGTTTTATGGCGGGAGGTGAGGCTTTTCTTTGGGATTACCACATTACTGACCCAAGTGCCCTTTCGGGTTTTCACCGGAGCCAGCCCCCTCTTGCTTTTGCCCACGCGCCCTTCCAAGTTTTCACGTGGCGGGGTACCCGATTTTGCCTGCAGCGCCCTTTCGGGTTTTCACCACAGCTGGGTTTTAGCCATTTTTGCCCTTGCTCGGAAAACCTGAACAAGACCGGCGGGGTATCTCTATTTTTAACCCCATTTTTTATTTATTTTCATTCTTTTATTCTCTCTTCCCCTCTTTTTGGGAGGGTAACAAGTCGGACTGTCATTAGATCATGATAAGGGACGGCTCGGCTAGGGCGGAGTGCCGCTAGACCAAGGAAGAAGGGTAGCTTGGTTAGGGCGGAGTGCCGCTAGACCAAGGAAGAAGGGTAGCTTGGTTAGGGCGGAGCGCCGCTAGACCAAGAAAAAGGGTAGCTCGGTTAGGGCGGAGTGCCTCTAGACCAAGGAAAATGGTAGCTTGGTTAGGGCAGAGTGCCACTAGACCAAGGGAGCAGGGTAGCTCGGTCAGGGCGGAGCGCCGCTAGACCAAGGGAGCAGGGTAGCTTGGTTAGGGCGGAGTGCCGCTAGACCAAGGAAAAGGGTAGCTTGGTTAGGACGGAGTGTCGCTAGACCAAGGAAAAGGGTAGCTTGGTTAGGGCGGAGTGCCGCTAGACCAAGGAAGAAGGGTAGCTTGGTTAGGGCGGAGCGCCGCTAGACCAAGGGAGCAGGGTAGCTCGGTCAGGGCGGAGTGCCACTAGACCAAGGGAGCAGGGTAGCTCGGTTAGGGCGGGGTGCCGCTAGACCAAGGAAAATGGTAGCTTGGTTAGGACGGAGTGCCGCTAGACCAAGGAAAAGGGTAGCTCGGTTAGGGCGGAGTGCCACTAGACCAAGGAAAAGGGTAGCTTGGTTAGGACAGAGTGTCGCTAGACCAAGGAAATGGGTGACTTTTAGCCTGATTACTCGGGGAATATTGGTTGGGCAGCATGATACAGCTTTAGGTGTCTACCGTTGAGTGGTGAGAATTGGATTTCCCCTCGATGGTTAACAACCATGTAGGCCCCTCCTTCGTAGACCCTATATATCACATAAGGACCTTCCCATTTAGGATTCAGCTTTCCTTTTGGGTTGGACGCCATAACTTCTCTTTTCTTGACCATGACGAGGTCACCTTTCTTAAATTCTCGTCCTTTTACGAGTTTTTTGAATGCAGTGGCCATGCGGGCCTGGTACATCTGGATATTCTTCTGAGCTTGGAGGCGCTTCCCTTCCAATTCAGCCAATTCTTGTAATCTTCATTCTGCATTGGTTTGTTCGCCACGGGCCAGGTCATATTGGACTGCCACCCTGAGTGACGGGACTTCCAGCTCCAGTGGAACTACTGCCTCTGAGCCGTATACCAGTGAGTATGGCGAGCACCCTGTAGGTGTCTTGAAGACAGTGCGGTATGCCCATAGAGCTTCATACATCTTTTCTTCCCAGTCCTTCTTATTAGAACTGACGACTTTAGCCAACAAGGTGCATAACGTTTTGTTGAAGGCTTCTGCCAATCCATTTGCCTGTGGATTGTAAGGAGTGGAAGTCCTCCACTCGATCTTATACTTCTCGGCAAGCCGATAGATCTTTTGATTTATGAAATGACTTCCATTATCAGATATTATTCGGCTGGGGATCCCAAACCGGAAGATAATGTTCTGTTTGATGAATCTGGCAACCAGCTCACCAGTCACTTCTCGTAATGCTATAGCTTCCGCCCATCAAGAGAAGTAATCTGTTATTGCCAGTATGTACTTATGTCCGGCTGAGGAGGTCGGTAGTGGGCCGACTACATCGGTTCCCCATTGTGCAAACGGCCAACTAGGGACTGTAGGGTGCAGAACGGCAGGTGGCTTTCTAGGCACAACAACATGCTCCTGACATTTCTGACATGACTTCTCAAACTTGCAGCAATCTTCAAACATAGTGGGCCAATAGTAGCCCAGCTTCTTGATTTCTATCTTCATCTTAGGGCCAGCTTGGTGAGCATCTGTCGTCCCAGCATGTATTTCTTTCATTGCTTGCCAAGCTTCCTCAGTGGACAGGCAGCGGAGCAAAATCTTCTTGCGTGCATCTGCCATTATTCGGAACAGAGTTCCATTTCTGAATTCATAAGAATCTTTGATCCTTAGAAGTTTCATCTTTTCTTCTCTTTTCTGTGGCAGCTGTTGGTGTAAAAACCATTGTAGCAGGTGTTGTCTCCAATCAGATGCCTGTTCTGTACTGATCGTGGCGACTTCATTTTCTTCGGGGCAGCCTTCTAGCATGCTGGGGACTTGCCGCCGATTTATAACAACAATGTTCAGTGTCTCATCCGGTGGGACTGCTATTGAGCTGGCTAGCTTTGCCAATGCATCAGCCTGGGCATTATGTGCACGGCCCACATGCTTGAGCTCAATATGATAGAATTTCGCCATGAGGCGCACAGCTTTTTGGTGGTAGGGGTTCAACTCCGGCTTTCGCACTTCGAACTCACCTTGGATTTGCTTTATTATCAACATTGAATCCCCGAATACCTGAAGCATCTGGATGCCCATGTTGAGGCTGATGTGCAACCCGATTATCAGAGCTTCATACTCGGCTTCATTATTAGTGCAGGGCTTGTTTATAGAACAAGAAGTATGCACAACCTCCCCCTCTGACGATCTTAGCACAATACCGGCTCCGGCCCGTATTCTGGTCTTTCCATCGGAGTCCGTCTCTGTTCTAGATGCTCCATCAAAGAATAGCTGCCACATAGTTGACTGAGCCTGGCAGGCTTCTAATGTTTCATCATCGGGTAACTCAGTCCCCAACATATCATTCTCTGGCACAGGGTGCTCTGCAAAGAAATCGGCCACGGCCTGTCCTTTTATTGCCCTCTGGGGTATATATGTGATATCGAATTCCATCAGAATTACTGCCCATTTGCCCAACCGGCCTTTCAGTACTGGCTGAGTCAATATGTATTTGAGCGGATCTGCTGCAGATATCAATCTGATTTCGTGTGACAGCATATAGTGCCGGAGCTTTTTAACGGCAAAGACTAGTGCCAAGCATGTCTTTTCTATATAGGTGTAGCTTTCTTCAGTTCTAATCAGCCTCTGACTCAGGTAGTATAGAGCCTGCTCTTTGCCTTCTTCATTTATCTGTGCTAGCATTGCCCCCAGGGAACAGTGTGTGGCTGCAATGTATAGTATCAGGGGCTTGCCCTTAATAGGTGCCCCCAGTACTGGAGGGGTCTTGAGATATTCTTTCAGCTTCTCAAAAGCTTCCTGACAGCCATCGTCCCAGAGGAACGGTACATCTTTCATCATGAGCTTGTGAAAAGGGTGGCATCTCCCCGACAGATTTGATATGAATCGTCAGATGTAGGCCAAACGCCCTTGTAGAGATCTCAGCTTGTGGAGATTCCTTGGTGGAGGGAGCTCCTGGATAGCTTTAATCTTGGATGGGTCGATCTCAATGCCCCTATGACGGACAATGAACCCAAGGAATTTTCCACTGGACACGCCGAAGGCACATTTCATAGGATTCATCTTGAGTTCATATCTGCGCAGCCTCTGGAACACTATCCTCAGATCTTGCAGATGATCTTCTCTTCTGCTGGTTTTCACCACCAGGTCATCGATGTAGCACTCCACTTTCTTGAAGAGTAAATCATCAAAGATCTTTGTCATAGCTCTTTGATAAGTAGCGCCGGCATTCTTGAGGCCGAACGGCATCCTTTTGTAGTGAAATATCCCCTTCGGGGTGCGGAATGCAGTATGCACTCTATCTTCTTCAGCAATCCAGATCTGGTTGTATCCGGATGACCCATCCATGAATGACAGGGCTTCATGGCCAGTGGTTGCATCGATCATTACTTCAGTGATTGGCACTGGGAAATCATCTTTCGGGCAAGCCTTATTCAGGTCCCTGAAATCTACACATATTCTGATCTGCCCATTTTTCTTCTTCACGGGCACTATATTGGCCAGCCATGTAGTATATTGGTTCTCTTCAACAAAGCCCACATCGATCAGCTTGTCGACTTCTTTGTTGATCTGATTTATCAGTTCGGGACGCATTCTCCTGGCAGGCTGCTTCACAGGGCTTGCCTCTGGGTTTATCGCCAATCGGTGCTGTGCCACATCAGAACTCAGTCCCGGCATCTCATCATATGTCCATGCGAAGCAGTCTCAGAATTCTTTCAGAAACTGAATATACTGTTCTTTGACAGCTGGCTCCAGCAATGCACTGAGGAACGTAGGCCTTGGCTCATCTGCTGACCCTAGATTCACTTCTATCAGCTCATCGACGGTGGCCTGGCCTCCGTCCTCAACTTCGGGTGGGGCTTCTTGCAAATCAATAAAGCCTCCCGGGATATAATCTTCTTCATTCTCATGATTTTCTGTTTCATCACACCGATCATCAGCAGATGCTGGTGCATCGTATAAGGCCAATATGGCCGGATTCTGTCCAGTCTGCCCCGAGGACGTGACTGGCTCAGCGGAAAACTTCGAAGTGGAGTCTTCCGTGCTTAGAGGCTCTTCTGATGTGGGCTCCCCTGAGAGGTTATCATTATGTAGAGCTCAGAACTCTTCTAGAATGCGCCCAAACTCCAGGCACTCTTGCAACTCTCTGGCTACTTGGTCTTCATCCGGGGTTCCCGTGTCAAATTATGCTTTGGCCTGGAACAGATCCTCTTTGCAAGATGGATTCTCCCAGCACCAACCCTTCTTGGTCTCATCAGACATCCTTGCCTCCGGCTGGTTGTCTTGGGCTTCATTGTCTGTTATGGATTGATACATAATCTCTTCATCTTCAAAGGGGTATTGATCATACCCTACTTCTGGGGAATCTTCATTCGGGTAGAAGGCTGAGATGACATCCACCTCGGCTTCATAGTATTCTTGCAGGGTATAACCCAGTCCCGGGTGCTGTGTGATCTTCCTCAGCTCCTTGCTATCTCGAGGTGGATCCCATAACTCCTTGAATGCTTTCTTCTGAGCAGCAGGCTGTATCGATGGCATTTGCATCTTGGAGAACATTTGTGAAACCCGTTGGGTAGTATAATCCAGGCCCGTAATTGGTACCATCAAGTTTGCAGCTTCTTCAGGGGCCATGCAATCTTGATCATCTTCTTCGACTGCCTCCCCGGTGTAGAATATGATAGGGGGTTCGCCGAAGCGAGGGATTTCCATAGTCTTTAGGGGCAGCACTGTCTGGTATTCTGTGCTGGCTATGGGCTTGACTAGACCCTGAGGAACTTCCACCTGTGTGTATTTTTCTTTCATCTTTTCTTCAGTATCATCTGGGTGTATGCCAGGAGGAGTGATCCGAGCAAAATCACCAGCATAAGAGATGTGAGACACCCCATGCTTTTTAATGTAGCCCTTTGGCGGTGACGGAGACCAATTTCTTGCTTTCGTCACCGGCTTTTCTTGGCTGACCACAGTTTCTTTTCCTTCATCCCTTTGTGACACCTCGGTGTAATAGGATGCATCGAGCATATGGCACTCGAACACTTCGAAGGGATGTAGGTCTGCAAACACCCTTTCTTCTTTTCCTTCATGGCAGTATTTTATGCATTGGTGTAGCGTGGATGGCACTATCTGATATTCGTGCAGCCACGGTCTTCCCAGCAGGGCCTTACACGTGGTGTTGGCGTCGATTACATAGAATCGTACCACGGTAGTGAGGTCGCCCAGTGTGAGGTTGAAATCAGCTACCCCGAGAGGTGTTTCACATTTTTGGTTGAATCCTGCAATCTTCATATCTCTGACCTTGGTGAGCTGCAGATCAAAGTAATATTTCTGATAGATGCGGTATGGGAGAATATTCACAGCAGCCCCTGGATCTATTAGTATTCTGCTTATCGGCTGACAGTTCAGGGAACCCCTCATAAACAGCGGTCTATTATGGCCGGAATTTGGGATTAGCATATCATCCTCCGTGAACGTGACTGATGGCCCAGCATTCACTTCTGCCAGGAGTGCTTCACATTGTGCCGGGGACTGCAGGGCATCCACGATTGCTTTGCGAGCTTCTTCGCTCAGAGAGAGAATTTCCCAGATGGAGAATCTGGTAGGGAGCTTCTTCAGCATTTTCATGACTCGACTGCCCACCCGGACATTAGATAGTCTCATCTCCTCTGCCCATCGGGGTCTTGGAGGTTCATGTGGTGCCTGTGGCCTTTGCTGCCCATTTTCAATTTTATCTTCTTCATCGGTCTCCCGGAAGGCTTCTTCTGTAGCGACTGCCCCTGGTTTTGCTAGAGGGTTACCTTCTTCATCTTCTTCATGCTGTTTCTGCTTTCCAGCCGCTGTCTGCTGGCATTTATTGCTTTTATCTGGAGCAGTATGAGCCGGTTGCTCATTTTCTAAGCTGGACAGGAACTCCAGGAATGAAGGGGCTTCATCTGCATTCTTTGTGTCCTGGTACAGACTGGCAGGGGGAGGAACCTGGACACCTCGTATCTCTGGTTCCGGGATTTGATAGGGTTGCTCCCCTCTGAACATGATATTATGGTTGGCTGGTGGTGGGCGCCCCCATCTTCTCCCAGAACGTGTTGCATGGGCTGAGGTAGAGGCTTCAGCATGGTTAGCTTCTAGCGGAGCGTTGGATGCTTCCGGCTCATCATCCTCCCCGGGCAAGGAGAAGAGTACTGACAGAGTGTTACATTGTACTGTCGTGACCTTCTTTCCTTTCTTGGATTTGGGCCGTTTCTTCTTCTTTTGGGAATTTGGCTTTGCTGGCTCCTGCCCCCAGAAGGGCTCATTTTCAGCTTTTTCTTGTTCTGCCTCTGGCTGCTCTTTAATTTTCAATTCTTCGAGCTGTTCCCAGAGTATACAGTCTTTCATCAGTAGATGCTTGGGCTTCTTCTGCTCGTACTCATCGAGCTCATTAATATATTGCTGCAGACGCCTGGCTGCAGGGCTTACTTCTTTATATGTAGGGAGGGGAGTTTGTCTCCTCCGGTTGTGAGTAGGGATCCGGATGACTGGTCCAGTCTCAGTTGTATGCCATATTGGCTTTATCGGAGGCGGCTCAGGCCTTGGTGTAACACCCCGAATAACTGCTCCACTGGTACTGGCTGCAGGAGTCTTCTTTCTGCTTTTTATGGGTATCATCTGCCATCCTTCCTGATCTTTCTGCGGGGTGAGGAAGCAAGCTTCATAGGTATTCTTGGTGCATTCTTCAACGGCCTCCTTGGGCAGCTGTTGGTAGACTGAGATCATATTGGCAGCCATTCTCCAGGGTAGAGGCTCATGTGGATGGGGCGGCTTTACCTGATAATCTCCCAGCTGCAGCTCACCTTTCTTGACCATTCCTTCCATGATATCTTTGAAGACATAACAATCTTCAATTGCGTGCCCCAGCGCGCGGTGAAATGGACAGAACAACGGATCATCTTTCTTTGCTGCATCTGCTGGCCTTTTGGGTTCAGGCAATGTTACCTTATTGAACTTATATGCCCAGTTGAATAGTGCGGCCGTCTTATCTTTCGGGAAGGAATATGCTTTTCTCATCTTGTCTCTCAGAGAGAGTTTATCCTTCCTTTCTGCTGTATCTGCCAGCGGGGGAGCTTCATCTGCCCCTTTCTTCCCCTTCTGTTGCTCGAAGGTTCTGAAATCGACGGTGTTGGCCTCGGAGTGTGATGGCCGTCGCTCATTGGATTTTCCCTTCAGCATAGTGGGAGCATTGGCGGTCGGACGCTTGGACAAGAACGTCTCGACCTTGGCCACTATATTGTTCAATCGGTCAAATGTTCTGACATCTGCACCGATCATCTTTTCTAGCACCTCCCTCCTGAGGCTCTGCTTGCATATCTGCACCGCATCTTCCTGATGAGGAGGCCTTCGGCATCTCATGGCTAAGTTCCTCCACCTTTTGATGTAGTCCAGTGCAGTCTCATCTTGTTTTTGCCTGGTTGCATATAGTTCTGCTATCGTGATTTCCCTTTCCGTGACATGAAATCTGTCGCGGAATTTTCTCTGCATATCAGGCCAATCAGCCACTGACCCAGCTGGCAGGCTTGAGTACCATTCAAAGGCCAACCCAGTGAGGGATGAGCCAAAGAACTTGAGCAGATAAGCTTCATCGACTGCTAGGTCGCCCATAATTGTAGTGTAGTAGGCTATATGCTCCCTAGGGGAGCCCTGGCCATTGAATTTCTCAAACTTTGGCGGCTTACTGATGCCTGGAGGCAGTCTTTTGGCAGCATACTGGGGAGGATATGGTACCCTGTACACATCATAGGCACTAGTATCATCTCCAGTCTTTTCTGAAAGCTTCATTTCCACAATTCTTTCAATCATCTGCTTGTGGGCTACAGCTGGATCTATATCTTCTGGAAAGAAGTGGGCTTGTTGCTGGCTGTGAGGAGTTGTCATCACAGTGGCGCGCAAGATGGGCGAGGTAGGCTGTGTCTGGGACACGGAGGGCTGAGTCACTGTTTGCTGTGGAACAGGTTGGCTTGGTGCTTTGCCCTTATCAGCTAGGAGGGGGTTAGCTGGAATAGCCGTCTCTGCTGAGCTGGATGTCTGCCCCACAGGTTCAGCTTGCTTTGAGACTGATGTAGCTTCCTGTCTCTCATTGAGCTGTCTTCGGAGAGCATTGATCTCCTGTTGGTATCTTCTGAACATCATCTGGATCATGGGATCCATGGTTGATGGGATTTGTATATCTTCAGAAGTCCCTTCAGCATCATCAACGAAGGGGTTATCTCCATCTTCTGTTGTTACCACATTAACTGTCATAGTGGTAATCCTGCGGGCTTCATCATCAATTTTCATTTTATCCTTTGCGGCCTGGCCTCTTCTTGTGACAGGACCAGGTCTAGTTGCCAGCCTGAGCAATTCATCTGGCTGAGTTGGTAGTATATCTTGCCCCCTGGCCAGTCCAGCCATGTTGCAGGCGAAGATTTGCATCTTTCCTTTTCGCCTGTAGACCTTTCTTTTTATTTGGCTAGGATATCTGAGCCAGTCAAAGACCGATATTCTTTCTTTGTCTTCTTCCCCGTGCAGGTCTTCTTCATTATATCTGGCCCTGAGGCCTTCTTCATAGTCATTCGAATCGGAGGAGGAGGCTCCGATCATCATTTCTTGGAAGGTTTCTTCTTCTTCATCATCCCTGGTGCCCAAGGCACGGGATAGTCTTTGCTGACCTAGGGCAGAGCTCCCTAGGTAGTGGAAGTAGTCTTGGACTACTTGCTTTGTCTCCTCTGGGTCGCGCCTTTGCGGCTCAGGTTGGAGCATCAGTCTGTCCTGGCCCTTTTGTTGCCAGGCCAGTCTCGTCACCCGAGCATTCAGATGCTCGGCCCTGGGATATTTGAAGATATCAGCCTGTCTGGCACAGGCTCCTGATCTTCTTGCAGTAATCATAGTGACTGGTTCACTTCTTCTCATATTGCCAACTTGACAGCGGTTGGCAGCAGCATTGTGGATCTTCTCTTCCCATCTCTTGCCCCTGGCCATGGGATGGGTGGTGGTGAAGTTTTCCCTGGTTTCGTATCTTCTGCCCCTCATCATGGGGCGAACAGCAGTCATATCTCTTTCCTGACCCTCAATCTCATCTCTCCTCCCCCGGGTCCTGGGGTAGACAGCAGTAGCATTTCTTTCATCTTTCTTCGCCTCCCTTCTGCCCCCTGCTCTGAGGCGGGCAACAGTGACATCAGTAAGGTTCTCTCTGTCTTCAGCTGGGGCCCAGTTTTGGATCCTCTTCGGTCGCCAGACCTGTTTGTATTTTGCTGGCTTGGGCGCCAGCGGCTTCTTTTCAGCAGCCTCCCAGTTGGCCCTCCTAGTGGCCAAAACCTGGAATTTGTTGTCAGTTGGGATGGTTGGGACAATTCTGTCCGGCCGGACTCCCCTGGGACGACCATCAAGGCTTGCCCTAATAGCACCCATCATTATCGTCTTTCCGGAATTGGAAAGGCGACGATCAACAGCAATAGACCAGCTCCTCCGGTTGGTTTTCTTCCCCTTCTGGGCAGCAGTGGGGACCATGTCTCTTTTCTGGACATGATGGACGTAGCAGGCGACGGCCGTGGGGGCCGTTTTCTTCGGTAAGCCATCCTTGCGGTCAGCGGTCTTCACCGGGGCGCTTGCAGCAGCGCCTTGCTCCTCGTCATCGACCTGTAGAAGGTCGGTGTATACAACGCCCAAGCAGTTGGGCAGCCCGACAGCTGGGGGAAACGAACCGAACGCCAGTGGTACCGCCAGGTACCCCTCCTGGACATGCATGTCCACCGGTTGCTTGTCGAAGCATACAGGCGCGATTTGAGTCGTCATTGCAGTTTCCTGAAAATAAGGAAGCATACGGAATCAGAATTTTGAGGGGGGGCCCGCGGGGCCTCCTATTTTGGCGTAGAGATGAAGGGAGACTCAAGTCCCACCGGGCGTGCCAGACTTGTGGAACGCGGCTTTTTCCTTTCTCTTTTTTTTTCTTCTTCTTCTTCTTTTTTTATCTTCTTATTTATTTTTATTTATTTATTTATTTATTTATATTCTATCGGTGGATTTATTGGCGTGCCAGTCACATGCATGATGATTTCATTGTGCGCTCGATCTGACGTGGTCAGTCGATTGTGAGGTCCGAGTCGGGACCAGAAGCCCGTCATACCATAAAGGTTATGACGTTAATTACGCCCTTCCAAGGAAGGACAATCCTTGATTAAACGCCGAAATAGGAGGCCTCGAAAGGCGAACAGATGTTCACATACTTAACCTTAAACTTCATACCAGGGCTAGGGAGGCGGGTAAGATAATGACATCAATCACGGAAACAGACTATAACGCTGAACCGGCGGTTCGAAACGACTAGACTTGGGGGAAAGAGGGAAAGGAGGATATCAATCACGGACAGGCTGAGCCATGACAGCGATGGAGGTTCACGGCATCGATCAACCTTTTGACAGTATTTCCCCTTAATCTGGATTATGCCCAAGGGGAAATAGGCTATCACCCACGGAGTGTCGAGGTGAAAGCCGAGAGAAAGAAAGAGGTCGAGCCTCTCGATCCATATATACGGACTATAGGGTAATATGTGATCTCCCCTTCGGAAAGCTAGCGGGACTCATGCAGTGACAGAATCCACACGAGCAAAAGGGGTCGTTTATAAATCCGATGGCGGAGGATAAGGGGATCTAGTTTCCTTTTAAATTTGTCCCCAGACCAGATATGATGACTCATGGGCATCCCCGGATGAACTGAGTTGAAGTAATGGGGGGGTTTCAATTGTATGTAGGAATAGGCTCCTGGGGCAGATTTGGTGTGCATACAGGTTCCTGGCGCCAGAAGAATGCCAGTGGGTTAGGTTCTCGGCGCATGAGGATGCAAAGGGGGTTAAGTTCTCGGCGCATGAGGATGCAAAGGGGGGGTAAGTTCTCGGCGCATGAGGATGCAAAGGGGGTTAAGTTCTCGGCGCATGAGGATGCAAAGAGGGTTCCCGACGCGCAGGAAAGAAGGCCAGGGTATGGGGGTTCTCGGTGCCTAAAGGAGTGGTGCCGGGAGCTGTTCATCCGGTTCACTGTAGGCCAAGCCGAGAGGCACGAAGGCGCCGGGACGAGAATCAGAGCTTGCGATGCTCCGTTTTGGGTTTCATGTTGGTTAGGGTTGAGGCAAGTGGGCCCTGGGGCATCAGAATGGCTCAACTCACTGGACTTCAATCTGTTTCGGTATGGGTTCCAAGGAAGGCCGGGAACATAGAAAGATTGGGCGGGGAACAATAAGGTATAGGGAGCCTCTGTCACCACTGATAGATAAGGTCCCGGGGATGAGTTTCATGTCATCTCAGGCATCCTGGGAGAATTTTGACAGCATCTCCCCTGGGCTTAACATTTGCCAGAGAATGATAGACGATCACCCACTGAATGTCAGGGTGAAAGCCAAGAAATAGAGGGGTATGGAACCCCTGGCGCCCGTGTGTGCTTGGAGCAATATGTTGATATACCTTTTGTGACCGTAGAAGCTTATGCAGTGGCAGAGCTTCCTTGGTCTTAAGGTTTACAAAAGCCGATCAAGTTCGAGAAACCACGTAGAAAAAGGAGAGTTACTCCCACTAGTTGTCATCCCAGAGGTGCATATGACGGCCGAAGGCATCCCTTGGCAGAGAGTGGGGTTCTGTTGAGCAGCTCACGAGGGTATTTTTAGGGTTTTTTAATAGTAGCCAGGGCTTAAAGATTTGAGAGAGGTTTTTGGCTTTAAAAAAGGGGGGTTCCCGGCGCCAAAATCACCGCGCCGGGAAGAGTCCTTCAGGGGTTACTATTGTGTGCGCCGGGAAGCAGATGCCAAGGAACTCTCGGTGCAGGAAGCTTCGCGCCGGGAGGAAACCTCCTAGGTTGCTGTTCGGTGCGCCGGGAAGCGAATGCCAAAGGGATCTCGGCGCAGGAAGCTTCGCGCCGGGAGGAAACCTCCTGGGCTACTGTTCGGTGCGCCGGGAAGCGAATGCCAAAGGGAGGAATAGGGTTATCGGCACGGGAAGACCCGCGCCGAGGGCTGTTCATCCGTTCACTGTTCTGGAGGCCGAAATGGTGAGGCCACCGAGAGGGGTTCAGGGTTTTACGGTACTCTGTTTTTGATTTTAATGGTGGTTTGGGCAGAAACTGACGGATTCTATGGGCTCTAAATTGCTCAAGGCATCCACTATGAGTTGGATTAGGTCTAGAATTCAAAGGAGTATTAGGGTTCGAGAGGCATCTGGGAAGCCGGAGTCTGAATGCCCCTGTCCATCGCCATTGTCACGCAGAGCTTGGGGACATACTTGATCTGGTCATTCGTCGCCCTGGGAGCCAAGAGATGACTGTCTCTGGCCCAGAAGCGACTTAGATGACATCGACGGATGAAGCACGCACGCTTAGAACCCCGGAGTTTCTCAAGCTTGACCATTGTATGACACAGCTTCATCCCAGCAGCCAAGGGATAGTCTGTCCCGGGCTCTGGGCTGAGCACTGATGGTGCTAAGAAGCAGAGAGAAGAAACAGGTAAATCAGATTATCATGCAGCTGATTTACAGAGAACGCGGGGAAGGGCAATAGAGTTTCAGAGGAAGCAAAAATCAGGCTTAAACTATAGCCCACCATACATATATATCCATTCGTTTGGCGATGCCCATCGGGGAAGACACACAGTGGGAAAGCCCAGACCATACACCACTCTAATACTCAAGCCGATTACAAGGCAGGAGTGAGGGGAAGGGGAACAAACAGATGCCGAGATATCTCGGCTACATCGCATGAATCAAGATGAAGCTTGAAACGATTACATAAAGCAGAAGATAAGAAAACATGGGGGGGGGAGGGCGGAGCATTGACTCCTCTCCCTCTCCCGGATGCCCACCTGGAGCTTCTTCCCTGGGGATCGGTCTCTTCTCTCTTTCTTTTTCAGCGGAGGAGGCTCTCTCTCTCTCTGGTCTCTTCTCTTTTCTTTCTTTTTGATCGATGGCCCGACTTCCGATCCCCTCCCCATTTCAAAGAGGGTTTGCTTTTATAGCTCTCATCCCTCTGTCCTCTCGGTGGAGGGCAGTCGGTGCGGCTTGTTCCATTCGAGACATCTCCAGGCGCGATAAGTCGCCCCCTGTTGAGGCTCCCGGCGCCATTAACAGGAGCCCAAATGGCCGGCCCATCTAGTGCCTTCAGGCCTCATACGTGCCTTAGGCTTCTCTTTATGCTTTCTTTTGAATTAATCTTCATCAGAACCGAATAAGGCCCACCTTTAGTAGAGACATGACTTTGTTGAGATCGTCTTGAGGCTTGATCAGTGAACTCACTGAGGTTTAATCAGTATTGCCGTCTGAATGACGACAAAACTAGGTATGTTTTATCGGCATTGTCATCTGAGCGGTGACAAGACCGGGCATCAGCTTCAGTCTGACAGACTTCGGCCGGGTGTGTAATCTGTGGAGAGGATTGCTCTTCTGTTCTGACTTTGTAGGAGCCCTGACAATCTTTATCTGCCGGTGCCGGCTTCATCTTTATCTCATATTACATCCATCAGTAAGCTGACATCTGGCTTACCCTGACATATCATCCGTGGATTCTTGGACGAAGCAGTAGTACAGCTCTTCTTAAAGGGCTGGGAGGTCTCATCAGTCGAGTGACTGCGGCTTTATCGGCGCTGCCGTCTGAATGACATCGGCACCGGGCATCAGCTTTGGCCGACAAGGGCTTTAGCCGGGTGAATGGTTGACGAGCTTCATCATTGGTCTTTCACTGTTGGTCAGACCCTCTTTTCAATTGTGCTTCCACCCTTGTTCATTTTCCAGGTGTCAACAATTGGGAAGAAGGTTTCTTATTGGAGGGTCATTGCCTAATTTTAATCCTTGTTTTGCATGGATCTTTGGCCCTATAAATACCCTCCTTAATCTCCCTCGCGCGGGTAATGAAAAAAGAGAGAATTGGGGGTACTGCTAGAGCTTACAGAGAAAAGAGAGTTTTCTCTTTTGTAGGTATTTCTTCCAAGGGCGTTCTTCCTCCAGGCTTCCTCCTTGGGAATTTTCCTCCTTCCACGGGCGATCTTCATCCACCTGCTGCAACTATTGCATTGAAGCCCTCTCTCCCTTTACTGTTGCTTCCTCCTTGGGAATTTTCCTCCTTCCACGGGCGATCTTCATCCACCTGCTGCAACTATTGCATTGAAGCCCTCTCTCCCTTTACTGTTGCGCACACAACAGAAAGGAGCCCCTCACCTTAGTGTTGTTTAGTTGTTTCATTACTAGTATATTATCACCATGCATTTCTTCTTCTAGCTCCTCTGCTAGAGATACCATATCACATATATTTTGCATATCATTACCTTCATATTCTCCATACCCATTGATACTCCTCTTAAGGGGTTTAAAAACCAAAACACACAAGGTGTGTTCATGCCCAATTTGATTGATTTCATATTTCTAGGACATTGATATTACAAACTTGGCTAATCCATTCTTTCACTTGTTTTGCGTGTTTTCTTGCAAGGGTAATCAAGCTACAAACCCCCTTCATCGGCCGGCCGATCGGAGGAGGAAGGAAAAGCTCACAATCTCCCACGCTCAAAACAAGGTACATGCGATCACTTCTATTCTTCTTGAGGTAACCCCTATGGCGATCACACTTCCCTTTTTAGCACCACGTGCTTCTTATATTTATCCTTCTTTTCTTAAGTGGATTTTTCCATAATCTACACTTATCATAGAGGATCTCATCGAATATCTTTGGCATTGCTCTCTGATAAGTTGCACCATCATTTTTTAGTCCGAACGACATCCGCTTGTAGTGGAAGATGCCCTTGGGGGTTTAGAAGGCAGTGTGGACCCGATCTTGCTCAATGATCCATATTTGGTTGTAGACAGAAGACCCATCCATGAATGACAAAGTCTCATGACCTGTAGTAGCATCAATCATGACTTCAGTTATTAGCACTGGAAAGTCATCCTTCGGGCATGCCTTATTCAGGTCCCGGAAATCTACACAAAATCTGATTTTCCCATTTTTCTTTTTGACGGGCACAATATTAGCCAACCATGTAGTATATTGGTTTTCTTCAACAAAGCCCACGTCAATGAGTTTGTCAACTTCTTTATATATCTGCGTAATCAGCTCCAGTCTCATACGCCGAGGTGGCTGCTTTACAGGTTCGACCTTCGGGTCTATAGATAGAATATGTTGTGATACTATAGGGCTGAGCCTTGGCATTTCTTTATAGTTCCAAGCGAAGTAATCCCGGAACTCTTAGAGTAGCTGTATATATAATTTTTATTCTTCTGGGGAGAGATGGGCCCTGAGGAATGTTGGCCTGGGGTCATCCTCATTTCCCAAGTTTATTTCTAACAATTCATCAACGGTAGACTGGCCACCGTCTTCAATTTTCGGAGGCGCTGGCTACAAGTCGATGAAATCTTCATCATCATCTTCACTTCCAGGACTTCTAGCTTCTCTTTGCATTCCCTCCAGCCTTCCGGGAGAGTTTTTGACTCGGCTTGTTGCGAGAGTGCAAGCTACTCAACTGACGAACAATCCACCCTTGTCACTTCGGCCAATGTGTTTAATGCGGGTCTGAGGGTACGATGACTCGGCTCTGGGTCTTTGGCCAGAATGACTTGATCTTTCTCATACATAGCTTCAATAACAGGTGTAATTTGATTGCATTCATCGGGCACTTCCACGGTCAGTTCCAGTTGCATCAGGGGTATAACTGGGGATGAGCAAAGATTGGGGCAGCTCCCTCCCTGCTCAAAATCTTCAGCCTCACTGTTACTAGCCGTATCAAATTTGGCATGAGATGCCACTTTTTCATGAAAGACCTCTTCCCAACATTTGCATGTGGTCGAGGTTTCTGGTTTTTGATATTCAGGATGATAGGGCAGAAATAATCCTGGCGATTGTCGAGGTGACTCAACACACTCATATTCTACCGGGTAATCATCATAGGTTGTCCCCGGTAGGCCTTCAACTGGTGGGAAAAAGGCAGAGATTACGTCCACCTCATAGCACCCTCCATAATAGTATTCTCCAAGGGTGAACCCTAACCCGAGGTTCAGAGAGATGTGCTTCCACTCCTTATCCAGATTGGCAGGATACCAGAGCTTCTTGAAGGACTCCTTTTCTTCACGGGTCTAAAAAGAAGGAATCTGCATTTTCTTGAACATCTTGGTTACCCTGTCCGCTATGAACTCCAAGCCCTGAATTGGGACCACTGGATTATCTAGGTCCTCGGGAATATAAGAGTCATCATCTAGTCGTGTAGCATGCTCCTCTACTGTATAGAATAGATTGGTGGGGCCTGCTTGATGAGGGACCTCCATTATCTTATGGGGCTCGACTATTGAACTATCAAGGCTCACTATTGGCTTAATGATCCTATCAGGGACCTTAGTATCTCCATGGAATTCCTCAATCTCAACTTCATTCACCTTGGGATAGATAACAAGAGGTGTAGCTCTGTTAATATCGACAGTGTTGTGACAAAGCCCTAGGGCTTTCATAACCAGGCAGCGGTGGTGGAAACCAGCTGTTGCCGGAGCTTCTTTCTTCATTTTGGCGGGAGCCATTGGCTTGGCGGACTCCTGGGAATGCTCCATATAGAGGGAAGCATCGAGCAGATGACATTCGAATACTTCGAATGGGTGGAGGTTAGCAAATATCCTCTCCTCCTTCCCCTCTCGACTGTACTTGATACTTTGATGTAATGTGGAGGGCACCACCAAATTTTCATGCAGCCATGGGAGGCCGAGTAGCGCCTTGTATGAGGTGCTGGAATTAATAACATGAAATTGCACCCTTGTGGTGAAATCAGCCATTGTGAGGGTGAACTCGGCCACTCCTAGTGGGACTTCAATTTTTTGATTGAAGCCATCGATACACATATCTCTGACTTTAGTGAGGTGAACATCGAAGCAGTACTTCTGATAAATTCGGTAAGGGAGTATGTTGACTACTGCGTCGGGATCTACTAGAATTCTATTTACTGACTAGCCGTTCAGTTTTCCTCTCATATACAACGGCCTGTTATGACTGACAGAGGGAAGTAGCATATCTTCTTCAGTGAATGTCACATTCACCTCTGATAGTGTTTCGGCTAAGCAACTTTCATATCGTGCGGGCGTCTGCAAGGCCGTAATGATAGCCTGTCGGGTCTCTTCACTCAAGGAGAGGATCTCCCAGATGGTGAATCTCACTGGGAGTTTCTTTAGAAATTTCATTATCCAGCTTCTGGCTCGGACATTCGATAGCTTCATCTCTTCTGCCCATTTGGGCTTGGGAGGGTCTTGCGCTTCAATCTCCGATGGTCCTGCCTCATCAAACTTTGGCTCTAAATTGTTTTGATGTACTATGTCATCATCCTGCTGACCCTTGGCATATGGAATAGGGCCGGTCCCATCTTCACCTTGCAGACTGAAAGGCTGGGGATGCCGGGAATGAGTGTCCCCAGGTATAGAGCCAACTTCCTAGCAAGGGTGTTTCCCCTTGGATGCCTTGAGAAATTCAGCAAAAGAGGGGATGGCATCACCCTCCTTGCTTTGTGTGTAGAGCCCTGACGGAGGAGGAATCTGAATTCCCCTGACCTCTAGAGAGGCTATTTGGTAGGGCTGCTCCCCCCGAAAAATGATGTTGTGGTTAGCTGGTGGTAGGAGTCCCCATTTTCGGCCGGACCGGGTTGCGTGAGAAAAAGTGGTGGCTTTAGCTTGGCTTGCTTTGGCCAATGGCGCTAAACATATGTCTTCATCATCCTCCTCGCCGGGTAGGCTGAACAAGGTGGACAATGTGTTGCAGGAAAGGGTTGCCACCCCATTAGTGATTCGAGGCTTTCTTCTCTTCTTTCGTACTTTCTTGGGTGGTTGTGGACGCACTTTCAGGATCATCTTTTATTTATTTCATTTGTTCATCTATTTATTCATTTATTTTAGTTTGTTTATTTGGTGCGTAAGCGTGCCAGTCACAAAGTGACGATTTATTCGGGCTTCGAAGAAGCCACAGGTGCACATTGTCTAACTGATTAGACGATAGTGGATATCGTGTAGGGACAAAAATTTGCCCTGTCGTGAAGGCCACGACGTTAATTACATCCCATCGGAGAGGGGAAAACCCTTGATTGATCGCCAGGAAAAGGAGCCCTATGGCCTAAAATTAATGTTGATAAAATGAGATAGTGAAATCTCAAAACTATGATAAAATGCTCCTAGATTGGGGTATGAACATTTAAATCATGTTGGTCGCTTGTCTACCATTTCATGTTCTGACGGAAGTCTGAATTGAAAGCATGACGAAGACGGTGAAGAAACCGTGCAAACGTCCGCCGAGTGTACGGCGAGTTTAATAAGAATGCGGGATTAAATCCCGATCAAAAAGGGTCAGATTCGATGGGATATCGACCCAAGGTAGCGCTGAGTCATGACCATATTGGGGTGATTCCCGAGGCCCAAACACCACTTGACGAGGCGTCATCGATATTCCCCTGGTACCGGGTCCGGGGAAGCGAGGGCTCCGGAGTGAACATTGTCATGTTTCTCTTTTTTTTAATGTTGTTTAGGTTATTTAACTTTTATTCAAATGCATGAGTGTGTTTTTGTTAACTTGTTATCATTATTATCATATTGTTTTATTTGGCTATTCGATTATTCTTTGTTTATTTAGAAGCATGGATGTGTTGTTTTTTTGTTAGTGTTGTTATTATATATATATATTTGATTATTTATAGTTTTGAGTGTTGTTTTGTTTTTTTATGTTGGCCCGATTAGGAATGCAAGCAAGAGGGGGGTGAATTGATTGCGCCCCCTTTTTAAAAACTAAATGCAGTGATGTTTATATGAGATTAAAAAAACACTAATCGTAGAACAATGAGAATTAATAGAATAAACATCAAGCAAGCTCTCACAACTCTCCAACGATAGTTTGTATGAACCACTCGGATAAAGTGTGAAATGCGCACAGATTATATGTATCTCTTCACTCACCGCATCACACATGCAATCGAGAATGAACAAAGTAATAGGGCAATCACACAAATAGCAAACCACAACGTGAGGATTTTTAGGTGGTTCGGACGCACCCAGTGCAGTCCTACATCCACCCCTCTCAACCTGAGAGGATCCCACTAAGCACACTGCACAATGGCAGCAAAGCAACCGCACACGGGCACAAAGGCCCCACACACACGCGTGTTCTCGCGCGATGATGAGAAACTACGCACACGGAGACGATGCTCCGAAATCGTATATGAATGAAAAAGATGGAAAATACAAAGCCCAGTCCATATTTAGATCTATGGTCAAATAGAACTATGGAAGTTAAAGAACAAAAAATCCCCCTTCAGATCTTCAACAAATCCCGTTGATAGGATGGTAAGGAGCGTTGGAAAGTTTTTCCACGGAGAGGAAGAGTTTTGGTGCAAAAACAAAAATTCCCAGCCTGGAGTCATCACCGAACGATCTGTGCGAGGGTGGTTCAGATGAGAGAGATCAGCTCGCTGAAGCCTCCTCCAGGTGATCTTCTTCCTCCTCCTGCTATGTGCGTCGCCCTCTCCTTCTTTCATGCAAGGATAGAACTATTAGCCTTGTTGGTCCCAGGGTAGGCGAGCGGACAAGAAGGGGGGTTGAATTGTCCCCCACGTGATATGGCAAATTAAAAACTTACTCAGCAGAATTAAAAAGTTTAAACGAGATTGAAGAAATTAAATTAAGCAAGGTAAACTTAGTTCTCTCAATCTCACCGTTCACACACGATTAGGATAAACAGATTAAGATATTAAGCACAATCACAATGTAAACCGTAATACACAAGGATTTTTAAGGTGATTCAGGACCACGACAGGCTCCCTACGTCCACCCCTCGCCAAACCCGGTGAGGCTTCATTCGCTGGACGAACCAGCATGGGGATAAATCCCCAACAAGGAGGTGACGCTCCAATACACACACGGGGATAAATCCCCACGAGAAGAACTCTCCTCACGGTGTAGACACAGCAACACGGGGACGAGCCCCAAACGCTCTGGATCGTGAGTCCAGCAGTACACACACACACACGCTGCAACAACCACAGCACCATAAACCCACAACCGTACGCAGACGGTTACACACACATAGTGTATATCCAAGTTTAAAAAATAAACACAAATACTCAAGATATGCTCAACCCAAAATATAGAACATGAAACATATCACAAAGAACAAATAGAAGATATTGAAATGATCCCCCTTTGTCTTCAATGGCCGGAAGACGATGTTCTTTGAAGCACAAGTTGGAGGGAAGACAGATGTAGTTGATGTGAACGTCCTCTTGCTCCTCTCGTCGATCCGCTCCTTTTCTTCTTCTTCCACGAACCCCGGAGATGCTTGGATGGAGATCAAAACCTTCTCTCAACTTCTCCCTTTCTCCTCCTTGGCCTTCTTCTCCTACAAGATAGAAAACTATTAGCTCATAAGGGTTTCTCCTTGCCAAATTCGTAGGTCACACAAGAGTAAATATAAAAGACATGAAAAGACCATTAAACCCTTAACAAAACCCATGGAAAACCTCTCTAAGATATGTATCATAACCCTAGGGGCAAATGGGTAAGAGGGGAGCACAAATGGATTGGGTTTAGTGGGTTTTCAGATTCACATTTTTGGGTTTACGCCGTTTTCAGTCGACCTAAAGATAGGGTCGGTCGACCAAACTTTTGCAGGAAAATTTACAGAGAACACTGGAAAGTTCGGTCGACCAAACTGCCTAGTTCAGTCGACCGAACTCTGCAGCATTCAAACATTCAGCAGTTCAGTCCAAAATGTGATGAAACCTCTTTGCCCAAGTGTTCAACCTTCATGAATGACATATGTGAGATTTAAACTCAATTACCCCAAGTTAATATATATGAAACATACTCAGGAAAACTCATTGATCAAGGAGGATAAAAACACATTCTCAAGTTAATTATCTACACCCAAAGATCAAGTTCATGTGACAATGAATTTAAACCACATGAATGATCATCATGTAACCAAATCTACCAAAATTGATGTGAGCATTGAAAAATCACGTATTCCTTGGTATCTATGCAATGTAAGAACACATATCAACCATATTCTACCAAGATTCACAAAAGCCCTTCCAGTTGTATTCTAGGCCACAAAGACCACAATAAGAATATGCATGAACATGTAAGTGAGTATAGGCTAGCTTAAAGAGTTTTATGTGAAAGGCTCAACCAAAACTCACTGTTATGACTTTTGACATCTCTTGAAAAATATGCATGGAATGCATTCATGAATAATACAAAGGACCTTTTGAATCTTCATTCCATAAAGGCCATTCTCTAGAATTTTCAAGATGCATATTACACACATCCACCCAACTAAGGATTGAAATGAAAAACCATGCATCCAAGCAAATCTAGCTATGTGGCTATCAAGCCATGCATCCATTTCATGAAAAAGCATCTTTCAAACCGGTTTGTACTAAGACTTATGTGAAATTCTTAAGCACATTTGAAACCTTAACACTCATGAAAGATATTCATATAAAAGCAAGTAAAGCTCAGCTTTCCTCAACCAAATTCAAGAGCAATTAGCCAAGCATTTGACTATTGTATGATCACCATTTAACTCACGTTCATCAAATTTCAAGTAAATAGATTGAGCATATTTTAAGCCCAAAAATCTAACGAGAAAAATACATGAAAAATACCCAACCAAGACTTTGAAAGCCTATTTGATAAAATGCATGAAACATTGAGGGAGTCGACATAATGCAATGAGTGAGTTAACTCCCTTTTTGAGGAAGAACTTCATTGATGGACTTCTTTGAGTTCCAAGCATGAACTATGGATTTTGATCCTACGAATCAAGATATTCAAAGCATGAATTCCTTAATCAACAAGCATTCGTTTGACTTCCAAATGTCAACATTGAAGTCATCCTTTAACTCATCAACCAAGATGCATACATGTTGCTCAATGAAACACACATACACACACAAGCACAATCGTTTTGTTATCATTAAAATCAAACACCAAACATCAACTAGGGGATGCAACAATCTCCCCCTTTTTGATGATGACAAAACGATGTGTGCGAGAGTTTCAAAAGATAGAGTAAAAACATTTCAATAAATCATTATGAGAATGAAAGATAAGACATTCAATCATATTCTCCCACAAAGCTACTCTCTTTCATTAAGTACAGAATCATAAGGCATTGAGCAAAAGGCATCGAGCACATAAGCATTGAGCAAGCAGGAAGCATTGAGCATACAACCAACATTCTCCCCCTTTTTGTCATCTACAAAAAGACAACTGATAGTGGGGTTATTAGAAATGATATGA
Source organism: Amorphophallus konjac (assembly GCA_022559845.1). NCBI lineage: Eukaryota > Viridiplantae > Streptophyta > Magnoliopsida > Alismatales > Araceae > Amorphophallus > Amorphophallus konjac. Next base: position 172,056,672 of record CM040119.1, on the reverse strand, counting down.
ACATGTGAGGCTTGAAGATATGATACCAATTCTTATGCCAAATGTTATTAATTTTTAGCCCAAAGATATGATACCAAATGTTGTTCAAGTTGTTGGAAGATATGTGTAACATGAAGTGTTCAAAACGATGCATTATATGCATGATATGCAAAAAATGCCAAATTCGACTTTTATCTTCTAAATGCTAAGTGTATGCACTATGCACATCATGAACTTCAACTTTCAAATGCAAAGATTATGCTTGGAATTAGATCAAAGAGGGGAATGCATGTACATGCAAGCACACAAGCACAACTATCAAGCATGCAAATCATACTACTAGTAACTCCCCCTAAGTGAGGCACGGGTTACGAATGGAGCAAGTGATTCCATTTCAAAATGTAAGACATGAAGCATAACTAAAAGAGTTTTACATACACAACTAGAAGTACTACATAAATCATGAATGTAGGCAAATTCGTAGTATACATTTATCACAAAGATACCCATATGTGAAATGTGATGCATGAACAATGAGCTTCAAAATATATGGATATTTAGAGTTTCTAAAGAACACTAAAAGTAATCTCCTCTCTACACTTTCACTTTAGATTCTCGACTTTAGGTAGTATCGCACAACCCTGATTTTATTTCTTTTAATGGACTTCACCATTCGGCGCGAGTTTCCTCATATGTCTCAATGGAGATTTTCGACTACTTGGATTCATCACGCACGTGGATTTTTGCTTCACCGTTCGACGCGGGTTTCCTCATTTGTCTAAATGGGGATTCTTGGCTACTTAGTTTGACACTCCACTTATTAAAATTTTGTGGGGTAAGCAGCTTTTTCCTCACGATTACTCTTTAATGTCCATTTAGAGATTCAAGTTCCCTTTAAAGTGTTGGAAGGAATTTCTCAAATCCTTATCAATGAAAGTCATTAAATTTATTTTGTGCAAAAGTGTGGGGGTAATAGTTTTATTTTACATGTATAAAATAAATTTGACAAGACATGGCTATGACTCCCCCTAAATGTATGCATGGTCGAAAATGAATCCTCCCCCTTAGTGTATGACATATATCACATATGAATGAGATCACTGCATTTTTATTTAGGAAGAAGGTGAAGCCTTAGAACTATCAAGAAAAGGTTTCATAAGTTAAATACATACACGCATGCAAGGATTTAGGAAACATTCATACAAGCACTCATGAATTATGATATGCAATGAGACTCATATTCACAATGATATGTAAAAGTCTATGAATGATATGCAAAAATGTCAATGCAATCCTTTTTATACAGATTTTCTATTTATGTGCATGGACTTGAACATTTAAGCAAGCATGAAACCAATGAATTCAGAAGTTGAATTTTTCATTGAATCTAGAGCTGCATAAGCATTTGATTTCAGATTTTTTCATGAAGAACCATTTTCCTTAGAACCCAAACGTTAAACCATGATTATTCAAAACAGTATTGCATGAGATAAATTTTCAGTTTGAACAAATCAAGCAACTTGTCATTCATGCAAAGCAACCACACAAGGTCAATGAGCTTTACACTGAGCCATGGTCAACATTCAATACCGATTGTTGCATTAGTGATCAAGCAATTCCACAATTCAAAAATATTTCCTTTTTGAAATAAGAAAGTTTTTTAGATTCAATTTGAAAGCAATGCAAATCAAAGGTAAATAGATTTCATTCAAAAACATGTTTCCTCATAAGCCAAACAATTCAATTTATGAATTTTGGTACAAGGTGGAGAACTTTGATCCGAGGATCACCTTATACATAGTGATAGCTTCCTGACAGACTTAATCTGTCATTTCACATATCACATTTGATATACCAAAAATTCATTCAATGAGAGCATGAATGACTTGTAAAGAAATGTAATTCAAACATAACAAAGTAGTAGAAGGAAAACATCAAAATCACCAAGTTTGACAATAAAAGAAAATGTCACGGTTTTACCAAATGAGTGTGCCTTGCTCCTTTTTATTGGAACCCCTTTCATTCTTTATTTTCTCAAGGCACACTTGCATCAAAGCCAACTCATTCGTCACATTTGGGCACCCAAACCTTTTTGGGTCCCCGTGAATTTTTAGCATTACCACCAAAAGATTTCTTCCACATTTTCATTGCTTTCATATCGTCATTCTTCATGATCCTACAATCCTCAATGATATGTCCATGGTTTTCACAATAAAAGCATTGAGGAGAAGTATTTCTAGCAAAAGATTTCCTTTCATGATCAAAGAAGTTTTCAAGGACATTCTATCTTCTATTTTCAAAAGATCTAGATTTAACAAAATTAAACTTAGCATTCATTCTAGAAGCATGAAAATTATCAGTTCTTAAAAACCAACAGTCTTTCACTACATGACCATACTTCCCACAATGATAATAATAAGGAGATGTGAGTTTACGGAATGACTTTTCATTATTTGCATGAGTTTTTATAAACAAGTTTTTCTTATAGGATGCAAACCTTTGAGCATGATAAACATGTTCATTTCTGAATTTTCTTTGAAAATCAAACTTAGCATTCATGGCACGAAAATCATCATTTTACTTCACAAAGTAATTATCCATCACATGGCTAAGTTTGTGACAATAGAAGCAAGAAACATTTCTTTGTCTCTTGAAAGTAGGTTTATCTTTGCATGCATTTTCATCATCCATTTTCATGACAACACAATCATTCATTTCATGGCCAAACATACCACAATAGAAGCATTCAACATTCGATTTCATTGTTTGAGATCTATTTGGTATGGAGGGCTTAGTGTTGACATTTTTCTTTTTCGTAAGACCATTTTCAGAAATTTTCTTTTGAGCATTTGGAGGAGATGCTTTTGAAGTACTTGGAATGTCGGATGCATGAACAAAAGAGATTTTTATTTTATGTTCAAAAGATTTTTTATTGATCGGGGTGTATCCAAGACCTTTCTTTTAAAAATTTACTTTAACACCTAACACCTTATCCAAATTTTCTTTCCCCTTTACAAATCTAGACAAATCATCTTTTAAAATTTTCACCTCTTCTTCTAGATCAGAAATATGTAATTCAGCATTTGTGATTTCCTCTTCGCATGCACATACCTTATCATTCAACAAACAATTCACAAATTTGACATTTTCATTTTCTTCCTTGAGTTCTTTATTTTCAACATTTACAGAATGTAATTTTTCAGCCAATTTCTCAAGCACCTTTATAGTTTCAACAAGTTTTGAGGTCTTAGTAAGCATTTGTTCATTTTCAGATTTCAACAACAAATTTTCTTTTTTAAATTTATCAAGACTGAAGAGGGGCGATCTCGCGCTCCTCCTGAGCGGGGAGGAAGATGACCACGTACCCTTGAAGTAAGAACTGCAAGAAGGGAAACAAGTCAGAGGTGCCCAAGGATAGATCCCCGGGGAAGACCCTCCGATGCTTAAGTCAGCACAGGTAGTAGAGCACTGGTGCGAAGAGAAGAGTTGGGAGGAAAATGGGAGTGCGAGATCCCTCTCCACCGAGAGGTGAAGTAGTTCCTACTCAGGGTTGCTGGCTCTTGCCTTGCTTAGACTTATCTTCTCGTAGTAGGGCATGTCCTGTTTAAATAATGGCCTGTTGTGCGAATTGATCCCTGTAAGCGGAGGAGTTCCAGGGGGGTTACGTCCTTCATGCGGGCTCCTTACGGCGCGCGGACTCTTAGTTTCCCCTGTCCCATTGAGCTTCCTGCAATTAAGGGATTCGCAACGGCCGTATCAATAAGCTTCCATCAGCGAGCCCGAGCGAACGACACTTGTTCAAGAGTGGCCTCCCGAGTGGTAAGTGTTGGGTCGGGACAAAGAATAGGGGGCTCCGGGGGAGCTTTCCCGATCGACTGATGCTCGGACTTCCCAACCCGAAGGCCGCCTAGGAAGCACTTATCTCGAGTGAGTTTTTGGGCTTTACAGTAAGTGGGCATGGGGGCTGCCACTTTAAGGAGTTGGGCCTCGTTCGGTCAGGGTTGGACCTCGTTTGGTCTCTCCGTACGGGCGGTGAGATTTCCCCTCTCCACTTGTCCCCCTCCTACTCTCGGGCCAAGATTAGGCTCGAACGAGTAGCATTTGGGTGGGACTATTTGTGGCACTGGTTGGGTAAAGATATCTCTCTGGTAGGGGCCACATGACGTGGCTCACCTTGAAAATTTGCCTGTTATGATGAATAAGAGAAGGCCCCTCCTCGGGAGATCGGATGCCGCGCCGCCTCCCGTCAGGGTTTTTAGGCATTACGCGTTTTGAGTCCCTTTATCTCCAGGGTTTTAGGGTTTTGCCTCTCTTTGTAGTTATATTTGAGGAGGGGGGCGAGCTCTCGCGCGGTGAGAGCAGTTTCGGAAGAGCGGAGAATCGTTGCGGCCACCGGAGCAAGAGGGGCTTCCTAGGGCAGCGATTTGTCAGCTCCCTTTCTCCTCCCAAGTTCTCGGGCTTGGAGCTTTCCCCTTCTTCTTTTCTCTGTCTCATGGCGGACCATCATCCTGAGGCCAAGGGGCGGCAGAGAGAACGGGCTCCAAGGGTTTTCTTGACGCCGCCGGAGCCGCTCTATAGTGAGCTGGGGGAGGCTAAGGTGAAGCGGCTGGAGAGTCGATACGGGTTGCCTTGGCGGTTCCAGTTCCTGGCGCCTGAGCCTCATGAGTCTAGCCTGTCCACTCATTCTGGACTCTTTTGCTCCTTTCTCCTGGCCTAGAAATGCGGCTTTCGTCTGCCCCTTCATCCCTTTGTTGCCGAGTTGCTTCGGTTCTACCGGCTGGCTCCTGTCCAGCTGGTCTCCAACTCTTATACCTTCATTTTCTCCTTTATTTTCCTCTGCGGCCAGTGTGGGTTGCGCGCCTCGCTGGATCTTTTCCATTACTTCTTTGAGTTGAAGGAGCATCCTCATGCGGGGAAAGGCTTCTTCTATATTCAGGTAAAGCGGGGGAGGAGCCGCGTGTCCCTCTCTGCGAAGGACTCTTCTCATAAAGGGTGGAAGACCCAATATTTTTGGGTGGGCCCATTGGCAGTTGGTGTAGTCTGGAATTTCTTGACGGCGCCCAATTTCCACCTGAACATTTCTCCGAAGTAGACCGTGTTTTTTCCGGAGGTGGAAGAGGAGGCTGCCATCCTGCAGCAGAATCGCCAAGAGACTGCTGATTTGGTGACTTCTTCCAACATTGAGGGCTACCTCACTCGAGTGATGTCGCCGATAGGTAAGGAGTTTGGGAACTTGGTCTTCCTTTTTGCGGAGTAAGAACCTTCCTTCTCTTAGTCTGCTTTCTGTGGCTCAGACACGAGGCGAGCGGTTGAAGAGGAGGCACCGTCGGCCGAATTGGAGATCATCGATTTGGACGAGGCGCCGGCTCCTGACAATCTTCAAGCTTCAGAGGGCTCATCCCGCGCCCGGGACAAGGGCAAGCGGGTGACCCGAGATGACATTTTCGAGCGCCGGGGGGTCAAGCGCAATGATCACGTGGCCAAGTTGTTGCGGTCTTCAATGCAGGCTTAGTCTGCTGAGAAGAAGCGGGCGACGAAGGAGGAGGTCGTCCGTTCGTTCGAAGGAGATTCCCTGTCGGCTCTCCCCTCTACTGAACAAGAGGGGGCCGATAAAGGAGGGATCACTGCCAATGCTGAGGCGCCGAACATAGCGGAGGGGCCGCTAGACGAGGGGGTCCGATTTCAGCCGGTTAAGGTTGGAGGGTCGCCGGGGGAGGCGACTCGATCTCAGACGACCGAAACTGGGGAGGTACGCGGTGGGGCCGCTCACGCTGAGCCAACCGGTGGCCCCCGGGACGGGATTGCCCGAGGGAGATGCCCCGATCCCGACAGCTCTGGTGAGAGCTTCCCCTCCCTCTACCAGCACCTTCAGTGTCCAGGCTCCTCTGTACCGGGCTTGCCATTCCTTAGCTTCTCGAGACTTGCAGGAAAAAATCCGGAAGGGTCCCCCCTCTTCCCTATTTCAGCAGATTATGGAGGGAGGGCTGGTCTTGGCCCAGCTGGGGGGCTGAAGCAGTGGACGCATACGCTCGGGTGGAGTCCGAGTGGGAGACTCTCTCGTGGACCTGCGGTGCGCTTGATCGGAAGGTCGAGCGTCTGACCTTCGATCTTAGGGACCTTTACCGGGAGATGGCCCCGCTCCGAGCGCTGGCGTAGTCGAGCCAAGCAGAGGCTCGGTCTTTGGCGGAGCAGCTGGCCCAGGCTTGCCGCATAGTCGACCGAAAGAGTGAGCTCTTGGAGTTGGAGCGTAGAAACCAGGTCGAGCGCGACGACCAATGGAGGACCGAGCAAGGGGGGCTCGAGGATCGAGTTAGGGTTGCCGACGATTCACGGACCGAGGCCGAGCGACGGCTATCAGAGGCTGAGAGAAGGCTGTCTGAGTCAGAGCAGTGGATAGCTGAGCTCGAAGGGAAGGCATAGCTGGCTCGGAAGGAAGCGCTCGAGCAACATAGGTGCTCTGAGGCTTACCAGGCAACTCTGCAACAGGCGGCCTTTCCCCACTATGAGTCAAGCTACCGACGGGGACTCCGGAAGGGCTTCTCTCAAGGCTACGATCGGGCCGTCCTGGAAGCAGAGGCCCAGTCGTCTAGGCTCATTTTTCCTTCCAGTCAGTGCTATCACTCGGATTGGGGCTCCACTGACTCTTCCCACTACACGTCGAGTGAAGTGGTGAGTTCGGTCTCATCCGAGTGACCACCAACTCTAGCATCCTCGGGAGGGCACACGGCCGAGACAGTTCCCACACAACTGGGGTCAGTGTCTGGGCCCATCGTCGCCGAGAAAATTGGGGGCAGATTGTCTGGTGCCGAAGATGCCTTGTCTGCCGAGCTTGGAGATGGGCCCGAGGCCTGATGTAATAGCTCTTTTCTTTTTTCTTTCTTTTTCATATGTAGCCGAGTAAGACTTTTTTGGGAACTATAATAGCGACAGTATTGAATGCTGAATTGATTATTTGTTACCACTTTTGGTGTGATTTGACTATCGTATCCGCAGTCGTTTGAAGAAGGCGCCAATTTTCTGTAGATCTTACGCGCGCCGATCTGTCAAATAACTGACATGGCGCTGGCACCTTTCTATTTTTCCATACCGCCTTTAATGACTTGCCGCTTCGCGCGTCCCGTTGGGGGGGGTCGGGAATTGAGGTAACCATCTCAGGGAAAGTCTTTTTAGCGTGTTTTGTAAAGGGGAGAGTCATTTAAGGCGATCGGCTCTCCCTTCGGCCTATAAAAGGTTCGAGGGGCATCTCCTTTTCCTTTCATCGCTTAAGGCCATCCTTGGCGGTTTTCTCCTTCTTTCCCTTCCGCGAAGCGTTGTGCTGTTAGTCTCGGCGGGGCATGGAGGGCGCTTCAGAAGATGATGATGCAGATGGCGGTAGGAGGGAAGCTCCTATTGTTTCAGTCTGGAAGAGGGTTCGTTAGTTGTGGGTCAATCAGGGGGAAGGTTCATGCCAGAGCATATCACCTTCCTGTCCCTATCCCGCCGACGCCCTTCTGAGGGGAGAATGAAGCTCGTCCAACTTCATTCTTTCACTGTCGCCCTGCCCCTCTTTCCACCGTCGATCCCATTGCCTAGGGAGGGAGCTCTCTCAAGATTCCTCGCCTTTTGGGTCGACATCTTTTTCTTTTTTGTTGTCCTTCCAATCCCTTTGGAACCTTTCCTCCGAGCTTTCCGGCGATCCCTTATCCGAGCCAGTTTCTGCACGAGACAGAGTCAGTGGCTGGACGTGGGAGCGCCTATTGGGTCGGCCGAGCGTTCTGCTCGCGTTATAGTACCAGGGGATGTAATTTTTTGTACATGTATACTATACCAGCTACGGCCTTCTTGATGTACATCAAAGTATAATAAGAAGAGAAGAATGGTGATTATTTTACTTTGCTTACATGTGTATGCTTGCCAAATGTTCAAAAGTAGAACTTGCGAAGATTTGTCGCGTTCCACGTCCGAGGGACAGGTGTTCCTTCCATGGTGGACAATAGGTATGCTCCTTTCCCGAGCTTCTCGACCACTCGGTAGGGACCTTCCCAGGTAGGGGCCAGCTTCCCCGCCGCCTCTAGTGGTCGAGATGCTTCGACCTTCCTCAGGATGAAGTCTCCTGGCTGGAAGTGTCTGTCTCAAACTTTGGTGTTGTAGTATCGAGTGATGCGCCGTTGGTATTCCGTTGCTCGGATGCTTGTAATCTCTCAGATCTCGTCCGCCAAATTGAGGTTCTCTCACAATTTCTGCTCGTTTACCTCGGGCTCGAAGTGGACGACTCGGAGAGAGGGATTGCTAACCTCCAACGGAATCACGGCTTCCGTGCCATACACCAGTTGAAAAGGTGTTTCACCAGTAGCCGTTCTCGGAGTAGTTCGGTGCGACCATAGTACGCTCGATAATTCCTCGAGCCAGCTTCCCTTGGCTTTTCCGAGTCTGGTTTTGATGCCTTTTAAGATAGTCTTATTGGCATTTTCGACCAGTCCGTTAGCCTGAGGGTGGGCTACCGAAGTGAAGTGGTTGCGAATGATTAGGTCGACACATCTGTCTCTGAAATAATGAGAATCAAACTGCCGACCGTTATCGCTCACGATCACTCGGGGGACACCATAGCAACAGATGATCGACTTCCAAACAAAACTCCATACGACTGATTTGGTGATCCTGGTGGTGGCTTCGGCCTCGATCTATTTGGTGAAATAGTCGATGGCGATGATGACGAATTTCTTCTGAGCTTGAGCCGTAGGGAACGGCCCCAAAATGTCGATCCCCCACCGAGCGAAAGGGTATGGCTCGGGAAGGGTGATGAGCTCCGCAGCGGGCTGATGAATCAGGTTGTCGAAGCGCTGACATCGATCGCACTTCTGCACGTAGGTTGAGCAGTCGTGCTGGAGAGGGGGCCACCAGTAACCCTGCCGTAGCAAGATCTTGGCGAGTGATCTTCCTCCTTGGTGCGCTCCATAGATGCCTTCGTGTACTTCATGAACCGCTCTGCTGGCTTCATCGGTGTTGATGCACTTGAGGAGGGGATCGGAGAAAGATCTGCGGTACAAGGCATTGTCCAGCATGACGAAACGTCGAGCTTGGTACTTGAGCTTCCGAGCCTCCCGAGGGTTGGTGGGCTCTTGAGAATCCCAGAGCTAGGATATGTAGGGGGTCCGCCAACGCTTGAGGGTGCCGGGTCAACAGTCATATGCTCGGATTCGATGCTCGGTTGCCCGAGCTCTTCGAGGAAGACCGATCGTGTACTAGCGGGGTCGGGCGAGGAGGCCAGTCGAGAGAGGGCGTCCGCTCGGGAGTTTTCCTCCCGGGCTATTGGGACTACCTCAAAGCTCTTAAAGAGTTGGGCCATCCTCTTGACCGCTTGGAGGTACTTGACCATTTGTCCTTCCCGAGCTTCGTATTCACCGTTGACCTGGCTAGCGACCAATTGGAAGTCAGTGTGGATCCTGACTCGTTCGGCCCCCAGTCGTCAAGCCATCTTGGCTCCCGAGATGACGGCTTCTGTAATGTCCCGGATCTTTGCTGGATCCTTAATAGGTCTTGTTGGATCTTTATTGGATCTTTCGGATCTGTTTCGGTGAGTTTTGGCTCGCTTTTGTGGCTTCCGAGTTGAGTTTCACGATCCGTGTGGGTTTTTCTCTCGTACTAGTTACGGAACCCCACGGTGAGTTTATTTGTCAGTTCATCGACTCGAGGATGCTACAGCGATGATGTACTCTCCGAGCCAGTCATTTTGACTATTTTTGCATATTTCTCTGAGATAGGGCCAAATATCAGATTTTTGGAAATTAGGAAAAGTCCTAATTTCTTTTCCTTTTCCTTTTCCTTTCCTCTCTCCTCCTTCTCATTTCACGCCGCCGCCCCTCTCTCTTTGTTTTCTCTCCCATTTCGCCTTCTCGGCTCCGACTGCAGATGGAGGACCTAGGGGCGAGTGCTGGGGACGCTGTGGAGCTGGCTGGGTGCGCGACGGGGCGAGGATGGAGCTATTTCGACGCGATCCCGAACGGTGGATTCAAAGCCGATGTTTGAGCTCGCGGCGCGGTTTAGTCCCTTCGAGGCATGGTTTCTCCGGTGGAGGTAGGGTGACGGATCACCACTTCTCCCTGCCCATTTTCCCTGCCATTGCACGTCGTTCAGCGTGGAAACGGTCGAGTTTAAGCTTGTTTAGCCTAAACCGTGATTTTTGGGTTTTGTAGGGTTCACCGAAAAACGGCAACCATTTTTAGATCAGTTACTGTCAATGGACTCGCTGGGACGTCAGTGTTCCATAGTCACTGATTTCATTTCATTTGGTGGTCCCGTTTGACCGCTAGGCCTCCGGGAAGTCCGGAAACCCTTTTTGGGTGATTTCATTATAATCGCCCGTTTCTTGAGATCCGTGCGTCGTTTTGACTCCGGACGGAGTCTATGTGATTACTAGCAGGTCCATGGTTGTATCCCCTTTGTCTCGGGACGAACGGGGTGTGGAAAGGCCTCCGTTGGGCCGAACCCATGGTTAGCTCGCCGTGACGCTTGAACGGTCACACCGAGACCGTTCATGTATAAGGGCGGCCATCCTTGGACCGTTTATCCTATGGCGGTTGAGGTTGTGTGGTCGCACGATAGACCACACATTCCCCTTGGGCGGTTGGTTTTGGACCGTCCATCTTATGTCGGTTTGGGTTGTGTGGTCGTCTGCTAGACCACATATTCCCTTGTGTGGTCGTCTGGTAGACCACATATCCCCTGGGAGTTGTGTGGTCAAGTTCGGACCGTTCATCCTATTGTGCGGTCCAGTTTGGACCGTTTATCTTGTTGTGTGGTCCCTTTGTGACCGTCCATCCCTTGGAGTTGTGCGGTCAGTTCCGGACCATTCAACCCCTTTGTGTGGTCAGTTTCGGACCGTCCATCCTGTTGAGTGGTCCATTCTGAACCGCTCATCCCTGATGTTTTATCGGTTGGCCGTGATGGCTTCTCCCGGTGTCGTGTTAGAGTCATTGCTCTGGTCTGGTCGACCCGGTGTGATCCAATGGTCGACATGCGACCTTGCCTGTGTCTCGATGGATTTGTCTAGCTCGAGACGTGGTTCTGGACACCCAGAGGTACGATTTGACCTCGATTTGTGTGTCCAGGTGCCTTGAGGGTGTCGGAGTACCCCAAAGTCTCCATATGTCCTATCTGTTGCATGTCGGTCGTCTACGTGAGTTAGGGCGGTGTTTCTAGTGGTCCTACCTTGGACTGCTAGTGTTGGTTTGTTTGTCCGGTGGTTCTCTGGATCGGTCGGTTCGGGTGAATTGTGTGCGGTCTATTCCTTGACTGCTATAGCTTCTCCGAGTGACTTAATCTAGGACCGCCAGTGTCTTTGCCTCTGGTTGCGTGGCGATTCCTCCTTGACTGCTTGGTTGACCTAGCGGCCGAGTGATGGATAGCCTATGCCCAGAGAGTGGTTTACCGGTGGTTTGGTTTCCGGTATCTTGGCTTGACCTTGGGGTTCGCCCATTGTCACGTGGACATCACCCGATGTCCTATGAGGGCTATAACTGTGTTCCGAGGTGGCCAAGAGGGTTTGTGCTTGCGTGTCTTTGTTGGGTTCCGGTCAACCCGGGGTGACCCAGTGGTTGACGGGTGACCTTGTGTGTGTGTCTCGACAGTTCTGTCCAGTCTGAGACTTTGGTTCTGGACATCTCGAGGTACCATTTTACCTTGGTTTACGTGTCCAGGCGTGTTGAGGGTTCTCGGTATTCCCTCAGGTCTCCGTGAGTCATTTTTTACGGAGCGTCGTTTCCCGTGGCTTAGGATTAGACTGATTGCCGGCTTGTTTCGCTGTCAGTGACGATCTTGCATTTGAGTCATCCGACTCAAGGATCGTTATGTTGTAGGTCTAGTTGCCTAATCCTGAGTCTGTTGGCAGTAGTCGTACTGCTAGTGGTGCCTAGCAGTATGTGCGATAGTGCGTTCTAGCTTGTCAGTACTCTAGCACTTGTGTTTCTGAGTCTGGTGTCTTGTGAGCCTCCACTAGTCGTAGCCTGTCGACGCACGTGATCCAGTGTGTTGACCCACCTCGGAGTGGTGGAAAGGGCAGTTCCCGTAATACGGTTTGTAAGCTAGTTATGTGGGCTCCCGGCCAGTGGTAGCGTCCTACCGAAGGAGAAGACTATCTAGAGGGCCTGGCTTAGGCAAGAGCCAGTGTGTGCACACGTGGTCAGGGGCTGAGGACTTACGTCCACGGGCGTAACCCTGAAGAGTTACTCATCACTGTAGTTCCTATTTTGTTCAGCGCGTGTCTGCGACTCTGCCGGGACTCTGGCGGTACCGTAGGCGAGACACTCATGGCGTAGTGTAAGACGTCAGTGGACGCAGCTGGCTGTTCTTCTGATGAGGAGGTCCTTCCGTCACGTGACACGTGACTCTTCGCGTTTCTTGTGCGTCGTGACCTTTCTGAATTAGCCCTCTCGTGGCCCTACTCAAGGTCAGTGTTGTGTTGCGTGCACGACGTTCTAGTCGTGTGTGTCGTCGAGTCTGTCTGTCGTCTGTCTAGATCTTTTCTAGACTTTTGTCTGTCCTTGCAGGTCTTCATCTTAGGCCTGGCGTCATGTCGACAGATCGGTAACTTCTGACTTTGTCAGATCAGAGTCGCCCTTCTGTCGCTGCTTGGAGTAGCTTAGGGAGTCGAGTTCCTCTCAGTGGCCGTGTTCCGAGTTTTACGGCCTCGCTTTTCCCTTTTATTTTAGCTTCCCGTGCTCCTAGCCTATTCCCTACTCCTGCTGTTCCTGTTCTTTTTACAGCTTTGTAGTGTAGCTTTTCCTGCTTTGCTACTACTGTTGCTTTCTATTCTGTGTACTGCGCGCTTTTCAGTGGGGATCCGTGTGACCCCTACTGAGTCTCTGCTTGGAGACTCACCCCTACTTTTCAGGTGGGTGGCGTCGTCTCTGTTCGTGGTTCCTGGTGTGACGCGTCTGTAGCAGCCAGCGGTACCTGCGTCGGGTATCCCCCGACCATAGTGTACGTTCTTTTCTTGTGACATGTACTTGTCTTTAATTTCTTGGACTGGACTCTGGTATAATTGTTAAATTGAAATTGTTAATTAAAAAGTAATTTTATTTCAGCTACTTTAGCAAACCGATCTAATGAAATTTAATTGCTTACTGTTATATCTCTATGGCTTCAATGTACTACACGACAATCCTTTGATCCCTTCGGAGCTTTACCGCTCTTGGGAGGCCTCGCGGGTTCCAATTGGTATCAGGTGTATCCGGTAGTCCTATCGGGTATATCTGGTATCCGGGATCGGGGTCGTCACAGTTGGTATCAGAGCATTGTTGTATGAAGTACATGGGAATCCGAGATATTGCAGTATCCAGAGTCCTTAAAGTCTAGTACAGGCATTTAGTGGCTTAGGTGTTGCGATGATTTGTCGCGTTGTTTTCCGAATGTGGTCTTGTGCGTGCTATTCTAGCACTGCGCAAGGTGATTTTTGTTCTCGTCAGGATGTGGCGAGACGCTTCTCTCTATCGTGGTGTTTGTCTCGATCTTGTCGTACGTGGCAGTGTACGCCGGAAGGCTTGAATCTGTAGTACGTTGTTCGAGGTTTTCTCCGTGTGTTGTTCAGGTTGCTATTGACCTTTGGCCTTAGTCTCATGACTGTACACGTTCTCACGTGTTTTGGTCGTCCCGGCTTGAGTCTGTTCAGCTCCTGATGTGTCTCGCTTCTGTTGAAGTGCTCGATTAGATTCTGTGTTTGAGAAGTTGCTCAGGCAAGATAGGATTTTCCCTTCCTGGTGAGCTTTCGTGGTTGAGCTTATTGCTTCTCGTCCCTTCTGGTGGAATCTTTTCGAGGTTTACCTTGGGATTGTTGATGGGAATCGACGTCGAGCACTGCCTTTTTATTTTGCATTTGAGTCTTTTTATTTACTTTTATATCCTTGGAAAAGTATATGTGCAATTATAAGGCTTTATAAGCCAATGTGTCATTCCCTTGGATTATTTGGGTTTTTATGCAAATTATCAGTAGGTCCAGCAAGGGGGCCCTCACTCCTTTCTCATTGGTCCAAGTGGCATTATTTGGGTCCATGTGGGGCTGGTCAACAAACCTAGGTGGCACCTAGAAGGTTGGACCATTCAAGGGGGACAAATGGATCACAAAGTCCAAGTTGGAGGCTAGCTTGGTCAAGGGGGTGCCCCCCCATTAAAATGACATTTAGTATTTTATATTTTTAGGCCAATTGACCACATGGGGGAAGAAAATACTACCCCTCCCCTCTATCCCACGAATTCCAACCCCTCCCCCCTTCCTCCCCTTCTATATAAACCCATGTATAGTGTTTTGTAAGGAATTAATGAAGAAAATTTGTGAAATTGGCTTGAGCCATTGAAGGGTGTGCCCTTGTTCCTCTCTCCCTCCCCTCTTGCAGATGGATTTCTGACATTCTAGGGTGTGAAGCCCTCATCTTGGTGTGACTCCAAGATCTCCAACCTCTGCTGGATGCGACTTCCGGCCGCCGCCTTCCGTTCGTGCCGCCGCCGCCACCGCCACCGGAGTTCTATCTCCATCAGGATAGAACCCCACCTCCGTGGTTCTATCTTTTTCTAGTGTTTTCTGATCAAGCTGAAATTTTGAGGGCTTGTTCCTCTCTCTGTCAGCTTTCCATCCATATATCTTTTGCCCCATTCTGATCTCGTTTGCTATTTTTGTTGTAATTTGTATACCGCCCCTGTCAATCTGTCATTCTGCAGATCTACAGTACAGAGTCATCTTGTTCTATTTATGCCAGCCCCTTATGTATTTTTCGAAAATCCCAAAAAATTAATGAGTATTCCCCACGTATATCCCCTTCCACCATAATTTTCTTTGAGTCTACAAAAATCGTTTACTGCTCAGTCAAAGGTGTGTTTCAGGCAGATTGCTTGCTGCCCTGTGTGTCTGTTAGTCCGGGTCAGAAAAATAAAGTCCGCTTACAGAGGTTTTCATTTTCAATCCGTGTGGTGGATGAAGCTGAAAAAACATTATGTTGTAGATCTCTGAGTGATCTTCCCATCGGTACCAGCCATGCCTCGATCGGCCTCCGGATCTGAGTGTAGTGATTTTCTCCGCCGCGGCCTGCAGATCTATTCTGTGTGCAAGTCCGAAAATTCAGTTCGGGGGAAAATCAACAGTAAATATCAAAATTCAACTTCGGGTGCCACCCCTTCAGGGAGTCGATCCGGGACATCCCGCCATCATCCCAGTCAAGCGGCGCCTCTAGAAGACATCAGGAAGGTGACGTTCCTTTGGAACGGATTGCTTGCTGTCCACCGAGTCAGCCACCGAGTTGGCGCAGCACCGAGTTGCAATAGCGCCGAGTTGGACCAGCAGGCCGAGTTCGTGCTGAGTTCGTCTCCAGATTGCTGCCCGTCAACCCAGGGTCGGTCCTCCCGGACCCCACTGTAGCCCTTTACCTCCCTGCATGGAGTGGGCAATATAATTACTGCTGTAATTAAAGTTTTTACTGTTGTTAACCGGGAGTTACCGTAACTGGCCGGGAACGTCTTCCCCACGCCCGGAGCGTGGAGGTACACTCGCTCCCCACTCTTTATCGCATTTGCTTATCTTGTATAGCTTTGAATGCCACTGCGAGTGTAGGTTTCTAGCTTGTTATTCTATTATCACCGCTGCGAGAGAGCGAGATTGAGTGTACCGTCCCGTGACTCGATCCGAGTCTACACGGAAAAGCCGATACCCGTGACTCACGGCCGATTTCTTAACCATGCCCGGTCCCACGTCTTCCCTCGCTAAGGGACAATTGCGATCTCGTCTAGAGTCCAAGGATTGCATTCCTAATTCGAGTCGAGTCCGTGGTCCGTCCCGCATCAATTGCTGTCTTAGGGATGCCTTTGCCCTGTGTCTGCTTAAGCGTGGACAGCTTTGTTCTGAGCCTGATCTGCTCTTTGTTATATGGTTGCTTGGCTTTGAACTCCATCATGGTGTTAAGAGCTATCGGTAACCGTATTTGTCGTGCCGTGTCCAGCGGCCGATGTATTGTGAAGGCTCATTTACCGTTTTCAGGACGTGAAGGTAAGCTGAGGTTAGCCTCTTCCTTGGGCTTTGTGCTGAAGCTGGTACTCCTTTTCCTTGCACTTAGGCTTCTTGTGATCGGTTGTTCACTGGATCAGTACTCGTCGCGTGTTATATTGTGATTTTCATGAATTGCGATGTCGCTGTACGTGTGCTGGGATGCGGATACCGAGATATTTTTTGATGCATGTGTGCGTTTTATGAGTGTGCAGCTGAAGCGTGTGGGCTGATTACCCACGGGTCGAGAGGTTTGTTCTTTCTCGATGTGACTTCATCTTGGCTTCCTGTGCCTTGATGTTGCCTATTGCCGTGCTATTGCTGGAGTTATTCTAGTGTTGGCATTGGCATTTGCGACTGTTGAGGAATCTATCGACATTCCTTGCTGATTGAGTACCCTCTGTTCTGCATTCCTTCTCTTGGGTGTTGTGCTCTCGAGGCGTAATCATGGTCCTTGTGGTGCGTTCCTTGAGATTGTCGTTTCTCGTTGTCGTGGGTCCTTTGTTGGTGAGCAGTCTGATGCGTGACCTGTCCCTTGGGGTAGTGTGTTCAGCTGTTCTTGTGCCTTGATGTGACCCTGCTTGCAGTTGTGTTCCATGGTTCTGTGTTCTATACGGAGCCGGAATCCTGCAAGTGCTGTTGTTATCGTTTTATCACTGTTTCTCTATGATTTTGTGTCTCTGCCATGGACCGTGACCTTGTCAGTTAGCTTGCTGTACTCCCTTTCTCCCGTAGAGTTGGCATGCAACTCGATCAGAGGCAATATCTGAATGAGGACTGACTTGATCGTGTTTGTGGTCCGGTGCTGTTGTCGTTGGCGTCCTGTGTGCCAGGTGTTCTCTGCCACCTTTGGCACTGGAGCCGATGATGTGGTCGAGCTGTCAGCTGAGGGGACTGTGTCTCCTTGTGTAAGCTACTGCTTGCCGTGCCGTCGTTGTGTTCCTCGATATCGGTTGTTTGTTGTTGTGGCAGTCGTGTCTGCATTTCTGGTGAGACGTAAGTAATATTGCCTTGTTTCGGAGGTGTCAGACTTATGTCCACGTGTGTCGAGCTCGATCCAGAGCGTGTGCTCGTAATTATGGTTTGATAATGTTCCTCTAAGCCGTGCTTCTCGAGATTTGTGTTGTCGTGTTCTCGGCATTATTGTTGGCTGCAGCGTAGTGTGCATAGCCATGTTGGGTTGTTCTTCCCTTACTTCTCCATTGTTAGTCCTTAAATTTCGAGGGCGAAATTTCTTAAAGGAGGGGAGGATGTAATGTCCAGGATCTTTGCTGGTTCTTTAATAGGTCTTGTTGGATCTTTATTGGATCTTTCGGATCTGTTTCGGTGAGTTTCGGCTCGCTGTTGTGGCTTCCGAGTTGAGTTTCACGATCCGTGTGGGTTTTTCTCTCGTACTAGTTACAAAATCCCACGGTGAGTTTATTTGTCAGTTCATCGACTCGAGGATGCTACAACGACGATGTACTCTCCGAGCCAGTCGTTTTGACTATTTTTGCATATTTTTCTGAGATAGGGCCAAAAATCAGATTTTCAAAAATTAGGAAAATTCCTAATTTCTTTTCCTTTCCTCTCTCCTCCTTCTCATTTCACGCCGCCGCCCCTCTCTCTTCGTTTTCTCTCCCGTTTCACCTTCTCGACTCCGGCTGCAGACGGAGGACCTAGGGGCGAGTGCTGGGGACACTGTGGAGCTGGCTGGGTGCGCGACGGGGCGAGGATGGAGCGATTTCGGCGCGATCTCGAACGGTGGATTCAAAGCCGGCGTTTAAGCTCGTGGCGTGGTTTTCGGCGCGGTTTAGTCCCTTCGGGGCACGGTTTCTTCGGTGGTGGTAGGGTGACGGATCACCACTTCTCCTTGCCCATTTTCCCTGCCATTGCACGTCGTTCGGTATAGAAAAGGTCGAGTTTCGGCTTATTTAGCCTAAATCATGATTTTTAGGTTTTGTAAGGTTCACCGAAAAATGGCAACCATTTTTAGATCAGTTACTGTCAATGGACTTCCTAGGACGTCAGCGTTCCATAGTCACTAATTTCGTTTCGTTTGGTGGTCCCGTTTGACCGCTAGGGCTCCGGTAGTCCGGAAACCCTTTTTGGGTGATTTCGTTAGAATCGCCCGTTTCTTGCGACCCGTGCGTCGTTTTGACTCCGAACGGAGTCTATGTGATTGCCAGCAGGTCCATGGTTGTATCCCCTTCGTCTCAGGACGAACGGGGCGTGGAAAGGCCTCCGTTGGGCCGAACCCATGGTTTGCTCGCCGTGACGCTTGAACGGTCACACCGAGACCGTTCACGTATAAGGGCGGCCATCCCTGGGCCGTTTATCCTATGTCGGTTGAGGTTGTGTGGTCGCACGATAGACCACACATCCCCCTTGGGCGGTTGGTCTTGGACCGTCCATCTTATGTCGGTTTGGGTTGTGTGGTCGTCTGCTAGACTGCATATTCCATTGTGTGGTCGTCTAGTAGACCACATATCCCCTGAGAGTTATGCGGTCAGGTTCGGGCCGTTCATCCTGTTGTGCGGTCCAGTTCGGACCGTTTATCTTGTTGTGTGGTCCCTTTGTGACCGTCCATCCCTTTGAGTTGTGCGGTCAGTTCCAGACCGTTCAACCCCTTTGTGTTGTCAGTTTCGGACCATCCATCATGTTGAGTGGTCCATTCTGAACCGCTCATCCCTGATGTTTTATCGGTTGGCCGTGATGGCTTCTCCCGGTGTCGTGTTAGAGTCATTGCTCTGGTCTGGTCGACCCGGTGTGATCCAATGGTCGACATGCGACCTTGCCTGTGTCTTAATGGATTTGTCCAGCTCGAGACGTGGTTCTGGACACCTAGAGGTACAATTTGACCTCGATTTGTGTGTCCCAGTGCCTTGAGGGTGTCGGAGTTCCCCCAAGTCTCCGTATGTCCTGTCTGTTTCATGTCGGTCGTCTACGTGAGTTAGGGCGGTGTTTCTACTGGTCCTATCTTAGACTGCTAGTGTTGGTTTGTCGGTCCGGTGGTTCCCTGGATCGGTCGGTTCGGGTGAATTGTGTGCGGTCTATTCCTTGACTGCTATAGTTTCTTCGAGTGACTTAATATAGGACCGCCAGTGTCTTTGCCTCTGGTTGAGTGGCGATTCCTCCTTGAATGCTTAGTTTACCTAGCGGCCGAGTGATGGATAGCCTATGCCCAGAGTGGTTTACCGGTGGTTTGGTTTTCGGTATCTTGGCTTGACCTTGTGGTTCGCCCATTGTCACGTGGACATCACCCGATGTCCTATGAGGGCTGTAACCGTGTTCCGAGGTGGCCAAGAGGGCTTGTGCTTGCGTGTCTTTGTTGGGTTCCGGTCAACCCGGGGTGACCCAGTGGTTGACGGGTGACCTTGTGTGTGTGTCTCGGCAGTTCTGTCCAGTCCGAGACTTTGGTTCTGGACATCTCGAGGTGCCATTTTACCTTGGTTTGCATGTTCAGGCGTGTTGAGGGTTCTCGGTATTCCCTCAGGTCTCTGTGAGTCATTTTCTGCGGAGCGTCGTTTCCCGTGGCTTAGGATTAGACCGATTGGCGGCTTGTTCCGCGGTCAGTGACGATCTTGTGTTTGAGTCGTCTGACTCAAGGATCGTTACGTTGTAGGTCTAGTTGCCTAATCCTGAGTCTATTGGCAGTAGTCGTACTGCCAGTGGTGCCTAGTAGTACGTGCAACAGTGCGTTCTAGCTTGTCAGTACTCTAGCACTTGTGTTTCTGAGTCTGGTGTCTTGTGAGCCTCCACTAGTCGTAGCCTGTCGATGCACGCGATCCCGTGTGTTGACCCACCTTGGAGTGGTGGAAAGGGCAGTTCCCGTAATACAATTTGTAAGCTAGTTCCGTGGGCTCCCGGCCAGCGGTAGCGTCCTACCGAGGGAGAAAACTAGCTAGAGTGCCTGGCTTAGGCAAGAGCCAGTGTGCACACACGTGGTCAGAGGTTGAGGACTTACGTCAACGGGCGTAACCCTGATGAGTTACTCATTACTGTAGTTCCTGTTTTGTTCAGCGCGTGTCTGCGACTCTGCCGGGACTTTGGCGGTACCGTAGGCGAGACACTCGTGGCGCAGTGTAAGACGTCAGTGGACGCAGCTGGCTGTTCTTCTGATGAGGAGGTCCTTCCGTCACGTGACACGTGACTCTTCGCGTTTCTTGTGCGTCGTGACCTTTCTGAGTTAGCCCTCTCGTGGCCCTACTCGAGGTCAGTGTTGTGTTGTGTGCACGGTGTTCTAGTCGTGCGTGTCGTCGAGTCTGTCCGTTGTCTATCTAGATCTTTTCTAGACTTTTGTCTGTCCTTGCTAGTCTTCATCTTAGGCCTGGCGTCGTGTCGATAGATCGATAACTCCCGACTTTGTCAGATCAGAGTCGCCCTTTTGTCGCTGCTTGGAGTAGCTTAGGGAGCCGAGTTCCTCTCGGTGGCCGTGTTCCGAGTTTTACGGTCTCGCTTTTCCCTTTTCTTTTAGCTTCCCTTGCTCTTAGCCTATTCCCTACTCCTGCTGTTCCCGTTCTTTTTACAGCTTTGTAGTGTAGCTTTTCTTGCTGTGCTACTACTGTTGCTTTCTGTTCCGTGTACTACGCGCTTTTCAGTGGGGATCCGCGTGACCCCTACTGAGTCTCTGCTTGGAGACTCACCCCTGCTTTTTAGGTGGGTGGTGTCGTCTCTGTTCGTGGTTCCTGGTGTGACGCGTCTGTAGCTGCCAGTGGTACCTGCGTCGGGTATCCCCCGACCATAGTGTACATTCTTTTCCTGTGGCCTGTACTTGTCTTTAATTTCTTGGACTGGACTCTGGAATAATTGTTAAATTGAAATTGGTAATTAAAAAGTAATTTTATTTCTGCTACTTTAGCAAACCGATCTAATGAAATTTAATTACTTACTGTTATATCAATGTGGCTTCAATGTACTACACGATAATCCTTTTATCCCTTCGGAGCTTTACCGCTCTTGGGAGGCCTCGCGGGTTCCAAGTGGTATCAGGTGTATCTGGTAGTCCTATCGGGTATATCTGGTATCCGGGATCCGGGTCGTCACAGCTTCATACTCCGAGGCATTGTTGGACGCCTGGATGTTGAACTTCAGAGCGTACTGCAGCTCCGCTCCTTCGGGGGATTTGAGGAGAATATCGGCGCTGCTTCCTGTTGAATTGGAGGATCCGTCGACGAATAGATCCCAGGTAGGCGCAGACGCTGGTGGAAGTGCTTCTTCAATCGGGACCGTGCTTTCAGCGATGAAGTCCGCGAGAGCCTATCCTTTAATAGCCTAGCGGGGGTGATATGAAATATCATAGAACTCGAGCATGATGGCCCATTTGACGAGGCGTCCCGAGGCTTCAGGGTGAAAGAGAATCTTCTTCAGGGGTTCGCCGGTCAATACGACGATGGAGTGCCTTTGGCAGTAGGGTCGGAGGCACTTGGCTGAGGTAACCAATGCTAGCACGAGTTTCTCGGTTGCAGGGTACCTTCTTTCGACCACATTAAGCACCTTGCGAGCATAGTAAACTGGTCTCTCGACCCTTGCGTCGTTCCTGACCAGGACCGAGCTTACAGTAGAAGCGGTCACCGAGAGGTAGAGGTGTAGAGCTTCGCCTTGGACTGGTTTGGACAGCACCGGGGGCGAGGCCAAGAATTCCTTGAGTTCAGCGAACGCCTTCTGACATTCCTCATCCCAGGTGAATGTAGCAGATGCCATTATGGGTCCCCTCAACAATTTGAAGAAGGGTAAGCATCGTTCGGCCGCCCGAGACAGAAAATGATTGAGTGTAGCAATGCGCCCCATTAGGCGTTGGACGTCCTTGATGCAGGTGGGTGGCCTCATGTCCAGGATGGCTTGGACCTTATCGGGGTTGGCCTCAATTTCACGCTGAGTGACTAGGAAGCCTAGGAACTTCCCGGATCTAACTCCGAAGGCACACTTGGTGGGGTTGAGCTTCATGTTGCACTTCAGGAGGGTGTCGAAGGTCTCAGCAAAGTCGGCGAGGTGGTCTTCGGCCTTCGGTGTCTTGACGAGCATATCATCAATATAGGCCTCGACGTTCCGATCGAGCTATCCTTCAAAAATGTGGTTGATCAGTCTCTAATATGTTGCTCCAGTGTTCTTCAACTCGAACGACATCTAGGTGTAGCAGTGTACGCCGAAGTCGGTGATGAAGGCGGTCTTCTCGATGTCCTCCGGGTCCATCCTGATCTGATGGTAGCCAGAGTAGGCGTCCAGGAAGCTGAGCAGCTCGTTGCCAGAGGTTAAATCGACCAGTTGATCGATGCTCGACAACGGGTAGCAATCCTTCGGGGTAGCTTGGTTGAGGTCGGTGAAGTCCATACTGTTAGGGTGCTAGGCCCGGATACAGGGGGGGGTGAATGTATCCTGCTACGAATAATGCCCAATTTAAAAACTCAGATGCTAGGCAAGTTCCGGAATTAAGCTAATTCGATTAAGCAAAATAACACGCAGGTGGAGCGAGCCTATCCAAGCATCTAGCGGAAGCAAATCAAGCAATCAAACCACTGCTCAATAGATTTTTTAGGTGGTTCGGTCCTCCAGACCTACATCCACCCCTCACTCCCAACCAGAGTGAGGCTTCACTAGCAAATGCTAGAACCAAGCAGACTCAGTCTGCAAACAGTTGCTGCCACACAGCTTGACCAGGGGAACATCCTCCCCTCTTCCTCCCAACCGGAGGGACACCCAAGTGACTCCCAGCCACTTGGAAACCAGAGGTCGCAGACCTCTCTTCCTCCAGACCAGGAGGGACCCCTGGACTTGCAACCCGCAAGCCCAGAACCGGAGGACGAATCCTCCCTTCCTCCAAATCGGAGGGAACCCACAAGTAGCTCCCAGCTACTTGCAACCGGAGATCAGATCTCCCTTCTCCTGACCCACCAGGAGGAACCCGACCTCAGTCCAGAGGATCGGAAGTACAAAGATGGAAAGATAAAAAAGGAAAATAAGAAAGGATGAAAAGTCACAGCGCCAAAAGCTAGAAACGAAATACTAGTAATGTAGCTCTCAAGGGAGCAGGTCTGGCTTGGATTTGATCCAAACGCCAGAGGGCAGATCTTCAAGCTTTTCCCATTTCTTCTCTACGAACTCCTTCTCTCTCTCTCTCTTTCTCTTCTGCTTCTTCACTCTTTTTCTTCTTCTTTCGCAGGCTCTCTCTGTCTCTTCTCTTCTCTTCTCTGCAACTCTTCTCTTCTGCTGGATCGAGCACTCAGCACTTCTGCACTTCTGCTATTCTGCTTCTTTATTTTCGATCTAGCTTCTTCAGACAACCGAGACTCCCCTTTATAGCAACTCGAGCAGAGGCAGCACTGGGCGCGTGTGTCCTCCACATTTCCCGCCTAGATATTTGGCCACGTGTCAGCATTTCAGCTCCTTGGATCATGTGCCAGACACCTGCATGATTAAAGAAGTGTTCAGTCGATGAACAAAATTAACACAGGCTGTGCATAGTTAAGCAATGTATAGACTTATAGAAATCAATATAGCAAGTGTGTACAGTGTGAGGGAGTGTATAGACTTAGAAGTCTTCATGCGTGCTCAGTGTATATACTTACTGAAGAATGCATTATCATAACAGGAGAGTGTGTAGACTTCAGTGTAAATCATGAAGGAATCGAGTGTATAGACTTGGAACAATAGTTAACCAAGTGTGTATCATGTGAGAGTGTATACACTTGGAGGTCTTCAGCGTCTTCAGTGTATGGACTTAATTAGTTCAGGGCAATCCATAGCAATGTAGAGACTTAGGCGTTCTATTCAAAACAAAACCAATGTACAGACTTCATGCTGTACAGACTTGATGTTGATCAACAGACCTTTGGACATCAGCCCAAGGCGTCAACGCTTCCATCGTGCAGTGTCGCCTCAGCTCCTCAGGTGAGATGCTCACGCCCTTGGCAACTGGCCAATGCGTCAACGCATCCAGTGTCAGCGTCGACGCAGTGAACAAGACAGAAAGCGAAAGACGCACAATTGCATCTACGCAGTCAGCCAAGTGCGTCAACGCACTAAAAGTACAGAACCCATGAAGACAGACATGCTGTACAGACTTTGATGCTCAAAGACGATTGTATAGACTTTGCCTTAGAAACGAGTGTATGGACTTTGAACCAGCAAATGATTAAGTATGTACACTGCTGGAGTGTATAGACTTGGAACCCAAAGGCAGTGTACAGACTTGGTAAGTCTGAGCCAATGTACAGACATCAAGTGAAGACCAGTGTATAGACTTCTCGTGAGTGTACAGACTTTGAGGCGTTTGACGGATGTATATACTTAGCCTTTAAGGAACGATGAATAGAGTCTGAACGTGAAGGCAGGCTGTATAGACTTGAATCGCTTGAAGCGATGTACAGACTTGGTGAGGCTCAAGCAGTGTACATACTTGTGAAGGCTTCAGCGTTGTACAGACATGGAAGTACCACTGTGGATGTATGGACTTGAGTGAATGAAGCTGATGTACAGACTTGCCTATGCGAAGCCACGGTACAGACATTGAAAACGTGAAGCCAGTGTACAGACTTGAAGAACAGTTCAATGTATTGACTTAGCGTTGTATAGACTTGGCTTTGAACGCTTGAACTGAAGACAATGTGCAGACTTAGCGATGTATAGACTTGGCCAGTAAAACGTAGGAAAAGGTATGAGTGTATAGACTTGGCCAAGCGTAGGAAAAGATGTGGAGTGATGTGTAGACTTTGCGTTCAACTGGATGTATAGGCTTGGAAGGTTCACTGATGGCTGTACAGACTTGGGCGTTGTATAGACTTGGAATGGCTTCAAGGTAACAATGTACAGACTTTGAAACCAAGAGTGTACAGACTTGAAAGTTCAAGGCCACGATGTATAGACTTTGTCCAAGGAACCGAATGTATAGACTTTGCCACAGTCTAATGTACAGACTTTGCAAAAGTGAACGAGCCAATGTATATACTTCAAAAGAAGCAGTCCGATGTACAGACTTGGTTGCAAGCTGAAACGCTGGATGTACAGACTTCAGGTGTGAAGACCATTGAGCAGACTTTGGAGAACAGCGGCCAATGTATAGACTTGATGCTCAAAGAGTGGCTGTACAGACTTAGAGTGTAGTTGAAGCCTTGAACGTAGAAATAGGCTGGACTGTATAGACTTCAGGCTTCAGAAACGAATGTACACACTTGACAAATTCAAAGGCGAATCAAGTGTACAGACTCCATTACTCAAAGCATGAATGAGACGCTGTACACACTTAGCCTAGGACAATGTATAGACTTGTGTTACAGTAGCAACGTGTAGACTTTGCCTTAGATGCTAAATGAGACTCTGAAGTCTGTATAGACTTGGAGAACCTGAATCAATGTGCATGCTTGGAACGCTTGAAGATCAATGTATGGACTTGTATAAATCTGATGAATGAACTGAGGGGTCGACCCATCAGCACAAGGGGTTGACGCACCACAGACCAGACCAATGAATAAGTGAAGTTAAAGAGGCACCAAGTGTCAACGCATTGCCCAAGCAGCGTGGACGCAGCAGTACAAAGATTTCTTACTGCTACCTCTGAAGTGCCTTGGCAGCGTCGACGCTGTAGTTCGATAGGTCGACGCTGCAGTATCAAACTTCAGTCTAAGGAGCAATAGTAACATAACTGAACATAATCAATAGTAACATGACTGAACATAATCAAATATGTAATGCCATATCAGAACTTATGAGGAACTGCATTATGATCAGAAAGTGAATACTAGCATGAAGACTCACACAGCAAGTTGACTCACAGTGAATAACTCACCTCAAAGACCAATCATCAAAACCACCATTAAAACCATCATCAAAACCACAGGGGCACAACAATCTCCCCCTTTTTGATGATGGCAACACTACACAGTGAGTCAAACAGTGAGTCAAACTGATGACTCAAGCTATTCTCCCTCTTTGACTTCATCAAAAAGAAAATAGTTTGAGAAATTAAAGCATGTATAAAAATTCAGTCAATTTCTCCCTCTTTGGCAAACAATCTCCCCCTTTGGTATAATCAAAATAAACCATGGGAAGGGGTATGAATGTAGATGCAGATATCAGAGATATGAATGCAAGAGCATAATTCTTCTCCTTCTATGCAGCATGATGCATATGACAAGGAGGCTCCCCCTCAATAAATGGAACCTTATGAAATGAATGAGAAGGAGACCACAGGGGCAAACAAGGAAAAGTTCAGGTCAATGAGCCAAGGACAATGAGCAGAAGAGTTTCAATTAACAGATTTTTCAAGGATGCTCCAAACACAAGAAGTTCAGCCAGATTTTCAAAGAGATATCAATCTCATAAATCTAAAACATAAGTTTTCAAAGTCTTCCATTATAAGGGCTTATGAATGAGCTTTATTGAACAGGATGGTTTAAACATGATGTATGTAGAGTTTATCAATAAAATTATGTATTGATATCTAAAAGCATGGTTTAATAAAAATGAACCAAGCCCTCATATTTATCTTGATAAAACTCCATTTCTCTTACACAATCAAATTTATTGACTTCTTTCGAAATTACATGCATCAGTATTGAAATTAAGCAATTATGAAGTCATATTATTTTGTCTAGGGTTGTAGCAATTTGATTTTAGCATCAATATTCAGATATTGAGATATGTTCAACAATTTTTCATGCTACAAATTTTACGAGCAGTTTAGTTCAGTGCACACCTTGTAACTGGAGGATATACCTTGATCAGAGGCCAATATCCCTAAGCACTTAGTGTGACTAACTGTCATGCTATATATGAACAAAGATAGCATTTACACATCATGACACACTGTAAATCATTTCTTGATGAGTGAGTTGTATTTCTCAGTGTGCATGCCATTGCTCTGCCTGAATTTCAATTAATCTTAATCAGAGTTAACTATGGTACCTCATGACACAGTCCTTTGGACATGTGTTTCTCAGTGACCAAGGTCATTGCTCTGACAGAAAATACCCTTTAGACATTTTCAGAAAAATTCATTCGCTTCAAAACAATAACAATTTCATGTACTTAACCAAATAAAGTCATGTATTCAATAATGTAGATTTCAGATGATTTTACAAGATACAGCATGAAACAGATGGTTAAGGTTTATTAAACATGCTTCAGATATTTTTTAAGAGATTTTAAAGCCAAACTCATTGAATATATTAAACTTAAACCACATGAGTTATTTCAGTCATTCATAAAAATGTATAATAGAAGATTTCTAGTTCAAGAATTTTCAGATTTATGATCGAGATAGTCTCATTGAAATCTTCATGAAAGACTGATGGAATTCTGAAGCCAAATGATATCAATTGATATGAGAGATTTTGAAGCTCAATGTTTTCAAAAATATGTTCAAGGTCTGTCAACAAAATCAATAAGGAAGGATATGCAATGAATTCTCACATGAGTATGCATTTGACAACCTATATGCAATGCATTGACTCCCCCTAACACTATGCATTCAGACAATCTTTTTGGTATTTTTCATGAAATGCAATGCAATTAACTACATGCATGCAAAGACTCAACACTGAATGCTATGCAAAGACATGCAATTAACTCCCCCTGAATTTAAGACATCATCTACATATCTCAGTGCTCTAGAGATTTTTCCATACACGGATGTCAAGGAAGCTTTATTGTGGGATAAGAACGGAAGGGACAGGATATATGGACAGAGCAAGTTGATGTGAGAAGGAAGTTTCCAAAAAAGGAAGATGTAACCCTGAGATTCCAATAAGGCACAGTTGCGTTAACTCACCCTCTTCATTGCGTCAACTCATCCATCTAGACATCACAAACATTTGTTCAATTTCAAAACCCAGTTGCCCACAACGTTAACTCAGTTTCACCATAGCGTCAACTCACTCCACCAGCCACAGACACTCCACATCAAGGTTCTCAAAGAATAAGCTGTCTGGTGCGTTAACTCTATTTCCACACTGCGTTAACTCACTCCTCCAACCAGCAGTAACAGCTCTATACTTTATTCAACATTTTGACACCAAGAATTTTATCTTAAGCTAACTCCCCCTTAGATTATGCAATGTTTGCCATGAAAACTGAATCTATGAAATTATGATACATACACATTCAGACTGCCCTAATAAGCAAAATGACCCATGGTACTAGGCGGAGCACTTGGTCTAAAAGACCACTTCACACATAGTAAGAACCTCCAGACAGATCTCCCTGTCTTTTGGTAGCTTACCATTTAATATACCACAGAGGTCAATCATAATAATTCAACATGCAGTTCTGATTTCCAATCAATTCTCAATCTGAATTATGCACTGATATCTCAACATGTGCTCATGAGAAACAAGGCAGATTTTTAAATGTGAGCATGCATGCATGGATCAATTTTCAGCTTTTCAGATTTTTCAGAATGCAGGTTTATTCTCATTTCAATGTCTAAACAGACAATTAAGTATGAGCATTGAGAGACATGAATGTTCATAGTGTTCAATAGATGAAAAGTGTGCAAGCAAGAACACATCAAACAAGATATACAGTGAATTTCATTATAGGAAATGTAGAGAATTTACCTGAAAATTTCAGTCCTAGGGGTTTTCTTCTTGAGTGCCTTGGTTTATTACCCCTCTTTATTCTTCAGCTTCCAAGGCACACCTGCAGGTAAGCAAACTATTTTGCACAGATAGGCACCCAAGAAGTCTTGGGTCCTGACATGACAGTATTACTCCTAGCAGGTTTTCTCAGCACATTTCTAGTAGCATGGTCATCAGATTTCATCAAGTAGCAATTATTCATTGAATGACCAATTTGTCCACAGTAATGGCATGAATTAGCAAATTTCAAATTCTTTTTATGCACATTACTGTTGTCATGAAATTTATTGACAGAGAAAAAGGTTTGTTTACTAAAGCCGGCCAGCCAACATTCAGCAACTCTATGACCTGGCTTCCCACAGTGATAGCATGCAAAAGACTTTTTGCTAATGGCAGGGAATTTATCAGTTTTAGAATTGAATTTTCTACCCTGAGCATGCCAACAGTCCTTGACTGTGTGGCCATGCTTTCCACAGTGAGAGCAGAAAGGGAACTTTCTTCTAAAAGAGCTTGCCCAACATTCAGTGGCCTTGTGCCCAAGCTTGTTACAATTAAAACATTTGACATGCTGGTTCAGAGAAGTAGTTTTGTTTATATTAAAAGCATATTGGTTAGCATAAGATTTAGCATGACGTGAGAGTGATTTTTTCTTTCCATTAGCAAACCAACATTGAGCAAAGGTGTGGCCTAATCTACCACAATGAGAGCATTCACTTTTCTTTGAATGAACAGTAGGTTTTTTATCATGATATTTCCTAGCATTCATCATTTCAGCATTCAAATCATCCAGTTCGTTTAATTCACACTCATGCATTAAATGTCCAAATCTATGACAGTAGTGGCATGACATTTTCCTTTTAGATGCATGTGAGTGTGTGTGTGGACTGTGATCAACATGCACTGATGAACCCTTTTCATTTATTTTCTGATTTACAGTCCTTTTCTTATTTTTATCCTGTTTTCCTGTTTTCTTAGCCTTGTACTGAATTGGAGATGAAGTATAAGGCTTTTCCTGTTCAGAAGATTTGACAAAGACAGTTTTCAGATTGGCTCCATCAACCTTCCTCATGGCTGGACTGTAACCCAGTCCTTCCTTTTTAAAATTAATCTTTGTTCCCAGCTTTTTCTGAGCA
Organism: Amorphophallus konjac; assembly: GCA_022559845.1. Classification (NCBI taxonomy): domain Eukaryota; kingdom Viridiplantae; phylum Streptophyta; class Magnoliopsida; order Alismatales; family Araceae; genus Amorphophallus; species Amorphophallus konjac. Next base: position 172,027,006 of record CM040119.1, on the reverse strand, counting down.
ATGGGCTGTTTGTCTTTAGAGGTGGTGGCTACATCTGAACCATTTACAAAAGATGTCATAACTTTGTTCTGAAGTTCTTTCTTGTTTATCTTATTGTAGCCCAGCCCTTCCTTCCTAGGGTTTATTTTTATACCTAGTAGCTTGTCTAGGTTTTTCTGCCCATCAACAAATTTATACAAAGAAACTTTCAAATCCTGAATTTCATTTTCTAAAGAGGAAATATGCAACTCATAGCTGGCAATCTCTTGCTCACTGCAATTCACACATTCAGTTAACACATTGTTTGTAATTTTGTATTTTTCAACTTCCTGTTCCAGATTGCTCAGTTTATTAGAATCTTCAATGCAAACAGTTTTTCCTCTTTCCAAAGTAAGAAGTCTTTCAGACATGCCACTGTTTAACAGCTTCAATTTTTCAATTTCTTCTTTAAGCTTATCATTTTGAACCAATTCATTTATTAGAAGCTGATCTTCTGAAATGACTTCATACTTTCTTCCAGCCTCAAGTTCCTTCAAATCTTTTTGCTGTTTTTCAAGATCTTTCTGTAATTCTATGTTTACAGATTTTATGGCATTCAATTTTTCAGTCAGCAATGTGTTCTCCTGTTTAAGTTTCTCAAAATTTTTATCATTTTTATTGGAGAACTCTTTAAGAGAATCATTTTAAGATTTCAGCTTGTTTAATTCAGAGTTCACACTTCCAAAGTTTTTCAGCAATTTTTCATACTGGTCATGATAGTTAACAAGAGTCTGATTATCATTATCTGAGTTGAATTTTTCTTTGAGTTCAGATATCACATTTATATGATCTTGATTTTCAGTTTTCAATAATGAAACTTGTTTCTTCAATATTTGAAAATCAGACATACAGGCATCATGAATATTTTTCAATTCAACACAATTTCTACAAGGAGAACTTGAACTATCTAAACCAGTACCCTTCTTCAATTTTTTATACTGTTTTCTTAACAGTTCATGAGATTCAAATAATTCAGCATATGCATTCTCCCAATCTTCTAGAGAAAAATTCTCGAAGAGATTTACCTCATCATCATCATCTTCTTCAGTTTGATTGCTGCCTTGATCGCTGCCACTTTGATTTCTTCTGTTGGCCATCATGCAGCTGTCCACATCTATCTCCTGAGTTCGCTTCAGTGTATCCAGAATGTCTTTAGCAGAACTGCGATCAACGAAGCATGAGTGAAAGGCTCTATCAGTAGCTGCCTTCATTAGATTTATAGCTATCTGATTCTCTTCATGCATAGACTTGTGACTGTCAGTCCATTTGGACTTTTTCTTTGGTAGCTCATGAGGACCATGTGAAATTACTTTCCACATGTCTGGATTCATAGATTTGACATAATTCTTCAGACTAGTGAACCATGCATTAAAATGCGTACCACTGAAAATCGGTGGATGAGCCATGAGAACACAACAGATTAATGCAACAGGAATATTGATGCACTAAAAACAAATTAGCACCTAAGACTGCAAGATCGAATCTGCAGGTCGCTGGACCTTGTATGCAGACACCGCTCTGATACCAACTGTTAGGGTGCTAGGCCCGGATACAGAGGGGGGGTGAATGTATCCTGCTACGAATAATGCCCAATTTAAAAACTCAGATGCTAGGCAAGTTCCGGAATTAAGCTAATTCGATTAAGAAAAATAACACGCAGGTGGAGCGAGCCTATCCAAGCATCTAGCGGAAGCAAATCAAGCAATCAAACCACTGCTCAATAGATTTTTTAGGTGGTTCGGTCCTCCAGACCTACATCCACCCCTCACTCCCAACCGGAGTGAGGCTTCACTAGCAAACGCTAGAACCAAGCAGACTCAGTCTGCAAACAATTGCTGCCACACAGCTTGACCATGGGGAACAGCCTCCCCTCTTCCTCCCAACCGGAGGGACACCCAAGTGACTCCCAGCCACTTGGAAACCAGAGGTCGCAGACCTCTCTTCCTCCAGACCAGGAGGGACCCCTGGACTTGCAACCCGCAAGCCCAGAACTGGAGGACCAATCCTCCCTTCCTCCAAACCGGAGGGAACCCACAAGTAGCTCCCAGCTACTTGCAACCGGAGATCAGATCTCCCTTCTCCTGACCCACCAGGAGGAACCCGACCTCAGTCCAGAGGATCGGAAGTACAAAGATGGAAAGATAAAAAAGGAAAATAAGAAAGGATGAAAAGTCACAGCGCCAAAAGCTGGAAACGAAATACAAGTAATGTAGCTCTCAAGGGAGCAGGTCTGGCTTGGATTTGAGCCAAATGCCAGAGGGCAGATCTTCAAGCTTTTCCCATTTCTTCTCTACGAACTCCTTCTCTCTCTCTCTCTTTCTCTTCTGCTTCTTCACTCTTTTTCTTCTTCTTTCGCAGGCTCTCTCTGTCTCTTCTATTCTCTTATCTTCTCTTCTATGCAACTCTTCTCTTCTGCTAGATCGAGCACTCAGCACTTCTGCACTTCTGCTATTCTGCTTCTCTATTTTCGATCTAGCTTCTTCAGACAACCGAGACTCCCCTTTATAGCAGCTCGAGCAGAGGCAGCACTGGGCGCGTGTGTCCTCCACATTTCCCGCCCAGATATTTTGCCACGTGTCAGCATTTCAGCTCCTTGATCACGTGCCAGACACCTGCATGATTAAAGAAGTGTTCAGTCGATGAACAAAATTAACACAGGCTGTGCATAGTTAAGCAATGTATAGACTTATAGAAATCAATATAGCAAGTGTGTACAGTGTGAGGGAGTGTATAGACTTAGAAGTCTTCATGCGTGCTCAGTGTATATACTTGCTGAAGAATGCATTATCATAACATGAGAGTGTGTAGACTTCAGTGTAAATCATGAAGGAATCGAGTGTATAGACTTGGAACAATAGTTAACCAAGTGTGTATCATGTGAGAGTGTATACACTTGGAGGTCTTCAGCGTCTTTAGTGTATGGACTTAATTAGTTCAGGGCAATCCATAGCAATGTAGAGACTTAGGCGTTCTGTTCAAAACAAAACCAATGTACAGACTTCATGCTGTACAGACTTGATGTTGATCAACAGACCTTTGGACATCAGCCCAAGGCGTCAACGCTTCCATCGTGCAGTGTCGCCTCAGCTCCTCAGGCGAGATGCTCACGCCCTTGGCAACTGGCCAATGCGTCAACGCATCCAGTGTCAGCGTCGACGCAGTGAACAAGACAGAAAGCGAAAGACGCACAATTGCGTCTACGCAGTCAGCCAAGTGCGTCAACGCACTAAAAGTACAGAACCCATCAAGATAGACAGGCTGTACAGACTTTGATGCTCAAAGAAGATTGTATAGACTTTGCCTTTGAAACGAGTGTATGGACTTTGAACCAGCAAATGATTAAGTATGTACACTGATGGAGTGTATAGACTTGGAACCCAAAGGCAGTGTATAGACTTGGTAAGTCTGAGCCAATGTACAGACATCAAGTGAAGACTAGTGTATAGACTTCTCGTGAGTGTACAGACTTTGAGGCGTTTGACGGATGTATATACTTAGCCTTTGAGGAACGATGAATAGAGTCTGAACGTGAAGGCAGGCTGTATAGACTTGAATCGCTTGAAGTGATGTACAGACTTGGTGAGGCTCAAGCAGTGTACAGACTTGTGAAGGCTTCAGCGTTGTACAGACATGGAAGTACCACTGTGGATGTATGGACTTGAGTGAATGAAGCCGATGTACAGACTTGCCTATGCGAAGCCACGGTACAGACATTGAAAACGTGAAGCCAGTGTACAGACTTGAAGAACAGTTTAATGTATTGACTTAGCGTTGTATAGACTTGGATTTGAACGCTTGAACTGAAGACAATGTGCAGACTTAGCGATGTATAGACTTGGCCAGTAAAACGTAGGAAAAGGTATGAGTGTATAGACTTGGCCAAGCGTAGGAAAAGATGTGGAGTGATGTGTAGACTTTGCGTTCAACTGGATGTATAGGCTTGGAGGGTTCACTGATGGCTGTACAGACTTGGGCGTTGTATAGACTTGGAACGGCTTCAAGGTAACAATGTACAGACTTTGAAACCAAGAGTGTACAGACTTGAAAGTTCAAGGCCACGATGTATAGACTTTGCCCAAGGAACCGAATGTATAGACTTTGCCACAGTCTAATGTACAGACTTTGCAAAAGTGAACGAGCCAATGTATAGACTTCAAAAGAAGCAGTCCGATGTACAGACTTGGTTGCAAGCTGAAACGCTGGATGTACAGACTTCAGGTGTGAAGACCATTGAGCAGACTTTGGAGAACAGCGGCCAATGTATAGACTTGATGCTCAAAGAGTGGCTGTATAGACTTAGAGTGTAGTTGAAGCCTTGAACGTAGAAATAGGCTGGACTGTATAGACTTCAGGCTTCAGAAACGAATGTACACACTTGACAAATTCAAAGGCGAATCAAGTGTACAGACTCTATTAATCAAAGCATGAATGAGACGCTGTACACACTTAGCCTAGGATAATGTATAGACTTGCGTTACTGTAGCAACGTGTAGACTTTGCCTTAGACGCTAAATGAGACTCTGAAGTCTGTATTGTCACGCCCCGAGCGCGGAAGATACCCGGAGATGCGCGACGTGTCTATATCAATCATGTCAATCAGAGTGGTCGTGTATTCGACACGAATACAGAGATGCGCAAAATAGCAAGATAACCCAATCCTTTATTTCAAAATGGATAGACTATTACAAATCCAATACTCTGTTAAATAAAAAGGAAAAGAATACATAGTTGACTCAAGAAACTATAGAAAAGACTAGACGACACTTGTAGAAGCTCTATCACTTTCACTCTTGACCATTCCCATCCGATTGACTTCCATCGTCGTCGGACTTACCTGAAAAGTAAAAAGGGACAAACGGAATGAGCGAACGCTCAGTAGGAAATTATATCTCAAGTACTAGCAAGTGGTTTAAGTAATTACATTTTCATGGATGCAATAAAGCTATGCATGCTCGCATGAAACGACAAGATAGAGAGAATGTAATATCAAGAAAATAAGATGAACTTAGTCATGAACTTCCAACAAGATAACAAGTTTATTCGAGATATTCAAGCGAGTACATTTAACAAGTCATGTCAAGAACTTTGGCTATCATGTATCAAGCAAGTAAATTACCCTCTTTCGGGCCACACATTTCATGTAAAGTCAAGTACGATTCAAGTACAAGATGTGTGTGGAATGTCCAATCAAGCAAGTCAAGTACTCGGTATAATGCCAGATACCTTATCATTTTAACTCCCATGGGCACAAGTACTTTCGGGTGCTCCTCCCAGGACCAGATCGGGCCCTATATGCGCAGGCATTTATCATGTGTTTTGACATCCACTCTTGTTTATATAGCCAATATAGAATTTCAATCATCAAGCTTGTAGACACGTATGACAACTTTGACAGAATAGAGTCCAAAAATATGACAAGGACATAGAATGGCGATCATAACGGTATAATCATGATATCGATAAAACTAGGTAGAATATGGTTCCCTTAACTTAGGTACCATGACAAATCAATATGGACATTTTTATATAGAATTGAGGTCCACATGAACATTAGATCAAGCAAGATACCCTCATTCTTATCATAGAATTGGGGTTTACAAGAATGACACGATATGGCATGATATCATCATCCCATCAAGAATTTCTTATGATATACTCTTTGTATAATCATAAGGGCCGGTATACCATGTTTCTTTAGATTGACATGGCAAAAACTGTGTAATGGGTTTTTAGGGTACAACCAGCTCAGTCGGCCTTGAGGGAATCCAAGGCTACGAGGAGTCTTACGGAGGTCTCTATGACTAACTTGCTAGTCCAAAGGAACGGAATGTCCAATGGAGAGCTTGTATGTCAATGAGAGTTGAGTGTGATCGATAAATCAACATGAAACGTGGGACTATACTCACGGAGTGGAGAATAGTGCCGATATATATATATATATATGTATAATATGAAACCATCGGTAATAGAATCAGGATAAAATCAGTTTACAGTAAAATAACGACTTAAGTAAAGTCGTGTATTGAATAATTAACGCCTAACAGAAGGGCGTTTACATATATTGCCAATTTGCAGAATTTCCATTATTTCATTAATTTATCAAAAACACGCCTTTCCTGGGGGCGTTTCTTCAAAGTTGACGACTGCAGAGGCAGGCGTCTCATCATTTACATATTCGACAGGATATAATTATTCTCAGAAATTTATCAAAAACGCGCCCTTGGAAGGGGCGTTACTTTTCAGATTCACGCCTTGTACTGGGGCGTTAGAATATGGAAAACGACTTTGTCCAAGTCGTGAATTTCAAGGGATTTACGATATTTTAATAAATAATATTTCGAGAGACAGGAGACATGTCATGGCAGTAAAATTTAACAGGAATTCACAGAGTCATGCAAGATATTAAAAATCAATATTTCATATGTATTGTAATTTTTAAACAGGATCAATTATTAATCACATGCGATTCTTATGAAATTAACGCCTGCGTAGAGGGCGTCAAATATTAAATTGACGACCACTAGCATGGTCGTTTCTTTTAAATTAGCGCCCTAATCAAGGGCGTTTCTTTCAAAATTTTGCAGAAAACGTAATAAAACCTTATAAACAGTATGCATGCCATGCTCATATACGTATGTATAGATATCTTGCATTAATTCTTATTTGGGCTACAATAACTTGAGAAAACCTACCTTATGATAATTTGATGATTTGAACTGTGAGAAGAGGAGCTCTAGTTCTACGGTCCTGTAATTCCTACGAGAACAGAAGAAGAAACATTTATTAATTTCTTCACCTATCAGAACAGAGGAGATTAGAAGAACGTTACCTTGTTCTTCACTTATGCTGCTGCGTCCTCAACCTGTAAGAGGAAAAGAGGATGAAGAACTATTAGTTCTTCATGTAACCGAAGCAAAGAGAAACTTATATGAACTGCTATTTCGTTCATAAGGAAAAGAAGAAGAAGAAGATATGTTCTTCACGTACCTGTGCGGTTCGATCGTCCAAATAGGTTTAGGGTTTGTTCGATCAAGATTATATATAGGATTTTGGACGTCCTGTTAAGGTTAGTGTTCTAGTAGAAGCAATGCTTCCAATATAGAGTCCTTGCCCTATTAAATACTTACTGGATTAACATAATCCTTCCCTGGATAAGCTCCCGTGTCGAACGGAACTCGAATGGAATTAACGCCTTTGGTCAGGGCGTGTATTCTTGAATTAACGCCTTGCATAAGGGCGTTTCTTAAAAAGCGCCTTTAAAAAGGGCGTTTCTTGTTTTAAAACACGCCCAAGGTAGAGGCGTTTCTTTTACTTACTCATTTGGTCGCGTGAGAACTGACGACCGTAGGTGTGGGCGTCCTTTCTTTATTCACGCCATTGGTAGAGGCGTTTATTTATAAATTAACGCCTTAATAAGAGGCGTTATTTTTAATTTGTTTTATTTCGTCCAATTAACCCTATTCCTTTTATATATATATTACTTCTGTAATATATATGTTTTAATTCATTTCAATTATTCATTTATTAGGGTTGCTACACCCTCCCCCACTTAAAAAGAATTTGGTCCCCAAATTCAATATATATATAATTATACATGCGGAGAGTGTAGGACATATACCTCTTAGAATAACTCGGGAAATCGTTTCTTCATAGATTCCTCGGTCTCCCATGTCGCTTCGCGTTCAGGATTCTTATTCCATTGCACCTTGATCATGGGAATAACCTTATTCCTTAGAGCTCGTATTTCTCGATCTAATATCTTCAAAGGCTTCTGTTCATATGTGAGATCTTTCTGGATCACCAGATCTCCATGCTCAATAATATGTGACGGATCGTGCACATACTTCTTCAACATAGATATGTGAAATACATTGTGTACCTCGGACAACTGAGGAGGCAACGCGATGCGATAAGCAACCTCGCCAACTCTTTCGAGTACCTCAAATGGTCCGATGAATCTTGGCGTAAGCTTGCCCTTAACACCAAATCTCCGTATGCCACGTCCAGGGGATATCTTGAGAAATACATGATCTCCAACCTGGAATTCAAGATCTCTTCTCCTGGTATCAGCATAAGCCTTTTGCCTTGTCTGAGCAACTTGTAATCTTTCTCTGATTACTTGTATCTTCTCGGTTGTATCCCTTACCATGTCTGGACCTAATAGTTGTTTCTCTCCAACTTCGTTCCAACATATGGGAGATCGGCAACTCCTTCCGTATAAGGCTTCGAAAGGTGCCATTTGGATACTAGCTTGGTAGCTATTATTATATGCAAATTCAACTAAAGGTAAGTGGTCATGCCAGCTTCCTCCAAAGTCAATAATGCATGCTCTCAGCATATCTTCAACAACTTGATTAGTTCGCTCGGTCTGACCATCCGTTTGTGGGTGAAAAGCAGTACTAAAGTTGAGCCTTGTCCCCAACGAATGTTGTAATCCCTTCCAAAAATGAGAAGTAAAACGGGGATCTCTATCAGACACGATTGAGACAGGAATTCCATGTATCCTGACTATTTCTTTAATGTATAGTGCAGCTAGCACATCAATTGACCATCGGCTTTTGATTGGCAAGAAATGTGCCGATTTAGTCAATCGGTCAATGATAACCCAGATTCCATCATGTCCTCCTTTAGATTTAGACAAACCCATGATGAAGTCCATACCAATATCCTCCCATTTCCACTTAGGAATATCTAGAGGATGTAGTTTTCCCGCAGGCTTTTGGTGTTCCGCCTTGACCTGTTGGCATGTGAGACAGCGTGATACATAGTCCGCTATTTCTCTTTTCATATTAGGCCACCAAAAGTTCCTCTTTACATCTTGGTACATTTTGGTTGATCCTGGATGAATAGTGTACCTGGATCGGTGAGCTTCATCTAAGATCTTCTTCTTTAATTCCGGACAATCGGGTATACAAGTTCTATCTTTGAACGATAATCTTCCATCAGAAGTTAGTTGAAAATCAGATTGTCCTTCTAATCTGCCTTTGATTTCTACTAACATAGGATCATCATCCTGAAGTGTTTGTATCTCAGATAACAAATCTGACTGTATGCTTACATGAGATAGTGTGACAAATTTGGATTCCGTGTCCAAGCTTATATTGAGCTCGGAGAATTGTTCAAGTAACCTCCATTCTTGTATCATACAATTTGCTATCTTTGCTCTCGGCTTTCGACTAAGGGCATCAGCCACATAATTACCCTTTCCGGGATGGTATTGTATACTGAAGTCGAAGTCCTTGAGATATTCTAGCCAACGTCTTTGTCTCATGTTCAGCTCCTTTTGTGAAAATAGATATTTGAGACTTTTGTGATCGGAGTATACAGTAAACTGTACCCCATAGAGATAGTGTCTCCATATCTTTAGGGCAAATACTACCGCGGCCAATTCCAAGTCATGGACGGGGTAATTCTCCTCATGCTTCTTCAGTTGACGAGAAGAGTATGCTATGACCTTCCATGTTGCATTAGAACACATCCGAGGCCAATGCCAGAAGCATCAGTGTAGACCTCGAATTTCTCTCCTTCAATTGGTAGGGCTAAGACCGGAGCTGTGGTGAGATGATCCTTGAGAGTTTGGAAACTGCTTTCACATTCCTCACTCCATTCATATCGGATCTCCTTACGAGTTAATCTTGTAAGTGGTACGGCGATCTTAGAGAAATCTTTGATAAATCGCCGATAATAGCCTGCAAGACCTAAGAAACTTCTGATCTCGCTTGCATTAGTGGGTCTCTCCCAGTTTCTCACAGCTTCAACTTTTGACGGATCCACAGATAAACCGTCCTTGGATATGACATGTCCGAGAAAAGCCACTTCTTCAAGCCAGAACTCGCATTTGCTGAGTTTAGCATATAATTGATTTGTCCTCAAGACTTGCAATGCAATCCTCAAATGCTCTTCATGTTCTTCCTTAGTCTTAGAATATATCAATATATCATCAATGAAGACTACTATGAATTGATCCAAGTAAGGCCTGAATATGCTATTCATTAACTGCATAAAGGCAGCAGGGGCATTTGTTAGTCCAAAAGGCATAACAACAAATTCGTAATGGCCATACCTGCTTCTGAATGCGGTCTTGTGAATGTCATCATCCTTGATCCTTAATTGATGATATCCCGACCGGAGATCAATCTTGGAGAAATATTTGGATCCTGAAATCTGATCAAACAATTCATCGATTCTCGGCAGTGGATACTTGTTCTTGATAGTGAGATAATTCAACTGTCGATAGTCGATACACAATCTCATGGATCCATCCTTCTTCTTTACAAATAAGACTGGTGCTCCCCACGGGGAAGTACTTGGTCTAATAAACCCTTTTCGGATTAGTTCCATCAACTGCTCCTTCAACTCCTTGAGTTCAGCAGGGGACATTCTATATGGTGCCTTTGAAACCGGACCAGCACCAGGGACTAAGTCGATGGTAAAGGCCACATCTCTTTGCGGGGGTAATCCCGGCAATTCTTCCGGAAATACGTCTGGGAATTCTCGCACTACCTGAATGTCCTCTATCTCGGTTTCTTTAGCTTCTTTAATAGTGACAAAAGCAAAGAAGGATACACATCCTTTCTTGACGAGCTTGCTTGCTCGAAGAGCCGAAATAAGAGGGGATTTGCTTCGACTCTTAGGACTAGTATAAGTCAGTTCTGGAAATTCTTTGAAAACAATCTTGCTATTACGGCAATCAACCGTTGCCTGGTACTTAGATAACCAATCTGCTCCTAGTATAACATCATATTCTTTTAGATCTAAGCAGATAAGATCAATAGGAAAATTCTTTCCTCGAACCAACACCTCACAGTTTTGGTAATGATGCGTGATATCCGTCTCGTTTCCGAGAGGAGTAGACAACACTATTTTCATCCATTCTGGTTCTAGAGGTAATGGGTCAGCAAACTTCTTGGAAATAATGGAATGCGATGCACCCGTATCAAATAAGACATGTGCATATTTGGAACAAATTTTTAATGTACCTTCCACCAATCCGCCTTCTTCTTCTGGTTCGGTCTCTTGGATTGCATGAAGACGCGCGTTCCTTGTCACTGGGCGTTTACCCTCACCGTCTTGGTCATTCATTAATGGACAATCGGGAATCCGATGTTCACGACTCCCACAACGGAGACATGCTCCTAATTTCCTCCAGCATTCTTCTGTTTTGTGACCAGCCTTGTCACAATGCTTGCATACTACGTTTGAAGGGGTAGTGGTGATAGAGAAAGGCTTGGATTTCTTGTACTTCTGATCTTGAGAGGAAGAACCTCCATTATTGGGCCTCTTCTTAAAGTTGGGTTTAAAAGAACCCGAACTTGTGACTTGCTCCTTTTTGTCTTTCCCACGGATCCTATCAGATAGTTCCGTGGCATCTTCAAGCAACTGAGCTCGGCGCACTATTTCAGTATAAACTTGAATATCCATAGGCGCCAGTTGAGTAATGTAGTGGGGCCTAAGCCCATTAAGAAATCTACGGGCTTTCATCTTTTCCGTGCCAATTAAATGCTTAGCATATCTAGACAGTCTAGAGAACTGTGCTTCATAATCAGCCACCGATAAAGATCTTTGCTTTAATGCGGCAAATTCGGCGGCCTTCCTTTCCTGGACCCTATCAGAGAAATATTTGGCGTTGAAATATTCAACGAATTCACCCCATGTAACTTGAGTTGGGTCAATAGTAGCTTCAATCGACTCCCACCAGCATCTAGCATCCTTTTCTAACTGGAAAGTAGCTAATAAGACTTTGTCCTGATCCGTGCATTGCATGACACGGAATATACGTTCAATCTCCCGAACCCAATGCTCGGCATCGTCTGGATCGGTCGATCCCATGAACTTCGGGGGATTCATATTCTTGAATGCTTGGTGTAAGCTTCCAGCTCGTGGAGCACCACCTTGTGCTACCTGTTGTAGCACTTGGGTCATCCCTTGAAGGGTACGCTGCATGTTGCGCCATTGAGCACGTTCGGCAGCCATTATCCTACAATTACAATAGCTATGTTAGTATTATATCACTATGATCTTATAAAGGACTCATTGATCATTTAACCCTTGGTTCTACCCACTCTCACTTGGTTAAAGGTTTTGAAACCTATCCTTGGACTTGGGTTTCCTAGGAATTGAATACCTTAGGCTCTGATACCACAAAGACTGTCACGCCCCGAGCGCGGAAGATACCCGGAGATGCGCGACGTGTCTATATCAATCATGTCAATCAGAGTGGTCGTGTATTCGACACGAATACAGAGATGCGCAAAATAGCAAGATAACCCAATCCTTTATTTCAAAATGGATAGACTATTACAAATCCAATACTCTGTTAAATAAAAAGGAAAAGAATACATAGTTGACTCAAGAAACTATAGAAAAGACTAGACGACACTTGTAGAAGCTCTATCACTTTCACTCTTGACCATTCCCATCCGATTGACTTCCATCGTCGTCGGACTTACCTGAAAAGTAAAAAGGGACAAACGGAATGAGCGAACGCTCAGTAGGAAATTATATCTCAAGTACTAGCAAGTGGTTTAAGTAATTACATTTTCATGGATGCAATAAAGCTATGCATGCTCGCATGAAACGACAAGATAGAGAGAATGTAATATCAAGAAAATAAGATGAACTTAGTCATGAACTTCCAACAAGATAACAAGTTTATTCGAGATATTCAAGCGAGTACATTTAACAAGTCATGTCAAGAACTTTGGCTATCATGTATCAAGCAAGTAAATTACCCTCTTTCGGGCCACACATTTCATGTAAAGTCAAGTACGATTCAAGTACAAGATGTGTGTGGAATGTCCAATCAAGCAAGTCAAGTACTCGGTATAATGCCAGATACCTTATCATTTTAACTCCCATGGGCACAAGTACTTTCGGGTGCTCCTCCCAGGACCAGATCGGGCCCTATATGCGCAGGCATTTATCATGTGTTTTGACATCCACTCTTGTTTATATAGCCAATATAGAATTTCAATCATCAAGCTTGTAGACACGTATGACAACTTTGACAGAATAGAGTCCAAAAATATGACAAGGACATAGAATGGCGATCATAACGGTATAATCATGATATCGATAAAACTAGGTAGAATATGGTTCCCTTAACTTAGGTACCATGACAAATCAATATGGACATTTTTATATAGAATTGAGGTCCACATGAACATTAGATCAAGCAAGATACCCTCATTCTTATCATAGAATTGGGGTTTACAAGAATGACACGATATGGCATGATATCATCATCCCATCAAGAATTTCTTATGATATACTCTTTGTATAATCATAAGGGCCGGTATACCATGTTTCTTTAGATTGACATGGCAAAAACTGTGTAATGGGTTTTTAGGGTACAACCAGCTCAGTCGGCCTTGAGGGAATCCAAGGCTACGAGGAGTCTTACGGAGGTCTCTATGACTAACTTGCTAGTCCAAAGGAACGGAATGTCCAATGGAGAGCTTGTATGTCAATGAGAGTTGAGTGTGATCGATAAATCAACATGAAACGTGGGACTATACTCACGGAGTGGAGAATAGTGCCGATATATATATATATATATATGTATAATATGAAACCATCGGTAATAGAATCAGGATAAAATCAGTTTACAGTAAAATAACGACTTAAGTAAAGTCGTGTATTGAATAATTAACGCCTAACAGAAGGGCGTTTACATATATTGCCAATTTGCAGAATTTCCATTATTTCATTAATTTATCAAAAACACGCCTTTCCTGGGGGCGTTTCTTCAAAGTTGACGACTGCAGAGGCAGGCGTCTCATCATTTACATATTCGACAGGATATAATTATTCTCAGAAATTTATCAAAAACGCGCCCTTGGAAGGGGCGTTACTTTTCAGATTCACGCCTTGTACTGGGGCGTTAGAATATGGAAAACGACTTTGTCCAAGTCGTGAATTTCAAGGGATTTACGATATTTTAATAAATAATATTTCGAGAGACAGGAGACATGTCATGGCAGTAAAATTTAACAGGAATTCACAGAGTCATGCAAGATATTAAAAATCAATATTTCATATGTATTGTAATTTTTAAACAGGATCAATTATTAATCACATGCGATTCTTATGAAATTAACGCCTGCGTAGAGGGCGTCAAATATTAAATTGACGACCACTAGCATGGTCGTTTCTTTTAAATTAGCGCCCTAATCAAGGGCGTTTCTTTCAAAATTTTGCAGAAAACGTAATAAAACCTTATAAACAGTATGCATGCCATGCTCATATACGTATGTATAGATATCTTGCATTAATTCTTATTTGGGCTACAATAACTTGAGAAAACCTACCTTATGATAATTTGATGATTTGAACTGTGAGAAGAGGAGCTCTAGTTCTACGGTCCTGTAATTCCTACGAGAACAGAAGAAGAAACATTTATTAATTTCTTCACCTATCAGAACAGAGGAGATTAGAAGAACGTTACCTTGTTCTTCACTTATGCTGCTGCGTCCTCAACCTGTAAGAGGAAAAGAGGATGAAGAACTATTAGTTCTTCATGTAACCGAAGCAAAGAGAAACTTATATGAACTGCTATTTCGTTCATAAGGAAAAGAAGAAGAAGAAGATATGTTCTTCACGTACCTGTGCGGTTCGATCGTCCAAATAGGTTTAGGGTTTGTTCGATCAAGATTATATATAGGATTTTGGACGTCCTGTTAAGGTTAGTGTTCTAGTAGAAGCAATGCTTCCAATATAGAGTCCTTGCCCTATTAAATACTTACTGGATTAACATAATCCTTCCCTGGATAAGCTCCCGTGTCGAACGGAACTCGAATGGAATTAACGCCTTTGGTCAGGGCGTGTATTCTTGAATTAACGCCTTGCATAAGGGCGTTTCTTAAAAAGCGCCTTTAAAAAGGGCGTTTCTTGTTTTAAAACACGCCCAAGGTAGAGGCGTTTCTTTTACTTACTCATTTGGTCGCGTGAGAACTGACGACCGTAGGTGTGGGCGTCCTTTCTTTATTCACGCCATTGGTAGAGGCGTTTATTTATAAATTAACGCCTTAATAAGAGGCGTTATTTTTAATTTGTTTTATTTCGTCCAATTAACCCTATTCCTTTTATATATATATTACTTCTGTAATATATATGTTTTAATTCATTTCAATTATTCATTTATTAGGGTTGCTACATGTATAGACTTGGAGAACCTGAATCAATGTGCATACTTTGAACGCCTGAAGATCAATGTATGGACTTGTATAAATCTGATGAATGAACTGAGGGGTCGACCCATCAGCATAAGGGGTTGACGCACCACAGACCAGACCAATGAATAAGTGAAGTTAAAGAGGCACCAAGCGTCAACGCATTGCCCAAGCAGCGTGGACGCAGCAGTACAAAGATTTCTTACTGCTACCTCTGAAGTGCCTTGGCAGCGTCGACGCTACAGTTCGATGGGTCGACGCTGCAGTATCAAACTTCAGTCTAAGGAGCAATAGTAACATAACTGAACATAATCAATAGTAACATGACTGAACATAATCAAATATGCAATGCCATATCAGAACTTATGAGGAACTGCATTATGATCAGAAAGTGAATACTAGCATGAAGACTCACACAGCAAGTTGACTCACAGTGAATAACTTACCTCAAAGACCAATCATCAAAACCACCATTAAAACCATCATCAAAACCACAGGGGCACAACACATGCACATCCGCCATTTCCCGGAAGCTTTTGGCACCAGGATGACGTTGGCGAGCCATGTAGGGTACATAATCGGACCAAAGAGGCCAGTCTTCTACCCCTTGATGACTTTCTCTTTGATGATCGCTTGCTTCTCTGGGGCGTACTTTCTCTTGCGCTGTTGTACCGGCTTTGCTGTCGAGTCGAGGTTGAGCTTGTGCATCACCATGTCTCCCGAGATCCCGAGAAGGTGCTCATCAGACCATGCAAAGACTCGGATGTACTGCGCAAGGAAATCTTTATATTTCTCATGTTCCTCAAGTGGTAGCTCGGCTCCAACCTTTACTCCTAGGGTCGGGTCACCGTTAAGGAAGACCGTTAGCAACTTGCCGCCAGGCTCAGATGTTGCGGGTCCCTCTTCGGCTCCCTTTACCCCTTTATTCTTCCCTTCCTGCCTAGTGGCGTCAACCGAGACTATATAGCACCATCTAGCCAATGCCTGGTTACCTCAAACTTCCCCCATGCCATACTTGGTTGGGAACTTCATCTTTTGGTGAAACGTAGAGGGCACCGCCTTCATTCGGCTGAGAATGCCTGGGTCGAAGATGGCGTTGTATGCCGTCATCCCCTTGATCACGATGAAGTCTACCATAACCGTAACGATTTTGGGCGGGGTGCCGATAGTAACCGGCAGGCTCAATGCTCCCTCGAGATAAGTAGCCTGGCCGTTGAACCCACAGAGGGGGGTTCAGATCGGGTGGAGTTTAGATGGATTCTCTCCCATCTTGAGGAAACATTCATAGGGAAATACATCAGGGGCACTACCATTGTCGACTAAGATCCTGTCCACGTTACAATGGTTTATTGTAGCCGATACAATGAGAGCGTCATCGTGCGGGGTGGTTAGCCCTTCCAGGTCCTGGTCAGAGATTACAAGGGCCTGCGGTTCGCTAGCCTGCGGGGCCGTAGGTGCCTCAGCAGAGGCTCGGCTCGCCTGCTCGGCATGACGCTTTCTTCCTCGGCTGCTATCTCTGCCTGATGCCGTACTGCCCACAATGATGTTGATGTGGACTCCGCGGGGGGCATTATCAATCTCTTCAGTGGTGCCTCGGTCTTCCTTTTGTCCGGACACGTACCGAGATAGGTGTCCCTGGCAGATGAGGCGCTCGATCTCATCTTGAAGCTGATGGCAATCGCTGGTGTGATGTCCGTGGTCGCTGTGGAATAGGCAATGCTTGCGGCAATTGCGATGCTTGGTCTTCATGGGCTCGGGTGGGTTGAGGAGACCCAAGCCTTTGATGTCTTCGTAGATTTCGTAGACGGGGGCGGTAAGTGGGGTATACCGCACGTACTTCCAGGATGGCTCTTTTCGATCTTCGTCCTGGTTCCGCCTCTTTCCTTGTCCCATCCCTTGCTCGGATAGTCTCTTCTTGTCCCTCTCTCGACCCGAGCCGGTTGTGCCTCGGCAGGCGCTGAGGACTTCCTCGCACTCGGTGTGGCGCAGGGCCAAGGTCACTAGCTCGGCGAGGGAGGTAGGGGGATGAAGCACTAGCTCGTGCCGCAGGTACCCCCGGTCAAGGCGGTGATGGCAGAGGCCACATCCAGGCGGGGGATGCACAAGGCTTCCAATTTAAATCGATTGATGTAAGCCCGCAACTTCTCCCCCTGTTCCTGCTTGAGGGCCAGTAATCCCACCACTGACTGGGGTGGACCACTGCCGGCGAAGCTTTCCTTGAATACTCGCCTGAATTGCTTGAAGTTGTGTATGCTGCCAGGGGCTAGGGTTCTGAACCAAGCCTGAGTGCCCTGAACCAGAGTGGTCACGGACGCTCGGCACTTGATCACATCGGACTCCCCATGCAAGGCCATTAGGGCATCGAAGCTATCGTAATGGTCGGCCGGGTCTCCTTGGCCGTCGTACGACTTGAAGGTCGGAAGTGAGATTCTAGGAGATATCTTTGCCATCAGGATGTAGTCGGAGAACGGGGATCACTCCTCATCCTCCACAGGAGAGGTCTTCTGCAAGGCACAGAGAGCGCACTCTTGCTCTGCGAAACGCCTCTCGAAGTCTCACAGCTGGGGAGAGAGTTTCGGTTGTCGCTATCCCGAGGGGCTGGGGGGGTGCACTTGCATGCTGCCCCGATGCTCCTCAGGGGCCTCGACGTCCAGGAATGGTCTGTGTGCCCTGATCTTCTCCCTCCTCGGGGTTGAAGAGGCTTCTTGCTTCTGGGGAGGGGCGTGCGATGATCCTCCTGACGGGTTTTGAATGAGCCGCTGCCCCCGGAGGATGAAACGGCCTCCAGCAGTTTGCTGGGAGGCATCTCCACGTGGGGCCTTTTCCTGGGGAGTTGTGACTTCTCCTCCCTGGCCGCCTGGGCCCTCATGAGATCCACGAGGACATCCAGTTTTGTGTTGAGGGTTTGGAGGGCGTCGGTGCTCCCGCCGAGAAGCTGTTCCCCCGCCACTGATGGAGGTAGCTCGTTGGCTTGGTTGTCGGACGGGGAATGCTCCGTGGGGGGGGGGGGGGGAAGGTGCACCTTCCACCATTACCAGAGCTTTTCCCGTGTCGCCGACAGTCCTCCTGCCAGAACTTCTTTGCACCATGATGGCTCTTTATGCGTTTCCCACAGACGACGCCAGATGAAGAGGGGCGATCTCGCGCTGCTCCTGAGTGGGGAGGAAGATGACCACTTGCCCTTGAAGTAAGAACTACAAGAAGGGAAACAAGTCAGAGGTGCCCAGGGATAGATCCTTGGGGAAGACCCTCCGATGCTTAAGTCAGCACAGGTAGTAGAGTACTGGTGCAAAGAGAAGAGTTGGGAGGAAAATGGGAGCGCGAGATCCCTCTCCACCGAGAGGTGAAGTGGTTCCTACTCAGGGTTGCTGGCTCTTGCCTTGCTTAGGCTTACCTTCTCACAGTAGGACATGTCCTGTTTAAATAATGGCCTATTGTGCGAATTGATCCCTCTAAGCGGAGGAGTTCCAGGGGGGTTACGTCCTTCATATGGGCTCCTTATGGCGCGCGGACTCTTAGTTTCCCCTGTCCTATTGAGCTTCCTACCATTAAGGGATTCGCAACGGCCGTATCAATAAGCTCCCATCAGCGAGCCCGAGCGAACGGCACTTGTTCAGGAGTGGCCTCCCGAGCGGTAAGTGCTGGGTCGGGACAAAGAATAGGGGGCTCCGGGGGAGCTTTCCCGATCGACTGATGCTCAGACTTCCCAACCCGAAGGCCGCCTAGGAAGCACTTGTTCCGAGTGAGTTTTTTGGCTTTACAGTATGTGGGCCCGAGGGCTACCACTTTGAGGAGTTGGGCCTCGGTCTGTCAGGGTTGGACCTCATTCGGTCTCTCTGTACGGGCGGTGAGATTTCCCCTCTCCAAAGACTTTTCAAGCCACCTTCAAGTAAGGAAATTTGAATTAGCATGGCACCGTTTTTCTTTTTAAGATCTTCATTTTCATCCATGATGCTCTTACTATCAATTTCAGAATCAAGCAATTTCTCAAACATTTTCTAATCATCAGAAAGAGAAGCTAATTTATTTCTTAAACTTTCTTCAGATTTCTCAAGCATGGAAATTTTAGTCATCAAAAGTTCATTTTGCTCATGCCACTCATGACAATCATTTTCAGAATCAAGAGCACTCTTAGCTTTTCTGGCAATTTCAAGGTCTTCAGTCATACAAGAGAGCTCATCTGAATGTAATTCAACTTTGGATTCTAGATATTCATTTTGTTTTTCTAGATTTTCAATTTTTGACTCCAAGGTTTTAAATTTTTCACAAGAATGGTTAGCATGCACATTTTCACACGAAAAAGGAGTAGTCATAACATCTTCAATTTTCTTTGTCAATTTCTTGTGTTCAGATTTGACCTTTTTATATCTATCTAACAGTTCCTTATAAAGATATATTAACTCTTCAAAAGAAATTTTCTCACCTTTGGATTCTACCTCCGAGCTTTCTTTACTTTCTTCATCATTGGCCATTAAGCTTGAACTGACTTATGAAGTCTCTTCATTGGCTTCATACTTTACCAGTTGATCCTCTAAATCTCTGGGTGACGTGCAAGAGGAAATTCGGGAAAGAACATGAGGCTCTATGCTATTCCTTATAACACTTAAAGCTCAAAGATTGATTTCATTTTTCTTCACATACTTGTCATTCCATTCTCTTTCATTTGATGGAAGTTTATGTGGACCGTTACATATAACTTCCCATATTTCATGTTCATTAAAACAAAGATAAGCACACATGCTATTTCTCCAAGAAATGTAGTTATTTCCATTATAACGAGAGGGAAGAGTAAAGCTAGACATGTTGCTAAATGAAACTCGCCAACAGGGATCACTCTAAAGGTCGTTAGACCCAAGAAAATAGAGTCGTGGCTCTGATATCAATTGTTGGTCTCGGGGTAGGCGAGCGGACAAGAAGGGGGGTTGAATTATCTCCCACGTGATATGACAAATTAAAAACTTACTCAGCAGAATTAACAAGTTTAAATGAGATTGAAGAAATTAAACTAAGCAAGGTAAACTTAGTTCTCTCAATCTCACCGTTCACACATGATCATGATAAACAGATTAAGCTATTAAGCACAACTACAATGCAAACCACAATACACAAGGGTTTTTAAGGTGGTTCGGGACCACGACGGCCACCCTACGTCCACCCCTCACCAAACCCAGTGAGGCTTCACTCGCTGGACGAACCAGCACGGGGATAAATCCCCAACAAGAAGGCGATGCTCCAATACACACACGGGGATAAATCCCCAAGAGGAGAACTCTCCTCACTCTGTAGACACAACAACACGAGGACGAGCCGTAAACACTCTGGATCGTGAGTCCAGCAGCACACACACACACACATGCTGCAACAACTGCAGCACAATAAACCCACAACCGTACGCCGACGATTACACACACACAATGTATATCCAAGTTCAGAAAATAAACACAAACACTCAAGATATGCTCAACCAAAAATATAGAACATGAAACATATCACAAAGAACAAATAGAAGATATAGAAATGATCCCCCTTTGTCTTCAATGGTCCGAAGATGATGTTCTTTGAAGCACAAGTCGGAGGGAAGATGGATGTAGTCGATGTGAACGTCCTCTTGCTCCTCTCGTCGATCCGCTCCTTTTCTTCTTCTTCCACGAACCCCAGAGATGCCTGGATGGAGATCAAAACCTTCTCTCAACTTCTCCCTTTCTTCTCCTTGGCCTTCTTCTCCTACAAGATAGAAAACTATTAGCTCATAAGGGTTTCTCCTTGCCAAATCCGTAAGTCACACAAAAGTATATATAGAAGACATGAAAAGACCATTAAACCCTTCACAAAACTCATGAAAAACCCCTCTAAGATATGTATCATAACCCTAAGGGAAAATGGGTAAGAGGGGAGCACAAATGGATTGGGTTTAGAGGGTTTTCAGATTCACGTTTTTGGGTTTATGCCGTTTTCTGTCGACCTAAAGATAGTGTCAGTCGACCAAACTTTTGTAGGAAAATTTATAGAGAACACTAGAAAGTTCGGTCGACCGAACTACCCAGTTCGGTCGACCGAACTCTGCAGCATTCAATCATGTAGCAGTTCAGTCCAAAATGTGATGAAACCTCTTTGCCCAAGTGTTCAACCTTCATGAATGACATATGTGAGATTTAAACTCAATCACCCCAAGTTAATATATATGAAACATACTCACGAAAACTCATTGATCAAGGAGGATAAAAACACATTATCATGTTAATTATCCACACCAAAAGATCAAGTTCATGTGACAATTAATTTAAACCACATGAATGATCATCATGTAACCAAATCTACCAAAATTGATGTGAGCATTGAAAAACCACGTATTCCTTAGTATCTATGCAATGTGAGAACACATATCAGCCATATTCTACCAAGATTCACAAAAGCCCTTCCATTTGTATTCTAGGCCACAAGACCACAATAAGAATATGCATGAACATGTAAGTGAGTATAGGTTAGCTTAAAGAGTTTTATGTGAAAGGCTCAATCAAAACTCACTATTATGACTTTTGACATCTCTTGAAAAATATGCATGGAATGCATTCATGAACAATACAAAAGACCTTTTGAATCTTCATTCCATAAAGGCCATTCTCCACAATTTTCAAGATGCATATTACACACATCCACCCAACTAAGGATTGAAATGAAAAACCGTGCATCCAAGAAAATCTAGCTATGAGGCTATCAAGCCATGCATCCATTTCATGAAAAAGTATCTTTTAAACCAGTTTCTATCAAGACTTATGTGAAATTCTTAAGCACATTTGAAACCTTAACACTCATGAAAGATATTCATATAAAAGCAAGCAAAGCTCAGCTTTCCTCAACCAAATTCAAGAGCAATTACCCAAGCATTTGACTAATGTATGATCACCATTTAACTCACATTCATCAAATTTCAAGTAAATAGATTGAGCATATTTCAATCCCAAAAACCTCACGAGAAAAATGCATGAAAATACCCAACCAAGACTTTGAAAGTCTATTTGATGAAATGCATGAAACGTTGAGGGAGTCGACATAACACAATGAGTAAGTTAACTCCCTTTTTGAAGAAGAACTTCATTGCTGGACTTCTTTGAGTTCCAAGCATGAATCATGCATTTTGATCCTACGAATCAAGATATTCAAAGCATGAGTTCCTTAATCAACAAGTATTCGTTTGACTTCCAAATGTCAACATTGAAGTCATCCTTTAACTCATCAACCAAGATGCATACATGTTGCTCAATGAAACACACACACACACAAGCACAATTGTTTTGTTATCATTAAAACCAAACACCAAACATCAACTAGGGGATGCAACAAGCCCCTTGGAGATCATCTTTCTCGAATGGAGTTCGTAGCCTCCTTATACCGAATGAAACAAGACGCAAAATGCCTTAAATGCCCAGCAGAAAAACCCTTCAAAATGTGTCTAACATATGTATGGATGCCCTGAGGGTATTAGGGCCAAGTTTGACCCTAAATGGATCACATTTAGATGGGTCTCGGATTCAAGCACGATGGGTCGCCCGCCGTATTCGGTCGACCGGTCGAAAGGATCGGTCGACCAAACTTTTTCAGAGATTTCACAGGAAGCACTGGGAATTTCCATCGACCTAAGCTAGGGGTTCGGTCGACTAAACTTTCTCAGGCTCTGATTCCAACAACATTGGGAATTTCGGTCGACCTAAGTGGATGGGTCGGTCGAACGAAGTTCAGAAAGGCCCAAATTTGTGAAAATCTCTAACACATGAAAAGCATGATTTATATACATAAGACCCCAACATGATAAGAGACAATTAACCACATTGAAACCAAGTCACATCAACATTTGTGCCTATCAAACCAAGGATCAAACAACCTTTAATTAACATGAATGCTCAACATCTCATGAAGGATATGCAATGCAAATTACACAAAGCAGCAAATTTTGTCTTCGTCAAAATACGCCTGGGGCACAATAATCTCCCCCTTTTTGACGAAGACAAAACTCCTTGGATTACCACAAAGATATGCATGAATGAGACAAGACAAACATTACCCATTTGAAGTTCTCGATATCTAAATCAATTCAATTCAGTTCAAAACAATTCAAAACAGTTCAAAACAATCTAAAAAATTCAAAACATATGTTTTCTACATACATTCCCAATATCATGCAAGGACCAATGATTTCTCCCCCTTTTTGTCAGAGTCAAAATAGTTTAATGCCTCATATGTATAATTGACTCAATGAACTACATATGTAGAACCAAGCAAGCACACATGCACCCATAATTAGATATTGAAGCAAGCAAGTCACTTAGGGACAGGTTTAGGAATAATGTAATCGATTTTAAGCATGATGTGCATGAACAATATTAAGAAAGTCGTGCTTACAAAAAGTTGATATTGTATTAACCATGAAGGATACTGATTCATGAAGTACATTCACACAATCAAACCCAAAGTGTATATGTGAAAAATTGAGCAATGAATTCCAAAATAATATGGATCATCATATTTTCCAATGAACACTAAAAGGAATGGTTCTTCCATACACTTCCATACACAATGCTCGATTATTGGCAGCTTCGTATAACCCCATATAATTTTTTTAAAATTTAAAAGAGTGACTAAACTTTTGACACGAGTTGTACCCTTTGTCTCAGGGGCACTTTGTCACGCCCCGAGCGCGGAAGGAATCCGGAGACGCGTGACGAGTTTATATCGATCATGTCAATCAGAGCGTTAGTGTATTTGACACAAAGACAGAGCGCGCAAGAGTAAAGATAACCCAATCCTTTATTTCATCAAAACCTTCAAAGTACTTCTATTGCAATCCTATTAATGAAAGTGCTAAGACTCAATAAAATGAAAAAGTACATTGATTGACTCAAGAATGTAGAAAAGTCAAGACTAGACAACGCTTGGATAGTTGGAGTAGCTCTCATCTCATCACTCTTGACTTTCCCCATCAGAAAGAGTTTCATCCTCAGACTTACCTGAAAAATAAGGGGAAAACACTATGTGAGCGAATGCTCAGTAGAGATTATATCTCAAGAGCTAGCTTGCTTTAAGTAAATTACAAGTTAGATGAATGCAATTTAGCTATGCATGTTCGCGTAAAATGACAATAGAGAATGTATAACAAGAGAATAAAGAATGTATATCAAGTGATAGTGAGTGAACTAGCAAGTCTTTAAAGAACTCATGTTAAGATAGAAAGATAATCAAGCACGTATATCTATCATGTCAAGTGATCATGTCATGTCAAGAATTGGCTATCATGTTTCAAGCAAGTACAATAAATACCCTTTCCGGGTCACGCAAGTCATGTCATGTCAAGTCAAGTCAAGTACGAGATTTGTGGAATGTCTATCAAGCTAGTCATGCACATCGGTGCAATGCCACACCGCAATCATTACAACTCTCATGGGCACTAGTACTTTTGGGTGCTCCTCCCAGGACCAGATCGGGCCCTATATGCGCAGGCATTGATCGTGTATTTTCGACATCCACTATAGTATAGCCAATATAGATTTTCAAAGGAATACACTTGTAGGAACTTAAGGTAGATCTTGTGGAATAGAATCACAAGGATTGAACACGTAGGGACGGCAATAACAGTATAACCACGATTCGTATTAAAACTAGGTGGAATTAGCTCCCTAACTTGGGTGCCATGATAATAAGAATAAGCGCTCATATAGAGATGATCGCTCGTTCTTGTACATGTTAAGCTAGATAGAATTAAGGTCCGCAAGTATGGCACATCATTCTTAAGAAGTATTAATGGCATGGTTTCCCATTTCATTAATTAAAGAGTATTCTCATGACATCAAAATAGCATATCATGAGGGCCAATATACCATGTTTCTTTAGAGTGACATGGAAATCAAGTAGTGTCACGATTTTTAATGGTACAAATTGCTCGGCAGTCTTGAGGGAATCCAAGGCTAGCGGAGTCTTACGGAGGTCTCTAGGATAAAGTCACAAATCCAAAGGAACGGAATGTCCCATGGAAGGTTCATCTATCACCGTGAAATAGTGGGTAATCGATAAAATGACGTGAAACAAGGGACTATATTCACCGAAAAGAATATAGTGCCTAAATATAACCAACTCACAGTGGGTTATAGAAATCCACGAAAAACAGGAAACATGAAATTGACGCCTTAGGTCATGTCTTCAATTCATGAAATAGCGCCCTTGTCAGGGTCGTCAGTTCAATAATTAACGACTGTTCACTCAGTCGTTCCAATCAGATTATTGTTGATATTAAAATTTGTAAATATTTTCAATTTTTAGATATTATATAAATGGCGACTTATCCCAAGTCTTCAATTTAGTAAACAGCGCCCTAGTCAGGGGCGTCATATATCAAAATGATGGCAGGGTCTATGTCGTTAATTCCAATATCTAGGAAAATATACATATCTCTATAATTCACAGTTTATCACTAAATTGGCGCCCGTTTACAGGGGCGTTCATTCAATTGACGACCTAGATGGGGTCATTATTTATTTGTCATCCGATTTGCACCGGGCAGGTACAATCACAGACACATGGATTTTGGAGTATGTCTGATCAAGATTCTAAAGACATGAAGAGATAGAGAAAAATAGCAGGAATTCATGGACAGGATCATGCATTAGTTTACATGTAAGGGTTCGCAGTTATTAAATTTTGAACATGGTGAAATTATTAATTATCTAATGAATTTGACGACTGTTTGCACGGTCGTTGAATCTAATAGCATCCTTGCTTAGGTCGCTATTTCCATTTATGCAGTAAACAGAGAAAACACAATCTAGAAATGAAATCTGTAACTCTTACAGACCTATATGCATGTTTTTAACCTAGAAATTAAAGGGTTTTGCTAAGTCTTGAGAAAACCTACCTTGGGTGACGATTTGGTTGAGAACGGTGAAGAATGAATAACAAGAACGATACTCTGTTTGTAATAGAGTAACTGGCAGTAAAACAAAGAGCGACAGCTTGCAGTAGAAGCACCGCCTACGACCAGTGGATGAAGATATCAAGAGTAGCAGCAACCCTTTTTGGAAGAGGAAGCAGCTTGCAAGTAGCGGCCACCACGGTAGGGAAGCAGATGGAAGAAGCAAGCTTCTTCACAACACAACTGCAACCGCAGTAAGCCTTTATGAGCAGCACACAGGAAGAAGACGAGGATGAATGTCCTTCCACGTCCACGGCAGGATGAAGAAGAGATGATGGGAACCCCTCCTCGTATCAACAACAAGATGGAAAAGAAGGCTCCTCGATGCTTGGCCGATCGACAGCAGTAGTAGGTTTGATGATGAAAAGAGCCAACAGGTTGGCTCGACGGAAGGGGGTATTTATTGGGAAGGAATCCTAATGGGTTCTAGGAGTTTGATTGGAATTGAAACTTCCTATGCAAACTCTTGATTAAACTTAGACATCCACGTGTTGACTCTTTCCTAATCAAAACTTACCCAGATAACATCCTTGTTCGAACCAAACACCAACGGGTCCCGTTTTGTAAATGACGCCTAAGGTTGGGGCATTATTTTAAAATGACGCCTCTATACACAGTCTTCAATTTCTTTATATGACGCCTGTTAAGGGGGCGTCAATTATTGAATTAGTGCTTGCTTGAATAGTCTTCAATTAAATGACGACCTGCCAGGAGGTGTTATTCTCTTATGACCTATTTGTTATATGTTTTAAGTATATATATGAGTTGGGCTATTATTATTGGTTTAATCGTTAGGATTTTATACCTTTAATTTACCAGGGTTGCTACATCCTCCCCCACTTAGAAGAATTTGGTCCCCAAATTCAATCGCACATATTTGTTATGTTAGATGGACGCAGTTTATCTCCACGAAGTGTGGATCTAGAGGGGGGTGAATAGATCTATTGACTAATTTAAAACATAGTTGAACTGTAATGCGGAATTTAAAACAAACAGCTGTTGAACGATAGAAAGAACACTATGAAGAGTGTCGACACATGCAGCCACACAGCAGATCACAAGCAATCTCACAAACACAAGACACCCAAGATTTTTAGGTGATTCGGTCAGAGACCTACGTCCACCCCACACTCCAACTAGAGTGTGGATACTGCTGACTCACAGCTTTAACAGCTGGGCTTCACAGCTTGCCAACAATCGCTGATACATAGCTTCGCTGGGCTTTACAGCTTACCGACCAGAGGAACAGATCCTCTGCAACTGCTGGGCAATACAGCTTAGCCGTCCGAGACCAAGTCTCGCCTGCTGAGGATTACAGCTTCACCTGTCCAGTGGAAACCTCCACTGTAATTGTTGCCTCACAGCTTGATAACAAAAGTGTATCGAAAGCAAGAAAAATAGAAACAAACGAAATGTAAAAACAAGATGAATGTAGCTCAAGTATGAGCAGAATCAGCTCTGGTATCTGAACCAAGAGTCTGAGATACAACCTCTCAATCAAACTCTCTCAATCTCACTCTCTCAACACATCTCTCTCAATCTTCTCTTCTCTCTTTTTATTCTTCTCTGCTTTTCTTCTCTGTGGATCTCGGTGGCTCTCTGCTGCTTCAGACTTTCAGACTCACTGTATAGACTTTGCCACTTGATCGATCAGCCTTCATCCGAAGAAGAAGACTCTCTTTTATACCAGCAGCAGATTGGATAAGGGCGTGTGGCTTCCACATTTCCCGCCCAAAGAATTCGCCAGATCCGAGGACATTTCATCCACATGGTAGCATCCTGGATGGGCTGCTTCCATGTGTCACCATCATAGCACCTCATCCTTCTCGGATAACGAGCCAAGTCATCAATCTCAGTAAAGAATCCCTGTCAGACAGAGAATCGAATTATCAGTTTAAGTATAGAATCCTGTACAGACTTTGTAGGATGCAGTGCATTGTATAGACTTTGCACTATATAGACTTTGTGAATGCGAATGCAATGTACAGACTCTACGTATGCAGGGCCATGGCGTTGTACAGACTTAGTGAATGCAGTGCTATGGCATTGTACAGACTTCAGGTATGCAATGCTAAGAACATAGCAGATGGTTGTATAGACATGCCATATGAATATGCAGACTCAGCGTTATGAACCCAACCGATGTCTAGACTTTGTGAAGACGTTGAATGAGACGCTAACCCAATGCATGCAATCTGTGATGTACAGACTTGGAGATGCAATGTGCATTGCAGTGAAGTGTGTACATTGAATACGAATGCATAGACATGCTGACAACAGATGTGTGGACTTTGAAGAACATTCAGCAGCCAATGTATAGACTTAGGCAATGGAAAGGCTTGCCAGTGTATGGACTTGATGAGCGTGCAGCAATGTGCATACTTCAATGTTATGCATGAGAATCTAAGGAAGACGGACGATGTATAGACTTAGCCAGCCTTCAGCTCGATGTATAGACTTCATGAATGATGCATGCAATGCACTGGACGATGTATGGACTTAGCCAATGCAGACTAGTCCGATGTACAAACTTGCTCGTTGTTCAGACTTCATGAACGATGTATAGACTTGCCAAGGAAAAGGCTATACAGACTTGAGCAAAGCAAAGCAATTGAATGTATAGACTTCACGATGTGAAGACTTGCCAAAGACAACTGGACGATGTACAGACTTGAGCGAAGCAAAGTCTGTATAGACTTGAAAGATCACAATGTCTAGACTTTGACAAGGGAATGGCAGTACAGACTTCAACTCAGCTGCGATGTACAGACTTGCACAGTTCTAGGATGTATAGACTTTATGTGAAAGCCCAATGTACAGACTTGTAAAACTGAACATAGTTAAAGATCCCAATGTATAGACTTCGAAGTTCACTAATGGATGTACAGACTTCACCTCGAGCAAGCTACAATGCAGTGTATGGACTTTGAATGAATGATGCATGACGCTGTATAGACTTTACTAATGTATGGACTTAGCTTCGTGCATGCTACAGTCCAATGTATGGACTTTGAATGACAGTGCAAGCACTATATAGACTTTGAGCACAGACACCACAATGCAATGTATAGACTTGCTAGTTATGTGAGCTACAGTGTATGGACTTTGCCCAATGCATAAGATGCTAAGTGAGACGGACAGTGTATAGACTTAGCCAATGCAATGTATAGACTTACTGAGCTGACGCTGCATGAGACACTAAATAAGACGGACATTGTATAGACTTATGTTCTGGGTGAGTCGACCCATCTAAGAAGGGGGTCGACCCACTTCTGTCCAGACTATCCTGAGAGTGATGATGCATGGATGTATGGACTTACGTTCTCAACGATGCACAAACACAACACAAACACAACACGATGTATAGACTATGCTGAGTGTGAAGACTTATGTGTGTGTGCAGTGTGTAGACTTGTGAAATGCATAGAACACACAGATAATCTGATAAAACAATTTCATCAAAACATAAACAGTTGCCAATCAATCAAAACAAGGTGTTGCCAATGAAATAAAGCAATTGTCAACATCATGAACACAAAGGAGTCACAACAATCTCCCCCTTTTTTATGATGGCAACCCCCTATCATGTAAAAGAGCAACAACTTGTCATTCAGATGAATTTTTGATGAAAGACATGATTTGTTATTCAGATTATCATGCAGATGCTATGAATGCATGCTACGAAATAAAGACTAACTCCCTGCTCACAAAATCTCCCCCTTTGCCATAACATGATTCATACACTCCCCCTGGAATGAATTCAGAATTCATCAAACAGACAAAATTCTCCCCCTTTGCCATCAACAAAGAGGAGGGAAAGTGATTACAAGGGAAGGAACAAGAGAGATCATCTGACTGGCATTCTAAATAAGTAGTTCAAGAATAAGCATTCTAAAGCACAGAGTCTTCAGTCATATGAATTTAGAAACTACTTTCAGATAGAATTCTGGTTTAAAGACTATAAAATTTTGAGTTCATGCACTACAATCAATAGATAAGTTTTCTGTGCATGATAAAACAATAAACTAGAATCACATTTGCATGAGAGAATTAGTTTCAAAATATCTTACTTTCATAGACTGAAAAAAAAATGTTAAGAGTTACCAGGTCATGTATTGAAATTAAACAAATTGACATCCATGAAATTTCTTTTGAAGGAACAGCATTTTCAATATTAGTTCATTAAGGGCATTCAGGTGCCATTTGTCTTTTTGCGTAAGGGTATACGTTTATCAGACGCCAATACCCCTAGATACTCAACATGATGGACCATTCTGTCATGATCAAATTCAATAGAACTGATTTACACTTTTTTGTGTGAGGGTACACGTTTATTAGACGCCAATTACCCCCAGTTACTCAGTGAAACCACCCTACTATTTTGATCATTTTATACAGAGATAACTGATACACCTCATGACTTAAGTATTGTCCATTTCTTTGATGGATCACTTAGTTTCTCAGTGATTTACAAGTCATTGCTCTGCCAACATTATTTTTCAAGGATTTTCAATATTTTTCAATATCTTTCCTAGCTGTCCTTTATATGTTTCAGAATGATTTGATTAAGGACAATACACATACTTAGCTTCTCTAACATGATTTCAGATGAGTTTTCAGATTTCAGATATGATTAGCTTTGTCTGACATGAAATAAGATAAGGGTTGAGAGCTTTATCAATTTTCAGCTTTCTTATGTACTGATTGCAATCTTTAAACTCCAAAAATTATAAAATTCAAACCATTAAGTCAGTCTATAAGCAATTAAAATTCTTATAAGAGAAGAAGTCTGTTTTCTATTGCTTAGGAACCAGAACTGACTAACAGATTGCCATATTGTCAGACTCAATCATTCAGAGTCAAAGGATGAATGAATTCAAGAAAGTTGATGACCACTCTGAATTTCTAACAAAACTCCCCCTGTCTATATGCATGCAATTTTGCAAATGAATGGCAAGAATTAAATGAGAGAGAGCTTAGACATAGGTCATGGATGAATGATATGCAATGAAAACTATGTCATAAAAATTATGAATGATATGCATGTGGTTTTAGACACATTCATGACTAAATGATATGCAGTGATGATCATGAGTGTAAAAAAAATTTGAGTGTCATGCATGATCATGAGTCTGTTGCTACATTCAACATTCACACATTTTATTCAAGCCATCAGAGAATTTATTCATTATGCTAAAATTTACACAAGCCAAGTTCTCTTCTAAGAAATTTAAACCTTTCATTCCCAAGAGGCTTAGTAAAGATATCAGTAATTTGTTTTTCAGTTTCAATGAAGTTCATTTCAATTTCCTTTTTATTTACAACATCTCTAAGAAAATGGTGTTTTATCTCTATATGCTTAGTCCTAGAATGATGAACAGGATTTTTAGCAAGGCATATAGCACTAGTATTATCACACAAGATTGGAATACATTCCAATTTTATCTGATAATCATCTAGTTGGTGCTTGATCCAAAGTACTTGGGCAGCACAATTACCTGCTACAACATATTCAGCCTCAGATGTAGACAAGGCTACAGTGTGTTGCTTCTTAGATGCCCAAGATACTAGACAGCCACCAAGGAATTGACAATAGCCACTAGTGCTTTTTCTATCTACTCGACACCCAGCATAGTCTGCATCAGTGTAGGCTAGAAGTTCTAACTCACACTTAGCAGGATACCATAGATCTAGCTCTTGGGTGCCTAGTAAATACCTAAAAATCCTTTTCACAGCTTTAGGATGTGTTTCTTTAGGACTGGCCTGAAATCTAGAGCATAAACACACTGCAAATTGAATATCAGGCCTAGATGCTGTAAGATATAGAAGAGATCCGATCATACCTCTATATAGCCTTTGGTCCACTGGTTTACCTTGAGGATCTTCATCCAAACTGGTTGAGGTACCCATTGGAGCAGCTATTTCCTTGAGGTTGTCCATTTTGTACTTCTTCAATAAATTCTTTATGTACTTGGACTGAGAGATGAAAGTACCATCCTTTGATTGTGTAACCTGCAGTCCAAGAAATAGTTTGAGCTCATAATTTGAGAGAATTCCTCACACAATTTGGGGTTAGTTGACCCAAAGATAATGTCATCTACATAAATTTGAATGATAATAATATCTGAATGACTCACCTTGGTGAACAATGTTTGATCAACTACACCTCTTGTGAAGTTCTTTTCAGTGAGGAATTTGCTCAACCTGTCATACCAAGCTCTAGGAGCTTGCTTTAAACCATAGAGAGATTTTCTAAGTTTATAGACATGATTAGGGAAGTCTAAGCATTCAAATCCAGGAGGCTGCCTCACATAGACATCCTCACTGATTTCCCCATTTAGAAAAACAGATTTTACATCCATCTGCTGAAGATTTATTCCTAGGGAACATGCATAAGCCAATAATATTCTGATTGCTTCTAACCTGACTACAGGGGCAAAAGACTCTTCAAAGTCTATTCCAAATTCCTGATTATACCCCTGAGCTACAAGTCTGGCCTTATTTTTAATGACATTCCCTGATTCATCAGTTTTATTTCTGAATACCCATTTAGTCCCTATGACTATTTCATGATCAGGAGGTGGAACCAAATGCCACACCTTATTCCTGTCAAATTGATTGAGCTCCTCATGCATGGCATTAATCCAATACACATCTTTGAGAGCACAGTCAATGGACTTGGGTTCTACATTTGAAACAAACGCATATGCATTCAATTCATTTTGAATCCTTAAGTGACCTCTGGTCCTAGGGGGGTCATGCAGATTTCCAATTACATTATCTACAGGATGATCTTTAAGATATCTAATGTTAACAATTGGATTATCATGAAGTTCATTTACCTCCCCCTGAACTGTAGGCTCTTCTTCATTAAACTCTTCATTTCATTCCTCATCTTCGGATTGGTCTGCAGAATTTCCTTCTTTCAGAATATCACCACTGTCTTCATTCTTGCATTGACCAATATTGGTCTTTAATAAGGATTCATCAAAAACTATATGTGGAGATTCTTCAACAGTTTTGGAATTCAGATTATACACTCTATATGCTCGGGTGTTTTCAGAATAACCAAGAAAAATTCCTGATTCACCTTTAGGTTCAAATTTGTCAAGGTCTCTTTTATCATTTATATGTATAAAGCATTTACACCCAAAAATCTTGAAGTGAGCAATAGAAGGTTTCTTACCCTTTATGATCTCATAGGGTGTTTTCTGGGTAGAAGGTCTTACCATGGCTCTGTTAATTACATAACAAACAGTATTTACTGTTTCAGCCCAAAACCTTCTTGGTAGACCACCTTCAACCAAGAATGTACGACCCATCTCCACTAGGGTTCTGTTCCTTCTCTCCACAACTCCATTCTGCTCAGGTGTCCTTGGTGAGGAGAACTTATGGTTAATTCCATTTGACCTGCAGAATTCATCAAACTGTGAGTTTTCAAACTCACCTCTATGATCAGTCAAAATATTTTCAATTTTCTAGTTTTTTATTAAGACAGAACTCCTGAAATTCTGAGAATGCAACACTTTTATGTGATAAGAAATATACCCAAGTATACCTAGAGAAGTCATCTACCATGACAAACCCATACTTCTTCCTTGATAAGCTGACAGACCTGGTTGGCCCAAAAAGGTCCAT
Source organism: Amorphophallus konjac (assembly GCA_022559845.1). Lineage (NCBI taxonomy): Eukaryota > Viridiplantae > Streptophyta > Magnoliopsida > Alismatales > Araceae > Amorphophallus > Amorphophallus konjac. The sequence goes on along the minus strand of CM040119.1, from coordinate 171,993,223 downwards.
GTGTATCAGCTCATAGGGTTTAGAAGATAGATTTTCTGTTCTAGATTTAAATGACTTTCTAGTTAACTTTGATTGAGTGCATGCATCACAGATTTTATTTTCTTTCTTAAAGGAAACTTCAGGAAGTCCTCTAACCATGCTATGCTTATTCAGTTTATGCAAAACAGTGTAACTAGCATGACCTAACCTACGATGCCATAAAAATACTAAGTCTTCCCTACTAGCAGTAAGGCATAGGTTAGAATGTTGAATATCATCTAAATCTATCATGTAAGTGTTATTTATCCTCTTACCAGAAAATTTAACAGTTTCAGAATCAGGTTCAAAAACTTTGCAACATTGAGAGTCAAAAAGCACTTTGCATCCTTTATCAAATAGCTGGCTGATGCTAAGTAAGTTATAAGCTAATCCTTCAACCAGCATGACATCCTCAATGCAACAAGTAGTACACTTACCTACCTTACCTGTTCTAACAATCTTACCCTTTGTGTTGCTACCAAAGGTGACAAGGCCTCCTTGTTTCTCTGTCAGCATGTAGAACTTGGCCTTATCCCCTGTCATATGCATGGAGCAGCCACTATCCAAGTACCACAAATTGTTCTTGGCTGCCAGGCATACCTGCACACACAATCAGGTAGAGAAGTTTGGAACCCAAGACTGATTGGGCTCCAGAGAAGATGAAAAGCAATTAAAACAAGATAGCAGACTTTTAGGAATCCACATTTGTTTGAAACAGTTCTGTTCAGTGGATTTTCCAGATTTCTTTTTGTTTTGCTTTTTCTTGTTGACACTAGCATGATTATTTACAGATTGATTATTTCTGTGCCAGTGCCTTGGCCAGGATGTATTCACGAAATTTTGGCCATAGTAATCATTGGGCTGGCTGTAAAAATGTTGGTTCCTTGGTGTCCAATTGCCATACCCACTAACCCAATTTCTGGTGTAAGGTCTATAAGACTGTGTAGCCTGATGTCCATGACCTGTAAACCTTCCTTGAGTCCTAGTCCATCCTGACCTATTTAGATAGGTTGACTGTGCAAAGAAATGGGACTGGGCTCTAGGTTGGTAGAAATGTTTGGGTTGAGCTCTAAAGGCATTCTGCCTCCCCTGTACTTTGGACCCTGTTGACCTATTCATAGGTGTGTATTGGGTCTTCTTCATAGGTGGTGGTGATGGTGGAGACTTGGTGACCTTAACATGGGGTTTATAAGACTGTGTAGGTTGACCCCTAACCTGAGACTGAGCTTTGGGATTTTGTTTGGATGTGCTAGCTCTACTAGGCTCACTCAGCTTTTGTTTGCCCTTCTCCTCAGCACTGGGCTTTTTCAGATTAGCAGTTTTGTTCAATGAAATGTTTGAATTCATGCTAATTAGAGGTCCTTTCTCTTTTTGTGCAACAAATGAAATAGTTTTCATTCCAAATGTTTTTGTTGCACTAGAATTAAATCCAAGGCCCTCTTTTCTAAAGTTGACCTTTGACCCTAACAAAGCATTTAGGTTATCTGAACCTTGGGTCATTTTCTCAATAATCTTAAGCTTGTCCTCATTATCCTTTTGAATATCTTTAATGGATTTCTTAAGTTCTGTATTCACACTTAGGACAGCTTGATATTTTTCATTCACTATTTTTATCTCACTCTCACATTTCTGAATTTTCAATTTCAGTTCATCAGTTTCTTTTTCTAACCTCTCATTTTCTTCTTTAGTGGCTTTTGACTCATTCTTCATTTCTTCTAATTCAGAACATGTGAGTTTCAATTTTTCATTCTCAGATTCTAGACATGCAATTTTATCAGTTAGAGTTGTATCATTTTGCATGGAGTTAATCTTTCTTCTTAGATGCATGTTTTCCTTTCTAATATCATCAGCTCTATCAGTTATGTCATGGTAGGCATCTACCCAATCAGCAATAGTGAAAATTTTGAATCTAGTGATTACCTCATCTGAGTCCTCCTCTCTGTCTTCAGAGTTTGTTGCCATAAAGCAAATGGGCTGTTCAGATTCGGCTTCACTGTCAGAGGTATTGCTCAAGGAGCCTTCATCTTCATCACTCCAGGTACTCACCATTGCTTTCCCTTTCGTGTTCCTTCTCTTTGACTTGTCCTTGTATTTCTGATTCTCTGGACAATCAGCTTTCATATGGCCTGTTTTCCTGCATTGATAACAAGTATTAGTTTCAATTTTCTTAGCAGGGTTATATTTATACCTTTTATCCCTTCGCCGCCACTGTACTTCTTTTGGCTGAATCATCCTGCTCCTTTCCTGAGGAACCGCCTGAACTCTCTGGTCATCATTACCATCTCAGTACGAGTTATATCTTCTTCATTCAGGCTCTCCTTGGATGATGAACTGCTGGAGTTGGATTTGCTGGATTTGCTGGCACTAGCTTTCAGAGCGATTGGCTTCTTCTTCCTCTCAGCTTCTTCTATCTTTGGCATATTAATCTCATATGCCATCAGTGAGCCAATTAGCTCATCAGCCCTTGTGGTTCACAAATCCCTTGACTCCTCCATCACTGTAGCCTTAGTATGCCAAGCATGAGTCAGGGAGCGCAATATCTTCCTCACTACATCGTATTCTGTCTGAGGTTTTTCGAGACCTCAAAGACCATTTGTGATGATAGTTAATCGAGAGTACATCTCCTTGATGGTCTCGTTTGGCTTCATCTTGAATGCTTCATATTCAGACACAAGGAGATTAGCCTTCGTTTCTCTAACCTGAGAAGTTCCTTCATGAATAACTTCCAGTGCATCCCACATCTCCTTAGCTGAATTGTAAGCTGATACCCGAGAAAATTCTGTGGGGTGCAAAGAGCACTGAATGGCGTTTATGGCACTCCAATTTAGTGTAGACCTCCTGATCTCCTCCTTGGTCCAGACTTCCTCATTAGGGGACAGCTCATAAGGTCCCTTGCTTACTACATTCCAGATCTCGTAATCCTTCGCCCTCAGAAATACTTGCATACGGTTCTTCCAGTATGCATAGTTAGATCCATCGAAGAATGTGGGCTTTGTGGTTGAGTGTCCTTCAGCTATCATCCCTCGAGCATCCATCTTTACCTTTCCTCTTCGGGCGGTAAGTCCCTGTAGAAGAGTATGGCTCTGATACCAACTGTTATGTTAGATAGACGCAGTCTATCTCCACGAAGTGTGGATCTAGAGGGGGGTGAATATATCTATTGACTAATTTAAAACACGGTTGAACTATAATACAGAATTTAAAACAAATAGTTGTTGAACGATAGAAAGAACACTATGAAGAGTGTCGACACATGCAGCCACACAGCAGATCACAAGCAATCTCACAAACACAAGACACCCAAGATTTTTAGGTGGTTCGGTCAGAGACCTACGTCCACCCCACACTCCAACTAGAGTGTGGATACTGCTGACTCACAACTTGAACAGCTGGGCTTCACAGCTTGCCAACAATCGCTGATACACAGCTTCGTTGGGCTTTACAGCTTGCCGACCAGAGGAACATATCCTCTGCAACTGCTGGGCAATACAGCTTAGTCGTCCGAGACCAAGTCTCGCCTGCTGAGGATTACAACTTCACCTGTCCAGTGGAAACCTCCACTGCAATTGCTGCCTCACAGCTTGATAACAAAAGTGTATCGAAAGCAAGAAAAATAGAAATAAATGAAATGTAAAAACAAGATGAATGTAGCTCAAGTATGAGCAGAATCAGCTCTGGTATCTGAACCAAGAGTCTGAGATACAACCTCTCAATCAAACTCTCTCAATCTCACTCTCTCAACACATCTCTCTCAATCTTCTCTTCTCTCTTTTTCTTCTTCTCTGCTTTTCTTCTATATGGATCTCGGTGGCTCTCTACTGCTTCAGACTTTCAGACTCACTGTATAGACTTTGCCACTTGATCGATCAGCCTTCATCCGAAGAAGAAGACTCTCTTTTATACCAGCAGCAGATTGGATAAGGGCGTGTGGCTTCCACATTTCCCGCCCAAAGAATTCGCCAGATCCGAGGACATTTCATCCACATGGCAGCATCCTGGATGGGCTGCTTCCACGTGTCACCATCATAGCACATCGTCCTTCTCGGATAACAAGCCAAGTCATCAATCTCAGTAAAGAATTCCTATCAGATAGAGAATCGAATTATCAGTTTAAGTATAGAATCCTATACAGACTTTGTAGGATGCAGTGCATTGTATAGACTTTGCACTGTATAGACTTTGTGAATGCGAATGCAATGTACAGACTCTACGTATGCAGGGCCATGGCGTTGTACAGACTTAGTGAATGCAGTGCTGTGGCATTGTACAGACTTCAAATATGCAATGCTAAGAACATAGCAGATGGTTGTATAGACATGCCATATGAATATGCAGACTCAGCGTTATGAACCCAACCGATGTCTAGACTTTGTGAAGACGCTGAATGAGACGCTAACCCAATGCATTCAATCAGTGATGTACAGACTTGGAGATGCAATGTGCAATGCAGTGAATTGTGTACATTGAATACGAATGCATAGACATGCTGACAACAGATGTGTGGACTTTGAAGAACATTCAGCAGCCAATGTATAGACTTAGGCAATGGAAAGGCTTGCCAGTGTATGGACTTGATGAGCATGCAGCAATGTGCAGACTTCAATGTTATGCAAAAGACTCTAAGGAAGACGGATGATGTATAGACTTAGCCAGCCTTCATCTCGATGTACAGACTTCATGAATGATGCATGCAATGCACTGGACGATGTATGGACTTAGCCGATGCAGACTAGTCCGATGTACAGACTTGCTCGTTGTTCAGACTTCATGAACGATGTATAGACTTGCCAAGGAAAAGGCTATACAGACTTGAGCAAAGCAAAGCAATTGAATGTATAGACTTCACGATGTGAAGACTTGCCAAAGACAACTGGACGATGTACAGACTTGAGCGAAGCAAAGTCTGTACAGACTTGAAAGATCACAATGTATAGACTTTGACAAGGGAATGGCTGTACAGACTTCAACTCAGCTGCGATGTACAGACTTTGACAAAGCAGCGATGTACAGACTTGCACAATTCTAGGATGTATAGACTTTATGTGAAAGCCCAATGTACAGACTTGCAAAACTGAACATAGTTAAAGATCCCAATGTATAGACTTCGAAGTTCACTAATGGATGTACAGACTTCACCTCGAGCAAGCTACAGTGCAGTGTATGGACTTTGAATGAATGATGCATGACGCTGTACAGACTTTACTAATGTATGGACTTAGCTTCGTGCATGTTACAGTCCAATGTATGGACTTTGAATGATAGTGCAAGCACTGTATAGACTTTGAGCACAGACACCACAATGTAATGTATAGACTTGGTAGTTATGTGAGCTGCAGTGTATGGATTTTGCCCAATGCATAAGACGCTAAGTGAGATGGACAGTGTATAGACTTAGCCAATGCAATGTATAGACTTACTGAGCTGACGCTGCATGAGACACTAAATAAGACGGACAGTGTATAGACTTATGTTCTGGGTGAGTCGACCCATCTAAGAAGGGGGTCGACCCACTTCTGTCCAGACTATGCTGAGAGTGATGATGCATGGATGTATAGACTTACGTTCTCAACGATGCACAAACACAACACAAACACAACACGATGTATAGACTATGCTGAGTGTGAAGACTTGTGTGTGTGTGCAGTGTGTAGACTTGTGAAATGCATAGAACACACAGACAATCTGATAAAACAATTTCATCAAAACATAAACAGTTGCCAATCAATCAAAACAAGGTGTTGCCAATGAAATAAAGCAATTGTCAACATCATCAACACAAAGGAGTCACAACAATATTTACGGAGGGTGCAAGACACATACCTTTAGAATAAATATGGGAATCGCTTCCTCATAGACTCTTCAGTCTCCCATGTGGCTTCGTGCTCTGAGCACTTACTCCATTGCAGCTTTAGCATGGGAATTGTTTTGTTCCTTAGAGTACGAACTTCACGATCGAGGATCTTCATAGGTTTTTGTTCATATGTGAGATTCTTTTGAATCACCAGGTCTCCATGATCGATGATATGTGACGATCATGCACATACTTCTTCAACATGGATATGTGGAAAACATTATGAACATCAGACAATTGAGGAGGCAAAGCGATGTGGTAAGCAACCTTGTCCACTCTTTCTAGTACCTCAAAAGGTCCGATAAACCTTGGTGTAAGCTTGCCCTTAACACGAAATGTCCTTATTCCATGTCCAGGTGATATCTTGAGAAATACGTGATCTCCAACTTGAAATTCGAGATCTCTTCTTCTTGTGTCAGCATAAGCCTTCTATCTAGACTGAGCTACTTGAAGTCTCTCTCTAATCAACTGAATCTTTTCAGTGGTATCCCTTACCATGTCTGGGCATAATAGTTGTTTCTCGCCAACTTCATCCTAGCACAAGGGTGATCGGCAACTCCTTCCGTATAAGGCTTCGAAAGGTGCCATTTGTATACTTGCCTGGTAGCTGTTGTTGTACGCAAACTCGACTAATGGCAAATGATGATGCCAGCTTCCACCAAAATTGATGATGCAAGCTCTGAGCATATCTTCTACCACCTGATTGGTTCTCTCGGTCTGACCATCCGTTTGAGGATGAAAAGCTGTACTAAAGTTAAGTCTCGTCCCCAACGAATGTTGTAGACCCTTCAAAAAGTGAGAAGTAAAACGAGGGTCTCAGTCAGACACGATTGAGATAGGTACTCCATGTAACCTGACTATCTCTTTAATGTATAAGGCAGCAAGGACGTCAATTGACCATCGTCTCTTGATTGGCAAGAAGTGTGCTGACTTGGTTAATCGGTCTATGATATCCCATATTCCATCATGTCCTTCTCTAGATTTAGACAGACCCATAATGAAGTCCATACCGATATCCTCCCACTTCCACTTGGGAATATCAAGAGGATGTAGCTTACCGGTAGGCTTTTGGTGTTCCGCCTTGACTTGTTGGCATGTGAGACAGCGAAATACAAAGTCCGTTATTTGTCTTTTCATATTGGGCCACCAAAAGGTCCTTTTCAAATCTTGGTACATTTTGGTAGATCCTGGATGAATCGTGTACCTTGATCTGTGAGCTTCATCTAAGATCTTCTTCTTTAGCTCTGGACAATCTGGGATGCAAGTTCTATCTCTGAATAACATCCTTCCATCTGATGCTAATTTGAAATCAGATTGCTCTTCTATCTTGCGCTTGGTTTCTACTAATACCAGGTCATTATCTTGCAGTCCTTGTATCTCTGAGAGTAGATCTGGCTTTATGCTCATAGGAGATAGTGTAACACACTTGTGCTCCTGGTCCATCCTTATGTCAAGTCGAGAGAATTGTTCTAGCAACTTCCACTCCTGAATCATACAATTGGTTAATAGTGCTCTCGGCTTTTGACTGAGGGCATCGGCTATAGGATTACCCTTTCCAGGATGATATTGTATAGTGAAGTCAAAGTCCTTGAGATATTCCAGCCAACGTCTCTGTCTCATATTCAATTCCTTTTGAGAAAAGAGATACTTGAGACTCTTGTGATCAGAGTATACAGTGAACTGTACTCCGTATAAGTAATGTTTCCAGATCTTCAATGCAAACACTACTGCATCCAATTCTAGATCATGTACTGGGTAGTTCTCTTCATGCTTCTTTAGCTGTCGAGATGAGTAAGCTATGACTCTCCCTTGTTGCATTAAGACACATCCGAGGCCAATGCCAGATGCATCGGTGTATACCTCGAATTTCTGACCTTCAATTGGTAAAGCTAAAATCGGGGCCATAGTTAGGTGATCCTTGAGGGCTTGGAAGATTCTTTTACATTCCTCACTCCATTCATAACGGATCTCCTTGCGTGTTAGTCTAGTGAGTGGTACAGCAATCTTGGAGAAATCCTTGATGAATCGCCGGTAATAGCCCGCAAGACCCAAGAAACTACGGATCTCGCTAGCATTGGTCGGTCTTTCCCAATTCTTTACAGCTTCAACCTTCGGTGGATCTATAGATAATCCATCCTTTGATATGACATGTCCTATGAAAGACACTTCTTCCAGCCAGAACTCACATTTACTGAGCTTTGCATATAACTGATTTGTCCTCAATATCTATAATGCAATCCGCAAATGCTCCTCATGTTCTTCCTTGGTCTTTGAATAGATCAATATCTCATCAATGAAAATCACTATGAATTGATCTAGATGAGGCCTGAATATACTATTCATCAACTGTATAAAGGCTGCAGGGGTATTTGTTAGTCCAAAAGGCATAACAACAAATTCATAGTGCCTATACCTGCTCCTGAACGCGGTCTTATGAATATCATCATCCTTGATTCTCAATTGGTGATATCCTGACCTGAGATCAATCTTTGAGAAATACTTGGATCCAAATATTTGATCAAATAACTCATCGATTCTCGACAGTGGATACTTGTTCTTGATAGTGAGATGATTCAACTGTCGATAGTCGATGCATAACCTCATGGATCCATCCTTCTTCTTTACAAATAACACAGGTGCTCCCCATGGGGAAGTACTCGGCCTAATAAATCCTTTCTTAAGAAGCTCCATCAATTGTTCTTTTAACTCCTTGAGTTCGGCAGGGGACATCCCATATGGTGCCTTAGAAACTGGACCAGCACCTGGGACCAAGTCAATGGTGAAGGCCACTTCTTTTTGTGGGGGTATCCCAGGCAAATCTTCCGAAAACACGTCCGGAAACTCTTGCACAACAGGGATGTCTTCTAGCTTAGTCTCCTTAGTTTCCTTAATGGTGACAAAAGCAAGGAAAGATATACATCCTTTCCTTATTAACTTGCTAGCTCGGAGGGCCGAAATAAGAGGTGACTTGCTCCGACTCTTAGGGCTAGTATAGACCAGTTCCGGGAATTCCTTGAAAGTAACCTTGCTGTTACGGCAATCAACAGTTTCCTGGTACTTGGATAACCAATCAGCTCCTAATATGATATCATAGTCCTTCATATCTAGGCATATGAGGTCGATAGGGAGGTTTCTTCCTTTAACCAAGACTTAACAATTTTGGTAATGGTGAGTAATATCGGCCTCGTTTCCAAGAGGAGTTGAAATAACTAATTTTATCCACTCCGGTTCCATAGGTAGCGGGTTAGCAAACTTCTTGGAGACAAAAGAATGTGATGAACGAGAATCAAATAAGACATGTGCAGACTTGGAACAAACTTGCAGTGTACCTTCCACTAGTCTACCCTCATCTTGATCTGTCTCCTTAATAGCTTGGAGACGTGCATTCTTCGTCACCGGGCATTTTCCATCACCGACTTGATCATTGAGCAACGGGCAGTCGGGAATCCGATGATCACGGCTTCCACAGCGGAGACAAGCTCCAAGTTTCCTCCAACACTCATCAGCCTTATGTCTGACCTTGTCACAATGTTTACATATCACTTTGGAAGGTGTGGTGGTGATGGAGAAAGGTTTGGTCTTCTTGAACTTTTGCTCTTGGGAGGGAGTTCCTCCATTACTTGGCCTCTTCTTGTTGAAATTGGGTTTAAAGAAACCAGAACTAGTGACCTGTTCCCTCTTATCTTTCCCACGAATCCTATCAGATAGTTCCATGGCATCTTCTAATAACTGGGCTCGTCGTACCATCTCCGAATAGACTTGTATGTCCATCGGCGCCAGTTGTGTGATATATTGGGGCCTGAGCCCATCAAGAAATCTCCTAGCTTTCATCTTCTCGGTACTGATTAGATGTTTAGCATACCGGGACAACCTAGAGAATTATGCCTCGTACTTAGCTACCGACAATGATCATTGCTTAAGTGCGGCGAACTCAGCAGCTTTCTTCTCCTGAACTCGGTTGGAGAAATACTTATTGTTGAAATATTCCACAAATTCTTCCCAAGTAACTTGGCCTTGCTCTAAGGTGGCTTCTATTGACTCCCACCAGCAACGGCCGTCTCTCTCCAGTTGAAATGTGGTTAATAAGACCTTGTCTTTGTCCGTGCATTGCATAACTCTAAAGATACGTTCAGTCTCTCGGATCCAGTGCTCGGCATCATCCGAATCAGTGGATCCCATGAACTTAGAAGGGTTCATGTTCTTGAAGCTTTGGTGGTGATTTCCCGCTCCACGGTGTGCACCTCCTTGTGCCACCTATTGAAGTGCCCGCGTCATGCCTTAAATAGTACGTTGCATGTTACGCCACTGAGCACGTTCGACAGCCATTGTCCTACAAGGATTTTAAATAACTAATTAATATGAGACTTGACCAAGAGTTTGAATACCTTAGTCACTTTAACCCATGGTTCTACCCAATCTCACCGGTTAAAGGTTTAAACCTATCCTTGGACTTGGGTTTCCTAGAAATTGAATATCCTAGGCTCTGATACCACAAAAACTGTCACGCCCCGAGCGCGGAAGGAACCCGGAGACGCGTAACGAGTTTATATCGATCATGTCAATCAGAGCGTTAGTGTATTCGACACAAAGACAGAGCGCGCAAGAGTAAAGATAACCCAATCCTTCATTTCATCAAAACCTTCAAAGTACTTCTATTACAATCCTCTTAATGAAAGTGCTAAGACTCAATAAAATGAAAAAGTACAATGATTGACTCAAGAATGTAGAAAAGTCAAGACTAGACAACACTTGGATAGTTGGAGTAGCTCTAATCTCATCACTCTTGACTTTCCCCATCCGAAAGAGCTTCGTCCTCGGACTTACCTGAAAAATAAGGGAAAAATACTATGTGAAAGAACGCTCAGTAGGGATTATATCTCAAGAGCTAGCTTGCTTTAAGTAAATTACAAGTTAGATGAATGCAATTTAGCTATGCATGTTCGCGTAAAACGATAATAGAGAATGTATAACAAGAGAATAGAAAATGTATATCAAGTGATAGTGAGTGAACTCGCAATTCTTTCAAGAACTCATGTTAAGATAGCAAGATAATCAAGCACGTATATCTATCATGTCAAGTGATCATGTCATGTCAAGAATTGGCTATCATGTTTCAAGCAAGTATAATAAATACCCTTTCCGGGTCACACAAGTCATGTCATGTCAAGTCAAGTCAAGTCAAGTATGAGATTTGTGGAATGTCTATCAAGCTAGTCATACACTTCGGTGCAATGCCACACCACGATCATTACAACTCCCATGGGCACTAGTACTTTTGGGTGCTCCTCCCAAGACCAGATCGGGCCCTATATGCGCAGGCATTGATCGTGTATTTTCGACATCCACTATAGTATCGCCAATATAGATTTTCAAAGGAATACGCTTGTAGGAACTTAAGGTAGATCTTGTGGAATAGAATCACAAGGATTGAACACGTAGGGACGGCAATAACGGTATAACCACAATTCGTATTAAAACTAGGTAGAATCGGCTCCCTAACTTGGGTGCCATGATAATATGAATAAGCGCTCATATAGAGATGATCGCTCGTTCTTGTACATGTTAAGCTAGAAAGAATTAAGGTCTGCAAGTATGGCACATCATTCTTAAGAAGTATTAATGGCATGGTTTCCCATTTCATTAATTAAAGAGTATTCTCATGACATCAAAATAGCATATCATGAGGGCCAGTATACTATGTTTCTTTAGAGTGACATGGCAATCAAGTAGTGTCATGGGTTTTAATGGTACAACCTGCTCGGCTGCCTTGAGGGAATCCAAGAATAGCGGAGTCTTACGGAGGTCTCTACGATAAAGTCACTAGTCCAAAGGAACGGAATGTCCCATGGAGGGTTCATCTATCACCGAGAAATAGTGAGTAATCGACAAAACGACGTGAAACATGGGACTATATTCACGGAAAAGAATATAGTGCCTAAATATAACCAACTCACAGTGGGTTATAGAAATCCACGAAAAATAGGAAACATGAAATTGACGCCTTAGGTCATGTCTTCAATTCATGAAATGGCGCCCTTGTCAGGGTCGTCAGTTCAATAATTAACGACTGTTCACTCAGTCGTGCCAATCAGATTACTGTTGATATTAAAATTTGTAAATATTTTCAATTTTCAGATATTATATAAATGGCGACTTATCCCAAGTCTTCAATTTAGTAAACAACGCCCTAGTCAGGGGCGTCATATATCAAAATGATGGCAGGGTCTATGTCGTTAATTCCAATATCTAGGAAAATATACATGTCTCTATAATTCATAGTTTATCACTAAATTGGCGCCCGTTTACAGGGGCGTTCATTCAATTGACGACCTAGATGGGGTCATTATTTATTTGTCATCCGATTTGCACCAGGCAGGTACAATCATAGACACATGGATTTTGGAGTATGTCTGATCAAGATTCTAAAGACATGAAGAGATAGAGAAAAATAGCAGGAATTCATAGACAGGATCATGCATTACTTTACATGTAAGGGTTCTCAGTTATTACTTTTTGAACATGGTGAAATTATTAATTATCTAATGAATTTGATGACTGTTTGCACGGTCGTTGAATCAAATAGCACCCTTGCTTAGGTCGCTATTTCCATTTATGCAGTAAACAGAGAAAACACAATCCAGAAATGAAATCTATAACTCTTACAGACCTATATGCATGTTTTTAACCTAGGAATTAAAGGGTTTTGCTAAGTCTTGAGAAAACCTACCTTGGGTGATGATTTGGTTGAGAACGGCGAAGAATCAATAACAAGAACGATACTCTATTTGTAACAGAGTAACTGGCAGCAAAATAAAGAGCGGCAGCTCGCAGTAGCAGCACCGCCTACGACCAGAGGATGAAGATATCAAGAGTAGCAGCAGCCCTTTTTGGAAGAGGAAGCAGCTTGCAAGCAGCGGCCACCACTGTAGGGAAGCAGATGGAAGAAGCAAGCTTCTTCACAACACAACTGCAACCGCAGTAAGCCTTTGCGAGCAGCACACAGGAAGAAGACGAGGATGAAGGTACTTCCACGTCCACGGCAGGATGAAGAGGAGATGATGGGAACCCCTCCTCGTATCAACAACAGGATGGAGAGGAAGGCTCCTCGATGCTTGGAAGATCGATAGCAGCAGTAGGTTTGATGAAGAAAAGAGCCAACAGGTTGGCTCGACAGAAGGGGGTATTTATAGGGAAGGAATCGTAATGGGTTCTAGGAGTTTGATTGGAATTGAAACTTCCTATGTAGACTCTTGATTAAACTTAGACATCCACGTGTTGATCCTTTCCTAATCAAAACTTACCCAGATAACATCCTTGTTCGAACCAAACACCAACGGGTCCCGTTTTATAAATGACGCATAAGGTTGGGGCATTATTTTAAAATGATGCCTCTGTACACAGTCTTCAGTTTCTTTATATGACGCCTGTTAAGGGGGGCGTTAATTATTGAATTAGCGCCTGCTTGAACAGTCTTCAATTAAATGACGACCTGCCAGGAGGCGTTATTCTCTTATGACCTATTTGTTATATGTTTTAAGTATATATAAGAGTTGGGCTATTATTATTGGTTTAATCTTTAGGATTTTATACCTTTAATTTACCAGGGTTGCTACACACTTCCCGATTACTCAGTTTCGTCACTTATTTTAATTGTAAATTTTGTCACTTTTCGGCACGAGTTGTACCCTTTGTCTCAAGGGCACTTCCCGGCTACTCGGTGCCAAATCCCACTTATTTTTATTGTGGATTTATTTCACCTTTCGACGCGAGTTTCCTCCTTTGTTTTAGGGAGGATTCCCGGCCACTCGGATCCGCGTTCCACTTATTCATATTTTTGGTGGGGCAAACAGCTTTTCCTCACGAGACATGAGATTTCTATGTAGAGATTCAAGAGTCCTTTGAAGTGTTGAGTAGAATAACCGTAATCCTTATTAGATTGAATCATTTATCTCAAAAAGTGTAATTTGTGAGGGTGGTTGTACTGAATGTAAGAACTGAATTAGTCTCACCATAGTTAAGTCTCTCCCTAAGTGTATGCACAGTTATGAGGAAAATTGCCCCCTTAATATGTGCCATGTAACAAACAAGTCTAGATCAATGCAATATTATTTAGCAAGGGAAAAGATCATAGGAGAACGGGTGTTATGTTATATACACTCAAACATGCATTGAGATAAAGTTTTCACACAGGTTGATTACCGGTACGTGGCGGAGAACGTAGGTCCGAAGACCACCATCGCCAATGAGGAAAGCTTCCAACTGGACACAATCCAACCTTCCGCAATTGTTATTTGATATACTGGAAATCATGGCATTCAAGCACAGAAGTTTAAGATATATGTAGATATGTACATGCGGATGCAAAGGAATAAAGATATGCATGAAAGTTAAATTTTATTCAGTGAGTTATGCACATTAGAGAAAAGATTGAAACCTAAATGCAATGGAAAACTTCTTTTGTACAAGAGAGTTAACCAGTATGCACAGATGATTTATTAGAGATTTGTGAGAGAAAGTATATACAGACCAATGCATCAAAAAGATTTTAGATATCTAATTTGCACACACCTAATTCTCTCCTAAGAAAGGAAAATTGATCAGAATTCAAAGGCTTTGTAAAAATATCTGCAAGTTGTTGTGTTGTATCTACAAAAGTTAACTCAGAATCACCTTTATTGATGTGATCTCTAATAAAGTGGTGTCTAACTTCTATGTGCTTTGTGTGAGAGTGTTGGACAGGATTTTTGGACAAATTTATTGTAGAAGTGTTATCACACATGATGGGAGTGTTTTTCAAGCAAATACCAAAATCTAACAACTGGTGTTGGATCCAGAGTATTTGGGCCGCACAACTGCCTGTAGCCACATATTCGGCTTTAGCAGTTGATAAAGCCACATAATGTTGTTTCTTTGAGGCCCATGAAACCATGCAGCCCCCTAGAAACTGGCAGTGACCACTTGTGCTCTTACGATCCATTTTCCACCCAGCATAGTCAGAATCAGTGTAAGCAAGCAAATCAAATGAATCATTCTTAGGATACCACAAACCAAGATCAATTGTTCCATTCAAATACTTAAAAATTCTTTTCACGGCCGACAAATGAGATTCCCTAGGACAAGATTGATATCTTGTACAGAGATACACACTAAAGTGAATTTTAAGGCCTACTAGCAGTAAGATATAGCAATGAATCTATCATACCCCTAAAAAGCTTTTGATCAACGATATTACCTTTCTCATCTTCCAATTTGAGTGAAGTGGACATTGGTGTGGCAAAAGGTTTGGCATTCTCTAATTGAAACTTTTTTAGAATTTCTTGAGTATACTTTTTCTGGTTTATAAAAATACCATCATTCAGTTGCTTTATTTGAAGCCCCAAGAAGAAGTTCAACTCGCCCATCAAGCTCATCTCGATCTCTCACTGCATAAGTTGGGCAAAGTCATCATTCATTTTAATGTTCGTGGCTCCAAAAATTATATCGTCTACATAAACTTGCACAATTAAAGCATGTTCATCACAAGTCTTTATAAACAACGTTTGGTCTATATTACCTTGTTTAAAGCCATTATCAATTAAAAATGAACTTAAATGGTCATACCATGCCCAGGGAGCTTGTTTTAACACATACAGTGCCTTATCCAATTTGTAGACGTGGTCTGAAAATTTTTCATCTTTGAAGCCCGGTGGTTGCTCCACGTATACTTCTTCCTTGATGACTCCGTTGAGGAAGGCACTCTTGACGTCCATTTGAAAAAGCTTGATGTTCCTGTGACATGCATAAGCAAGAAGAATTCTCACCGCCTTTAATCTAGCCACAGGAGTGAATGATTTATCAAAATCAATACCAAATTCTTGGGAGTAGCCCTTAGCTACTAATCTTGCCTAATTCCTTACAATCACCCCGTCTTCACTAAGTTTGTTTTGAAAAACCCACTTAGTTTCGATTATGGGATGATTATAAGGCCGGGGCATGAGGAACCACACCCGATTCCTTTAGAATTGGTGCATTTCTTCTTGCATGATGAGAACCCAAGAATTATCATTAAGAGCATCTTCTATAGAATTAGGCTCAACATTGAAAAAGTAATGCGAGATTATCATGAAGTTCAACTTCACTCATTGAAGCCTGTGTCCGTATTCCTTCATCCACACCGCCAATTACATTCTCTAGAGGATGATCCTTATGTGTTGTCCATTGGCGTGGAAGGGTCTGCTCTATTAACGTGGCACCCCGGATAAAAAAATCATAGAAAAATTGAACTTTTTTCTAAATAAATAAACCCTACATGAAGGCCTTATAAAAAGAACCATACCTTATGAGGGCCACTATATAAATATACATACATTTAAGAGGCCCAACATCACTTAAATGCCAACACATGGATAGTACGTATTGGGGGTTTCTCTTTTTCAAACCAAAGGGAATGGGCGCCCCTTACTAGGGCGCCATTTACAAATTAGAGCCCCTATACATGGGCAGTAATTCATTCAGGGGCCACCAATCATTAGATATATTAATATATATATATATATATATATATATATATATATCTTAAAGAACCATCACGTGAAGAGGGCCCAGCCTCTTTCCTAAACAATAGGAATGGGCGCCCTAATGCAAGGGCGCCAATTCCACTAACAAGGGGCACCCAGCTAATGGGTGCCCCTATACAAGGGCGCCAATTCCTTTAGTGTCCTCTAGTTGTTCTTCTAGAAGTGTGTGCAACAAGAACAACCTGCGTTTGCTGGCAATGGACCCCTGAGGAAACATACACAGCAAGGTTTTCGGATCTGGTTTCCAATGGACCCTTACGATTATTCCCTATAAACAACTCCCTCCATCTAATTACCCTTACTATCATCCTGCTATTGTCATCCTGCCGCTGAAGAAAAGGTTATTTGTGGCTTTTCTCGTCTCCACCTGTGGAAGAGAGATCTCATTTCTTCTCTTCACGTGCAGGAGATGGGAAGGTATCTTCGTCCTAGGTACCACGTCCTGCTACTGGGAGCTTGGCTGCAGAGAACTTGGAGGGCTAAGATTCATATTCTATCATACTATTATACCTCGTTAACCGCACCAACAGGTAGGTGTTCTCAAGATCTGGCCTAACTAGTAGCTAAATAGAGTAACATAGCCTGCATGCGTAGAACTAGCAGAGTTCATCTTCCATGTGATATAGCATGTTACATGGGTTGTAATACCCTGGATTCTTATCGGAGCTTTCGGATCCTTATCGGGGAGTTTCGGATCACTTTTGTGGATCCTGAGTTGAGTTTTACGATCCACGTGGGTTTTTCTCTCGTACTGGTTACGGAACCCTGTGGTGAGTTTATTAGTCAATTATCGACTCGAGGATGCTATAGTTGCGATGTACTCTTTGAGAGGATCGTTTCAGCTATTTTTACGTATTTTTCTAAATCAGGGGATTTTCAGACCAATTATCAAATTTTCAGAAATTAGGAAAATTTCCTAATTTTCTTCTTTTTATTCTTTCCTCATCCTCCCTCCTCCCTCATTTCTCTCATCTCTTTCTCTCTCTCGTTCTCTCTCCTCTCTGGGTGGTTCGGTGCGGGATGCACACCATTACGAAGCTGGCCGAGGTGAGGACGCGATGGAGTGATCGGGACGCGGAATGGGGCGACGGTTTGAGCGTGGCGAGGCACGATCCCTCGGTGGATTCTGAGATCGGCGCGGTTCATGTTCTGGCTTTTTCGGTGCGGTTTAGTCGCTTCGGCGCACAGTTTCTTCAGTGGAGGTAGGGAGACGGATCACCCACCTTTCCTGCACCTTTCCTCGTAGTTTCACGTCAAACGGTGTGAGAACGAGCGAGTTTGGGCACGTTGTGGTTTTGTGGAGTTCGTAGGGTTCGCTGAAAAACGGCGACGGATTTTAGATCAGTTAGTGTCAATGGACTCCCTGGAACGTCTGCGTTCCATAGTCACTGATTTCGTCGTGATTGGTGGTCACTCGGGACCGTTAGGAGCCCGGGAAGTCCGTTGACTCCTGAAGAGGCAAGATCTCACGCTGGTCCTGAGCGGGCAGTGGATCACCGGATAGTGAACTGCAAGAAAGGGAAACGGATCAGGGGGCCCAGGGATGAGTCCCTGGGGAAAACCCTCCGATGCTTAAGTCAGTAGAGCTATGGTGGGAGCAATATAGGGAGGAAGTAGATTCTGCGCGAGATCCCTCTCCACCAGAAGGGTGAAGTGGTTCCTGCTCAGGAGTTTTGAGCGTGTGATTGCCCTTACCTTTCGCCGGAGGGTATCCCTGGGTTAAATAGTGCGCCGTCTTCTGGAGTCCTGTAAATCGAGGAGTTTCAGGTGGGGGTTACGTCCTCGACGTGGGCTTTCATTGCCTTATCGTGGGAACGTTATCACCTTGGGGAGCTGGAGTTCCTCACCTTTATAAATTCTTGCCCACAGAGGACTCTTAACGGCTGCATGGATAAGTAATCATCGGCCGTTCCGAGCTCAGAGAGTCCAGCCCTATCCGGGCGGTAGGCTTAGCTCGGACGAAGATGAGTGGATTAGTCGACATGCACCTTCTTCCCCTGGGCGGAGAGATGGCTCGGGCATGGACCTTTCCTGTGGCCGGACTGACGCTCGGGCCTTCTGAGCCTAGAGGCCGCCTAGGAAGGTAGTATCCTTGAGTGAAACTTTTATTGGGCTTTCTCGCCTAAGTGGGCCCCAGGGGGCTGTCACCTAGCTGAGCTGAGCCTTGTTGGGCCCCGAGGGGCCTAGTTCGGCTACTCTTAATTGGGCTACAGAAATCCCCCTCTCCACTTGTCCCCCTCCTACTCTCGAGCCTTATAAGCTCGGAGGAGTAGTCGTTTGGGGTTTTGGACCAGCGTGGCTCAGGTGGGTGGAAATTGTTGTGCATCCCTTTAGTTTTGATGATGACAAAGGATATTGATAATTGCTCCTTCAATATAAAGCAATGGACTCATGATAATTTGATGATGACAAAAGATGTGATTAACTAATTCAATGCAAATCTGATAGTTCAAGTGATTTCAGGTATACTGAAGTTCCAAGGAGAATCAACAAATCAGAAGAAGTGTCAAAGGCCGCCTGTCGACCAGTGAAGTAGTCATGGTCGACCAACGAACCCAGCCAGAAACATTTCAAGTCATCTGTATTCTGCATGTGCCGTGGCTGTCGACCAAAGCCCCACCTCTGGTCGACCACAGAACAGACAGTGCATCAGACAGAACCGACGGCCTTCTGGAATTTGCTCCTGGTCGACCAGCGACAAGGCTGTGGTCGACCACGGGGGACGCGAGTATCAGCCCGCCATCAGGACACTGCTCGTTGTCGACCACGGACAGTGTCATGGTCGACCACGGGTATTATCGCGTCCAGAACCGAACTCTAACCGAATTCTGTTATGGTTCCTTAAAACATGCGGATTGCTGTTGCAGGCTGTTGGGTAGTTCAGAAGATGAGATTCCGCACGGGAATCAAGGAGAGAATCTTGCTTAGAAGCGGTCAAACCTATTGGAGTGATCGGATTTAACCTTCTCCCTGTTTTCTAGCAGATTGACGCTCGATCTGGTTTTTGAGCAGGAAAAGCTTCAGGCTTGAAAAAGAATCTGCATAAAAATAGAAGGCAACTGATCGCGGAGTAAGCACACATAGAGAGCGGGGTGTGGAACTTGGAGCAGAAGAAAAGGACTCCCATGAAGATATTCTGAAAGAGAAAAGGAAGAGTGGCTCTCCGGCTATCAAGAAGCAGCAGAAGACAGGAGTGTTCTTCGGTGCTGCAGAAAGAAGACCTGGCTCAAGGCGTTGCAAGTTCCAGCAGCAAGGCAGCTGAAGGCATCCTGCTGGAAGTCCTATAGGGAGTCTTGTCTTGTTACCTATGTGATTGAGTCCCAAGCTGAACTCTTTAATTACTCTGCTTCAAAAGTCTATGTTCAGCCTTGTTACACCTTTTTCTATTTATCTTTTCATTACATCAAGTGTCAAGCTGTGAGGCAGCGGAGTCAAGCTGTGAGGCAGCCGAGTCAAGCTGTGTGTCAGCGGTGTGTGTGTGAGATCAGAAGTTCTCATAGTGAAGCCTTGCTTGAGTTAAGCAAGGGGTGGATGTAAGTCTCAGGAAGAGACTGAACCACCTTAAAAATCCTCTCTTGTGGTGTGCTTGTGTGTGTTTGATTTCCTATATGTATGCTTGCATCTTTACTATCCGCATTAGTTCTATGATTCATTAATTACCAGTAGCTCATCTGGTTGATAGTCAGTAAATTATCAAAAAGGGGGAAAGATCTATTCACCCCCCCTCTAGATCTATTCAGTCCGTATCCAACACGTGGTATCAGAGCCAGGTTCTCCGAAAATGTGGTCTAACAACCAGGAGAGACCTAGCGGACTAGACTCTAGAAGTCTAATGGCTGAGGGACACTCAGTAACTAGACCACCATATTTCGATGGAAATGATTTCTCATACTGGAAAAATCGTATGCAGGTGTTCTTGAGAGCACAAGATCATGAGATGTGGAGAGTAGTAAGCCGAGGACCCTACGAGCTGCCCGAAGACGAGGATACCTGGACCAGAGAACAGGTCAAAAAATCAACCACCAACTGGGGAGCCATGAACGTAATGCAATGCTCACTACACCCCACCGAGTTCTCACGAGTTTCACAATGTGCAACGGCCAAGGAAATGTGGGATCGACTAGTAGTTATTTATGAAGGTACGTCAGAGGTAAGGGAGACAAAAGCAAATATGTTAGTCTCAGAATATGAAATGTTTAGAATGAAAACTGATGAAAACATTTCTGATATGTATGCTAGACTAGTGCAATTAACGAATAGTTTAAAGAGTCTAGGGAAAACCTACAAGGAGCAAGAGCTAGTGAGAAAAATTTTAAGGTCCCTCACTCCTATGTGGCATACCAAGGCCACAGTCATTGAGGACTCAAAGAACCTCACTACTATGACTGTGGATGAACTAGTAGGTTCCCTAATGGCCTATGAGGTCAACCTAAAAGGAAAGGAAGACGAGGGCAAGAAAAAGAAACAGCTAGCTCTGAAAACTAAAATAGGCACCTCTGAATTATCTGACACTGATGACTCATCTAGCACAGGTGAGGAAACTGGTGAACTTGCCACGCTAACAAGAAAGTTCAGAAAGTTTCTGCGGAAAGAAGGTAAGGGATTTAAAAATCCGAAGGGCATGGTAAGAAGGTCACCCCAGTTTCAGTCTGACAAAACTAAAGCATCATCTAACAAACTTGCCTGCTACAATTGCAGAAAAACAGGACACATGAAGGCTGAATGTCCAGAGGCTCCTAAGAAATCAAGCTTCAAGTGGAAAGGCAAGCAACCAAAAGCAATGATAAGCACATGGAGCGAGGAGGAAGAGAGCAGTGAAGAGGAAACAACTTCCGAGGAAGAAGAAGGAAAGCTCTGTCTGATGGCCAAAGGAGACAACAGTGATCTTGAGGTAAGTTCCCCATTTCAAGACTTCTCTAGTTCGGATTGGGAAGCAGTATATTCAGAATTGCTTGATACTTATGAAAGAATAAGAAAGGAAAATAAACATTTGAAGAAGAAGATCAGTCAACTGAATAAAGACAGCAATTCAATGGATAACAAAACTGAACTAGAAATGGAAATCAAGTCACTGAAAAACAAGCTGAATCAAATGGACTTAGATGAAGAAAACCACAAGAGAATGTCCGAAGAGAATGAAATGCTAAAAAATGACATTGATGAGTTAAAACTAAAAGCTCAGGAATGCGAACAGAAAACAAAGCAAACTGAAGAAAAGAATAACTCCATTAAGGAAGAAAACAGTAAGCTTCTAAAAGAGATAGAAAGAATCCAAGGTGAATTGGAAGATAAACAGGAAACCTTGGAAAAAATGACTAAAGGTCAAGAAAACTTAAATGCTGTCTTGGGAATAAAAGCAAACTTTCAAAAAGAAGGGTTAGGATACAATCCTACGGCTAAAGAGGAGTTCCAAACAAAAACCGTAACTGGGATTGCTGACTCAAAAGGAAAAAGGCCCCTGATTAATCTATACCAAGATAAACAAGAGGATGTAGCTGAATGCTCCTCCAAAAGGAACAATGTCACCAAGGAAGAGAGAAATTTTAAAAAGAAAACGTTCAATCAATATAAGATTCAAAATAATAAACAAGAAACCCAAATTCACAGAAATCACCAAACAAACCAAGGACTAAACCAAGTGAAAGGACATAAATCTGGAAAACAAGATGTCTGGAGACAGGCTAGTCGACAACAGACCCTTCATCTGTCGACCAGAGGATCTGCCAGAACAGGCGCTGGTTACTGGAGAAGCAGTGGTCGACCACAGGTACACCAGATGTCGACCAGAGGTGCTGCCAGAACAGACGCTGAGTTCTGGAGACGCGATGGTCGACCACAGACACACCAAAAGTCGACCATGGCCAGACAAACAAACAGAAATCACAGATTTTCTCAAGTGAAACAAAATGAAAATTGGAAATCAAAAAGGTGGACTCAACATAGAGGAATATTAGAACAAAAGCCACTCAATCTGAACAAGTTCAGAGATGAAAAATTAAACTGTTCTAACAAAATTTGGGTTCCCAAGATGTTGTTACAGCAGGTTCATGATCTCACAAGCTATCTTGGACCCGGGTACCATTGGGGTCCAAAAGTTTCTGTGTAATTTGTGATGCAGGAATGTCAGGCAGCCTTGCACAACAAGTGGTAAGACCGTTTAGTGCAAAAAACTTCATGTACAATATTAAAAGGTAAGAAACCATCCCTAGCTCATTTTAGAATCTTTGGTGCAAGGTGTTACATTCATAACAATGATAAGAAAGTCTTGGTCAAATCTGAATCTAAGAGCCAAATCTGTAGTGAAAACCTTAAAGGTTGAATCATGAATAAATGTCATGCATGAAGAACTAAATCAGTTTGAAAGAAAATATGTCATTGTTTATGACTCTCTATCATTTCTGCAAATAATTATGTCAGCTAAATATCTGCTACTGGTTAGCTCTGGGAATTCGCAGATGTCGACCACAGTCAATCCAATGGTCGACAACAGGTTTGACAGAACACAGTCTGCTCAACAGGAAGGTTCTGTGACAGCATAGAGGTCGACCACAGGCCACTCCATGGTCGACAATGGACCTGAACAAGGGAAATTGGATCTATTCAAGCTGCTGGCTTTGGTGGGAAATCTTCTGAACTTTTTGGACTCTGAGCTCAGTTTTGCTTTACTCACTCATCCTTGATCACACTTCTCATCCCTTGTGTCTCTATATCTCTTCATGGCCAACATTTTCTTTGATTCAGCATGGATTCACAAATTGAGGGGGAGAAAAAGGGTAAACTCATTCCTTGATGAAACATTGAAGAACCTAACCATATCTTTTAATAAAATCACCAAGGTAATCATTAAGAGTAGAGGTTGAGTGTAGTAATGAGAATTTGAACTGTACTACTGCAATAAATTCAAACCATAACTATGACTCTGTCACAAGAATTTGAGGACTTATGATTTTTAGTAAATGAGACTGTTTCTCTACCTGTGTTTGTGCTGGACAGTAAAAATGAACTCAAATATAACATATATGTACATGGAATACGCCATAATTCTGCCTTCTAGGTAGAGCAATGGATTGAGGTCTGAGAAACTACTGTTCTCCATCTCAAAGCAAAAAAAATTGGCTGAAAAATAGATGGAGACCAGTGTGTCATGAAGATCCAATTTAACTCTGCTGATATTGATTGGGCATACTGAGTAACTGGGGATATTGGCGTCTGATAAACGTATATCCTCACGGATAAAAGGTGTGTCCCAGTCATTAGTGGAATGGTTAGGCATGCTAAGTAGCCGGGGTTTCTGGCGTGTACAAAGCGTGTATCCTCGTGTAGAAAAGCATGTGATAAACCTGCCCACAGCTCTCAAATGATTCAAAAAGAAAAATTTAAAGATTTCATAAAGGCAGAGAAAATGGTTGACCTAAAGCATAGCATGCAAATAAAAGTACAAAACACTGTTCAGCTAGCATAGTTAGTAAAATTATCTCTTGAAATAAATTATAAGGTCACAAAGCCATGTGTAAGAAATTGGATATGGGGAGTCAATTTATTGGTGCAATACTTTCAAATTCATTGAACCACAAGACCCACTCTATTTGGTCACAAGGTGGTCTTTGTAGAAGGGTGGAAAGGTTCGATAAGTGTTCTATTAAAGAAAGGGAGTACACTTTCATATCTTCCAAAAATTTGAGCTATGCTGATTAAAGCCTGACCCTTCGTTTTCTTCATCAAGCTGTTTCACTACCCTAGGATAAACACCCAGGAGTCTTTGTATTTCATTCTGCTCCACCACCTCCTTTCACATCCTATTCGGAGCGATTCTCTTTGTTTTCCCCTCTTTTTGCTGTTGACAAAGGGGGAGAAAGAGTCTTATGTTGTCCTTGTGCCAAGCCAAATAATCTTGCTTAAGTCTACTTATGGTTATGTGATTTTCATCTTACTTTCTCTGTGGATGTCTTTGAATAACATATCAAATGAATTGTCACAATGACTCATGGTTGTCATCATCAAAAAGGGGGAGAATGTTGTGCATCCCTTTAGTTTTGATGATGACAAAGGATATTGATAATTGCTCCTTCAATATAAAGCAATGGACTCATGATAATTTGATGATGACAAAAGATGTGATTAACTAATTCAATGCAAATCTGATAGTTCAAGTGATTTCAGGTATACTGAAGTTCCAAGGAGAATCAACAAATCAGAAGAAGTGTCAAAGGCCGCCTGTCGACCAGTGAAGTAGTCATGGTCGACCAACGAACCCAGCCAGAAACATTTCAAGTCATCTGTATTCTGCATGTGCCGTGGCTGTCGACCAAAGCCCCACCTCTGGTCGACCACAGAACAGACAGTGCATCAGACAGAACCGACGGCCTTCTGGAATTTGCTCCTGGTCGACCAGCGACAAGGCTGTGGTCGACCACGGGGGACGCGAGTATCAGCCCGCCATCAGGACACTGCTCGTTGTCGACCACGGACAGTGTCATGGTCGACCACGGGTATTATCGCGTCCAGAACCGAACTCTAACCGAATTCTGTTATGGTTCCTTAAAACATGCGGATTGCTGTTGCAGGCTGTTGGGTAGTTCAGAAGATGAGATTCCGCACGGGAATCAAGGAGAGAATCTTGCTTAGAAGCGGTCAAACCTATTGGAGTGATCGGATTTAACCTTCTCCCTGTTTTCTAGCAGATTGACGCTCGATCTGGTTTTTGAGCGGGAAAAGCTTCAGGCTTGAAAAAGAATCTGCATAAAAATAGAAGGCAACTGATCGCGGAGTAAGCACACATAGAGAGCGGGGTGTGGAACTTGGAGCAGAAGAAAAGGACTCCCACGAAGATATTCTGAAAGAGAAAAGGAAGAGTGGCTCTCCGGCTATCAAGAAGCAGCAGAAGACAGGAGTGTTCTTCGGTGCTGCAGAAAGAAGACCTGGCTCAAGGCGTTGCAAGTTCCAGCAGCAAGGCAGCTGAAGGCATCCTGCTGGAAGTCCTACAGGGAGTCTTGTCTTGTTACCTATGTGATTGAGTCCCAAGCTGAACTCTTTAATTACTCTGCTTCAAAAGTCTATGTTCAGCCTTGTTACACCTTTTTCTATTTATCTTTTCATTACATCAAGTGTCAAGCTGTGAGGCAGCGGAGTCAAGCTGTGAGGCAGCGGAGTCAAGCTGTGAGGCAGCCGAGTCAAGCTGTGTGTCAGCGGTGTGTGTGTGAGATCAGAAGTTCTCATAGTGAAGCCTTGCTTGAGTTAAGCAAGGGGTGGATGTAAGTCTCAGGAAGAGACTGAACCACCTTAAAAATCCTCTCTTGTGGTGTGCTTGTGTGTGTTTGATTTCCTATATGTATGCTTGCATCTTTACTATCCGCATTAGTTCTATGATTCATTAATTACCAGTAGCTCATCTGGTTGATAGTCAGTAAATTATCAAAAAGGGGGAAAGATCTATTCACCCCCCCTCTAGATCTATTCAGTCCGTATCCAACAGAAATCTGGCGATGTTAGGAAGCCACGCGTCGTGGTCACCTTGGCCCGTAATAATTGCAATCCTGACGGATTTGAAATGAAGGGGCCCCCTTTTCTCGGAGGTCGGAACGACGCGCCGCCTCCCGCGTGGTTTTATAGGCGTTGGGCGCTGGTTGTCATCCCAGACTCTTTCCGTCGTTAGGGTTTTGGCTTTCCTTTGCTTCTTTACTTTTGGGGCTCTTTGATGCGCCGTGAGAACACAGCGGAGGAGCAGAAACTTGCGGCGGCATTTGAGGAGTTGGCGAAGATAACTGCAGAGGCGGTCCGGCGGCTTCCTCCTCCCCCAGAATCTTCGAGGTCTCGAGAGAATTCTTCGTCAAGTTCTTCCTCGGAATCTATGGCGGGCCAGCGTTCGGGGGCTGAGGGATGGGGCGACGAACTGGTGGTGAGAGCGCCGGTCCAAAACTGCACGAGGTGAAGAGGCTGGAGCATCAGTTTCGCCTGCCTCACAAGTATAGCTTTGCTGCTGCTGCCCCGTATGTGATAAGCCTGGATTCTCGCACGGGCCACATATGCATCTTTCTTCTGGCGTGGAAGAGCGGGTTTCGCCTCCCCTTCGAGCCCTTCATCCTCACGCTTTTCAACTTTTTCCAGTTGGCACCCATTCAGTTGGTGGCCAACTCGTACCTTCTCCTCTCTGCTTTACGAATCCTCTATCGTCAGTGCGGGGTTCCTCCTTCTTTGGACCTCTTCCACTATTTCTTTGAGTTGAAGGTGCACCCGTCGGCGGGGAAGGGTTTTTACTTCATCCAGGCGAGGAGGAATAGGAGCTGTATTTCGCTGGCGGCGAAGGATTCTTCGCATAAAGGGTGGAAGACCCAATTTTTCTGGGCGGGGATTAACTCGGTGGAGGAGACTTGGAGGTGCCAAGTAATGCCCAATTTCTACCCAAATATCCCTCCCCGGCAGGAGGAGTTCCCCCCACATGTGGAGGAGTATGCTACTCATTTGCTGAAACATCGCCAATCTACCGAAGAGCTGGTGACGCCGGAGAATATCGAGCGATGTCTTCTTACGCGGCTGAAGCCGTCAGGTGCCACAACATAGATCCTCCTTCGGATGTGGGGGTCATCCTTCCTTTTCCTGATCATGCCTTCTTCTTTGTGCAGACACCAGGCGGGAGCCTCTGGAGGAGGCCGCTGAGATCATTGACCTTGGCGACGACTCGGCGGCTGATGAACCGGGCGCCCATGTGGGTCGCTCCCAAGCCCAGGACAAGGGCAAAGGGGCGGCCTCCGAGGGGACTTCTCGGCTGCGCGGGGTGAAGCGCAAGGATACCGTGGAGGGGAGGTTGAGGGAGGCCGTGAAGGCCAGGAAACGGGCCAGGAAGGCCTGGGCCGTCCCCGCCGCTGGGGGCAATTCTGGCTCGGCGGCGCTCCCCTCTCTGGGGCAAGATAGGGCCGACCCTACCGAGCCAGCTCTCCCATCTGCTAAGCGAGAGGGGGCCGAGGAGACCAGGGGCACCCCGGGGGGTGACGGTGACGGGTCGGCTCTCCCCTTGTTGGGAACAGAGGGGGCCGAAGCTGAAGCAACCGCAGCCGAGGTAGGGGAGCCGATCGAGGTGGGCGACATGCGGGCTGCGATGGTTGAGGTTGGGGGTTCTCCGGAAGAGGCGTCGCAGCCCCAAACGACCGCAGCACGCGAGGTGGCCGGGCTCGCAGTGTCGGTCGAGGTCGGGGGTTTGCCTACGGAGGCGTCGCAGCCCCAAACATCCGTGGCGCACGGGGCGGCTGAGCTCACAGCGTCGATCGAGGTCGGGGGTTCGCCTGCGGGGGTGTCGCAACCCCAACCGACCGTAGCGCGTGGGGTGGCTAAGCCCGCAGCTCGATCTGGGCGTTCCGGCGAGGCGCCAAGTGCGGAGAGGGTTCCCATGCCAGTGGCTCTAGAAAGGCTCGGCATCTCGAGTAATTTATACCAGCTTTGCCGAGAGATGTCCGCGAGGATGAAAGGGGGAGACAAGCGTCATTCTCCACCTGGGGTCCTCGACATCATTATGGAGGGCGGCCTGGTAATGGCCCAGATGGGGGCCACAATGGCAGAGACTTATGCCCGGTCGGAGTCAGAGCGGTCAAATCTTGCTTGGACCCTCAGAGGGTGCGAGAGGAAACTAGCTCGACTCAATGAGGCGCATGAGGGGCTCCGACGGGAGTTCTCCGCAATCAGGGAGTTGTCGCGGTCGAGCCGGCTAGAGGTCGGAGTGCTGACCGAGCAACTAACCAAGGCCCGGGAATAGCTCAAGAGGAAAAGTAAACTCCTTGAAGAGGAGTGCCTTCTTCATCTCAAGCTGGATGGCCGTTGGGAGGCCGAGCGTGCGCAATTGGTGGACCGGGCGGAGGCAGCAGAGCGCCTTCGTTTGGAGGCCGAGGCCGACCGAGCTGAGGCGGAGAAGCGATCGGTCAAGGCCAAGGAGTGGGCGGCCGAGGCCAAACGGAAGTCGGCCGAGGCAGAGAAGCGATCAGTGGAGGTCGAGGAGCGGGCGTCCGAGGAGGAGTGGGAGAAGGCCGAGCTTGCCGACAGGATGGGACTTGCCGGGGCGGAGGTGATTGAGCAATACAAGGGCTCAGAGGCCTACCGGGCCGACCTGCAGGAAGCTGCCCTTCCCTACTATGAGTCAGCACTTCGCTGAGGCATCCGCAAGGGGTTTAAGCAGGGTTACCGCCGGGCAGTAGCTTATGCCGGGGAATAAGATTCTGGGATCGACTTCCCCTCTGGCCAACGCTATGACTCGGACATGTCATCTTCCAGCTTATCTGCATCGGGCGGGGAAGATCCAGCGGGCTCTTCTCCTGAGGGGTCGCCAACTCCGGCTGCCTCGGGAGGGCTCGCGACTGAGGCAGTTCCCGCGCAGGCGGGGTCAGTGCCAAGGCCGGCCGTCACCGAGGGCGCCGGGGGCGAAACACCTGCGCCTTCCACTTCCGAGCTTCAAAGTGGGCCCTAGGCCCGATGTATCGTACTGTTTTGCCTCCTTCTTTGTTTGTCTCTTTCTTTTTTCAAAAAAGGACTTCCACTTTTTGTAAGGCAATAAATAAAATCTTACTTGCTTCACCCTATCCTTGCCGTGATTTGATCAGCGTATCTGTAGTAGTTGAAAAGGACCGATACTTTCTACGCAGATCTCGCATGATGGTTGGGTGAGCGTATGACAGGGTGTCTTTCTGTTTGATCACGCCTTGAATGCTTAGCCGCTTCGTGTGTCCCGCTGGGGGCGGAAATGAGGAGTTTGAGGTGACCAGTCATAAAGGGGAAATCCCTTCGATGTGTTTTCGAGGAGAGAGTCTTTCAAGGCAAGCAGCCTCCCCTCACCTTTATAAGGGACTTAGGGGCGTCTCTCCATCTACATCGCTTTAGGGTTTTCTAGGGTGGTCTTTCCTCTCTCCATTTCTTGTAGCGCTGAGCCTTTGCAGTCAGAGCATGGAAGATCCTTCGGAAGACGATGCTGCCGATGATGGAGGGTGGCAGATTTTTGCCGCTTCAGGTTTTGAGCAGGTCTGACGGTCGTCGCGCGGGTTTGAAGCGGGTCCGATGGTCGTCGCACGGATCTGGAGAGGATTTTGACGGAAAAATCACGCCGTTTCCTCTATCAGTTCCGGCGAGGCTTCCCGGAGGGGGGCGAGATGGAAGACGGATGGGGGCATCCAGCATCTCTGCCGCCCGTCCCTCTCTGCTCGCTTCAGGGATGGGGGGAGAAGTAAATTAAGCTCCCTCCTTTCTGGGACTTCCCCTGCCTCCTCGTCCAGCTATGCTGGACTTCTTTTTCTTTCTGGTAGCCTCTTTTTCCCTCTTTTGCTCTTCCTTTCTTTCACTCTTCGGAGGGTCCTTGCTCTCTTTACGTTCCAAAGAGTTGGCAGGTTGGAAGAGAGGAGGCCTTCATAGGCGTTCCCTCTTCCCCAGCCTCTGTCAACTTGGAAGGTAGCCATCCCCTCCGCAGTCCCTCTGTCACCTTTGTCATGGGCCACCCGAGCCAACTGGATCAACCACCTTTTATCCGAGCCAGTTTCTACACGAGGCAGAGTCAGTGGCTGGACGCAAGGAGATCAACCGAGTCAGCCGAGCAATGGCCTCTTACAGTGGTGCCAGATGGATTTTTTGCTTTCTGTTGTGTAATGTATTAGCTTTTGCCTTTCTGATGTACCAACAATCGTTTGAATGAAAAGGAGAAAATTTTATTTCACTCGGATTGTTTGCACGAACTTCAAAAGTAGAACTTGCGTAGTGTGGCTGCATTCCATGTCTGAGGGATGGGTTCCCCTTCCATTGTAGATAGCCGGTATGCTCCTTTCTCGAGCGTCTCGACCACTCGATAGGGGCCTTCCCAGTTAGGGGATAGCTTGCCCGCCGCCTCTAGTGGTCGAGAGGCTTCGGCTTTCCTGAGGATGAAGTCTCCCGGTTGGAAGTGCCTGTCTCGGACTTTGGCGTTGTAGTATCGAGTGAGGCGGCGATGGTTCTCCGTTGCTCGGATGCTAGCAATCTCTTGGAGTTCATCTGCTAGGTCGAGGTTCTCGAGTAATTTTTGCTCGTTTACCTCGGGCCAGAAGCAGATGACTCGGAGGGAGAGATTAGCGATCTCCAACGGAATGACGGCCTCGGTGCCATATACCAACTAGAAAGGACTCTCACCGGTTGCCATTCTGGGAGTCGTTATGTGGGACCAAAGTACGCTAGGCAGTTCCTCGAGCCAGTTGCCCTTGGCCTTGCCGAGTCTAGTCTTTATGCCGTTTAAGATAGTCTTATTGGCATTCTCAACTAGCCCGTTGGCCTGAGGGTGGGCGACCGAAGTGAAGTGGTTGCGAATACCTAAGTCGGCACATCTGTCTCGAAAATAACGAGAGTCAAATTGCCGACCGTTATCGCTCACTATCACTCGGGGGATGCCGTAACGACAAATGATCGACTTCCAGATGATTGTCTCGGTGATCCTCGCCGTGGCTTTGGCCTCGATCCACTTGGTAAAGTAGTCGATGGCGACGATGATAAAGTTCTTCTGGGCCTGAGCCGTAGGAAACGGCCCAAGAATGTCGATCCCCCACCTAGCGAAGGGGTATGGCTCGGTCAGGGTGACGAGCTCCGTAGCCGGCTGATGGACTAAGTGGTTGAATCGCTGGCATCGGTCACACTGTTGCATGTAGGCCGTGCAGTCGCGCTGTAGAGTGGGCCACCAGTAACCCTGCCGTAGTAGGATCCGGGTGAGTGACCTTCCTCCTGAGTGCGCTCTGCACAGGCCTTCATGAATATCTTGGATAGCTCGGTTGGCTTCGTCGGGGCCGAGACACTTCAGGAGGGGACCGGAGAAAGATCTCCGATAGAGAGTGTCATCTAGAACGACGAAGCACCGGGCTTGGTACTTCAATCTGCGGGCCTCTCGAGGGTCGGAAGGCTCTTGAGAGTCCTGGAGCCACGACAGGTAGGGGGTGCGCCAGTCGCTTGGAATGGCTGTGTCAACAGTATGGAGCTCCGAGTCAATGCTCGGGCGCTCTATCTCTTCAAGGAGGACCGATCGGGTACCTTTGGGGTCGAGAGAGGAGGCCAGCCGAGAGAGAGCGTCCGCTCGGGAGTTTTCCTCCCGAGATATTCGGGCTACCTCGAATCTCTCGAACTATTGGGCCAGGTCTCTGACTAGTTGGAGATATTTGATCATTGGTGCCTCTCGAGCTTCGTACTCACTGTTGACTTGGCTAGCGACCAGCTGGGAGTCAGTATGGATTCTGACTCGCTCAGCCCCTAACCGTCGGGCCATGCGTGCTCCCGAGATAAGGGCCTCGTACTCGGAAGCGTTGTTGGATGCCTAAAAGCTGAACTTCAAGGCGTATTGCAGTTCTGCTCCTTTGGGGGACTTCAGGAGGATTCCGGCACCACTACCGACCGAGTTGGAGGATCCATCAACGAACAATTCCCAGGTCGGCCCGGGAGCGGACGGGGATCTTTCTTCAGTCGGGATGGTGCTTTCGGCGATGAAGTCGGCGAGCGCTTGGCCTTTCACAGCTGAGCGCGGCCGATAGGATATATCATAGGCCCCAAGCATAATGGCCCATTTGACTAGTCGTCCCGAGGCTTCGGGGTGGGCCAGGATCTTCTTCAATTGTTCACCGGTTAGCACGGTGATGGGGTGACCCTGGAAATAGGGCCGGAGGCGCTTGGCGGAGGTAACCAACGCTAGCACGAGTTTCTCGGTTGCGGGGTACCTCCTTTCAACCTCGTTGAGCACCTTGCTGGTGTAGTAGACCGGCCTCTCGACTCCTGAGTCATTTCTGACTAGGACCGAGCTAACCGTAGATGGTGTTGCCGAGAGATAGAGCAGCAAGACTTCACCCGAAACGGGCTTGGAGAGCACCGGGGGCGAGGCCAAGAACTCCTTGAGCTCGGTGAATGCTCTCTGGCATTCCTCATCCCGTGCGAACGTAGCAGACGCCAATTTGGGCCCCCTCAACAGCTTGAAGAAGGGCAAGCATCGTTCGGCCGCACGGGACAGGAACCGGCTGAGAGCGGCGACACGCCCAGTTAGGCGTTGGACGTCCTTGATGCAGGTGGGCGGGCGCATGTCCAGGATGGCCTGGACTTTGTCGGGGTTGGCCTCGATCCCACGCTGAGTGACTAGGAAATCCAGGAACTTCCCGGATCTCACTCCGAAGGCACACTTGGCAGGATTGAGCTTCATGTTGTACCTTAGGAGGGTGTCGAAGGTCTCAGCGAGGTCGGTGAAGTGGTCTTTGGCCTTGGGGGTCTTGACGAGCATATCGTTGATGTAGGCCTCGACATTCCGACCTAGCTGTCCTTCAAACATGTGGTTGACCAGCCTCTGGTACGTGGCTCTGGCGTTTTTCAACCCGAAAGGCATCCGGGTGTAGCAGTATACACCGTAGTCGGTGATGAAGGTGGTCTTCTCGACATCTTCTGGATCCATTCTGATCTGGTGGTAACCTGAATAGGCATCTAGGAAGCTGAGTATCTTGTTGCCCGAGGTTGAGTCAACCAATTGGTCGATGCTCGACAACGGATAACAGTCCTTAGGGGTGGCCTTGTTCAGGTCGGTGAAATCCACGCACATCTGCCACTTGCCTGAAGCTTTCGGTACCAGGACGACGTTGGCTAGCCACGTCGGGTACAGGACCGGACTAAAAAGGCCAGTCTCTTGCCCCTTGGTGACCTGCGCCTTGATGATCGCCTGTTTCTCCGGTGCATGCTTCTTCTTGCGCTGCTGTACGGGCTTCACGGCGGGGTCGAGGTTGAGCTTGTGCATTACAGTCTCCTCTGGTATCCCAGAGAGTTGATCATCAGCCCAAGCAAAAACTCGGATGTACTCAGAAAGGAACTTTTTATATTGCTGTTGAACCTCAGACGGTAGGTCGGCTCTGATCTTTTCTCCTAGGGTCGGGTCATCGTTTAGGAAAACCGCCAACAATTCGCCACCAGGTTCGGTGGTTGCGGATTTATCTTCGACTCCCCGGGGGCCCATGTCCTTCCTGTCCGGCCTTGTGGCCTCTACCGAGATATTGTAGCACCTTCTGGCCGCGGCCTGGTTACCTCGGAGTTCCCCCAACCCATTTTTGGAGGGGAACTTCATTTTCTGGTGATAGGTAGACGGCACCGCTTTTATTCGGCTGAGGATTCCCCGACCGAAGATGGCGTTGTATGCTATCATACCTTTAATCACTATGAAGTCCACCATGACCGTAACGGTTTTGGGTGGGGTGCCGAGGGTAACCGGCAGGCTTAGGGCTCCCTTGGGATAGGTGGCCAGGCCATTGAACCCGCAGAGAGGGGTTCGGATCGGGCGGAGTTTGGATGGTTCCTCCCCCATCTTAAGAAAACAATCATAAGACATTACATCAGGGGCACTCCCATTGTCAACTAGAATCCTATCTACGTTACAATGGTTTATCATAGCCAAAATCACGAGGGCGTCGTCATGTGGGGTGCTCAGCCCTTCCAGGTCTCGGTCGGAGAAGACTATGACCTGGGGCTCACTCGGCGGGGCCTTGGGAGGCTCTATGGCTCGGCTCACCCGCTCGGCATGACGCTTCCTTCCTCGACTATTGTCGTCACCAGATGCTGCTCCTCCGGAGATGACATTGATGTGTACCCCGCGGGGGGCATTGTTGATCTCCTCTGGGGCGCCTCGGTCTTCTTTACGCTCGGCTATGAACCGAGCTAGATGTCCGTGATAGATGAGGCGCTCAATCTCATCCTGGAGCTGGTGGTAGTCGCCGGTGTGGTGCCCGTGATCGCTGTGGAACAAGCAGTGCTTGTTGCGATTACGGTTCTTCGATCTCATTGGCTCGGGTTGGCGGAGGAGGCCCAAGTCCTCAATGCCTTCATAGATCTCATAGACCGGCGCGGCTAATGGGGTGTACCGCTCATACTTCCGCGACGGTTCCTTGTGTTCCCCATCGCGGTTTCACCTTTTCCCTGAACCTGAGCTTGGCTCGGAAGCCCGCTTCTTGTCCCCCTCTCGACCCGAGCCGGTTGCGTCTCGGCAAGCGCTGAGCACCTCTTCGCACTCGGCGTGGCGTAATGCCAGAGTCACTGGCTCGGCAAGGGTCGAGGGAGGGTAGAGGATAAGTTCGGGGCGGAGATTCTCGTCCCGGGTGCCCCCAGTCAGCGCGGTTATGACTGAGGCCACGTCCAGGCGGGGGATTTTCAGAGCTTCCGACTTGAATCGGTGAATATAAGCTCGAAGTCTTTCCCCTTGCGCCTGTTTGAGGGCCAGGAGCCCCGCTACCGACCTTGGGGGGGCACTTCTGGCGAAACTCTCTTTGAAGACTCACCCAAATTACTTGAAGTCTCGGATGGATCCGGGGGCGAGGGCCCGGAACCACGCCTGGGCGCCCTGGACCAGGGTGGTCGCGAAGGCTCGGCACTTGATGGTGTCCGACACTCCATGCAAGGTCATCAAAGCGTTGAAGCTGTCGTAATGATCAGCCGGGTCGCCCTGGCCGTCATAGAGCTTGAAGGTCGGGATGGAGGTTCTGGGAGACACCTCTGCCTTCAAGATGTATTCGGAGAATGGGGATTTCTCCTCATCCTCCGGGAAAGAGGTCTTCTGCAGGGCGCAGAGGGCGCGCTCCTATTTTGTGAAACGCCTCTCGAAATATCGCAGTCGGAGGGATAACTCCGGCTGTTGTCGTGCCGTGGGGCTGGGAGGAGCGTCCTGGTGATCCCCGGAAACATCGGTCTCCGGGTTCAGACGGCGCGCCCCAGGTTTTCCCCGCCTTGGTGTGGAGGAAGCCTCTTGCTCCGGAGGCGGAGCCTGCGAGGGTCCTCCAATCCTGTTGCGGATGATATGCTTGCCGCGGAGAGTGAAGCGGCCTCCGGCGGTGTGATGGGATGCATTCTCGCGGGGAGGGCTCCCTAACGGGGTGCGGGACCTTCCATCCCTAGCCGCCTGGGTCCTCATGAGCTCCACGAGGACATCCAGTTTCGCGTTGAGGGCCTGGAAGGCGTCCGTACCACCGTTGGGCGGTAGCCCTACCGCCGCAGGGGGGGTGGCAGTGGTCCGTCAGTGGGGGCACTGGCATTGGAGGGGGGGTTCTGCGAGGCCCGAGAGGGGCCATCCCCTGCTGCTACCATGGCCTTTCCCCTATCGCCGACGGACCTCCTCCCTGAGCTCCTTCGCACCATACTGGCTTCTCGTACGTTTCCCACAGACGGCGCTAGATGAAGAGGCAAGATCTCGCGCTGGTCCTGAGCGGGCAGTGAATCACCGGATAGTGAACTGCAAGAAAGGGAAACAAATCAGGGGGCCTAGGGATGAGTCCTTAGGGAAAATCCTCCGATGATTAAGTCAGTAGAGCTATGGTGGGAGCAATATAGGGAGGAAGTAGATTCTATGTGAGATCCCTCTCAACCAGAAGGGTGAAGTGGTTCCTGCTCATGAGTTTTGAGCTTGTGATTGCCCTTACCTTTCGCCGGAGGGTATCCCTGGGTTAAATAGTGCGTCATCTTCTGGAGTCCTGTAAGTCGATGAGTTTCAGGTGGGGGTTACGTCCTCGACGTGGGCTTTCATTGCCTTATCGTGGGAGCGTTATCACCTTGGGGAGCTGGAGTCCCTCACCTTTATAAATTCCTGCCCACAGAGGACTCTTAACGGCTGCATGGATAAGAAATCGTCGGCCGTTCCGAGCTCAGAGAGGCCAGCCCTATCTGGGCGGTAGGCTTAGCTCGGACGAAGATGGGTCGGATTGGTCGACATGCGCCTTCTTCCCCTGGGCGGAGAGATGGCTCGGGCATGGACCTTTCCTGTGACCTGACCGACGCTCGGGCCTTCCGAGCCTAGAGGCCGCCTAGGAAGGTAGTATCCTCGAGCGAAACTTTTATTGGGCTTTCTCGCCTAAGTGGGCCCTAGGGGGCTGTCACCTGGCTGAGCTGAGCCTTGTTGGGCCCTGAGGGGCCTAATTCGGCTGCTCTTAGTTGGGCTACAGAAATCCCCCTCTCCAACTCCATTTGGGTCAATTTCAAGAAATCGCCCGTTTCTCGCTATTTCTTGGCTGATTCGACTCTCGTTGGTGTCTAAATGTCGTATATCGTCATTATGGATGTATCCCCTTTGTTTCGGAACAAATGGGGCGTGGAAAGGCCACTATCGGGTTGATCCCGTGGTTTGCTTGCCGTGACGCCTACGCGGTTTAACAGTAACCGCGTTAGGCTTAGAGCAGTTGGTTTTGGACCATTTAGAGTGAGTCAGTGGGCGTTTGTGCGGTCAAGCGACAGACCGCCCAGTGGATGGCGTGGCCAGGTTTGAGCCGTCCAGTCCACTTGAGCGGCCAGCATCTAGCCGTTCTGTGTTTTCCGTGGTGTTGAACGGCCCTGCGTTGACCGTTCAATCCCCTCTAGCCTATTGGGCGGCCGGTCGATAGACCACTCAGTGGCTTGAGGTATTTCATGGGGCGGATCACCCTTGACCGCTCTATGAGTTGGGCGGCCCTATCTGGACCGTTATGAATATCGTTTGATCGAGTACTGTAGTAGGCTGGTTCGTGTCGGGTGGCCTCCCTCAGACCGCCTAGTTTCCCTGAGCGGCCTCATGCGGACCGTTCAACCCATTGAGCGGCCCCTTTGTGACCGCCCAGTGAGTTGAGTCCGTAGTTGTGTCAATTGGCCGTGATGGCCTGATCCGTGTCCGTCTATCTATGTGTGTATCATAGAATGGTTAGTTAGTCCATATCGCGGATCTTCTATAGATCGCTTGGTGGTTCGTTGGGCAGGTCACCTGGAGTTGACTGAGTCTAGTGGTTCATCCTTGACCGCTACAGTCGCCTCGTGGCTCTACCCCTGACCGCCAGTGTCCTTGTCCCTGTGTGCATAGCGGCTTCCTCCTTGACTGCTTGGTTTCCCTAGCAGCTGAGTGATGGATTGCTTATGCCCAGAGTGTCGTTTCCCGTCGTTTCGATTTCTGCATGTCTTGGCTTGACCTTGTGGTTTGCCGTTCCCGTGGATATCTTTTGGTGTCCTATGAGGGCTAAGACCACGTTATGAGGTAGCCAGAAGTTTTCTTGATTGAAATAGGACTTTCGTCCCTACTGTTAAATCATCATTGTTCGGTTCCGGTCAACCCGGGGTGACCCAGTGGTTGACAGGTGACCTTGTGTGCGTCTCGGCGGTTCTGTCCAGCCCGAGACTTGGTTCTGGACACCTTGAGGTGTTGTCTCACCTCGATTTGCATGTCCAAATGTGCTGAGGGTCTTGGTGTTCCCTCATGTCCCCGTGTGTCATTTTACGCGGTCATGTCGTTTCCTCTGGCTTAGGATTAGACCGATTGGCAGCTTGTTCCGCTTTGCGCAACGATCTTGACTCCGAGTCATGAGACTCAAGGATCGTTATGTGAGTAGGTCTAGTTGCCCTGTCCTGAGTCTGTTGGCAGTCGTTGTGCTGCCCTGGTGCTTCGTAGTACATACGATAGTGCTTCCTTGCCTGTTAGTACTACAACGCTTGTGTTTCAAGGTTCTGTGTCTAGTGAGCCTCCACTAGTCGTAGCATAGCGACGCGTTACGGCGTGTCGACCCACCTGGAAGTGGTGGCGTGGCAGTTCCCGAGATACGGTTTTTAAGCTAGTTCCGTGGGCCCCTGCTTAACGGTTGCATCTTGCTGGGGGAGAAAACTAGCTAGAGGCCTGGCTCTAGGCAAGAGTCGGTGTGTGCACACGTGGTCAGGGGCGTAGGACTTGTGCCAACGGGCGTGACCCTGACTGGTCACTCGTTACTGTGGTTCCTGTTTTGGTTACAATGTCTTAGTCTCTGCCGTGTCCTAGGCAGCGTAGGCGAGACACTTGAGGCGTGATGGGAATCGACGACGGGCAATGACATTTTTATTTTGCACTTGTGTCCTTTTAGTTTGATTTTATATCCTTGGGAAAGTATGTACGCAATTGTAAGGCTTTATAAAGCCACTTTGTCATTCCCTAGGATTCTTTGGGTTTTTATGCAAAAGTGTAGTAGGTCCAGCAAGGGGCCCCCCAGTCCCTCTCCATTGGTCCACCTAAGCCATGTGGGGCTGGTCAACCATTCTAGGTGGCTTCTAGATGGTTTGACATTCAATTAGACACATGGGGGGACAATTGGACTAAAAGGTCCAAGATGCCACCTACCATGGCCTCTTGGTCAAGGGGGCGCCCCGCTCCCTTTAGCATTTTATTTTTTTTCAAAAATACATTGATTAGAACTAATTAGTTCTATCCCTTATGTACCCCCTCCTAACCCTAGATCTAAGGGTAGTTAAGGTCTTTTTTACTTTTCTATAAATACCATGTATTTCCATTTTATGTAGAATTAATGAAGTGAAAAATTAGCATTTGCTCCAAGGAAGGGTGCACCCCTCTCCCTCTCTCCCTGGTTCTTCTTCCTCCTCCAGCCCTCCAGGGTGTGAAGCCCATTCTCCTTAGCCCCTCTGAGTTCCATTTCTGCCGCCGCCTCCATCACACCGCCATCGCGCCACCGCCACCGCCACCATCGCCGGATTCTGTCTATATCAGGACAGAAGCTTATCTACAGATTTTTATCTCTGGTTCTTGTTGTCTGATCGAGCCCTAATTCTTAGGGTTTATTCTGTCCATCTCCCCTAACCGCCAGTTCAAATTTCGTGTCATTTGGACTTCATTTGGTATTTTTCCCACATTTATTATTTTCCCCCCAGAAATCTATCATTCTGTAGATCTACGGGACAAAGTCACATTGTTGTATTTTTCCCACCCACTTAACAATTTCCAAAAACATCACAAAAATTCCTCAGTGTCCCTCACATATACCCCCTTCCACCATAATTTCATGGAGTCTAGAAAAATCATTTCCCCTTCAGTCAAAGGTCAGTCTCAGGAAAAATACAGTCTGCCCTGTGTGTCTGTCAGTCCGGGTCAGAAAACAAAATAGTGTTACAGACATTCTCATCTTCAATCCGTTCAGTGGATGGAGCTATTAAAAATATATGTTGTAGTTCTTTAAGTGCTCTTTCCAATGGTACCAGCCACGCCTCGATCGGCCTCCAGATCTGAGCCACATAATTCTTGCAGCCGAGACGTGCAGATCTGTTCCTTGTGCAAGTCTGAAATTGCAGTCCGGGAATAATTCGTGCAAAGTTATCAAAAGTCAACTTCTGGAACCGCCACTTCAGGGAGTCGATCAGGGACATCCCGCCATCGTCCCAGCAAAGCGGCGCCTTCAGAAGACCTCAGGAGGGCGACGTTCCTTTGGAAACCGCACCTTTCTCTCTAGCTAGTCAGAACTGAGTTGGTGCAGTACCGAGTCGGCGCAGGGCCGAGTCGGACCAGCAGGCCGAGTTCGTGCTGAATGCACCTCTAGATTGCTGCCCGTCAACCCAGGGTCGATCCTCCCGGGCCCCACATGTAGCCCTTTACCTCCCTACGTGGAGTGGGCAATAAAATTCACTGTTGTAATTAAGTTTTTACCATTGTACCGGGAGTTACCGTAACTGGCCGGGGTCGTCTTCCCCACGCCCGGAGCGTGGAGGTAAACTCGCTCCCACTCTTTATCACATTTTGCTTATCTCATATATTTTTGAATGCCGCTGCATGTGATAGGTTATTAGCTCGTTATATCATTTGTATCACCGCTGCGAGAGTGAGTGAGTGACCATCCCGTGACTCAATCCGAGTTAACGCGGAAAAGCCGATACCCGAGACTCACGGCCGGTTTCTCAACCGCGCACGGTCCCACGTCTTCCCTCGCATAGGGACGATCGCGAGCTAGAGTTTCAGGTCGCGTGTCCGTCCCGCATCAATTTGGTATCAGAGCCCCAGTTGAGTCTAGGGTAGTATTTGGTCAAAAATAAAAAAAAGTGTCATTTACGTCTAGTCATCGTCTAAGTCGGTCTAAGGTTGCATCCGCATACCATTGTTCGGTATATAAAAATGTGCTGTCCGAACGTTAGGCTATGCCTATCGGGAAGGCCGCACACTTGCGCGAGTGATCTTCGGATCGATTAACTCCGCCACATACCGAGTCTTGGTTTAAGTCTAGGGTCCTTAGTGTGCATGCATTCCAACCTTGCATAGTCAGTCTAGTGTCTTGTCCAAGTGTCGGCATGTCCATCCATTAG
Source organism: Amorphophallus konjac (assembly GCA_022559845.1). Taxonomy (NCBI): domain Eukaryota; kingdom Viridiplantae; phylum Streptophyta; class Magnoliopsida; order Alismatales; family Araceae; genus Amorphophallus; species Amorphophallus konjac. The sequence goes on along the minus strand of CM040119.1, from coordinate 171,952,747 downwards.
TGTCCCCGTGTCCCATGGATGACCAAGGGGCCGCATCTTCTACATGGTGGCGATACTATCTAAGATGGGAGAACCACTCGGACCACCCCCGTAGGCCCGTAGCCCGGGATTTCTATGGATCCAAAAACCCAGGTGACTACCTAGAGTGGGAAGCCATTATGGACGACTACTTTGAGTGTTACCTTATGTCCGGTCCCGTGTAAGTCAACTTTGCCAAAAGGTGACTTTTCTATGAAGCCGCCGAAACATGGAGGGACATCAAATACTTCCGGGAGGATAGGAGACTAAGGCCCATCAAGTCATGGTGGGACATGAAAAGAGTACTTAGGAGGGTCTACCTTCCTCGCCCACCTACCTCCAACCACGGGGGTCATACCACTAGCCAACCCCACCAACTCACCTACAATCAAGTGGGTCACACTTCCAACCAACCCCGCCCCTTCACCTCCATCCAAGTCCACCAAAGCAACCCCAATCAAGTGGCCCTCCCTATCGCCTCCAACCAACCACCCCTTGGCACCTCCGTCCAATCCCACCCAATCGCCTCCAACCAAGTGGAAGCCCCACTTATAGTCGAGTCTAGGTCCGCATCCAGGCCGAGAGATGAGGAGCGAGTCCACCCCGAGGCCCCTACTCCAACCCGCACCTTAGATGAAATCAAGAAAATGCTTTCGGATTGGTTGGAAAGGATAGAAAGGACGCATACTCCTTCACCACCCGTGAGTGCTCCATTGCCACTTTCTACTTTCAAACTTTATTCACTTTATCTGGAGCCACCCAAGCCCGAGCCACCCGTGTTTCTAACGGGTACGCTTTTCATCAATGAGTCGCTTCTTAGCTGGCTCAAGGATGGCTTGGTCTCACCTCCTTATCCACCCATGGACCCCACCTTACCTCTAGTGCCCGTCAACTCCTTCCACACTACATTCCGGTCTAGTCACCATGTTGATACCTTGGATGAACTTGTTATGGGATTAGACTCGCAATGGCAGTTGACGCACTCCTTGGCCTGAAGCTTCGACCAACCCACTAGTCTTAACTTCACCTATCCGGCCTTAGGGTCCATTACCTCCGTGTGCACCGTGGGTTGTGTCACCACAGAAATTCTTCTATTCCTCCCTATGCCGGCCGAGCCTGATTTCATACCCTTTTGCCCAAGGGAGGAACCATACATCCTACATATGCTCACCGTCCCACCTACCACAATGTATGAAGGTGACCATACACACCTTCAAGACTTCCATACATGGGACCGTGACTTGTAGGAACCCACCACAAGGGGTCATACCTTCTTTGATCCCTTTGACACATTCCCTAGTGGGCCCCTTGACCCACCATATATACTTCAATTCTTCGAGGGAGTCCACTACCACACCACTTCCCTACGGGCCGGGTCGTCTATACCCACCAAGCCCGTTCTCGATACACCTATACCCGGTTCTTCTAGCCCTCTCAAGTCTCCCAAATCCAAAGGGCCATCCATGAATGACTCGGTCATACTTGGACGTCTAGGTGTTCCCCATGCCACTAACCACCGGTTGCATAACATGCATGCATGGCACATATTCGGGTGTCCTGGTCCGCCGTCACACACGTACGGGTCGGACTAACATTAGGTTTGTTTAGGGTCTGTGTGAGTCTTTGTTTCGTCCGGTTTGTTTGTCGAGTGCATTGTGTGTCTGTGCATACGTTGAGTCGAGTCAGTTTTGTGCGCTCGCGTTGTTAGTCCCTTTCAAGTATGAGACTTGTCGGACTATTGGGATCGGTTCTACTCCACATATCGGATCTAGTCACATAAGGGACCCGCGGTGATTCCTAATGAGTCTTTGAGCCGCCTCCCTCATTTGAGAGTGACCCCACCCCGGAGTGTCCAAGTCTAGCCTCATTACCATGGCAGCGTGCGTATATCGAATCTATACGGGATGAGCAAGTGTCGATTACTTGGAGTGGAGCGTACTCCGCGCTTCCAGGTTCGGTGACGGATCCGCCGGAGCTACTCGAGCAGCCGTACCCCTTACTCGACGGGGTCAAGTTCTTCCCACCCGGGGAGAGTTGATGGGAATCGACGCCGAGCACTGATATTTTTATTTTACACTTGTGTCCTTTTAGTTTGCTTTTATATCATTGGGAAAGTATGTATGCAATTGTAAGGCTTTATAAAGCCACTTTGTCATTCCCTAGGATTCTTTGGGTTTTTGTGCAAAAGTGTAGTAGGTCCAGCAAGGGGCCCCCTAGTCCTTCCCCATTGGTCCACCTAAGCCATGTGGGGCTGGTCAACCATCCTAGGTGGCTTCTAGATGGTTTGACATTCAATTAGACACATGGGGGGACAATTGGACTAAAAGGTCCAAGATGCCACCTACCATGGCCTCTTGGTCAAGGGGGCGCCCCCCTCCCTTTAGCATTTTATTTTTTTTCAAAAATACATTGATTAGAACTAATTAGTTCTATCCCTTATGTAACCCCTCCTAACCCTAGATCTAAGGGTAGTTAAGGTCTTTTTTACTTTTCTATAAATACCATGTATTTCCATTTTATGTAGAATTAATGAAGTGAATAATTGGCATTTGCTCCGAGGAAGGGTGCGCCCCTCTCCCTCTCTCCCTGGTTCTTCTTCCTCCTCCAGCCCTCCAGGGTGTGAATCCCATTCTCCTTAGCCCCCCTGAGTTCCATTTCTACCGCCGCCGCCATCGCACCACCGTCGCGCCACCATCGCCAGATTCTATCTACATCAAGATAGAAGCTCATCTCTGGTTCTTGTTGTATGATCGAGCCCTAATTTTGAGGGTTTGTTCTGTCCATCTCCCCTAACCTCCAGTTCAAATTTCGTGTCATTTGGACTTCATTTGGTATTTTTCCCGCATTTATTGTTCTTCCCCCTGAAATCTGTCATTCTGCAGATCTACGGGACAGAGTCACCTTGTTGTATTTTTCCCACCCACTTAACAATTTCCAAAAAAATCACAAAAATTCCTCAGTGTCCCTCACATATACCCCCTGCCACCATAGTTTTCGTGGAGTCTAGAAAAATCATTTCCCCTTCAGTCAATGGTCAGTCTCAGGAAAAACACAGTCTGCCATGTGTGTCTGTCAGTCCGGGTTAGAAAACAAAACAGTGTTACAGTCATTCTCATCTTCAATCCGTTTGGTGGATGGAGCTATGAAAATTATATGTTGTAGTTATTTAAGTGCTCTTTCCAACTGTACCAGCCATGCCTCGATCGGCCTCCGGATCTGAGCCACATAATTGTTGCAGCTGAGACGTACAGATCTGTTCCCTGTGTAGGTCTGAAATTGCAGTATGGGAATAATTCGTGCAAAATTATCAAAAGTCAACTTCTGGAACCGCCACTTCAAGGAGTCGATCAGGGACATCCCGCCATCGTCCCAGCCAAGCGGCGCCTTCAGAAGACCTCAGGAGGGCGACGTTCCTTTGGAAACTGCACCTTGCTCTCCAGCGAGTCAGAACCGAGTTGGCGCAATACGGAGTCGGCGCAGGGCCGAGTCGGACCAGCAGGCCGATTTCGTGCTGAAAATACCTCCAGATTGCTGCCCGTCAACCCAGGGTCGGTCCTCTCGGGTCCCACTTGTAGCCCTTTACCTCCCTGCGTGGAGTGGGCAATAAAATTCACCATTGTAATTAAGTTTTTACCATTGTACTGAGAGTTACCGTAACTGGCCGGGGTCGTCTTCCCCACGCCTGGAGCGTGGAGGTAAACTCGCTCCCACTCTTTATCGCATTTTGCTTATCTCGTATATTTTTGAATGCCGCTGCATGTGATAGGTTATTAGCCCGTTATATCATTTGTATCACCGCTGCGAGAGTGAGTGAGTGACCGTCCCGTGACTCAATCCGAGTTAACGTGGAAAAGCCGATACCTGAGACTCACTGCCGGTTTCTCAACCACACACAGTCCCACGTCTTCCCTCGCATAGGGACGATCGCGAGCTAGAGTCCCAGGTCTCGTGTCCGTCCCGCATCAAGGCGCATCATAAGACGTCAGTGGATGCAGCTGGCTGTTCTTCTAGTGAGGAGGTGCTTCCGTCATGAGACGCGTGACTCTCTTGTTTCTTGGAGTCTGTGTTCCCCTTCCGAGTTAGCCTGTTCTTGGTTCCATCCAAGATCAGCTTCCCCTACCGAGTTGGTCTGTGTTTGGCTTGTCCAGGACTAGCTTGTTGTGGCATACACGACGCTCCAGTCGTGTATGCAGTTGTGTTTAGGGGGAGCTTGCACGACAATCCAGTAGTGTGAGCTATAGAGTCTATATCGTCAGTCTAGGTCTTTTCCTAGGCTTGTTTGTCTGGTCTCGTAGGCCTTTATCTTGGGCCTCGTGCTTGTCGACAGATCGGTAACTGCTGACCTTTCGAGTTAAGGGTTAGCCCTTTTGTTGTTGCTTGGAGTGGCTTAGGGGCCGAGGTCCTATCGGTGGCCGTGTTTTGTAGGTACGGCTTCTTCCCTCTTCCCTTACATATTCCCTACTCCTGCTTCCTCTTCTTTACAGCTTTGTAGTTTAGTTTTCCTGCTTTGCTACTACTGTTGTTTTAGCTGTTGTTCCGTGTTACTACGTTATTTTTCAGTGGGGATCCGCGTGACCCCTATCGGGCCAGTGACACAAGGCTCACCCCTGCTTTCCAGGTGTGATCCTCTCTGCTTCCTTCGCGGTTCCTGGTATGGCGAGTTCGTAGTTGCCAGCGATACCTGCGTCGGGCTTCCCCCGACTTCAGTGTACATTTTTCTTTCTGTTGGACTGTACTTATCTTTCCTTTGGACTGGACTCTAGTATAATTGTTAATTTGTAACTGTTAATTAAAAAGTAATTTTATTTCTGCTACTTTAGCAAACCCAATTAATGAAATTTAATTGCTTACTCTTATATCTGCGACTTCAATGTACTACACGACAATCCTTTTTCCCTTCGGAGCTTTACAGCTCTTGGGAGACTTCGCGGGTTCCAAGTGGTACCGGGCCTACTTGGTAGTCCTATCGGGTATATCCGGTATCTGGGATCCGGGTCGTCACACGAGTTTTTATGTAGATCATATACATAGCCTGTTACACCAGTTTTCTACATAGTCTGTTACACTGATTTTACGGAAAACAAATATATCCTGTTACACTAGTTTTACGGTCTAAACTATATCATGCTTGGGCTTAATATATATCATGTTTTACTAAATATATATCATGTTTTACAAAATCTGAAATTTAAAGCTTTCAGGTAAAGGGCGCCCATCACCTGGGCGCCATTTCTTGAATGGGCGCCCCAGGCAAGGGCGCCCATTAATTGAAGACCCCTCAAACCGTCGTCCATTCCTTTTCCTACCATTAATAATCACCATGTTAAAAAATCTATATCTATGAAACTAAAACATAAAATTCTTGCATAAGTATGATTCTGTGATCCTGATATTTTTCTCTATCTATCCATGTCCTCATTTCTTGATTCCGAGAACTTTTGAAATCATGAATAGTAACTAGTGTATCAAAACGTACCTGTCCGGTGCGTATATGAGCCTGAATGAAGGGCGCCCCCGACCAGGGCGCCATTTATAAGAATTGAAGACTCTCTGCAGTGTCTTCATTTAAATGAAGACTCTACAGAGGGACGCCATTTACTAGATTTGAAGAAAGAATTGAAGACTCTCTGCAGGATCTTCATTTAAATGAAGACACTGTAGAGGGGCGCCACATCCTTTTCCAAAAAAACATTATAAACACCATGTCAGAAAATTAATATCTATGAAACTAAAACCCAACAATTCTATATGAGCATGATTCTAAACTCCCGATGATTTTCTCTGACTACCCATGACATTGCTTCCTGATTTCGTGAACCTATGACATTATGAATAGTGTTATGAGTCTTAAAATGTACATGCCCAGTGCAAATATAGCCAGAAGAATTGGCGTCCAAGCCTGGGGCGCCAATTGTTTAAATAGTGACCCTCCAGAGGGTCTTCAATTAAATGAAGACTCTCTGAGGGGGCGCCAATTCTCTTCCAGAGGGCGCCTGAAAGAAGGGCTACCCCCTAGGCGCCAGTTTCATCCTGGCCCCAGACCCCGTCGGTGTCACATAATGGGCGCCCCTCCTAGAGGGCGCCAATTCTTGAAAGATTGGCTAACCTCTGGGCGCTAATTCAGTGACTGTGGCAGCCTACGAGCCGTCGATTCCATTCTGATTCCATGATTAGTCTCGTGACTTATACAGATATAACCCTAGTTCATTTCCTGCATAATATATGTCTTTGAACTCCATTCCATGAAAACTCTACCTTATGTATATCCTACAATGGTCAACCCTTGAAATTCCATATTGTCTATAAATGAGAGTGGATGTCAAAAGAAATACAAGAAATGCTATGCATATAGGGCCCGATCTGGTCTTGGGAGGAGCACCCAAAAGTACTTGTGCCCATGGGACTTGAATGATCACGGTGTTTAAGCATTACACCGAAGTACTTGCTTGCTTGACTTGAGACATTCCACACTTACTCTCTCGTGACACTACTTGCTTGACTTGACTTGCGTGGCTCAGAATGGGCAATACTTGACTTGTGTGGCCCGAAAAAGAGCAAAGTACTTGCTTGATTGAAATAGCCAATTCCAGTAACACGTACTTGATATTACTTGCTTGAACACGAATTTTTCTTGCTTGAACATGGTTCTTACTTGCTTGAACATGAATTCTTGCTTGCCTGGAAAATTGTATCGACATCTATAAAGTTCTTGATTCCATGCTTGTCAAATACTTGAAATCATGCGATACTCTCTCTATATAGTTCTTGATCTCTTACTCGTTCATCATGCATAGATATACCTATACACCTGATTTTCTTACTTGATCATCATGCATTGTTATACCTGCACTGCACATAACATGTAATGTACTTAAAGATTGCTCAAACTTGAGATGTAATTCCTACTGAGCGATTCGCTCATCCAGTTCATTCTAACATTTTAAGGTAACTCAGATAGCGACAACCATATGAACGGGAATGAAATCGAGTGAAGAGTGCTAGAGTCACAGATCACCTACTATTAGCTAGCCGCGTCTTTGCTTATCTAGAGTCATTAATCTTGTACTTGTAGTTATGTCCGTTATGTCAGTCTAGTCGATTGAAAACTTGTTAAGGCATGTAGCCTAGCAGTTGGATTTGAGTAACGAATGTCATGGATTAGAATTATCACCAATTGGTTGTTTGACGATTGTCATCTTGGACTATTGGTATCATTTTAATCTTAGTAATTATTTAGTCTTTAGCGCACTTTATCTTTTGTCAAAAAAAATATATATTGCTTTGATTGAATATTGGTTCTATATAAGCTAGCCGCGACCCCAGGTATCTTCCGCGCTCGGGGCGTGACAGTCTTCATGGTATCAGAGCTTATGTCACATCCTGAGCGCGGAAGATACTCGATGCGTGACGCGTCTATATTGATTGTGTCATTAGAGCGATAAGAATTTTAACATACAAAATTTTGGAGTGCGTAAATGACTAAAAATCTAATAAATTCTAATAGTCCAAATGATGTTTATTTGATTAATCACAGGAAATAAGGATAGTCCATGATAAATTTCCAAATTTAGAAAGCCAAACATTAGGCTACACGACTTAACACAAAGTTTATACCACTAACTAACATAACTGGGAATACAAGGTAGACTCAAATAAATTCAAAGACTCGACTAGCTAATGATAAATGGAAGGCGTTCTAGCACTCTTAACTCGGCCTCAAACCCATTCTTGTCGCTATCCGAATCACCTGAAAATGTTAGGAAGCAACTGGATGAGCGAATCGCTCAGTAGGAATTACATCTCAAATTCGAGCTATGTTTACGTGATTTACAATTTGCATATATTATCAGTATGGTTATGCATGACATACGTACAAAAGAGTCAGATACATAGGCAATTCTATACATGATGAACAATAAGAGATCAAGAACTGTATAAAGAGAGTATAACAAGATTTCAAGTATTTGACAAGCAGTATTTCAAGAATTTACAGATGTAAATGCCACTTTGGGCAAGCAGGGATTCGTGTACAAGTATGAACGTAAGTATGAGAATGAACTCATGTACAAGTATATCTCAGGTACGAGCAAGTAAAAATTCAATTCAAGTAAGTAATGTCAAGTATGTATCAGTAGAATTGGCTATTATCATGTAAGTATTTTGCCCTTTCTCGGGCCACAAGTCAAGTATTTCCCGTTCCAGGCCACGCAAGTCAAGTAAGTAAGGAGAGAGAGAGTAGGGGTGGAGTGTCTCAAGTCAAGCAAGTACTCCGGTGCAATGCTAAACACCGTGATTAATAAACTCTTATGGGCACAAGTACCTTCGGGTGCTCCTCCCAGGACCAGACCGGGCCCTATATGCACAGCATTTCATGTATTACCTTTGACATCCATTCTCATTTATAGCCAATATGGAATTTCAAGAATTTAGAAACGTAGTATTTCAGACGAGATTAACTAGTCATTTGGTTATGGAGGATTCTAGAGGTAGCCCCTACAGGCTTAAGAGGTGGCTCCCGTCGTGTAGCACTTTACGCCGTACGGCCTCAAGAGGTGGCTCCCACAACGTAGTACTTTGCCCTGCATGGCACTTAGCTCCTACACTCCCAAATGATAGTTTAAGAGATTCAAGATTTGACCATGTAGGGTATACACAAGTAGATTTTTTTTTCATGGAACGAAATTTCAAGAACTCATCATACGCAAGAGTATGGATTAGGATTGTGTTTGCACAATTTTCGAGACAGATCAAGATCAGAAGTTGTAATTACTGAGTTGGCATCTGAGGGTTTGCTAATCATTCAAATTTTTAATTTTTTAAATATATATATAGATATATATATATCTAATTGGCGCCCATTTACCCAGTCTTCAATTAATTGAAGACTTGAGGGCCGTCTTCAATTCTGAAATTGAAGACTTAAGGGCCGTCTTCAATTCAGTAATTGAAGACTTGAGGGCCGTCTTCAATTTTAAAATTGAAAACTTAACGACCATCTTCAATTCTGAAATTGAAGACTTAAGGGCCGTCTCCAATTCAGTAATTGAAGACTTGAGGGCCGTCTTCAATTCTGAAATTGAAGACTTAAGGGCCGTCTTCAATTCCGTGATTTTCACCTGGCAGATACGTTTTGTGACTTAAAGCACTGTTCATTTCGAGAAAGTTTCTCGAAATTTGAAAGTAAGGATATGAATACTTAGTATAATTCCTCGGGAGTCCAGAAACATGTTTAGATATAATTACTGAGTATTGATTTCACAGATATGAATTTTCTAATGTTATAACTTTAATTCCTCAAGAAACGTAATTGACGCCCCTGTGAGCAGTCTTCAATTAATTGAAGACTTGAGGGCCGTCTTCAATTATAAAATTGAAGACTTAAGGGCCGTCTTCAATTTTAAAATTGAAGACTTAAGGGCCATCTTCAATTCAGTAATTGAAGACTTGAGGGCCCTCTTCAATTCTGAAATCGAAGACTTAAGGGCCGTCTTCAATTCAGTGATTTTCACTTGGCAGATACGTTTTGTGACTCAAATCACTATTCATTTCAAAAAAGTTTCTCCGAATCAGAATCCGAAGACATGGTCAGATGGAGAAAAATCTCAGGGTCACAGAAGTATATTCAGTCAAAATTTTCAAGGTCCAATTTATTAGTTATAGATTTTTGAATGCGTTGATTTACTGATTTTTGAAAATTCCAGAAAACGAAATTGACGACATGGTGCATGTCTTCAATTAATTGACGCCCTCTCGGGTAGTCTTCAATTTGGAAATTGGTGCCCTGGTCAGGGGCGCCAATTACAGTGAGGTGTCCACCATTCATCAGTGTGAAAAACCTCCGAATTAGGAAGTAATGACACGAATATGTTGAGAAAAATGTCAGGATTCTAGAAACAAGTTCATGCAAAATATTTAGTGCATTAGTTCGATAGTTATGGATTTTTAAATGTGTTGAATTATCAATTACTAAAAATTTCAGAAATCGAATTGACGACACTAGGGATGTCTTCATTTAAATGACGATTGTGTGAACAGTCTTCAATTTTGAAAATGGCACCCTGGTCAGGGGCGCCAATTACCAGAGGGCTGGGAGCCTCCGTGTCTTTAAACTATGAACATATTATGTTAACAGAGACTATATATTAAGATTTAAAACATGGTTATTAATACGGTAAAACTAGTGTGATAAAATATGTTCAAAAACTCATAAAAATCATGCTAACAAATTAAGTTTAAACTCTTAAAGATCATGGTGATATGTAACAGGCTATCAAAATAACATGATATATACATGATTATTGCTTGATTACGGTAAAGCCAGATGATATATATAGCATGGTTGACTAGTTAATCGGACTCTAACATGCATCAGTTAACCTATTTAGCTACTAGTTAGGCAAGGATTTGAGAACACCTACCTCTGTGAAGTGATAGGAGTTGACAAGAGAGGAAGAAGCAGTCGTTCCCTTCCTCTGCAACTCTTTAGAACTTGCTCCCGTATCTAGCCTTCGAACTAACCAAATAGGGGAAAAATAGAGTGTATTTTATAACCTTAGGGTCAACCTGATGGGGGACAAGATCCAGAATTATAGGGTATTTAGTGGGTTTACAGCCTACACATGCTGGAGGGATAGAATAATCATGATAGTTGTCGGAAAGAAATGACGCCCAAGAGAGGGTCGTGTATTTCATAAGTTAAGATTTCCATGTTAAACTTAAAAGATTTTTATCTTTAAAAATTGATGGAATTTATTTATGAAATTTCAGGAGTGAGACCCTTACATTTTTTTATATTTTTACATATAAATGTTTTTGAAAAATTCTTTTTAAATAAAAAGTGGCACTATTCACATCACTATTCACGTTTAGGAAATAACGACTTAACATATGTCGTTATTTTGAACGGAGATTTTTGTATTCACTCTACACTAACCAAAATTATCTATATACCTTTTCTCACTTTCTAAATTATGTTTATCCTTTAACACTTCATCTATATACCCTTATTTCTTCAAAATAATGATATAATGTAAAAGTTGAAATATGAAAATTTCTAAATTATGAAAATATGAATTGGCATCTTGTAAAAGTGGTGTTTATCCTTTAAAACACTATCTATATAACCTATTTCATATTTCTTTGGAATAGTGTAATATTAATTTCCTAAGTGATTGAAAATATAAATTGACATTTCTTAAAATATAATTTGGCATCTTCTAAAGCATCTATTGGTAATTAAATGTTTTAAATGGTTAATCCAATAGAATTAGAATATGAGTTCAATAATTAAATACATATATTTATAATTTTTTTATATATTTCTATTTTAAAATTCTCGGGTGTTACACCCTCCCTCACTTAAAAGAATTTGGTCCCCAAATTCAACTGTATAAGGATATTGTGGAAAGTATAAAATACTTACAGTTTAGAATAATTCTGGGTATCTTCTTTTCATAGATTCTTCGGTCTCCCAAGTTGCTTCTTGTTCCGCGCATCGATTCCATTGAGTTTTCACCATAGGGATCGTCTTGCTACTTAGAGGTCGGACTTCGCGGTCGAGGATCTGCATCGGCCTTTGCTCATAAGTAAGATCTTTTTGAATCACCAAATCAGTATGGTCAATGACGTGAGAAGGGTCGTGCACATATTTCTTTAGCATAGATATATGAAATACATTGTGCACTTCTGAGAATTGAGGAGGTAAAGTAATACGGTAGGCCACCTTGCCCACTCTTTCCAATACTTCGAATGGACGGATAAACCTCGATGTAAGCTTGCCCTTAACACCGAATCTTCTAATACCTTGGCCAGGAGATACCTTGAGAAATACATAGTCACCAACTTGGAACTCCAAATCTCTCCTTCTATTGTTAGCATAAGATTTTTGCCTGCACTGAGCTACCTTGAGTCTCTCTCTGATAAGGTGTATCTTCTCAGTCAAATCTCTAACCATATCTAGGCCTAGAATTTATCTTTCATCGACTTCTTCCCAGCATATTGGTGAACGACAACTCCTGCCATAAAGCGCCTCGAAAGGTGCCATTTGAATACTAGCTTGATAGCTGTTATTATATTGGCTAGGGATAAGTGGTCGTGCCAGCTTCCGCCGAAATCTATAATACATGCCCTTAACATATCTTCAACAACCTGATTTGTCCTTTCAGTCTGACCATCTGGCTGGGGATGGAAAGCAGTGCTGAAATTAAGTTTCGTCCCTAGAGAGTGTTGTAGACCCTTCCAAAAATGAGAGGTGAAGCGCGGGTCTCGGTCAGATATGATCGAGACGGGAACTCCATGCAATCTAACCATCTCCTTAAAATACAAGGCAGCAAGTACGTCGACTGACCATCGGCTTTTGATGGGTAAGAAATGGGCCGATTTAGTTAGCCGGTCGATAATTACCCAAATTCCATCATATCCGCCCCTAGACTTGGGCAAACCCATGATAAAGTCCATGCCAATGTCTTCCCACTTCCACTTGGGAATATCCAGCGGATGTAGCTTTCCGATGGATTTTTGATGTTCCGCCTTCACTTGTTGGCATGTGAGGCAACGAGATACAAAATCTGCTACCTCCCTTTTCATGTTAGGCCACCAGAAAGTTCTTTTCAAATCTTGGTACATCTTAGTGGCTCCATGGTGAATTGTGTACCTCGATCTATGAGCTTCTTCCAGAATCTTCTTCTTCAATTTGGGACAGTCGGGCACACATGTCCGTTCATGAAATAGCAATCTGCCATCAGGTGCCAGCTTGAAATAAAATCTCTCATCCAGCTTACTTTTTATCTCCACTAGTGCGGGATCTTCTTCTTGAAGCTTCATGATTTCATGTAGCAAATCTGGATGTAGACTCATATAAGATAGAATAATACACTTGTTCTTCTCATCGGTGCTGATATCAAGCTCAGAGAATTTCTCAAGCAGCTTCCATTCTTGTATCATACAGTTGGCCAATATCGTTCTCGGTTTTTGACTAAGGGCATCAGCTACGGAATTACCCTTACCAGGATGGTACTGTATAGTGAAGTCGAAATCCTTGAGATACTCGAGCCAACACCTTTGCCGCATGTTCAGCTCCTTTTGGGAGAATAAGTACTTGAGGCTTTTATGATCGGAGTACATAGTGAATTGTTCTCCGTAAAGATAGTGCCTCCAGATCTTCAAGGCAAATACTACCGCGGCCAGTTCTAAGTCATGAACCGGGTAGTTCTCTTCATGTTTCTTCAATTGTCGGGAAGAGTATGCGATGACTCTTCCATTCTGTATCAATACACATCCGAGGCCAATAACAGAAGCATCGATATATACCTCGTATTTTTCTTCTTCAATTGGTAATGATAAGACTGGAGCAGTGGTCAAAAGATCCTTCAAAGTTTGGAAACTCTTCTCACAGTCTTCATCCCACTTGTAAGGCACTTCCTTGCGGGTTAACCTGGTCAGAGGAATAGCAATTTTGGAGAAGTCCTTGATAAAACACCGATAGTAACCAGCTAGGCCCAAGAAGCTTCAAATTTTCGTTGCATTTGTGGGTCGTTCCCAGTTCTTCACGGCTTCGACCTTGGATGGGTCAACAGCAATTCCATTCTTCGAAATAATATGGCCTAAGAAGGATACTTCCTCGAGCCAGAACTCGCATTTGCTGAATTTGGCATATAGCTTGTTTTTCCTTAATATCTGCAGTGCCTTCTTGAGATGTTCTTCATGATCATCTTCGGTCTTGGAATAGATCAGAATATCATCAATAAAGACCACAATGAATTAGTCTAAATAGGGCCTGAATATGCTGTTCATTAACTGCATAAAAGCTGCGGGGGCATTTGTTAGTCCGAAAGGCATAATAGTAAATTCGTAATGCCCATACCTGCTTCGGAATGTAGTTTTATGAATGTCTTCTTCTTTGATCTTCAATTGGTGGTAACCAGAACGAAGATCAATCTTGGAGAAATATGAAGCTCCTAATAACTGATCGAATAGCTCGTCAATCCTCAGCAGCGGGTATTTGTTATTGATTGTAAGGTTATTTAGTTGCCGATAATCGATGCATAGTCTCATCGATCCATCCTTCTTTTTGACAAACAGCACGGGTGCTCCCCAAGGGGAAGTACTCAGCCTGATGAAACCCTTTTTCAATAACTCCATTAGTTGTTCCTTTAGTTCCTTCAGCTCAACAGGGGACATTCTGTATGGTGCCCTAGAAACAGGACCAGCACCAGGGACAAGGTCGATTATGAACGACACTTCCCTTTCCGGGGGTAAGCCGGTTAAATCTTCTGGAAAAACATCGGGAAAATCCTGAATTACACGAATGTCTTCAAGTTTAACCTTCTCGAATTCCGTGGCAGTCACGAATGCTATGAAAGCCATGCATCCCTTATTCATAAGTTTACTAGCTCGGAGTGCTGATATAAGAAGTGATTTACTCCGAGGGCTATTGTAAACTAGCTCTGGGAAATCCACGAAAGTTACCTTGCCATGCCGGCAATCTACAGTTGCTTGGTATGTGGATAGTCAGTCGGCACCTAGTATGACGTCATAACCCTTCATATCTAGGCATATCAGGTCAGTAGGTAAATTGCTTCCCTTAATCATCACTTCACAGTTTGGATAGTGATAAGTGATATCAGACTCATTCCCAAGAGGTGTAGATATGACCAAATCTAACAGTTCATGTTTCTTAGAAAATGAAGCAGCAAATTGCTTGGAAACGAATGAATGAGTTGCTCCGGTATCAAATAAAACTTGAGCAGTTTTAGAACAAATAGTGAAAGTACCTTCCACAATTCTGCCTTCAGTGGGTTTCGTCTCTCGGAGGGCTTGCAGACGGCCTTGTTTCTTTACCAGATGCTTCTTGTCTTTGGTGTCTTGCTCCTTCATCAGTGGGCAGTCTGGAATTCGATGCTCGCGGCTCCCACATCAAAGACAAGCTCCTAACTTCCTCCAGCATTCCTCGGTCTTATGGCCAGCTTTATCACAATACTTGCAAATTTCCTTTGATGGTGTAGTGGTGGAGAATGGCATGTCATTCTTCTCCTTGGAGGGCTCCCCTCCCATGAAGAACCGCTTCTTATTGAATGATTGTTTGAATTTTCTGGGCTTGTGACGGGTTCCTTCTTGTCTCTTTCTCGGATTCTCTCGGACAATTCAGTGGCGTCTTCCAACAATTGGGCACGCCGAACTATCTCCGAATAGACTTGGATATCCATCGGGGCAAGTTATGTGATATAATGGGGCCGAAGCCCGTTAAGGAATCTTCTCGCCTTCATCTTTTCTGTACACACCAAGTGGGGTGCATACCTAGATAATCTGGAAAACTGGGCCTCATACTCGGCCACTTTCAAGCCCCGTTGTTTTAGAACGGTGAATTCCGCGACCTTCTTCTCCTAGATATGGTCGGAGAAGTACTTGTTGTTGAAATGCTCAGTGAATTCATCCCATGTGACATGGTCTTCTGGTAGTGTTGCTTCTATGGATTCCCACCAGCATAGAGCATCCCGCTCCAGTTGGAATACGGCCAGTAAAACCTTCTCTTCATCCGCGCATTGCATCACACGGAAGATTCGTTCCATCTCCTTCAGCCAATTCTCGGTATCCTCAGGGTCGGACGAACCAGTGAACCTCGGTGGGTTCATGTTACAGAAACTTCTGTGGAGATCACCCGCTCCACGGTTTGCTCCGCCTTGGACCACTTGCTGTAGTGCCTGTGTGAGGCCCTGCACGGTGCGCTGCATCTCGCGCCATTGTGCTCTTTCCGCAGCCATGATCCTACAAAAGAGTTAAGTATGATAAAGATCAGGTTTACTTGTAAGGTCAAAAGTCATCATATAACTTAACCCCTGGCTCTATCCATCTCACCGGGTAAGGTATATCTATCCTTGGACTCGGGTTTTACCTATCCTTGGACTCAAGTTTTTACTTAGATTTCAATTTCTAACCTTTTATTTCTTCTAGTTCCCTAGGTTTGAAAACCTAGGCTCTGAAACCACAAAGACTATCACGTCCCGAGCGCGGAAGATACTCGGATGCGTGATGCGTCTATATAGATCATGTCATTAGAGCGATAAGAATTTTAACATACAAAATTTTGAGGTGCGCAAATGACTAAAAATCTAATAAATTCCAATAGTCCAAGTGATGTTTATTTGATTAATCACAGAAAATAAAGATAGTCCATGACAAATTTCCAAATTTATAAAGCCAAACATTAGGCTACATGACTTAACACAAAGTTTATACCACTAACTGACATAACTGGGAATACAAGGTAGACTCAAATAAATTCAAAGACTCGACTAGCTAATGATAAATGGAAGGCGTTCTAGCACTCTTCACTCGGCCTCAAACCCATTCTTGTCACTATCCGAATCACCTGAAAATGTTAGGAAGCAATTGGATGAGCGAATCGCTCAGTAGGAATTACATCTCAAATTCGAGCAATGTTTACGTGATTTACAATTTGCATATATTATCAGTATGGCTATGCATGACGTACGCACAAAAGAGTCAGATATATAGGTAATTCTATACATGATGAACAATAAGAGATCAAGAACTGTATAAAGAGAGTATAACAAGATTTCAAGTATTTGACAAGCAGTATTTCAATAATTTACAGATGTAAATGTCACTTCGGGCAAGCAGGGATTCGTGTACAAGTATGAACGCAAGTATGAGAATGAACTCATGTACAAGTATATCTCAGGTACGAGCAAGTAAAAATTCAATTCAAGTAAGTAATGTCAAGTACATATCAGTAGAATTGGCTATTATCATGTATGTATTTTGCCCTTTCTCGGGCCACAAGTCAAGTATTGCCCGTTCTGGGCCACGCAAGTGAAGTAAGGAGAGAGAGAATAGGGGTGGAGTGTCTCAAGTCAAGCAAGTACTCCAGTGCAATGCTAAACACCGTGGTCAATAAACTCCCATGGGCACAAGTACCTTCGGGTGCTCCTCCCAGGACCAGACCGGGCCCTATATGTACAACATTTCATGTATTACCTTTGACATCCACTCTCATTTATAGCTAATATGGAATTTCAAGAATTTAGAAACGTAGTATTTCAGACGAGATTAACTAGTCATTTGGTTATGGAGGATTCTAGAGGTGGCCCCTACAGGCGCAAGAGGTGGCTCCCGTCGTGTAGCACTTTGCGCCGTACGGCCTCAAGAGGTGGCTCCCATGACGTAGCACTTTACCCTGTATGGCACTTAGCTCCTACACTCTCAAATGATAGTTTAAGAGATTTAAGGTTTGACCATGTAGGGTATACACAAGTAGATTTTTTTTTCATGGAACGAATTTCAAGAACTCATCATACGCAAGAGTATCGATTAGGGTTGTGTTTACACAATTTTCGAGACAGATCAAGATCAGAAGTTGTAATTACTGAGTTGGCATTTGAGAGTTTGCTAATCCTTCAAATTTTTAATTTTTTAAATATATATATATATATCAAATTGGCGCCCCTTTACCCAATCTTCAATTAATTGAAGACTTGAGGGCCGTCTTCAATTCTGAAATTGAAGACTTAAGGGCCGTCTTCAATTCAGTAATTGAAGACTTGAGGGCCGTCTTCAATTCTGAAATTGAAGACTTAAGGGCCGTCTTCAATTCTGAAATTGAAGACTTAAGGGCCGTCTTCAATTCAGTAATTGAAGACTTGAGGGCCGTCTTCAATTCTGAAATTGAAGACTTAAGGGCCGTCTTCAATTATGTGATTTTCACCTGGCAGATACGTTTTGTGACTCAAAGCACTGTTCATTTCGAAAAAGTTTCTCGAAATTTGAAAGTAAGTATATGAATACTTAGTATAATTCCTCGGGAGTCCAGAAACATGTTCAGATATAATTACTGAGTTTTGGTTTCACAGATATGAATTTTCTAATGTTATAACTTTAATTCCTCAAGAAACGGAATTGACGCCCATGTGAGCAGTCTTCAATTAATTGAAAACTTGAGGGCCATCTTCAATTCTAAAATTGAAGACTTAAGGGCCGTCTTCAATTTTGAAATTGAAGACTTAAGGGCCATCTTCAATTCAGTAATTGAAGACTTGAGGGCCGTCTTCAATTCTGAAATCGAAGACTTAATGGACGTCTTCAATTCAGTGATTTTCACCTGGCAGATACGTTTTGTGACTCAAATCACTATTCATTTCGAAAAAGTTTCTCCGAATCAGAATCCGAAGACATGGTCAGATGGAGAAAAATCTCAGGGTCACAGAAGTATATTCTGTCAAAATTTTCAAGGTCCAATTTATTAGTTATAGATTTTTGAATGCGTTAATTTACTGATTTCTAAAAATTCCAGAAAACGGAATTGACGACATGGTGCATGTCTTCAATTAATTGACGCCCTCTAGGGCAGTCTTCAATTTGGAAATTGGCGCCCTGGTCAGGGGCGCCAATTACAGTGAGGTGTCCACTATTCATCAGTGTGAAAAACCTCCGAATCAAGAAGTAATGGCACGAATATGTTGAGAAAAATGTCAGGATTCCAGAAACATCTTCATGCAAAAATTTAGTGCTTTAGTTCGATAGTTATGGATTTTTGAATGTGTTGAATTATCAATTACTGAAAATTTCAAAAATCGAATTGACGACACTGGGGGTGTCTTCATTTAAATGAAGACTGTGTGAACAGTCTTCAATTTTCAAAATGGTGCCCTGGTCAGGGGCGCCAATTACCAGAGGGCTGGGAGCCTCCGTGTCTTTAAACCATGAACATATTATGTTAACAGAGACTATATATTAAGATTTAAAACATGGTTATTAATACTGTAAAACTAGTGTGATAAAATATGTTCAAAAACTCATAAAAATCATGCTAACAAACTAAGTTTAAACTCTTAAAGATCATGGTGATATGTAACAGGCTATCAAAATAACATGATATATACATGATTATTGCTTGATTACGGTAAAGCTAGATGATATATATAGCATGGTTGACTAGTTAATCGAACTCTAACATGCATCAGTTAACCTATTTAGCTACTACTTAGGCAAGGATTTGAGAACACCTACCTCTGTGAAGTGATAGGAGTTGACAAGAGAGGAAGAAGCAGCCCTTCCCTTCCTCTGCAACTCTTCAGAGCTTGCTCCCGTATCTAGCCTTCGAACTAACCAAATAGGGAGAAAATAGAGTGTATTTTATAACCTTAGGATCGACATGATGGGGGACAAGATCCAGAATTATAGGGTATTTAGTGGGTTTATAGCCCACACAGGCTGGAGGGATAGAATGATCGTGATAGTTGTCGAAAAGAAATGACGCCCAAGAGAGGGTCGTGTATTTCATAAGTTAAGATTTCCATGTTAAACTTAAAAGATTTTTATCTTTAAAAAGTGATGGAATTTATTTGTGAAATTTCAGGGGTGAGACCCTTACATTTTTTTCTATTTTTACATATAAATATTTTTGAAAAATTCTTTTTAAATAAAAAGTGGCACTATTCACGTCACTATTCACGTTTAGGAAATAACGACTTAACATATGTCGTTATTTTGAACGGAGATTTTTGTATTCACTCTACACTAACCAAAATTATCTATATACCTTTTCTCACTTTCTAAATTATGTTTATCCTTTAACACTTCATCTATATACCCTTATTTCTTCAAAATAATGATATAATGTAAAAGTTGAAATATGAAAATTTCTAAATTATGAAAATATGAATTGGCATCTTGTAAAAGTGATGTTTATCCTTTAAAACACTATATATATAACATATTTCCTATTTCTTTGGAATAGTGTAATATTAATTTCCTAAGTGATTGAAAATATAAATTGACATTTCTTAAAATATAATTTGGCATCTTCTAAAGCATCTATTGGCAATTAAATGTTTTAAATGATTAATCCAATATAATTAGAATATGAGTTCAATAATTAAATACATATATTTATAAATTTTTTTGTATATTTCTATTTTAAAATTCTCGGGTGTTACAGCCTAGGATTTCAATTCCTAGGAAAAACCCAAGTCCAAGGATAGGTTTACACTTTGTACCCAGTGAGATGGGTAGAACCATGGGTTAAGTCCTGTGTTAATATTCAACACTACAATTCAAACATGAAATTAATTAGACTTGAATTATCTTGTAGGATCATGGCCGCTGAAAGAGCACAATGACGCGAGATGCAGCGCACCGTGCAAGGTCTTACACAGGCGCTACAGCAAGTGGCGCAAGGCGGAGCTAACTGTGAAGCTGGTGATCTCCACAGATGTTTTCGCAACATGAACCCACCAAGATTCGCGGGCTCATCTGACCCCGAATATGCTGAAAATTGGTTGAAGGAAATCGAAAGAATTTTTCGTGTAATGCAATGCACGGATGAAGAAAATGTTTTACTAGCTATATTCCAACTGGAGCGGGATGCTCGAGGCTGGTGGGAATATATAGAAGCAACATTGCCCGGTGACTATGTCACATGGGATGAATTTGTTGAACATTTCAACACCAAATACTTTTTCGACCGCATTCAGGAAAAGAAGGTCGCGGAATTTGCCGCACTAAAACAACGGACCCTGAAAGTGGTCGAGTATGAGGCTCAATTCTCAAGATTGTCCATGTATGCACCCCACTTGGTGTGTACTGAAAAGATGAAGGATAGAAGGTTCCTTAACGGGCTTTGGCCCCACTATATTACACAACTTACACCGATGGACACCAAAGTCTATTCGAAAATGGTTCGACGTGCCCAATTGCTAGAAGACGCCACCGAATTATCTGAAAGGATTCGGGGAAGGGACAAGAAGGAATCTGTCACAAGCCCGGGAAATTTCAAGCTATCATTTAACAAGAAGAGGTTCTACCACGGAGGGGAGTCTTCCAAGGAAACAAAATTTTAGAAAAATGACAAGCCATTCTCTACCACCACACCTTCTAATGGAGTTTGCAAGTATTGTGACAAGGCCGGTCATAAGGCCGAGGATTGTTGGAGGAAACTAGGAGCCTATCTCCGATGTGGGAGTCGAGAACATCGAATCCCTGATTGCCCATTGATGAATGAGCAAATTACTAAAGACGAGAAGCGTCCGGCAAAGAAACAAGGCAGTCTGCAAGCTCTCCAAGAGACGGAACCCACGGAAGGTGGAATTATGGAAGGTACACTAACTGTTTGCTCTAAAACTGCTAAAGTTTTATTTGATACTGGAGCAACTCATTCATTTGTTTTCGAGAAATTTGCAGCTTCATTTTCTACGGAGCCCGAATGGTTAGACTTAGTCATATCTACACCTCTTGGGAATGTGTCCGATATCACACGTCATTACCCAAACTGTGAAGTTAATTCTACTAACGCAGCCCTTATAGTAAGATTGGTTTAACTCTAATGAAATCTGAACTTCTCAATACAAACGCTTGAAAAATATTTTTTCAAGATTAATAGAAGTGAACCAGAAATTCATACAAAAATAAATTAACCTCCTCTTATCTTACTCATTCAATTCTATTAGCCCCTGAGAGAGTTACTTTGAAAAGTATTGAGGCTAAACATTTGGAGAACTCTAAAATCAACCAAGAGTACTACACATTAATATTTTTCTGTTGAAACCACTTTTAAAAATTGACTGTTATCATTTTACGAGCAGTCAAGTGTAGCATTCACCTTTTGTCGTGAGTGTACACATTTACCAGACGCAAGCACCCCCAATTACTCAGTGTAGCTCACAGTTTTGCCTCAATTAGAACAGAGATAGCATGGCATTTCATGACGCGGTCTTCTTCACTTCTTTGGTGAAGGGACTCGATTTCTCAATGATTCCAATGCCATTGCTCTGCTTTAAACCACTGAACTCAGCATACACCTTTTTACAAGAGGATATACGTTTATCAGATGCCAATATCCCCAGTTACTCAGCATGGCTAAGATTCAGCATAAACAATGTAATTCCTTTTGAAATGTTCAGAAACACCAAATGTTTAAAAATAATACAAAATAGGAGTTTCTCAAACAAGGATGTCTTTGTACTTAAAATAAACTTTCAGATTCAAGAAGGCATAACTTGTCAAAGCATGAAAAGCTAGTTTAGGTCAATTAAGCCTGAGCACAAACATTTTCAAGATTATTGACAAAAGGGCTCGAGAAATCATTAATTCTAAACCAATAGCTTTCATGTTCAAGGCAGTCACAGAACTCAATAAAAGAAGATTCTTCTTGAAGATTTACTCTAATTAGCAAACTTGAAAACAGATAGAAGATCCTCCATGAAGTTCAAGGTATTCAAGGAATTCTGGAACTAGATGGTTGGTTATGCAAGAAATGGCATATTCTAGACAAATCAGACAGGTCCAGAGATATTACAAGAATTTCATACTCGAAGGAGTACATAGGATGTGATCAGTATGATGCATAGGCCTGATTTGAGCAGGGATAGCAAGTGAGTAGTATATGAGAATTGAAAATGTACACTCCCCCTGAGAAGATGCAGACTTACACATGTCAACAAGAATGAATGCATGAATGCAAACTAGATTTTGATGTTGACTCCCCCTAAACATGTGCATGGTTTGACAATGGAGTGTGTAACCTAAGACATGAATGAATGCACAATGCCCTGAAGATGCTTCCAATGGAATATGCATTTTTGTGTTCTTTTAACATGATGAACCATGATAAGCCATCTCTGGGTCCCTTTAACATGGTGTGCATTGGTGTGTATGAGACCACATCATTATGCAATCATTTTTGAAATCAGTATATGCATGATAACAAAAGCACATGAGTATACTATGAAATGCAGAAACTCCCCCTGATTCTATGCATTGAATGACTGAATTCTAAGTGCAGTATTTGCAATAAAACCAATGCCAGAAATTACATGAATATCTAGACTGACCCTTGGTAACTGGCAGAGAATTGAGGTCTTAAGACCACCTCACGCATGATGTGGGTTTCCAGACAGATGAGATCTGCCCTTTTTCCCAGCTTACCATTTTATATACCAAGAGGTCCTTTCATCTTGAAATGCATGATTGTTCATGAAATTTCAAGATGATGCTCAATGATTGCAGCACATTAGATAGACAATTAACATTTTGTTTTTCCATGTGAGTGATGAGTTGGAGTAGATGCAGCCATGGAAGAAATCATCAAGGATAATGATTATCAATGTTTAGAAAGAGGTTCACATGGCTGTTAAATAGTGGCATAAATCATCCATAACTCAATCATCATAGCAATTCCATCAGCATGACAAAATTTTCATGGATTGTGGAGCTGAAATAATTGATCTTTGGTACAGGGCGGAGGTTGGGATCTGAGATCCTTCTCACGCATAGTGAGAATTCTGGGCAAGCTTGACTTGCCTTTCATTTCTACACCATTTGATATACCAGAGGTCAAACAAGTGTAAGCAAATAATCTAGCTTAGAAGATCATCTCACACCATGAGGAATGATTCAACAGTTCAGGGAGATACATTTAGCTTGCATAACTAATTGAAATCAACACATGCCTATTATGCAATGTATTACAATGCAAGCCTACTATGCAAGATATCATAATAAAAGATTATTTACAAACCCGTGCCTTGAGCATTTATTTCTCAGATTGAGCTTTGCTCAGCTCCAAGGCACCTGCACCCATAATTCTCATTTTAAATTTGGTGGTACCCAAGTTTGCTTGGGTCCTTGTGGGTTAGTTCTTTGGACAACTACATTTTTCTTTCTTAATGCAGTCAAGTCATCTTCTGTCATTATATGGCAGTCATACATCTCATGCCAATTTTTCCCACAATAGAAACAACGCACAGAGAATTGAGCATTCTTCATATGAGCATTTGGTTGTGCGTTTGGCTTTTGTGGGTGTACAGTGAAGTTACCTCCTTTGGCATGAACGTGGGTTCTGCCTTTCAAGTGCCAACAATCTTGGATTGTATGGCCAAACTTACTACACTGGAAACAGCAAGGAGGCTGTCTTCTTCTATTGATGGTTGGGTGCATCGACCTGCCTTTTTGGGTGCCTCGATGCATCTGACTACCCAAGGGGTTGCGAGTAGGATGGTGCTGAGCACGTTTCCTGATACCGTCGCCCTATCATTTGCCTTTCATATGTTGTACCATTCTTAGCCCATCATTTCTCAAGGTAAAATAGTTATGCACAATGTGACCATGCCTGCCACAATAAAAATAATGAACATTAATTTTATGAGGAGCATGATGTTTGGCATTGAACCTTCTGTTATGCATATCAGAATGAGCAAACTGATTTCTATTTTCTTTTTGAGCAGCATGCGATTTGGGGTGACCCTTCGAGGTGCTAGCTTCAGAGATGGAAGAGATGTATGCCTTGCTTCGAAGGGATTTTTTGTTTGCGGGGTTGTGACCCAATCCTTTTTCACCCTGCGTAGGCTTAGACAGAGAATCATTTAACTCTTTGATTTCATTCTCCAAAGAGGAGATATGTACTTTAGACTCAACAAGGTCCTCTTTGCAAGTAGCCAATTGCTCATTGAGCATGACATTCACCTTTTAAAAATTCTCAATTTCTAGCTCTAGGGCATGCACTTTTTCAGAACTATTATCAACAACATATTTGCCTTTTTCAAGAGCAACCAACTTTTCAGTCAAGAGATTTATCTGATCTTTCAGCATTTCAATTTCTCTCTTAGGATTTGGATTTTGTTCAGCAACAACCTTATTTTCAATCAAGCTTTGATCATGTGTTTCAGATTTAGATTTTTCTTATAACCTTCTTACAATTTCTTTCAATCTACTGATCTCAGCTTGAAAAATTCTATTTTCATCTTTTAAACAGGCAATGGTTTGATTACACATATCCAACTCAATGGTAAGAGTGTCATTAAGCTTTTCAAAAGCTGAACAATTTTTACAGAAGGAACTCTCACCTTGACTGCTTTTCTTCACATCCTTTTTCAGTTTTTTATTTTCTGAGTTCACCTTTTTGTACTGCTTGATCAACTCATCATAAGCCTCCATGAGTTCTTCATAGGTAAAGTCCTCGGAGTCAGAGCTTACCTGAGATGAGGATGGATTGCTTGACTACTCTGATCGGTCAGCCATGAGGCATTCATGCGCTTGTTCTTCTCCATTCTCATGGATACTCACCAATCTGTCTAAGATTTGCTTGGCTGTGCTACAGGTGGACACACGATTAAGTAACCTGAAATCAACTGTAGCGCTTATCAAGTTGAATGCCGCAAGGTTATCAATATGTTTGGTCTCGTGTTCAGCAGACCATTCATCTAAATTTGATGGCAACTCATGAGGACCAATGTATATGAGATTCCACAATTGTGGATCTATGGATTTGACATTGTAATACCCCGATTTATTAACCAATAAATATTTCTAGAAAATTTATAAGAATTAATTAGAAAATCCTTAATAAATAAAATAAGTTAAATTTTGACCATTTTTATAAAAATCTGGAAAATTTAGAATCTTGTAGAGGATAAAATGTTTAACAATAGTGTCTTCTATGACTGGCCCAAATAAAATTCGTAACTAGGCCGAATTAACTGGTTAAGGCCCAAATATACACTTAATCTAATTAGACCCTAAAACGTGAAATTTGAGCCCAATACCTGATCATCTAGGTTGAGACCGGATCCAAATGAAAGGCTAGGATGAGAGGATCATTTCTCCTCTTAGTTCTCCCCGAAACCCTAACCCTAGAGAGCGAATTTTGGTTAGAAGGCGGCGGCCAACCCTATACGCACAGTTTGCGCACGTCCAACTTGATTGGACTCTATCTCCGCGAATAGAAGACTCTAGACCTCGTATGACCTATAAAAATGACCCTTGTCAACCCTAGTTTTGTTTGGGTGCTATGGCGGCCGACGAGGATCGTGGACGAAGGAGAATTTCGGCGATCACCGGTGGGTGTTCTTAGTGCGTCGTCGTCCCTTCTTCTTCCTTCTTCCTCCGTTTAAAGTAGGTTATAACAAGCCAAACCTTAAGTATCATATATGGTTAGAACCAGCATCGAGTGCTCCTTCTATTGAATGCAAAAGCCCTAAAAGTTGCTTAGTATCCTGCGAGAATTTTAGGGTTTAGTAGAAGCATGTCACATCTAGGGTTATACTTGTTTCATCTCATTTTAAGTAGGGAATTCAGGCTAAAGATTAAATTGAGCATGCTATATTGTAAAACTTTCCGTGCTCTTTCTTTTGAATCCAAAAGTCCTAATTATTATACTCCATGTTGTGCGTATTTAGTAATTTATTGTAACCCTAGCCAACTCGTCGAAGGCGGGCAGGGCAAAAGGGGGTTCGACTGTTTCTATTTCGCGCGGCCTCACGATAGACCACCCAACTTAGATAGGTGGCTTGGTATTGACCGTTCATTACGTTTATGGATTGTGAATGTTTTGGGATGTGCGGCAGAACCTTGACCGCCCTTCTCTTTAAGCGGCACATTACAGACCGCTCAACCCCAGCAGGCCTTCGGACCTAAAAGGGATGAACGGCCTGTCGTGCAACCGCCTAGGATTATGAGCGGCCCTGACAGAACCGCCCAACCCTTCAGAAATGTTTTGGCATGATTTATCTTAATAGATCGATGGTTAATTGATGAATTAGCAACCACATGATAACTGGAATATATCGAAGTAAATAATCTCAAATTTTACTAAAATTCTTGATCTTGTTTCATCATGGCTTTAGTTATTTCGCTGTTAAATTCAAACATGACATTTTAAATGCTATTAGGAATGTTTGACAGTCGTTCTACCACGGTAGGATCTACTGACCGCCTTACTGGTTTCTGATCTTTTATTAGCCCTATTTCCTTGTAATGTTTGGGACTCTCCGCCGGATATTCCTTCCGTCGGACAAGGACCTTCATTACGGGACCTTTGTAAGCCCCCGCGAGCCTGGGATTCCCACTAGGACGCCAGGCAGGTTGTACCACCAAGACCTGAACCTGTTAACGTGATCGGACCGCTTGAATTTATTGTGTTATAAGCCACGGATCACTTTGGACCGACTGAGTCTTGCGCGCCTGAAAACGGACCGTTCAACTCAGTGGGCGGTCCAGTATGAACCATTCATCCCTAGCCCAGTGCCAATTTCGTTGGTCGATTAACCTTGTTCTATCTTCGACCAAAACATGTTTTGATCGGCCCAATAAGCCCTGGGTTAACCAGTGGCGAGTGGGCTGGACCTTGGTTCAGTTCTGCCCCACCTATGGCAGCCCGGAGCCCAAATTGGGTGGATTCTAGTTATTCAAGTCAAGTCCAGTTGAGCGGACTAGATTAGACCGTCCGTGATCTTGAGCGGACCCTATTGGACCGTTTGTCCCTGAAGCGGCCCAATACTGCCCGTTTATCGTGTTCGTGAGCTTCATGTCTTTCTGGCCCTGTACGGCCTATCCTTGACCATCCATTATACTTAAAGGGCCCATTTAGGACCGTTCTTCTTTGAGCGGCCCACAATGGTCCGTCTATTCCTTGAACTCGTGGTGGCTGATTCTCAGCCCAGTTTCTCTGTGTGCGGCCCATATGTGACCGTACAATTGCTTGAGCGGCCCAGTGAGAACCGCGTATCATCCAGAACCAGTTTTTCCTGTGGTTTATGATATTGAATCCAAGAACCTATTGGTTCTTGATAACTTGAACTTTTTGGGTAAAGTTTTGCTTCAACTTATCCTTAGGTCTTTCTGAGGAAAGTTCTATCTTGATTAATTGGCCATTTGACTTGATTAATGTCTAGACATAACTTTGGATCTTGGATCCTTTAAATCAATGCCAACGCATCATAAGGGTCCGATCTGGTCCTAGGAGGAGCGCCCGAAAAGTACTTGTGCCCCGGGGAGTTTGAATGACATGGTGAGGCATTGCACCGAGTGCATGACTAGCGTGATGTCTATGACAATAATATCTTACTTGGAATTATCTTGACTTGGTTAAATCTTGCTTGTTGGCCAATTTCTAGTTTCATTATATTTCTAATCTTGTACATCATCTACTTATGTCATTCATTATATCGTTATTTCTTTTTGCACAATTAATGCAAACAATTGGTTAATTACTTAAACTTGCCTGTAATTACCTACTGAGCGTTCGCTCACCTAGTTGTTTCCCCCTTTCAGGTAGCTCAGGTGAGGACTCGCAATCCGATGGGAACGGGTAAGAGTGATGATCATGGAGCGATCCAGTTAGAAGCCGTGAAGCTAGTGTTAGTTGTGGAGTCTAATTGTGTTATAGAGTGTGTTTGGAAGAGTTGTAAAAATTTGATTTTTCAGCAAACGTAATTGTGTTAAGTGGATGTTGGCAAAGATGATTAGTGAGTTTTTGCATGGATTATTTAATTGTTAGTTAATGAATGGAATGATTTTCTGTTAATGGAGCTGTGTTGGCCTGTAAATTGACATATTATTATTGTTATCATTGCTTGTTTCTACTGTCAGTCTCGATATTCCGCGTCGAGGCGTGACAGACATAGACAAACATTCTCCCTAGCCATATAGAAAAATCTGAACCATCATAAATAGGCGGAGAAGCCATCGAAGCATGTGTAGCAAATGAAGCCATTTGATTAGGATGCACCGGGATCTTTCTCTGCAGATCGTGGGATCTTTGAATGGCAGAGCTTGGCTCTGATACCACTTGTTGGGTCCCTTGCGGTGCAAACGGATCTAGAAGGGGGGTTGAATAGATCCTTTCAAAAATAATGGCCTATTTAAAACTAAAACTCTTATCTACCAAAAACATAAACCACTCCTATGAAATGAATGAAACATTAGGCAGAATGAGCAGCGGAATTAAAATGGAATGGCTTAAGAGGAAATGGTGATCCAAAGACTACACAGGTAGACCTGTGTAAACTGGGTGTTTGCTTGGAGCCCCGCCAAGTCAATCTGGAGTGTATGCTCTAGTGATCACCCAAAGTATGTGTAGGTGCACGCACGGTGATCCTCATTTGCAGGTGGATACTCCCTAGTGGTTCTGTGCAAGGGTGTAGCAGGCAGCCAAGGGAATGTGAATGTAAGCAAGTGATAAATGATATGCAAACAAAATATTACAGATCACAATGCTTAAGAGTGTGACGGAAATAACTCGGATTATAAGCAATGAAGTGAGCACACCAACCTGTGAATGGAGATAGAAGATATGGAGCAAACACACACAATGCACAACCATAACACTTGGATTTTAAAGTGGTTCGGTTGCACACCTGCAACCTACGTCCACCCCTCACCAACCCGGTGAGGCTTTCCTACTGACTCACAGCTTGACCGAGGACACGCTCCAAACCATAGAATAGAGAAAACCCTCTATCTGTCTTCCTACACACAAAACCGGAAGGGACGGCTATCCACAGATCGAAGCAGACCTCCGAATGTCTTCTTACACACCAAGCCGGCAGGGATAGCTATCCACAGATGGAACAACCTCTGATTGTCTTCCTACACACCAAGTAGGGACCGAACAAGGTATCAAAAGAAATGAAGCGATCCAAAAATGCAAATGAAAACACTGCAAGTGTAGTAGGAAAGACCACAAGAAAACACCAACTGAAACTTCAAATAAAGATCTAGAAGTTGGTGATTGCAGCTACGATTTCAGATCCAAAGATCTTATCTTTGAGAGCAATGATAGACTACAGGGCTGCTCCCTCAACGCTAATTTCTTCTTCCTCTTCTCTTACAGCACTGGACTGAGAACTAGTGTTGGGCTACTCACACGCTCTTTTCAAAGATATTCTTTGTAGACGCTCAAAGGGCGTGGCTCTCACTTGAACAGCAACAGCAGTAGCAACTCCTTCTCTTGAGGAAGCTTCATATATATAGGAAGGCCAGGGGAAAATTTTACCGCCATAAGATCTTCTTCCCTTGAGGCATACGCCGATGTGAGCTTGAGTGCTTTTCAAGGGCAGCTATTTCTTCTAGCTTCTCATTCCATCTTTTAACAAATCCACCTTTTTCCTTGAACTTGCTATGCAATCTACTTTTGCAGAGTATGTCTCCCAGTTGATATGCTTTTAGGGTAGACATTCTTTTCTTTTTGTATTACAACATACCAGGTTGGTAAGCCCTGATTTCGTAAGAGGTAATCTGGACCATCTATTTCCTGAATGGTAGAACATGGTGACCTCTGATTGGTGCAAAAGTGATAAGGTGCAGTGGGTTCTCATTGGCTGCCCAGTTTGCTTCATGCGGTACTCTACAGTTTCCATTAGCTGGCCAACGGATCTTTGTCAAGTACACAGCAAACACATCACATTTCCCCCAAGGTTTGAGTCGTTTTCGGATGGAGACTCCTGCTGGGTGTTTTGCCATTGGTCCAGCCTGGTAGAGCCTTGGGTACATCATCCAGACCTCGAAAACTATGCTTTTGGACATTTGCGGTACCCTTTCTCTCTCTCTGGATCACCTAGTTCATTCGACAGAAAACTGGCTTGAAAGCTGCTAGGAGACCGATGTAAGTCGACTTACTGAGAAAGATAGGTTGGTTCCATAAGGTGCATCGACTTTGGTGAACTGGTCTTCAATATGTGCATAGACCTTACTTCTTGTGATATCAGAAGTAGCATAGACCTTAGCTGCAATTATGACTTATTAGCATAGACCAGTTATAATATGCACAGGCATTAACATATGCAATGCATAATATGCATGGACCTGATAATATGGAAGTAACACATGTGCATTGGCTTCTATATGAAAAGATCTACAAAGTGTGCATGGACTTTGTATATGCATTGTGCAAATGTGCACGAACCCTTTTGCTGCAAACATTGCGTGTGTAGAGACCTTGATGTGCCATCGTGAAAATGTGACCAGACCCTTTTGCTGCAAATGGTACATGTGCACAGACCTTGATATGCCATGGTGCAAATGTGCACAGACTTGCATCTGCGTTGAAGGAAAAACATGCATGGACCTTATAGTGCTGAAAGCAACACATGCACAGACCCTGTAGTGCTGACAGCAAAATATGCATAGACCTTGATATGCTGAAAGCAAAACATGCACAGACCTTATAGCATAGAACGCAAAACCTGCACAGACCCTGTAGTGTAGAAAGCAAAACATGCACAGACCTTATGTGCGTTGAAGGTAAATGTACACCGACCTTGTATGCGTTGGAAGGTAAATGTGCACAGACTTCAGTGTGTGTTGAGAGCAAACGTGCACTGACCTTGATATGCAGAATGCATGCAATGAGAGACTAGCATCGACCCTAGTTATGTCCAAGGCACAACTAACACCGACCTCAGTATGCATGAACCATGAACTAACATCGACCTTAGTAAGCATAAGCCACAACTAACATCGACCTTAGCACAGCTAACGTCAACCCTAGTATGCATACTAACACTGACCTTATTTCAACTATCATCGACCCTATGCATGAACTAGCATATACCTTATACGCAAAACATGCTATACTAGCATCGACCTTGTCTCAACTAGCATCGACCCTATGCATGAACTAAAATAGACCTTATATGCAAAACATGCTATACTAGCATTGACCTTGTCTCAACTAGCATCGACCCTATCCATGAAGTAGCATTGACCTTGTGCGTTGAAGCAAACCTACACCGACCTTGATTTGTCATGCGCATAGACCTAAACAGTATGTGCACCGACCTATATGCATACTAACCAAAAGTGCACCGACCTTCTATCGAAGGAACATGAAAGTGCACCGACCTTATATGCAGTCTATCAAAATGAGCACCGACCTTATATGCATGCAAGCCAACTGGCATCGACTTCAGTATGAGTTTATGGAAAACTCACATCGACCTTATATGCATGCAGACAAACTGGCATCGACCTAAGCATGACTGTCATCACAACTAGCATCTACTTAGTTGCTTTAACTAACACCTAGCATCGACCTTACTTATGCTTTGAGAGCAAAGTAGCATCGACCTGTGATATGCATGATAGCCTAGCTACAGGAACGAGCATCGACCTTAAACCAGCATCGACCTAGAAATGCACAAAATAGAAATCTGAGGTATCTGTACTGACCTGGATATGTATCAGACTTGGATGTGGATTAACTTTACCTGACAGATGCTGACTCACTTTTGACCAGTGATGTTGACTTGCTGTCAATTGGCGTTGACCATTGACTTTTCAAGGAATGTTTCATACTACTCCTTTGAATGATCATGATCTCACAATGACCTGAAATATGAATATTGACTTATCAAGTGCATGATAGACTCATCGGTGACTCATAAGCAAACACTATCAAAACCACATTAAGGCAGAGAAACATCATTCTCCCAACAAGAGTGAAAGGTGATCGTGAGATAGTAAACAATAGGGATCTCGAGAGAAGATATTGTGAAGCAATTGAAGCAAGTCTTGAAGATCTATTATCCACTGTGACCTCTAGATCAGATCCAAGGCACATTGCTCCTGCGTTAGCATTTCAGTTTGTGCTTACTGTCAGCCTTCTGATGCTGAACATTTTGATTTTCTATTTTCACTTTTCACACTTTTTCTAAGCTGTGTATCAGCGGTGGCATAAGATGTAAGGCCTAGCAGTTTGAAGCTATGAATCAGCAGTGGCATAAACTGTAAGGCCCAGCAGTTTGAAGTTGTGAATCAGCAGTGGCTTAAGCTGTAATGCCCAGCAGTTGAAGCTGTGAATCAGCGGATTGTTGGCAAGCTGTGAGGCCCAGCTGTTCAAGCTGTTTGGCAGTGGAATCCACACTTTGGTTGGAGTGTGAGGTGGATGTAGGTCATGATGACTGAACCACCTAAAAAGATCTTACGTACTGTGGTTTGATTTCCAGTGTGTCAACCATTAGATGTATGCTAGGATCATTCCTATCTATAATCCTGACGGTTTTTAATTCCGCATTAGTCTAAAGTCTTCAGGTTAAGTTTTAATTTGATCAAGTTTTTAGGGGAGATTCATTCACCCCCCCTCTAAATCTTTGTTTGCACCACTACATCATGCTAACATGATGTAGTTTACCGGCGGGCTTTAAATGTTCTACTTTTACTTGCTGACAAGTGAGACAACGAGATACATAGTCCGCCACTTCTTTTCATGTTGGGCCACCAGAAGTTTCTTTTTAAGTCTTGGTACATCTTGATAACACCAGGGTGAATAGCATACCTTGATTTGTGAGCTTCCTCCATGATCAACTTCTTAGTACCTACATGATTCGGCACACAGATTCTATCCTTAAGCAATAGTCTTCCATCATTTGAAATGGAGAATTCCAACCTTTGATCAATATTAGCCTTGATCTCCATCAATGTGGGGTCATTTTCTTGTAATTTGACTAGATCTTTAATCAATGTAGGTTGTGACCTTATATTAGCAAGTATACATCCTTCCTCTTCCTTATCAACCTCCAGATTCAAACGAGCAAAATCTTCGATAAGACATGTCGTACCTTTCCCGAGGCTAGCCAGAGTTGCCATAGGTCTTCTACTAAAAGCGTTAGATACAACATTTACCTTGCCTGGATGATATTGGATAGTAAAGTCGAAGTCTTTGAGATACTCCAACCATCTGCGTTGTCTCATGTTTAGTTCCCCTTATGTGAAGAGGTATTTCAGACTTTTGTGATCTGAAAATATAGTGAATTTCTCCCCATAAAGGTAGTGTCGCCAAATTTTCAAGGCGAATATAACCGCAGCTAGTTCCAGATCATGCACAGGGTAGCTCTCTTCATGACGTTTCAACTACCTTAATGAATAGCAAATCACCTTTTTATTCTACATAAGAACGCATCCCAGGCCAATGCCAGATGCATCGGTATAAACTTCAAAGCCATCACCTTCTATAGGCAGTGCTAATATAGGGGCTGAAGTAATATGATCTTTAAGAGTTAGGAAACTTTCTTCGCAATCCTCTGACCATATAAAAGGGTTCTCCTTTCTTGTATGTCTAGTCAAAGGGACAGTGATTTTTAAAAAATCTTTAATGAATCGCCTATAATAACCAGCCAGACCCATAAAACTTCTAACTTCAGACACGGACGTCGGCCGGCTCCAGTTCTTAACAGCTTCTACCTTAGAAGGATCAACAACAATACCTTCCTTTGAAATGATATGGCCAAGGAATGAAACTTCCTTTAGCCAGAACTCGCACTTGCTAAACTTTGCGAAGAGTTGATGCTCTCTTTATGTTTGTAAGGCTATTCTTAAGTTCCCTTCATGTTCCTCTTTAGTCTTGGAGTATATCAGAATATCATCAATGAAGACGACCACAAATTGGTCAAGATAAGGCCTGAAGACATTTTGCATAAATGCTACCGGGGCATTGGTTAACCCGAACGACATTACCACGAATTCATAGTGTCCATATCTGCTCCGGAAAGTAGTCTTGTATATGTCTTCATCTTTGATCCTGAGTTGATGATTACCCGACCTGAGATCTATCTTGGAGAAATATTCTGCTCCCGAAATTTGATCAAAGAGCTCATCGATACGCGACAACAGATACTTGTTCTTGATAGTAAGTTGATTTAGTCGCCGGTAGTCGATGCATAGCCTGAGAGATCCATGCTTCTTTTTCACAATTAAAACTGGCGCATGCCAAGGGGATGTGCTAGGTCGAATGAAGCCCTTGTCTAATAACTCCTGAAGTTGCTTCTTTAATTATTTGAGTTCTGTAGGGGACATCCTGTAGGGAGCTATTGAAAGAGGTGCTACTCCAGGAACGAGTTCAATGGAGAAGTTTACTTCTCTTTTGGGTGGTAAACTAGGTAAATCCGATGGGACCACATCAGGAAACTCATTTACAATGGGAATATCCTTTAAGATGATCTCCTTGGACTCGGTAATGATTACGGAGGCAAGAAAACCTTCACATCCTTGTAAAATGAGATTGCAAGCGTGAAGAGATGAAATAATGGTAGGATGCTTCCTATATTTGATACCAAGGAAGGAGAATCTTGGAAGACCTGATTTCCGAAAAGAGATTATCATATTGCGGCAATTTATATAGGCGTCATGGTCTACAAGCCAATCAACACCCAAGATAACATCGTAGCCCTCCATATCAAGGCATATGAGATTTGCGGGAAGATTATGACCTTCTACAATTACCTTACTATCAGGATAGCAAGTTGTATGTTTAGTTCCAGCACCTAAGGGTGTAGTAATAGCTAGGTCCGAAGGTAAAGGAACTAATGAAACTGGCAAGGTTTTAGCAAAAGTAGTAGATATAAAGGAATGAGAAGCACCAGTATCAAACAACATGAATGCACGGTGGGAATAGATTTGAATAGTTCCTTCCATTAGCCCATCGTCCTTGGGCGCTTCTTCATCATCTAGAACAGCGTTAAGATGAGCCTGTCGCTTTCATCCACCGCTGGAAGACTGGTCTTTCATAAGAGGACTATCTGGCATGCGGTGCTCCTGGCTGCTACATCGCAAACACTCCCCTAGGCGTTTCGAGCATTCCTCAGCCGAGTGGCTGAACTTTTTGCAGAACGAGCAAGCCGTCATGACTTGTTTTTCTTCGTCCTTCGCCTTTTTGTTCTTGTGGTAACTGCTATCAACTCCTTTCTGAGATCTCTTCTTACTATCACAGAGTTTATATGGTTCTGTGATGCTGAATCTTTCCTTCTTCCCACGTCGATCCATCTGTCGGCTAGACTCCTCTCCCTTGCTTTTGAGTTTCTCGACCTTCTCCAAGGTCCTTTCACATAAATGAGCTCGTTGGACCATTTCTGCATAGGTCTGAATATTTTGGGAACCCAGTTGTTGAATGAAGACGGGCCTTAACCCATCCAAAAAATGATTGGCCTTCAGAAGATCGGTGCTCACTAAATGCTGAGCAAAAGGTGCTAGGCGAGAAAATTGGAACTCATACTCCGCTAAGGACATCATGCCTTGCCTTAAGGAGGCAAATTCCACTGCCTTCCTCTCTTTAACATGCTCCGAGAAGCATTTAGCTCGGAATAGTGGGAGAAATCCTTCCCAAGTGTGTGGTGCATCTTGAGGCGGTGCAGGAATAGATTTCCACCACGTGCGCGCGTCTTTGTTAAGTTGAAATGTGGCAAGATGAACCTTTTCTAGGTCGGCACATTACATGACCTCGAATATATGGTTCATTTCATCGATCCAGTTCTCAGCTTCATCTAGATTGGAGGAACCATAAAATCACGTAGGGTTTAGACTACAAAAATTGTGGTGCAGATCACCAGCCCCTACCCTTGCGCCTGCTTGTGCCATAGTTTGCAAAGCCTGGGTAAGACCTGCAACAGTTTGTTGCATTCTGTTCCAATCAACACGGTGAGCCATTG
The DNA here is from genome assembly GCA_022559845.1 of Amorphophallus konjac. Lineage (NCBI taxonomy): Eukaryota > Viridiplantae > Streptophyta > Magnoliopsida > Alismatales > Araceae > Amorphophallus > Amorphophallus konjac. The sequence goes on along the minus strand of CM040119.1, from coordinate 171,916,523 downwards.
TAAGAATGGGGTACCTGAGAAGAGGAAATAAATTTGTCAACTCCTATGGAATTGGTGGGGTAAATTCTAGAGATAATTTCTAATTACTATCTCATCCCGGGCTCTACCCAATTTCTCCCAAAGGTTGGGTATTTCTTTCCTTGTTTCATAGGCATGGGTCCTTAAACCTTAGACTTAACCTATGCCATGACATCTTTCCTAGGAATAAGTAAGTCTTAAGACCTAGGCTTTGATACTACTTTAACTGTCACGCCCCAAGCTTTTAATACAGCGAAAGGAATCTCGGGAACATGCAAAGTCGGCTAGTACGCCTCAAGCGAGCAATATAATCAGAGCGCAAGACAATCACTCCAGAGTAATTGCACAAGTATTTCCTCAAACTTCAACTTTATTTTATGAGAAGAATAATCACAAGTACATAGGACCGTTTCCTTTGACATCTGACACCACATGACTCAAAAAAAATAGAAAATTACAACTTGACTTGACTAGACACAAAATGACTAAGGCATCTCTCATTTCATCGACTTTCATTCGTTCTCGGATCCATCACTTGAGTAGTCTGAATCCGACCCGCTAGAATTTCCTGAAAAAAGATTGAGAAAGTAGGGAATGAGTACACTTGTCCAGTAGGTATCTTCGTATCAACATGAAGGCAGTATTTAAATGATTAGTGTCTTAGCTCTAGATCTTAAGGTAAAAATAAGAACGCGATAAACAAGCGATATAAACCAAGATAACCAAATATATAGAATCATGAAATAACTGAGCAAGTAGACGTGAGCAAGTGTAGACCATAAACAAGCAAGATTAATCATGTAGAAACAAATTTGGCCTTTCATGAACAAGAATGTACGAGCAAGAATCTAGAAAGTACTTTACACAACCTTATAAAGGCTATGTAGTAGAAAGTCATTAAGAAGCATGTGATTTCCATAACGAGCCTCGTGAATTTCACTCATTTATAAGAGAAAGTACTCCCAACGCAATGCGGCGCCAGTATCATCGTATCCCATGGTTTATAGCATGTTTCTGACCATCGGCCGTGGGGGCTAGCATGGAGCCCTTGGACACAATCCGTGCCCGGTCTTGCATCTTCGAGTTATAAATCCAGCTACTTCCACGAGATATAATAATAATTTCAGCCAATAACTCAATTCCAAATAACAAGTTTCATAACCAAATAACCAAGGTATAGAACGTACCAAACTGACATGAGATATCAAAGAAGAATTAAAAGAATATTATACCCCGGTGGCCTTTCGGCAGCATAACGGTACATTCATTAAGTTTCATATCTTAATATTGACTTATTAAACATGTGTTGAGACTCCAGAAAATCCGAAGACCACCAAGGAACTCAAGAAAACCAACCCCAAAGGTCAAACCTCGGGTTAGATAGGTTCAGAGATAAAGCGGTCGTTTACTGGACCGTTTCATGAAGAAAGCGATCAGAGTCTAGACCGTTTTATAATTAGAGTCGACGCATGAAAAAGAAGTGTCGACGCAGGAAAACCTTTTGGAGCTTTAGCGGTCTAGTGAATGGCCGCTTGGTATCTTTTAGTGGTCGTCCATAGGGCAGCTAAGGTCCAGAACACATCAAACACCGGTAAAGTGCTTTCTAGACAATTGGTTTTGATGGTACAACCAGCTCGACGTCCTAGTGGGAATCCCAGGCTCGCGGAGTCTTACGGAGGCCTTGAAACATAATCCCCTAGTCCGACAGAAGGAATATCCAGTGGAGAGGTTCATAAGTCCAAGAATGTGTACTTATAGTGAAAAGTGTACCTAATGGTCACATACCGGAGTACATGCCATGTACTTATGAAAATGACTCATAGATAAGAAGAGACCATAGTAAACATCGATCAAAACTAGACAAGTCCATGAAAATTAAATTCATTAATACAAGAGTATAAGTTTTGGTATGAAATTAGTTTAACTTAAAATAATTTCCATGCATATGTGAAATCTGCAATGTACTAGAATCAACCACCCATATAGCCATATTCATAGATGTAGCACTTAAAATAGGAATACAACCTAAATATCTAGGCTTATCTAAAAATAAATGAGGCTCCTCTGCATTATGCTTCGGGTTAACATAATTACAAAATTTAGAAAAATAAAAGCGGTCTACTAAGGACCGTTTACAGGAGTCTAGCGGTCTATCGAGGGGCCGCTTAGCTATCTTTGGCGGTCACATATAGACCATTTCTGACTATATGATAGAAAACTGAAAAAGAGTAAAATAAACACTAATCTAGGGCATGCTATGCATGGAAATCAACGAGAACCTATTGTAAAACATAATAGAATGAGAATAGGTATAGAATATGCATGGGTTTGTGTGTAATGAACAAGATATTTTCTTTTTAACTCAATTAGGGCTAAGATTCATGCATGGAGATTACACTAGATGCGCAATCCCAATAAAACATAAAATTCTCTATGTACAGTACATGAAAATGACTGAAATCAGAGGGCTTTTATTCCTAACATTAGGTTTAAGCCATTCATGAGATAACCTACCTCTAGTTAGGGCTTTAAGCTTCGAATTGAGGGCTGGAACTTGACCCTAGTTTCTGCTCATCCTGAACCGAACCTTCAACTTCCCTCCTCTCTATCTCTGATTCTCTTGACCTAAAGACGTGAAAATTGGAGGGTAGATAGAAGACATAAAGGGTAACAAAAAGTTCTAAATACTCAACTGCTAAATACCTCGTTTAGGGTTTTTAATTTGCATATCATTCTAACTCGGTCGCACAAGTTCCTGAGCTTCTTGTACTGAACCAGCGATTTTGGATGCCTCTATCCTCTTGTAGGCTCGGTCTCCTAGGATGAAATTTTGAAGAGAGTTAGACCTTACTATAATGAACGAAATATTCTAAAGAACTTACCCAAAATAATGCTTCCTTACCTTAGTTCCACACGAGCCAAAAGTAAGGGTCGCACAAGTGAAACTTGGTGTCTATTTATAGGGTTAACTTGGGTTTTGTGGATTTTAACGACCTTAGAGTCCCAATTAGGGTTCCAATTCGATCCTCAAGTATTCTAGACTCATCCAACTAGTAGATAGCATCAATCCCTAGTGATTAGGCTTGAAGAAAACCCAGATTTCCACGATTCTAAACAATTCGCGATCGGACTCTTGGTAGCGGTCCAGTTGGGACCGTTTCTTGCGCTTTGCGGTCGCCCGATAGACCGTTTTCAACATTGGGTGTCGAAATTTGAATTGGTTCAAACTCTTCATTATTATTATCTTCTATTTAGTGTATTTATCCTTAAACTTCTAGAATATGGGCTAGATCTTGTGGGTTTACTAAATGGGCCTATTACTCTTTAATTAGTATAGGGCTTTAATAAAATTTAATTAACCATAATTCATTTAATAGCCCATTTAGTCTATTTAAATGCATAATACTTATATTTTAATTCTAAAAAATTCTAAAAAAAATTTCAGGCGTTACATATTATGTGCATCAGCTTTAGTAATTCTACCTTGAGTACTCCTCCAATTGCTTAAAATTCTGAAAAGAGTTCTTAACTTTAATCCATCCATTCTTACTCTACTATCATGGCTTACTTCTATGCTGGGAGATATCTATTTTGAGGGATGTTTCAACCATCTTCTCGAATATGTCCTAGACCTGAATCCTTCTTTTACGTTCTTCCACTCCTGTTTTTTTTTTTTTGCTGATGGCAAAGGGGGAGGGAAAGTTATGTTTAAGAGAGTTATTTGTCAAAAAGGGCAGAGTATGTTTCCACTGTTACATTTTGTGTCCATTGCATATCACATTGTCATTTGCATGAATTGCTCCCCCAAATTGTATGATAGAACAGCAAAAATAAATGACTCATGGTTGCCATCATCAAAAAGGGGGAGAATATTGTATGTATGTCGTTTTGATGATGCCTCACTATAAGTCTTTGGTCAGATTACCTAGGAACTCAAGATATGCCTTTTTGAATGACCAAGAGCGAAGAAGTGTCGACCTCATGCATCACAGTGTCGACCTCAGGCCTTCGCAGAAGGAAGAAAAGCCCAAACGGCTCAAAAGAAGTGTCGACCTCACTCCATCAGGAGGTCGACCTTAGGCTCTCCCAAAGAGCGTTATAAACGGGTTTTTCTAGAGTAGTGTCGACCTCACCTCTCAGCAGGTCGACCTCATGCTCCTTCCAGAAACCATCATAAAATGTGCTTTCAAGGAAGTGTCGACCTCAGTCTCTCGAAGTGTCAACCTCTTCAAGCTTCCAAATCAAAAGTGTCGACTCCGAGTGTCGACTCCTTTTTTCAAAGGTTCTGCTGTGCCACAAAGTGTCGACCTTACCTTCAGGAAGTGTCAACATCACGATCGTAACCAGCACTCTGGGAAGCAGCTAGCGTAAAGCAGTGTCGACCTCACTTTTACAGGAGGTCGACCTCAGGCTCTTCTAGAAGCCGTTATAAACCAGACTTTGTGAAGAAGTGTTGACCTCACCTCTCAGCAGGTCGACCTCACTGAAATAAATTCTCCAAGTGATGCGGGACGGACAGCAGACTTGGGACTCTAGCTCGCGATCACCCCTAAGCGAGGGTAGACATGGGACCGTGTGCGATTGAGAAATCGGTAGTGAGTCTCGGGTATCGGCTTTCCGCGTGTACTCGGATCGAGTCACGGGATTGGTCACTCACTCTCTCTTGCAGGGGTGATAATAATTATGATCGAGCTAGAATAACCTATCACTCATGCAGCGGCATTCAAAAATATATGAGTAAAGCAAATGCGATAAGAGAGAGGGGCGAGTTTACCTCCACGCTCCGGGCGTGGGGAAGACGATCCCGGCCAAGTCAGTAACTCCCGGTACAATAAATATTTAAATTGCAGCAGTGAATTTTGATGCCCACTCCACGCAGGGAGGTAAAGGGATACAAGTGGGCCCGGGAGGACCGATCTTGGGTTGACGGGCAGCACTTGGATCCGCTTGTCGGTGCCGTTCGGAAGACGCTTGCTGCGGGTTGTGGGGCCCACGTGCGACTTAGCCCTCCGAGTCTGGCGGGGTGGGTCTCGTTGTGAATGGGGCACTTGGAGGAGTGATCCCTGGAACGGTGGCGCGCTGGCTCACCTTGCGGAAGGCAAGGCGACTCCGACCGGCAAGTGTGAACGTGTTGTCCACGGATCTGCACTTCTATTTTTGTCCTGCGCGACTCGGCAAAACTCGCTGCTGCGATCAGTCCCGACGTCGGATCGACACAAATGTAGTACCGTTGGAAAGCTCTCTCAGAGATCTTCAACCAAGGACTGGGGAAGAAAAATTGGGGGCTCTATATTTTTCGTGGTATATTTTACAAGGGACTGACTGACTGACTCAGAAAACTCAGGACAAATCTAAGTTTTCCTGATAACTTGCGTTGACCGTGACTCAAACCACAGATCTGGAACTTGGACTCTTCACAAAAGTTGTAGAGGGGGAAACAAGGAAGACGGGGATAATTTTTATTTGACTTTTGGTGGAGGTTGCAATTTTTTGAGGATTTTATACTAACTGGAGGTCGGATCTGAACTGCACAGGACATAACAGATTTGGGAAAAGATAGTGATTTTTAAAAATACAATGAAGACTCCAAAAATTCCAAGAAAATTCGTGGATGATGGGTGTGGTGGACAAGACTTCCAATGAAATTGGTGACCCACGAAAATAAGGGGAAGGGGTCGAAACATGGAAACACAGGGTTGCTGTGATAGGATCTGAACATAAGATAGAACTTGAAGGTGGGGAAACATGAAAATGGAAAAATAGAAAACGAAGGGTAAATGATTGGATTTGTTTTTGTGGAGGCTGGGGTGGACGTGGATGACTCACCCTCCAAGTTTGGACTCGATCTGAGCTCCTGATGGAGAGCTAAAATTTGAGCTTTGATGCCCTATCCTAATTTAGACAGAACTCCGGCGATGATGACGGCGACGCGATGGCGGTGCGATGGCGGCGGTGGCAGAAACAGAATTCAAGGGATAAGAGGGAGAGATAGAATAGATCTCACACCCTAGAATGGCAGAAATCCATCTGCAAGAGAGGAGAGAGAGAGGAGGAGGGCACACCTTTCTTTGGCTCCAACCAAATTCATAATTTTCTCTTCATTAATTCTTACAAAACACAATGCATGGGTTTATATAGAAGGGGAGGAAGGGAGAGGGGGCTGGAATTTCGTGGGAGAGAGGGGAGGGGTAGCATTTTTTCCCCCATGTGGTCAATTGGCCAAAAAAAAGAAAATATAAAATGTCATTTTAATGGGGGGGCACCCCCTTGACTTAAGGGGTTGGAATCTTGGACATTTTCTACCAATTGTCCCCTTTGAATGTTAAACCATCTAGAAGCCCACCTTGGACCTTTGACTGGCCCCACATGGGCCCTAAGGCTTAGGTGGACCAATAGGAAAGAGAATGAGGGCCCCCTTGTTGGACCTACTGACATTTTGTACAAAAATCCAAATAATCCTAGGGAATGACAAATTGGCTTATAAAGCCTTACAATTGCACATATGATTTCCCAAGGATATAAAAATAATCTAAAGGACACAAATGTAAATTAAAATGTCAGTACTATTGCTCTGATGTTCCCATCACCAAGACTTCTGACAGAGCTGTATTTTCAAAAATAGTATAGAGGGTACAAAAGTCTGACGCAAACCTTTGTAAACACGTTTTTTGAGGGATGGAAAATTTTCCTAGGCTCACCCAAATGTCTGCATCACCATTAGTGTTCAGAAGGTCACTTTACTCCAAATATCTGGGAGTACAATCACCTTGGGAAAAGGTCTCTCTACCAAGCATTGTACCCTGCGCCTGCTTACTAGACAAAAGACGTCCTACCTGCTAACAAGAATTAAGGTTCTGCAGAACAAAACCTCTTTTGTTTATCTCAACTATTCAACTACAAGAGAAATGGAGGGAAAAGGTTCTACCTCTTGGAACCTATAAAATGGACGCCCCTCTTCACATATCAAGCTGCTACCTTTGCAACCATAAGCCTGGAGGAGCCCTATACGTGGGAACGAGAGAGAAGAGAAAGAAAGAAAGAGAAAGAGTTGGGAAGTAGAGAAGAAAAAGAGTGCAGCCAAGCCATCTACTTCAGCCTTGCGGCTCTATGAGTTTTTAGTCTTTTCTTTCATCTTTGTGGTTCTTAATCTTCAAACATCTTGTGTGTGGGATCTATCACCTTGTGAGCTACAGTTGCAGCATGTGTGTGGTTGTCTTCTTGTTTTGTTCTGCTTCCTCCCTTGTGGGATTTCTTCCCCGTGTGCTTTGAGGACTTGTCCTCGTGTGTGTGTGTGTGTGTGTGTGTGTGTGTGTGTGTGTGTGTGTGTGTGTGTTGGGGCTAGTCCCCTTTTGTTGCTGGTTTCCAGCGTGCGTGTGTGTTTCTTTTGGCCAAAGAGTGGAAGTCTCACCATTGGTAAGGGGTGGACGTAGGTGTGCCAAGGTGCAGCCGAACCACCTTAAAATCCTTGTGCTGTGATTTGCTTTCCATATCTTCTATCTCCTCTTCACAGATGATTTGTTGTGTCTAGTGTCTTTCTTATCTCTTTACTCCTTTATTCCTCCGCCTGACTTTGCATGTGTTAGCCGTAGCACTATCTTCCATAGCTTGGTTGTTAAAATTGAAAAAAAAGATATAGGATCTATTCACCCCCCTCTAGATACTCTTATACCGTCCAACACCTTCTTGAGCATATTGTCTCAGACTTTTATTTTTTGTGCGTACGACTGAGCTATTGTGTGCCGTGTTGGGTCTCCTCTGGAGTTGATCAGCAGTGTGAAGACTACTATGTATTGATTGTGTTTTGAATGATTGGCAATGGTAGAGTTGACTTGGTTGATTGTAGAAGTTGACTTTGGTGACTTTACCTTGACCATGGTAATATTGTGTATTTTGATGAATCTCTTATATGTCAGACATTTGCATAAAACAATTTGCACTTTCATACTAAATTCAGCTATAGTCGGTGCATGCATCAGACATGGTTCACTAATATCGGTGCTAGTCATCTTGTTTGAATAGTCAGGTCGGTGCTAGTTACGGTATCTACGTAAGTCAGGTCGGTGCTAGCTACCAGCTTGCATATATCAAGGTCGGTGCACATATGCCTCAGTCAGTCATATAGGGTCGGTGCAGATGTTGTTGTGAGTCGGTGCAAGTTTTGATGTGAGCGTTTAAGGTCTGTGCACATATGCCTCAGTCAGTCATATAGGTCGGTGCACATTCTGTTTGTTCAAGACCAAGGTTGGTGCACATTCTGTTTGTGCAAGACCAAGGTCGATGCATATTTGCCATCTGCATATTAAGGTCAGTGCAAGTTGCATGTAAGGTCAATGCTAGCTACTAAGGTCGGTGCCAACATAACTCAAGTCTATGCTAGTTGCACTTTGTGCATACTAAGGTCAGTGCAAGTTTCATGTAAGGTCGGTGCTAGCAGCATTCCATGCACAACTAAGGTCGATGCAAGTTGTGCATCTTGCATACAACGTCGATGCTAGTACTTAGTTGGCTGCATCTAAAGTTGATGCTAGTCTTTGTCTTTAAGCATTTAAGGTTGGTGCAAGCGTCATGTTCACTGCATTAAAGGTCGGTGCAAGCACCATGTCTCCTGCACCTAAAGTCGACGCTAGTACTTGCCCTGTGCATAAGGTCGATGCTATTGTGCATTGTCTTGTGTTCAAGGTCGAAGCTAGTAGTCTGGTTTCATACTGAGGTATGTGCATGTTCATACAGAGGTCGGTGCAGGTTTACTTTGTGCATAGAAATGTCGGTGCACATCTTAGTGGTCTGCATATAGAGTCGAAGCTAGCAGGAGTTACATGCAAGCTAAGGTCTGTGTTACCTTGAAGTATAATGCATCCAAGTCTGTGTTAGCACATTATGTCTTGCTCAATAGGGTCGGTGTTAGCATGCATAGAATCTATAGAGTCTGTGTTAGTTCAATGTGCTTCATGAATAAAGTCTGAGCTATTTGCTCTGACATATATATGAAGTCAACGTCAGTCTGTACACTACAAGAAATATGACCTATAGCCATGAATTTTACCTATGTTTGCAGAAAACGTAGGTATATACGACATATTCCAACATTTTAAAAAATACGTAGGTAAATTGCCTACGTTTCATTATAGCGTAGTTATATGGACAACTTATCACGACGGCTGTGTAAGAAACGTCGTAAAAGATTATCTATTCTTACGGTTTTTAAATAAACGCGAGAATAGACCTTAGATATTCTTATATTTTTTATAAAACGTAGGAAAATGTAACTTATCGAAACCAAAAAAAACCGTGAGAATTGGAGACTCCCCAGAGGCGGGAAATTTGACCCCCGATGTTTTTCATTTTCCCTCATTTTGGCACCCGATTTCCATCAATATTTTGGATTCTCTCTTGTTAGCGCAGCGAAGAGTGATATAGAAGGGGGGGATGAATAGATCACTCCCGATTTGAACAACTTCAGTGGAAAATCACTACTTCGAAATACAGCCCTTCAGAAATAGCTAAACAATATAGCTAATGCAGTAAGAAACTAAGACAGAATGATAAGGTGCGATTGGAAGAGGCCGTCCACACACAAACACAAGGCCAAACAGAAGGAGAGCACAAACGATAATAGCAAACCACAGAGGAGACAAGAGATTTTAAGGTGGTTCGATTGTAGTCCACAATCTACATCCACCCCTCACTCCAACTAGAGTGAGGATTCCACTAGCCACTGCTAGGAAACTGCAGACTCAGTCTGCGAACAATATGCTGCCACACAGCTTGAACAACCAAGGGAAACAAATCCCTCAACCAAACTCTGCTACCCACAGAGCTTGACACCTGGACCTGCTACCAACAAGACCAGAACCGCAGATGGCTCTCCCTTCCTCCAACCCGGAGGGAACCTGCTAATGACAACCCGTCACTGGCAAAACCAGAGATCACAGATCTCTCTTCCTCTGCAGCCCAGAGGGGAACCGGAGTAACTCTCCCTTCCTCCAAGCACCGGAGGGTAACAACTCGAAATCAGAGATATGAGGAAATAAAGAGAAAAATAGAAATGTAAACAAGACCAACGATGAACACAAATCGTTTCAGAAAAACCAAAATCAAATGTAGCTTCCGAAGAAGCAAATTGGACTCTTCTCTCTCACTCAGACTTTTCTCTCACAGCAATACTCTCAAATCTTTTCTCTCTATCTTCTTTCTAGAACGTGGAGGCTCTCTCTCTTTTCTTCTTCTGCTCAAGGATTCTGCTCTTCAGCTTTTTCTCCAGTTCTGTCCATCTAATCGCATAAGGCACCTTTTATATGGCATTCGACCTGACTTTCATGCCTTCACACGAGTGGGTCTCGTTCCCTCCTTTTTTAGAGCATTCTCAGATCACGTGCCAGGCATCATCCTCGGTTCACGTGCCCAATCATTGACCTGAATCATCTGCAGGCAGAGACAAGGGAATGTGATTAGTTAGTTCAGTCAGATATCAACGAATGTATATACATTAGAACAGCAAATGAGCAAGTGTGTACACTGAGAGAGTGTATAGACTTGTGAGTCTTCAAGCGACCTCAGTGTATAGACTAGCTGAATAATACATTATCATAATAGGGGGAATGTGTGGACTTCTGTGAAGTGTATGAAGCCTTCGAGTGTATAGACTTAGGGGTGTCAATTAGGCAAGTGTGTCAAGTGTGAGAGTGTATAGAGTTGAAGTTCTTCATGCGAGCTCAGTGTATGGACTTGCAGTAAAGTGCATTAACGTAACAAAGGGGAAAGTTAGACATCTGTGAAGTGTATGAAGGAATAGAGTGTATAGACTTGCAAACAAGGGACTGTACAGACTTGATTAAAGAGTGCATGTGAAAGGCAGTGTACAGACTTGAGATGAACAAAGCATGAACGAGTCTATCCAATGTATAGACTAGAAACATTTGAACATATGGACAATGTATACACTTAGCCTTTGAGGAATGGTGTATAGACTCTGAACGTGAAGGCAGGCTGTATAGACTTAGAGACTATTGAAGCACTGTATAGACTTGGTAAACCTGAACAATGTACATACTTGGAACGCCTGAGGACCAGTGTATAGACTTGGAATCAATGAAGACGTTGGCTATACAGACTTGCATGAACGATGTATACACTTTGCCAATGTGTAGACTTAGGGTGTAGCTAAAGAAGGAACGTAGGAATAGGTTGGAACGTATAGACTTACGTTCGATCAGCAATGTACAGACTTCAACTAGGGAAGCTACAGTGCTATGTCTAGACTTAATGATGCAAGCCTTGTATAGACATTGGAAGATGAAAGGCGATGTGTAGACTTTGAGGTGAACGGGAGACTGTATAGACTTGGCCCCTTGAAGGGTGTATAGACTTCAGATGTGTAAGCTACAGTGCCATTATATGGACTTGATCTCAAGGATTGGCTGTACAGACTCTGAAGGCTTAGCGGAGGATGTACAGACTTTGAATATGAAGTTCAATGTATGGACTTCAGGTGAAGACCAATGTACATACTTTGAATATGAAATTCAATGTATGGACTTGGAAAGCAAAGGGGGCGTCGACCCATCAGAAGGGGGGCGTCGACCCATCACTGTCCAGACTATGCAGACAGTGTGTAGACATGATCAAGTAGTGCATATCTATCTGACAACCATATGAACTGCACAGTCCTACATGATGAAGCATGAATTAATCTAGAGATAGAAGATTGATTTATAGTGTGAGACATCATCAAAACCGTAGGGATGCAACAATCTCCCCCTTTTTGATGATGGCAACACTATGAATCAAGCAATATCAAAGCTTAACAAGAAATTAGCAGTTTAAACAATCAAAGCAAATTCAAAGCAAGTGGAAGCACAGCCAAATTAAACACTACTGCAGGAGCACTTCTTTCTTTAAAAAAAAAACCACTCCCCCACAACTCACTCTCAGCTCCCCTACAACCCATTCTCAGATAAAGCCATCACATGACAAGGTAATCTCCCCCTTAGCTCATGAACAATACTCCTCCACATGACAAGGTAATCTCCCCCTTAGCTCATGAACAATACTCCTCATGACAATACATGATCTACTGATATTGCATAACCTCTTCTCCCCCTTTGACATCAGCAAAAGGAAATGCAGAATATATGAAAGTGCTGGAGACATGAAGAAGAAGTACAGTAACTTTTTAGGGCAGAAAGGCACAAGCAAGTCTTAAGAAAATAAGTGAGGTGCTAAACTCAAGTGTAGATTCTTGAACTCCAATACACACTAGAGAAATAGAATGATAGAAAAGTTTATCAGCATACATGGAGTATGATTTAGAGCAGGAGTTAACAAGTATGGCCAAATATAGCTGAACTGTCAACAATCCAAAAAGACAACAAGAGACAAAGTCAAAGAGGTGTTCTCAAGATATTGAAGACAAGCAATCCATTAGTTGCATAACAACAGGGAATTTTTTGAGATGATTTTCAAGAAGATCAATGAGTAAGTTAGTAATTCACTCTTTTGACATTAGGGAGACACCTTGATTAGAGGCCTGAATCCTAGTTACTCAGAGTGAGTACCTCATTACTTCCCCTTTTTTTATTATTATTAAAGGAGCAGAGTTAGTAACTATGGCTTTTGACATGAGGAAACACCTTGATTAGAGGCCAGAGTCCCCAGTTACTCACCAGCAAGCCACCATTGCTCTGTCATGTCTTTTTCATTCATTTTAAGCATTTGACACCTCATGACATAGGAGAAATATTCATTTCATTGATGAAGCTCCCAGTTTCTCAGTGAACAAAACAAGACATGTTTGTTTAATTAAGCCCTTGTGTTGAAGAGATGGAATGATTGAAAACAATACCAGAAGGACTATTACTTGAAGTGAATCTTGAAGTCTAGATTTCAAGCTGATTGGGTCAGATATCAAGACATACAGGTTTTGGCTTGAACCAGAATCATTGACAATGTAGGAAGATGTACTTTTTACAATTAATCTAGATCTCTGAAGGAATACCAGAGGAAAGATTCTAACTGGACTTTAGTATCACTGACTTATAGACTTAAGAATTAAGTGACATTCTACTATCTGAGATAACCACACTAGATCTGTCATGAAAACCAGCAAAGACACACATCTGGTCAATCTTTTTGAATCTGTCAAAGAACACTTCTTCTCACAGCTCAACCAGCTCCCCCTCACTCACAGCATTTCTGAAAGCTAACCAACTGTCATACAAAACTCCCCCTCATAAAAAGAACATACTACACAATTAAGACAATTTGTATAAGCCTATTTCTCTTCTTAGTGTTGTGAATTTTGCATTATCCAGAGGTTTAGTGAAGATGTCAACAATCTGATTATCTGTGCCTACATGAATCAGTTCAAAATTGTTTTTAGAAACCTCATCTCTTATGAAGTGATGCCTTATCTCTATGTGTTTGGTGCGTGAATGCAAAGCATGATTTTTGGCAAGATTAATGGCACTGGTATTATCACAATAGATAGGTGTGCACCCCAGGTCTACTTGGTAGTCCTGAAGCTGGTGTTTAATCCAAATGACTTGTGTTCCACAACTCCCTGCAGCCACATATTCAGCTTCTGTAGTGGAGAGGGCCACATAATATTATTTCTTGGAACCCCAAGACACTAAACACCCACCCAAAAATTCACAATGACCACTAGTGCTTTTCCTGTCTAGTTTACATCCTGCATAATCAGCATCTGTGTATGCATCTAAGTCAAATGTGTGTGATGCAGGAAACCATAAACCAAGAGAATCAGTAGCTGACAAATATCTGAAAATTCTTTTCACTGCAGCTAAATATAATTCAGTAGGTCTAGACTGATACCTTGCACACATTCCTACACTGAATTGTATATCAGGTCTGGAAGCTGTTAAGTAAGGAAGAGATCCAATCATACCTTGATAGAGCTTGGCATTTACTTCTTTACCTGTCTCATCTGCATCCAGTGAGGTATTGGTACCCATGGGTGTTGTAATGTGCTTCAGATTTTTCATACCAAACCTCTTGAACAGCTCCATTGTGTATTTGGTCTGGTTGATGAAGCACCCATCCTCTAGCTGTTGTACCTGCAAGCCAAGGAAGTACTTTAGTTCACCAACCAAACTCATCTCAAATTCAGCAGACATCATTTTAGAGAATTCAACACATAGTTCATGCTTAGTTGATCCAAACACAATGTCATATACATATACCTGAACTATGAGGAGATCTTTATTTGTACCCTTGGTAAATAAAGTTTGATCTACTTTACCTCTTTTGTAGCCCTTGCTGATCAGAAATTCAGTCAATCTTTCATACCATGCTCTTGGAGCCTGCTTTAGACCATACAAGGCTTTGTTTAACCTGAAAACTTGGTCAGGTTGAGGAGAAAATTGAAATCCAGGGGGTTGTTCAACAAAAACCTCTTCTTTAATGACTCCATTTAAAAAGGCACTTTTAACATCCATTTGTTGGAGTTTTATGTTCTTTGAACATGCAAAAGCAAGCAACAATCTTATAGCTTCCATCCTAGTAACAGGTGCATAGGATTCATCGAAATCTACACCAAATTCCTGACAGTAGCCCTTGGCTACTAATCTGGCCTTATTCCTAGAAATGATTCCATCTTCATTCATTTTATTTTTGAACACCCACTTAGTTCCTATGATATTGACATTGTCTGGTCTTGGAACAAGTTCCCAGACATTATTTCTTTCGAACTGGCCTAATTCCTCACTCATGGCATTGACCCAAGCTTGATCAGCCAAGGCCTCTTCTATTGATTTGGGTTCAATTTGTGAGACTAAAGCAATTAAGTCTTCATTATTCACATTCCTAAAATGAGACCTAGTCCGAAGAGAATCTTCAGGATTGCCTATGACATTATCTATCGGATGATCTTTAAGAAATCTAACATTTATTGAAGACTCACCTGCTTCTCTTGGCTCTTCCTGGTTGGGAGGATTTGCTGTTCCACTTGGCTGAGTGTTCTCTTCTTCTTGGTCTTCTAGGAATTCCCCATCATGATTGGAATCCCTGTCAAAATTTTCATTGTTAGAAACACCTTTCTTTTCACTAAAAATAATGTGTGGAGACTCTTCAACCTTTTTGTCTGTTATGTTAAAGACCCTATATGCCCTAGACACTTCTGAATATCCCAAAAATATTCCAGGGGAGCTTTTAGCTTCAAACTTGTCTAGATCTTTCCTGTCATTTTTGTGAATAAAACATTTTGCTCCAAAAAATCTGAAATGAAACAAGTTTGGTTTCTTACCTTTTAGAAGCTCATAGGGTGTTTTCTTGTGAACGGGTCTTACCATGGCCCTGTTGATTATGTAAGTTGCTGTATTGGCCGCCTCTGCCCAAAACCTCCTTGGTAATTGACTTTCAATTAGCATGGTTCGGGCCATCTCCACCACAGTTCTATTTCTTCTCTCCACAATTCCATTCTGTTCAGGTGTCCTGGGAGAAGAAAATCTGTGTGTTAGTCCCTCTCTTTCACAAAGATCAGAAAACATGGAGTTTTCAAACTCACCTCCATGGTCAGATTGAATAGAACAGATCTTGTGTTTTCCTTCTTGTTTGACCTTATTGAAAAACAGATTAAACTTTTGAAATGCATCACTTTTATTTGCTAAGAAAAAGATCCATGAATATCTAGAGAAGTCATCTATGATGACATAGCCAAACATGTTCCCATTAAGACTCTGAGTTCTAGTAGGACCGAAGAGGTCCATATGGAGGAGTTCCATTGGTCTAGAGGACAATGGCTCAAATCTTAATTTGAAAGAATTCCTGGTCTGTTTGCCTAGAGCACATGTATCACATGATTTTGAAATAGAATTGAATTTTATTCTAGGCATGCCTCTCACTAAATCATGCTTGACCAATTTATTTAAAGTAGTAAAGCTAGCATGACCTAGACGTCTATGCCATTCAAAAGCATCATTTTCAGAATTGGCAGATAAACAAATATTAGATTCAGATTCCTCATCTAGGTCTACCATGTAGACATTATTAATCCTGTTGACTATAAATTTAACCACATCTGAATTTATTTCAAAGATTTTGCATGAGTTATCATCAAACACAACCCTGTGACCCTTGTCACATAACTGACTAATGCTAATCAGGTTGTGTTGAAGACCTTCCACAAGTAGAACTTTTTCAATGGAGTTTGTGGAAGACTTACCTACTGTACCAACTCCAATAATCTTACCTTTGTTCTTTCCTCCAAACTTGACCAGACCCCCTACCTTCATATCTATCTTGCTGAACTTGGATCGGTCTCCTATCATGTGCCTGGAGCAGCCACTGTCGAGGTACCACTTGTTATCTTCAGCTGCCAGGCCGACCTACACAAATAACATCAAGCAGAGTGATTTGGAACCCAAGATGAGTTGGGTCCAAGGACATTATTCAAATCTCTAATCAAATGTTTAGGAATCCAAATTTGCTTCAGCATGGATTTCCCTGGCACCTTTACTTCTGGTTTATTGAAATTAAGTCCAGATGGTCTGGAGAAGTAAGTTCTATTCCATTCATTAGGCTTGCCACTCCTAGGATATCTCCTGTTAGTTTGTTGATCAACAGATTTTTGAAGATGATGATCATTTCTCCAGTAGGTCCTCTTTGGACCCATCTGATTGTAGTAATTCCAGCTTTTCTTCTGATCCATTTGCTTGGTCCATTTACCATTTATGTTCTGATTGGTAGGCTTAGTGAAATTCTTCACAGAATGCATTCCCATTTTAAATGGTTGACCAGCACTATTTTTAGAACTTTCCTTCTGACCTTGAGTTCCCTTACTGCTGTTTGAGCTGGATGGTGTGTCCAGCTTTTCTTTTCCCTTCTCTGGGCAGAAGGTAATGGTTTTGAATTGTAAGGGTCTTTTGTTAGTTGGGTCATAGCCTAGACCCTCCTTATTGAAGTTAACCCTAGCCCCCAGTATAGCATCCAGACTAGATTTTCCTTGGACAAATTTTTCCAAAACTTTCTGTTTGTCTTCCAGCTCCTTTTGAAGGGACTCAGAATTTTTTAGAAGTTCACCATTGACTTTCTTAACAACTTCATATTTTTCTGAGTTCACTCTACTTTCATTCAAGCTTTCTTCAATTCTTATTTTGAGTTCATTGAGCTGATTTTGACTTTCTTGGTTTTCTCCCTTGAGCTTATCATTTTCTTTTCTTAGTGAGGTCATTTCTTCTAGTTGCTCTTTTAGTTTCTGATTTTCCTCACAGACCTGGGTTTGTTCTTCAACATTAGTATTACATTTTCTTTTCAGAACCCTATGCTCTTTACTAAGAGAATTGAACTTATCTAATAACTCAGCATAAGCATCTTCCCAGTCATCAATCGTAAAATTTTCAAAAACATTTGTTACCTCCTCCTCACTGTTTGCCATTAGGCAAATTCCTTCTTCATGCTCCTCTGAGGAAGTGTCTTTGGGATCTTCTTCCTCCTCGCTCCATGTGCAGACCATCGCCTGTGGCTTCTTCTTCTTCTGCACCTTTGTGTTCTTCTTCTGGAAGTAGGGACCCTTCTTCTGAAGATCTGGGCATTCGCCTTTCATGTGTCCTTGTTTGTTACAATGATAACAAGTCAGTCTCTTAGGATTTCTATCCCTATGATTGGTAGTTTCAACATTCTTGTTAAAGGAGTATGGCTTTTTCCTCCTAAAGGTCTTCCCCTTTCTCCTTAAAAATTTACTGAACTGACGAGTGAGCATTGCCTGCTCCTTCTGGTCGAGATCTGAGAAGCCATCAGACTCACCGCTACTGCTGCTGCTGCTACTGCTACTCTTGTTGCGGGATGCCTTGAGAGCTACATTCTTAGCCTTCCTATCACTTCCTTCACCTCCTCTTTTGAAATTCATATCATAGGTCATGAGGGATCCTATGAGTTCATTCACTGTCAAGGTCGTCAGATCTTTTGACTCTTCAATCACGATGGCCTTAGTGTGCCATGCTGGGGATAAAGATCTAAGAATTTTCCTGACTATATCTGCCTCACTAGATCCTTCCATATCCCCTTAAGTGTGTTTGTGATCAAGGACAACCTGGCATACATTTCAGTAATATTCTCCTCTGCATTCATCCTAAACAGTTCATACTTAGAGGTGTAGAGGTTTAACTTCGAGGCTTTCACTTGAGCTGTACCTTCGTAGATTAATTGCAGCTCATCCCACATTCGCTTGGCAATCCTGTAGGCAGATATACGGGCATATTCCTCTGGGTGAACAGCACACTGGATGATGTTCAGCACCGTGCAATTGAGTGAAGATAGCTTGACATGGTCATCTGTCCACACGTCCTCGTTCGGTGGCAGATCATACGGGCCAACAGTAATTACCCTCCACAGCTTGTGGCTCTGTGCTCTGATAAACACTTCCATCCGGTTCTTCCAAAAGAGATATTTATTACCATCAAAAAATGGAGGGCGACTAATGGATTGACCTTCAGCCATGAAGCTTCTAGGACCATTAGCATTTCCCTGACCGTTCGTCCACATGATGCAAACCTGCTCTGATACCAAATGTTAGCGCAGCGAAGAGTGATATAGAAGGGGGGGATGAATAGATCACTCCCGATTTGAACAACTTCAGCGGAAAATCACTACTTCGAAATACAGCCCTTCAGAAATAGTTAAACAATATAGCTAACGCAGTAAGAAACTAAGACAGAATGATAAGGTGCGATTGGAAGAGGCCATCCACACACAAACACAAGGCCAAACAGAAGGAGAGCACAAACGATAATAGCAAACCACAGAGGAGACAAGAGATTTTAGGGTGGTTCGATTGTAGTCCACAATCTGCATCCACCCCTCACTCTAACTAGAGTGAGGATTCCACTAGCCACTGCTAGAAAACTACAGACTCAGTCTGCGAATAATATGCTGCCACACAGCTTGAACAACCAAGGGAAACAAATCCCTCAACCAAACTCTGCTATCCATAGAGCTTGACACCTGGACCTGCTACCAGCAAGACCAGAACCGGAGATGGCTCTCCCTTCCTCCAACCCGGAGGGAACCTGCTAATGACAACCCGTCACTGGCAAAACCAGAGATCATAGATCTCTCTTCCTCTGCAGCCCAGAGGGGAACCGAGTAACTCTCCCTTCCTCCAAGCACCGGAGGGTAACAACTCGAAATCAGAGATATGAGGAAATAAAAGGAAAAACAGAAATGTAAACAAGACCAACGATGAACACAAATCGTTTCATAAAAATCAAAATCAAATGTAGCTTCCGAAGAAGCAAATTGGACTCTTCTCTCTCACTCAGACTTTTCTCTCACAGCAATACTCTCAAATCGTTTCTCTCTATCTTCTTTCTGGAACGTGGAGGCTCTCTCTCTTTTCTTCTTCTGCTCAGGGATTCTGCTCTTCAGCTTTTTCTCTAGTTCTGTCCATCTAATCGCATAAGGCACCTTTTATATGGCATTCGACCTGACTTTCATGCCTTCACACGAGTGGGTCTCGTTCCCTCCTTTTCCAGAGCATTCTCGGATCATGTGCCATGCATCATCCTCGATTCACGTGCCCAATCATTGACCTGAATCATCTGCAGGAAGAGACAAGGGAATGTGATTAGTTAGTTCAGTCAGATATCAACGAATGTATATACATTAGAACATCAAATGAGCAAGTGTGTACACTGAGAGAGTGTATAGACTTGTGAGTCTTCAAGTGACCTCAGTGTATGGACTAGCTGAATAGTGCATTATCATAACAGGGGGAATGTGTGGACTTCTGTGAAGTGTATGAAGCCCTCAAGTGTATAGACTTAGGGATGTCAATTAGGCAAGTGTGTCAAGTGTGAGAGTGTATAGAGTTGAAATTCTTCATGCGAGCTCAGTGTATGGACTTGCAGTAAAGTGCATTAACGTAACAAAGGGGAAAGTTAGACATCTGTGAAGTGTATGAAGGAATAGAGTGTATAGACTTGCAAACAAGGGACTGTACAGACTTGATTAAAGAGTGCATGTGAAAGGCAGTGTACAGACTTGAGATGAACAAAGCATGAACGAGTCTATCCAATGTATAGACTAGAAACATTTGAACATATGGACAATGTATACACTTGGCCTTTGAGGAATGGTGTATAGACTCTGAACGTGAAGGCAGGCTGTATAGACTTGGAGACTATTGAAGCACTGTATAGACTTGGTAAACCTGAACCAATGTACATACTTGGAACGCCTGAGGACCAGTGTACAGACTTGGAATCAATGAAGACGTTGGATGTACAGACTTGCATGAACGATGTATACACTTTGCCAATGTGTAGACTTAGGGTGTAGCTAAAGAAGGAACGTAGGAATAGGTTGGAACGTATAGACTTACGTTCGATCAGCAATGTACAGACTTCAACTAGGGAAGCTACAGTGCTATGTCTAGACTTAATGATGCAAGCCTTGTATAGACATTGGAAGATGAAAGGCGATGTGTAGACTTTGAGGTGAACGGGAGACTGTATAGACTTGGCCCCTTGAAGGGTGTATAGACTTCAAATGTGTAAGCTACAGTGCCGTTGTATGGACTTGATCTCAATGATTGGCTGTACAGACTCTGAAGGCTTAGCGGAGGATGTACAGACTTTGAATATGAAGTTCAATGTATGGACTTCAGGTGAAGACAAATGTACATACCTTGAATATGAAATTCAATGTATGGACTTGGAAAGCAAAGGGGGCGTCGACCCATCAGAAGGGGGGCGTCGACCCATCAGAAGGGGGGCGTCGACCCATCACTGTCCAGACTATGCAGACAGTGTGTAGACATGATCAAGTAGTGCATATCTATCTGACAACCATATAAACTGCACAGTCCTACACGATGAAGCATGAATTAATCTAGAGATAGAAGATTGATTTATAGTGTGAGACATCATCAAAACCGCAGGGATGCAACATCTCTCTCCTTCTCTTCCCCTCCCATCGCTCCCCCTCCCTCACCCCGCCAGAGCAACTCATCCCCCTCTCCAACGGCCAGCCTCCTTCAATCCCAGCCGCCGGCCATGGCTAGATCCCCACACCCCCATCGCTGCTCAGCACCGCCCCACCACCTCGCCCGTGCCTCCCTTCTCCACCCCTATCTCTCGTGCCGCATCAAGCCGAGGTCATCATCGCCACCGCCTTCGCCCTGCTCTGCCTGCTGCAACCCTGTAGCCGCTGCCCTACACCACCTTCTATGCACAAGGAAGATCCTGCCCCATTCGACCAAAGGACCGTCCCATTCCCGCTCACGTGCGGTAGGTCACCGGCCATGGCCGGCGCAGGGGGGAGGCTCCTTCCTCCCCCTTCCCCTCTTCGCCCTCTTTCCCCTGCGCAGGGCGGTGCCCTAGCGTCTGCCGCCACGCCCGGCATCCTCGCCGCTAGTGGTGCCTGTTCGGTTAGCCCTACTTCATGTGCTGGTCCTCTGCCTCCGGCCGCCCCTGCTGCTGGTGGTTCCGGTCTGGGCTCCGGTTCTGGGCTACCTCTTCATCCCCGGCTGCTGGTGGTGGTAGGGGGCCCTCCTAGTGGCCCTGCTGGTGGCGCTACTGCAGTCGTCCAGGATCCGGTTGGGGCCAAGCGGGTTTGGCGTCCCGCTCATCCTGCTGCGGTTGGTGATTCTTGCCCGAGAGGGGCTCTTGGGTCTGATGGCGATGTGGCTTCTTCGCCCGTTGCTGTTGCTGATACATGGTCTCGTCAGGCCGCTAAAGGAACTATGCTCAGGTTGAGAAATCTTTTGCTTCGTGTTGGGAATGACTATCTGATTTCAATTTTTTTTGGGTTCTCAGGTTGAGAAATAGACACTAACAGTTATCCTCCCCCATTTTCCCCAACTATGGAAGTTGTTGTTTAGTATGTAGTGTGGAACTATGTGCACATATTAGGTTACTAACATTTCTTATCCCATTTACATTCAGATGATAAATCTGGCTATTATCCCTTGCATAGTTCTTTTGAAGACTCTTTTCTTCAGGAAAAGATTCAGGTTTGCTTTTACACATTATTCTGCAACTATATTCATGTGTTTTGAGGAGTATTGATTTTCCTTGTACTAACCAAAAGTAAGGTTTTTTAGAAACCTAAAACAAAAATCTATTGCTACTCCCATTTTCATGATTATGTCCAGCCTATGTGGAATGAGGAAAGGGAAACTAGATCATTGGGTGGAACACCATTTTCATGTATCAAGGACATAGTTGCATTTGTAGAACTGAAAAACCATCTTCATCTGAAAGCAGGCCTGCAAGTCTACTAATTTACACTTTTTAAAGACTACCCATTGAATATCTAGAGTTCTTGGTAGCATTCCCTTGAATCTGTAGGGTTCCTCTGGGGTTCCAGAGAAATGATAGTTATGGAAAATTATTGCTCTACAAGCAATTGAAATTGTTTCATTTTTCCTTTGGGAATCAAAGCCAAATAATCCTATTTGGTGCAAGGGTCTGGTCTTTGAGAAATGCAAGATCCAAGAGTTTCATTATTTTTGTGACTTAAACTTTGGAGTTTTTCAGTAGTTGAATTTTCCCAAGTCCCCTCATGTCTCTCTCAACAACTTGTTCTTGAAGGGTGTTCCCCAGCTCTTCGTTTCTAGTGGTTTAAAAATCAATCTAGTGTGTACCCCTTTGTCAAGGATGCCATTTCTATGCATCCATAGGTTACAACTCTCAGGAAACTACCTATCTTGATCAATTTCAAGGAAAACATACTAATCTCATTTTTTTAAGATTGCACTATTTTTTTGCTCAATTGGTTAACATTAAGAGACATACTAGCCAATCTATTTGAATAATGTATTAAGTTTGTATGGACTTTTCTTAGAGGCTGCTAGTTTTTAATTTTCTAATTCATACAAAATTGGACATCCGGACTGGTCTTTTACTTATCTGATATGGACTAGTCTATTACTTATCTGACTTGTATTCATTTCATTGTGTCACTTAGATGCTGCCAAATTACTAAGAAAGACATATTTCAGTGGAGGTTGGTGATTACATTCCTTTCTCTAGTCTCTATACATAATATTGCTTCATATGTTTACTCTTAATTTAGTTGAGGGCTTGAAAATTTTTGCCTCTTTTAGGTACTGTATTGGCCTCCATAGCTAGCATTGACTTTGTATTGCTCATATACCAGTATCCTATCAATCAAGGTGAGGTGTACAGCTTCATGCCCAAACATCTTTATAAATTACCGTCTGAAAATGTAGATAATAGGCTTCAAGATTATTGGTCTGAAGGGATTTGTGAATGTGTGCATGTGTGTGATCTCTTCTTTAAACTTTCTGGTTGCCACCCATGTCCTTTTATTGGATCATATTAATATATTTTTCTTGATTGAAGCCTCTCCTCTTGGTGCCTTGGATTTGGAACATGTAGATCTGGTTAGCCCTGCTGTTGTTATGGCCTTGGGCTATGACAGATGTGTACTCTCCTAAGTAGATCTCAAATGTGTAGGAGGAAGAGGATGGGGTGTCTATAAAAGCTTGCAGCAAGCTATGGAATCCCTGCACCATGACAAGGAAGAAAGGATGAGCAGGTGAGCTTTCCCCTTTGTGATTTCCTTGATTGTTAGTACAAACCCTGATTGCTTGTTTTTTTTCCCACTTAGTCTCCAGCATGTTTTTCATGGTTTTAGGTTTGGACTGCTATGATTCGACATAAAGATGACTTCTCCACTATCTATTCTACTTTGAGGAGCATAACTAAGCTATAAGTGTGGCTCTACCTTGTTAATTTCTAAACATTATACCCTGATGGAGATACACTCCCATCTTCCTATAAATTTCAAATAGAATGAAAGTTAAATTTAACTCTAGACTTGGTGCTATATCATCTATTTAATGGTAACAGTAAACACAATGGATGAACCCAAAGAATGCATTCAATTGTAGGGTACAAAAAATAGGTAACTGTGAAATCAAATTATATGTCCGATATAATACTTTTTGTAGAAGCTTCCTGCCTACTACTAAAATGAACATATTGTTTGAATAATAGTCAGGCCCAAAATTCGTTAATTTAGTTGCTGGAATTTCTATAGCTGTAATAGTGTCTGTGGTCTTGATCATCTATTTATCTCTTTGAATTTATAGAATAAAGAAAACAAAGAGGAGACATTACTTTGATTTGCTGCCTGAGATAACTCCCTCACACATAAAGAAGGTAATATTTTGTATGATAATGAATATTGATAGTTTATCCTATAATTCTTTTATGGATATTTGAAGGCCTAGTAATATGCAAAAAGTACTGATATAAACAGAATTTCACCCAGCATGTTGTTATGACCTTTTTAGATTTATGGTGTCAATTGTGATTACAGTGTTAGTGTCTAGGATTTTCCAGGCATGTGATATCTTAAACTCTTAGTTCATATCATGCCTTGAAATGTTACAAAAGTGAATTATCACCATTTTGATGGGATGATTACATGAAAAATTTTGACAACTTCAAGACATTAACACCTTGTGACCGATTCCTTTGCAATCTTCTACTCAGCCATAATCTTATACTTCAGTAAACTAAATAAAGTGTCTATAGTGCAATATCAATACAAACTAAGTTTTCAAGAATGCCAAGCATTTTGTTTATGTGCAAAGGAAGAACGTAAGATAGGATACAGTGTGAGCTATGAATTTGATGCCAAATTCAATGTTTCAACTCACAATTCACAACCGTTGATCACAAGGGTTGGGACCAGACATAGAATAGGGAATAATCATAGAGTTTCACAAAGTGCCTCACTACCATCTTAAGATTTTTAGACTGTGATAGCAACCCAGGAATCCTTTTTCCTTCACCTTGTATGCTCATATAGGAGCTTATTTTTTTTCTTTGCAACTCTTATTTGTCAATGTATATATTTTTAAAAAATATCTTCTATCATCCAGGTGCTATAACTTCTTCAAATGGAACTTCTGTACAAACTCCTGCTGGGGCTAGTTCCACATTAACGGGAATTACAATGTACAAGTCAGTGGAGTTCTCTTATCATGAACTTGTAAGTGCTATAAATGATTTTAACATGTCTAATAAGATAGGCAAACTAATGCCATCTGTTCAAGTAGCACCCAGCACCCAATTTTTTTGGTCCACCTCTCATTACCCAATTGAGAGGATGTGAAGTGTGCACTGTTGTCTCCAAAGCATCCATATGTCAATAATTTCTGGCAATTGTACTCTTTCCTTTTATTCTAACTGACGTATGGATATTGTTGGTCTACAGTTTTTCCAATCCAATGAATGTATATATCTTGTGATTATGATTCTATTGCTGAAAATTTTATGGAATTCCAAATATATACTCTAAGCTATGTGGACCTCTTACCTGAGTGACACCTACTAACTCAGTCTAGCATCCTAGGTCGTCATTGATTGTATAGGTTTAGCTAAGATATGCTTCTTTTTGTAAATGTATAGGTTCAGCTAAGATATGCTTCTTTTTGTAAGTGTTTATTCTCATTCTCTCCAGAGAAAGCACTTGTTGAGTGTGCGCTTGAGCTTCAAATTGAGCTAGAATGTTCAGAATCATATGTGTCTGGGTTATTTGCAAAAATTGGTCAGTTCCTGTGTTATATGTTTCTTACGCAATGGTGCTATCTTGCAGGAAGCACATGCATGTGTATGAATATTGCAAAATATTTGCCTCTGCAGAGCGTAAAGATAAGATAGAAGATGGAAACAGATCCCTTATCCAAAAATTTTAGTCTCAATTAAACGAGCAGTTGGAGCTTTTACATAGTACAGTCTCAACTTCTGTGATGCAATAGGAGAACTAGCTAAAGGACATGGAGGATATGCAATCTTTTATTTCCTCAAAGGCTGAGGTATTTTAACATCTCTCATCCTCAATTTGGAACAAGTGTGCTTGCCATATGTTTCAAGATTTAATAGACTCATTTGGAGGCTATTAACTGGTAAATATCCTTATGCTCGCAAATCAAATTTAGTTATTTGTTGGATGAGTTTCAGTTTCCAGTTTTGTTCTTCTTTATAGTGGGTGTACAAGGATACACTATTTTGAGCTGGTAGATGTGGTTATGTTCTTCTTTATTAGAGTTATTGCATTTTGTGAGGTATAAGGAATATGGTTAAAATCTTATTTTTTGTTCCAGCTTCTCAACTCAACATGGAGTGGCGGCCGAAGTCGAGTCAAAAATCAAAGGCTGCCAACTCTTATATGTCAAACCTCTGTCAATTCTCTTCTTTGTAAGTCTTTCTTTTCTTTCATTGCATTGTCTTACTTCATGTAAGTAGATATTCCTCAAAAGCTTTAGGATCCCATTTTATACTATGTTCTTGAGCAATTGCAGTCAAGACCTTAATTTTTATCTTTAATTTATGATGTTAATCATGTATAATTGTTCTTCACCTATATACATTTGAGATGGATGTAGATTACGTTTTTCTTCATTTATGGAGACTTATAAAGTTGTTTTAGATGTACTATGTGTTTATTATTTTTTGAATGAATGCCTTACAGATTTATTCATGTAAATGTATGTTCCTCAATTATCTTCAGTGAATGAGATTTGTAAATAGGTGTGAATGAAAATTGTGTGGATCAACGTAGTTGTGAGTAATACAATAGCATGAATGTGAAGATATGAATGGATGCACTATTATAGGTGATGAGAGAACATATATTAATAGGATTTTTTTTAAAAAAAAGATATGAATGGATGCACTATTGTAGGTGATGAGAGCACAGAAACTAATAGGATTTTTTTTAAAAAAAGAAAACATATTCTTACATTTTTTAATAACCAACGTTAAACCAGTTTCTTACATTTTTTAAAAAGTGATGTTAATCCTTATTCATACGTTATTTTTACTACGTGGCCAAAAGTAATACTTACGTTTTTAGAAATGTAGGTACAACCTCTTATATGCGTGTGTATATATATTTTTAACCTATGCTTTTGTTGGACTATTCCTACGCTTTCAAATCGTAGGTATAGGTCGATATCTACCTACGCTTTTTGTTGGACTATTCCTATGCTTTGCAAGCGTAGGGATAGGTCGAACTATACCTACGTTTCATAGAAACATAGGTATAACCTATAGTCATGCGAGCAAGCGCCACACTTTGAAAGCATTGCAAGCAAACGTAGTTAAAGGATTTACCTACGTTTTTTGGACCTATACTTACATTTTTTAAACGTAGGTAAAGGCCAATTTTCTTGTAGTGGTATATCATTCTTGTTAAGCCTATGACATGCTTGCGTTTACATTGAATTCATGACTTGATCTCAAGAGCATGTCCTGCATGTTGTGTTCACTTAAATTTGAACATTCATTGATGGCATAATAACAGATTATCTCTCACACTTTACATTTTAGTTTTATATAAAGTCAATGGATATTGATTTTTGCTATGAAGACAAAGTGTTTGATGAAATGCCTCTTGACTTATTGGCAGTAACTTAAAGTCACATGATATCAAGACAAAAGCTCATGATCCAAAGATGCCTTATTAACTGGAGATTCTGCCACGTGGCCAGCCACCATCATTTGATCTCTGACATGTAGACCTCCAGCGAGTTAAGTTACCTGGAAATCTGGGCGGGAAAGTGCTTCCTACGCGCCCATCCTCTGTAACCTATAAATACAGGGTTTTCTCTTGAAATCGAAGTAAGAGAGATTGCTGAAGAACGAGCAGAAGAAGAGAGAGCAACGAGGATGTGAAGAAAAAAGAAGAAAAGAAGTGTGAGCAGAAGAGAGCTAGCAGAAAATAGATCAAGAGAAAGAGAAAGAGAGGGAGATAGAATTGCAAAGAGTGAGAAAAAGAGATCAGAGAGAGAGGGCAAATTGAGAAGAGTTAGAGAGAGTCTTTGAGAGCATAGATCGTGAGAGAGTTAGCAGCAGCAAGATCGAAGTAGAAGAGAGTGCAGCAGCAAGATCAAAGGAGAAAGAAGATCTGTAGCTTCTGGATCAAATCCAAGCTACATTGCTCCAAGAGCGAGCTATATTTTCCGAGCCTTATTTCTAACTTTTCGTTGCTAAATTTTATCATACTTGTTTTTCATTTTACATTCCATCTCATAAGTTGTGAATCAGCGGTGGCATAAGCTGTAAGGCCTAACGGTTTGAAGCTGTGAATCAGCGGTGGCTAAGCTGTAATGCCCAGCAGAGCATGCTGTAAGTCAGCGGTTGTAGGCAAGCTGTAAGGCCCAGCAGTTTAAGCTGTGTATCAGCGGAATCCACACTCTGGTTGGAGTGTGGGGTGGATGTAGGTCTGGAGGACCGAACCACCTAAAATTCTCTTCTCTACCGTGGTTTGATTTCTATATGCCATCCGTTAGATGTATGTTAGGGACGATCTCATTGACAGTCCTGACTGACTGGCTTTTGAGTTCACGTACACTTAACTGGATTCATTTTATCTAGCGGATCAGATCTGATAAGGGGGCTGCATATAAGCATTGTTGATCAGCTTACTATCAACTGATTAGATCTACTAAGGTGTTTTCACCTCTATAGTTCTGAGTGTTAATTAGTTATCAATTCAGCAGAGCTTAATTGGTCTTACTTCCGCATAGCTTACTGATTAACTTTCAAATTGGGTAGAATTTTTTAAAAAGGGATTCATTTACCTCCCCTCTGAATCCGTGTGTGCACCATTGCACCTAGTCCTCACAGACTAACAATTGGTATCAGAGTGAGTCTCTGACTGTCCAGATTCAATGATCTGTAGAGGATCTTGCTATCTTTTGGTGCAATTTTTGGCCGTGGTTTATCGGTTTGAATTCACTGCTTTGAATTGGTTTTGATCTATGTTAATGGCTCATCCTCTAGTATTGTATGGTTCACGTATTAAACTCTAGCTATGTCTAATGTGCAAGCATGTTACCTCTATTAATCCTCAACTGTGGAAGGTTATCTCTCACGGTCCACATAAAATTCCTAAGGATAAGTCCAAGTGGACTTATGTTCACAAGATGAAAAATGATGATAATGTGAGAGCGCTAAATCTAATGAAGGCTGCAATTAACTCTGATGATTTTCCTTTTATCTCAGGTTGTAGCACTACAAAGGAAATATTGGATGAGCTGCTTCATAACCACAACGGAGAGGAAGAATAATGTCTCATGGCAAGAAGAAGTGATCATAGCAGTGATGAACAAGAGGAGACATCTTCACAGGTAAGCTCTAAATCAAAGGAAATTACTTTTGAAGATTTGACGAATCTTTATAATGGCTTATTAAATAAATACAAAACTGTCAAATCTGAAAAGAAGAAAATGAAAAAGACCATGTCAACTTAAATAAGTTCATTAAGGTCTGAAAATGAACAATTGAAAGCTAAAATTAAGAAGATTGAAAATTATTGTGGAAAATATATTTCTGTAAAAAATTTGAATGATGATCTTCAATCTGAATTGAAATTGCAAGAAGAATTAATTGAATCTCTCAAAAATGAAAATGACGAGCTATTGAACAGAAAAATAGAGTTAGAATAGATTGAAGACAAGCTGAATAAAAGGCTGAAATCTGTTAACAAAGAAGAGTTGATAGAGGAGAACAAAGATCTGAAAGAATAAAACAAAAATCTCATGGTTTTAAATATTGTTATATCTGAAAGGCTTCTTGCTTTAGAAAAAGAAAAATCTATTAGCACAGAAGAATCTGAAAAACTGGATAATCTGGAACAAGAAATTGAGAAATATAAAACTGTAAATAAGGTGCTAAGTGAGTGTGTTAATTGTAGTGAACAAGAGATTGCCAATTATAAAATGCACATTATTTCTCTAGAGAAAGAAATTCATGATCTGAAAAACTCAATGTCAAAATCTGTCAAAGATAAAGAGAAGCTGAAAGCTCCCTTGAATGATAAAGCCACTAAATCAAATGAAGGGACATGTCATGTTTCTGGGATTAAAAGGGAAATGAGGAACCAGATATATACCACTTTTATTAGAAGTTCTGAAGTAGCTGGAACCTCAAGTCAATCCCCAAAACAGTCTGCTGCAACTAAAATTCAAAGGGAAAGTAAGAAATAGAAAAGCAAAAGTAGTTTGCAGCAACCACAGAAAAAAAAATCAAATGTGTCATGTTTTTACTGTAGGAAATATGGCTACAAGATGAATGATTGTTTTGTAATGAAGAAAGATGACTTGAATTTTGGTAGAAGGCATGCCAGGGATTATCATGATATAAAATTTCGTTTTGTTCAGAAAGAGAAAGTTAACTATTTTCATTGTGAAAAACTAGGCCATATTACTGCACAATGCCAGCTTACACAGGGAAAGAAATTTTATTCTGGATTTGTTAATTTCCTTGTTAAATAAAATGCTTTTGATAGAAATGAATTTGATTATAGAAGTAAGCACATTGTGTGCTTCGAATGCAGAAAGCCTGGCCACACAGTCAAGAACTGTTTGCATGCTCAGAGAAAGGTAGTTAAGTCTAAACATGTCAATTTTCCTGAAAATCAAAGAGTGTTTGGTAGGAACAAACTTGCTAAAGGAGAATTCATTGCATGTTTCAATTGTGGAAAGCCAGGCCATAGAGCTGCTAACTGTTGGCTGGCTGGAAATGAAAAGATAAACTTCCATGTTTATAACAAAAACAATCATGTTCACTCACACCAATTTCATGCTCATGCTAATCCATATAAGAAGAACATGAATTCTGTTAATTTTTGTCATTACTGTGGACAGTCTGGACACTTTATGAATGATTGTTCTCAAATGATAATTGATAATTTAAATGCTCAAAAATTTGTGAGTGCACCATTCAGAGGTGTCAATGTCATTTCAGGACCCAATACATCTTGGGTACCTGTCTATGCAAAATGAGGTTCAGTTATTGCAGGTGTGCCTTAGAGGAAAATAAAAAGGGGGATAAATAAACCAAGGCACCCAAGTAAGGTAAAACCCCATTTCTACTGGTTATAAAGATATTCATTTGAATTCTTTTAATCTCATTTAGATAGCTGCATTTCATGCTTAATCTATTAACTAAAATCTCATGCATACATGTTCTTAACCGCTTTGACATTTGCATTGCACAATCTAGGTTTTTTCATATATTGAGTTGTCTGTGCACATATTTACTGAATACATGTTGAATTCATTTCTCACACACTTGCATTTGTGTTTTCTGTGATTCAACTGGTTGCATGTTGGGACGAAGGTGAAATAAATTCAAATGCATGGCATTTCATGTCTGCATACATTTTCAGATATGCATATCCAATTGAATTGTCTTGCATGTTCTGAAACTGTTATGCATCTTCATGCATGATTTCATGGTATATAAAATGGTTTAGTTCTAAAGGACAGATTAAGTATGTCTGGAAGTTCTAACCATGTGTGAGATGGTTTCTAGACCAAGTTCTCCACCTAGTACCATTGGTCAAATGTGCACATAAGAAAAGTTTAGAAACTCATGAGCAGAGTCTGCATATTTGTGCATAGGTGAGAATGAAAAAGATTTGGATATTTCTCATTAAAAATCAGAATGGTCTGAATTTGATGCATACATTTGTCAATTACATTTGTTTGATATTTGTCATAATGCAAAGACATTGAAAATAAATTGCTACTCTAAAAAATATGAATTGCCTTAATTCCATGGTTGTTTGATGACTTGCTGCATCTTAGACTCATATACACAGAATCATGCTCAGCAAAATTGTCATGCATACAGGACTGCACTTAATTTAAATTTTGTCATGCATGACCCAGTGGTATATTAAATGATATTGGGAGAAGGGCAGAGCCTTTTGTCTGGAAACCCACATCATGTGTGAGGTGGTCATTTAGACCAAGTCCTCTGCCTGGTACCATGGGTCATATTGCATATAGGGCAGTCTGAATGATCATGAGCATGAATCATAAAATCATATGCCTAGTCTTCATTGCACATATTGCATAAAATCAAGGGGAGTCTATCAAACAAATTTGTGCAAGTCATGTATGATGGATTAATGCATTCTGTGAAAAATAGTCAATGCATATGCATACATATTTCATTACATATCATCATTATTAAAAATACCAAAAAGATAGAGTGATTGCTCAATTCCAATAGAAAATTTTTATTGCATCTCTGTCTAGTTCGATCGACCAAAATTTCCCATTCTGGTCAACTGATGCTCAGAATTCTCATTTGAATAACTTACGTTTTGTTTCTTGGTTTAATTCTCACTTGCTGAATTCTGAATGATGTCTCTCTCCAAACACTGCAATTTACATTTTTGTGACTGACATCTCTGTCAATTCTATCTTAAGCTAGTATGTCTGAGATATAATCAGCTGAACAATGATCACATTTGTCATGCCTTGAGCTTAAAGAACTCAAATTTCTCTCATACTCATTGCATCCCCTGGTTGCACTTATTGTCTTAAAATCTCTGTCAAATCTGACAGTCACTTCGCTGTTTTTGTAAATTTCAGCATGATGATTAATTCAGATCTCATTCTTGTATTAATATTTGGAATTTTACAAGTCTTGATAATGATTGTGTGTCCTGTCTTTAAATCTCTTGAATATGTTCTAATTAGTGTTGAGAATGTTACAAGTCTGCTTGCTAGTAGTCTTATCACTGTCATAGTTGAGTCATCTTGATCTCAGAGGTATATTAAATGATATGTGGTGGAAAGACATATTCTGTCTGTATGAAAGCCCATACCACATGTAGAGGACTATCCTCCGCCAGGTACCATGAATCAAGAGAGTCCATGCATTGCACTGCATCTCTTAAATATTGGGTCTAGGGTCTTGTGGATAGTTGTATCTGAATGTTGGAATAAATATGCATATAGGCAGGGGGAGTTTTTAGTTTTGAACAAGTTTGCCTGTCCATACTGCATTATTTTGTCAGGGGGTGTTTGGTATAGTCTGGTCTGGGGTGATCTGTTCAAGATATTCAGTTAGAGTCAGATCAGTATGCTTTGAAACTTCAAACCCCTATCAGTTAAATTCTCTCCGGATACAGAAACCCTCATCACTTAGTATCTTCTGGTATCCATTCCCATCATTTGGTGTCTTTTCAATTCTTGATATTCCCCAAGAACAGATTCTGTGCTTCAATTCCAATTCCCACTTTCTGAATAGATGACAGTCTTGCAATTAGTTCATTATCTTAAGCAGCAACTATCATATGTCTTCTACTATAAAGATCATGTTTGCTTCATGAATGAACTGATGGTTTAATCTTAATAAAATTGTAGAATTTAAAGACTGTATTCAGAAAATAGGGTGGTGGAAAACCGTTTATAGCTCTCAACATCATTCTCATGATGTGACAGATAAGATCTTACAGTATCTGAAAATGAAAGACTTAGTGAAATCTAGGTTGAGAAACTCAGATAATGTATTGCTTTTAAACAAGTCACTTTGAAAAATTAAAAGGGCAGCAAAAGAAAAGCATTCATAGAAGAAATGAATAAATCTATTGGCAGAGCAATGACTGAACTGCACTGAGAAACTGAGCACTCCATCAATGAAATGGAGACAAATTCATGTCATGAAGTGCTTCATGTTAACTCTATTTACATGATCAAATCTGAAGAATTGGTTTCATTGAGTAGCTAGGGGTACTGGCGTCTGATAAATGTGTACCCTTATGCAAAATGGTGTAATCATGACTAATATTTCTGATCAGAGACAAATTTGGTATTTCTTATGTTTAGTAACTGGGGGTACTGGCGTCTAACCCATGTGTACCCTTAATGTCAAAGGCATAGATGATACATGTTTGTTCAACAAGCTTAGTTTTAAAATCAAAATTCAAAAAGATTGGCTGTAACCCTTGCAATTCCAGTCTTACTAAGTGTCAATTTGTTTAACCTCACTACATATCCTAGTGACTCCCATAGATATTCATTGGTTCTGAAATGAGTAGAATACTGTTTTGACCAAGTCTATCATGGTTATGTGACTTAGGTTTATTGCTATAAACGAGTACTACAACCTTATGTATGACATTAAGTGCATCTACTCTACTGTTTATCACTATTAAACTAGACACTTGTCAAGAATACATAATTGTGATTTTTATGTCTGAAGACTTTCTCTACAATCTGTTTATCTACTGAACTGTTGCACAGAGTGTTACTTTATTCTCTTCTTCCTCTGGCCACCCCTCTTCTCTTCCACAGTACTCCTTACTCCTTGTTTACTGATGGCAAAGGGGGTGAGAAAAAGTACTTCGTGGTATTTTGAGGTTGGGAGAGAAATTATGGGGGAGAAATTATCAAAGGGGGAGACCATCTTCAGGTGGTAAATGTGCTTGGGAAGAGTAAATAGTGGAGAATGTTGGGGGAGAGTTTCTTCAAAAGGTAGAGAGACACTTGGCAAGTTCAGGGGGATAGGTCTGCATCTGTATGGTTGTCTGTTGCATTGTTTGACTTTTGCATTGTTTGACTATGTTTCATGTTAAATACATCTTATATTGGATTAAAATTGTCTCATCAAAATATATCATAATTATAGGTGTTGCCACCATCAAAAAGGGGGAGAATGTTGGGTCTCCTCTAGAGTTGATCAGTAGTGTGGAGACTGCTATGTATTGATTGTGTTTTGAATGATTGACAATAGTAGAGTTGACATGGTTGACTATAGAAGTTGACTTTGGTGACTTTATCTTGACCATGGTAATATTGTGTATTTTGATGAATGTCTTATATGTCAGACATTTGCATAAAACAATTCTGAACTTTCATACTGAATTCAGCTATAGTCGGTGCATGCATCAGACATGGTTCACTAACGTCGGTGCTAGTCATCTTGTTTGAATAGTCAGGTCGGTGCTAGTTACGGTATCTGCCCAAGTCAGGTCGGTGCTAGATACCAGCTTGCATATATCAAGGTCGGTGCACATATGCCTCAGTCAGTCATATAGGGTCGGTGCAGATATTGTTGTGAGTCGGTGCAAGTTTTGATGTGAGCGTTTAAGGTCTGTGCACATATGCCTCAGTCAGTCATATAGGTCGATGCACATTCTGTTTGTTCAAGACCAAGGTCGGTGCACATTCTGTTTGTGCAAGACCAAGGTCGATGCACATTTGCCATCTGCATACTAAGGTCAGTGCAAGTTGCATGTAAGGTCGATGCTAGCTACTAAGGTCGGTGCCAACTGAACTCAGGTCTATGCCAGTTGCACATTATGCATACTAAGGTCAGTGCAAGTTGCATGTAAGGTCGGTGCTAGCAGCATTCCATGCACAACTAAGGTCGATGCAAGTTATGTATCTTGCATACAATGTCGGTGCTAATACTTAGTTGGCTGCATCTAAAGTCGATGCTAGTCTTTGTCTTTAAGCATTTAAGGTCGGTGCAAGCGTCATGTTCATTGCATTAAAGGTCGGTGCAAGCACCATTTCTCCTGCACCTAAAGTGTTGGGTTCGATGCGCTCCCTATTTGTCCTTGGTAATGGTTTTGATGATAATAACATATTGTGTGTAAGTATTGTGGAAGATGCTCTTTGATCATTTTGGAGTTATGGTGCTCACTGTTGTTATCTTGTTTTGTAGGTATAAAATGCGTGGTAAATAATACTGTCAATTGCTTGGACCTGTGTGGTCTGAAGAGTTCTCAGTTGTTCATGTGCATAGACTTCACCATGGGTCTCTCTTAATGCACTTCATACATGACGATTTTCATTGGTGAAATCATGATTAGACTTTCATGCATATTACTGCTATGCATTGGAAGTGTTTTGGGTCTTAACATGCCTTACATGAATCTTTGGCTTAATTGAGTTCAATGAAGTTCATGTATTGCACTTGAGTTCATGGTGTTCATATATTGATGAAATGAATGTGCTTCTTGTATACAGTTCTTGGGTTGACTGGCCTTAATAGTTCTCCATGTATATACTTGCATTTGGATGGCCATGCTTATTGCTTTAAGAAAGTGCCGACACTGGGTGATTGAGTGTCGACACTCCTTAGTTTGTTTCATCAATGCACCGACCCATCTTACTGTTCTGTAAGAGATGCACTGACCTTGCCTAACTTTGCACCGACCGTCCCTAGCATTATTCAAACATGCACCGACCTATCCTTATGCTTGATAAAAAGTGCACCGACCTCATCTTCTACAGATGTGCAGCGACCTATCTTTCCATTTCATAAAAAGTGCACCGACCTTGTCAATACATGCACCGACCTGTCTTTGATGATTTTTTGAATGTGCATAGACCTTGGCCTTATACGCACCGACCCTTTCATATGTGCACCGACCTGGTCTTTGGTGTTTTACAAACATGCACCAACCCTTTCATTTGTGCACCGACCTGGTCTTTAGTGTTTTACAAACATGCACTGACCCTGCCTTTACATATGCATCGACCATGGGTTCATATGCACAAACCTTAGCCTTCGTGTGCTTGAACTTGTACATTTATCCGCATTACTAGAAGATTGACTTAAGTGATTTGTTTGTGGTTAGTGTAGGCTTCATGTGCAAATTGCTTTCAATCAGTTGGATCAATGGTATGAATGCACTTCTGAATTTGATTGTCTATTGCCTTGAATGTGTTTGAAGTGGGCCTTCATGTATTGGGTTTAGAAGTGTCTTTATGCATATTTGTTCTTGGAAATCTGTCGTAGTTCGTGTGTTGCTAATCTTGTTTAATTTTTCTTTCACTAAATGAATCCAGGTTTTTCTGGTGTTTTTTTAAGACCCTCATTGCTTGTCATTTCATTGGCAATATCATGTCTTCAATAGGGATTTGAACCTGTTTGAAGGATTCTGGCGTTTCAATTGAGTTTAAAGTGGTTTTCACTGATGTCAGGAAAAGTGTCGACTCAAGGAGTCGACACTTTCTAGTCAGCATGCTGGCCTGTGTGTTTCTAGCACGCATATGAAAAAGTGTCGACTCCTTGAGTCGACACACTTCAGATTGCATGCTGTTTTGTGCGTTGATTGATCACATGGCCAAAAGTGTCGACTCCAAGAGTTGACACTTTCGCCTGTGTGCTGGGTTTTCTCTGCCGGCAGAACACCTTGACAAAAGTGTCGACTCTAAGAGTCGAGACTTTGTCTGGTTCGTCTGAATCATGTTTTCTGGATTGATTGCAAAATGCCCATTTCTTGGTCCGATTTGCTTGTGCTTTTTACCCTAATACCCTTAGGGTTTCTCCCATCTTTTAGGTGTTTATTTGAAGTGTTTTTAGCATTGGCTTTGTGGTCTTTTAGCCGATGATTGTCGTGTGTATATATAACATGTGATCTCTCACGATGGAGATATTCCTTCAAGGGCTTATTGTTCTATCCTTTCTTGTAGGTGAAGAAGGATGAGCTGGAGGGTTGCTTCATCATTGGAAGAAGGAGAATGCCGCTGAAGACCCCATCCACGAGCTGCCACTCCGATCAGTAGCTGGTCTTGCTGTTCATCTCCGAGTTCTTATTTTGGGCGGTCTTCACAACGTTGGACTCTTTCTGCTCCGAGGATAAAACTCCAAATGCACCCTACCTTTGCTATCTACGGGATTCACTGAAGATTTGAGGGGGATTTCTTCTTCTCTCATTTCTACTCTCTTATTTTGGGCATTGATTAATATTTTGGGCTGTCATCGTATATCCTTTTATTTCATCGAACTCAGAATATTATCGTGTGTGGGCGGAGCTGCGTCTCCGAGTGTGTGGATTTATTGTGGGAAAAGTTTCCCCGAGTTTTGTGAGTGTAGACGGAGTTGCGTCTCCGTGTGGTTTTTGCGTCCGGGGTGTGTTCCCCGACTTTGTGTGTATGAGTGCTGTGGTGGTAGCGTTTTGGGGCTAGACCCCGTGTGTGCATTACTGCGGATGTAGCGTGTATGGTGTTGGGGTTTGTCCTCGTTATGCTATGGTTCGTAGTGTGTAGTGAAGCCTCACCAGGGTTCGGTGAGGGGTAGCATTAGGGAGCCCGTCGTGGTCCCGAACCACCTAAAAATATTTATGTTGATTGTGATTGCATGTGTGTGATTATCCTTTTCTTCTATCTCCATTCACAGGTCTATTATATGATTTTTACTTGCTGCACCATCGCACATCACTTCAACCGCTATCCGTGTTAGGCTTAAATTCAATTGTTTTTGCATTGTCAATCCGTGTGAGATCGGAAAGATCGAGAGAACATTTTAATCTCACTCTAGTTTAAGATAATTAACGTAGTCATTTTTAACTCTGGTGTGTTTAGTTTAGAAAGTTTTTAAAATTTGACATCTCCGCTGGGAGACAATTCAACCCCCCCTTCTTGTCCGCTATCTAGTCTGGGCCAGCAATTGGTGTCAGAGTCTAGTCTCCGATTTTTATTCTGCGGACCTCACGGTCTAGGAGATAAGATCTATTCATGATGGCTAGTGTGCATTCAGTTCCTGTTTTCGATGGTTTTGATTATGCTTTGTGGCTTGGAAACTTCTGTGTGTGGATTACTAATACTAATCCGAAGCTTGAGTTTAATCACTCATGGTCCTTACAGTCTTCCAAAGAATGAGTCAAAGTGGACCGATGAGGATAAGAAAAAGAATTCTGATAATTCTTTTATTTTGAATGCTCTTAAGGCTACTGTGGACCCTAATCAATTTACTTTTTTTTCATCTTGTAGGTCAGCCAAAGAGATCTGGGATGGGCTATGAGAAGCCCAAGAAGAAAGCCGGAATATTGAATGTCTCATGGCTAACAATGAGATTGAACGTCAAAGTGAGGAAAGCTCCAAGGTAAAGTTCGATTCTGATGATGGAGATGAACTTAGCTATGATGAGTTGATGAATGCTTATGATGAACTATTTGACAGATATACAACATTGAAATCTGAAAATAGTGATGGGGACATCACCTCCCATGCCCACGTTTACCGTTCGTCTCCTCACCCCGGTTGCATCCGACATGGTTTAGTCATTTAATTTTGAGTCCTATGTAATTTTATTTGAGTCATTTGACGTATTTTCCCTTTTATTTGAGTCATGTTCCTAGGTCTTGCATTTATTTTCCTAAGTTTGAGTGTCATTAGATTGTGTAATGTGTTATTGGGCCCAATTCTTCGGGCTTGGCTCATGAGCCCCCCTACCCCTTCGGTTATTTGTTATTGAGTCTTTTATAAGGGACTTTTGTAGAAATGTGGGTTTCCTATATATAGGACCACATTCCCCCCATTTCAACTTAATGAATGAATCAATGAAAAATGCCATTTGAGTATCCAAAGCTTAGTTTAGTGGAGTGATTCCAACATTTTTTGGGTGAGAAACCCTAGGGGAGAGATTCCCCACCCTTCCCTCTCCTAATCCCTCTTTTTCACTCCACTTTCTCTCTCCTCAACACCCAATTTCAAATTTTCTTCTCTCTCCTCCTTTCCCAACCACCTCAACCCCCACCTACCATCATTAAAGCCCTCCACTTCCACATGGCCTCCATTACTCCACCCCCCTAGTCCCAAGGAGATCCCTCACCATTCCAACACCATCCTCCACATTCCAACACCACTTTCCCCATTCTAACACAATCAACCCCTTCCCCACACAACCCCACAACTTCCAAAGCATATTTGAATTTGAAATCCACCCTTCCCTCCACTCACTTGTGCCCCCCCTCACCTTCTCCTCTCACCCACCTTCCCAAATTCGTAGCTCCTCCTCCCACCACCTGTTAGACCCCCTTCCAGACCCCATTCTTCCCTTCCCCCACCTTAGAACACCCCCTCCTAGACCCCCTCACAGCCCGGGCTTTCTCCACACTCATCCACCCCCATTTCCCTTCCCATATACCCCATTCCCCCCATCATCATCAACCTACAGCTCTCAACTGAAGATCTACAGCAGAGCAGCAGCTTGCAGCGGCCACCACGATCACCTCCGGACGAGTTTGAAGACCCAAGAGCCATCGTCGGAAGCGTCTGCCAGTCGCCTTCGCAACCGAACTGGTTTCGTCTTCTTCCGATCTCCGAGCCATCCTGAAGGTCCATTCTTCCACAGCTGCGCGGTTCTGCCTCGGCTAAGGACCTGAACCAGATTAGAAGCTCTGCCACGACGGACCCTGAAGGAATCAGACTTCAAGTTCTTCTTCAAAGTTCCTCTTTGGCCTATCTAGTTTCAGATTCAATAAGCGGAAGTTCATTCAGCATCTGGGAGCAGAAGTTACCAATTTTCTCCCCCGAACGTGCAGTTCTGCCTTCTACAGTCTGCACCGACCCCTCCTCACTCTTATGGTTCCACAGATTGTCTCCGACCTCTTCTGGTGTCCCCGTTTCTTTTGCTGCAAAGAGGACTCACTCACGGTTCTAACGGCACTGATGGCATCAAATTTGGAGTTCGGGAGCGGCCAGGACAGCCTCTGCATCCTACTGTTGGTGACCTGCCCCTGCTAGTCCGAGAAACAGAGGCCCTGTTCAAGCTCTTGCCCCGACCAGCAGTGACTCCAGAAGAAATTAAGAAAATTCTGAGGCATTCCCCTTCCAGCTACGAAGGTTTTCCCTCTGGTTTCGTCATTAACAAAATTCCTGATCAAGATCTACAGCAGCAACACCGACTCTTTGTCCCGGCTCGCAGACAGCAAGCAGATTCGGCGTCCACCCTTATTCCTCGTTCTTTGCTTTAGTTTCCCCACCCCGCTTGACCGGCTGAAGGTCCCTCCCTGTGTGGAGGTAGTATTGATTGTAATTTCTATTAACCCCCACCCCAAGATCCCCCTCCTACTTGAGGTGTAGTGTTGTAACTTGTTTGGGCAGGTCAAGCGACACCGCCGCGGCGTGTGGGGATCCACTCGCCTCCCCGCTCGCCCTCGTCTCCGACCGGGACCGGTTTCTTCAATCCGGTCGAGTAAGTGCTCAAACCTTCACTCCACTTAGTGCTTGTCTTTCAATATTAGTTCTAATTCTGCTGGTTATGCGAGTGAGAGCCCGATCCTCAAGCCCCATAAACTTGAGTGATCACCGTGGGAATATTGCAACCGGTGCCTTTGGCACTTTGTCGGCCCCCTTGATTTGGGCATCCCCACCCTTTGAGAATCAAGTCTTGGCCTTGCTGACCCTCTACTAGCAAGGGCCCAACCCCACATCCTCCCCTTGGCATTGTCAAGTCACCCCGGGCTTGGGTGAGTGACGATAGAGCGGTGGCCCAATTTGGCCCGTTTTGAATGCGATTGTGCTTGCTTGCATTAGGTCCGAGGTCGTGTCACATCAAGTGCTATCAGAGCAAGTCTTTGACTTGTCTCTACAAGTCAAGTCCTAGGGCATGCTTGCATTCTTGTCTGAACCGTGCATTGTCAACCCATCATTGTTAACATTGAGTCTTGGGTCACATGGCTCCTCTCCCAATCATATCCCATGCATGCTTACCTAATGGAAAGCCCGTAGAAATTGATTTCATTGACCTAGAATCTGAAAATTGGGTGTCCCCCGATATCGTTACCTCTCTTAGTAGGACCGGACAAATTGTGCACAATGGAGACCAAGTCTTTATTGAATTCCATAAATGGTTCGGGAAGATTAAGTATTTGGATGGGGCTTGGTGTCAAAAGGGAACATTGGCAGGTCCATGTATAATCCTAGGTAAGAAATGGTTAGATGAAAAGAATGCCAACATCGACCCAACACGTCGGACTTGCCTTGTGCGTCCGCCACACCTTTCGGGAACCTTTAAATTC
Organism: Amorphophallus konjac; assembly: GCA_022559845.1. Taxonomy (NCBI): domain Eukaryota; kingdom Viridiplantae; phylum Streptophyta; class Magnoliopsida; order Alismatales; family Araceae; genus Amorphophallus; species Amorphophallus konjac. The sequence goes on along the minus strand of CM040119.1, from coordinate 171,874,955 downwards.
AACAACCTTTTATTCTCCCACCCGTGGGAATCCCACCCTCGTTCACCACCCCGGGTGCACCATACTTCGGCCATCATCACCCCACCATCAAAAAACCTTCCCACTCCATTAGTTTTGGAAGAAGTAGTCCACCCGCTTTGCCACATGAAGACAAATATCCCTCGGGAACCTATCCCCTCCATAGAGAGCACCCATGTCTCAATTGAAGAGGAAGCCTCGCACAAGGATCTTCACCCTACACCACCCCCTCTAGATAAGGCCGAATTCATCTTAGAAGAGTCCCTTATTAGGTGGCTAAGGAAGAGCCTAATTAGAGAGACCTCGACCCATGTTTGCCCTCCCATAGAACAAAATTTTCCCCTAGTGCCCATCTTCTCCTATCACACCACAATCCAAGCATCCTATCAAGTGGAGACCTTAGAGGATTTTCTTAGGGGCTTAGCATGGCAAATTGAGTTCACTAGCATGTTGACTCCTATGGCCGAACAACCTAAGAGCCTTAGCCTCCTACACCTATGCATTGTGTCTATCACCTCGGTTTGCACCAATGGTTGCTACACTAGCGACCTCCTTCTATTCCTCCCTACACCGGATGAGCCCAACCTTCTCCTCGATTTAGAGCTTCTTATCTCGGGTAGAAAGCCAAGCCCTCCACTCATGGCTGACCCACTTGTCAAGAACATTGGCCCAACTATCATAGGGAAGGATGACTTAACACCTTTTAAGGATCTTGAGGACATGGAGTTCCTCCCCCTAAGTGACCTATTTTACGATCCATATGATCCCTTCCAATGGGAGTCAAAGGACTCATATGACCCAACCATCTTACCAACCACCCACCGTGTCCTACCCTCACTCACCATATTGGGCCAAACCCACCTCATCCATGACCCGGGCTGCACCTTGGGAGCCATAACCTTGGACCATATATCCCTAGGGAATAAGGTGGTGCCCCACCCCATGATGACCACCTTCTCAGATCCATTCGATCCTTTCCAATGGGAGTTCAAAGGTTGTCCCACACCTATACACATGGAAGTCACTTTTGGGAAAAGCATGTATGTGTCTAGGCTTTCCACACCCCTTGGCATGAACACTATGTTGGATCCATTCATTCATATCACTCACATGTCAAGTAGAAAGCATGAGTGGGCCACATTCGGATGTCATGGTCCTCCTTCATTCATCATGGATCTTAAGCATGTCAAAAGCATCTACGGATGTCCGGGCCCCCCCACATTCATCACCACTTTACATGATAGGTTCACCTATGGTTACCCCGGCCCACCTAGGCCCACCAAAGTCTACATGACAACATTGCATGATAAGTCCACAAATGGTTGCACCGGCCCACCAAGGTTCATCATGGTCCATCTGGCATCATGGCAGGATAGGTCCATCTATGGTTGTCCAGGTCCACCCATAACCACTAAAAGGATAGCATTCACAAAATTGCATGAAAACCTTTGCAAGCACATCAGCAAAAAGAATGAGGCTTATAAAAGGCTGGCCGACTCTCATTGGCATCACCAAGAATTCCAAGTGGGTGACCTTGTGATGGTAAGGATGGAGAGGCTCTCCCCGGGAGCCAACTCTAAACTGAGGCCACGTGGGGCTGGTCCCTTCCAGGTCTTGAGACGCATAGGTGCAAATGCCAACGAGTTAGATCTCCATGAGGAGTATGGAATAAGTCCCACATTCAATGTTGCCGACCTAGTGCCATATAAGGGACCCACGGTGGTACCTAGTGAGGAGATTGAGCCTACTTCTTCCCTTGAGAGAGCACCCACCCATGATGATAAACCACCAGCCAAGAGAGCCCAGCGTGAACAAATTGAACAAATATTGGATGAACAAGTCACTACCACTCGGAGCAAGGTATATGAGCGCTATCTCGGCAGGTGGATGGATCGGTCTCATTCGGGAGACTTGAGGGCGGTACCACTTCTACACCCTCCAAGGAGGGAAGGACACTTACTCGACAGAGTCGAGTTCTCCGCATCCCGGGAGTATGATGGGGACATCACCTCCCATGCCCACATTTACCGTTCGTCTCCTCACCCCGGTTGCATCCGGCATGGTTTAGTCATTTAATTTTGAGTCCTATGTAATTTTATTTGAGTCATTTGATGTATTTTTCCTTTTATTTGAGTCATGTTCCTAGGTCTTGTATTTATTTTCCTAAGTTTGAGTGTCATTAGATTGTGTAATGTGCTATTGGGCCCAATTCTTCGGGCTTGGCCCATGAGCCCCCCTACCCCTTCGGTTATTTGTTATTGAGTCTTTTGTAAGGGACTTTTGTAGAAATGTGGGTTTCCTATATATAGGACCACATTCCCCCCATTTCAACTTAATGAATGAATCAATGAAAAATGCCATTTGAGTATCCAAAGCTTAGTTTAGTGGAGTGATTCCAACATTTTTTGGGTGAGAAACCCTAGGGGAGAGATTCCCCACCCTTCCCTCTCCTAATCCCTCCTTTTCACTCCACTTTCTCTCTCCTCAACACCCAATTTTGAATTTTCTTCTCTCTCCTCCTTTCCCAACCACCTCAACCCCCACCTACCATCATTAAAGCCCTCCACTTCCCTATGGCCTCCATTACTCCACCCCCCTAGTCCCAAGGAGATCCCTCTCCATTCCAACACCATCCTCCACATTCCAACACCACTTTTCCCATTCCAACACAATCAACCCCTTCCCCACACAACCCCACAACTTCCAAAGCATATTTGAATTTGAAATCCACCCTTCCCTCCACTCACTTGTGCCCCCCCTCACCTTCTCCTCTCACCCACCTTCCCAAATTCGTAGCTCCTCCTCCCACCACCTGTTAGACCCCCTTCCAGACCCCATTCTTCCCTTCCCCCACCTTAGAACACCCCCTCCTAGACCCCCTCACAGCCCGGGCTTTCCCCACACTCATCCACCCCCATTTCCCCTCCCATATACCCCATTCCCCCCCATCATCATCAACCTACAGCTCTCAACTGAAGATCTACAGCAGAGCAGCAGCTTGCAGCGGCCACCACGATCACCTCCGGACGAGTTTGAAGACCCAAGAGCCATCGTCGGAAGCGTCTGCCAGTCGCCTTCGCAACCAAACTGGTTTCATCTTCTTCCGATCTCCGAGCCATCCTGGAGGTCCATTCTTCCACAGCTGCGCGGTTCTGCCTTGGCTAAGGACCTGAACCAGTTTAGAACCTCTGCCACAACGGACCCTGAAGGAATCAGACTTCAAGTTCTTTTTCAAAGTTCCTCTTTGGCCTGTCTAGTTTCAGATTCAAGAAGCGGAAGTTCATTCAGCATCTGGGAGCAGAAGTTACCAATTTTCTCCCCCGAATGCGCGGTTCTGCCTTCTACAGTCTGCACTAACCCCTCCTCACTCTTCTGGTTCCACAGATTGTCTCCGACCTCTTCTGGTGTCCCCGTTTCTTTTGCTGCAAAGAGGACTCACCCACGGTTCTAACGGCACTGACGGCATCAAATTTGGAGTTTGGGAGCGGCCAGGACAGCCTCTGCATCCTACTGTTGGTGACCTGCCCCTGCTAGTCCGAGAAACAGAGGCCCTGTTCAAGCTCCTGCCCCGACCAACAGCGACTCCAGATGAAATTAAGAAAATTCTGAGGCATTCCCCTTCCAGCTACGAAGGTTTTCCCTCTGGTTTCGTCGTTCACAAAATTCTGATCAAGATCTACAGCAGCAACACCGACTCTCTATCCTGGCTCGCAGACAGCAAGCAGATTCGGCATCCACCCTTATTCCTTGTTCTTTGCTTTAGTTTCCCCACCCCGCTTGACCGGCTGAAGGTCCCTCCCTTTGTGGAGGTAGTATTGATTGTAATTTTTATTAACCCCCACCCCAAGATCCCCCTCCTACGTAAGGTGTAGTGTTGTAACTTGTTTGGGCAGGTCAAGCGACACCGCCGCGGCGTGTGGGGATCCACTCGCCTCCCCGCTCGCCCTCGTCTCCGACCGGGACCGGTTTCTTCAATCCGGTCGAGTAAGTGCTCAAACCTTCACTCCACTTAGTGCTTGTCTTTCAATATTAGTTCTAATTCCGCTGGTTATGCGAGTGAGAGCCCGATCCTCAAGCCCCATAAACTTGAGTGATCACCGTGGGAATATTACAACCGGTGCCTTTGGCACTTTGTTGGCCCCCTTGATTTGGGCATCCCCACCCTTTGGGAATCAAGTCTTGGCCTTGCTGGCCCTCTACCAGCAAGGGCCCAACCCCACATCCTCCCCTTGGCATTGTCAAGTCACCCCGGGCTTGGGTGAGTGATGATAGAGCGGTGGCCCAATTTGGCCCGTTTTGAATGCGATTGTGCTTGCTTGCATTAGGTCTGAGGTCGTGTCACATCAAATAGGAAATTGAAAAAGAAAATTGAAAACTCTTGTATTGATAATTCTTCATGTGAAAAATGCATTGAACTTGAAAAATCAGTTGAATTTCACTTGCATGACATTGATGTTCACAAAGAAACAATTGCTTATCTAAAAAATAAAAATTCTGCTCTTAAGACTAAAATTACTCAAAAGGAGAAAATTAAAAATGAGCTAAGAAACAAAATAGAATTGAATTCTATTGATCATGATTTGTGTAACGAATTGATTTTGAATGACAAACTTACTAAGGAGAATGAAGAGTTAAAGCATTTAAACATAGCTATATCTGAGAAATTGCTTACTCTTGAAAAAGGATAACATGTGGTTGATGATGATTATAAAAATGTTCATGTTTTGGAACAAGAAGTTGCAAGTATAAAATTATCAATTCTCTGTTGAATGATAAACTTACATTGTGTGAAGAAGAGCTTGCTAATTGTGAATTGCATATTTTGTCATTGCAAAATGAAATCACGAATTTGAATGAGTCATTCTCCATTTGTGATAAAGAAAATTAAAAATTGAAAAATGTTGTTGACTGTTCCTGTGTGCACAAAAAACTTCCATCCAAAAAATATGAACATGCCTTTAGAAAAAGAACAAATGTTACATGCATTTATTGTGATAAATTTGGACATGAAATGTATGATTACATTTTGATGAAATTTGATGACGATAAGGCATTAAAATCAAAAATGGAAATAGATGTTGGTTCTAAAAGTCATGAAAAACCCATAAAGAAAAGATTCAACAATCATTGCTTATATTGTGAGATACATGATCATATTTTTGAAAATTATTTCACAAACAAAGATGATGATGAATGGTATGTCAAAAAGAATTTTTCATGTCATTACTGTGGTAGTTTTGGACACGTAATGAATGATTATTGTGTAATGAAAAATGATGATGACAATTGGTGTTTGAAGAGAAAATCTTCTCACTATTTCTATTGTGGCCAGGGTGGTCATTCAATGGATGACTGTGCCACAATGAGATTGGATAATGATAGGTGTGCCAGTAGATATAAGAATACCTTCACTCATGCTAGAACTAACCCCTCGGGACTCAAGATGGCTTGGGTATCCAAATGTCCAAAATGAGAATCTAATTTGCAAGGGCGCCTTGAGGACAAGGAATGTTGATAAATAAAGGACTCTCAAGGTGAGAGAGAAATTGGTTTGATTTTGAGAACACTCTCTGCTTAGGTTTACTTTGAAAAATATGAAAAAGTGATATTTGAGTTTAGAGAAAATTGTTTAGATGACTTGAACACTTTTCCTACATATCTTGTAAATAATTTTGGCTCTGAATGCTTAACATTGCACATATATAGTTTCATATACACACATTTTCTTTCATCTTACAAATAATAATTCAGTTTTGAATGCCTTAGTCTGTGCATAAAGTCTTTCATACTTTTACTCACATCTTGCAAATAATTGTTCATTTTTGCATACATAGAACACGTACTTAGTTACATGATACACACTGCACATAGCATACACATCTTTGCATATTTGTACATAAAGGAAGTCTTTGATCATATGTTCGATTACATGCATATACTTGTATATACTTGACATATTTGTGTGCTTGAATGCCATAATTATTCGGTATATCAAATGGCGATCGTGGAAGGTTGGATTTTGTCCAACTGGAAGCCTTCCCCATACTTGATGGTGGTCTTCGGACCAATGTTCTTAGCCACGTACCGGTAGTCACCTTGTGTAAAGACTTTACCTTGATGGATGTTTGAGTGTATATATATTATATCACCCTTTTCTTGAAAACATCCTATGACTTTTTCCCTTGCTAGATAAAATTACTTTGATTTAGACATGGTTGTTTCATGGCACTTATTAAGGGAGAGTTTTTGCTCATAACTGTGCATACACTTAGGGGGAGACATAACTGTGATAAGACTAATTATGCCTTACATTCAATACAACCACCCAAACACTTTTCACCTTTTTGAGATAAATGATTCAATCTAATAAGGAATTCAGTTATTTCTCTCAACCCTTTAGAGGACTATTGAATCTCTACATGGAAATCACATATCTCGTGAGCAAAAAGCTGTTTGCCCCACCAAAAAGTTGTATAAGTGGAACATGAATCCGAGTAACCGGGGATCCCCCCTGAAACAAAGGAGGAAACTCGTGTCGAAAGGAGAAACAAATCCATATCAAGAATAAGTGTGATTCGCCACCGAGTAGCCGGGAAGTGTCCCTGAGACAAAGGATACAACTCACGCCAAAAAGTGACAAAATCCATAGTTAAGATAAGTGACGAAATTGAGTAACCGGGAAATCCCTCTGAGACAAAGGGTATGACTCGCGTCAAAAGGTTAGTCACCTATTTGTGTTTAATCAAAATTTTGGGGTCATACGTAGCTACCAATATTCGAGCATTGTGTATGAAAGTGTATGGATGGTAAGTTCTTTTTAGTGTTCCTTAAAAAATCTGATTATCTACATTGCTTTGGAATTCATTGCTCAATCTTTCACATATACACATTGGGTTTGATTGTGTGAATGTACTTTATGAATCTGTCAACTTTCATAGTCTATGCAGTACTGCCTTTTTGTAACCATGACCTTCTTAGTATTATTCATGCACATCATGTTCAAAGTCGATTGCATAATCCTTACACCTGTCCCAAAGGGATTTGCTTGAGTCTATATTTAATTATGCTTGCTTGAATGCTTGACTGCTTGATCCTTTCTATTCATATCATACTTTATTTCACCTTGATGCATCTTTAAATTATACATGTAAATAACAGGTCATTTTATCCCATTGTCAGTAAGTTTTTGTTCATGACAATAGGGGGAGAATAATGTGTTGTTCAGCACAACTTTTGCATATAGTTTAGTTTCTTCATACTATTATGCATAGTTCGATCATACACATTGCATATAGTTCAAAAACTGAGCATTTGGATTTTCCTTCACATACCCTCCTTTAATGGTAGGTTATTGCAGGGTTCGTGCGCCTTTACTTCATATTTTTGTCTCTTTTCATTTCTAGTCCCCCACTTTTTGATAATGCCAAAGGGGGAGAGAGTTTTGGATTGTCACAATATATTGTCATCATCAAAAAGGGGAAGATTGTTGGGTTCGATGCGCTCCGTCTTTATCCTTGGTGATGGTTTTGATGATAACAATATATTGTGTGTAAGTATTGTGGAAGATGCTCTTTGATCATTTTGGAGTTATGGTGCTCACTGTTATTATCTTGTTTTGTAGGTATGAAATGCGTGGTAAATAATGCTGTCAATTGCTTGGACCTATGTGGTCTGAAGAGTTCTTAGTTGTTCATGTGCATAGAACTCACCATGGGTCTCTCTTAATGCACTTCATACATGAAAATTTTCATTGGTGAAATCATGATTAGACTTTCATGCATATTACTTGTGATGACCCGGATCCCGGATACCGGATATATCTGATAGGACTACCGAGCAGACTCGATACAACTTGGAACCCGTGAAGCCTCCCAAGAGCTGTAAAGCTCCAAAGGGAAAAAGTATTGTCGTGTAGTACATGGAAGACACAGAGATATAACAGTAAGCAATTAAATTTCATTAGATCGGTTCGCTAAAGTAGCAGAAATAAAATTACTTTTTAATTAATAACTTAAGTCAAACAATTATACCAAAGTCCAGTCCAAGAAATTAAAGGCAAGTACAGTCTAACAGAAAGAAGACGTACCCTAAGGTCGGGGGAAACTCGACGCAGGTACTCCTGGTAGCTACGGACCTGTCACACCAGGAACCGCAGAACAACGCCACCCACCTGAAAAGCAAGGGTGAGCCTCGTGTCACTGGCCCAGTAGGGGTCACGCGAATCCCCACTGAAAAACAACACAGTAACACGGAACAACCAAACAGAAGTAGTAGCAAAGCATGAAAACTACCACTAGAAAGCTGTAAAATAAGACCGGAACGGAAGGAGTAGGAATAGCTAAAAGAAAAGGGAAAAGCCGTACCGAACAAAACACGGCTGCCAAACTAACCTCGGCCCCTAAGCTACTCCAAACAACAACAGCAATTGATGGGTAAACTCTGATCTAACGAAGTCAGGAGTCACCGATCTGTCGAGCCCACAAAGATAGGCAAAAAACATAGAAAGAACCTAGATAGACACAGACGCCCTAAAGCATACATGACTCGAGTGCCATGCACGCTATTCTAGATACGACCATACACACACGACTAGCCCTCCTCTCTGTATGTCGACACCTCCTCTGCCCCCTCCACTCGCCCCTCTATTTGGACCGTGGAGCCCTCTGCCTCGACCTCTACGCCACTCCCAGACGTTCTTCAGGACCCTCGGCTCGGCCTTGGCGCTGCGGTGGCCACTACATCCTCCTCTGCTTCGTCCTTGGCTGGGCAGAGCCTCCCGGCCACCCCTTATGCAGGCTTTTCTTCTGCGCCCCCGCCAGCGGTGCTACCTCCATCAGACCTTACTGCTTCCGTCGTTGGGGTGGGTGCTCCACCTCCGTGCCCAGCCTCGCCCAAGGGTGCCCCCCTGCCGGCCGCCTCGCCTCCTATTGCCCGGGTGGCCTGTCAACCCGCCACTGCTTCGATGGTCCTAGGCCTCCAGGCACCGGTTGCTCACCCCCTTGGTGGCCCTTCCTTGCCTCCGGCTGGGCTTAATGCCGGTGCGGTTGCTTGGTCCCCAGGGGCGCAGCCCACCTCCCAGGCGGCTGGCGTTGAAGGGTCCTTGGCTTCCTCCTCTTCTCCGACGGCCACCCCTCGCCTCTTCTTCGCCCAAGCTCTAAAGATGAAAATTAACCGGGCCCCACCCGGTCCGCTCTTTGTCTCCGCTCCGCCTCCTGCCCCGGTGCATCCCGTGGGTGTTGTGCCCCCCTCGGATGTTGGCATGCCCTTCAAGGTGCCTAAGCTCATCCAGGCTCTCCATGTCCCCGGCCTTGAGCCTGCTTCGGGGTTTCGTGACCTTACGGCGGCTCATACGGCTTTCGTGGGCACCTCCTGCCAGGACCGCTCTCGGCCGCCCTCGCGGATGGATGGCGGAGCTCCTCGACGTTACTTTTGGCGCTCCAACTCCACTTCCTCCTCGCGTGATCGTCAGTGCATTTTTGAGGACGTTGCTCTCCCTCCCCGTCGTTCTCTTCAGATCCAGTCTTCTTCGGTGGCGCCCCCGCCGCCGGCCGACTCTTCCTACACGGAGGTGCTTGATCCCGATGGTTAAGAGGTTGATCCTCTTGATTGGCCTGGCTCCCCGGCTCGTCAGCGCGGTGTCCGTTCTGTGTTCTCGTCCGACTCTGAAGGGGTCTTCGATGAAGATTCCTATTTGTAGGGGCTATGGTTTTTCTGTGGGTTCTTGGGCTTTTGTTTCTGCCCTCGCTTGGGTCCTCTTGGGCTTTTTCGCTTTCTTGGCCCTTTGGCCTTGTACGCCTCTTGCCCCTCTTCGGGCATTCCCCCTCCCCTACTTCTGTACCCCTTTCTTTTACTGCTTTCATCTATGAAAACGCTTGCCTGGCGGCCGGGGTAGTGTGTTCATCTTCTTCCGAAATGAAGGGATGAACCCCCTCCCCCGTTCCCACCTTGCAAGTATTAACCTTAGTTAAAAAAAAAAAACTAGAACGTCATGCATAAAACACAACACTGACCTCGAGCAAGACCACAAGAGGGCTAACCCAGAAAGGTCACGACGCACGAGAAACGCAAGAGTCACGTGCCACGTGACGGAAGTACCTCCTTACTAGAAGAACAGCCAGCTGTGTCCACTGACGTCTTATGCTGCGCCTACAAGTGTCTCATCTACTATGCCGCCCGAAACATGACAGAGACTAAGAAATGCTCGGAACTAGAACAAGACTACAGTAATGAGTGACTAGACAGGGTAACGCCCGTCGGCGTCAGTCCAAAGCCCCTGACCACATGTGCACACACCGACTCTTGCTGGAGAGCCAGGCCTCTAGCTAGTTTTCCCCACCCAGCTAGTGGGCCCACGGAAACTAACTTACAAACCATATATCAGGAACTACCACGCCACCACTCCCGGGTGGGTCGACATGTCGTAACGTGTCGCCAGGCTACGACTAGTGGAGGCTCACTAGACACAGAACTCTGAAACAAGAGTGCTGTAGTACAGACAGGCAAGGAAGCACTGTCACACATACTACGAAGCACCAAGGCAGCATGACAACTACCGACAGACTCAGGACAAGGCAACTAGACCTGAAAACACAATGATCCTTGAGTCTCACGACTCGGAGTCACGATCGTCATACAAAGCGGAACAAGTCGCCAATCGGTCTATTCCTAAGCCAGAGGAAACAACCGTAGAAAATGACACACAGAGACCTGAGGGATTAACAAGACCCTCAGCACATCTGGACACGCAAACTGATGTGCGATGACACCTCAAGGCGTCCAGAACCATGTCTCGGATTGGACGGAACCGCCAAGACATAGAAGGTCGCCTGTCGACCACTGGGTCACCCTGGGTTGACCAGAACCAGACAATGACGATTCTACAGTAGGAAGGAGAATCCTACTTCAAGCAAGAAAACTCCTGGCTACCTCCTAATGTAATCTTAGCCCTCATAGGATGCCAAGAGACATCCATGGGACAACGGGTAGACCACAAGGTCAAGCCAAGACATACAGAAATCGGAACGGTGGGAAATGACACTCTGGGCATAGGCGATCCATCACTCGGTCACAAGGCAAACCCAGTAGTCAAGGAGGAACATGCTACGCACACAGAGACAAGGATAATGGCGGTCACAGATGAAGTTGTTAGGGAACTGTGGCAGTCAGAGAGTAGACTACACTGAGTCGACCCTGAACCGACTCATCTGGAGAACCACCGACACCCAGACACCGCCTTAAACAACCTAATAGATAGACACGAGATAGCCATCACGGCCAACAGTCAAGACGACAGACTCAACTAGTTGGGCGGTCACACATGGACCACTCAACGGGATGAACGGTCCAGACAGGACCACTCAACCAAACATGGATGGGCGGTCACAAAGTGACCACTCAAAGGGATGAACAGTCTGAACTGGACCACTCAACCAAATAGACCAAAAACACTAATGGGGGATGGGCGGTTAGGGCTAGACAGCCCATGGCGTTGAGCGGTTAATGGATAGCCGCTCAAGCCAACCGACCTACTACAGTGTCAGTCAGAGCGGTTTTGACCATGCCGCTCGACGCAACCGACACAAAACTGTTGACCAGAGGTCAACGGGGATAAGCGGTCCAAATCTAACCACTCAACCCAACGGGAAGATGAACGGTCCAGGATGGACCACTCAAGGGGGATAAGTGGTCTATCGAACGACCACTCAACCTCAACCCGGGACAGGATGAATGGTCCAAAGGCAGCCGCTCATACCATGAACGGTCTCTGGTTCGACCGTTCAAGCGTCACGGCGAGCAAATCATGGGATCGGCCCGACGGAGGCCTTTCCACGCCCCGTTCGTTCCTAGACGAAGGGGATATAGCCATGGACCCACTGGCAATCACATAGACTCCAACCGGAGTCAAAATGATGCATGAATTGCAAGAAACATGTGATTCTAACGAAATCACCCAAAAAGGGTTTCTGGACTTCCCGGAGCCCTACCGGTCAAACAGGACCACCAATCGAGACGAATACAGTGACTATGGAACACTGACGTTCCAGAGAGTCCACTGACAGTAACTGATCTAAAAACCATCGCCGTTTATCGACGAACCCTACGAAACGCATGAAACTGTGGTTTAGGCTAAACGAGCCCAAACTCGACCGTTTCCTCACCAAATGACGTGCAATGGTAGGGAAAACGTGCAGGAGGAAGTGGTGATCCGTCTCCCTACCTCCACCGAAGAAACCGTGCGCCGAGGTGACTAAACCATGCCGAAAACCGCCAAGAACACAAATGACGCCTTCTCGAAATCCACCGAGGGATCGCGCCCGCCACACTCAAACCGCTGCTCCAACCCGCGAACCGATCACCCCAGCACGTCCACGCCTCGGCCAGCTCTCCACGGTCACGCGCCCCGCGTCGAACGGTCGAGAGACGGGAGAGAACGGACTGAGAGAACATGAGGTTGAAAATGAGCAGGAGAGATAGTGGAGTTGAATTTATAGAAAGAAATTAGGAAATTTTCCTAATTTTTGTAATCCGATATTTGAGCCAAAAATCCACCAATTCAGAAAAATACGCAAAAATAGCCGAAACGATCCTCGTGAAGAGTACATCGTAGCTGTAACGTCCTCGAGTCGATGAACTGAGAAATAAACTCACCGTAGGGTTCCGTAACTAGTACGAGAGAAAAACCCACACGGATCGTAAAACTCAACTTGGGAGCTACAAAAGCGATCTGAAACTCTCCAAAAAGGATCCGAAAGACCTAATAAAGATCCGACAAGACCCATTAAGGATCCGGGATGTTACATCCTCCCCTCCTTCAAGAAATTTCATCCTCGAAATTGAAGGACTAGCAAGAAGGAAGAAGCAGGGAAGAATAACCCGACAACACGAACACGAAAATGACACAAATCATGAGAACACAGCTCAGAGGAACACAGTCAGACTATAATCACAAGTACATGCTCAAGACCGAGCACGACACATGTGAACACGAGTCCGACACCTCCAGAATAGGGCAACATCACTTACGTCTCACAGGACAAGAGACACGACTGCCACGACAACAGATATCGAGGAAACGAAATGACAGACACGACAAGCGTCAGCTTACACAAGGAAGCATAGTCCTCACAGCTGACAGCTCGACAACATCATCGGCTCCAGTGCCAAAGGCAACAGGGAACACCTGGCACCCAGGACACCAACGACAACAACACCGGACCACAAGCACAATCAAGTCAGTTCTCACTCAGATATTACATCTGATCGAGTCGCAAGCTAACTCTAGAGAAGAAGAGTACAACAAAGCTAACTGACAAGACCAAGGTCCAGGACAGAGACACAAAATCATAAAGAAATAGCGCTTAGAAAAATAACGACAATGGCAGCACTTGTAGGATTTCAGCTCCATACAGAACACAGAACCATGGAACACAACTGCAAGCAGTGTCACATCAAGGCACAAGAACAGCTGAACACACGACCATAAGGGACGGGTCATGCATCAGACTGCTCACCAAGAAAAGACCCACGACAACGAGAAACGACAATCTCGAGGAACGCACCTCAAGGACCACGATTACGCCACGAGAGCGCAACACCCAAGAGAATAAATGCAGAACAGAGGGTACTCAATCAGCAAGGAATGCTGACAGATTCTCCAACACTCACAAATGCCAATGCCAACACCAGAATAACTCCAGCAACAGCATGGCAAAAGACAACATCAAGGCACAGGAAGCCAAGATGAAGTCACATCGAGAAAGAACAAACCTCTCAACCCGTGGGTAATCAGCCCACACGCTTTAGCTGCACACTCATAAAACGCACACAGGCATCAGAAAATATCTCGGTATCTGCATCTCAACACACGTACGGCGGCATCGCAATTCATGAAAATTGTAATATAACACGCCACGAGTACTGATCCAGTGAACAACCGATCACAAGAAGTCTAAGTGCAAAGAAGAGGAGTACCAGCTTCAGTACAAGGCCCAAGGAAGAGGCTAATCTTAGCTTACCTTCACGTCCTGAAAATGATAAATGAGCCTTCACAATACATCGGCCGCTGGACACGGCACGACAAATACGGTACACAACAACTCTTAACACCATGATGGAGTCCAAAGCCAAGCAACCGTAAGACAAGGAGCAGATCAGGCTCAGAATAAACATTGTCCACACTTAAGCAGACACAGGACAAAGGCATCACTAAGACATCAATTCCAAGGCTTACCTCGAAAAGACTCCACCAAAAGGGATGAGAAGCATCAAGCTCACCAACAGAAACTCACCGGGAAGAGAAAATCCTAGGTCGCCTGAGCATCTTCTCAATCGAAGGAATCAAATCGAGCACTTCAACAGAAGCGAGACACATCAGGATCTGAACAGACTCAAGTTGGGACGACCAAAACAACGTAAGAATGTGTACGGTCATCACAACAACTCTGAAAGTCAATGGCAACCTGAACAACATACAGAGAAATCTCGAACAAAGTACTATAGATTCAAGCCTTTCGGCTAATATTGCCAAGTACAGCATGATCGAGACAGACACAACGGCGAAAAAGAAGCACCTCGTCACATCCTGATGAGAACAGAACCATCACGTATAGTGCTAGAACAGCACGCACAAGATGACACGATGGAAACAAAGCGATAAAGAATCGCGAAACCTAATGCCAACTACAAACTATACTGAACTTTCAAGACTCTGGTGACTGTATATCTCAGATTCCCATGTACTTCACACAACAACGCTGTGATACCAACTATGATGACCGGGATCCCGGATATACCCGATAGGACTATCGAGCAGACTCGATACCACTTGGAACCCGTGAAGCCTCCCAAGAGCTGTAAAGCTTCGAAGGGAAAAAGGATTGTCGTGTAGTACATTGAAGCCATAGAGATATAACAGTAAGCAATTAAATTTCATTAGATCGATTTGCTAAAGTAGCAGAAATAAAATTACTTTTTAATTAATAGCTTGAGTGTAACAATTATACCAGAGTCCAGTTCAAGAAATTAAATTCAAGTACAGTCTAACAGAAAGAAGATGTACCCTAAGGTCAGGGGAAACCCGACGCAGGTACTGCTGGTAGCTACGGACATGTCACACTAGGAATCGCAGAACAACGCCACCCACCTAAAAAGCAGGGGTGAGCCTCGTTGATGGGGACATCAGAGCAAGACCACTAACTTTTTATTTTGCATTTGAGTCCTTTTATTTACATTTATATCCTTGGGAAAATATGTATGCAATTGTAAGACTTTATAAGCCAATTTGTCATTCCTTAGGACTCTTTGGGTTTTTATGTAAAAGTCCAGTAGGACCAGCAAGGGGCCCCCACACTCTTTCCCATTGGTCCACCTAAGCCCTAGGGACCCATGTGGGGCTGGTCAAAGTCTTAGGTGGGCTTCTAGATGGTTTGACATTCAAAGGGGGACAAGTGGTAAAAAATGTCCAAGATGTCTCCCCTTAAGTTAAGGGGGTGCCCCCCCATTAAAATGACATTTTGTATTTTCTTTTTTTAGGCCAATTGACCACATGGGGGAAGAAAATGTTCACTCTTCTCTCTCTCCCATGAAATTCTAGCCCCCTCTCCCTTCCTCCCCTTCTATATAAGCCTATGTATAGTGTTTTGTAAGGATTAATGAAGAGAAAATTGTGAATTTGGTTTGAGCCAAAGAAGGGTGTGCCCTCCTCCTCTCTCTCCCCCCCTCTTGTAGATAGATTTCTGCCATTCTAGGGTGTGAGACCCATTCTATCTCTCCCTCTTATCCTCTGAATTCTATTTATGCCGTCATCGCACCGCCATCGCGCCGCCGTCATCATCGTCAGAGTTCTATCAACATCAAGATAGGGCATCAAAGCTTGAATTTTACCTCTCCATCAGGAGCTCAGATGGAGTCCAAACTTGGAGGGTGAGTCATCCACGTCCACCCCAGCCTCCACATAAAAAATCCAGTCATTTAACCTTTGTTTTCTATTTTTCCATTTTCTTTTTTCCCCACCTTCAAGTTCTATCTTCTGTTCAGATCCTATCATAACAACCGTGTGTTTCCACGTTTCGACCCCCTTACCCTTATTTTATTGGGTCACCAATTTAATTGGAAGTTCTGTCTACCACACCCATCATCCACGAAGTTTCTTGAAATTTCTGGAGTCCTTTTAGTATTTTTAAAAATTACTGTCTTTTCCTAAATCTGTTCTGTCCTGTGCAGTTCAGATCCGACCTCCAATCAGTATAAAATCCTCATCAAATCGAAACCTCCACCAAAAGTCAAATAAAAATTATCCCCGTCTTCCTTGTTTCCCCCTCTACAACTTTTGTGAAGCGTCCAAGTTCCAGATCTGTGGTTTGAGTCATGGTCAACGCACGTTATCATTAAAACATAGATCTGTCTTGAGTTTTCTGAGTCTGTCAGCCAGTCCCTTGTAAAATCCACCACGAAAAATACAGAGCCCCCAATTTTTCTGCCCTAGTACTTGGTTGAAGATCTCTGAGAGAGCTTTCCAATAGTACCACTTTTGCGTCGATCTGACGTCGGGAGTGATCGCAGCAGTGAGTTTTGCCGAGTCACGCAGGCCAAAAATAGAAGTGTAGATCCGTGGACAGCACGTTCACACTTGCCAATCAGAATCGCCTCGCCTTCCGCAAGGTGAGCTAGCGCGTCGCCGTTCCAGGGATCGCTCCTCCAGGTGTCCCATTCACAACGGGACCCACCCCGCCAGACTCGGAGGGATGAGCCGCACATGGGCCCCACAACCTGCGGCAAGCGTCTTCCGGACGGCACCGATGAGCGGATCCAAGTGCTGCCCGTCAACCCAAGATCGGTCCTCCCAGGCCCACTGTAGCCCTTTACCTCCCTACGCGGAGTGGGCAATATAATTCACTGCTATAATTAAATTTTAACCGTTGTTACCGGGAGTTACCGTACTTGGCCGGGATTGTCTTCCCCACGCCCGGAGCGTGGAGGTACACTCGCTATCCTCCTCGTAGGTATTTGCTTTACCCGTATATTTTTTAATGCCACTGCATGTGATTGGTTATTAACCCGTTTTATCAATTGTATCACCGCTGTGAGAGAGCGAGAGTGAGTGACCCGTCCCGTGACTCGATCCGAGTCCACGCGGAAAGCCGATACCCGAGACTCACTGCCGGTTTCTCAACCGCGCACGGTCCAGCGTTTCCCTCCAGACAATCGCGAGCTAGAGTCCCAGGTCGCGTGTCCGTCCCGCATCAATTTGGTATCAGAGTGCCAATTGAGTCTAGGGTAGTCATTTGCAAAACTCCAAACAAAAAAAGAGTCATTTAAGTCGAGTCTAAGTTTAAGTCGGTCTGAGGTTGCATCGCATACCTTTATTCGGTATATCAAAAGGTGTTCCCGGAATGATAGGTTACGCCTCTCGGGAAGGTAGCAGCCTTGTGTGAGTGGATATTCGGATCGATTAGCTCCGCCAAGTACCGTCTATTGGTTGTGTCTAGGTGTGTAGTCGAGTCTCATTTCAACTTTGCATTTGCATCGCATTCTATATCGTGTCTAGGTGCTTCCATTAGATGGCATAACATTTTGCTTATAAAACAAAAAAAAATGGCCTTGCATATCCATTCCTAGGGGATCCAACCCCATCTTTGCAACCATGGCCGCACCGCGAGCCCATAGTCCCGATGAAGTGGCCGAAATGTTCCGAGCCATTATGGGAGCAATGAAGGGGTTGAGTACACGCCTAGATGTGTTGACTACAGGGGTAGATCGGATGGAAGGGTACATTCCGGTGCCACCCCAAGGACCCCTTCTCCACGAGGAGGACATTCCTTCCTCACCCATGAGGGCTCCATTGCCACCCTTAACTTCTGATCCTCATCTAGGGCCATCAAACTTGGAGCCACCTCATCCCGAGCCACCCGTGTGTCTAACGGGTATGCTTTTCATGGCTAAGCCACTTCTTAGCTGGCTCAAGGTTGGTTTGGTCCCACCTTTAAATCCATCCATGGACCCCACCCTATCATTGGTGTCCGTCAACTCCTTTCACACTACATTCCGGTCTAGTAACCATGTTGACACGTTGGACGACCTCATTATGGGTTTAGACTGGCAAAGGACGTTGACGCATTTATTGGTCCGAGGCTTCGACCAACCCACTAGTCGTAGCTTCACTCATCCGGCATTCGGGTCCATTACCTCCGTGTGTACCGTGGGTTGTGTCACCACGGAAATTCTTCTATTCCTCCCTATGCTGGCTGAGCCCGACTTCATACCCTTTTGCCCAAGGGAGGAACCATACATCCTACATATGCTCACCGTCCCACCTACCACAATGTATGAAGGTGACCATACACACCTTCAAGACTTCCATACATGGGACCATAACTAGTGGGAACCCACCACAAGGGGTCATACCTTCTTTGATCCCTTTGACCCATTCCCTAGTGGGCCCCTTGACCCCCCATATATACTTCACTTCTTCGAGGGAGCCCACTACCACACCCCTACCCCACGGGTCGGGTCATCTATACCCACCAAGCCCGTTCTCGATACACCTACGCCTGGTTCTCCTAGCCCTCTCAAGTCTCCCAAATCCAAAGGGCCGTCCATGCATGATTGGGTCATACTTGGGCATCTAGGTGTTCCCCATGCCACCAACCTTCGGGTACATAACATGCATGCATGGCACACATTCTGGTGTCCTGGTCTGCCACTGCACGTGTATGGGTCGAACTAACCGTAGGTGTGTCTAGGGTCTTGTGTGTCTGTCCATGCATGTGTCCAGCATAGTCGGTCTTTGTACGCTCGCATTGTTAGTCCCTTTCTAGTGCGAGACTTGTCAGACTTTGGGATCGGTTCTACTTTACATATCGGATCTACTCACATAAGGGACAAGCGGTGATTCCTAGTGAGCCTTTGAGCCGCCTCCCTTCATTTGAGAGTGACCCCACCCCGGAGTGTCCACCTCTAGCCTCATTCCCCAGCAGCGTGAGCATATCGAATCTATACGGGATGAGCAGGTGTCGAATACTTGGAGTGGAGCGTACTTCGCGCTTCCTGGTACGATGATGGATCCGCCGGCGTCACGAGCAGTCGCACCCTTACTCGACGGGGTCGAGTTCTTCCCACCCGGGGAGAATTGATGGGGACATCAGAGCAAGACCACTAACTTTTTATTTTGCATTTGAGTCCTTTTATTTGTATTTATATCCTTGGGAAAATATGTATGCAATTGTAAGGCTTTATAAGCCAATTTGTCATTCCTTAGGATTCTTTGGGTTTTTATGTAAAAGTCCAGTAGGACCATCAAGGGGCCCCCACACTCTTTCCCATTGCTCAACCTAAGCCCTAGGGACCTATGTGGAGCTGGTCAAAGTCATAGGTGGGCTTCTAGATGGTTTGATATTCAAAGGGGGACAAGTGGTAAAAAATGTCCAAGATGCCTCCCCTTAAGTCAAGGGGTACCCCCCCCCCCATTAAAATGACATTTTGTATTTTTTTTTAGGCCAATTGACCACATGGGGGAAGAAAATGTTACCTCTCCCCTCTCTCCCACGAAATTCTAGCCCCCTCTCCCTTCCTTCCCTTCTATATAAACCCATGTATATGTTTTGTAAGGATTAATGAAGAGAAAATTGTGAATTTGGTTGGAGCCAAAGAAGGGTGTGCCCTCCTCCTCCTGTCTCTCTCCCCCCCTCTTACGGATGAATTTCTGCCATTCTAGGGTGTGAGACCCATTCTATCTCTCCCTCTTATCCTCTGAGTTCTGTTTCTGCCACCGCCGCCATCGCACCGCCATCGCGTCGCCGTCATCATCTCCAGAGTTCTGTCTACATCAGGATAGGGCATCAAAGCTCGAATTTTATGTCTCCATCAGGAGCTCAGATAGAGTCCAAACTTGGAGGGTGAGTCATCCACGTCCACCCCAGCCTCCACATAAAAAATCCAGTCATTTACCCTTTGTTTTCTATTTTTCCATTTTCGTGTTTCCCCACCTTCAAGTTCTATCTTCTGTTCAGATCCTATCACAACAACCGTGTGTTTCCACGTTTCGACCCCCTTCCCCTTATTTTCACGGGTCACCAATTTAATTGGAAGTTCTGTCCACCACACCCATCATCCACGAAGTTTCTTGAAATTTCTGGAGTACTTTTAGTATTTTTAAAAATTACTATCTTTTCATAAATCTGTTCTATCATGTGCAGTTCAGATCCGACCTCTAGTCAGTATAAAATCCCCAATAAATCGAAACATCCACCAAAAGTCAAATAAAAATTATCCCCGTCTTTCCTGTTTTCCCCTCTACAACTTTTCTGAAGCGTCCAAGTTCCAGATCTGTGGTTTGAGTCGCGATCAATGCACATTATCAGTAAAACATAGATCTGTCCTGAGTTTCTGAGTCTGTCAACCAATCCCTTGTAAAATCTACCACGAAAAATACAGAGCCCCCAATTTTTCTGCTTTAGTCCTTGGTTGAAGATCTCTGAGAGAGCTTTCCAACGGTACCACTTTCGCGTCGATCCAACGTCGGGAGTGATCGCAGCAGCGAGTTTCACCGAGTCGCACAGGCCAAAAATAGAAGTGCAGATCCGTGGACAGCACGTTCACACTTGCCGGTCAGAGTCGCCTCGCCTTCCGCAAGGCGAGCCAGCGCGCCGCCGTTCCAGGGATCGCTCCTCCAGGTGTCCCATTCACAACGGGACCCAGCCCGCCAGACTCGGAGGGATGAGCTGCACGTGGGCCCCACAACCCGCAGCAAGCGTCTTCCGGACGGCACCGACGAGCGGATCCAAGTGCTGCCCGTCAACCCAAGATCGGTCCTCCCGGGCCCACTTGTAGCCCTTTACCTCCCTGCGTGGAGTGGGCAATATAATTCACTGCTGTAATTAAATTTTAACCATTGTTACTGGGAGTTATCGTACTTGGCCAGGATTGTCTTCCCCACGCCCGGAGCGTGGAGGTACACTCGCTACCCTCCTCGTAGGCATTTGCTTTACCCGTATATTTTTGAATGCTGCTGCATGCGATAGGTTATTAGCCCATTTTATCAATTGTATCACCGCTGCGAGAGTGAGTGACCCGTCTCGTGACTCGATCCGAGTCCACGCGGAAAGCTGATACCCGAGACTCACTGCCGGTTTCTCAACCGCGAACGGTCAACGTTTCCCTCGCATAGGGACAATCGCAAGCTAGAGTCCCAGGTCGCGTGTCCGTCCCCCATCACTCATGTCACTGGCCCAGTAGGGGTCACGTGGATCCCCACTGAAAAATAACACAGTAACACGGAACAACAAAACAGCAGTAGTAGCAAAGCAGGAAAACTACCACTAGAAAGCTGTAAAAGAAGACAGGAACGGAAGGAGTAGGAACAGCTAAAAGAAAAGGGAAAATCCGTACCGAACAAAACACGGCTGCCAAACTAACCTCGCCCCCTAAGCTACTCCAAACAACAACAGCACCGATGGGTAAACTCTGATATGACGAAGTTAGGAGTCACCGATCTGTCGAGCCCACAAAGATAGGCAAAAAGCCTAGAAAGAACCTAGACAGACACAGACGCCCTAAAGCATACACGACTCGAGTGCCATGCACGCTCTTCTAGATACGACCACACACACACGACTAGAACGTCGTGCACAAAACACAACACTGACCTCGGGCAAGACCACAAGAGGGCAAACCTGAAAAGGTCACGACACATAAGAAATGTAAGAGTCACGTGCCATGTGATGGAAGTACCTCCTCACTAGAAGAACAACCAACTGCGTCCACTAACATCTTATGCTGCACCTACAAGTGTCTCATCTACTATGCCGCCCGAAACATGACAGAGACTAAGACACGCTCGGAACCAGAACATGACTACAGTAACGAGAGACTAGACAGGGTAACGGCCGTCGACGTCAGTCCAAAGCCCCTGACCATGTGTGCACACACCGACTCTTGCTGGAGATCCAAGCCTCTAGCTAGTTTTCCCCACCCAGCAGGACGCCACTGTACAGCGGGGGCCCACGGAAACTAGATTACAAACCGTATATCGGGACCTGCCATGCCACCACTCCCGGGTGGGTCGACACGTCGTAACGTGTCGCCAAGCTACGACCAGTGGAGGCTCACTAGACACAGAACTCTGAAACAAGAGTACTGTTGTATAGACAGGTAAGGAAGCACTATCACACGTACTACGAAGCACCAAGGCAACATGACAACTACCGACAGACTTAGGACAAGGCAACTAGACCTGAAAACACAATGATCCTTGAGTCTCACGACTCGGAGTCACGATCGTCGTACAAAGCGGAACAAGACGCCAATCGGTCTATTCCTAAGCCAGAGGAAACAACCGTAGAAAATGACACACAGAGACCTGAGGGATTAACAAGACCCTCAGCACATCTGGACACGTAAATCGAGGTGAGGTGACACCTCAAGGCATCCAGAACCATGTCTCGGATTGGACGGAACCACTGAGACACAGAAGGTCGCCTGATGACCACTGGGTCACCCCGGGTAGATCGGAACCTGACAATGACAATTCTACAGTAGGAAGGAGAATCTTACTTCAAGCAAGAAAACTCCTGGCTACCTCCTAATGTAGTCTTAGCCCTCAAATAATGCCAGGAGACATCCATGGGACAATGGGCAGACCACAAGGTCAAGCCAAGACATACAGAAACTGGAACGGTGGGAAATGACACTCTGGGCATAGGCGATCCATCACTCGGCCACCAGGCAAACCCAGCAGTCAAGGAGGAGCATGCTACGCACACAGAGACAAGGACAATGGCAGTCACAGACGAAGTCGTTAGGGAACTGTGGCAGTCAGAGAGTAGACCGCACTCAGTCGACCCTGAACCGACTCATTTGGAGAACCACCGACACCCAGACACCGCCCTAAACAACCTAACAGACAGACACGATATAGCCATCACGGTCAACAGACAAGACGGCGGACTCAACTAGTTGGGGGGTCACACAGGGACCACTCAACGGGATGAACGGTCCGGACAGAACCACTCAACCAAACAGGGAAGGGCAGTCACAAGGGACCACTCAAAGGCATGAATGGTTCGAACTGGACCACTCAACCAAACAGACCCAAAACACTAACAGGGGATGGGCGGTTAGGGCTGGATCGCCCATGGTGTTAAGCGGTTAATGGATAGCTGCTCAAGCCAACCGACCTACTATAGTGTCGGTCAGAGCGGTTTTGACCATGCCGCTCGATGCAACTGACACAAAACTGTTGACCAGAGGTCAACGGGGATAAGCAGTCCAAATCTGACAACTCAACCCAACGGGAAGATGAACGGTCCAGGATGGACCACTCAAGGGGGATAAGTGGCCAATCGAACAACCACTCAACCTCAACCCGGGACAAGATTAAAGGTCCAAAGCCAACCTCTCATACCATGAATGGTCTCTGGTTCGACCGTTCAAGCGTCACGGCGAGCAAATCGTAGGATCGGCCCGACAGAGGCCTTTCCATGCCCCGTTCATTCCGAGACGAAGGGGATACTGCCATGGACCCACTGGCAATCACATAGACTCCAACCGGAGTCAAAACGATGCACGAATCACAAGAAACGGGCGATTCTAACGAAATCACTCAAAAAGGGTTTCCAGACTTCCCGGAGCCCTACCGGTCAAACGGGACCACCAATCGAGATGAAATCAGTGACTATGGAACGCTGACGTTCCAGGGAGTCCATTGACAGTAACTGATCTAAAAACTGTCGCCGTTTTCTGACGAACCCTATGAAACCCACGAAACTCCGGTTTAGGCTAAACGAGCCCAAACTTGACCGTTTCCACACCAAACGACTTGCAATGGCAGTGAAAATGTGCAGGAGGAAGTGGTGATCCGTCTCCCTAACTCCACCGAAGAAACCATGCACGGAGGCGACTAAACCATGCCGAAAACCGCCAGGAACACTAACGACGCCTTCTCGAAATCCACCGAGGGTTCGCGCCTGCCACGCTCAAACCGCTGCTCCAACCCGCGAACCGATCACCCCAGCACGTCCACGCCTCGGCCAGCTCTCCACGGTTGCACACCCCATGTCGAACGGTCGAGAGACGGAAGAGAACAGAGTGAGAGAACGTGAGGTTGAAAATGAGCAGGAGAGATGGTGGAGTTGAATTTATAGAAAGAATTAAGGAAATTTTCCTAATTTTCAAAAATCTGATATTTGAGCCGAAAATCCACCAATTCAGAAAAATACGCAAAAATAGGTGAAACGATCCTCGCGAAGAGTACATCGCAGCTGTAACATCCTCGATTAGATGAATTGAGAAATAAACTCATCGTAGGGTTCCGTAACGAGTACGAGAGAAAAACTCACACGGATCGTAAAACTCAACTCGGGAGCTACAAAAGCAATCAGAAACTCTCCAAAAAGGATCTGAAAGACCTAATAAAGATCCGACAAGACCCATTAAGGATCCGGGATGTTACATTACTGGTATGCATTGGAAGTGTTTTGGGTCTTAACATGCCTTACATGAATCTTTGACTTAATTGAGTTCAATGAAGTTCATGTATTGCACTTGAGTTCATGATGTTCATATCTTGATGAAATGAATGTGCTTCTTGTATAAAGTTCTTCGGTTGACTGCCCTTAATAGTTCTCCATGTATATACTTGCATTTGGATGGCCATGTTTAATGCTTTAACAAAGTGCCGACACTGGGTTACTGAGTGTCGACACTCCTTAGTTTGTTTCATCAAAGCACTGACCCATCTTACTATTCTGTAAGAGATGCACCGACCATGCCTGACTTTGCACCGACCGTCCCTAGCATTATTCAAACATGCACCGACCTATCCTTATGCTTGATAAAAAGTGCACCGACCTCATCTTCTACAGATGTGCACCGACCTATCTTTCCATTTCATAAAAAGTGCACCGACCTTGTCAATACATGCACCAACTTGTCTTTGATGATTTTCTGAATGTGCACAGACCTTGGCTTTATACGCACCGACCCTTTCATATGAGCATCGACCGGGTCTTTGGTGTTTTACAAACATGCACCGACCCTTTCATTTGTGCACCGACATGGTCTTTAGTGTTTTATAAACATGCACCGACCTGCCTTTACATACGCATCGACCATGGGTTCATATGCACAGACCTTAGCCTTCATGTGCTTAGACTTGTGCATTTACCTGCATTACTAGAAGATTGACTTAAGTGATTTGTTTGTGGTTAGTGCAGGCTTCATGTGCAAATTGCTTTCAATAAGTTGGATCAATGGTATGAATGCACTTCTGAATTTGATTGTCTATTGCCTTGAATGTGTTTAAAGTGGGCCTTCATGTATTGGGTTTAGAAGTGTCTTCATGCATATTTGTTCTTGGAAATATGTCGTAGTTCATGTGTTGCTAATCTTGTTTCATTTTTCTTTCACTAAATGAATCCAAGTTTTTCTGGTGTTATTTTAAGACCCTCATTGCATGTCATTTATTGGCAATATCATGTCTTCAATAGGGGTATGAACCTGGTTGAATGATTCTTGCGTTTCAATTGAGTTTAAAGATATTTTCACTGCTGTCAGGAAAAATGTCGACTCAAGGAGTCGACACTTTCTAGTCAGCATGCTGGCCTGTTTGTTTCCAGCACGCAGATGAAAAAGTGTCAACTCCTTGAGTCGACACTCTTCAGGCTGCATGCTGTTTTGTCCGTTGATTGAACACATGGCCAAAAGTGTCGACTCCAGGGTTTTCTCTCCCGGCAGAACACCTTGACAAAAGTGTAGACTCTAAGAGTCGACACTTTGTCTGGTTCGTCCGGATCATGTTTTTCAGATTGATTGTGAAATGTTCATTTCTTTGTCCGATTTGCTTGGGCTTTTTACCCTAATACCCTTAGGGTTTCTCCCATCTTTTAGGTGTTTATTTGAAGGGTTTTTAGCATGGGCTTTGTGTTCTTTTAGCCATTGATTCTCGTGTGTATATATAACCTGCGATCTCCCACGATGGAGATATTTCTTCAATGGCTTATTGTTCTATCCTTTCCCTGTAGGTGAAGAAGGACGAGCTGGAGGGTTGCTTCATCACTGGAGGAAGGAGAACGCCGCTGAAGACCCCATCCACGAGTTGCCACTCCGATTTGTAGCTGGTCTTGTTGTTCATCGTCGAGTTCCTCTTTTTGGTGATCTTCACAACGCTGGACTCTTCCTGCTCCGAGGATCAAACTCCAAATGCATCCTACCTTTGCTATCTACGGGATTCACTGAAGATTTGAGGGGGATTTCTTCTTCTCTCATTTTTACTCTCTTATTTGGACATAGATTAATATTTTGGGCTGTCATCGTATATCCTTTTATTTCATCGAACTCTGAATATTGTCGTGTGTGGGTGGAGCTGCGTCTCCGAGTGTGTGGATTTATTGTGGGGAAAGTTTCCCCGAGTTTTGTGAGTGTAGACGGAGTTGCGTCTTCGTGTGGTTTTTGCCTCTGGGGTGTGTTCCTCGACTTTGTGTGTGTGAGTGCTGTGGTGGCAGCATTTTGGGGCTAGACCCCATGTGTCCATTGTTGCGGACGCAGCGTGTGTGGTGTTGGGGTTCGTCCCCGTTCTGCTACGGTTCATAGCGTGTAGTGAAGCCTCACCGGGGTTTGGTGAGGGGTGGACGTAGGGAGCCCATTGTGGTCCCGAACCACCTAAAAATCTCTGTGTTTATTGTGATTGTATGTGTGTGATTGTCCTTTTCTTCTATCTCCATTCACAGGTCTATTATATGATTTTTACTCACTGCACCATCGCACATCGCTTCAACCGCTATTCGTGTTAGGCTTAAATTCAATTGTTTCTGCATTGTCAATCTGTGTGAGATCGGAAAGATCGAGAGAACATTTTAATCTCACTCTAGTTTAAGATAATTAACATAGTCATTTTTAATTTTGCTGTGTTTAGTTTAGAAAGTTTTTAAAATCCGATATCTCCGCTGGGGGACAATTCAACCCCCCTTCTTGTCCGCCATCTAGTCTGGGCCAACATAAAGTCGATGCTAGTCCTTGCCCTGTGCCTAAGGTCGATGCTATTGTGCATTGACTTGTGTTCAAGGTCGAAGCTAGTAGTCTGGTTTCATACTGAGGTATGCGCATGTTCATATAGAGGTCGGTGCAGGTTTGCTTTGTGCATAGAAACGTCGGTGCACATCTCAGTGGTCTGCATATAGAGTGGGAGCTAGCAGGAGTTACATGCAACCTAAGGTCTGTGTTACCTTGAAGTATCATGCATCCAAGTCTGTGTTAGCACATTATGTCTTGCTCAACAGGGTTGGTGTTAGCATGCATAGAATCTATAGAGTCCGTGCTAGTTCAGTGTGCTTCATGAATAAAGTCTGAGCTATTTGGTCTGACTTATATATGAAGTCAACGTCAGTCTGTATATCATTCTTGTTAAGCCTATGATAGGCTTGCGTTTACATTGAATTCATGACTTGATCTCAAGAGCATGTCCTGCATGTTGTGTTCACTTAAATTTGAACATTCATTAATGGCATAATAACATATTATCTTTCACACTTTACATTTTAGTTTTATATAAAGTCAATGGATATTGATTTTTGCTATGAAGACAAAGTGTTTGATGAAATGTCTCTTGACTTATTGGCAGGAACATAAAGTCACGTGATATCAAGACAAAAGCTCATGATCCAAAGATGCCTTATTAACTAGAGATTCTGCCACGTGTCCAGCCACCATCATTTGATCTCTGACATGTGGACCTCCAGCGAGTTAAGTTACCTGGAAATTTGGGCGAGAAAGTGCTTCTCACGCGCCCATCCTCTGCAGCCTATAAATAAAGGGTTTTCACCTGAAATCGAAGCAGGAGAGATTGCTGAAGAACGAGCAGAAGAAGTGAGAGCAACGAGGATGTGAAGGAAAAAGAAGAAAAGAAGTGTGAGCAGTAGAGAGCTAGCAGAAAATAGAGAAAGAGAAAGAGAAAGAGAGGGAGATAGAATTGCAGAGAGTGAGAAAAAGAGATCAGAGAGAGAGAGCAAATTGAGAAGAGTTAGAGAGAGTCTTTGAGAGCACAGAGCATGAGAGAGTTAGCGACAGTAAGATCAAAGTAGAAGAGAGTGCAGTAGCAAGATCAAAAGAGGAAGAAGATATGTAGCTTCTGGATCAAATCCAAGCTACATTGCTCCAAGAGTGAGCTATATTTTTTGAGCCTTATTTCCAGCTTTCCGTTGCTAAATTTTGTCATACTTGTTTTTCCATTTTACATTCCATCTCAGAAGCTGTGAATCAGTGGTGGCATATGCTGTAAGGCCCAGCGGTTTGAAGTTGTGAATCAGTGGTGGCTAAGCTGTAATGCCCAGCGGAGCAAGCTGTAAGTCAGCGGTTGTAGGCAAGCTGTAAGGCCCAGCAGTTTAAGCTGTGTATCAGCAGAATCCACACTCTAGTTGGAGTGTGGGGTGGATGTAGGTCTGGAGGACCGAACCACCTAAAAATCTCTTCTCTACTGTGGTTTGATTCCGTTAGATGTATGTTAGGGATGATTTCATTAACAGTCCTGACTGACTGACTTTTGAGTTCACATACACTTAACTGGATTCATTTTATCTAGCGGATCAGATCTAATAAGAGGGCTGCATATAAGCATTGTTGATCAGCTTACTATCAACTGATTAGATCTGCTAAGGTGTTTTCACCTCTATAGTTCTGAGTGTTAATTAGTTATCAATTTAATAGAGCTTAATTGGTCTTACTTCCACATAGCTTACTGATTAACTTTCAAATTGGGCAGAATTTTTTAAAAGGGGATTCATTCACCCCCCCTCTGAATCTGTGTGTGCACCATTGCACCTAGTCCTCACAGACTAACATGCCATTATATCACTTTGGTAGGTTCCCCGGCAGGGGAGGATCATCTCTCCACGGAGGTGTCCTCTGGGAGCGGGGACGGGGGTCTTCAGCCCAGGTGGAAGCGACCCCGGGTGGACACTGGAGCGGTGGGGGCTGGTGAGTCCTCTCAGGGACTCAGGGCGAAGGATCATATAGTGGCGGAACTGGCCTTGAGTAAGCATCATGTTCGCCTTTGTTTGTTGCCAGCTTAGTCATTCTGATTGACTAACCTTGCACTGCTTGACTAGTTTTCTTGCAGCTCCACTAGAGACTGGGGCAGAAGTGGCTTTCTCACAACCCCCGAATGATGACATCGAATGCAAGATCGATGTTGATGAGGTCTTCCATGCGATAGACGAGACCGGACCCTATGTCGGAACATTCCCCAACTTTAAGTCATGGCAAGCCCCTGAGGGTATTCGGCCAGGTAAGCCCCCTGGGACTGGAAATGTTCTATTTATGGCTATGCTTGCTTGTGGAAACAGACATAGCCATATACTTTATGCAAAGACGGTAGAGATGCCGAGGCCTATGGCTCCTCCCGAGGCCAGAGATGAGGTGCCCACTCCTGTCGAGGAGCAGGAACCTGCGGCCACCCGGGACGGCTCTGGTAATTGCCGTGCCGTTCTGAGGAGAGTTGTCTCCCCGTTTGTCTAGTGTTCCATAGACTGAGGTTGCTGACTAGTTTGTGATTTCATTTTCCAGGTGAGGACCTGGTTGCTACCCTAGAAATGGTCCAGGAGCTAGTGAGCATTGGACCGTCAGTAGAGCTCCCCTCGTTTGAGGCCGAGCAGGGAGTGACGGGTGGCTTGACCGCTCTTGTTGCTGGAGTTGCATCCGGGCCACCCCTCCCTCCTTTGCCAGCCGTTGTCTTAGCTTGCACGGTGGGGCTGGTGGGGTCTTCCATCATGGGACCCTTAGGTATGTGGTTGGGGCTTAGCCATTCGTGATGGGGTTTTTGTATCGCCCAGTAGTGCTAAGCTTCTTTTGGTATTGGTCACAGGTACTTCCTCCCCCTTAGACGAGGGTGAGCTTCCCCATGAGACTACTGGAGCCGTGGACGGAGAGCCTACAGCGGCAACTTTGACTGGCGGAGACGAAGAGATCGTCAACATAGAGGGGCTCTATAAGGGGAGCACCCCAGCTGGTGAGCTTCTTGTCTAAAACCCTTAACTGGATGGTTGTCTTTATACGAGGCCAGGCTATGTGCTGACCATTGTTGTTTTGTTGATCCACAGCGGCTTCTAGTTCCACCACCTCTGGCAGTTCTTCAGAGACTTCTTCAGGATCCTCTGGTAGCAGGACTTTCATCATGGAGATAGAGGAGAGTTCAGGCTCCGCTTCTTCCGGGGGCTCTTCCGCCGAGGGGGCTGAGATGAAGGCTACTTCTAGAGGTGCGTGGGGATCTTTCCTTCCCCTGTTTAGCACTGGTTTATGTTTTTCGGTAGAGTACTGACATTTCTATCTTGCGTGTAGTGCTAGAGTCAGGGGAGGAGCGTGTGCCAGCTCCTAGTGCCGATAGTCGGGAGGAGGTCCCCGACCTCCCTGCGGCTTCTGGGGGGACAGGACGGTAGGGGAAAGATTCCGAGTCATTGAGGAGTCCCTGCCTTCCCCGACCTCGACGAGCGACGCCATAGGTGTGGAGGAGTTTGCTCTGGGTAAGGAATAATAACTCCTTTTTCTCAGGTTTTCCACCTTATTTTTCAGGGGAAGTTTCATGTGTATTTCTCACTTTCCCTTTTGTTGTTTCTGAGCAACCTCCACTGGCATGCTAGCGGGGATAGGCGACTCCTCCCTGAGCTTAGAGGTCGATTGGCCCACTTTCACCGCACCGCTAGAGCCGTTGGTGGACGCGAGTGTGGGCGCCTCCCAGCTTCAGCGAGCATGGGGCTACCTGCAGAGTGACCCCCTCCCGTCTCCGGAGGATCTGAGGTAGTGCCTAACGGAGTGCACCCGGGGCTACCACATCCTCGACTTCCCACGTGAGCTTTGGATGTCCGTGCTGGCTAGGATATGGGCAAAGTACTTGCGGCTGTGTGAGACGCAGGAGCAGATGGTAGAGTACTTGCGGCAGTGATCTGGGAGGAGTGAGAGCGATAGGCTCGGCTCGCAGCAGCCGTGGCCGAGCAGAGGGGCCACATCAAGACAGTTGAGTCCTTCTTTCGAGGCCGAGCTGTTCAGCTGGAGGAGGCTGAGAGTGGGGTTGAGGCCTTGAGGAATGCCTTGGAGGAGTAGTTATCGGTTGTGGAGCGCGCCAGGGCTGAGTGGCAAGCGGTTGGGAGCACGGTCGAGGCCAGTACTCAGCTCTTGTCCACTCTTGAGGCGGAGCTTGCGGCTACAGAGTCTCGTCTGTCTGCATTGGAGGGGAGCGGGCTGTGATTTTATTATATCTCCTCCCCCTTTTGCCAGGTTATATGCCATGGTTGTATGTATTTGTTACCCCAAGGGCATGTCTTGGGTTCTCT
Source organism: Amorphophallus konjac (assembly GCA_022559845.1). Lineage (NCBI taxonomy): Eukaryota > Viridiplantae > Streptophyta > Magnoliopsida > Alismatales > Araceae > Amorphophallus > Amorphophallus konjac. The sequence continues at coordinate 171,843,627 of CM040119.1, read as the reverse complement.
TTATAGAGCATGAATGACAAGCTTCCGGATTTCTCTTGCCATTTCTTGAGTCGTTCCACCTCTTTCTTTCTTATGGAACCATGCTGGATGCAGGTACTGGCAACCACGTACTATTAGTCGTGGTTGATTCTTCTACTCTATACTGGTGCTGGTGACAGGGAACTGGGTACTTGGATCTGGGTATTAGACTAGAGACTGACTGTTAGCTAGTGGTTGCTAGGCATTGGGTGCACTGGAAGACCTGAGCACAGGGTACTGATGGATGGGCACTAAATACTAGATGCTGAGTATTGGGCACTGAGGGAGGGCTGAGTGCTGGGTACTGGAGACTGGGTACTGGGTATTGGAGGCTGAGTGTTGGGTACTAGAGATTGAGTGTTGGGTACTGGATGCTGGAGGCTAACCCCGAATGGGATGTTGGCCTATATTGTTAGGAACTGGGGCTGGGCGCTGACCCATCTTGGTGTGATGGACTGTATGATTGGAGACTGGAGGATGGAGGCCGACCAGCGAGGGTGCTTCGGCCTGTATTATTGGAGTTGGTGGGTTTGTGGGGTTGAAACTGGAGCTGGCCGGCTAACCGCCATAACGACGTAGCCGGACACTAGGATCGGAATTGAAATTGGTGTTAGAATGGGGGCTGGGACTGGTCAGCTGAACGTTGAGGTGTGTAGCTGAAAGTCGGGACTGGAACTGGAATTGGAGCTAGCCGGCTGACCGCTGATGTGTAGTAGCTAGAGACTGGGACTAGCCGGCTGACCACTAAGGTGTTGTAGCCAGAGACTGGGACTGGTCGGCTGACCGTTGAGGTGTGTAGATGAATGTTGGAGCTAGAGACTAGGACTGGTCGGCTGACCACTGAGGTGTTGTAGCCGGATGTTGGAGCTGGAGACTGGAACTGGCCGGCTGACCGCTAAGGTGTTGTAGCCGGATGTTGGAGCTAGAGACTGGAACGGGCGGGCTGACTATTGATGTGTAGTATCCGGAGACTGGGACTACCCGGCTGACTGCTGATAGACGGCGAGACAAATATAAAAGGGGGGATTGATGGGGACATCCATTGCCCCTCCACATTTTCTGAAGCTCGGATTGATCATCGGTGTACGCCATTATGTTCCTCATGTGTTTGTGAGTCGAGTCATGTAATTTTATTATTTTTATTTGAGTCTTAAAAATGTAATTTTCCCTTTATTGAGTCATGTACTTAGGTTAGAAAGTCATTTTCCTAAGTCTTGAAGTCATTATGTTGGTTTGATAGGTTAATGGGCCCAATTCATTGGGCTAGGCCCAGGGGCGCCCCTCCCTTGGACTGTTTGGTCATTAGTTAGTTTGTCAGGGTCAGTTTGGTCTTAGGAAAAGTGTGGGGTCTATAAATAGCCCCACCCCTCTCTCATTTATAACAATTATGCTTGAATATTGAATCTAGAAAATTTCCACACCTTCTAGTTCCCTCTCAATATCTCCCTCTCTCTCTCTTACTATCACTCTCTCTAAGTGGGTTGTGCCCCCTCTCTCTCTCCTCCCCACCCCAATTTCGAAATTCATTCTCTCTCCTCTCCATTCACCCCTCATTAAGGCCCCTTCCCCATGCACTCATTCAATTCCCCCTCCAACCCCTAGGTGGAAACCCCTTCTCCTAGGCACCTTTCCACTCTCCCAAGCAACCCTCCCTCTCCCCAAGACTGAAAGAGCCCTTCTCTAGGCCAAATTTCAAATTTCCCTCTCCCTTGGGCTGTGCCCTTTCATCTCCCCACCTCCCTAACCACCCAAGGTCGCACCCCCCCTTCCCCATCCACAAAATAACCCCTTGTTCATGCCCTTCCCCACACCCTCTCCTCCACCTATTCTGTCCCTGTTGCAAGTTTTAGAAAAGCAGTGATTTGTAGTAGCAGCCATGACTTCCCCTGAAGGCTCCCGGTGGCATATCTTATATTGCTGGAATCGTCTCCAAGTCTTCTTTCCAACGGTGGTACTCCTGCCTGCATCCGAGTTCGGAACTGTCCGGAGGAACGTCATCTTCAACGACTGCGCAATCTGTCCCAGACTGAAGGCCAGAGCAATCTTGGAAGCCGTTCAGCGGCCAACCTTGGAGGAATTCGATCACGCTTCCTTCTACAAAATTCTTCTTCGTCTAGTCCTCCATCAGTAGCAGAAGGAACGACGCCAATCGCCCGCCCGAGCTGTTTGTTCTGAATTTCTTCACCGGAGTGTGCAGTCTGCCCCCTGCAGGTCCAGGTTCGACCTGTCTTCACTTCGCCGGCCACCATTCTCCTCTCCGACCTCAGATTGTGGCCCCGTCAATTTCTGCTCAAAGCTACTCCGACCACGATCGCGTCACCACCAGTTTCGTTCGATTTGGAGTTCGGGAGCGACCGCAGTACCTTCTGCAATCCACTGTATCAGTTCTGCATCAGTCAGAGGCAGAGTGTTGCTATCCTGCTCCAATTGCCGATCCGATCAGCCCCGAGTTCCAGAGCTTCCCAAAAAACTTCAAGCATCATCCTCGGCCAGTTGGGGAACTTTTGGCACTTGTTTCATCAAATTTGGAGCTTGGTTGAGTCCGTGGCAGCATCTTCATCGACAACCTGTTCAGCAAAACTGAAGAGTGGCAGAACCGGCGAAGCTTGGAGAGTCGGCATTCTCTTCATAATTTCCCACCCCACTTGGCCGGCTGAAGGCCCCTCCCTGCATGGAGGTAATCTTGGTTGTAATAAGTCTAACCCCCACCCCAAGAGTCCCCCTCCTGCGAGAGGTGTAGTTCATGTAATAATATTTTCGCAGATTTGAAGCGATACCGACGCGGCTTGCGGGCGCAAACCCTTGCCTCCCCGCTCGCCCCCGTCTTCGACCGGAGTTGGCATCTTCACGCCGGCTAGGTGAGCCTCGGTCCCCCTTTCCTTGCTGGTCAATATCACTTGCTTAGCTTAGTATTCTTGCTTTGCTGCGTCGGACGGAGAGCGAGGGCCCGGCCCAAATTGCCGAACACGTGAGTGTCCATCGCGGGCGAGTTGTGAGCGAGCCATTTCAACCCACACCCATGGTGTGACGGCCGCCCGTGAGTGGGCATCCCTGGCCCAATTGGGGTTCTCCCCAAGCTTACCAAGCACCGGAGCATCATTGTCCCACCCCGGACCCTCTCCATTATCGTTTAGTTGCCCACGGGCACAAGTGTGCACCAAGCGAGTGAGCCGCTCGAGTGGTATCATCGCCAATTTGCTTGCTTGCAACCTTAGGTCCAAGGGTCATATTGTCTTGTGGTAATCACCCCAAGGTGGTGTCACATCAGGTGGTATCAGAGCAAGTTCACAACTTGTCTCTATCAAGTTGGTCCTAAGGCATGTCTATGCATTTAGAGTCTTCAAGTGCATCACTCATGTCCCCTAGTATGGCCACCTCATATCGACCTTACTGTTAGGGAGCTAGGCCCGGATACAGAGGGGGGGTGAATGTATCCCTCTATGAAAAGTGGCCAAATAAAGACTTGGATGCTAGAGATAGACACAGAATAGAACCAATTCGATTCAACTCAAATACAAACACTTGGAGCGCGCCTATTCAAGCATCTAGCGGAAGCAAAGCAAACAATCAGATCACTGCACAAGAGATTTTTAGGTGGTTCGGTCCACAGACCTACATCCACCCCTCACTCCCAACCGGAGTGAGGCTTCCACTAGCAAACGCTAGAACCAGGCAGACTTAGTCTGCAAACAGTTGCTGCCACACAGCTTGACCAGGGGAACAGCCTCCCCTCTTCCTCCCAACCGGAGGGACACCCAAGTGACTCCCAGCCACTTGAAAACTAGAGGTCGCAGACCTCTCTTCCTCCAGACTAGGAGGGACCCGACCTCAGTCCAGAGGATCGGAAGTACAAAGGAAATCAGAAAACAAAGGAAAACAATAAACGAAAATAACACAGCAATCAGAAGGCTGTAAAGATGAGAACACAGATGTGGCTCTCAACGGAGCTGACTGGCCTGGATCTGATCCACGGTCCAGTAGGAACTAGTCTTCAGATGAAGCTTCTTCTTCCTCTTCTCTTCTCTCTCACTTTCTTTTTCTCTTAACCCTCACGAGCTCTCTAACTCTCTCTTACTCTTCTTCTCCTTCTGCTCTTCTTCTCTTTCTTTTCTTCTTCTTTCGCAGGCTCTCTCTATCTCTTCTCTTCTCTGGATCGAATACACTCTGCTGCTCTCAGACTGGATGTATATACTTTTCTCCTTTTCTTTCGATCAACCTTCTACAGCAGGAAGAAGGCTCATATATATAGCAGCAGCAGCCCCTGGGCGCGTGGCTTCCACGTTTTCCCGCCCAAGGAATTCGCCAAAACCGAGGCAGCTTCATCCACGTGTCAGCATCTGCATACCTCGTCCTCCTGGGATCACGAGCCAGGTCATCAATCTCGGTAAGAATCCCTATCAGAGATAGCATCGGATAAGTCATCAGTTTAAGTCTGAACAACCTGTACAGACTCTGTGAATGCAAAGCATTGTATAGACTTCAGAAATCAATATATCAAGTGTGTACAGAGTGAGGGAGTGTATAGACTTAGCAGTCTTCATGCGTGCTAAGTGTATATACTTGCTGAAGAGTGTATTATGATAATAGAAGAGTGTGTAGACTAAGGCCTTCTGTTCAAGACAAAAGCCAATGTACAGACTTCATGCTGTACAGACTTGATGTTGATCAAGACACCTTTGGACATCAGCCCAAGGCGTCAACGCTTCCAACGTGCAGCGTCGACGCAGTGAACAAGGCAGGTGATGAACAATGCAAGCACTAGCTTTACCAATGTGTAGACTACATGAGATGCAGTGCAAACTCTGTACAGACTTGGTCGTGTAAGGCGACGCAAGCAATGGCTGTATATACTTTACTCAATGTATGGACTTCACATAAGAAGCCAACGGCTGTACAGACTTAGGCAACCTTCAACTCACTGCGATGTACAGACTCTGAAGGACAACAGCCAATGTATGGACTTGCTCAGCCTGAGGCACTGTGTAGACTTCAGCTCAAGGCCAGTGTATGGACTTGATGAAACACTCATGAGTGTGTAGACTTAGAGTGAGACATATAGTGTAATACTGCAATAGACTGTATAGACTTTGGAAAAAGCATGAGACGTACCCTAAGACGATGAAGTCTGTATAGACTTTACTGTGAATGGATGCTCAGTGAGACGCAAGTTGAGACGATGCAGTGTACAAACTTCATATAATGCATGTAGACATTGAACAATAGAATGTGCAGACTTTGCCATGAGACGCTGAACAAGACACTCCAATGAATAGACTTGCTGGATGCATTGTAGATAATGTATAGACCTTGAAGGCTAACAGGCGTCCTCAGTGTACAGACTTGGGCTGTAAAGACTTTGACTCAAATGTGCATATGAGACGCTGAATGAGACAATTCACTGTATAGACTTGGCCTAAGACAATGCATGAGACGGACTATGTATAAACTTGCGTTACTGTAGCAATGTATATACTTCATGAACAGACGATGTACCTACTTGGAGTTGATGCATGCTGTGCAATGTACATACTTTGAAATCATGCAGGCTGATGTGCAGACTTCAGTTGAAGCAATGTAGCTACAGTGCAATGTACATACTTCATGCAATGCAAAGCAGGCCAAAGTACAGACTTCCCAAATGCTTCAAGACCATGCACATCAAATGTCTAGACTTCACGAGGTGAACGGCTGTACATACTTCCTATGTGAAGACAGCCGCTGTACAGACTTTGTTGAAGTGTGAAGGAGTTGAGTGTATAGACTTCGCGATGTGAAGACTTTGTCAAAGATAGCAGGCCGATGTACAGACTTGAGCGAGTCAAGGTCTGTATAGACTTGAAGATCATTCATCGACCAATGTATAGACTTTCCAATAGAAAGGCTGTACAGACTTGAAACAATGGAAGACAACGAGTGTATAGACTTTGAAGTGCAACGTAGGTAAAACTTCCAATGTTCAGACTTCAAAGATGAACGTAGGTAAAGAACCCAATGTGTAGACTTGGAAGTGCAACGTAGGAACAGATGCCAATGTACAAACTTTGGCAAGTAACGATGTACAGACTTGCACAGTTTCAGCTGAAGAATGTATAGACTTTACCTATTAAGTGTGGTTGTACAGACTTGGAGAGTTGAAGCCAATGTACAGACTTGTTGATATCAAACCGATGTACAGACTTGCAGATGCGAAGCCAATGTACAGACTTTAAAAGGGTGTGAACAACAAGGCATGCTGTACAGACTTTATGAGCACTGTCCAGTGTATAGGCTTGATGTCTCGAAGGCGATGTATAGACTTGCCTAAGACGCAGCATGAGACGCTGGCTGAGATGGACGCTGTACAAACTTTAAATGCACTAAGACGCTGAACAAGACGGACCAATGTACAGACTTCTAAGTGCTGATGAACTATGAATGGACTTGGCTTGAAATGCTGCATGAGACGGTGCAGGATGTATAGACTTGCATGAGACAGTCAGTGAGACACTCAGTAATGTATAGACTTAAAAGAACTCCAAGCGATGTATAGACTTCATGAAGAAACACATGATGCAATGTGTGGACTTGGTGACACATGCAGACAGATGAGTGTACAGACTATGCCAGCAAGCTACACGATGTGTAGACTTAGAAGTGCCTGCAGCTGTGCAATGTGCAACCAGTGTATGGACTTGTCGTGCCTACACAGGGCGTTGTACACACTTGCTGCCTGATGCATATGTGCAGACTCTATAAATGCATATGAATGCTTTATGCAGCAGATAAACAGTCTGAACTTCAAATGCAATGACTCACAGTGTAAGCAGATAAACTGACTGAGCATATGAAAGACTGAATGAACATTTGAAAGACAGACTGAATATAAGAATGACTGAATATAGAATGACTGAATAAAAACATGGTGACTCACAGTGATTAACTCACATTAAAACCAATCATCACAAACCCTTAAAGCCAATCATCAAAACCACAAGCCACAGGGGCCAAGGGCACAACAATCTCCCCCTTTTTGATGATGGCAACAATACACAGTGAGTCATTCTGAAGATGTAAGACATTCTTATGAAAGTCATTCTGATGACTCAAACTATTCTCCCCCTTTGACTTCATCAAAAAGAAAATAGTTTGAGAAGTGAAAGCAAACCTGCATGCAATGATTGAATAAAATTCTCCCCCTTTGGCAAAAATCTCCCCCTTTGATATAAACAATATGAATGCAGATGCAGAAAGAGATACCAAAATGCAAGAGCACCCCCTAGAAATATGAATGCAAGAACACAATGCTCCCCCTTTAAGAGTTTCTATGCAGCATGATGCATATGACATGGAAGCTCCCCCTCAATAAGTGGAATCTTATGAGATGGATAACAAGGAGAGGTTCAGGTCAATGAATCAATGATATTGAGCAGAAAAGTTTCAAGTAGCAGATTTTTCAAAGAAGCTCCAATTACAAGAAATGCAGTCAGATTTTCAGAGAGGTATCAATCTCATAAATCCAAAACATAAGTTTTCAAAGTCTTCCATTATAAGGGCTTATGAATGAGCTTTATTGAACAACATGGTTTAAACATGATGTATGCAGAGTTTATCAGTAAAATTCTGTATTGATATCTAAAACCATGGTTTAATAAAAAATGAACCAAGCCCTCATATTTATCTTGATAAAACTCCCTTTCTCTTACACAATAAAATTTATTGACTTCTTTCGGAATTACATGCATCAGTATTGAAATCAAGTAATTATGAAGTCATATGATTTTGTCTAGGGTTGTAGCAATTTGATTTTAGCATCAATATTCAGATATTTCGATTTGTTCAACAATTTTCTTGCTACAAATTTTACGAGCACTCTAGTTCAGTGCACACATTGTAACTAGAGGATATACTTTGATTAGAGGTCAATACCCCTAAGCCCTTAGTGTGACTAACTGTCATGCTTTATGTGAACAGAGTTAGCATTTACACATCATGACACACTACAAATCATTTTTTAATGAGTGAGTTGTATTTCTCAGTGTGCATGCCATTGCTCTGCCTGATTTTCAATGAATTTTATGCAGAGTTAACTAAGGCACCTCATGACACAGTCCTTTGGACTTGTGTTTCTCAGTGACCAATGTCATTGCTCTGACAGATATAACACTTTAGATATTTCAGAGACATTCATTTGCTTCAAATCAATAATAGTTTCATGTACTTAACCAATTAAAGTCATGTATTCAAAAGTGCATATTTCAGAAATTTTTCACAAGACACAGCATGAAACAAATGGTTAAGGTTTATTAAACATGGTTCAGATATTTTTTAAGAGATTTTAAAGTCAAACTCCATAAACATTAAACTTAAACCACATGAGTTATTTCAGACATTCATAAAACTGTATAATAGAAGATTTCTAGTTCAAAATTTTCAGATTTATGATCGAGATAGCCCATTGAAATCTTCATGAAGGATTGATGGAATTCTGAACCCAAATGATACCAATTGATAGGAGAAATACCAATTGTCAAGAGAGATTGTGAAGCTCAAAGTTTTTCAGAATATGATTAAGGTTTGTCAACAAAATCAGTAAGAAAAGATATGCAATGAGTTCTGACACATGTATGCATTTGACAACCTATATGCAATGCATTGACTCCCCCTCACAATATGCTTCAAACTCTCTTTTTGGCATTTTCAATATAAGGAAATGCAATGCACTATATGTATGCAGGGACATGCAAAGAGTCACATTGAATGCTATGCAAGGATATGCAACTAACTCCCCCTGAAAATATGCAATGTTTGCACTGGAAACTGAACATATGATACCAAATGATTCATGCACATTCAGACTGTCCTAATCAGCAAGGTGACCCATGGTACTAGGCAGAGCATTTGGTCTAAAAGACCACCTCACACATAGTAAGAACCTCCAGACAGACCTCCCTGCCTTTTAGTACCTTACCATTTATATACCATTGAGGTCATGCATAATTATTCAACATGCAGTCCTATATGCAATTCAGAATTTCAGTGAGCTATTGCAACACACAAGTTTCAAGTCACACTCATAAGCAGTTCAGATTTTTCAGAAAATTTGAAATGTAATTTGTTTTCAGAGTTTATGCATAACAGAATTATCAAGCAATTGCAATTAGCCTATGTATGCATTTGATACTGACAACCCTTTTTAATCTGATATTTGCACAGAACTCTCAGCAAATGCATGATCAGAAAATAATGCACATGGCTGATGATGAATGAAAATGCAAGAACAGATTTAACTTGCTATGCATTAAAACTAAAAGCAAGAAGAGCAGGAAGTTTACCTAAAAAGTTCAGTATGGGGTTTTCTTCTTGAGTGCCTTGGATCATTACCCCTTATTATTCCAGTCCCAAGGCACACCTGCATAGCAATGTTATTTTGCACAAACAGGTACCCAAGAAGTCTTGGGTCCTGACAAAACAGTATTACTCCTAGCAGGTTTTCTCAGCACATTTCTAGGAGCAGTTTTCAGATCTGATTTATGCACATTCTTGTTAGCATGAATTCTATGTGCATAAGCATGAGATTTCTTGTTAACAGAATAAAAATTATGTTTGCCAAAACCAGTTTGGTTTTGATATCCTGCCAGCCAACAAGTTGTAGCCCTGTGACCTGGCTTCCCACAGTTATAACATGAAAGTTTTGCAAATTGTCTTACAGGGAATTTAGCATGTTTGAGATTCACATTTCTACCCTGAATATGCCAACAATCATTGACTGTATGGCCATACTTCCCACATTTGAAGCACTCATTGTGCTTGCCTCTAAAAACATTACTTCTAAAAATATTTCCATTTGCAGGGAGTTTAACAGTTTTAGAATTGAATTGTCTACCCTGAGCATGCCAACAGTGGGTTGCAATGTGGCCCATCTTGCCACAGTGAAAGCATGAATTAGAACTTTTCTTACCAGCATTCAGTCAGCATTCAAATCTCTTATGACCCAATTTTCCACAATTAAAGCATGTCATATGCTGGTTTATTGGAACAGACTTGTTCTTGTTAAGAGCATGATCGTTTGCATGAAATTTATTCTCATCACTAACAAACCAGCATTGTGAAATTTTGTGTCCTAGTTTACCACAATGAAAGCACTCAATTCTCCTTTTCTGAGATGAGGGATTTTTATCATGATATCTCCTAGCATTCTTATCATCCTTCTCCATCAACTTACACTCATACATCAGATGTCCAGCTTTATGACAGTAATGACAGATAATCTTCTTTTTAGATGCATGTGAGTGTGTGTGAGGACTGTGATCAGCAAACACTGATGAACCCTTTTTATTTATTTTCTGATTTACAGTCTTTTTCTGATTTTCATCCTCTTTTCCTGTTTTCTTAGCCTTGTACTGAATTGGGGATGAAGTAGAAAGCTTTTCCTGTTTAGAGGATTTAATGAAAACAGTTTTCAGCTTGGATCCATCAACCTTTTTCAACTTTTCAGTTTGTTTCTGATTTTTCTGAACATTTGGTTGTTTATTTTCTGAGATGGTGGCTACATCTGATGCTTTGATAAAGGATGTCGTCAGCTTGTTTTCAAAAGCCTTTTTATTGACATTATTGTAGCATAACCCTTCCCTTTGAGTATTGACCTTAACTCCTAACAACCTGTCCAGATTTTCTTGTCCACTTACAAACTTTGACAGAGAGTTCTTTAAGTATTGGATTTCATTTTCTAAAGAGGTGATTTGTAACTCATAACTGGCAATCTCTTGCTCACTGCAATTCATAGCTTCATTCAAAACTTTGTTAGCAGTTTTATATTTCTCAATTTTATTTTCCAGATTGCTCAGTTTATCAGAGTCTTCAAAGCAAACACTTTTACCTCTTTCTAAAGCTAGAAGTCTCTCAGACATAGTGGAGTTCAGCATTTTCAATTTCTCATTTTCTTGCTTAAGTTTGTCATTCTGAATTAACTCATTTATTAGAAGCTGATCTTCTGAATTAGTTTCAAGTTTTCTTCCAGCCTTGAATTCCTTCAAATCTTTTTCCTTCTTTTCAATGTTTTTCTATAATTCCACATTCACAGATTTGATGGCTTCAAGTTTTTCAGCAAGCAAGTTTTTCTCCTGCTCAAGTTTCTCAAATTTTTTATCATTTTTATTAGCAGATATTCTCAGAGAATCATTTTCAGATTTCAGCTTGTTTAAATCTGAGTTCACACTTTCAACGTTTTTCAGCAATTTTTCATACTGGTCATGATAGTCAACAAGAGTCTGATTATCATTATCTGAGTTGAATTTTTCTTTGAGTTCAGATATCACATTTATATGATCTTGATTTTCAATTTTCAATAATGAGACTTGTTTCTTCAATATTTGAAAATCAGACATACAGGCATCATGAATATTTTTCAATTCAACACAATTTCTATAAGGAGAGCTTGAACTATCTAAGCTAGTACCCTTCTTCAATTTTTTATACTGTTTTCTTAACAGTTCATGAGATTCAAATAATTCAGCATATGCATTCTCCCAATCTTCTAGAGAAAAATTCTTGAAGAGATTTATCTCATCATCATCATCTTCTTCAGTTTGATTGCTGCCTTGATCGCTGCCACTTTGATTTCTTCTATTGGCCATCATGCAGCTTGTTTGATTTCCTTTCCCGGCTCTCTTCATCATGTCCAACATATCCCTTGCAGATCTGCAATCAAGGAAACATGAGTGAAAGGCTTTGTCAGTGGCTACTTTCATCAGATTTATAGCTGTCTGATTCTCCTCATACATTGATTCGTGACTGTCAGTCCATTTGGACCTTTTCTTTGGTAATTCATGAGGACCATGTGAAATCACTTTCCACAGGTCTGGATCAACAGATTTAACATAACTACGTAAAGCACTGTGCCACTGGTTGAAATCAGAACCACTAAAGATGGGTGGACAAGCCATTGAAACAGATAGCTGATAGATTCAATGCAACAAGAATATTGATGCACTAAAACAAATTAGCACCTAAGACTGCAAGATCGATCTGCAGGTCGCTGGACCTTGTATGCAGACACCCGCTCTGATACCAACTGTTAGGAAGCTAGGCCCGGATACAGAGGGGGGGTGAATGTATCCCTCTATGAAAAGTGGCCAAATAAAAACTTGGATGCTAGGGATAGACACAGAATAGAACCAATTCGATTCAACTCAAATACAAACACTTGGAGCGCGCCTATTCAAGCATCTAGAGGAAGCAAAGCAAACAATCAGATCACTGCACAAGAGATTTTTAGGTGGTTCGGTCCACAGACCTACATCCACCCCTCACTCCCAACCGGAGTGAGGCTTCCACTAGCAAACGCTAGAACCAGGCAGACTCAGTCTACAAACAGTTGCTGCCACACAGCTTGACCAGGGGAACAGCCTCCCCTCTTCCTCCCAATCGGAGGGACTCCCAAGTGACTCCCAGGCACTTGGAAACTAGAGGTCGCAGACCTCTCTTCCTCCAGACCAGGAGGGACCCGACCTCAGTCCAGAGGATCGGAAGTACAAAGGAAATCAGAAAACAAAGGAAAACAATACTTACCAATCGGCCCACTCCATAAGTCCGAGCCACCAAGAGATGCCTACCACTAACACCCATAACTTCCCTGGCCATGTCAACTACTTCATGAAAGCCTTGACGTATGCCAATGAGCGGCTTGATAACATATCGGGCCGACTCAACCAACTTGGAGAAAATTGGCCCGCCCCAAGGGCGGATGATAGGATGGTCCCTTTCCCACTTCCCACCTTTGATGGAACCTCTCCTAGAGAATATTTAGATTGGGAAGCTACAATGGACCAATACTTCACTTGGTATCCTATGTCCGAGGATGAAAAGGCATGGGTTGCCAAAATGCAACTTACCAAACGGGCAGAAACTTATTGGATGCAAATTGTTGGGCTAAAGGTACTTAGAAGGGAAACTCCCATCACCACTTGGAAGGACATGAAGGAGCAACTTAGGGTAAAATATATGTCCCCTTCCTACTCGGGTTATCAAAGTCCAAGGAGCACTCCCACTCCCTCAACCCCACCCGTCCAAAACCTCACCCCTAAAACCCAAGTATCTAAGGCCTCCACCTCCTCACCCAACCCCATAAGGTCCCCCACACCCCAACCAAAACTCCCTCCCCTAACCTACACTAGTCAAGCCCCTTTAACCCCCACCTCCACCCCAAACGATCCCAAGGGCAAGAGACCCTTAACCGGCCCGATTCCCTCCATAAGGACCACCACTCATCCAACATTCACCACTCAAACTCAAGTGGACCCCATGACCACCCCTCCACCTAGGCCCATAATGGCCATCACCCCCCAACCCAAAACCCCTCACCCAACCCACCTCCCGCTTCCTACACCAATCTTTCCCCAACCTAGGCCTCCTCTACTTCCCCTTCCTATCCAAATCCAAGTCCACCCTTGCCCACCACCCCAAGTGCACCATGCTCCAGCTATCACCAATTCTCCCGCCTTAGACCTACCCAACCCATTAACACTAAGAATTGAAACCCACACACCCATCCACATGGAAATAGATGCTAGTCCCGAACAAAAACCTACCCTAGAGGAAATCCAAGAACCTCCACTTCCACCCACCTCTCCTAGTCCGGATCCTCAAAAGCCACACACCTTCACCATGAATGAAGTTATACTCCAATGGCTCAAACAAGGACCCACCCTTCCTAGCTCACCCCCACCTCTCTCGCCATTGGGATATCCATCCCAAATTGCCCCCCTCCACTCCTATCACACCACAATCCAATCCTACTATGAGGTAGATGGTTGGGATGATCTCCTCAAGGGTTTAGAATGGCAACTAGGGTTGACTTGCTTATTGACCTTAGGAAAGGCCCACCCAAAAAGTCTTAGTCTCATCCACCCATGTGATGGTTCTATCACCTCGGTCTTCACCATTGGTTGCTACACTAGTGACCTCCTTCTCATTCTCCCTATGAATGAAAAACCCATCATGATCCACTCCACTTCCATTGAGATCCCAAGTACCTTGATAGACTGGCCCACTAACGACCTTGGTCCAATTACCTTGAGGGAGGAGGACCCACCGTGTGAAGACCATGTGGGCATAGAGTCTCTTCTTCTAGGAAACCCAGTCCATGACCCCTTTGATCCCTTCCTTTGGGAGTATGGGTATCCACGTGACCCACCCACATCACCCACCACCCACCCTTTCCTACCCCCACCCACCATGTTGGGCCAAGCCCACCTCATCCATGACCCAGGTTACACCATAGAAATCATGACCTTAGGCAACACCCGCCTAGAGATCAAGAAAGTGCCCCACCCCATATCCACCTACCTAGATCCCTTCGACCCTTTTGAGTGGAAGCTCAATGGCCACCCCACCATCCCACATGAGGAAGTCATCTTTGGGAAAGGAATTCATATGTCTTGGCACATCACACCACTTGGCATGATTAGTCCGTTGGATACATTCATCCACATCACCCACATGTCAAGTAGGAAGCATAAGTGGACCATATTTGGATGTAATGGTCCACCCTCTTTCATCATGAGTCATAAGCATGAAAGGAGCATACATGGATGTCCGGGTCCCCCAGCATTTGTCACCACCATGCATACCTATGGATGCCCCGGTCCTCCCAAATCATTCAACGTCCTCATAACATCAATGCATGATAGGTCTATATGTGGTTGTCCTGGACCACCTTTGCATACCATACATTGTCAACTCACATCGCATCATAGTCCATGGCATATGCATTCAAGCAAGTATCAAGCAACAAGCAGTGGGATTCACAAGAAGCGAGCACAAACTCCTAGGCACCACTTTGAGTTCCAAGTTGACAACTTGGTGATGATGGCTTTGGAGTGGCTCTACTTTAGGGTCACCTCCAATCTGAGGGCACGAGGACTTGGACCTTGCCAAGATCTGAGTGGCTTTGGCAACCCAGCTTATGGGTTGGACTTTCAAATGGATTTTGGGATTCACCCCACTTCCCATGTGGCGGATCCGGCACCCTCTAAGGGCACCGCGGTGGATCCTAGTGAGTGTCTTGAGCCTATACCTATCCTTGTGAGAGACACCCTCGGAGTGCCACCACAAACTAGCCCGAGAGCCCGACATCAACACATGGCGGTAATACTAAGCAAAGTAAGATCTTTTCGCCAGCCTAAGGGTGTGTCCGAGCCACTTTGTCGAGTGGAAGCACTGTTCCTCGGCTATGGACATGGGTCGAGTTTGGAGAACAAGGTTTGCCCGGAACTACGTTTGGGATGCTACTTCTCCGGTGGACCCATACTCGACAGGGTCGAGTTTTCCCCACCCCGGGGGTATGATGGGGACATCCATTGCCCCTCCACATTTTCTGAAGCTCGGATTGATCATCGGTGTACGCCATTATGTTCCTCATGTGTTTGTGAGTCGAGTCATGTAATTTTCTTATTTTTATTTGAGTCTTAAACATGTAATTTTCCCTTTATTGAGTCATGTACCAAGGTTAGAAAGTCATTTTCCTAAGTCTTGAAGTCATTATGTTGGTTTGATAGGTTAATGGGCCCAATTCATTGGGCTAGGCCCAGGGGCGCCCCTCCCTTGGACTGTTTGGTCATTAGTTAGTTTGTCAGGGTCAGTTTGGTCTTAGGAAAAGTGTGGGGTCTATAAATAGCACCACCCCTCTCTCATTTGTAACAATTATGCTTGAATATTGAATCCAGAAAATTTCCACACCTTCTAGTTCCCTCTCAATATCTCCCTCTCTCTCTCTCTTACTATCACTCTCTCTAAGTGGGTTGTGCCCCCTCTCTCTCTCCTCCCCACCCCAATTTCGAAATTCATTCTCTCTCCTCTCCATTCACCCCTCATTAAGGCCCCTTCCCCATGCACTCATTCAATTCCCCCTCCAACCCCTAGGTGGAAACCCCTTCTCCTAGGCACCTTTTCACTCTCCCAAGCAACCCTCCCTCTCCCCAAGACTGAAAGAGCCCTTCCCTAGGCCAAATTTCAAATTTCCCTCTCCCTTGGGCTGTGCCCTTTCATCTCCCCACCTCCCTAACCACCCAAGGTCGCACCCCCCCTTCCCCATCCACCAAATAACCCCTTGTTCATGCCCTTCCCCACACCCTCTCCTCCACCTATTCTGTCCCTGCTGCAGGTTTCAGAAAAGTAGTGATTTGCAGTAGCAGCCACGACTTCCCCTGAAGGCTCCCGGTGGCATATCTTATATTTCTGGAATCGTCTCCAAGTCTTCTTTCCAACGGTGGTACTCCTGCCTGCATCCGAGTTCGGAGCTGTCCGGAGGAACGTCATCTTCAATGACTGCGCAATCTGTCCCAGACTGAAGACCAGAGCGATCTTGGAAGCTGTTCAGCGGCCAACCTTGGAGGAATTCGATCACGCTTCCTTCTAAAAAATTCTTCTTCATCTAGTCCTCCATCAGTAGCAGAAGGAATGATGCCAATCGCCCGCCCGAGCTATTTGTTCTGAATTTCTTCGCCAGAGTGTGCAGTCTGCCCCCTGCAGGTCCAGGTTCGACCTGTCTTCACTTCTCCGACCACCATTCTCCTCTCCGACCTCAGATTGTGGCCCCGTCAATTTCTGCTCGAAGCTACTCTGACCACGATCGCGTCACCGCCAGTTTCGTTCGATTTGCACTTTGGGAGCGACCGCAGTACCTTCTGCAATCCACTATATCAGTTCTGCATCAGTCAGAGGCAGAGTGTTGCTGTCCTGCTCCAGTCGCCGGTCCGATCAGCCCCGAGTTTCAGAGCTTCCCAAAAAAATTCAAGCATCATCCTCGGCCAGTTGGGGAACTTTTGGCACCGGTTTCATCAAATTTGGAGCTTGGTTGAGTCCGTGGCAGCATCTTCATCGACAACCTGTTCAGCAAAACTGAAGAGTAGCAAAACCGGCGAAGCTTGGAGAGTCGGCGTTCTCTTCATAATTTCCCCACCCCGCTTGGCCGGCTGAAGGCCCCTCCCTGCGTGGAGGTAATCTTGGTTGTAATAAGTCTAACCCCCACCCTAAGAGCCCCCCTCCTGTGAGAGGTGTAGTTCATGTAATAATATTTTCGCAGATTTGAAGCGACACCGACGCGGCTTGCGGGCGCAAACCCTTGCCTCCCCGCTCGCCCCCGTCAAAACCGGAGTTGGCATCTTCACGCCGGCTAGGTGAGTCTCGGTCCCCCTTTCCTTGCTGGTCAATATCACTTGCTTAGCTTAGTATTCTTGCTTTGCTGCGTCGGACGGAGAGCGAGGGCCCGGCCCAAATTGCCGAACACGTGAGTGTCCATCGCGGGCGAGTTGTGAGCGAGCCATTTCAACCCACACCCATGGTGTGACGGCCGCCCGTGAGTGGGCATCCCTGGCCCAATTGGGGTTCTCCCCAAGCTTGCCAAGCACCGGAGCATCATTGTCCCACCCCGGACCCTCTCCATTATCGTTTAGTTGCCCACGGGCACAAGTGTGCACCAAGCGAGTGAGCCGCTCGAGTGGTATCATCGCCAATTTGCTTGCTTGCAACCTTAGGTCTAAGGGTCATATTGTCTTGTGGTAATCACCCCAAGGTGGTGTCACATCAGGGATGAATATATCTATCTCCAATTTTTTTTTAGCAAACTATAAACCAGAAGCTAATCAAGAGCATCCAAGCGATAGCAATACTAAACAGACCTTACGCACAAAGGGTACCAGCAATCAAGTAGATAGAGTGCATATTCAAAGATAGTGAGCAAAGCTTGATGACCAAAGAAATAGCAAGATTAAAACATACTCAGCATCTACATGAGCATGCAAGCATGGTCACTGGTGCTTGGCGGAGGTTTCATTAAAAGATCTCCTCACACAAGAGGCATCCTTTCGGATAGGCGTAGCCTACCCTTTCAACTGCGCCTTTTGATACACCTGATTAATGTTGCAGCTCACTCTGAATGTTAAGTGATCGATCAACACAATGAGATCAGAAAGGATATGCAAGTGGGCAAACCATCAAGTGGAACACAGGCAATTTTTATAGTGGTTCTGCCAGACCAACAATCTGCCTACGTCCACTCCTTCAGTCGAACCGAGTGAGGTACCCTTGCTTGAATAAGTAACAATCACAGCAGACTTAGTATGCAACAACGGCTATCATACAGCTTCTCCAAGAAACAGATTCCTTGGTTCTCCTGTAGCCCAGAAGGAAACCCCGGAGGTTCAACCTCCCTTTCTCTTTATCAAGAGGGAACCCAGTGAATTGCTCCCAGTAATTCACCCAACCAGAGGTCACAGACCTCTCTTCCTCTTAATCAAGAGGGACCTAGTGAATTGCTCCCAGCAATTCACCCAACCTGAGGTGATGGACCTCTCTTCCTCTTAACCTAAAGAGGGGACACCGAAGTTAGACTCTCTTCCTCTGATTTCACTCAGAGGGAAACAAAAAATGAAATCACAGTGCTGACGAATAGAAGAAAATAGAAAACAAAAACTGAGAATAGAAAACTTTGATCGAAATAAAGAAGAAAGTAATGTAGCTTCAAATCTAAGCAGATTCTTGATAAACATGGTTGGGCGCTCTTCTCTCCCTCTCTCTGTGGAATTCTATCTTTCTTTTCTATAAGAGGGGACTCTCAGATATGCTCTCCTTCTCTGAATTTTCCAGCTCTCTCTTAACGAGAGTGCTCAGATTTTTAGAATAGAGCTTTCGAAGCGAAATGGATGAGGCAAATAACCTAGTGATATCTCATTGGTCCACCTGGCAGTTAGAATATTCTTCCTCTAGAAACCTCTGAAAAGTGTGCCACCATTTCTTGGATCATGTGCCACTATATCGCTGAGTCATCCTTTCCGATCGGGTTTGAAATCAAGTTAAGAGTCTAGAGTTCAGATCTTCAAACCTGCTAACGTATGACCATCTGCATCGACCTGATCTTGTATGGTTGACTTGTAGCATCTACCTCATCCCCAAAGCTTCGACCTTGCTAACGATAAATCCATGCTACTGTATCGACCTTACTAATAAAACCAATGTTGTTGCATCGACCTTACTAATAAAACTAATGTTGTTGCATCAACCATACTAATAAAACTAATGTTGTTGCATCGACCAAATAAGCATAAAGACTCTAGTTGCATCGACCTGATAACATGAAGGCTTCAGCTGCATCGACCTGATCAAGGTCAATTTTCTTGCACGCATCGACCTGTCTTTAAGCATTGTTGCTGACTGCTGCTTCGACTTTGTTGATTTCATCATAGTGACTTTGACTAAGAGAATTGAGGCAGCTTTCTGAAGCTTTGAAGAAGTTGATGATTAGATTCTTTATGAAGATTGTGTGCATCGACCTGATTTGGTCTGGAGGTTAGTTTTCTGCTTGATGCGTCGGTGCATCTCTTCTAAATTTGTTCAAACGTCTGTGGCTGCATCGATGTATATGCTAGATGCGTCGATGCATCTGTCCGACCTTGCCTCATCATATCAACTAATCCATGCTCTTTGAGATTCTTCCTTGGATTATCCTGACTCATATTTTCTGCAGGAATAAAATTAGTGTCAGTACCAAGAAAGACATCATATTGACATCATCAAAACCTAGAATTCAACATTATCCCCCTTTTTGATGATGACAATAATTCTAATCAACATGAATGCTTTATTGTATGATTATGTAACAAGATTTGTTTTTTAGAGCAGACAGACATATAGAAATGATAGAGGTGAAATAGAAATGTATGGATAGATGGATAGCTCTAATTCTAAACCATAACAACAGCGCAGCTCTAACAGCAGTGCAGCTCCACACTTAACAGAAACTCCCCCTAACTGAAACTCTCTTTTCTCTCCCACAAACTTTCTCTTCCCTTTTATTACGCTCCCTCTTTTTCTCTCCCCCTTTGACATCATCGAAAGGAAAGGACGAAGGTGGGGATGGTGAGGTCAAACCAAATGATCAAGAGGTCCCAGATACAAAAAGTTCATTGAATTGATAAAGTGTCAATCTCTTAAGGAATTAAGGGAGGTAACTAAAATGAGCGTAGATGTTTAAAAATGATAATTCAGAGAGACAAGGGATTTAGGATAAAAGATTATCGTTGTACATATGTAAACAGAATGAGCAAAGTGTTATATGAATGCCTTGAATATGCTGTCTAAAAGCTGTACTGATTTATTTTTCAGAGACTTCTTAAGTGAAGAAACGTTCCAGCAATATTGAAGCCAAACCAACACTTTTTACTGTGCAATTAGTCTTAGAAAGACTTCAATTTGAACACATGCAATATTTTTCTGAATAATTTTCTTTTCCTTTGAACACAATGGGTTAACCTACACCTTTATGCTTGAGGAGACACATTGGTTAGATGCAAGAATCCCCAGATACTCAGTGTGGTAACCACGTAATGTTTCTCTCTTGGAGAATAGAGTTAGCATTAGATATGTCTTTTTACGTGAGGCACAACACGTCTTAAGTGAAGTGACCCAGTTACTCAACACTCTAAGCCATTGCTCTGCCAGGTTTCTATGGCCTCTTTAATCAGAGTTAGCGTGATACATCTTCACACAACTTTACTCCACTTCATTGGTGAAGCAGTTGGTTTCTCAGTGAACCAAGTCATTGCTCTGAGAGAATTTGTTCTTTATGATTTCAGATAGGTAGAAGGTTTTAGGACAATACTTATGTAATAGAATTTCAGCTGAAGTTGTCTCTCTTTTGATAAAGGTTCAAGCTTTTAGAAGTTTTCAGGGCATTATATTTTAACATTGTTCTTTACTCATAAGATATGTAGAATGATATTCTTCAGACCCTTTGTCTTAGTCTATACAAGATTATAAAGTTCAAACATTTTGCTTAGATTTCAGTTAATCAATCTTAAGACTTTAAGAGAATTCTGAAATACTGGATTTTGTGAACAGACTGTATAGGAATCTAACTGACCCTAGTGGATTGACAGACACAGAATCTTGATAGCTCCCCCTCACACTTAGACTTCATGCATCAAAATGGAATATAGATAGAGCAAGCAAAGAATCTCTCCCTGACTTTATGACATAATTTGCCTTGGTACTTGGCGGAGAACTTAGGTCCAAGACCACGTCAGGCTTAGTGTAGGTTACCAAACATAAAATGCCCTTCTCCTAACACCATTTTATATACCAAGATTAAATGAGCAAGAGGGGAGGATGATAAGGAACAAAAGATGCACAGATGCATCGACTTGTTAGTCGAATGCATTGTTGTAGAGACAAGTGACTGAGTTGTAAGTGAAGAAGATTGAACAGATAGGTTGAGGCATAGGCTCAGTGCATCGAGGCATGCAGCAGCCTTAAGAGCAGTTGATGGAATTCAGAGATCACGGGGGTCTGAAAATGCCTAATTCTTTTTATAATGTAGAAAACTTTTCATTATCCAAGGGCTTAGTGAAAATATCTGTAATTTGTTGTGGTGTGCCTACATTGATTAATGCAAAGTTTCCTTTGGAAACTTCATCTCTTATGAAGTGACGTCTGAACTCTATGTGTTTGGTGCCTGAATGCAAGACATGATATTTTGATAGGTTTATAGCACTGGTATTGCCATAGTATATAGGTGCGCAGCCAAGGTCTACATTGTAGTCCTTGAGCTGGGGCTTAATCCAAATAACCGTGTACCACAACTCCCTGATGCTACATATTCAGCTTCTGCAATGGAGAGGGCCATAGAGTGCTACTTCTTGGAGGCCCAAGAGACTAAGCACCAACCTAAGAATTGGCAAAAGCCACTAGCGCTTTTCCTATCTAACTTGCAGCCAACATAGTCTACATACGTGTATGAGATTAAATCTAAAATGTGTTCAGCAAGATACCAAAGTCCTAAATTGTGTGTGCCTGAGATGTATCTGAAAAATCTTTTAATAGCACCTAAATGCAATTCAGTGGGTCTAGACTGAAATCAAGTGCACATACACACACTAAATTGTATGTCAGGTCTTGAGGCAGTTAAATATAAAAGACAGCCAATCATACCTCGGTATAACTTTGCATCCACTTCTTTACCTGACAAGTCAGCATCTAATGAAGTGTTTATACCTATTAGAGTAGCTATGTGTTTCACTTTGTCCATGACAAATCTTCTGAGAATCTCCAAGGTGTACTTTGTCTGGCTGATGAAGGCTCCAAGGTGTAATCTTGTCAGAATTTTTGTTTTATCAAATTTAAAATTGGTGTTCTTACTAGCTTGTCGTGGTCTCCTCCTTCTGAAAGTTTTACCTCTGGTCCCGAGGAATTTTTGAAACTGCCGGGTCAGCATAGCCTGTTGCTCATCATCGAGGTCTGAGAAGTTCTCATACTCCTCACTACTTTCACCACTGCTTCTAGATACCTTAAGAGCTATGGTTTTTTCCTTTCTTGTTCTCTTCTGTATTCCCCTTAAGGTTGATCTCATAAGCCATAAGGGATCCTATCAGCTCTGTGACAGTCATGGTGGATAGATCCATGGATTCTTCTAATACAGTGGCTTTTGTGTGCCACACCGGGGTTAGGGACCTAAGGACCTTCTTAACCAAGTCACTTTCCTGAATTTGTTTGCCTAGAGCCTTCAGACTATTGATAACCTGTGAGAGCCTAGCATACATCTCTGATATGGTTTCATCGGGTTTCATTTTAAATAGTTCATAATCAGAGGTTAGCATATTTACCTTGGTGGCTCGCACCTGTGATGTTCCTTCATAGATCAACTGAAGTTCATCCCACATTTTCTTGGATGTCTTGCATGCAGATATCCTAGAGTATTCCTCAAGATGTACAGCACATTGCATGATGTTCATTACTGTCCAATTCACAGTTGATACACGGATTTGCTCCTTGCTCCAAGTGCTTTCATCTTTAGGAAGCTCGAATAGTCCGGTGGTGAAGACCCTCCATAGTTCATGGCTCTGAGCACATAGAAATACCTCCATCATGTTATTCCAATATAAGTAGTTAGTACCATTGAAGAAAGGAGGCTTGTTTATTGAGTGCCCTTCAGCTATGAAGCAACATTGATTGCTCGTTTTAAGTCTTTCCTAGTCGTTGGACCACATGATGGAAAACATGCTTTGATACCAATTGATAGACAGAAGGATAGATATAAAAGGGGGGGTGAATATATCTGTCTCCAAAAACAATTTAGCAAACTATAAACCAGAAGCTAATCAAGAGCATCCAAGCGATAGTAATACTAAACAGACCTTACGCACAAAGGGTACCAGCAATCAAGTAGATAGAGTGCATATTCAAAGATAGTGAGTAAAGCTTGATGACCAACGAAATAGCAAGATTAAAACATACTCAACATCTGAATGAGCTTGCAAGCATGCTCACTGGTGCTTGGCGGTGGTTTGATCAAAAGATCTTCTCACACAAGAGGTAGCCTTCCAGATAGGCGTAGCCTACCCTTTCAACTGCGCCTTTTGATACACCTGATTAATGTTGCAGCTCACTCTAAATGCTAAGTGATCGATCAACACAATGAAAGGATATGCAAGTGGGCAAACCATCAAGTGGAACACAGGCAATTTTTATAGTGGTTCAGCCAGACAAACAATCTGCCTACGTACACTCCTTCAGTCGAACCGAGTGAGGTACCCTTGCTTGAACAAGTAGGGTGATCTTTCAGAAATCTAAGATTTGTTGAAGACTCATCTTGCTCGGCTGACTCACCCTGAACTGGTTCAACTTGTGCCACAGGTTCAGGTGCTTTTGGTTCTTCATTTAATTTTTCTTCCAGAAACTCTCCATCATGTCTTGAATTCCAATCATCATCATCCAAGTTAGCAGAATTGATGGTTTCATTAAAAACAACATGAGGAGATTCCTCTACAGTTTGATAATTATATTGAAAACCCTTTATGCCCTAGATGTTTCAGAGTATCCTATGACTTCAAACTTATCAAGGTCCTTTTTATTGTTGTAGTGAATGAAGCATTTAGAACCGAAAATCCTAAAGTAAGCCACATTTGGCTTCTTACCTTTTAAAAGCTCATAGTGGGTTTTCTTATGGATAGTTCTTACCATGGCCATGTTCATAGTATAGCATGTAGTGTTGGCCGCCTCTACTAAAAATCTTCTAGGTAGCTGACTCTCCACGAGCATGGTTCTTGCCATTTCAACTATGGTCCAGTTTCTTCTTTCCAGTATGCCATTCTGCTCTGGAGTCCTGGGAGAAGAAAACATCATTTTCTAAACTAGTAGACAAGCAAAGATTTGATGTAGATGGATCATTCAAGTCTACTATGTAGACATTATTCACTCTATGTCCTACAAATTTAACTTGGCCAGAATTTGCTTCAAGAATTTTGCAAGCATGATTGTCAAAAATGACTTGGTGACCTTTGTCACACACCTGACTGATGCTAAGCAAATTATGTTCGAGACCTTCAACTAAAAGAACCTTTTCAACAATGTTTGAAGGGATCTTACCAATTTGTATTGAATCGATTATTCTACCTTTATTTTTCCCTCCAAATTTGACAAGTCCTCCTACCTTCAGTTGTAGCTCACTGAATTTGCTTCTATCTCCTGTCATATGTCTGGAACAGCCACTGTCTAAATACCATTTGCTGTTCAGGGCTACCAGACTAACCTGAAAACAAATCAAGCAAGAGAGTTTGGAACCCAAGGAATATTGTGTCCAAAGACATCATTCAAATCCTTTAGCAAGCTTTTTGGAATCCAAAACTATTTAAAAATGTTTTTCTTATCCTGTTTCTTGTTAACAATTTTTGTGAAATTATTCACAGTCTTCTATTTACTTTGGACTTTACTAGGAGAAAGCTTGTTCCAATTGGTTCACTGATTCTTCCTTGAGAATTTCATGTATCCATTCTATCTTGGAAAATCATGATTGTTAAAGTATCTTGGTGAGTAGATAGAATTTGACCAGTGTGCCCCACTTTTATTCATGTTTCTTTGAGTTGATGGTTTCTTATCTTGGGTCACTTGCCTCGACCTATTAAGTGTGTTGCTTTGAGGCATTAGATTATGATTACCAGTCTTAACTCTGTGAATGACAGAGTACCTCGATGCATCAATGAAATTGGGTCGATGCATGGCAATCTTGCCAGTTAAGTTCCCTTGAGTTTTGATTGGTTGTCCAGCAGAGTTTGTTGAATTAGCTTTTATGAAGTTCATCAATTTTGGTTGCTGAACATTCTGATTACTGGTGGAACTAGATGGGGTATCCAATTTTTCCTTCCCTTTGCATGGGCAGAAAGTTGTAATTTTGAACTCAAAGGGTTTTTTATTTGTTGGGTTATAGCCTAGACCCTCTTTGTTGAAGTTAATTTTTACACCTAACATTGTATCTAGGTTATTGTTTCCTTGCACAAAATTCTCCAGCATTTTCTGTTCATCATCTAAATCTCTTTGAAGTTGTTTGTAAGGCCCGTGCCTTAATGGATCCTTGATGGTTTTTGTTCTATTATTTGTTCTGGAATTTTCGACTATTTTCCTGGATTTTTAGGAATTTGTCTGATATTTTTTCGGATTTATTTGGAGTTATTTGAGGGTTATTAGAGATTAATGATATTTTAATATATATAATAATTATATTATATATATTTTAATTTCTTTTTTTTTCTTTTAATCCCTCTCTCACCCTCTCTCCCCCATCGATCTCTCATTTTTCTCACCCTCTCTCTCTCCTCATGCGATCGTCCTTTCCCCTTCCTAGGGATCGCGGACGAGATGAGGTCGGATTGAGACAAGGTTGGCACCGTTGGATTCCTCGCGTTGAGAGGAGCGCGTAGGTGTCCACTTCGGCATGGTTCGGTGATCGTGGGAGCGAGGTGGAGCGTGAAGGCTTCGTAGCTCTTCCTCCTTGCATGCGGTCTTTTCTTCGGTTTCGGCTTGCAAGAGGTAGGGGGATGGAATCCTGATCTCGCTAGGATCATTTCCTATGGCTCGTTCCGTTGATTAGAGCCCGTGGCATGCATAATGTTCATTTCTTCCATTTGTAGGGTTTTAATAAAATTCTTGAGATTAATGCTTATTAGGCCTTGCATGTGATGTTTTTAGTTGTTATATTGTAGTATGGGTTGCATGGTTTGACAGGTTACAGGTTTCACGTCGTTACCCGGCGATTCAGATCATCCGGGAGGGAACCAATTTTTATATATAACCCGTCCGTGACCCAGGTGAAGTGACGGTCTCGCCAGGAACCGTCACATCTCCGATGGTCTTTCGTGAGCGCGTTACTTCAATGTAACGGCCCATCGTGGGTGCGTTACATTGAGAGTAACGGTAGGGCTCCCAGCCGTCGCTCCCTCGTTGATTTACGTTGGTTTGGTCAGGCGGTGCGCCCGACGGCCAGTCGGCCGGCCGTCGTTTCCAAGCGACGCGCCGAGCCCGGGGCGTCGTTTCGCCTGCGATTGATTTAAACGCTATACGTTGGTTTTAGGCCTCGGGTGAAAGTAACGGCGGTGCTTCTGCGCGTTGCTTCGAAGCAACGCATAGGACCCCCACCGTCACTCTCCCTCTTACGTCCTTTGAGCTGGAACTCAGGTGGAAGTAACGGATGGAGACCAGCGCGTCGTTCTTGGTGTAACGCGCCAGTCCCTGACCGTCACTTTCAAGTAGCGCGTGGGTATTAGACCGTCACTTCCCTGATGGTTTTAATATGTTGCCAGCCCATTTGTTATGCGTTCCTTTTTATACTCATGCCATATTCGTATTGTTTTAAATGTTTAGTGGCGTGTTTTATTACCATTAGAGTAGCCTTTCTTTCCACGCAATGGAGCCACTGTTGTTGCCCTAAGGTCTGTTGAGTGCTGACCCGCTTGAGGATGGCGGAGGGGTGTGTTTCCCATGCACGGTTTATAAGCTAGTTCCGTGGGCTCCCAGCCAATGGTAGCGTCCTACCAAGGGGGAAAACTAGCTAGAGGGCCTGGCTCAGGCTAGAGTCAGTGTGTGCACACGTGGTCGGAGACTGTGGACTGACACCGACGAGTGCCACTCCGACTGGTCACTTGGTTTGGTACTGTTTACGCGCTTAGCTTGTCGCTTCGTCGACTGCGAGTGCTTGAGACGTAGTGTAAGTCGTCAGTGGACGCTTCTGGTTTCTGCTCCAGTGGTTGTCCTTCCTTGTTGCTTGGATTAGTTGAGACTTATTCTATTTGGTAGCTTTAGTTTTAATCGCTTGCGTTTAGTTAGCTGTGGCATGCTTTAGCTGTTATACTTGCTTAGTTAGAGTTTGCAGCTTTACTTGAGTAGTTATTCATGCCATTGCCTATTAGCTATTTAAATGCATGCTCTACTTGCCTTTATTTATGCGTGTATGCTTGTTTAGTGCGAGGTAGGGATCCGCGTGACCCCTACTGAGTCTGGCTGTGACTCACCCTTTCTCCTTTTAGGTGAGCCGCGCCCGTCGTCTTCCGGTGCTTCGTGAGCCGTTTTGGAGACCGTGTTAGCTGCCAGCTTTAGTCGAGTCGCCTTTGAGGCTTGTTCATACTTTTGCCGGAGTATGCCCCGCGTAGTTGTACCTTGTGGACTAGTACTCTTGTTTCTCTGGACTAGTATATGAATATCACTCTAGTTATTTTTGAATTGCTTCCGCACTTGTGTTAATTTCTTTACTTAATTGTAAATTGCGCGTTCCAAATTCCAATTCGTTATGCATATCCCTCAGCACTTTTCTTATAACCCTTCAGGGGCCTCATCAGCCTCTTGGGTGGCTTCCCCAGTTCTTGGTATCGGTGTATCGATGTTATCGGTATATCGGTATCCTAAACTCTGGGTCGTTACAGTTGGTATCAGAGCATTAGTTGAGGAATTGTATAAGGAATTGAAATTTGCGCTTGTCCAGAGCTAGTCCTATTGTCGTCTATTGCTGGCATAGGATGTTTTCCGTATGATTGATTAATTGCGATTGATTTACGTTTTGGCAGTGTAATTATGCCTCCCCGTCGAGGAAGACCCCCTCGAGCTCCTCGTGTTCCTCGAGATGCACCCAGGGAAGATAGTGGTTCTGCACCTCCTCCTGCAGTTCCTGCTGTTCCAGTTGTTCCTCCTCCAGCGCCGGTTATTGCTCCTCCAGTTGAAGTGCCTGGCAGTCGAGGCAAGGCTTTGAAAGAATTTCTTATGTTCAATCCGCCTGCTTTCGATGGTCAAGTTGATCCAGAGGTGGCAAGGCAATGGTTGGACACAATCGAGCGTGTGTTCGTATCGATGGAGTGTGCTGAAGATGAAAAAGTTATGCTTGCTGCTTTTCAACTCCAGGGTAAATCCATCACGTGGTGGAAATCCGAGTGGCAGATTGCCTTCCGTTCAAGACCTCTTCGGCAGATCACTTGGGCAGAGTTTGTTGCTGCTTTCGAGCGTGCCTATACTCCTGCCTGTCTTCAGATGGACAAGATGTATCAATTTATGGAGCTGACTCAGGGCGGTATGACTGTGCTTCAGTATCAGAATAGGTTTATGGAATTGGGTCAGTACGCGCCTCATGTGCTGGCTAGTGAAGCTTTGAAGACTCAGCAATTTTTGCGAGGTTTGAGGCCTGAATTGAAGATGCCTCTTATCGCCAGTCGTGTTGCGGATCTTGATAGTGCATGCCAGACAGCGGTGGCTTTAGAGCTGGAGATGACGAGACCTGGTGGATATCCTCAGGCAGGGTCAGTGCAGCCGGTAGCTCAGTCGCAGCAGACTTACCGACCGCTAGTGCCAGGTGTTCCCTCGGTCCAGTCAGAGATTTCTAGTGCTTCCTCTCCTTCCAAGCCCAAGTTCAAGCGGTTCAAGAAGAAGAAGAAGTTTTTCCAACAGCCGTCCGGTACAGATTCTGTTCAGCAGCCGACAGCACCTTCTTCTCAGACTCGGCAGAGCTCAGCTGTCAGTCAGCCATGGACGTGTAGGAGATGCGGTGGTCATCATAAGGGCCAGCCGTGTTCTCTTCCTGTTGTTTGCTTTAGGTGTGATCAGCCGGGTCATGTGGTTCGTGATTGCCCGCTGAGGCCGAAACAATTGCAAGTTCCTCAGTTTTCTCAACCTCAGCAGCCGCAATTCAGACCTCCGACTGCACCTCAAGCTCAGCAATTTTACTCTCAAGTGTCGGCATCTTCTCAGCAATCTTCAGCTGGTTCTAAGAAGCAGAAAGGCAAGGTTTCTCATTTGACTAGAGCTGATGATGTTGCGTCCCATCTTGTGGAAGGTACGATTATGCTTTATGGTCATTCAACTCGTGTCTTATTTGATTCTGGTGCTTCTCACTCTTTTATTTCTGAGGATGTCATGGCCTGTATTGAGGAACCAACTTCCGAGGTATCCTGTGAGATGTTTGTTGAATTGCCTTCTGGAGATTTCATGGTTACACCTTTGTGCCTGGAAGAATCTCCTGTGATGATTGATAATCACCAGTTACCGGCAAGATTGTGTGTGTTGCAGCTGGCAGATTATGATGTTATTCTGGAAATGGATTGGTTGGAGCATTATGGAGCTGTGGTTGACTGCAAATCAAAGAAAGTCTATTTTCAGCCACAGGGATTTATTTTCAAGGTATTCGATCCCGATCTTCTCGTATGATTATTTCTGCTATTCGAGCCTATAGGTTACTTAGCGCAGGCTGCCAGGGATTCCTTGCTTCAGTGGTTATTGTTGAAAAATCACTACGGGATGTTTGTGATATTCCGGTTGTCTGTGAATTCCCTGATGTGTTTCCTGACGAGTTGCCAGGCTTGCCCCCAGAGCGAGAGATAGAAATGGTGATTGAACTGATTCCAGGTACCGGCCCCTTAGCAAAGCCGCCGTACCGAATGGCTCCAGCTGAATTGAACGTACTGCGTGCACAGCTACTAGAGTTACTGGAAAAAGGTTATATTCATCCCAGTTTTTCTCCGTGGAGTGCCCCGGTGCTGTTTGTGAAAAAGAAAGATGGAAGCCTGAGACTTTGTATTGATTACAGGCAGTTGAATCAGGTGACTATCAAGAATAAGTATCCGCTTCCCAGGATTGATGATTTGTTTGACCAGTTACAGTCTGCTACTGTCTTTTCACGGATTGATCTCAGATCTGGATACTTTCAGTTACGGATCTGGGAATCCGATGTGGAGAAGACTGCGTTCAGCACTCGTTATGGTCATTTTGAATTTTTAGTCATGCCGTTTGGTTTGACTAATGCCCCAGCAGCTTTCATGGACCTGATGCAGCGTATCTTTCGTCCATTTCTGGACCAGTTTGTGGTGATCTTTGTTGATGATATTCTGATCTATTTTGCCTCTGATAATGATCATGTGCAGCATTTAAGGATCGTTCTGCAGACTCTAAGAGATCACGAGCTTTATGTGAAGTTTAGTAAATTTGAATTTTGGCTTCGAGAAATTCATTTTCTTGGTCATGTGATTTCTGGTGATGGAGTGGCAGTAGACCCTGCAAAGATTGATGCTATTTTGAGTTGGCAGAGACCGAGAACTGTAACAGAGATTCGAAGTTTTCTAGGTTTGGCTGGGTATTACCGCAGATTCATTCAAGACTTTGCGAAAATTGTAGCCCCGATGACTAGATTGACTCATAAGGATGTGTCCTTTGTCTGGTCGGGTCAGTGTGAGGCTAGCTTTGTTGAATTGAAAAGGCTATTGACTTCTTCTCCTGTGTTGACTTTGCCTTCCGGCTCGGGTGGATTTATGGTCTGTACAGATGCTTCTTGAGTAGGTTTGGGTGCAGTGCTAATGCAACATGGTAAGGTTATTGCATATGCGTCCCGACAGTTGAAACAACATGAAGGAAATTATCCCACGCATGATCTAGAGCTAGCTGCAGTTGTTTTTGCCTTAAAGATCTGGAGACATTATCTGTATGGTGAGAAATTTCAGATTTTCACCGATCATCAGAGTTTACAGTATATTTTCTCCCAGAAAGATCTGAATCTCAGGCAGAGGCGATGGATGGAATTCATGAAAGATTATGACTTTACACTCTCCTATCAGCCTGGTAAAATGAATGTAGTGGCTGATGCTCTGAGCAGGAAAGTGCAGGTCAGTCATTTGTTGCTTCATGAATGGAAATTATGGGAACAGCTTCCAAGTGAGGCATTCAGTGCAGAGTTTCCTGCTGATCCGAAGATGGCAGTTTGTGCTAGCTTGGTTTTGGGTTCAGCTTTATATCATCAGATTAAAGATGCCCAGCAGGCTGATTCTGATTTGGCTCGTGTTATATCAAGCTATGATGTGGATTTTGATACGGAGCTAGTTGTCAGTCTTCAAGGCAGATTATATATTCCCGCTGATGATGATTTAAGACTTGAGATTCTGAGTGAGGCCCATGGTTCTCGTTTTGCTATTCATCCGGGTGTCACCAAGATGTATCAGAATTTGAAGAAGCAGTTCTGGTGGCCAGGTATGAAGAAAGACGTGGCTGTGTTTGTTTCTAAGTGCTTGACTTGTCAGTTAGTTAAAGCCGAACATCAAAAGCCAGGTGGTTTGCTTCAGCCGTTAGAGATTCCGATGTGGAAATGGGACCATGTTACTACAGATTTTGTGGTGGGTTTGCCTCGGACTTCTCAAGGTTTTGATGGCATCTGGTTGTTAGTCGACAGATTGACTAAAACTGCCAGATTGTTGCCGATTAAAGTTACTTGGAATGTGCAGAGATTGGCCGAGCTGTATGTGCAGAAGATCGTGCCACTGCATGGAATTCCTATTTCACTTGTGTCAGATCGTGACCCACGTTTTACCTCTGGCTTCTGGCGTAGTTTCCAGAAAGCTTTAGACACTGAGTTAGCTTTCAGTTCAGCATATCACCCTCAGTCAGATAGACAGTCAGAGAGGACTATTCAGACTTTGGAGGACATGCTGAGATTGTGTTGCCTTGATTGGCAGGGTTCGTGGAGTCAGCATTTGCCACTTGTTGAATTTGCTTATAATAACAGTTTTCATACCAGTATTGGAATGGCTCCTTATGAAGCACTTTATGGTCGTCCTTGTCGAACTCCTCTGAACTGGTTTGATGTTGGGGACAGATTGTTGACAGGAACTGACATGGTGCAGCAATGTTCGGATGTGGTTCGTCTGATCAGGCAGAGATTGTTGACGGCTCAGAGTCGACAGAAAAGCTATGCAGATCAGCGCAAACGTCCACTACAATTTGAACCTGGAGATATGATGTTTGTTAAAATATCTCCGATGAAAGGTGTTTCCAGATTTGGGAAGCGTGGAAAGCTTAGCCCGTGGTATGTTGGCCCTTTTCCGATTGTTGAAACTATTGGTCAGGTGGCTTATCGTTTGCAACTTCCTGCGGCTATGCAAGCTATTCACGATGTGTTCCACGTGTCTCAATTGAGGAAATATGTGCCAGATGCTTCTCATGTTCTAGATGATTCAGTGTGGCCTGAGGTGACTGCTGATTTGTCCACGCCAGAATTTCCTATCAGAATTGAAGACCGTCGCGAGCAGCGGTTGAGAAATAAGGTTATTCCTCTGGTAAGAATTGCTTGGCAGCGTCACTCCGGTAATGAGTCTACTTGGGAGCGTGAAGATGAGATGCGTCAGCTTTTTCCCTTTTTATTCCAGTGAGGTATAAGTCCTTTCTCAGTTTCCTCCTTTTCGGTTGTTGTAAATTTCGTGGGTGAAATTTCTATAAGGAGGGAGGGACTTTAAGGCCCGTGTCTTAATGGATCCTTGATGGTTTTTGTTCTATTATTTGTTCTGGAATTTTCAGCTATTTTCTTGGATTTTTAGGAATTTGTCTGATATTTTTTCAGATTTATTTGGAGTTATTTGAGGGTTATTAGAGATTAATGAGATTTTAATATATATAATAATTATATTATATATATTTTAATTTCTTTTTTTTCTTTTAATCCCTCTCTCACCCTCTCTCCCCCGTCGATCTCTCATTTTTCTCACCCTCTCTCTCTCCTCCATGCGATCGTCCTTTCCCCTTCCTAGGGATCGCGGACGAGACGAGGTCGGATTGAGACAAGGTTGGCGCCGTTGGATTCCTCGCGTCGAGAGGAGCGCGTAGGTGTCCACTTCGGCATGGTTCGGTGATCGTGGGAGCGAGGTGGAGCGTGAAGGCTTCGTAGCTCTTCCTCCTTGCATGCGGTCTTTTCTTCGGTTTCGACTTGCAAGAGGTAGGGGGATGGAATCCTGATCTCGCTAGGATCATTTCCTGTGGCTCGTTCCGTTGATTAGAGCCCGTGGCATGCATAATGTTCATTTCTTCCATTTGTAGGGTTTTAATGAAATTCTTGAGATTAATGCTTATTAGGCCTTGCATGTGATGTTTTTAGTTGTTATATTATCGTATGGGTTGCGTGGTTTGACAGGTTACAGGTTTCACGTCGTTACCCGGTGATTCAGATCGTCCGGGAGGGAACCGATTTTTATATATAACCCGTCCGCGACCCAGGTGAAGTGACGGTCTCGCCAGGAACCGTCACATCTCCGACGGTCTTTCGTGAGCGCGTTAATTCAATGTAACGGCCCATCGTGGGTGCGTTACATTGAGAGTAACGATAGGGCTCCCAGCCGTCGCTCCCTCGTTGATTTACGTTGGTTTGGTCAGGCGGTGCGCCCAATGGCCAGTCGGCCGGCCGTCGTTTCCAAGCGACGCGCCGAGCCCGGGGCGTCGTTTCGCCTGCGATTGATTTAAACGCTATACGTTGGTTTTAGGCCTCGGGTGAAAGTAACGGCGGTGCTTCTGCGCGTTGCTTCGAAGCAACGCATAGGACCCTCATCGTCACTCTCCCTCTTAGGTCCTTTGAGCTGGAACTCAGGTGGAAGTAACGGATGGAGACCAGCGCGTCGTTCTTGGTGTAATGCGCCAGTCCCTGACCGTCACTTTCAAGTAGCGCGTGGGTATTAGACCACCGCTTCCCTGATGGTTTTAATATGTTGCCAGCCCATTTGTTATGCGTTCCTTTTTATACTCATGCCATATTCGTATTGTTTTAAATGTTTAGTGGCGTGTTTTATTACCATTAGAGTAGCCTTTCTTTCCACGCAATGGAGCCACTGTTGTTGCCCTAAGGTCTGTTGAGTGCCGACCCGCTTGAGGATGGCGGAGGGGTGTGTTTCCCATGCACGGTTTATAAGCTAGTTCCGTGGGATCCCAGCCAATGGTAGCTTCCTACCAAGGGGGAAAACTAGCTAGAGGGCCTGGCTCAGGCGAGAGTCAGTGTGTGCACACGTGGTCGGAGACTGTGGACTGACACCGACGGGTGCCACTCCGACTGGTCACTTGGTTTGGTACTGTTTACGCGCTTAGCTTGTTGCTTCGTCGACTGCGAGTGCTTGAGACACAGTGTAAGTCGTCAGTGGACGCTTCTGGTTTCTGCTCCAGTGGTTGTCCTTCCTTGTTGCTTGGATTAGTTGAGACTTATTCTATTTGGTAGCTTTAGTTTTAATCGCTTGCGTTTAGTTAGTTGTGGCATGCTTTAGCTGTTATACTTGCTTAGTTAGAGTTTGCAGCTTTACTTGAGTAGTTATTCATGCCATTGCCTGTTAGCTATTTAAATGCATGCTCTACTTGCCTTTATTTATGCGTGTATGCTTGTTTAGTGTGAGGTAGGGATCCGCGTGACCCCTACTGAGTCTGGCTGTGACTCACCCTTTCTCCTTTCAGGTGAGCCGCGCCCGTCGTCTCCCGGTGCTTCGTGAGCCGTTTTGGAGACCGTGTTAGCTGCCAGCTTTAGTCGAGTCGCCTTTGAGGCTTGTTCGTACTTTTGCCGGGGTATGCCCCGCGTAGTTGTACCTTGTGGACTAGTACTCTTGTTTCTCTGGACTAGTATATGAATATCACTCTAGTTATTTTTGAATTGCTTCCGCACTTGTGTTAATTTCTTTACTTAATTGTAAATTGCGCGTTCCAAATTCCAA
The DNA here is from genome assembly GCA_022559845.1 of Amorphophallus konjac. Lineage (NCBI taxonomy): Eukaryota > Viridiplantae > Streptophyta > Magnoliopsida > Alismatales > Araceae > Amorphophallus > Amorphophallus konjac. Next base: position 171,808,834 of record CM040119.1, on the reverse strand, counting down.
TTCGTTATGCATATCCCTCAGCACTTTTCTTCTAACCCTTCAGGGGCCTCATCAGCCTCTTGGGTGGCTTCCCCAGTTCTTGGTATCGGTGTATCGATGTTATCGGTATATCGGTATCCTGAACTCTGGGTCGTTACATTGTTCACATTGTTTCAATATTTAAGAATTCGCATTTTTCATAGCCTCATATTTTTCTTTTGTCAACTCCTTTTCTTTTTGAATTTCTTGAAACTTTATTTTAAATTCATCCAGATTGTTCCTGATTTCTTCCTTTTCTGTTATGAGATTTTCATTTTGAATTTTTAGTGGATTCATTTCCTCAAGCTGTTTCTTAAGGTCTTCAATTTCTTTTTCGAAGAAAACTTTATCATTAAGAATGTTGTTCAATTTTCTTTTCATAGACTTGTAATCTTTGGTTTGACAGTTTAATTTATCTAGCAAGTCAGCGTAAGCATCCTCCCATTCGTCAATAGAATAGTTCTCAAAAGGATTGCTTACCTCATTGTCGCTGTCAGCCATAAGACACAGTCCTTACTCTTCTTCCTCTGAAGATCCACTCTCAGGGTCTTCTTCTTCATCACTCCATGTGCAGACCATGGCCTGAGGCTTTTTCTTTCGCACTTTTTCATTCTTCCTCATGAGCTCCGGGCATTCATTCATCATAAGACCTGGCTTTTTACAGTGAAAGCATGTAATCTTGTCAGAATTTTTGTTTTATCAAATTTAAAATTGGTGTTCTTACCAGCTTGTTGTGGTCTCCTCCTTCTGAAAGTTTTACCTCTGGTCCTCAGGAATTTTTGAAACTACCGGGTCAGCATAGCCTGTTGCTCATCATCGAGGTCTGAGAAGTTCTCATACTCCTCACTACTTTCACCACTGCTTCTAGATACCTTAAGAGCTATGGTTTTTTCCTTTCTTGTTCTCTTCTGTATTCCCCTTAAGGTTGATCTCATAAGCCATCAGGGATCCTATCAGCTCTGTGACAGTCATGGTGGATAGATCCATGGATTCTTCTAATACAGTGGCTTTTGTGTGCCACACCGGGGTTAGGGACCTAAGGACCTTCTTAACCAAGTCACTTTCCTGAATTTGTTTGCCTAGAGCCTTCAGACTATTGATAACCTGTGAGAGCCTAGCATACATCTCTGATATGGTTTCATCGGGTTTCATTTTAAATAGTTCATAATTAGAGGTTAGCATATTTACCTTGGTGGCTCGCACCTGTGATGTTCCTTCATAGATCAACTGAAGTTCATCCCACATTTTCTTGGATGTCTTGCATGCAGATATCCTAGAGTATTCCTCAGGATGTACAGCACATTGCATGATGTTCATTACTGTCCAATTCACAGTTGATACACGGATTTGCTCCTTGCTCCAAGTGCTTTCATCTTTAGGAAGCTCGAATAGTCCGGTGGTGAAGACCCTCCATAGTTCATGGCTCTGAGCACATAGAAATACCTCCATCATGTTATTCTAATATAAGTAGTTAGTACCATTGAAGAAAGGATGCTTGTTTATTGAATGCCCTTCAGCTATGAAGTAACGTTGATTGCTCGTTTTAAGTCTTTCCTGGTCGTTGGACCACATGATGGAAAACATGCTTTGATACCAATTGATAGACGGAAGGACAGATATAAAAGGGGGGTGAATATATCTGTCTCCAAAAAAAATTTAGCAAACTATAAACCAGAAGCTAATCAAGAGCATCCAAGCGATAGTAATACTAAACAGACCTTACGCACAAAGGGTACCAGCAATCAAGTAGATAGAGTGCATATTCAAAGATAGTGAGTAAAGCTTGATGACCAACGAAATAGCAAGATTAAAACATGCTCAACATCTGAATGAGCTTGCAAGCATGGTCACTGGTGCTTGGCGGTGGTTTGATCAAAAGATCTTCTCACACAAGAGGTAGCCTTCCAGATAGGCGTAGCCTACCCTTTCAACTGCGCCTTTTGATACACCTGATTAATGTTGCAGCTCACTCTAAATGCTAAGTGATCGATCAACACAATGAAAGGATATGCAAGTGGGCAAGCCATCAAGTGGAACACATGCAATTTTTATAGTGGTTCAGCCAGACAAACAATCTGCCTACGTCCACTCCTTCAGTTGAACCGAGTGAGGTACCCTTGCTTGAACAAGTAGGGTGATCTTTCAGAAATCTAAGATTTGTTGAAGACTCATCTTGCTCGGCTGACTCACCCTGAACTGGTTCAACTTGTGCCACAGGTTCAGGTGCTTTTGGTTCTTCATTTAATTTTTCTTCCAGAAACTCTCCATCATGTCTTGAATTCCAATCATCATCATCCAAGTTAGCAGAATTGATGGTTTCATTAAAAACAACATGAGGAAACTCCTCTACAGTTTGATCAGTTATATTGAAAACCCTTTATGCCCTAGATGTTTCAGAGTATCCTAGAAAAATTCCTGGGGTACTCTTGACTTCAAACTTATCAAGGTCCTTTTTATTGTTGTAGTGAATGAAGCATTTAGAACCGAAAATCCTAAAGTAAGCCACATTTGACTTCTTACCTTGTAAAAGCTCATAGTGGGTTTTCTTATGGATAGTTCTTATGTAGCAACCCTGATAAATAAAATAAATCAAAATAGATTAAAAGATTTAATAAATAAACGAAAGAGTTTGGAATAAAAATAATTAAAACCTGATGAAAATAACGCCTCAGATATAGGCGCTACTTTAAAATAAAACGCCCTTACCTAAGGCGTGTTTTGAAGAAAGGACGCCCACACATCAAGGCGTCAAATTTCAAACGACCAAAATAAATAAAAAGGGCAAGTTAGCGTAACGTCCCTTGAGTGGACGCGTTTCAACAAGAAACGACGCTTGACAAGGCGTCAATTTAAATTCGACGCCCTGACCTAGGTCGTTAATTCAGTTCGAGTTTCGTTCGACCCCGGAGTCTATCCAGGGTAAGTTGATAACTATGAGAAAGAGTTCGAATGTAGTAATAACTCTATCACGGAAGTGTTATTTCGAATCAAACACTAACCCTATTAGGATTTCCAAAATCCTATAAATAACCTACTGCTTGAACCGAGAACGCTATTTGGCATTCGGACTCTTCTAAGGTACGTAAAGAACATCATGTTCTTTTTCTTTACTCTGTCTATCGAATTTGTGAAGAATACTGATGATTCTTCATGTACTTCTGATTACAGGTTGAAAGCTTCTGTCTTCGGAAGAACAAGTAAGTTCTTTTCCCTTGCTTTCGGTTACGTATAAGAAGACTTATAATATCTTCTTCCTTGTTTTCTTCTTCCTCTCTACAGGTTGCCTGTAGAAAGAAGACGTTCGACTAAAGAACAAGGGTTCTTCGAAGCCTTCTCTTTAACTCTTCAAATCAACCCTGCTTTACTGCTGTCAAACTTCGGAAGACTCTGTTGCAGCAGAGCATCGTTCTGCCATCAAAAGTATTTTCACGTGCCCTTCATCCAGACCATACTAAGGTAGGTTTTCTCAAGCAACGTAGCCCAAACAAATTAAATTCATAGTAACACATCATGCATGTCATGTATATAAGTTTCATGATGGTTTCTACACGAGACGCCCGTGTCCAGGGCGCTACTTTAAAGAAACGACCTGCACCAGGTCGTCAATTACAGATTTGACGCCCTGCTCTGTAGGCGTTAATTTCATGAAATCACATGTAATTAATAATTGATCCACGTTAAAAATTCAATAGATATGAAATATCCAATCTAATATATATTGCATGACTCGACCTGTGAATTCCTGCTAAATCATGTCTATTGGCTATTGGAATTTTATTTCCTGAAATATTGTAAATTCTTGAATTCACGACCCTATATAGGTCGTCTCTCACTTGACTAACGCCCCTGTTCAGGGCGTGACTTGAAAAGTAACGCCCCTGTCCAGGGCGTGTTTCTGATAAATTACTGAAAATATATATTCTGTAAAAATAGAGGTAAAGAATGAACGACCATTGCATACGTCGTCAACTTTTAATTAAACGCCCCTTACCAGGGCGCATTTTTGGTAAAATACGAAATATTAAAATTTTGTAAAAATGTAAAATAGATAAACGCCCTTACTGAAGGCGTTAATTACTTGAGTAGTGACTTTACTTAAGTCGTTATTTTCCTGTAAAAATATTTTTACCCTGTTTATGATAACCGATGGTTTCAATATATCTATATAAATGTATATCGGCACTATATCTTCACTCCGTGAGTATAGTCCCACGTTTCATGATGTTTTATCGATCACCCTCAACTCTCATTGACATACAAGCTCTCCATTGGACATTCCGTCCTTTGGACTAGCGAGTTAGTCATAGAGACCTCCGTAAGACTCCTCGAGCCTTGGATTCCCTCAAGGCCGACTGAGCTGGTTGTACCCTAAAAAACCTATTACACTATTGAATGCCATGTCACTCTAAAGAAACATGGTATACCGGCCCTTATGATATGCAAAGAGTATATCATGAGAATTCTTAATGGGATGATGATATCATGCCATTTGTTGATGTTCTTATAGACCTCAATTCTATAATAAGAATGAGGGTATCTTACCTTTGATGTACTGTTCATGTGGACCTCAATTCTATATAAAGAATGTCCATACTTGTCATGGTTCCCGAGTTAAGGGAACCTAATTCCACCTAGTTTCATCGTTCATCGTGATTGTACCGTTGTTATCGCCTATCTATGTCCAATGTCGTATTTTTGGACTCCATTCTCTCAAAGGTATCCGACGTGTCTACAAGCTTAAATTGTTGAAATTCCATATTGGCTATATATATATATATACAAGAGTGGATGTCAAATATACATGATAAATGCCTGCGCATATAGGGCCCGATCTGGTCTTGGGAGGAGCACCCGAAAGTACTTGTGCCCATGGGAGTTGAATGATAAGGTATCTGACATTATACCGAGTGCATGACTAGCTTGATTGGACATTCCACACAAATCTTGTACTTGACTCGTACTTGACTTGACATGAATTGCGTGACCCGAGAAAGGGTAATTACTTGCTTGCTTGATACATGATAGCCAAAGTTCTTGACATGACTTGCTAAAAAGTACTTGCTTGAATATCTTGTCATCTTTTCTTGAAAGCTCGTGACTAGTTCATCTTGCTGTCTTATTGATAAATTCTCTCTCCATCTTGTCGTTTTATGCGAGCATGCATAGCTATAGTACATTCATGAAAAATGTAATTATTTAAACCCCTTGCTAGCGCTTGAGATATAATTTCCTACTGAGCGTTCGCTCACTCCGTGTGTTCCCTACTTTTCAGGTAATTCCGACGACGAGGGAAGTCAATCGGATGGGAATGGTCAAGAGTGAAAGTGATAGAACTTCTCCAAGTGTCATCTAGTCTTTTTCCTATTTTCTTGAGTCAACTATGTACTTTTCCTTTTTAATTGAATAGAGTATTGGATTTGTAATAGTCTATCCATTATGAAATAAAGGATTGGGTTATCTTTCTATTTTGCGCATCTCTGTTTTGGTGTCGAATACACTACTACTCTGATTGACATGATTGATATAAACTCGTCGCGCATATCCGAGTATCTTCCGCGCTCGGGGCGTGATAGTTTTTGTGGTATCAGAGCCTAGGGTATTCAATTCCTAGGAAAACCCAAGTCCAAGGATAGGTTTTAACCCTTTAACCAGTGAGATTGGGTAGAACCAAGGGTTAAAGTTAACATAGAATGCTAGTCTTTAAGATATAAATCACGTATTAATCTAGTTATTATAATTGTAGGATAATGGCTGCCGAACGTGCTCAATGGCGCAACATGCAGCGTACACTGCAAGGCATGACTCAAGTACTGCAGCAAGTAACACTAGGAGGTGGACAATGAGCAGGAAGTCTCCACCAGACTTTCAAGAACATGAACCCACCCAAGTTCACGGGTTCTACTGATCCAGATGACGCTGAACACTGGATTAGGGAGACAGAACGAATATTCCGTGTTATGCAATACACAGATCAAGATAAGGTCTTATTAGCTACATTTCAGTTAGAAAGGGATGCTAGATGCTGGTGGGAATCAATAGAGGCTACTATAAATCAAGATCAGGTTTCGTGGGAGGAATTCGTTGAACACTTCAACGCAAAATATTTCTCGGACCGAGTTCAGGAAAAGAAGGCTGCAGAATTTGCTGCATTAAAGCAACGATCTTTGTCAGTGGCCGAGTATGAGGCCCAATTCTCTAGATTGTCTCGATATGCTAAGCATCTAGTTAGCACCGAGAAAATGAAAGCTAGGAGGTTTCTTAATGGGCTCAGGCCCCAAGCTATTACTCAACTGGCGCCGATGGACATTCAAGTCTACTCGGAGATAGTACGCCGAGCTCAACTATTAGAAGATGCCACGGAACTGTCTGATAGGATTCGTGGTAAGGATAAGAAGGAACAAGTTACAGGTTCGGGTTCCTTTAAACCCAACTTCAAGAAAAGGCCTAGCAATGGAGGAGCATCCTCACAAGACCAAAAGTTCAAGAAGACCAAACCCTTCTCTATCACCACTACCTCTCCAAATACAGTGTGCAAACATTGTGATAAAGCGGGTCATAGAGTAGAAGAATGCTGGAGGAAACTAGGAGCATGTCTCCGTTGTGGGAGTCGTGAGCATCGGATTCCCGATTGCCCATTACTTAACGACCAAGCCGTTGACGGGAAGCGCCCAGTAACCAAGAATGCTCGTCTTCATGCAATCAAGGAGACCGAGCAAGTAGAAGGAGGCGGCTTAGTGGAAGGTACATTGAAAGTTTGTTCCAGGAATGCATATGTCTTAATTGATACTGGTGCATCGCATTCTATTATTTCTAAGAAGTTTGCTGACCCATTACCCCTAGAACCGGAATGGATAAAGTTAGTTTTGTCTACTCCTCTGAATGATGAGACTGATATTACACATCATTACCAAAACTGCGAAGTATTGGTTCAGGGTAGAAATCTCCCTATTGACCTCATATGTTTAGATCTGAAAGAGTATGATGTTATACTAGGGGCAGATTGGTTATCCAAGTATCAGGCAACGGTTGATTGCCGCAATAGCAAGGTTACTTTCAAGGAATTTCCAGAACTAATATTTACTAGCCCCAATAGTCGGAGCAAAAACCCTCTTATTTCAGCTCTCCGAGCTAGCAAGCTCATCAGGAAAAGATGTACATATTTCCTTTCCTTTGTCACAGTTAAAGAAGCTAAGGAAGCTAAGCTAGAAGACATTCCAGTGATACAAGAATTTCCGGACGTGTTTTCGGAAGATTTGCCGGGATTACCCCCGCAAAGAGAAGTGGCCTTCACCATTGACTTAGTCCCTGGTGCTGGTCCGATTTCAAAGGCACCTTATAGGATGTCACCTACTGAACTCAAGGAGTTAAAGGAGCAATTGATGGAACTCATTAAGAAAGGATTCATTAGACCAAGTACTTCCCCGTGGGGAGCGCCTGTATTATTTGTAAAGAAGAAAGACGGATCCATGAGGTTATGCGTCGACTATCGACAATTGAATCATCTCACTATCAAGAATAAGTATCCACTGCCGAGAATCGATGAATTGTTTGATCAAATTTCAGGATCCATGTACTTTTCCAAAATTGATCTTAGGTCCGGATATCACCAACTAAGAATCAAGGACGAGGATATTCATAAAACCGCATTCAGAAGCAGGTATGGGCATTATGAATTTGTTGTTATGCCTTTCGGACTAACGAATGCCCCTGCTGCCTTTATGCAGTTAATGAATAGTATATTCAGGCCTTATTTGGATCAATTCGTGGTGGTCTTTATTGATGATATATTGATTTATTCCAAGACCAAGGAAGAGCATGAGGAACATTTGAGGATTGCATTACAAATATTGAGGACAAACCAATTATATGCAAAACTTAGCAAGTGTGAATTCTGGCTTGAAGAAGTGACTTTTCTCGGACATGTTATATCAAAGGATGGCTTGTCTGTAGACCCATCAAAGGTTGAAGCTGTAAGGAATTGGGAAAGACCGACCAATGCTAGCGAGATCCGAAGTTTCTTAGGTCTTGCCGGCTATTACAGGCGATTCATCAAGGATTTCTCTAAAATCGCCATGCCACTTACGAGGTTAACTCGCAAGGAGATCCGTTATGAATGGGATGAGGAATGTGAAAGAAGCTTCCAAACTCTCAAGGATCATCTTACTACAGCTCCTATCTTAGCATTGCCAATTGAAGGGGAAAAGTTCGAGGTATACACTGATGCTTCTGGCATTGGCCTCGGGTGTGTTCTAATGCAACAAGGGAAGGTTATAGCCTACTCTTCTCGTCAATTAAAGAAGCATGAAGAGAACTACCCCGTCCATGACTTAGAATTGGCCGCGGTAGTATTTGCACTCAAAATATGGAGACATTATCTTTATGGAGTACAGTTTACTGTATACTCCGATCACAAGAGTCTCAAATATCTTTTCTCACAGAAGGAGTTAAATATGAGGCAAAGACGATGGCTAGAATATCTCAAGGACTTCGACTTCAATATACAATATCATCCCGGAAAGGGTAATCATGTAGCAGATGTCCTTAGTCGAAAGCCGAGAGCACTGTTCGCCAATTGTCTGATTCAAGAATGGAAATTGCTGGAACAATTCTCTGAACTCAATATAAGTATGGACACGGACCCTAGATGTGTCACATTATCTCATGTAAGCATACAGTCAGATTTATTATCTGAAATACAAGCACTTCAGAATGATGATCCTACATTAGTAGAAATCAAGGGCAGAATAGAAGGACAATCGGATTTCCAATTAGCTTCTGATGGAAGATTAATGTTCAAGAATAGAACTTGTATACCGGACTGCCCAGAATTGAAGAAGAAGGTCTTAGATGAAGCTCATAGGTCAAGGTATACGATTCATCCTGGATCTACCAAGATGTACCAGGATGTGAAAAGAAATTTTTGGTGGTCCAACATGAAAAGGGAAATAGCAGACTATGTATCACGTTGTCTCACATGCCAACAAGTCAAGGCGGAACACCAAAAGCCGGCTGGAAAGCTACATCCTCTAGATATCCCTAAATGGAAGTGGGAGGATATTGGTATGGATTTCATCATGGGGTTATCTAAATAAAAAAGAGGACATGATGGAATATGGGTTATCATTGATCGATTGACTAAATCAGCGCATTTCTTGCCAATCAAGAGTCGATGGTCAGTTGATGTCTTAGCTGTACTATACATCAAGGAAATAGTCAGATTACATAGTATTCCTGTTTCAATCGTGTTTGACAAAGATCCCCGTTTTACTTCTCATTTTTGGAAAGGACTACAACATTCGTTGGGAACGAGACTTAACTTTAGCACAGCCTTTCATCCTCAAACGGATGGTCAGACCGAGAGAACTAATCAGGTGGTTGAAGATATGCTCAGAGCTTGCATCATGAATTTCGATGGAAGCTGGCATGATCACTTGCCGTTGGTAGAATTTGCATACAATAATAGTTACCAGGCAAGTATACAAATGGCACCTTTCGAAGCTTTATACGGAAGGAGTTGCCGATCACCCTTGTGCTGGAATGAAGTTGGAGAGAAACAACTGTTAGGTCCAGACATGGTAAGGGATACAACTGAGAAGATACAAGTAATCAGGGAAAGATTGCAAGTAGCTCAGACAAGGCAAAAGGCTTATGCTGATACAAGAAGGAGAGATCTTGAATTTTCAAATCGGAGATCATGTATTTCTCAAGATATCACCTGGACGTGGCATACGGAGATTTGGTGTTAAAGGCAAGCTTACACCAAGATACATCGGACCTTTTGAAATTCTAGAAAGAGTTGGCGAGGTTGCTTATCGCATCGCATTACCCCCTCAATTGTCAGATATTCACAATGTGTTCCACATATCTATGTTAAAGAAGTACGTGCATGATCCATCACATATCATTGAACATGGAAATCTAGTGATCCAGAAAGATCTCACATATGAACAGAAGCCTATGAAGATCTTAGATCGAGAAGTACGGACCCTAAGGAGTAAGGTTATTCCCATGCTAAAAGTACAATGGAATAAGAATTCAGAACAAGAAGCTACATGGGAGACCGAGAAATCTATGATGAAGCGATTTCCAGACTTATTTTAGAAGGTACATACTCTACACTCTCCATATGTAAATGTATGATATGGAATTTGGGGACCAAATTCTTTTTAAGTGGGGGAGGGTGTAGCAACCCTGATAAATAAAATAAATCAAAATAGATTAAAAGATTTAATAAATAAACGAAAGAGCTTGGAATAAAAATAATTAAAACCTGATGAAAATAACGCCTCAGATATAGGCGCTGCTTTAAAATAAAACGCCCTTACCTAAGGCGTGTTTTGAAGAAAGGACGCCCACACATCAAGGCGTCAAATTTCAAACGACCAAAATAAATAAAAAGGGCAAGTTAGCGTAACGTCCCTTGAGTGGACGCGTTTCAACAAGAAACGACGCTTGACAAGGCGTCAATTAAAATTCGACGCCCTGACCTAGGTCGTTAATTCAGTTCGAGTTTCGTTCGACCCCGGAGTCTATCCAGGGTAAGTTGATAACTATGAGAAAGAGTTCGAATGTAGTAATAACTCTATCACGGAAGTGTTACTTCCAATCAAACACTAACCCTATTAGGATTTTCAAAATCCTATAAATAACCTACTGCTTGAACCGAGAACGCTATTTGGCGTTCGGACTCTTCTAAGGTACGTAAAGAACAGCATGTTCTTTTTCTTTACTCTGTCTATCGAATTTGTGAAGAATACTGATGATTCTTCATCTACTTCTGATTACAGGTTGAAAGCTTCTGTCTTCCGAAGAACAAGTAAGTTCTTTTCCCTTGCTTTCGGTTACGTATAAGAAGACTTATAATATCTTCTTCCTTGTTTTCTTCTTCCTCTCTACAGGTTGCCTGTAGAAAGAAGACGTTCGACTAAAGAACAAGGGTTCTTCGAAGCCTTCTCTTTAACTCTTCAAATCAACCCTGCTCTACTGCTGTCAAACTTCGGAAGACTCTGTTGCAGCAGAGCATCGTTCTGCCATCAAAAGTATTTTCACGTGCCCTTCATCCAGACCATACTAAGGTAGGTTTTCTCAAGCAACGTAGCCCAAACAAATTAAATTCATAGTAACACATCATGCATGTCATGTATATAAGTTTCCTGATGGTTTCTACATGAGACGCCCGTGTCCAGGGCGCTACTTTAAAGAAACGACCTGCACCAGGTCGTCAATTATAGATTTGACGCCCTGCCCTATAGGCGTTAATTTCATGAAAATTACATGTAATTAATAATTGATCCACGTTAAAAATTCAATAGATATGAAATATCCAATCTAATATATATTGCATGACTCGACCTGTGAATTCCTGCTAAATCATGTCTATTGGCTATTGGAATTTTATTTCCTGAAATAGTGTAAATTCTTGAATTCACGACCCTGTATAGGTCGTCTCTCACTTGACTAACGCCCCTGTTCAGGGCGTGACTTGAAAAGTAACGCCCCTGTCCAGGGCGTGTTTCTGATAAATTACTGAAAATATATATTCTGTAAAAATAGAGGTAAAGAATGAACGACCATTGCATACGTCGTCAACTTTTAATTAAACGCCCCTTACCAGGGCGCGTTTTTGGTAAAATACGAAAATATTAAAATTTTGTAAATATGTAAAATAGATAAACGCCCTTACTGAAGGCGTTAATTACTTGAGTAGTGACTTTACTTAAGTCGTTATTTTCCTGTAAAAATGTTTTTACCCTGTTTCTGATAACCGATGGTTTCAATATATCTATATATATGTATATCGGCACTATATCTCCACTCCGTGAGTATAGTCCCACGTTTTATGATGTTTTATCGATCACCCTCAACTCTCATTGACATACAAGCTCTCCATTGGACATTCCATTCCTTTGGACTAGCGAGTTAGTCATAGAGACCTCCGTAAGACTCCTCGAGCCTTGGATTCCCTCAAGGCCGACTGAGCTGGTTGTACCCTAAAAAACCCATTACACTATTGAATGCCATGTCACTCTAAAGAAACATGGTATACCGGCCCTTATGATATGCAAAGAGTATATCATGAGAATTCTTAATGGAATGATGATATCATGCCATTTGTTGATGTTCTTGTGGACCTCAATTCTATAATAAGAATGAGGGTATCTTACCTTTGATGTACTGTTCATGTGGACCTCAATTCTATATAAAGAATGTCCATACTTGTCATGGTACCCGAGTTAAGGGAACCTAATTCCACCTAGTTTCATCGTTCATCGTGATTGTACCGTTGTTATCGCCTATCTATGTCCAATGTCGTATTTTTGGACTCCATTCTCTCAAAGTTATCCTACGTGTCTACAAGCTTAAATTGTTGAAATTCCATATTGGCTATATATATATATATATACAAGAGTGGATGTCAAATATACATGATAAATGCCTGCGCATATAGGGCCCGATCTGGTCCTGGGAGGAGCACCCGAAAGTACTTGTGCCCATGGGAGTTGAATGATAAGGTATCTGGCATTATACCGAGTGCATGACTAGCTTGATTGGACATTCCACACAAATCTTGTACTTGACTCGTACTTGACTTGACATGAATTGCGTGACCCGAGAAAGGGCAATTACTTGCTTGCTTGATACATGATAGCCAAAGTTCTTGACATGACTTGCTAAAGAGTACTTGCTTGAATATCTTGTATCTTTTCTTGAAAGCTCGTGACTAGTTCATCTTGCTGTCTTATTGATAAATTCTCTCTCCATCTTGTCGTTTTATGCGAGCATGCATAGCTATAGTACATTCATGAAAAATGTAATTATTTAAACCCCTTGCTAGCGCTTGAGATATAATTTCCTACTGAGCGTTCGCTCACTCCGTGTGTTCCCTACTTTTCAGGTAATTCCGACGACGAGGGAAGTCAATCGGATGGGAATGGTCAAGAGTGAAAGTGATAGAACTTCTCCAAGTGTCATCTAGTCTTTTTCCTATTTTCTTGAGTCAACTATGTACTTTTCCTTTTTAATTGAATAGAGTATTGGATTTGTAATAGTCTATCCATTATGAAATAAAGTATTAGGTTATCTTTCTATTTTGCGCATCTCTGTTTTGGTGTCGAATACACTACTACTCTGATTGACATGATTGATATAAACTCGTCGCGCATATCCGAGTATCTTCCGCGCTCGGGGCGTGACATCTTACCATGGCCATGTTCATAGTATAGCATGCAGTGTTGGCCGCCTCTACCCAAAATCTTCTAGGTAGCTGACTCTCCACGAGCATGGTTCTTGCCATTTCAACTATGGTCCAGTTTCTTCTTTCCAGTATGCCATTCTGCTCTGGAGTCCTAGGAGACGAAAACATGTGAGTTAGTCCTTCACTATCACATAGATCAGAAAACATTGAATTCTCAAACTCTCCTCCATGATCAGATTGGATTATGCATATCTTATGCTTACCCTCTTGCTTTATTTTATTAAAAAATAGTTTGAGTTTATGGAATGCATCATTTTTATGTGCAAGAAAGAAAATCCATGCAAAACGGGTAAAGTCATCCACAATCACAAATCCAAATCTTTTACCATTGAAGCTCAGTTAACGAGAGGGTCCAAAAAGATCCATGTGCAAAAATTTGAAAGGTTTAGAGGACAAGGGTTCCGTCTTAAGTTTGAATGATGTTCTAGTTTGTTTACCCATAGAACATGCATCACACATTTTAAATTTCTTTGAAAATTTTATTTTAGGTAGGCCTCTTACCAGATCATGCTTAACCAATTTGTTTAGAGTGCTATAACTAGCATGTCCCAGTATCCTATGCCAATTAAAAGCATCATTTTCTAAACTAGTAGACAAGCAAAGATTTGATGTAGATGGATCATTCAAGTCTACTATGTAGACATTATTCACTCTATGTCCTACAAATTTAACTTGGCCAGAATTTGCTTCAAGAATTTTGCAAGCATGATTGTCAAAAATGACTTGGTGACCTTTGTCACACACTTGACTGATGCTAAGCAAATTATGTTCGAGACCTTCAACTAAAAGAACCTTTTCAACAATGTTTGAAGGGATCTTACCAATTTGTATTGAATCGATTATTCTACCTTTATTTTTCCCTCCAAATTTGACAAGTCCTCCTACCTTCAGTTGTAGCTCACTGAATTTGCTTCTATCTCCTGTCATATGTCTGGAATAGCCACTGTCTAAATACCATTTGCTGTTCAGGGCTACCAGACTAACCTGAAAACAAATCAAGCAAGAGAGTTTGGAACCCAAGGAATATTGGGTCCAAAGACATCATTCAAATCCTTTAGCAAGCTTTTTGGAATCCAAAACTATTTAAAAATGTTTTTCTTATCCTGTTTCTTGTTAACAATTTTTGTGAAATTATTCACAGTCTTCTATTTACTTTGGACTTTACTAGGAGAAAGCTTGTTCGAATTGGTTCACTGATTCTTCCTTGAGAATTTCATGTATCCATTCTATCTTGGAAAATCATGATTGTTAAAGTATCTTGGTGAGTAGATAGAATTTGACCAGTGTGCCCCACTTTTATTCATGTTTCTTTGAGTTGATGGTTTCTTATCTTGGGTCACTTGCCTCGACCTATTAAGTGTGTTGCTTTGAGGCATTAGATTATGAATACCAGCCTTAACTCTGTGAATGACAGAGTACCTCGATGCATCAATGAAATTGGGTCGATGCATGGCAATCTTGCCAGTTAAGTTCCCTTGAGTTTTGATTGGTTGTCCAGCAGAGTTTGTTGAATTAGCTTTTATGAAGTTCATCAATTTTGGTTGCTGAACATTCTGATTACTAGTGGAACTAGATGGGGTATCCAATTTTTCCTTTCCTTTGCATGAGCAGAAAGTTGTAATTTTGAACTCAAAGGGTTTTTTATTTGTTGGGTTATAGCCTAGACCCTCTTTGTTGAAGTTAATTTTTACACCTAACATTGTATCTAGGTTATTGTTTCCTTGCACAAAATTCTCCAGCATTTTCTGTTCATCATCTAAATCTCTTTGAAGTTGTTCACATTGTTTCAATATTTAAGAATTCGCATTTTTCATAGCCTCATATTTTTCTTTTGTCAACTCCTTTTCCTTTTGAATGTCTTGAAACTTTTTTTTAAATTCATCCAGATTGTTCCTGATTTCTTCCTTTTCTCTTATGAGATTTTCATTTTCAATTTTAGTGGATTCATTTCCTCAAGTTGTTTCTTAAGGTCTTCAATTTCTTTTTCGAAGAAAACTTTATCATTAAGAATGTTGTTCAATTTTCTTTTCAGAGACTTGTAATCTTTGGTTTGACAATTTAATTTATCTAGCAAGTCAGCGTAAGCATCCTCCCATTCGTCAATAGAATAGTTCTCAAAAGGATTGCTTACCTCATTGTCGCTGTCAGCCATAAGACACAGTCCTTACTCTTCTTCCTCTGAAGATCCACTCTCAGGGTCTTCTTCTTCATCACTCCATGTGCAGACCATGGCCTGAGGCTTTTTCTTCTGCACTTTTTCATTCTTCCTCATGAGCTCCGGGCATTCATTCATCATAAGACCTGGCTTTTTACAGTGAAAGCATGTAATCTTGTCAGAATTTTTGTTTTATCAAATTTAAAATTGGTGTTCTTACCAGCTTGTTGCGGTCTCCTCCTTCTGAAAGTTTTACCTCTGGTCCTCAGGAATTTTTGAAACTGCCGGGTCAGCATAGCCTGTTGCTCATCATCGAGGTCTGAGAAGTTCTCATACTCCTCGCTACTTTCACCACTGCTTCTAGATACCTTAAGATCTATGGTTTTTTCCTTTCTTGTTCTCTTCTGTATTCCCCTTAAGGTTGATCTCATAAGCCATCAGGGATCCTATCAGCTCTGTGACAGTCATGGTGGATAGATCCATGGATTCTTCTAATACAGTGGCTTTTGTGTGCCACACCGGGGTTAGGGACCTAAGGACCTTCTTAACCAAGTCACTTTCTTGAATTTGTTTGCTAGAGCCTTCAGAATATTGATAACCTGTGAAAGCCTAGCATACATATCTGATATGGTTTCATCGGGTTTCATTTTAAATAGTTCATAATCAGAGGTTAGCATATTTACCTTGGTGGCTCGCACCTGTGATGTTCCTTCATAGATCAACTGAAGTTCATCCCACATTTTCTTGGATGTCTTGCATGCAGATATCCTAGAGTATTCCTCAGGATGTACAGCACATTGCATGATGTTCATTACTGTCCAATTCACAGTTGATACACGGATTTGCTCCCTGCTCCAAGTGCTTTCATCTTTAGGAAGCTCGAATAGTCCGGTGGTGAAGACCCTCCATAGTTCATGGCTCTGAGCACATAGAAATACCTCCATCATGTTATTCCAATATAAGTAGTTAGTACCATTGAAGAAAGGAGGCTTGTTTATTGAGTGCCCTTCAGCTATGAAGCAATGTTGATTGCTCGTTTTAAGTCTTTCCTGGTCGTTGGACCACATGATGGAAAACATGCTTTGATACCAATTGATAGACGGAAGGACAGATATAAAAGGGGGGGGTGAATATATCTGTCTCCAAAAAAAATTTAGCAAACTATAAACCAGAAGCTAATCAAGAGCATCCAAGCGATAGTAATACTAAACAGACCTTACGCACAAAGGGTACTAGCAATCAAATAAATAGAGTGCATATTCAAAGATAGTGAGTAAAGCTTGATGACCAACGAAATAGCAAGATTAAAACATACTCAGCATCTGAATGAGCTTGCAAGCATGGTCACTGGTGCTTGGCGGTGGTTTGATCAAAAGATCTTCTCACACAAGAGGTAGCCTTCCAGATAGGCGTAGCCTACCCTTTCAACTGTGCCTTTTGATACACCTGATTAATGTTGCAGCTCACTCTAAATGCTAAGTGATTGATCAACACAATGAAAGGATATGCAAGTGGGCAAACCATCAAGTGGAACACATGCAATTTTTATAGTGGTTCAGCCAGACAAACAATCTGCCTACGTCCACTCCTTCAGTCGAACCGAGTGAGGTACCCTTGCTTGAACAAGTAACAATCACAATAGACTTAGTCTGCAACAACGGCTATCATACAGCTTCCCCAAGGAATAGATTCCTTACTTCTCCTGCAGCGTAGAAGGAAACCCCGGAGGTTCAACCTCTCTTCCTCTTTATCAAGAGGGAACCTAGTGAATTGCTCCGAGCAATTCACCCAACCAGAGGTCACGGACCTCTCTTCCTCTTAATCAAGAGGAACGTAGTGTATTGCTCCCTGCAATTCACCCAACCAGAGGTGACGGACCACTCTTCCTCTTAACCTAAAGAGGGGACACCGGAGTTAGACTCCTTTCCTCTGATTTCACTCGGAGGGGAACACAAAACGAAATCATAGTGCTGAAGAATAGAAGACAATAGAAAATAGAAATTGAGAACAGAAAACTTTGATCGAAATAAAGAAGAAAGCAATGTAGCTTCAAATCGAAGCAGATTCTCGATAAAACTGGCTGGGCACTCTTCTCTCCCTCTCTCTGTGGAATTCTATCTTTCTTTTCTCTCCATGTGGACTCTGTTATATGCTCTCCTTCTCTGAATTTTCCAGCTCTCTCTTCTGAACGAGAGTGCTCATATTTATAGAACAGAGCTTCCGAAGCGAAATGGATTAGGCAAATAACCTAGTGATATCTCATTGGTCCACCTGGCAATCAAAATATTCTTCCTATAGAAACCTCTGAAAAAGCGTGCCACCTTTTCTTGGATCACGTGCCACTATATCTTTGAGTCAACCTTTCCAATCGGGTTTGAAATCAAGTTAAGAATTTGGAGTTCGGATCTTCAAACCTGTTAACGTATGACCATCTGCATCGGCCTAATCTTGTATGGTTGATTTTTAGCATCGACCTCATCACCAACGCTTCGACCTTGCTAATGATAAATCGATGCTGCATCGACCTTACTACTAAAATCAATGCTGTTGCATCGACCTTACTAATAAAACTAATTCTATTGCATTGACCTGATAAACGTAAAGGCTCTAGCTGCATCGACATGATAACATGAAGGCTTCAGCTGCATCGACCTGATCAAGGTCAATTTTCTTGCACGCATCGACCTGTCTTTAAGCATTACTGCTGATTGCTGCTTCGACTTTGTTGATTTCATCATAGTGACTTTGACTAAGAGAATTGAGGTAGCTTTCTAAAGCTTTGAAGAAGTTGACGATTAGATGCTTTATGAAGATTGTGTGCATCGACATGATTTGGTCTGGAGGCCAGTTTTCTACTTGATGCGTCGGTGCATCTCTTCTTCATTCTACTAGTTGCGTCAGTGCATCTCTTCATAATTTGTTCAAAGGTCTGTGGCTGCATCGATGTATCTGCTAGATGCGTCGATGCATCTATCTGACCTTGCCTCATCATATCAACTAATCCATGCTCTTTGAGATTCTTTCCTTGGATTATTCTGACTCATATTTTCTGCAGGAATAAAATTAGTGTCAGTACCAAGAAAGACATATCATATTGACATCATCAAAATCTAAAATTCAACATTCTCCCCCTTTTTGATGATGTCAATAACTCTAATCAACATGAATGTTTTATTGTATGATTATGTAACAAGATTTATTTTTCAGAGCAGACAGATATACATAAATGATAGAGGGGAAATAGAAATGTATGGACAGATGGACATCTTTAATTCTAAACCATAAAACTAGCACAGCTCTAACAACAGCGTAGCTCCACACTTAACAGAAACTCCCCCTAACTGAAACTCTCTTTTCTCTCCCATAAACTTTCTCTTTCCTTTTGTTGCTCTCCCTCTTTTTCTCTCCCCCTTTGACATCATCGAAAAGAAAGGACGAAGGTAGGGATGGTGAGGTCCAACCAAATGATCAAGAGGTCCTAGATACAATAAGTTCACAGAATTGATAAAGTGTCAATCTCTTAAGGAATTAAGAGAGGTAACTAAAATGAGCGTAGATGTTTAAAAATGATAATTCAGAGATGTAAGGGACTTAGAATAGAAGATTATTGTTGTACAAGTGTAAAGAGAATGAGCAAAGTGTTATATGAATGCCTTGAATATGCCGTCTAAATGTTGTACTTATTAATTTTTCAGAGACTTCTTAAGTGAAGAAACGTTCCAACAGTATTGAAGCCAAACCAACACTTTTTACTGTGCAATTAGTCTTAGAAAGACTTCAGTTTCAACACATGCAATATTTTTCAGAATAATTTTCTTTTCCTTTGAACACAATGGGTTAATCTACACCTTTATGCTTGAGGAGACACATTGGTTAGATGCAGGAATCCCCAGATACTCAGTGTGGTAACCACGTAATGTTTCTATCTTGGAGAACAAAGTTAGCATTAGATATGTCTTTTTACGTAAGACACAACACATCTTAAGTGTAGTGACCCAGTTACTCAACATTCTACGCCATTGCTCTGCACGGTTTCTATGGCCTCTTTAATTAGAGTTAACGTGATACATCATGACACAACATTACTCCACTTCAATGGTGAAGCAGTTGGTTTCTCAGTGAACCAAGTCATTGCTCTGAGAGAATTTGTTCTTTATGATTTCAGAGAGGTGAAAGGTTTCAGGACAATACTTATGTAACAGAATTTCAGCTAAAGTTGTCTCTCTTTTGATAAAGGTTCAAGCTTTTAGAAGTTTTCAGGGCATTATATTTTAACATTGTTCTTTACTCATAAGATATGTAGAATGATATTCTTCAGACCCTATGTCTTAGTCTATACAAGATTATAAAGTTCAAACATTTTGCTTAGATTTTAGTTAATCAATCTTAAGACTTTATGAGAATTCTGAAATACTAGATTCTGTGAACAGACTGTATAGGAATCTAACTGACCACAGTGGACTGACAGACACAGAATGTAGACAGCTCCCCCTCACACTTAGACTTCATGCATCAAAATGGAATATAGATAGAGCAAGCAAAGAATCTCTCCCTGACTTTATGACATAATTTGCCTTGGTACTTGGCGGAGAACTTAGGTCCAAGACCACGTCACGCTTAGTGCAGGTTACCAGACATAAAATGCCCTTCTCCTAACACCATTTTATATACCAAGATTAAATGAGCAAGATGGGAGGATGATAAGGAACAAAAGATGCACAGATGCATCGACCTGTTAGCCGAATGCATCGTCGTAGAGACAAGTGACAGAGTTGTAAGTGAAGAAGATTGAACAGATAGATTGAGGCATAGGCTCAGTGCATCGAGGCATGCAGCAACCTTAAAAGCAGTTGATGGAATTCAGAGATCAAGGGGTTCTGAAAATGCCTAATTCTCTTCTTAATGTAGAAAAATTTTCATTGTCTAAGGGCTTAGTGAAAATATCTGCAATTTTTTGTGCTGTGCCTACATGGATTAATGCAAAGTTTCCTTTGGAAACTTCATCTCTTATGAAGGGATGTCTGATCTCTATGTGTTTGGTGCGTGAATGCAAGATAAGATTTTTTGACAGGTTTATAGCACTGGTATTGTCACAGTATATAGGTGTGCACCCAAGGTCTACATTGTAGTCCTTGAGCTGGTGCTTGATCCAAATAACATGTGTACCACAACTCCCTGATGTAGATATTCAGCTTCTGCAGTGGAGAGGGCCACAGAGTGCTGCTTCTTGGAGGCCCAAGAGACTAAGCACCCACCTAAGAATTGGCAAAAGATAGTAGTGCTTTTCCTATCTAACTTGCAGCCAACATAGTCTGTATCAGTGTATAAGATTAAATCTAAAATGTGTGCAGCAGGATACCAAAGTCCTAAATTGTGTGTGCCTGAGATGTATCTAAAAATTCTTTTAACAGCACCGAAATGCAATTCAGTGGGTCTAGACAGAAATCTAGCGCACATACACACACTAAATTGTATGTCATGTCTTGAGGCAGTTAAATATAAAATACAGCCAATCATACCTCGGTATAATTTTGCATCCACTTCTTTACCTGACAAGTCAGCATCCAATGAAGTGTTTATACCCATTGGAGTGGCTATGTGTTTCACTTTGTCCATGACAAATCTTCTGAGAATCTCCAAGGTGTACTTTGTCTGGCTGATGAAGCATCCATCTTCCAACTACTGAACCTGTAATCCAAGAAAAAATTTCAGCTCTCCTACTAGGCTCATTTCAAATTCACTTGACATCAGACCAGCAAATTCATTACATAGTTCAGAACATGTTGAACCAAACATAATATCATCTACATATACCTGAACTATGATTAGGTGGTCAAATAGATTTTTAGTGAAAAGAGTTTGATCCACCTTAACTCGACTGTACACATGGCTGATCAAAAATTCAGTCAATCTGTCATACCAGGCCCGAGGTGCCTGCTTCAAGCCATACAATGCCTTATTTAACCTGAACACATGGTTAGGTTGTATAGACAGTGCAAATCTATGGGGTTTCTCAACATAAACTTCCTCTTTTATATACCCATTTAAGAATGCACTTTTAACATCCATCTGATGAAGTTTAATGTTTTTAGAGCAAGCAAAAGCTAGCAGTATTCTAATTGCTTCCATCCTAGCCACTAGGGCATAAGACTCATCAAAGTCCACCCCAAACTCTTGACAGTAGCCTTTGGCTACCAACCTTGCCTTATTTCTAGAAATGACACCATCTTCATTTATTTTGTTCCTAAAGACCCACTTGGTTCCTATGACAGACACGTTTTCAGGTCTTGTTACGAGATCCCAGAGTTTATTTCTTTCAAACTGTCCTAGTTCTTCGTTCATTGTATTTACCCAAGATTCATCAGTCAAAGCTTCTTCTACTATTTTGGATTCAATTTGGGACACTAATGCTATTAAGTCTTCATTATTTATAGCTAGATGATAAGATCTAGTTCTAGGGGGTCTTGCAAGTTTCCTATGATGTTATGTGTAGGGTGATCTTTCAGAAATCTAAGATTTGTTGAAGACTCATCTTGCTCGGCTGACTCACCCTGAACTGGTTCAACTTGTGCCGCAGGTTCAGGTGCCTTTGGTTCTTCATTTAATTTTTCTTCCAGAAACTCTCCATCATGTCTTAAATTCTTGTCATCATCATCCAAGTTAGCAGAATTGATGGTTTCATTAAAAACAACATGAGGAGACTCCTCTACAGTTTGATCAGTTATATTGAAAACCCTTTATGCCCTAGATGTTTCAGAGTATCCTAGAAAAATTCCTGGGGTACTCTTGACTTCAAACTTATCAAGGTCCTTTTTATTGTTGTAGTGAATGAAGCATTTAGAACCGAAAATCCTAAAGTAAGCCACATTTGGCTTCTTACCTTTTAAAAGCTCATAGTGGGTTTTCTTATGGATAGTTCTTACCATGGCCATGTTCATAGTATAGCATGCAGTGTTGGCCGCCTCTGCCCAAAATCTTCTAGGTAGCTAACTCTCCACGAGCATGGTTCTGGCCATTTCAACTATGGTCCGGTTTCTTCTTTCCAGTATGCCATTCTGCTCTGGAGTCCTGGGAGAAGAAAACATGTGAGTTAGTCCTTCACTATCACATAGATCAGAAAATATTGAATTCTCAAACTCTCCTCCATGATCAGATTGGATTATGCATATCTTATGCTTACCCTCTTGCTTTATTTTATTAAAAAATAGTTTGAATTTATGGAATGCATCATTTTTATGGGCAAGAAAGAAAATCCATGCAAAACGGGTAAAGTCATCCACAATCACAAATCCAAATCTTTTACCATTGAAGCTCAGTGAACGAGAGGGTCCAAAAAGATCCATGTGCAAAAATTTGAAAGGTTTAGAGGACAGGGGTTCTGTCTTAAGTTTGAATGATGTTCTAGTTTGTTTACCCATAGAACATGCATCACACATTTTAAATTTCTTTGCAAATTTTATTTTGGGTAGGCCTCTGACCAGATCATGCTTAACCAATTTGTTTAGAGTGCTATAACTAGCATGTCCCAGTATCCTATGCCAATTAAAAGCTTCATTTTTTAAACTAGTAGACAAGCAAAGATTTGATGCAGATGGATCATTCATGTCACGCCCCGAGCGCGGAAGATACCCGGATATGCGCGACGAGTTTATATCAATCATGCCAATCAGAGTAGTAGTGTATTCGACACAAAGACAGAGATGCGCAAATAGAAAGATAACCCAATCCTTATTATTAATAGGCTATTAAAAATCCAATACTCTGTTTAATAAAAAGAAAAGTACATAGTTGACTCAAGAAAATAGGAAAAAGACTAGATGACACTTGAAGAAGTTCTATCTCTTTCACTCTTGACTATCCCCTTCAGAATGGGTTCCCTCGTCATCGGACTTACCTAAAAAAGTAAAAGGGACACACGGAGTGAGCGAACGCTCAGTAGGAAATTATATCTCAAGTACTAGCAAGGGGTTTAAGTAATTACATCTTTCATGAATGTACTATAGCTATGCATGCTCGCATGAAACGACAAGATAGAGAGAATATCAATAAGGTAACAAGTTGAACTAGTCATGAACTTTCAAGAAAGGATAACAAGATATTCAAGCAAGTACTTTTATCATGTCAAGAACTTTGGCTATCATGTATCAAGCAAGCAAGTAATTACCCTTTTTCGGGTCACGCAAGTCATGTCAAGTCAAGTACGATTCAAGTACAAGATTTTGTGTGGAATGTCCAATCAAGCTAGTCATGCACTCGGTATAATGCCAGATACCTTATCATTAAAACTCCCATGGGCACAAGTACTTTCGGGTGCACCTCCCAGGACCAGATCGGGCCCTAAATGCGCAGGCATTTATCATGTATTTCGACATCCACGCTTGTATATATATAGCCAATATGAAATTTCAATAATCAAGCTCCTGTAGGATAACTTTGAGAGAATAGAGTCCAAAAATATGACATTGAACATAGCTAGGCGATAATCTCGGTAGAATCACGACGATCGATAAACTAGGTGGAATTAGGTTCCCTTAACTCGGGTACCATGACAAACAAGTATGGACATTCTTTATATAGAATTGAGGTCCACATGAACAGTCTATCAAAGGCAAGATACCTCATTCTTATTATAGAATTGAGGTCCACAAGAATATCAACAAATGGCATGATATCATAATCCCATTAAGAATTCTCGCGATATACTCCATACATATCATAAGGGCCGGTATACCATGTTTCTTTTATAGTGACATGGCATTCAATAGTGTAATGGGTTTTTAGGGTACAACCAGCCCAGTCGACCTTGAGGGAATCCAAGGTACGAGGAGTCTTACGGAGGTCTCTATGACTAACTCGCTAGTCCAAAGGAACGGAATGTCCAATGGAGAGCTTGTATGTCAATGAGAGTTGAGGGTGATCGATAGAACAACATGAAAACGTGGGACTATACTCACGGAGTGGAGATATAGTGCCGATATACATATATATAAATATAATGAAAACCCTCGGTTAGCAGTAACAGGTAAAAACATTTTTACAGAAAATAACGACTTTGATTAAGTCACTACTTAAGTAAATAACGCCTTAAATAAGGGCGTTTACATGCATTTCCAATTTTGCAAAAATTTCCATAATTCTGTGTTTTATCAAAAATACGCCCTGGACAGGGGCGTTTTATATAAATTTGATGACATATACAGTGGTCGTCTATTTCTTAATTTTCATTTTTGCAAGATATCAATTTCTGTAGTTTAACATGAACGCGCCCTAGGAAGGGCCGTAAATTTTTAAAATCACGCCCTACACAGGGGCGTTATCACCGTGAGAGACGGCCTAGTCCAGGTCGTGAATTCAAGGAATTTACAATATTTCAGGAAATAAAATTTCAAGAGACAGGAGACATGGTCATGACAGGAAAATTAGCAGGAATTCACAGGTAGAGTCATGCAAGATATTAGAATCGATATTTCATATTTATTGAATTTTAAACAGGATCAATTATTAATTACATGCGATTTTCATGAAATTAACGCCTATAGGGCAGGGCGTCAAATCTTAAATTGACGACCTAGTGCAAGTCGTTTCTGAAAGTAGCGCCCTAGACACGGGCGTCTCTTTTAAAAAATATTACAGAAAACATATTAAAGCCAGCAGAAAACTATACTACATGCATGTAATGCTGGTATATATATTAAATCACTTGTTTGGGCTACGTTGCTTGAGAAAACCTACCTTTAGTTGATCTGAGAGTTTTTGATTGAAGACTTTCTAAAGAATCGGACAGCAGCTCTAGTATATATATATATATATATATATATGTTCCTCCCATGAACCGACTTGCACCAGAAGCAGAGATGTCAAAGCGAAGGACTCAGAGGAAGAGTTGAACTGAAGAAGATCCACGTTCTTCACTTGTCAACCTGCCGTAGGACCCTATAGAATATACGGAAGATATTAGCTCCTTAGCAATGATCATCTAGAGGCAAAGGAAGAAGAACTTACACCCGGATGAAGAACCTACATTCTTCAATTGACCTGCAGGTTTCCTACAAAAAGAAGAATCATTTAAAATTCTTCATATTGAGAGGAAAGCAGGAGGAAGAATCACGGTTTATTACTTACCGTAGCAGAGGGGATCGATCAAATGGATTTAGGGTTTGGTAATCAAAGGTATTTATAGGATTTTGGGGGTCCTATTAGGGTTAGAGTTCTAGTGGAAGTAATGCTTCCAATATAGAGTCCTTACCCTAGTAGATACTTACTAGATTAGCTTAATCCTTCCCAGGATAAGCTCTTGGTTCGAACGGAACCGGAATGTAATTAACGACCTAGGTCAGGGTGTCGCATTTTAAATTGATGCCTTGTCATAGGGCGTTTCTTAAAAGGCGCCTTGTATCAGGGCGTTTCGTGTTTAAAAACACGCCCATGAAAGGGGCGTTTCTTTTACTTGCCCAATTTGGTGGCGTGAGAATTGACGACCGCACGTGTGGGCGTCCTTTCTTTAGGCACGCCTTATATAGAGGCGTTTCTTTTAAAATTAACGCCCTACTGAGAGGCGTTATTTGTTTTTGGGTTTTAATTTATCCGTTTAAGCTTCTTCCCATTATCTTTACTAATTCTTTGATTCATTTAGGGAAATTTTAATTTATTTTAACCCTTTATTTATCAGGGTTGCTACACCCTCCCCCACTTAAAAAGAATTTGGTCCCCAAATTTGACTGTATATATATAAAATGTGGAGAGTATAGAGTATATACCACTTAGAATAATTCGGGAAATCATTTTCTCATAGACTCCTCGGTCTCCATGTTGCTTCGTGTTCAGCGTTCTTATTCCATTGCACCTTAAGCATGGGAATAACCTTATTCCTGAGAGCACGTGTTTCACGTTCTAAGATCTTCATAGGCTTTTGTTCATATGTGAGATCCTTCTGTATTACCAGGTCTCCATGTTCAATAATATGCGAGGGATCGTGCACATACTTCTTCAGCATAGAAATGTGAAACACATTTTGTACTTCGGACAATTGAGGAGGCAATGCGATGCGATAAGCAACCTCGCCAACTCTTTCTAGAACTTCAAAAGGTCCGATAAATCTTGGCGTAAGCTTGCCCTTAATACCAAATCTTCGTATTCCGCGTCCAGGTGATATCTTAAGAAATACATGATCTCCGACTTGGAATTCAAGATCCCTCCTTCTTGTATCAGCATAAGCCTTTTGCCTTGTCAGGGCCATTTGTAGTCTTTCCCTGATCAATTGTATCTTCCCGGTAGTATCCCTTACCATGTCTGGACCTAACAGTTGTTTCTCACCAACTTCATTCCAGCATAAGGGTGATCGGCAACTTCTCCCGTATAGGGCTTCGAAAGGTGCCATTTGAATACTTGCCTGGTAGCTGTTATTGTATGCAAATTCAACTAGAGGCAAGTGATCGTGCCAGCTTCCTCCAAAGTCAATGATGCATGATCTAAGCATATCTTCAACAACTTGATTAGTTCTCTCGGTCTGACCATCCGTTTGTGGATGAAAAGCTGTACTAAAGTTAAGCCTTGTTCCCAACGAATGTTGTAGACCCTTCCAGAAATGTGAAGTAAAGCGAGGGTCTCTGTCGGACACGATTGAGACAGGAATTCTGTGTAATCTGACTATTTCCTTGATGTATAATGCAGCTAGTACATCAATTGACCATCGGCTTTTTATTGGCAAGAAATGAGCCGATTTAGTCAATCGGTCAATAATAACCCAGATTCCATCATGTCCTCCTTTTGATTTAGATAATCCCATGATGAAATCCATACCAATCTCCTCCCACTTCCATTTGGGAATATCTAGCGGATGTAGCTTTCCAGCAGGCTTTTGGTGTTCCGCCTTGACCTGTTGGCATGTGAGACAGCGCGATACGTAGCTCGCGATTTCCCTTTTCATGTTGGGCCACCAGAAATTCCTTTTCATATCTTGGTACATTTTGGTTGATCCAGGATGAATCGTGTACCTTGATCTATGAGCTTCGTCTAAGATCTTCTTCTTTAATTCGGGACAGTCCGGTATACAAGTTCTGTTCCTAAATAACAATCTTCCTTCAAAAGTTATTTGGAAATCGGATTGTCCTTCTAATCTGTCCTTTATTTCTACCAATGCTGGGTCATCACCCTGAAGTGCCTGTATCTCAGATAATAAATCTGACTGTATACTCACATGAGATAAGGTGACACTATTGCAATCTGTGTCCATGTTTATATTAAGCTTTGAGAATTGTTCCAGTAACTTCCATTCTTGTATCATACAATTGGCTATCATTACTCTCGGCTTTCGACTAAGGGCATCAGCAACAAAATTACCCTTTCCGGGATGATATTGTATATTGAAGTCGAAGTCCTTGAGATATTCCAGCCAACGTCTTTGTCTCATGTTTAGCTCTTTCTGGGAGAAGAGATATCTGAGACTCTTGTGATCGGAGTATACAGTAAACTGTACTCCATAAAGATAGTGTCTCCAGATCTTCAGTGCAAATACCACCGCGGCCAGTTCTAAGTCATGGACGGGGTAGTTTTCTTCGTGTTTCTTTAGTTGACGTGAAGAGTATGCTATAACCTTCCCTTGTTGCATCAGGACACATCCGAGGCCAATGCCAGAAGCATCAGTGTAAACCTCGAATTTTTCTCCTTCTATTGGTAGAACTAAGACCGGAGCTGTAGTGAGATGATCCTTGAGAGTTTGGAAACTTCTTTCACATTCCTCACTCCATTCATATCGGATCTCCTTGCGAGTTAACCTTGTAAGGGGCACGGCGATTTTAGAGAAATCTTTGATGAATCGCCGATAATAGCCTGCAAGGCCTAAGAAACTTCTGATCTCGCTAGCATTGGTTGGTTTTTCCCAGTTTCTAACAGCTTCGACCTTTGACGGATCTACTGATAATCCATCTTTTGAAATCACATGTCCTAGAAAAGCCACTTCTTCAAGCCAGAATTCACACTTGCTGAGCTTTGCATATAATTGATTTGTCCGTAATATTTGTAAAGCAACCCTCAAATGTTCCTCATGCTCTTCCTTAGTCTTGGAATATATCAATATGTCATCAATAAAAACCACCACGAATTGATCTAGATAGGGCCTGAATATGCTATTCATTAACTGTATAAAGGCAGCAGGGGCATTTGTTAGTCCAAAAGGCATAACCACGAATTCATAATGGCCATACCTGCTTCTGAATGCGGTCTTATGAATGTCATCATCTTTGATCCTTAACTGATGATATCCTGATCTGAGGTCAATCTTTGAAAAATATTTGGATCCAGAAATTTGATCAAATAATTCATCGATTCTCGGTAGTGGATACTTGTTCTTGATAGTGAGATGATTCAACTGTCGATAGTCGATGCATAGCCTCATGGATCCATCTTTCTTCTTTACAAACAGTACAGGTGCTCCCTACGGGGAAGTACTTGGTCTAATGAACCCTTTTCGAATTAGTCCCATCAATTGTTCCTTCAACTCTTTGAGTTCAGCAGGTGACATCCTATAGGGTGCCCTTGAAACAGGACCAGCACCAGGGACTAAGTCAATGGTGAAGGCCACATCCCTTTGAGGGGGTAATCCCGGCAACTCTTCCGGAAACACGTCCGGGAATTCTTGTACTACTGGAATGTCTTCTAGCTTAGTGTCCTTTGTTTCCTTAACTGTGACAAATGCAAGGAAAGCTACACATCCCTTCCTGACGAGCTTGCTAGCTCGGAGGGCCGAAATAAGAGGGGAATTGCTCCGACTCTTGGGGCGAGTAAAGACTAATTCTGGAAAATCTTTGAAAGCAATTTGGCTATTGCGGCAATCAACCGTTGCCTGGTATTTGGATAACGAGTCCGCTCTCAGTATAACATCATACTCCTTTAGATCGAGGCATATGAGATCTATAGGTAAATTCCTACCTTGAACCATTACCTCACAGTTTTGGTAGTGATGAGTAATATCATTTTCACTTCCAAGAGGAGTAGTTAGAACTATTTTTATCCATTCTGGTTCTAACGGTAACGGGTCGGCAAACTTCTTAGAAATAATGGAATGCGATGCACCCGTATCAAATAAGACATAAGCACTTTTGGAACAAACTGTTAATGTACCTTCTACCAGTCCACCTTCTTCTTGCTCGGTCTCCTTTATTGCATGAAGTCGAGCGTTCTTTGTCACAGGGCGCTTACCGTCTCCGGCTTGGTCATTAAGTAACGGACAGTCGGGAATCCGATGTTCGCGGCTCCCACAACGGAGACATGCTCCTAATTTCCTCCAGCATTCTTCGGTCTTGTGACCAGTCTTGTCACAATGCTTGCATACTACGTTTGAAGGTGTAGTGGTGATAGAGAAGGGCTTGGTCTTCTTGAATTTCTGATCTTGAGAGGAAGAACCTCCATTACTAGGCCTTTTCTTGAAGTTGGGTTTGAAAGAACCCGAACTTGTGACTTGCTCCTTCTTGTCTTTCCCACGGATCCTATCAGATAGTTCCGTGGCATCTTCAAGTAGCTGAGCTCGACGTACTATTTCAGAATAAACTTGGATATCCATAGGCGCCAGCTGAGTGATGTACTGGGGCCTGAGCCCATTAAGAAACCTTTTAGCCTTCATTTTCTCCATGCTAATCAAGTGTTTGGCATATCTGGACAATCTCGAGAACTGTGCCTCGTAATCAGCTACTGATAGGGATCGTTGCTTTAATGCAGCAAACTCAGCAGCTTTCTTCTCCTGGACTCGGTCTGAAAAGTATTTAGCATTGAAATATTCTACAAATTCTTCCCATGTAACTTGATTAGGATCGATGGTTGCTTCAATAGACTCCCACCAGCATCTAGCATCCTTTTCTAACTGGAAAGTAGCTAATAAGACTTTGTCCTGATCCGTGCATTGCATAATACGGAATATACGTTCAGTCTCCCGAACCCAATGCTCGGCATCGTCCGGATCGGTCGATCCCATAAACTTTGGGGGATTCATGCTCTTAAAGGCTTGGTGTAAGCTTCCAGCTCGTGGAGCACCACCCTCTGCTACCTGTTGTAGCACTTGAGTCATTCCTTGAAGGGTACGCTGCATGTTGCGCCATTGAGCACGTTCGGCAGCCATTATCCTACAATTACAATAACTATATTAGTACGTGACTACATTTAGAAACCAATACTCTATTTTTAACTTTAACCCTTGGTTCTACCCAATCTCACTGGTAAAAGGTTTATACTTATCCTTGGACTTGGGTTTTTCCTAGGAATTGAATACCCTAGGCTCTGATACCACAAAAACTGTCACGCCCCGAGCGCGGAAGATACCCGGATATGCGCGACGAGTTTATATCAATCATGCCAATCAGAGTAGTAGTGTATTCGACACAAAGACAGAGATGCGCAAATAGAAAGATAACCCAATCCTTATTATTAATAGGCTATTACAAATCCAATACTCTGTTTAATAAAAAGAAAAGTACATAGTTGACTCAAGAAAATAGGAAAAAGACTAGATGACACTTGAAGAAGTTCTATCTCTTTCACTCTTGACTATCCCCTTCAGAATGGGTTCCCTCGTCATCGGACTTACCTGAAAAAGTAAAAGGGACACACGGAGTGAGCGAACGCTCAGTAGGAAATTATATCTCAAGTACTAGCAAGGGGTTTAAGTAATTACATCTTTCATGAATGTACTATAGCTATGCATACTCGCATGAAACGACAAGATAGATATCAATAAGGTAACAAGTTGAACTAGTCATGAACTTTCAAGAAAGGATAACAAGATATTCAAGCAAGTACTTTTATCATGTCAAGAACTTTGGCTATCATGTATCAAGCAAGCAAGTAATTACCCTTTTTCGGGTCACGCAAGTCATGTCAAGTCAAGTACGATTCAAGTACAAGATTTTGTGTGGAATGTCCAATCAAGCTAGTCATGCACTCGGTATAATGCCAGATACCTTCTCATTAAAACTCTCATGGGCACAAGTACTTTCGGGTGCTCCTCCCAGGACCAGATCGGGCCCTAAATGCGCAGGCATTTATCATGTATTTCGACATCCACTCTTGTATATATATAGCCAATATGGAATTTCAATAATCAAGCTCTGTAGGATAACTTTGAGAGAATAGAGTCCAAAAATATGACATTGGACATAGCTAGGCGATAATCACGGTAGAATCACGACGATCGATAAACTAGGTGGAATTAGGTTCCCTTAACTCGGGTACCATGACAAACAAGTATGGACATTCTTTATATAGAATTGAGGTCCACATGAACAGTCTATCAAAGGCAAGATACCCTCATTCTTATTATAGAATTGAGGTCCACAAGAACATCAACAAATGGCATGATATCATCATCCCATTAAGAATTCTCATGATATACTCCATGCATATCATAAGGGCCGGTATACCATGTTTCTTTTATAGTGACATGGCATTCAATAGTGTAATGGATTTTTAGGGTACAACCAGCTCAATCGACCTTGAGGGAATCCAAGGTACGAGGAGTCTTACGGAGGTCTCTATGACTAACTCGCTAGTCCAAAGGAACGGAATGTCCAATGGAGAGCTTGTATGTCAATGAGAGTTGAGGGTGATCGATAGAACAACATGAAAACATGAAAACCCTCGGTTAGTAGTAACAGGTAAAAATATTTTTACAGAAAATAACGACTTTGATTAAGTCACTACTTAAGTAAATAACGCCTTAAATAAGGGCATTTACATGCATTTCCAATTTTGCAGAAATTTCCATAATTCTGTGTTTTATCAAAAACACGCCCTGGATAGGGGCGTTTTATATAAATTTGACGACATATACAGTGGTCGTCTATTTCTTAATTTTCATTTTTGCAAGATATCAATTTCTGTAGTTTAACATGAACGCGCCCTAGGAAGGGCCGAAAATTTTTAAAATCACGCCCTACACAGGGGCGTTATCACCGTGAGAGACGGCCTAGTCCAGGTCGTGAATTCAAGGAATTTACAATATTTCAGGAAATAAAATTTCAAGAGGCAGGAGACATGGTCCTGACAGAAAAATTAGCAGGAATTCACAGGTAGAGTCATGCAAGATATTAGAATCGATATTTCATATTTATTGAATTTTAAACAGGATCAATTATTAATTACATGCGATTTTCATGAAATTAACGCCTATAGGGCAGGGCGTCAAATCTTAAATTGACGACCTAGTGCAGGTCGTTTCTAAAAGTAGTGCCCTAGACACGGGCGACTCTTTCAAAAAATATTACAGAAAACATATTAAAGCCAGCAGAGAACTATACTACATGCATGTAATGCTGGTATATATATTAAATCACTTGTTTGGGCTACGTTGCTTGAGAAAACCTACCTTTAGTTGATCTGAGAGTTTTTGATTGAAGACTTTCTGAAGAATCAGACAGCAGCTCTAGTATATATATATATATATATATATATGTTCCTCCCATGAACCGACTTGCACCAGAAGCAGAGATGTCAAAGCGAAGGACTCAGAGGAAGAGTTGAACTGAAGAAGATCCACGTTCTTCACTTGTCAACCTGCCGTAGGACCCTATAGAATATACGGAAGATATTAGCTCCTTAGTAATGATCATCTAGAGGCAAAGGAAGAAGAACTTACACCCGGATGAAGAACCTACGTTCTTCAATTGACCTGCAGGTTTCCTACAAAAAGAAGAATCATTTAAAATTCTTCATATTGAGAGGAAAGCAGGAGGAAGAATCACGGTTTATTACTTACCGTAGCAGAGGGGATCGATCAAATGGATTTAGGGTTTGGTAATCAAAGGTATTTATAGGATTTTGGGGGTCCTATTAGGGTTAGAGTTCTAGTGGAAGTAATGCTTCCAATATAGAGTCCTTACCCTAGTAGATACTTACTAGATTAGCTTAATCCTTCCCAGGATAAGCTCTTGGTTCGAACGGAACCGGAATGTAATTAACGACCTAGGTCAGGGCGTCGCATTTTAAATTGACGCCTTGTCATAGGGCGTTTCTTAAAAGGCGCCTTGTATAAGGGCGTTTCGTGTTTAAAAACACGCCCATGAAAGGGGCGTTTCTTTTACTTGCCCAATTTGGTGGCGTGAGAATTGACGACCGCACGTGTGGGCGTCCTTTCTTTAGGCACGCCTTATATAGAGGCGTTTCTTTTAAAATTAACGCCCTACTGAGAGGCGTTATTTGTTTTTGGGTTTTAATTTATCCGTTTAAGCTTCTTCCCATTATCTTTACTAATTCTTTGATTCATTTAGGGAAATTTTAATTTATTTTAACCCTTTATTTATCAGGGTTGCTACAATTCAAGTCCACTATGTAGACATTATTCACTCTATGTCCTACAAATTTAACTTGATTAGAATTTTCTTTAAGAAATTTGCAAGCATGATTGTCAAAAATGACTTGGTGACCTTTGTCACAGAACTGATTGATGCCAAGCAAATTATGTTCGAGACCTTCAACTAAAAGAACCTTTTCAACAATATTTGAAGGGAGCTTACCAATGGTTCCTCAACCGATTATTCTACCTTTGTTTTTCCCTCCAAATTTGACAACTCCTCCTACCTTCAGTTGTAGCTCACTGAATTTGCTTCTATCTCCTGTCATATGTCTGGAACAGCCACTATCTAAATACCATCTGTTGTTTAGGGCTGCCAGACTAACTTGAAAACAAATCAAGCAAGAGAGTTTGGAACCCAAGGAAGATTGGGTCCAAAGACATCATTCAAATCATTTAGCAAGCTTTTTGGAATCCAAAACTATTTAAAAATGTTTTTCTTATCCTCTTTCTTGTTAACAGTTTTGGTGAAATTATTCACAGTCTTCTATTTACTTTGGACTTTACTAGGAGAAAGCTTATTCCAATTGGTTGACTGATTCTTCCTTGAGAATTTCATGTATCCATTCTATCTTCGAAAATCATGATTGTTAAAGTATCTTGGTGAGTAGACAGAATTTGACCAGTGTACCCCACTTTTATTCATGTTTTTTTGAGTTGATGGTTTCTTATCTTGGGTCACCTGCCTCGACCTATTAAGTGTGTTGCTTTGAGGCATCACATTATGAATACTAGTCTTAACTCTGTGAAAGACAGAGTACCTCGATGCATCAATGAAATTGGGTCGATGCAGGGCAATCTTGCCAGTTAAGTTCCCTTGAGTTTTGATTGGTTGTCCAACAGAGTTTGTTGAATTAGCTTTTATGAAGTTCACCAATTTGGGTTGCTGAACATTCTAATTACTGGTGGAACAGGATGGGGTATCCAATTTTTCCTTTCCTTTGCATGGGCAGAAAGTAGTAGTTTTGAACTCAAAGGGTTTTTTATTTGTTGGGTTATAGCCTAGACCCTCTTTGTTGAAGTTAATTTTTACACGTAGCATTTTATCTAGGTTATTGTTTCCTTGCACAAAATTCTCTAGCATTTTCTTTTTATCCTCTAAATCTCTTTGAAGTTGTTCACATTGTTTCAATATTTCAGAATTTGCATTTTTCACAGCCTCATATTTTTATTTTGTCAACTCCTTTTCTTTCAAAATTTCTTAAAACTTTATTTTATATTTATCCAGATTGTTCCTGCTTTCTTCCTTTTCTGTTATGAGATTTTCATTTTAAATTTTTAGTGGATTCATTTCCTAAAGCTGTTTCTTAAGGTCTTCAATTTCTTTTTCCAAGAAAACTTTATCATTAAGAATGTTGTTGAATTTTTTTTCATAGACTTGTAATCTTTGGTTTGACTGTTTAATTTATCTAGCAAGTCAGCGTAAGCATCCTCCCATTCGTTAATAGAATAGTTTTCAAAAGGATTGCTTACCTCATTGTCGTTGTCTGCCATAAGACATAGTCCTTGCTCTTCTTCCTCTGAAGATCCACTCTCAGGGTCTTCTTCTTCATCACTCCATGTGCAGACCATGGCTTGAGGCTTTTTCTTCTGCACTTTTTCATTCTTCCTCATGAGCTCCGGGCATTCATTCTTCATATGACCTGACTTTTTACAGTGAAAGCATGTAATCTTGTCAGAATTTTTATTTTTATCAAATTTAAAATTGGTGTTCTTACTAGCTTGATGTGGTCTCCTCCTTCTGAAAATTTTACCTATGGTCCTCAGGAATTTTTGAAACTGCCGGGTCAGCATAGCCTGTTGCTCATCATCGAGGTCTGAGAAGTTCTCATACTCCTCACTACTTCCACCACTTCTTCCAGATACCTTAAGTGGTATTGTGTTTCCTTTCTTGTTCTCTTATGTATTCCCCTTAAGGTTGATCTCGTAAGCCATCAGGGATCCTATCTGCTTTGTGACAGTCATGGTGGATAGATCCTTAGATTCTTCTAATATAGTGGCTTTTGTGTGCCACACCGGGGTTAGGGACCTAAGGACCTTCCTAACCAAGTCACTTTCCGGAATTTGATTGCCCAGAGCCTTCAGACTGTTGATAACCTGTGAGATCCTAGCATACATCTCTGATATGGTTTCATCAGGCTTCATTTTAAATAGTTCATAATCAGAGGTTAGCATATTTACCTTGGTGGCTCGCACCTGTGATGTTCCTTCATAGATCAACTGAAGTTCATCCCATATTTTCTTGGCTGTCTTGCATGCAGATATCCTAGAGTATTCCTCAGGATGCACAGCACATTGCATGATGTTCATTGCTGTCCAATTCATAGTTGATACACGGATCTACTCCCTGCTCCAAGTGCTTTCACCTTCAGGAAGCTCGAATAGTCCAGTGGTGATGAGACTCCATAGTTCATGGCTCTGAGCACATAGAAATACCTCCATCCTATTCTTCCAATATAAGTAGTTAGTACCATTGAAGAAAAGAGGCATGTTTATTGAGTGCCCTTCAGCTATGAAGCAACGTGGATTGCTCGTTTCAGGTCTTTCCTGGTCGTTGGACCACATGATGGAAAACCTTCTCTGATACCAATTGATAGATGGAAGGACAGATATAAAAGGGAGGGGGTGAATATATCTGTCTCCAAAAAAAAATTAGCAAACTGTAAACCATAAGCTAATCAAGAGCAGCCAAGCGATAGCAACACTAAATAGACCTTACGCACAAAGGGCACCAGCAATCAAGTAGATAGAGTGAATATTCAAAGATAGTGAGCAAAGCTTGATAACCAAAGAAATAGCAAGATTAAAACATACTCAGCATCTGAATGAGCTTGGAAGCATGGTCACTGGTGCTTGGCGGAGGTTTGATCAAAAGATCTCCTCACACAAGAGGCAGCCTTCCAGATAGGCATAGCCTACCCTTTCAACTGCGCCTTTTGATACACCTGATTAATGTTGCAGCTCACTTTGAATGCTAAGTGATCGATCAACACAATGAGATTAGAAAGGATATGCAAGTGGGCAAACCATGAAGTAGAACAAAGGCAATTTTTATAGTGGTTCGGCCAGACCAACAATCTGCCTACGTCCACTCCTTCACTTGAACCGAGTAAGGTACCCTTGCTTGAACAATTAACAATCACAACATACTTAGTCTGCAATAACGGCTGTCATACAGCTTCCCCAAAGAACAGATTCCTTGCTTCTCCTGGAGCCCAGAAGGAAACCCCGGAGGTTCACTACAAAAAAATTGGCCTATAGCCACGAATTTTACCTATGCTTTCGAAAAACATAGGTATAAGCAACATATTTTGACATTTTGAAATTAACGTTGGTAAATTTCCTATGTTTTATTATAGCGCAGCTATATGGTCATGTTATTCCGACAGTTTTTAAATAAACGTAGAAAAAAGTAATTTATTCCTACGTTTTGTAGGTAAATATGAGAATACATCTTACTTATTATTTCATTTTTAATAAAATGTAGGGGTATGATATTTTTTTTAAATAATAAAAACGTAGATATTGCGTGTGACCCCGAAGGCGCCAATGTATAGTAAATTCAAGTGCTCCATAGATTTTCATTTCATCCCATTTTTCGCCCACCCTCGAATCTCTATTCCCCATCGCGACCTCCTACTTCCCCGCGAAAACCCCATCAACCCGGTCACCGAACCTCTTCTCCGTCTCTGGTGATCTCCCCGTTCCTGTGTCTGCTATGGAAGAGGAAGTCATCTTCCTCCTCGTTTGCTATACCCTTCACCTCCTTCTCATCCCCTTCCTCAAGATCCCAAACCCTCCTCCCTTGCAGAAGCCATGAAACCCTCTCGCCACAGATGCTGTCGCTGCCAGAGGAGGAAGCCCCTCCCCCATCCAGGAAGCATTGTTCCCAGAATAAGCTCTTCTCTGGCATGGTTCTCTCCGATGGCGTCCGCGTGCTCCGCCCCCACACCTCGCTCCTCGCCTTCTGCAGCGTGAAGCTCATGGATGAGCCCATCGAGATGCAGATTGATGGCAGTGCCCTGAAACCCCGCCCCCGCAGGGGAGGGGGTGGCAGGTGGGGAGAGGGGTTCCGGCAGGGGCGGGGGACAGCAAGGGGGGTTCCAGTGGGGGAGGGGGCTTTCGAAGTGGGAGGCATGTAGTAGGGGGGCTCCGGAGTGGAGTTCGATCTGTGGCATTCTGGAGGTAGTGGCCTTCCTATCTATCTTTTTTTTTGCCCTTCCCTTTCTTTCTTTTCTGTCTTCCGTGGATCGTTTGGTGGCGTGTGAAGGAAGTTTCCGTTCACTTCTTTTTTTTGTTAGTTTAATGTTCTTTTTTGTTGATTCCACTGAACTGGTTCGGCTCTGAGCAAAAATGACTCACATCTCTTATGCAACATAAACTTTCTGGGAAATAATCTGTAGATTGGTGATTGCAATGAGCTTGAAGAACTTATGAATGCACCTTTCTAATATGATTTCGCGAAGTGATTAAGTAATTAACTATTAGAGTTGCCGGATTCTTCCACGGGTTACTCTATCTTTGTGGTTGTATTTGTAGATTTGGGTGATGTCCGCGAAGGTGACCTAGGAAAGATTCCTTTGGCGGTTTTCACCTTTAATCCGCTGTTATGTGCATCGCTGACACCATCTCGGTCCTGTCGATCATATCGCTTGCTGTTGAACGCATCTATAGGCCTCCCATCTGCAAAAAATAGGGCCGACGGAAGGTAAACCATCTTTCTCACCCCCCCCCTTTTTTTCTGATTTCAGAATCTCTTGGAGATTTGGAAATCTCGAGAAGAATTATATCTTTTTGTATTCTTTAGAGTAGTTCATAGGTGGTCTTTTGTTATTATTATTTGATAGATTTCAAAAGCATGTAGATTTTAGGATTTGCATTGGAAGGTAACCGTCTTGCTTCCCTTTTGAATCTCAGAAGTTTCTTCTCTGCATTTTTTCTCCAAAATTTAGGAGATCTGAAGATCTCGACAAGACCCATTTGGTTTCTTTTATCTTGGATCAGTTTAGTCGATGACCTTGTGTCAGTGGCTGTTACATAGATTTCAAGAATGTGAAACTTTTTTACATTTACAGAGGGATTAAGTTAACAAATTTATTTACTATTTTCATGCATTTCTTGCATTTCTTTTTGAAGAGAAGTAGCAGCGGTATGGTCATTTATTGATGTTCACAGGAGATGTGGCCTTAAAACTATAGTTGTTCCAATCAAAAGATTGTTTTGCTCTTGCATGTCACAGAGTTGGAACTCTGGGATTTAGTTTGAGCAAGCAGTTCACAATTCGACAAAAAAAGAATAGAAAAGAAAAGACAAGTCATAAGTTTTGAGAATTATTTGATAGTCGCATGTCTTAAAAAGTTAAAATACATAGTTTAATGATTAAATAATGATAATATCTTTGTTATCAGTTAATCTATCATAGATGCTATTGCTTTATCATCAAAATATTTGATACGATTACAATAACTAGTTAATCTAACATAAAACTTGTTAATTTATGCTTTGGAGTTATAATCATTCAGAAAATTTTATGGTGAAGTTAAAGATTTCTCTGTGTCTCTTAAAAACATTCGTAAAAGTTAAATCAAATCGATCCAGTGCCCTCTGGTTTTCAAGGAAAGTGGGTACACATTTTTTTCTGGGTTAATTTTGGTGAACTTGTGGAATTGTTATGTCTTTTACTTTTGTTTGCCTAAATAATTACTTGTCGATGCATAGTATGACACCTAATCTTTTGCTTATGTCTTTGAGGTTAATTTTACAGCAGGCTTTGGCAGAGGAAGCTCATGCAAGGTATGACAAGGCAGTTTTTAAAGTTGTCGACTTGGTAAGCATAATAGTGATATTCTATGAGTATGAATAGAGTGATTATCTACTAGATTGCAAAAAGATGGTAATACTCTGGATGTAGGATGATTATGCATTTGATGATGATCAATATGAGGAAAAGTTGAAGAAGTAGACTTTAGCTTTTTCATGTTGGCCATATAAGGTAGAAGCAAGATCTCTTAATTCATGTTTTTGGTTTTGATTTTATTCTTCAAATTATCTTGCCTGGATGCTTGGTTCACATGTTACAAGACTTGAGCCTATTTCAATAGTTATGGAGACGGGGAACTGACAAATAATGCAGCAAGATTCTATAAATGGTTTATTGAGGTGATCCATAACAAATTTTCCTTCATTAATTTTGCCTTTTCATTTGGTGCATCATCGCTGTCTCACACTCTTTTTCTATGTGATTGTGTTGCAGTTTGTAGCAAAAGGAAAAGGGTGCTTGGCTACAACAACTAACTTATGCTATGTTCGGTCTAGGCAATCAAAATATGAACATTTCAACAAGGTTTATTATATTAGTTTAGTTTTATATCTTTTTTGGATTTTGGATTTCTCATTTTTGACCTTTTTTTAACTTATTGGAAAAATGGTGGATGAATAATTGGTTGAACAAGGTACTATTTTTCTGTGTAAGTTCCTTGTGTGTAAGGATTGTGTATATGAGAAATGATCTAAGCCTTAATGTCACATTGTAAGAGCCTCATTATTCATTTCTTTTTCTCATTTTTTATGGAAAAATGTAATTGGACAATATGAGAAATGTCAATTATTGGAATATCTATTCCGAGCTATAGAGAGGTAGATGTAACTATCTGATGCATATTAGGGGAAAAACTTTATGATCAAGACTAACAAAATCATGTGCTGAACTTTTGTTTCTTGTGTATTTAAGGACAAGAGTTAACCTGGCACAACTATTTTTCTTAACAAGTTGTAATATAAAATGCTATACACACATTTATTATGTATACACACGTGCACATACATTTGAAATATGTTTCTATTAAAGCTACATAGAATACTTTTCTGAATAGACAAAAGGAACATAAAAATTAATAGCTATTCATCTGCCACCACAGATCATCTGTAGGATAATAATTTATTGCAACATTAATATTAAAATGGCTAAGTTTCTGAATTTTGTAAATCTGCACTAAATTTACTTAGTAAGTAAATAGGATCATTTGCATGTTGCATCAGCATAACTACCTGATTCTGCAGTGAATCACATTGATGAAATTGGATCCAGAAATATAAGTACCAACCGCAGCCACGCCTTGGTTTCTAGTGCCATATTTTAATGAGATAGTAGCCCTCAAGGTATTGCACCCAAGGTTGAGAATATATGGGAAGGCCTGGTAAAGTTGAACATTTCTTATCTTGTAAAGGTGTGTAATTTTCTATTATCATTATCCCCATCCATGTGTTAATTGTAGTCTGATTTGCTCTCTCTTTCTCTTTTGTAATTTTATTCTGAAGTCACTTTCTTGCTTTTTGGTTGCCATCGAACATACAATGGGCAATTTACTGTGTGCAAGTTGACAAACCGACCATGGCCATCAAGGAATGATTTGGAAAGTTTGACGAAGTACTTGAGCCAGGATGCCACTACCTTCCTTGGTTCCTTGGTAGTCAACTAGCTAGTCACCTCTCACTTAGGGTGTAGCAGGCTACGATGCTTTATAAACCCCAACTCCCTGCACATCTCAGTGTTCGTCAGCGAGGAGGGGGAGGGGAGAGAGGGGAAGCGAAAATGGAGGGGGCCCTAGGGTCCCAGAAGCACATGCTACGATGCTTTAATAAAGTCCTACTTTTCTCTTTCAGTGCTACTTCCTCTCCCCCCCCTTCGTTCGCTCGCCTTCCAATCACGAGGCTGCGACGTGACTCGATCATTTCTTTTACATTCTGCTGACTCATAAAAGTTTTGCTTTCTATGTAGGATTTCCATTGCTATTGGTCTCTCAGACACCTCAGCGTAAAACTTGCTTCTATGTGGTTGGCTGAATTTTTCAGAGCATGTAAGTATAGTTTTAAATTCATGGGTGGATCAACTAATCGGGATATCTAACTTGGGGAATAAATTAGGTTCAATTCAATATTTAAACCTATTTTGTTCTTGCGGGTAATGTAGATGTCATTTCAACTGTCCTGTTAAATTTTTTTT
This sequence comes from Amorphophallus konjac, assembly GCA_022559845.1. Classification (NCBI taxonomy): domain Eukaryota; kingdom Viridiplantae; phylum Streptophyta; class Magnoliopsida; order Alismatales; family Araceae; genus Amorphophallus; species Amorphophallus konjac. Next base: position 171,767,070 of record CM040119.1, on the reverse strand, counting down.
TTTGGAGTTGCACAAAGCAGAATCTTCGAGCTAACTGAATATCTATTATGCAGGTAAGATGTAAGTGCATAAAATAAAGTGGTGGAATGCCATTGTCAAAGTGTGTCCTTTAATAAGGAACTTAGAACTTCCAATGCAAACATGGACATGCCTCATCTACTGACAAACATGCATCTTCAGATACTATTTTCTCTCTCTCTCTCTATCTCTTTTTACATAGTGGCTCAAGCCTGATGAAAATGCAGATACAAAAGTAAATGATTTGATGTTCTTTCAGGCATTTTGGTTATATACATGTATGCATCCCATCTTATTTGGTGCTATTCTTTATTGGGATATGTCAATAGTTATTACTACTACGCTAGTTTTTGCTCTAAGTATAAACTCAAAGGTATTAACTGGGAACAACCTTCTTGGCTATATTATTCATTTCCATAATTCGAATCCCTTGTGAAGGCTGAAAATGTTGAGTCTCCTTGAATGATTTTGATGATAACAAAACTCAGAGTGACGGATTTATCTCGGCCCGTGTCAAAGGGGGTTCAAGTTTGAGTTTATATATTCTGTGGAAAACTCATAAGTTGTTATTTGAATCAATGTGTTTCAAACTGAGTTAATTATGTCAAAACAAACCCCAAAATGCATGAAACAATCATTCACTTAAAGCCATTGTCACTTTGATCAATTTCTCTGGGCTAACAATTCAATTTTGCAGGACTGGGCCTTTTCGGTCGACCAACACCGTAGGGCCGGTTGACCAGATTTTCCAGAAACGAAGAACTTCAAAATTTATAGGTTTCGGTCAACCAATGGGCAGTGGTCGATCGACCGGATTTTCCAGAAATGAAAAACTTAAATTTTTACAGGTTTCGGTCGACCGCCCCCATCATTCTGGTCGACCGAAATCTCCGAGGCAGCCCTTTTTGACTTTCTGTTTCAAGCTCGAGAAGAGGGTGTTTCTCCCATTTGTTTAAACCCTTTGGTCTCTGTCATGGAGTGATTTGTGGATCTGGTCTGGGGACTTGTCTCCTAACCTTCCAAGATCTATAAAAGATCTTATTGGGGTCATAAACCCTAAGGCTTATCAAAGAGTACAAGGGGAGGCTGTCAAGGAAGAGGGTGCTGGTACTGTTCATGTGAACAGTGATTCGTGAGGAACTCTTCATCCAGGAGCTGAAGCTTTCAAGTGCAAATCTGCATCCAAATCAAGTGGAGATCAAGCCAAGAGGAAGCTTCATTCCATACCACCTTCATCCACTAAGGGGGAGCCTAATTTTTGTCTTCACTTCTTGTCTTTCTTTCTTCCATTCGTGTTTGGGTTGATTCATGTTTCCCCTGTAATATTCAAGTACCTGTGTGTGTGGATCTAGACAGATTCGTGTGTGTGTGTGTATGTGTTCTTCGTTGTTTTTCACCGTTCTTGTGTGTCCGTGCTCTTGCACTTTCGTGGGAGTTCTATACTCTTCACGTGTGTGTGTGTGTTTGGTGTTCATCTTGTAATTCCCTACAAGATAGTGTGTGAATCCTCACCGTGTGTGAGGGGTGGACGTAGGTTGCCGTTGTTGCATCCAAACCACCTAAAAATCATTATCTTTTGAGTGGTTTGATCCATATCTTCTACTTCTATTCTCTCTAGTTCTTTTGCATATTGTATTATCTTTTTGTTCTGTATTCAAGTCTAGATTCATTAACCTTCTTACGGGAGATCTCTAGTATATCGAAAGGTAATTTCTGATCGACAAGGTTAGTCCTATCAGAAAGAAAATACTTTGTGTGAGAGAATCCTCGGATTCCAAGACTCCGCCTAGTACCAAAGAACTACTGTGGGGGTTAATTTATCCAGATTCTCTTTGTATTCCGTTAAATCTCTTCCCGTTGGTTGCTTGCTCTTTAGATGTGTTTTTATCTAGTATAAGTTTTAGAAATTTATTGATACCCAATTCACCCCCCCTCTTGGGTGCCATTTAATCACGGGACTTCAATTAGTATCAGAGCTAAGGCTCTTCCTTTCACAGATCTAATGATCTAGAGTAAGATCCGGTTAAATGGCAAACAAGGGTATGATGCCCGAGGGTCACTCCATCAACCGTCCTCCCTTCTTTGACGGTTCAAACTACTCGTACTGGAAAAACAGAATGCATGTCTTTCTGAGGGCTCAAGAGTACGAAGTTTGGAGAGTTGTGGACAAGGGTCCTCACAAACTCGGGGATGATGAAGAAAAATAGACACCTGAGGAAATTAAGAAATGCACTGCTAATTTCAATGCCATGAATATTATGCAATGTGAGATACATCCTAATGAGTTCTCTCGTGTTTTTATGTTCAGCTCAGCCAAAGAAATGTGGGACAAGGTGCGACTCATATACGAGGGAACTTCAGAGGTCAAGGAAACCAAGGTAAATCTCCTAGTCATAGACTATGAGCTATTTAAGATGAAGCCTGAAGAAACCATCTCTGAGATGTTTGCAAGGCTAACAGAGATCACAAATGGTCTCAAAAGTCTCGGGAAGGAATACTCAAATTCTGACCTTGTAAGGAAGGTTTTAAGGTCACTACCGTCGGCATGGCACACAAAGGTCACGGTAATTGAGGATTCAAAAAATCTATCCACTCTCACCTTGGACGAACTCATACGGTCACTCATGACCTATGAGATAAATATGAAGAGGACAACTAATGAAGACATCAAGAAGAAGAAGGTGATTGGACTGAGAGCTCATCGCTCCGATGACGAATCTCAAGAAGGTGAATCAAGTGACGGAAGCATTGAAGAGGAAGAATTGGCGATGATAACTCGCCAAGTGAAGAGATTTCTGAGAAAGAAGAGAAAGTTTCAGGGAAACTTCAGAAAGGGGCAAAGAAAGCCTACTCAAACCAAAGGCGAATCGAGCAATCCAAGTAGCATCATATGCTACGAATGCAAGAAGCCTGGGCACATGAGAGGTGAGTGCCCAGATCTCAAAAAGAAGTTTAAGAAGGATAATTTTAAGAAACCTAAAACCATGGTCGCCACGTGGAGGGACGAAGAGGATGAACCGTCGGACGAGGAGATTCAAGAGCTGGTGGAGAGCTTGTGTCTTATGACACATGAAGATGAATCTCCGAAGGTAAATTCTATATTTTATTTCCAATGAACAATGGGAATCGGAATATGAAAAATTGTACATGAAATACAAGAAAATCAGATATGAAAATAAAACTCTAAAAAAGAAACCTGATGACTTGTCACATGAAGATATCTTTGTCAAATTCGAGAAACTGGAACCAGAATGGTTTGAGGCAATGGAAGAAAAAGAAAGTCCATTACAAACAATTTGGTACTGTGATAAAGCCAAAGAATAATTATCTCGCAAAATATTTGAAATGGAGAAAGCATGTGAAAAAATGACAACTGAAAAAAAAATTCTGAAATCCACAAATTCAGAACTCGAAGAGAAAATTGTGAGTTTAGATAAAGAAGTGACTGAACTTCAATCCACATTGTCAAGATTCGTGAAAGGCAAACAAAACCTAGATAACTTGTTGAGAGTTAAAGTCAACTTTAAAAAGGAAGGTCTTGGATACACCCCTCAAAATAAAAAAATCTTTTGAGCATAAAATCACCTCATCCTTTGTTCATGAAAAAGATAAAAACCATGCTTCATGTTCCAAGCCTGAACCAAAACATGTTCAACCCAAACCACGACAGTTTCAAAAAAAGTTTGCACATGTTGACTGATATCATTATGGTAGATTTGATCATGTTATTGCAAATTGCTGGTTCAGACAAAGTCCACCAAGAAATCATGTTTTTTTGGCCAACAAAAGATATGCACAGAACTGGACTAACTCATATGGACCCAAACTAGCTTGGGTACCAAAAACAATTACATGAGAATCTTCTTTCTTGCAGATATGTCTTGAAGCCAGGGAGAGCAAATGGTACTTGGACAGCGGCTGTTCAAGGCATATGACAGGGACAAGAAGGTGTTCTCTACACGGCAAGACAAGGATGGAGGTTCAGTTATCTTTGGAGGCCGAGACAAAGGTAAAATCATTGGGATTAGCAACATTGGTAAGAATTCTAAAATTCTTATTGAAGATGTGCTTTTGGTGAAAGGTCTAAATCACAATCTGTTAAGTATAAACCAATTATGCGATAAGGGTTTTAAAATTATTTTTGATGAAACCCACTACATTGTCTTGAACAAAAACACAAATGAGATTAAATTTCTTGGAAAAAGAAATAATAATGTCTATACTGTTGATATTGATAATGTCTCTTGTGATGATTTTTGCTTGGTAGCTAACAATCATGAAAATGCATGGTTATGGCACCGTAGATTAGGTCATGCTAGTTTTGGAGTAATCTCCAAATCGTCTAGACATGACTTGGTGAATGGATTGCCAAAATTAAAATTTGAAAGTGATAAAATCTGTGAAACTTGCACAAAAGGTAAGCAAACACGAATTTCTTTCAAAAAGAAAAATATTGTTTCTATCGCTAGGCCTTTGGAATTACTGCACCTTGATCTCTTTGGTCCAACTAGGACCTCTAGCCTAGGAGGAAAATCCTATGGCTTTGTGATTGTTGATGACTATTCTAGATTTACATGGGTGCTCTTTTTAGCCAATAAAAATGATGCCGTGACGGAATTTTAAGTCTTTTGCAGAAAAGTTTAGAATGATAGAGGTTATCTTATCACTACCATTCAAAGTGATCATGGTGGAGAGTTTGAGAATCATGATTTCAGCAAGTTCTATGAAGAGCAAGGATATACGCATAATTTTTCATCACCAAGGATGCCTCAACAGAATGGAGTGGTGGAGAGGAAAAATAGAACACTGATAGACATGGCGCGGACCATGTTAAGTGAGAACTCCCTACCCAAATACTTTTGGGCTGAGGCAGTAAGTACAACATGCTACATCATCAACAGGCCAATGGTAAGGCCTATCTTAAAGAAAACTCCTTATGAGCTGTACAAGAGTAAGAAACCAAACATTTCTCATCTTAAACCCTTCAGATGCTCATGCTTAATCTTGAACAATGGTAAGACTAATCTAGGAAAGTTTGATGAGAAAAGTGACAAAGGAATTTTTCTAGGTTATGAACTTAACTCTAGAGCCTACCGATTGTTCAATAAGAGGACTTTAGTTGTTGAAGAAAGCCCTCATGTGATTTTTGATGAATCTGAATTAAAACTAATAAACCATTCTGTTCAAATTATGGATGCAGATGAAGATTCCAAAAGTCCGAATGATGTTAAGGCCAAAAATGAGCCAACTGAAGGTGGATCCAGCACGAGTGAAGAAGACGAGGATCCCTCAATTGAAACACTTCAAGAGCAGCAAGTGCAACACCCGGATTTGCCAAGATCATCAACTCTTCTGAAAGATCACCCCGCTAAAAATATCATAGGTAATCCTAAAGACGAGGTAAGAACTAGATCCTCTGTAAGACATGTAGAAGAGGAGGATTTAATTGCCTTAATTTCTCAAGAGGAGCCTAAGGACATTCATGATGCCTTGTAAAATGACTCCTGGATCCAGGCTATGCATGAGGAGCTACACCAGTTTGAAAGAAGCAAAGTGTGGACTCTTGTGCCACATCCTAGGAATCAACCCGTAATAGGAACCCGATGGGTCTTTAGAAACAAGCAGAATGATATGGGTGTGGTTGTTAGGAATAAGGCCCGGCTTGTAGCCAAGGGGTATAGCTAGGAGATGGGGATTGATTTTGATGAGTCTTTTGCCCCGGTTGCTAGGCTAGAAGCAGTCCGGATTTTATTGTCGTTTGCTTGCTCATTGAACTTCAAACTGTTTCAAATGGATGTTAAATCTGCCTTTCTTAACGGATATATCAAAGAGGATATTTTTGTAGAACAACCTCCAGGCATTGAAGATTCCAAGCACCCACAACATGTGTACAAGCTCTAGAAGGCATTGTACGGGCTCAAGCAGGCACCAAGGGCATGGTATGAAAGGCTTACTTCATTTCTGACTGAAAATGGGTTCAAAAGAGGTAAGGTTGATCAAACACTCTTCACAAGGAAATCAGGTAAAGATATATTGGTAGTTCAAGTGTATGTTGATGACATAATCTTTGGAGCTACTAACAATGCCTTATGTGATGAATTTGCAAGAATAATGCAAGGAGGGTTTGAAATGAGTCTAATGGGTGAACTAACCTTCTTTCTTGGATTGCAGGTAAAACAAACGCCCGAAGGCATCTTCATAAACCAAGCCAAGTACACAATGGAGCTATTGAAAAAATACGGGATGGAAGAAGCAAAACCCATATCAACTCTGATGGCCACAACCACGAAGTTGGACAAAAATGAAAATGGTAAAACAGTAGATCCTACACTATTTCGAGGTATGATCAGTTCACTACTGTATGTAACAGCATGTCACCTTGATATTCAGTATAGTGTATGTCTGTGTGCTCGCTTTCAATCGTGTCTAAAGGAATCACATCTGATGGCTGTTAAACAGATTTTTCGGTATTTGATTGGCACACTAGACTTTGGCATGTGGTTTCCGATCGGTAGTTCTTTTGATTTAATTACATATACCGATGCCGATTATGCTGGTTGCATTGTTGATCGGAAAAGTACTAGAAGGTACTGTCAGTTTCTTGGTGGTTGCCTAGTTTCATGGGCCTCCAAGAAACAACATTTAGTAGCTCTCTCAACGGCCGAGGCTGAGTATGTAGCCGCCTGACGTTGTGGAGCCTAAGTACTTTGGATCAAAAATCAATTGTTTGATTTGGATATTGAAATAAACTGTGTTCCAATTTTGTGTGATAATACAAGTGCAATCAGTGTATCAAAAAACCCTGTTCAACACTCTAGGACCAAGCATATAGACATTCGACACCATTTCTTGAGAGATCATGTAGGCAAAGGGGTTTTTGAGCTGCATTTTATTGATTCTCATAATCAGTTGGTCGATATCTTCACAAAGCCCTTAAACTAGGAGCAATTCAACAAGATTAGAAGGGAACTTGGCATGTGCAAGGGTGAAGGCATATACACTTAGGTCTGCATTAGGATGAGTGATGCATATCAGAAGCATAAAGGGTAGATAGTGTGACATGCATCACCATGTTGTATGTTTTTACTCTTTTCTGTATGATACCATCCTGCATGTGTGATTGTATAATTTTATCTCTATACCCCTCCTTGAAAATTTCTAAAACCCAATACTATTTGACAAATAAATGTGGACAATTGACCTAGGGACACTACACAGTCACTCAGGGGGAGCTTTCAGAAAAACCTCGATGGTTGATTCTTCATATGTCATTTACTGAAATTCTCACCAAAGAATCAAAAAAAAGGGAAAAAGAAAAAAGAAAAAAGAAAAAGAAAGTATACAAAAAAAGGGAAAAAGAAACAAAGGGGGATGAATACCACCAAGTGAAGGGAGCTCAACCAAAGCAGAAGATATGGAGACCTTCAGTACTGTTGCGCGGGTTTTTTATGCCGATTATCAGGGTGAAGGAAGGGATATAGCAGAGAAGGAAAATACGGGAGTTTGATATATCTCGGGTATCCTCCTTACGGTTGCATGCCTCTCACGGCGGTACCGGGCACTCTCCTTTCACGGAAAGTTGAAAAGGGTCGAATGGCACGGAAATGCCGGGATAAGGGTTAACCGGACATGGTGCGAGCGTGCCAGCCAATTTCTCGACAATCACTCATGGAACCAAGGGTTGACCGGGGAAGCGCCACCAGGGCGCGGCACGTGGGCTCGGGCGATCGGGCGACACGTGGAGAGAAGGGGTTCCATGGGTGCGAGTGCGTAGGCGATTGCGGGAATCGTGTACAGGACGTCTTTCCCCACCGGCCGCAAGCAACCGGTCTTTATTTACATCGGATTGAATATGAATACCTTCGTTCTAAGCTGAAGAGAAGTTTGTATATGTGTCTGAAGCCGTGGGTAGCGGGCTGGGGGGCATTCATCAGCTATGGGTGCGCGTTAGACTGAGGGGTGTTCACTGGGGTTTGGGTGTTGGGCACAGATGCCAAGTGAGGTAGATAGAAAACTGAGGGCCTGAACGTGGGTGCAAGAGCACTTGTCCAATCGGCGGTGTTACACTGAGGTGTACATTTCTTTACAGGAAAGCCGTAATGGCTAAGATACAACTGGCACATGCCGCGGGATAGCTTCTACATGCTAGTTGGTCCTCGGGTCGATGCGTGATGAATGAACACACATGTGTTTCACAGAGGGCTCCTCCCGTGTCATAGGCCATGGCCGAGATGCCGAATGGGGGCCTGTGACTAGATGACTAGGGGGATACATCGATCCGGTGTCTGGGCGAGGGTCGATCACGACTCGAGTTGAGCGGTCGAACATGGCCTCGTGACTACGAGAGAGCATGACGTCATGGTACACGTGTGGTTGCAACCGACGGACACGCGAGGGGAAATCCCGGCATGAGGGGATGTCCGCCCATGTCGAAATGCCTCACATACAGTGGGTGTTGACTTGTGTGTGATGGCTACATACGGCGTGAGGGGAGTGCAAACGACATACCCCCGGCGTATTAGACCGCCGAACAAGTCACCCACGCACAATTCTCCTTAGCTCGCTGCTTGGAGCCGCGCTCGAAGTCCTGTGCTTGCAGTGTATCTGGATTTGATGCAATTCAATTCTTGACGCCCCACCCCTTGAGCTCCTAAGCGGTTTTTATAGGGGAAGTTGAAGGGTCACAAGGGGTTTACACGGACCAGCTAACGGGGGTAAGCTGGTCCGCGTAAACCCAAGTGAATAGTGTCATTGGGAGTTACACGGGTTGAGAGAGGGGGAAGGGGTTTACGCGGACCAGCTAGGGGGCCTGAGTTGGTCCGCGTAAACCCCCCTTGGGTGGGGGTTTACGCGGACAAGCCAGGCGGCCTAGGCTGGTCCACATAAACCCCCCCCTCAAGCAGTTAAGGCGGACTAGCCTGGGGGCCCAGGCTGGTCCGCCTAAACCCCACCCCAGGGGGGGTTTAGGCGGAGTGGCTGGGGTTTTTTCTTTTTTGAAAAAAAATAATTTTTTTTAATTGAATGGGGGGTTTACGCGGACCAGCTAGGGGGGGCTAGATGGTCCCCGTAAACCCCCCCTGGGAGGGTTTAGGTGCGTTCGCTCCAAGAGAGAGAGGGGCTGGTCCCCACCCTATAAAAATTGATTTTTTGGGGTCTTTTTCTTCCTAAATTGACTAAGAAGGAAAAGGACAATTGTGTGGAAGGATACGTGGAGCTTGTGGAGGCTTGTGTGCGCGTCGACTTGCCGAATCCCCGCGTGCTGTCGCTTTGCACTCCCACGTCCACGTGTCTGCTTCTCGAACTGGTACGGCACACGAATCGCGTCGTAGGACCGTAAATCGGATGAACCGGGGTTGAGTAGGGTCATCAGACCACCGGGCTGGAGGGAGGGGCGCGGCCCCCAGGGAGTTCGCCCTCCTTGGGGCGCGCGGCCATGCCTCAGGGTGAACTAGCCCTGGGCTGGTCGTAAGCCCGGGGGATGGCCCCCGGGGGTTTTCTTGTGTTGCCTGGGGACGTCCTTTGATAGACTTTGACCTTCGGGAGGCTGGCATGGACCTGCAGGGCCGTTGTTCTTCGAGTCAGAGTAGCCGCTCGCAAGGTGTTCGGGCAAATGTCCGACACACCCGGGGTTGCCGAACGAGCCACGTTGGTGTTCGACAGGCCTTGGATTTGGCCTAGGGCCAAGGGTTGAAGTCCATAGGGGCTGGGAGGAGGCACCTTGGGCCCGTGGGCATTGCCTCGTGCTGTGTGCCACAGTATACAGCGGGTTGGCAAGGTAGCCTTGGGTTGGCCTGAGAGCTAATGTTGAGTGGCATGTTGCTACGTGTCTGAGGGTCGGGGGTGGCCCCGGCTTGCTGGGGGGTTGTTGTAGGACCCAATTAGTGTACTGGAGCCACGGGCTGGCCCGTGGTCTTGTGTAGAAGGGCTGGGACACGTGCGCTCACAAGGTGTTCGGAAATATGCCGAACACACGTGTGCGAACCGTAGGCACGTGCTACGGGCCTCCAAAACCTGTAGTTGACTTGTTTGGGTCTCCCTTTGACCTTGGAGAGTTGAATGAAGAGTCTCGGAGTGCGCCCGTGGCTCTTTTACTGGATGCCACGTGCCATGGCTTAGCTTCAGGGCGCCCCCGAGTGGTCCCGAGCGGCCATATAGAACGCGGGCAAAGCCCGTATGAAGGTGACCGGGATTGACCCCGAACACTTTCTTGTGTTGCCGTGTGTCATGGCAAGTTGGTCGGGACCCTTGTGGGGGCCCGCAGGGTTATAGAAAGGGCTAGATAGCCTCTGTCTTGAAGGTGTTCAGGGAAATGCCCGAACCCTTACTCCTTGTTATTTTATCTGGGAAATGGTCCGGGTACAACAAATGCCCCCCACGGGGCGTGCGTCGAAGGCGGGGACGAGGGCGTACGGGCCGTGAGACCCTCTTTCTGAGTTGTTGTAGTTGTATTTTGACGCTTCATATGTCTTTATTTTACTGTGTTGTACATGTGGATTTTCTAGTATACTGATCATCTTTTTTGGGTGCCCTGTCTTGCAGCTATGGCACGCTTCGGCAGAGACGAGCGAGTCCCGAGACGGAGGGCTCGGGAGGAGGATCACTGGGTGCAATGGATTGATCGACCGATGCACCCTCTAGACGCACCCGTGATCACCGCGACAGGTGTAGAGCAGCAGGACCGGGGCCATATAGTGGTGGCTGAGGGTCCGATTGGTGAGAGGACAACTGGAGTCGGGGCCGTGGGGGTGGCCAGGATTCTGGAGGGGGGTGGTTTGTATAGTTACGGCCGGAGCGGGGGTTATCCATTGGAGTTCCCCTTGGATCGTCATCTGCTTGAATTCATCCGCGGCTATGTCCCTCTTGGCGTGGAGAAGGGCGACTCGCAGGTTCCGGGAGCCTGCCGCCGACTTGAGAGGGCCATCTTGATCGGCAGGGATAGCCTACTTGGTACAACATTCTGCAGCTATCCAATCTTTTCAGAGGACTACTGGAGGTAGTGCCAGTTTCCCAGCGTCGACTGTCTTGGGTTTTTCGGTATGGTGGAGCAGTCCGGAGTCAGAGTTGGGCTGATTGGCCCTGCCAGTTGGGATTTGCATGGCCACCATCGTACGGAGATAGAGGGGATTATTGGGTTGGTATTGGAGCTTGCTGGTGTGCAGTATGCTGGAGAGGGCTATGATGATCACAGTATGCTGAACAGAATCATGCGATAGACCGTCACTAGCTGGTATGGCCGCTGGATAGTGATCCCGTCGCATTACTACCGCCAGGGTGCCACGGAGTGGTTGATGGGGATTGTCCACCACTACCGGGTGTTGCTGGATCGAGCTGGGATCAGGTACGCGGTGACTGCGGCTCTGTACGCGTACCCGTGCTACACCGGATTATTGCAGGGCTTGCTGGAGCGTTTCAACCGTCGTTGGAACACGGTGGCAACAGCAGAGGGAGAGACCAGCCTTGACTTGCGGTCTTTGTTCAGGATTTCTGGCTTGCCGATTATCGGCGAAGGATACGAGGAGGTAGTGCTGGATGACCTCCACCGCAGTCGTACTAACGGGCTAGGGAGATACCGAGTGCCTCACAGTTATCGGTATCTGACAAAGACGTGGAGAGATTTAGCTCTAGCGGGGAGAGAGAGAGCTACACAGACTCCTCGGGTGCCACTGAATGTATGGGTCCGCCATTTCTACAACGGGCCATTTTGCATCTATCAGGAGTTATCCATGGACCAGACTCCGTGGGAGGAGTACACTGAGGTGGAGCTACACTTTCGGACGTACTCCAGATATGTGCATGCACCAAAGGAGGGGTGGAATCCCCATGGTCTACCAGATGTGACACACCTTGCAGCGTATCTGGCATATTGGCTGGCGACTTTTGTAGTTCCTCACGGAGAGGATGGGCTGTTGAGAGTTGAGTTGTTGTGGCCGGCTTGCTTGTTGGCTGAGGGGAGACAGTTGGCTCTAGCCCCCGCTGCACTGGCCAACATCTACCAGGGGTTTGGAGTTCTGGCGACACACTCAGCGTCGAGGGAGAGGAGTATACTTCTGCCGACCCACTACCTTAGTGTGTGGGCCGGAATACTGTTCCCGGGACTGGTGATGCGAGGTACTGTGGCGAACCCGACCGCACCACTTTTGTTCAGCTTTACTGGGCAACCGAATGGAGATGCAGAGGAGCAGCTTGAAAAGGCAAGGAGGGTTCTTTGTTACCTGCCCACCCGGGGCGAGGAGAGACTGCCCTTTGACAGTGCAGCGAGGGACTCTGGCCTCTTTCTGGGGGCTTTAGGTGGTGGGGCGACCGGCGCCCTCCCCAGTCAGGGGGCGGCCGATTCGAGACCACGGACTGAGTGGATCCTGAGTACCCGAGCAACTATCTTAGCATTGCACCGATCGGCGATGAATTCCTTGGAGCCGTACTACCCACATCGCTTTGCCAGAAACTTCAGGCATGACCATGGGATTCCAACGAACATGGAGTTCCATCTGACGGGCAGGCAGTACAAAGGCAAGGATACCCAACTACTTGCAGTAGCCTGGTGGGATTTCTACTTCCGCCGAGAGTTGGAGCGATTCCCGATGTCAGAGCAGGGATGTCGGGGATGATTTAATGTACACTATGCCCGGTGGTGGTTTGGGCACAGCCACCTCTACCGACAGAAGGCCTCCGCGATAAGGAAGGCAGAGGAGAGTCGCCTGCTGAGGGAGGATCTACCTCCCATTGCACTGGATGAGGGGTACTTGAGGACCCATGTTGCTTAGATCCGCCGAGAGGTTGAGCGGATTATAGCGCAGTGGCCCTGGAGTGGCGCTGGTTCATCTTCTGGGAGTCGAAGCAACGGAGGGGCACTGAAGCCCTTGGGACGGGCATCGACAACAGCGATTGGAGCGAAGGTGTCTTGACCGAGGGCACCTAAGGCTTGGTGGACTCAATTCTTGGCCGATTGTGGCATCCGGGGCAGGGGGTCGCTGGACCGGGAGCTCCCGCACGGGAGCTTCACTGACACAGCGGTCGATGACTGGAGACGACACATCGCCCACGTGATTGGGTTAGCTGGACCTGTAGAGTTCGTGTCCCAGGTTGAGTGCGCACGGACTCCACGGGATATTCAGGAGGTCGTCACGATGGCGGCCCGAGCCTTGGCGATAGGGATGGAGCAGCTGGTGCCTCTACCATTGACCCCCTTTGGGGCTTCAGGTTAGGCTTTCCTCCCTTAGTCTGTTCTCTTTCTTTCATTATGTAATTCTTAGCAACCCTCCACAGGAACATCCTCAGGAAACAGAGACGGAGGTCTGCAGCCTCGGAGGAAACGCCCTCGCGTGGAGGATGCAGCGACTGAGGCTGGTGAGTCCCCTGGGGGACTCGAGACCGGTGAGCATGCTGAGGCGGGGATGACCTTGAGTAAGCGTCGCTTTGCCTTCTTTGCTCCTGTTAGGTTTAGCCATGATAGATGGCTACTCTTATTGTTGCTGGACTTGTGTTGTCACGTCCCGAACCGATAGCAGCGGAACGTGTCGTTTGCTCAGAACGTGGCAGTTAAACAGTCGATTCGATCAGAGCATAGTCATTTCCACAGAAAAATAATTTGGACAAATATCAAATTTCATTTCAAATATAAGTTCTTTACATATTCAGGCCCACAATAAATGAAAAGACTCAATGAAAAAAAACTACAAAGAGACATAAGACGCAAGATAACCAGACTAGACGGTTCATCTAGATGTCAGAGTTCTCTTCACTCTTGCCCTTGCCCATCATGTTCGGTCTCGTCGTCAATAAGGTTATTACCTGAAAAATATTGGAAAACGCAGGGTGAGCGAACGCTCAGTAGGACTTAATATCTCATGCTCCAAGCTAGTTTTAAGTCAATTACAATTTAACATGCTCATGCAGGTCATACGAGATATAGAAATCAAGAACTATAATAACACGAGATAAATTCAAGAACTAAAAAAAACGAGTAAGCAAGATGCTAGATAAACTCATGAAGAGTAAGGACGATGATAATCAAGAGAGTATAGCAAGATCTAATCAAGTACTTTCTCAAGCCAGGTCAAGAGCATTCATGTGGAAATATAACATTCATCTCTCTATGATGAACACTATCACAAGAGCTTTAATGTATCCATTATTATGAAGGATCTTCATGACAAGATAACGAGTACTATGAATGGGATAATTCAAGAACATCTATGATGATCGATATAGAAGTAGAACAATTACTTCTACAAGCACTACATAGCATTTGCCAAGACACTAAGGGAATATCACGATGATATGATAACCCCTCCAATGAGACAAATCAAGATCTTTTCATGACGAACAATAAGTTGTAGAAAGGTGTACTATGATGGCAATTACTCCCGATCATCACTATCACGAGAGCGTTTGCACATCTAGCACTATATAGGATTGGCCAATGCACTAAGGGAAAAATCACGACGATATGACCACCCCTCATGGAAATAGCACTAGGTAGTATTTGGTCGCACACTTAGGAGTTCTCACGACTATATGATTGCCCCTAAATGCCAATAACCGAGTTGGTGAATGCCAGCACCCGATCATCGTATACCGGTAACGTTTGGACTTTGCCTCGCCCAATAGGGTCAGATCAAGACCCGTAGCATTTAAAATGTCATTTTAGTGGGACCCATAGCCCCTGACATTTAGTCTAGACTAATTCCATATTAATGGCCAAGAATTTCAAGGATCAAGCATGTAAGAACATTAAGATAGATTTCATGGAACATAGAGTTCAAGGATAGAACTTGTAATAAGGATGATACATCAATAAACCATATGAAAACCATGACATTCTAGAAATCTGGGTGATTAGGTACAACCAGCTCAGTCGGCCTTGAGGGAATCCAAGGCTGCGAGGAGACTTACGGAGGTCCCAATGACTAACTTGCCAGTCCGAAGGAACGGAATGTCCAACGGAGGGCTCGTATGTCACCGAGAGTTGAGGTGTATACGTGAACCAATCATGAAATAGGGACTCCATCTACGGACGTGAGATGAGAGTGACAGAAGACCCACGGTATGGGTCAAAATCGGAAGAAAACTGTGAGAACATGAATGTGTTAATTATAGAATTCATGTACATCCAATTCTATAATTAACTATAATTAAATAAACTTATATTATTTGACGTATGTGAGTAGTGTCATTTATTAATTAGCATCCATTTGGAGGGACGTTAATTCTATGATTTTTAACTTAATTTATTTAACAATAATTCACGTCAATATCTATTTAATTGAATAATTTTAAAACATACATTCAAAGACACATTTATTTATATAAAATAATTTAGAGAAATAGAATATATGATAATTAGGAGAAAAATTCAAGGATTCCAAATATATAATTTTTATAATTTTCTGTTACATATCTTAATAGATATGAATTTTTAAAGATATAGTTACAAATATATACATATACATATATTTATATATATATTAAAGATATGGCGACATTACAAAATGTCGTCAAAATAAATCAACGACATTGAGAATGTCGTCATTTCAAAATATAAATTCTAACTTATTCAAACCTCCGGTTCTTGACGTACACACGTCGGAATCACGCGTTCTATATATCGAAATGACGGGCTCGAAAAACTCTACCTAACCGGGGGTTCAAAATAATTTTTCGTTGAGAGATGGGGGATCTTGAGATAGGAGACATGAAAAATGGTGCAACCACTCTTGCTACCTCGGTCACCTCCCTAATAACACACCTATAAAATTTCATGGCCAAAGGATATTACGGTGCCCATGAAAAAGATTATGGGAGCAAAAACTTATAACTACGGTGTACAATAACCATGGGTGATTCGCCGTATAATTCAGAAAAATTCATTAAATTAATTAGCTAGTTAATGTTACTAGTTAATACCCATATCAAGATATGAAAATTTAAGGAAAACATGGAGATTCTAGTTATATATATTTTATAATTTTTTAGATAGTTGATTACACACATAAAAATTTCCTAAGCATGTTGTAGTTATTAATTAACAAAAATAAAATATGTAAAACGATTAAAATGATAAGCAGGAGGGATTGAACATGATGCAAGAAAATTTATTAACTTGTTGTTTTGCTTGGGAGATTGCCTACCTCTTGATGGTTAGACGGTCAAAGAAGTTGCAGAAGAAGAATAATAGAAGAAGCATCAGGATGAAGAAGGATGTTGAAAGGAATCTGAGGATCGACGCAGCAGGACGACCCTCGTGCACAGCCAGAACCTTTGATCAAGAACTGGACGCAAGCAACGATCGACGTCGAGGGATGGCACAGCAGCAGTAACACGTCCCTGTTCGTCTGAGGGGATTTACTTATAGGGAATGATGACCCTAAAGAAAGTTGGAAGACCAGTGAAGGAAAGGGTCTTGTAAACCTTCCGTGCATCCATTCTTTTCTTGCTATTATCATCGCCACCTTCCCAATTTTTGCGTATGAAAACCCTAGCTCCCCCATACGCCATCGACGTGCATATGGATTTGCGGATTGACTTTTAATGGCCCGTTAAGGAGAGCCTCGGTTGTTCGACGACGGAAAAATGGGAAAAGGCCCATAGACCTTGGGTTAGAGTTGGGCTGTGACGTGCATGGGCTGAAGGCTTTACTACAATTCACCATGGTTTGTTTTAAAGCCTATGTATAACCAGTTGGCCACCTTATGTGTGGGTTGAGGGCCATCGTGTGGCATATGAAGGGCTTGTGGGGTTGGCTGTTAATAGGCTGACTTGTTTGCATAAGTGTTGGATTCGATGGGTTAAGGAGATGTGGCTTTGGGTTTTAGTATATATATATATATATATATATATATATATATATATATATATATATATATATATGTATATATGTATATATATATATATATGTACGGGTGGCATATTGAAAAATAAAATATTAGATTTTAATGGAAGCCCATATATGTGTTGTATCAGATTTTGGAGTAAGGCTTATATATATATATATATTACGTATATTTGTTTTAATGCAAAGGCCTACTCTTTAGTCGACTTACAAATAATTTTATCTAATTTAATTGGTAGAACTTTATATATATACCTTATTTTCTTTAACTTTATTTATTTATATATCTTATTAATTTTGCATCGTTATCTCGGGTATCAGAGTCGGGTTCAATCCTATGAGAGTCTTTATATATGTGTAAGTGTATATATATATTATTCCCGAATTGTATTTTTAATTTTAAGCCTCAATTAGAATAAAAGGGTACATTCAATTTCCACTTCTCAATTATTTATTTTAGCTATGTTCATCAAAAAATTTAGTAACCATAATTATTTCATGACTAATATTAATATTTACCCTTTTAAAAATTCTGGGGTGCTACACCCTCCCCCACTTAAAAGAATTTAGTCCCCAAATTCACATGATTTTCTTTCCAAAATTTGTGCGGTAGAATCACCATATCTAAAGCATGTATTCTGGCTAGATCATTCACATATCATGCTAAGTACTTAAGGTCATATCCGATTCATGCAAGTTTTAGATGAGATAAGTTTATAGGGTTACCTTCCGTTGCTTGCGGTGCTTCTTCCTTTAAGAGTGGACATCGAGTAATTTTGTGATCTCTGCTTCCACAACAGATGCATTTTCCAAGTTTATACCAACACCCATCCGGATTGTACCTTCCCTTCTTGCAATGCTTGCATTTCCCCTTGGCCGGAACAATTCGTCGATCATTATTCCGGGGTTTCTTATTTTCATAGAATTTGTTACCTTCATTAAATCTCTTCTTGTCGTTCATGTTTTCCTTGTTCTTGGGTTCATTTGGTAAGTCCTTCTTGGCGGCCTTTCCTTTGATTCTATCCATCATATCTATAGCATCTTCCAAGAGTTGAGCTTTTCTAACCATCTCCATATATGTTTGAATTTCTAGTGGAGCTAGTTGAGGTATAAGTTCCACCTTCAAGCAATTCATAAATCTCTTTGCTCTCATTTTCTCCGTGCAAACCAAGTGTGGTGCATATCGGGCCAATCTAGAAAACCTCGCTTCATACTCAGCGACTGACAGACTACGTTGCTTCAAAGCTACAAATTCCATAGCCTTCTTCTCGTAAATTCTTTCTGAGAAATACTTCTCGTTAAAGAATTCTAAAAGCTCGTCCCAAGAAACTTGATCGTTAGGCAAAATGGCTTCCACGGATCCCCACCATACTCGGGCATCCTTCTCTAATTGATATGTTCCTAATAGTACATTCTCTTCATCAGTGCATTGCATCACCTTAAAGGTCCTCTCTATTTCTTGTACCCAATTCTCCGCTTCATCCGGGTCGTCGACCCACTAAACTTAGGGGGATTTATCTTTTGGAACTTCCGATGCAAATCATCGGCTCCATGCCGTGCTCCACCTTGTGCAACTTGTTGCAAGGCTTGCGTTAAACCTTGGACAGTGCGTTGCATCTCTCTCCACTGAGCTCTCTCAGCGGCCGTTCTAGCCTACAAGAATAAGGTTTGGATTAATGATATTCATATCTCGGTAGGTATCTAACGCGAATGTAACATATTTTATCATTTAACCCATAGCTCTACCCAAATCTCACGGGGTTCCTATAAGATAACTGACAAGGATGACTCAATCTATGACTTGAACCTGATGACCTAGGGATTTAGAAAGCCTAGGCTCTAATACCACCTTCTGTCACGCCCCGAACCGATAGCAGTGGAACGTGTCGTTTACTCGAAACGTGGCAGTTAAACAGTCGATTCGATCAGAGCATAGTCATTTCCACAGAAAAATAATTTGGACAAATAACAAATTTCATTTCAAATATAAGTTCTTTACATATTCGGGCCCACAATAAACGAAAAGACTCAATGAAGAAAAACTACAAAGAGACATAAGACGCAAGATAACCAGACTAGACGGTTCATCTAGATGTCAGAGTTCTCTTCACTCTTGCCTTTGCCCATCATGTTCGGTCTCGTCGTCACTAAGGTTATTACCTGAAAAATATTGGAAAACGCAGGGTGAGCGAACGCTCAGTAGGACTTAATATCTCATGCTCCAAGCTAGCTTTAAGTCAATTATAATTTAACATGCTCATGCAGGTCATGCGAGATATAGAAATCGAGAACTATAATAACACAAGATAAATTCAAGAACTAAAAAAAATGAGTAAGCAAGATGCTAGATAAACTCATGAAGAGTAAGGACGATGATAATCAAGAGAGTATAGCAAGATCTAATCAAGTACTTTCTCAAGCTAGGTCAAGAGCATTCATGAGGAAATATAACATTCATCTCTCTATTACGAACACTATCACGAGAGCTTTAATGTATCCATTATTATGAAGGATCTTCATGACAAGATAACGAGTACTATGAATGGGATAATTCAAGAACATCTATGATGATCGATATAGAAGTAGAATAATTACTTCTACAAGCACTATATAGCATTTGCCAAGACACTAAGGGAATATCACGACGATATGATAACCCCTCCAATGAGGCAAATCAAGATCTTTTCATGACGAACAATAAGTTGTAGAAAGGTGTACTATGATGGCAATTACTCCCGATCATCACTATCACGAGAGCGTTTGCACATCTAGCACTATATAGGATTGGCCAATGCACTAAGGGAAAAATCACGACGATATGACCACCCCTCATGGAAATAGCACTAGGTAGTATTTGGTCGCACACTTAGGAGTTCTCACGACTATATGATTGCCCCTAAATGCCAATAACCGAGTTGGTGAATGCCAGCACCCGATCATCGTATACCGGTAACGTTTGGACTTTGCCTCGCCCAATAGGGTCAGATCAGGACCCGTAGCATTTAAAATGTCATTTTAGTGGGACCTATAGCCCCTGACATTTAGTCTAGACTAATTCCATATTAATGGCCAAGAATTTCAAGGATCAAGCATGTAAGAACATTAAGATAGATTTCATGGAACATGGAGTTCAAGGATAGAACTTGTAATAAGGATGATATATCAATAAACCATATGAAAACCATGACATTCTGGAAATCTGGGTGATTAGGTACAACCAGCTCAGTCGGCCTTGAGAGAATCCAAGGCTGCGAGGAGACTTACGGAGGTCCCAATGACTAACTTGCCAGTCCGAAGGAACGGAATGTCCAACGGAGGGCTCGTATGTCACCGAGAGTTGAGGTGTATACGTGAACCAATCATGAAACATGGACTCCATCTACGGACGTGAGATGAGAGTGCCAGAAGACCCGCGGTATGGGTCAAAACCGGAAGAAAACTGTGAGAACATGAATGTGTTAATTATAGAATTAATGTCCATCCAATTCTATAATTAACTATAATTAAATAAACTTATATTATTTGACGTCTGTGAGTAGTGTCATTTATTAATTAGCATCCACTTGGAGGGACGTAAATTCTATGATTTGTAACTTAATTTATTTAACAATAATTCACATCAATATCTATTTAACTGAATAATTTTAAAACATACATTCAAAGACACATTTATTTATATAAAATAATTTAGAGAAATAGAATATATGATAATTAGAAGAAAAATTCAAGGATTCCAAATATATAATTTTTATAATTTTCTGTTACATATCTTAATAGATATGAAATTTCAAAGATATAGTTACATATATATATATATATATATATATATATATATTAAAGATATGACAACATTACAAAATGTCGTCAAAATAAATCAACGACATTGAGAATGTCGTCATTTCAAAATATAAATTCTAACTTCTTCAAACCTCTGGTTCTCTACGTACACACGTCGGAATCACGCGTTCTATATATCGAAATGACGGGCTCGAAAAACTCTACCTAACCGGTGGTTCAAAACAATTTTTCGTTGAGAGATGGGAGATCTTGAGATAGGAGGTATGAAAAACGGTGCAACCACTCTTGCTACCTCGGTCACCTCCCTAATAACACACCCCTAAAATTTCATGGCCAAAGGATATTACGGTGCCCATGAAAAAGATTATGGAAGCAAAAACTTATAACTATGGTGTACAGTAACCATGGGTGATTCGCCGTATAATTCATAAAAATTCATTAAATTAATTAGCTAGTTAATGTTACTAGTTAATACCCATATCAAGATATGAAAATTTAAGGAAAACATGGAGATTCTAGTTATATATATTTTATAATTTTTTAGATACTTAATTGCACACATAAAAATTTCCTAAGCATGTTGTAGTTATTAATTAACTAAAATAAAATATGTAAAACGATTAAAACGATAAGCAGGAGGGATTGAACATGATGCAAGAAAATTTATTAACTTGTTGTTTTGCTTGGGAGATTGCCTACCTCTTGATGGTTAGACGGTCAAAGAAGTTGCAGAAGAAGAATAATAGAAGAAGCATCAGGATGAAGAAGGATGTTGAAAGGAATCTAGGGATCGACGTAGCAAGACGACCCTCGTGCACAGCGAGAACCTTCGATCAAGAATCGGACACAAGCAACGATTGACGTCAAGGGATGGCACAGCAGTAGTAACACGTCCCTGTTCGTCTGAGGGGATTTACTTATAGGGAATGATGGCCCTAAAGAAAGTTGGAAGACCAGTGAAGGAAAGGGTCTTGTAAACCTTCCGTGCATCCATTCTTTTCCTGCTATTATCACCGCCACCTTCCCAATTTTTGCGTATGAAAACCCTAGCTCCCCCATACGCCATCGACGTGCATATGGATTTGTGGATTGACTTTTAATGGCCCGTTAATGAGAGCCTCAGTTGTTCGACGACGGGAAAATGGGAAAAGGCCCATAGACCTTGGGTTAGAGTTGGGCTGTGACGTGCATGGGCTGAAGGCTTTACTACAATTCACCATGGTTTGTTTTAAAGCCTATGTATAACCAGTTGGCCACCTTATGTGTGGGTTGAGGGCCATCGTGTGGCATATGAAGGGCTTGTGGGGTTGGCTGTTAATAGGCTGACTTGTTTGCATAAGTGTTGGATTCGATGGGTTAAGGAGATGTGGCTGTGGGTTTTAGTATATATTGAGATGCGGCTTTAGGTTTTAGTATATATATATATATATGTACGGGTGGCATATTGAAAAATAAAATATTAGATTTTAATGGAAGCCCATATATGTGTTGTATCAGATTTTGGAGCAAAGCCTATATATATATATTACGTATATTTGTTTTAATGCAAAGGCCTACTATTTAGTCGACTTACAAATAATTTTATCTAATTTAATTGGTAGAACTTTATACATATACCTTATTTCCTTTAACTTTAGTTATTTATATATCTTATTAATTTTGCATCGTTATCTCGGGTATCAGAGTCGGGTTCAATCCTATGAGAGTCTTTATATATGTGTAAGTGTATATATATATTATTTCCGAATTATATTTTTAATTTTAAGCCTCAATTAGAATAAAAGGGTACATTCAATTTCCACTTCTCAATTATTTATTTTAGCTATGTTCATCAAAAATTTTAGTAACCATAATTATTTCATGACTAATATTAATATTTACCCTTTTAAAAATTCTGGGGTGCTACATGTCTTTTGCAGCTCCGCCGGAGACTAGAGTGGAGGTGACTTTCTCGCCCCCTCGGGAGGTGGCTCCTCCACCTGAGGAAGGGGATGAGCTCGAGATGGACATGGAGGGGCTCCTTTGTCTGATGGACGAGCCTGCACCCCATGCTGGGATCTTCCCCGACTTTGAGTCGTGGGAGGCCACTAGCGGAGCTCCTTCGAGTAAGGGCTTCTGATGCTAGGTGTAAGCTGCAATTCACTTGCTTTCGGTTATTGACATAACCGTCTGGATTGTGCAGAGGAGGTAGAGATGTCAGGAGCCAAGGCCCCTGTTGAGACACTGAGCGGAGCCCCTGAGCAGGCGGAAGAGCTCGCACCCAAGGTGGCTAGTAGTTTTCCAGGTAAGTGTCCAATTGTTGTCGAGGGGATCTTCCCGTTGTTGTTGGACTCTTTTAGCAAGCCACAATTATTGACTTGATTTATGTTGCTGGTTTGGCCGGTGAGGACGCGGCGACTACCCTATAGATGATCTGGGAATTAGCAGATGCCGGCCCGTCAGTGGTCCTACCATCATTTGGAGATGAGCCCGGACCGGTGGCTTCCGTGCTCCCAGTCACCGTTGAGGACACGTTGAGTAGGCCACCGCTGCTGCTGATGAAGGTGCCTCTCCCACCTTTGCCGAGCGTGGTTTCGGCCTGTACGGTGGGGCTGGTAGAGTCCTCCAGTGTGGGACCATCAGGTATATAATTGAGCACTTGATCGCTTCGGGGTGGATTATTTGACTTTCCTGCCCGTGCTGAGCCTTGACCGGGATGGATTGTAGGTACTTCCTCCCCTCTGAAGGAAGGAGAACTTCTTCGGGACACGGACTGGCTATCTGGAGATGAGCCTCCCGTCGCAGCTACTGCTGGTGGCGACGAGGAGTTTGTCGACATCGAGGGGGTTTCTGAAGGGGACGCCCCGACTGGTGAGCTTCTTCCCTAGCATCTTTGACTAAGGAGCTATCTTTATGTGAGGCTAGACTTGATAGTAGTCTAATCTGGTTTCCTGATGTACAGGTGCCCCTGATTTGTCCATGGCCAGGGGTTCGTCGGAGAGCCCGTCTGGTTCTTCAGAGGGTGGCAGCGCCACGATGGAGACTGAGGAGAGCTCGAGCTCGAGCTCTTCTTCCTCCGAGGCCTCTTCTGCCAAGGATGCCGAGATGGAGGCGGCGTTGGAAGGTATATGCGGCTTCTTCTTGCCTCTGCATTGGTTTTGATACAGAAGTTGCGGCAGAGAGCTGAAATTTTTGTGTTACGTCCAGGACTGGAGTCTGAGGAGGAGCATGCGTCGGCTCCCGTCGAGGAGGGTCCAGAGGAGCCCTCCGTCACCCCAATGGCCATTGGGGAGGATCGGGTTGCAGGGGAGTCTCTACGCTCTTCGACTCCGGCAGAGGACATTGCCAGGGTGTAGGAGAGGTTACCTTCACCGACCCCGAGCGGGGAAGTGACAGGTTCGACAGGAGCTACACCAGGTGGGAGTCAGGACCTTTCTCAAGTTTTTCATCTTGTCTTGTTATAGGGAAGTCCTGAACATTGTTGACCCATTTCATGTTTGATGGGGTTGTGCACGTCCTTCCGGTGTGCTGGCTGAGATGGGTCGCTCTTCTCTCGACCTGGAGATTGAGTGGCCTACATCCGTTTCACCACCGGAGCCATTGCTGGATGCCAGTGCAGGTGCAGCCTTACTTTAGGGAGCCTGGGGCTACGTAAGTGGTGACCCCCTGCCTTCCCCAGAGGAGCTTCGACAGCGGCTGAGGGAGTGCACAAGCGGCTACCACGGCCTTGGATTCCCTCGTGGGCCCTGGATGTCTGGCTTGGCCGACATCTGGGCGGACTACCTGCGGCTTCGGGAGGCTCAGGAGCAGCGGGCACAGCGACTGGCGGGCATTCGTGAGATACAGGAGCAGTGTGTTCAGCTTGCGTCAGCTGTGACCGAGCAGAGGAAGCTTGCCGACGCGGCCATGTCCCTTGCCGAGGACCGTGCCAGGCAGCAGAGCGAGGCGACCAGTAGAGCAGAGGCCCTACATAAGGCCTTGGAGGAGCAGCGGCAAGCTGCGGAGCTTGTTAGAGCTGAGTGGCGGACCGCCGAAGCCGGAGCCGAGGCTAGTGCTCAGCTCGTGTCGACCTTGGAGGCCGAGCTAGCGACTGCGGAGTCCCGCTTAGCGGAGCTGGAGGGGAGCGAGGCTAGGCCGTGATTGTATCACTTCCCTTCCCCCTTTTTGTTATCCAGACAGTGTATCTTTGTTACTCCAAGGGCATGTCTTGGGCTCCCTTTTATAGAATATCAATGACAAATTCTGGATTTTGGTGTTATTGTTTACTGAGTTGTTCTTCTCCCCTAGTCTGTGGAATAGGGTTGAGTACAAGGGGTGGCTACCACTTACAGTCGGTCGCGCTTGATTGTTTTAACACATACCGGCGTAAGGTGTTGTGTCTCTGTGTTTTGATGATAGCAAACACCATGAGTCAATATGTGTTAGTCATTTGTTGTATGATTCAATATAGGTTTTACTACATTCTTCTTATGTAATTGGTCATTCCTTTGCTCATTGCATATAGGTCAGTGCATGCATTGTTTCATGCATTAGTCGTCTAGAGCCAAAGTCCGTGCAGACTTGCTTGGACTTAGTGTTTGCATGCAAGGGAAGTCTGTGCATTGCACATAGTCGGTGCATACCTTACACGAACATACAAGTCGTGCAGACTACAGCTACAAGTCTATACATTGCATATGTTTGTGCATCACTCAAAGTCCATACACTGCATGAACGCACACACAAGTCTATACATCCGTTTGCCGTGCTTCATGCACAAAGTCTATATATACATATCAAGTCTGCACATTGGTTGTCGCATGCAAGCAAAGTCTGTACAACGGTCAGTCTCACTCAGCGTCTCATGCTATCAAGTCTATACATTGTCTAGCACACACACGTTCAAAGTCTGTACATCCGACCATCTCATTCAGCGTCTCATGCTATCAAGTCTATACACTGTCTGCCCTGCACGCATTGCAAGTCTATACACTGTCTGCCCTGCACGCACTGCAAGTCTGTACATTATCTATGTTGCAAGTCTATACATTGTCTGCACTGCACACACAAGTCCATACATTGCATTTGGGCATCAAAGTCTATACACGCTATCAAAGTCTGTACAGCCTTTGTGTTGCACGAACACAAGTCTATACACTATCTCATGCATAAATAAGTCTGTACAATTTGTGTGGCTTGTTCTTGCATGTGCTGTGTTGTCAGTGGGTCTGTCACGCCCCGAGCGCGGAAGATACCCGGAGATGCGCGACGTGTCTATATCAATCATGTCAATCAGAGTGGTCGTGTATTCGACACAAAGACAGAGATGCGCAAAATAGCAAGATAACCCAATCCTTTATTTCATAATGGATAGACTATTACAAATCCAATACTCTGTTTAATAAAAAGGAAAGGAATACATATTTGACTCAAGAAACTATGGAAAAGACTAGACGACACTTGTAGAAGCTCTATCACATTCACTCTTGACCATTCCCATCCGATTGACTTCCATCGTCGTCGGACTTACCTGAAAAGTACAAAGGGACAAACGGAATGAGCGAACGCTCAGTAGGAAATTATATCTCAAGTACTAGCAAGGGGTTTTAGTAATTACATTTTCATGAATGCAATAAGGCTATGCATGCTCGCATGAAACGACAAGATAGAGAGAATGTAATATCAAGGAAATAAGATGAACTTAGTCATGAACTTCCAACAGAATGACAAGTATATTCAAGGTATTCAAGCAAGTATAATTATCGAGTCATGTCAAGAACTTTGGCTATCATGTATCAAGCAAGTAAATTACCCTTTTTCGGGCCACGCATTTCATGTAAAGTCAAGTACGATTCAAGTACAAGATGTGTGTGGAATGTCCAATCAAGCAAGTCAAGTACTCGGTATAATGCCAGATACCTTATCATTTTAACTCCCATGGGCACAAGTACTTTCGGGTGCTCCTCCCAGGACCAGATCGGGCCCTAAATGCGTAGGCATTTATCATGTGTTTTGACATCCACTCTTGTTTATAGCCAACATAGAAATTCAATAATCAAGCTTGTAGACACGTATGACAACTTTGATAGGATAGAGTTCAAAATATGACAAAGGACATAGAATGGCGATAATAACGGTATAATCACGATATCGATAAAACTAGGTAGAATATGATTCCCTTAACTTGGGTACCATGACAAATCAGTATGGACATTCTTTATATAGAATTGAGGTCCACATGAACAGTATATCAAAGGTAAGATACCCTCATTCTTATCATAGAATTGAGGTTTACAAGAATGACATGATATGGCATGATATCATCATCCCATTAAGAATTTCTTATGATATACTCTTTGTATAATCATAAGGGCCGGTATACCATGTTTCTTTAAAGTGACATGGCATCAATGGTGTAATGGGTTTTTAGGGTACAACCAGCTCAGTCGGCCTTGAGGGAATCCAAGGCTACGAGGAGTCTTACGGAGGTCTCTATGACTAACTCGCTAGTCCAAAGGAACGGAATGTCCAATGGAGAGCTTGTATGTCAATGAGAATTGAGTGTGATCGATAAAACACCGTGAAAAGTGGGACTATACTCACGGAGTGGAGAATAGTGCCGATATATATATATATTATGATATATAAAACCATCGGTTAGCAAATCAGAGGAAAAATCAGTTTACAGTAAAATAACGACTTAGGTCAAGTCGTTTCTCAAGTAATTAACGCCTAACAGAAGGGCGTTTACATATGGTCCGTTTTGCAGAATTTTCAATAATTTCAATAATTTATCTAAAACGCGCCTTCGTCAGGGGCGTTTCTTCAAGAGTTGACGACTACTGTAGCAGGCGTCTTTTATTTACAATATTTTTCAGAACATATTTATTTTCAGAAATTATCAAAAACGCGCCCTTGGCAGGGGCGTTAATCATTAAATTCTTATTTTCTCAGAATATATATTCCAGGATTTTAACAGATACGCGCCCTAGTAAGGGGCGTTTATTTTTAATTCACGCCCTGTGATGGGGCGTTACCATAGGGAAAACGACCTAGTCTAGGTCGTGAATTCAAGAAATATCAGGAATTAACAAGCTTTGCACGATAATCAAGTATAACAATCATATAGTCATGACAGAAAAATTGACAGGAATTCACATGCAGTATATCAGATTTGATGTTTCATGTTTATTGACTTTTAATCGTTAACAATTATTGCTTTGATTTCATGTAATTGCATGGATAATCAGTTCTTAAGATTTACATGAAATTAACGCCTGTGTACATGGCGTCAAATATGAAATTGACGACCTGGGAAGGGTCGTGACTTGCAAAGTAGCGCCCTAGTCTGGGGCGTGTATTTCATAGTCACGCCCTTGATAAGGACGTTTCTTTCAAGAAATTAACAGAAAATCGTTCAGAAACTATAGTAAACCAAACCATGTATATGCATGATAATTATTGTACTGTATCAATTTAGTTTGGGCTACAGGGACTTGAGAAAATCCTACCTTGATAGTGGATTTGAAGATGAACTCTGAAGGATTTGGTTAGAAGCCTAATACTCTGAAGCTTCAACTGCAACTCAATAACAGCCGTAGCAATAGCAAGAAGAAGAACAATCGTTCTTCAGAAATCTTTACTCTACCGTCAACCTGTAGAGGGAGAGAAAAGGAAGGAAGATGAAGATATTTAAATAATCTTCACAGATATAACCGAAGTTTTTAGGGAAAAGATAGAAGAACAGTACCTTGTTCTTCACGTTCGATAAGCAGACTTCCTACAAATAAGAGAAGATCAATTAAGGTTCTTCACACGAGCGTATAACAGAGAAAACTATGAGGAATAACCTTTGGTTCTATACATACCGTAGCAGCAGTCGACCAAATAGCTTCTAGGGTTCGAGCAGAAGATTATTTATAGGGATTTAGGGGGGTCCAATTAGGGTTAGAGTTCTAGTGGAAGTAATGCTTCCAATATAGAGTTATTGCCACGTTATAACTCTTTCTAATACTTATCACTTACTCTGGATGAGTTCTGGGTTCGAACGGTTCCGAACTGAATTAACGCCTTAGGTCAGGGCGTCGATTCTTTAATTGACGACCTTGTTCAGGTCGTTTCTTAAGAAACGTCTTGGATAAGGGTGTTCCTTGTTTTTGAAACACGCCCCATATATGGGTGTTTCTTTTACTTGCCTATTTGGTCGTGAGAGTTGACGACCGCACGTGTGGGCGTCCTTTCTTTAGTCACGCCTTTGATAGAGGCGTTTCTTTTAGAATTAACGCCCTAATAAGAGGCGTTATTTTAATTTTGTTTTACTTCTTCTGATTAATCCTATTCTCATTCTCTGTATTACTACTGTAATATATATATGTTTTAATTTATTTCAAATATTCATTTATCAGGGTTGCTACACCTTCCCCCACTTAAAAAGAATTTGGTCCCCAAATTCAATATATATATAATTATACATGTGGAGAGCGTAGAACATATACCTCTTAGAATAACTCGGGAAATCGTTTCTTCATAGATTCTTCGGTCTCCCATGTCGCTTCGCGTTCAGGATTCTTATTCCATTGCACCTTGAGCATGGGAATAACCTTATTCCTTAGAGCTCGTATTTCTCGATCTAATATCTTCATAGGCTTCTGTTCATATGTGAGATCTTTCTGGATTACCAGATCTCCATGTTCAATAATATGAGATGGATCGTGCACATACTTCTTCAACATAGATATGTGAAATACATTGTGTACCTCGGACAACTAAGGAGGCAACGCGATGCGATAAGCAACCTCGCCAACTCTTTCGAGTACCTCAAATGGTCCGATGAATCTTGGCGTAAGCTTGCCCTTAACACCAAATCTTCGTATGCCACGTCCAGGGGATATTTTAAGAAATACATGATCTCCAACCTGGAATTCAAGATCTCTTTTCCTGGTATCAGCATAAGCCTTTTGCCTTGTCTGAGCAACTTGTAATCTTTCTCTGATTACTTGTATCTTCTCGGTCGTATCCCTTACCATGTCTGGACCTAATAGTTGTTTTTCTCCAACTTCGTTCCAACATATGGGAGATCGGCAACTCCTTCCGTATAAGGCTTCGAAAGGTGCCATTTGGATACTAGCTTGGTAGCTATTATTATATGCAAATTCAACTAAAGGTAAGTGGTCATGCCAGCTTCCTCCAAAGTCAATAATGCATGCTCTCAGCATATCTTCAACAACTTGATTAGTTCGCTCGGTCTGACCATCCGTTTGCGGGTGAAAAGCAGTACTAAAGTTGAGCCTTGTCCCCAACGAATGTTGTAATCCCTTCCAAAAATGAGAAGTAAAACGGGGATCTCTATCAGACACGATTGAGATAGGAATTCCATGTATCCTGACGATTTCTTTGATGTATAGTGCAGCTAGCACATCAATTGACCATCGGCTTTTGATTGGTAAGAAATGTGCCGATTTAGTCAATCGATCAATGATAACCCAGATTCTATCATGTCCTCCTTTAGATTTAGACAAACCCATGATGAAGTCCATACCAATATCCTCCCATTTCACTTAGGAATATCTAGAGGATGTAGTTTTCCCGCAGGCTTTTGGTGTTCCGCCTTGACCTGTTGGCATGTGAGACAGCGTGATACATAGTCCGCTATTTCTCTTTTCATATTAGGCCACCAAAAGTTCCTTTTGTGAAAATAGATATTTGAGACTTTTATGATCGGAGTATACAGTGAACTGTACTCCATAGAGATAGTGTCTCCATATCTTTAAGGCAAATACTACCGCGGCCAGTTCTAAGTCATGGACGGGGTAATTTTCCTCATGCTTCTTCAGCTGACGTGAAGAGTATGCTATGACCTTTCCTTGTTGCATTAGGACACATCCGAGGCCAATGCTAGAAGCATCAGTGTAGACCTCGAATTTCTCTCCTTCTATCGGTAGAGCTAAGACTGGAGCTGTAGTGAGATGATCCTTGAGAGTTTGGAAACTTCTTTCACATTCCTCACTCCATTCATATCGGATCTCCTTACGAGTTAATCTTGTAAGTGGTACGGCGATCTTAGAGAAATCTTTGATGAATCGTCGATAATAGCCTGCAAGACCTAAGAAACTTCTGATCTCGCTTGCATCAGTGGGTCTTTCCCAGTTTCTTACAGCTTCAACCTTTGACGGATCTACAGATAAACCGTCCTTGGATATGACATGTCAGAGAAAAGCCACTTCTTCAAGCCAGAACTCGCATTTGCTGAGTTTAGCATATAATTGATTTGTCCTCAAGACTTGCAATGAAATCCTCAAATGTTCTTCATGTTCTTCCTTAGTCTTGGAATATATCAATATATCATCAATGAAGACTATTACAAATTGATCCAAGTAAGGCCTGAATATGCTATTCATTAACTGCATAAAGGCAGCAGGGGCATTTGTTAGTCCAAAAGGCATAACAACAAATTCGTAATGGCCATACCTGCTTCTGAATGCGGTCTTATGAATGTCATCGTCCTTGATTCTTAATTGATGATATCCCGACCTGAGATCAATCTTGGAAAAATATTTGGATCCTGAAATCTGATCAAATAACTCATCGATTCTCGGCAGTGGATACTTGTTCTTGATAGTAAGATGATTCAACTGTCGATAGTCGATACACAATCTCATGGATCCATCCTTCTTCTTTACAAATAAGACTGGTGCTCCCCACGGGGAAGTACTTGGTCTAATAAACCCTTTTCGGATTAGTTCCATCAACTGCTCCTTCAACTCCTTGAGTTCAGCAGGGGACATTCTATATGGTGCCTTTGAAACGGGACCAGCACCAGGGACTAAGTCAATGGTGAAGGCTATATCTCTTTGAGGGGGTAATCCCGGCAAATCTTCCGGAAATACGTCTGGAAATTCTCGCACTACCTGAATGTCCTCTATCTTGGTTTCTTTAGCTTCTTGAATAGTGACAAAAGCAAGGAAGGATACACATCCTTTCTTGACGAGCTTGCTTGCTCGAAGAGCCGAAATAAGAGGGGATTTACTTCGACTCTTAGGACTAGTATAAGTCAGTTCCGGAAATTCCTTGAAAACAATCTTGCTATCACGGTAATCAACCGTTGCCTGGTATTTGGATAACCAATCTGCTCCTAGTATAACATCACACTCTTTTAGATCTAAGCAGATAAGATCAATAGGAAAATTCTTTCCTCGAACCAATACCTCACAGTTTTGGTAATGATGTGTGATATCCGTCTCGTTTCCGAGAGGAGTAGACAATATTAACTTCATCCATTCTGGTTCTAGAGGTAATGGGTCAGCAAACTTCTTGGAAAGAATGGAATGCGATGCACCCGTATCAAATAAAACATGTGCATATTTGGAACAAATTTTTAATGTACCTTCCACCAATCCGCCTTCTTCTTCTGGTTCGGTCTCTTGGATTGCATGAAGACGCACGTTCCTTGTCACTGGGCGTTTACCCTCACCGTCTTGGTCATTCATTAATGGACAATCGGGAATCCGATGTTCACGACTCCCACAACGGAGGCATGCTCCTAATTTCCTCCAGCATTCTTCTGTTTTGTGACCAGCCTTGTCACAATGCTTGCAAACTGTATTCGAAGGGGTAGTGGTGATAGAGAAAGGCTTGGTCTTCTTGAATTTCTGATCTTGAGAGGAAGAACCTCCATTATTGGGCCTCTTCTTAATGTTGGGTTTAAAAGAACCCGAACTTGTGACTTGCTCCTTTTTGTCTTTCCCACGGATCCTATCAGATAGTTCCGTGGCATCTTCAAGCAACTGAGCTCGGCGCACTATTTCAGTATAAACTTGAATATCCATAGGCGCCAGTTGAGTAATGTAGTGGGGCCTAAGCCCATTAAGAAATCTACGGGCTTTCATCTTTTCCGTGCTAATTAAATGCTTAGCATATCTAGACAGTCTGGAGAACTGTGCTTCATAATCAGCCACCGATAAAAATCTTTGCTTTAATGCGGCAAATTCGGCGGCCTTCTTTTCCTGGACCCTATCAGAGAAATATTTGGCGTTGAAATATTCAACGAATTCTCCCCATGTAACTTGAGTTGGGTCTATAGTAGCTTCAATCGACTCCCACCAACATCGAGCATCCTTTTCTAACTGGAAAGTAGCTAATAAGACTTTGTCCTGATCCGTGCATTGCATAACACGGAATATACGTTCAATCTCCCGAACCCAATGTTCGGCATCGTCTGGATCGGTCGATCCCACGAACTTCGGGGGATTCATATTCTTGAATGCTTGGTGTAAGCTTCCAGCTCGTGGAGCACCACCTTGTGCTACCTGTTGTAGCACTTGGGTCATCCCTTGAAGGGTACGCTGCATGTTGCGCCATTGAGCACGTTCGGCAGCCCTTATCCTACAATTACAATAGCTATGTTAGTATTATATCACTATGATCTTATAAAGGACTCATTGATCATTTAACCCTTGGTTCTATCCACTCTCACTTGGTTAAAGGTTTTTGAAACCTATCCTTGGACTTGGGTTTCCTAGGAATTGAATACCTTAGGCTCTGATACCACAAAGACTGTCACGCCCCGAGCGCGGAAGATACCCGGAGATGCGCGACGTGTCTATATCAATCATGTCAATCAGAGTGGTCGTGTATTCGACACAAAGACAGAGATGCGCAAAATAGCAAGATAACCCAATCCTTTATTTCATAATGGATAGACTATTACAAATCCAATACTCTGTTTAATAAAAAGGAAAGGAATACATATTTGACTCAAGAAACTATGGAAAAGACTAGACGACACTTGTAGAAGCTCTATCACATTCACTCTTGACCATTCCCATCCGATTGACTTCCATCGTCGTCGGACTTACCTGAAAAGTACAAAGGGACAAACGGAATGAGCGAACGCTCAGTAGGAAATTATATCTCAAGTACTAGCAAGGGGTTTAAGTAATTACATTTTCATGAATGCAATAAGGCTATGCATGCTCGCATGAAACGACAAGATAGAGAGAATGTAATATCAAGGAAATAAGATGAACTTAGTCATGAACTTCCAACAGAATGACAAGTATATTCAAGGTATTCAAGCAAGTACAATTATCGAGTCATGTCAAGAACTTTGGCTATCATGTATCAAGCAAGTAAATTACCCTTTTTCGGGCCACGCATTTCATGTAAAGTCAAGTACGATTCAAGTACAAGATGTGTGTGGAATGTCCAATCAAGCAAGTCAAGTACTCGGTATAATGCCAGATACCTTATCATTTTAACTCCCATGGGCACAAGTACTTTCGGGTGCTCCTCCCAGGACCAGATCGGGCCCTAAATGCGCAGGCATTTATCATGTGTTTTGACATCCACTCTTGTTTATAGCCAACATAGAAATTCAATAATCAAGCTTGTAGACACGTATGACAACTTTGATAGGATAGAGTTCAAAATATGACAAAGGACATAGAATGGCGATAATAACGGTATAATCACGATATCGATAAAACTAGGTAGAATATGATTCCCTTAACTTGGGTACCATGACAAATCAGTATGGACATTCTTTATATAGAATTGAGGTCCACATGAACAGTATATCAAAGGTAAGATACCCTCATTCTTATCATAGAATTGAGGTTTACAAGAATGACATGATATGGCATGATATCATCATCCCATTAAGAATTTCTTATGATATACTCTTTGTATAATCATAAGGGCCGGTATACCATGTTTCTTTAAAGTGACATGGCATCAATGGTGTAATGGGTTTTTAGGGTACAACCAGCTCAGTCGGCCTTGAGGGAATCCAAGGCTACGAGGAGTCTTACGGAGGTCTCTATGACTAACTCGCTAGTCCAAAGGAACGGAATGTCCAATGGAGAGCTTGTATGTCAATGAGAATTGAGTGTGATCGATAAAACACCGTGAAAAGTGGGACTATACTCACGGAGTGGAGAATAGTGCCGATATATATATATATTATGATATATAAAACCATCGGTTAGCAAATCAGAGGAAAAATCAGTTTACAGTAAAATAACGA
Organism: Amorphophallus konjac; assembly: GCA_022559845.1. Classification (NCBI taxonomy): domain Eukaryota; kingdom Viridiplantae; phylum Streptophyta; class Magnoliopsida; order Alismatales; family Araceae; genus Amorphophallus; species Amorphophallus konjac. Next base: position 171,732,445 of record CM040119.1, on the reverse strand, counting down.
CTTAGGTCAAGTCGTTTCTCAAGTAATTAACGCCTAACAGAAGGGCGTTTACATATGGTCCGTTTTGCAGAATTTTCAATAATTTCAATAATTTATCTAAAACGCGCCTTCGTCAGGGGCGTTTCTTCAAGAGTTGACGACTACTGTAGCAGGCGTCTTTTATTTACAATATTTTTCAGAACATATTTATTTTCAGAAATTATCAAAAACGCGCCCTTGGCAGGGGCGTTAATCATTAAATTCTTATTTTCTCAGAATATATATTCCAGGATTTTAACAGATACGCGCCCTAGTAAGGGGCGTTTATTTTTAATTCACGCCCTGTGATGGGGCGTTACCATAGGGAAAACGACCTAGTCTAGGTCGTGAATTCAAGAAATATCAGGAATTAGCAAGCTTTGCACGATAATCAAGGATAACAATCATATAGTCATGACAGGAAAATTGGCAGGAATTCACATGCAGTATATCAGATTTGATGTTTCATGTTTATTGACTTTTAATCGTTAACAATTATTGCTTTGATTTCATGTAATTGCATGGATAATCAGTTCTTAAGATTTACATGAAATTAACGCCTGTGTACATGGCGTCAAATATGAAATTGACGACCTGGGAAGGGTCGTGACTTGCAAAGTAGCGCCCTAGTCTGGGGCGTGTATTTCATAGTCACGCCCTTGATAAGGACGTTTCTTTCAAGAAATTAACAGAAAATCGTTCAGAAACTATAGTAAACCAAACCATGTATATGCATGATAATTATTGTACTGTATCAATTTAGTTTGGGCTACAGGGACTTGAGAAAATCCTACCTTGATAGTGGATTTGAAGATGAACTCTGAAGGATTTGGTGAGAAGCCTAATACTCTGAAGCTTCAACTGCAACTCAATAACAGCCGTAGCAACAGCAAGAAGAAGAACAATCGTTCTTCAGAAATCTTTACTCTACCGTCAACCTGTAGAGGGAGAGAAAAGGAAGGAAGATGAAGATATTTAAATAATCTTCACAGATATAACCGAAGTTTTTAGGGAAAAGATAGAAGAACAGTACCTTGTTCTTCACGTTCGATAAGCAGACTTCCTACAAATAAGAGAAGATCAATTAAGGTTCTTCACACGAGCGTATAACAGAGAAAACTATGAGGAATAACCTTTGGTTCTATACATACCGTAGCAGCAGTCGACCAAATAGCTTCTAGGGTTCGAGCAGAAGATTATTTATAGGGATTTAGGGGGGTCCAATTAGGGTTAGAGTTCTAGTGGAAGTAATGCTTCCAATATAGAGTTATTGCCACGTTATAACTCTTTCTAATACTTATCACTTACTCTGGATGAGTTCTGGGTTCGAACGGTTCCGAACTGAATTAACGCCTTAGGTCAGGGCGTCGATTCTTTAATTGACGACCTTGTTCAGGTCGTTTCTTAAGAAACGTCTTGGATAAGGGCGTTCCTTGTTTTTGAAACACGCCCCATATATGGGCGTTTCTTTTACTTGCCTATTTGGTCGTGAGAGTTGACGACCGCACGTGTGGGCGTCCTTTCTTTAGTCACGCCTTTGATAGAGGCGTTTCTTTTGGAATTAACGCCCTAATAAGAGGCGTTATTTTAATTTTGTTTTACTTCTTCTGATTAATCCTATTCTCATTCTCTGTATTACTACTGTAATATATATATGTTTTAATTTATTTCAAATATTCATTTATCAGAGTTGCTACAGGGTCAGCCAAGCAAGTCTATACAGACTTGTTTCATGTGTTAGTTAAGCAACTCTATACATTCATCGCATTGGTTCTTAAGTGATTCGTTGCAGTCTGTATAAAGTTGCATAGTGAAGTCTGTACAAGTTTTCAGTCTTAAGCTGATAATTCCTTCTAACTATTTGACAGGTGAATGGCTCGTGGAGAAAGGGGCAAACGATTGGCACGTGATCCTAGGAAAAGAAACTTCTATTCCCTGACACGTGGACTAGTGAAATTTCAGTAGACTGCTGCTGCTTGATCCACACGAAGGCCCTGTTCCTATAAAGAGCCTCTTTACCCCTTCGATGGCTACTGCTGGTACTAGAGGAAAGGTCCCCATAAGAAAAAGAGAAGGTTAGCCAGCCGAAGAGAGAAGAAGAACAGAGAAAGAGATTGAGAGAAGAAAAGAGAGAACAACGTGAGAGAAAGAGAAGCAGAGAGAAGAAGAACAGAGAAAGAGATTGAGAGAAGAAAAGAGAGGACAACGTGAGAGAAAGAGAGTGCAGAGTGAAGAAGCAGCTAAAGCACATTGAAGATCGGTTTCAAGATTGGCCTTGTGGATCAAATCCAGAGCCATCAAACTCATCGGAGCTATACTCTGATTAGTTTTTCTTTTGTCCTTTTATTTGTTCTTTTTCATATCCTTAGTGCTTTCCATTTCCATTGTTGGTATCGGGGTTCCTCCTGTGGATTCAGGGGAAGAGAGACCTTGGTCTCTAGCTGCTAGTGACTGGGTGTCACTAGTTTCCCTCCTGTTTGGAGGAAGGGAGGTTTTTCCTCCGGTTGGCAAGTGACAGGATGTCACTTGTGTTTTCCCTCTGTTTGGAGGAAGGGAGGTTTTCCTCCAGTTGGCAAGTGACTGGGTGTCACTTGTGTTTTCCCTCTGGTTTAGAGGAAGGGAGGCTCGCCCTCCGGTTCTGGTCTTGTGGGTAGCAAGTCCAGGTGTCAAGCTTCTATGGGTTGCAGAGCTTGGTTTGAGGGATTTGTTTCCCTTGGTTTGTCAAGCGGTTAGGCAGCGTCTGTTGCAGACTGAGTCTGCGGTTCTAGCTTTTGCTAGTGGAAGCCTCACTCCAGTTTGGAGTGCAGGGTGGACGTAGGTCTGTGGATCGAACAACCTAAAAAATCATATGTGCAGTGGTTATTTGCTTTCCTTTGCTTCCGCTAGATGAATGTATAGGCACGCTATACATGTTTGCTCTTTGGTTCAAAAGAGTTTTTGATTAAGTCTTAATTGAGCGAAATTTTTAAGGGTGGGATTCATTCACCCCCCTCTGAATCCATCGCACCTGCCACAACACGTGGTATCAGAGCGGTTCTCTGACTCATCAGATCCAACGATCTGCAGAGGATCCTGCTTCTGTGGTGCGGTTCTTGGTCCGTAGGCTATCGGTTTGCATTCATTATTTTTTGAATTTGTTTTTATCTGTTTCAATGGCTCATCCACCCGTATTTGGTGGTTCTGATTTCAACCAGTGGCACAGTGCTTTCCGTGCTCATGTTAAATCTGTTGATCCAGACCTGTGGAAAGTAATTACACAAGGTCCTCACAGATTACCAAAGAAAGTGTCCAAATGGACCGACAGTCACAGATCAAAGGATGGAGAAAATCAGAAAGCTTTGAATCTGATGAAAGCAGCTACTGACAAAGCCTTACATTGTTGCTTTCATGATTGCAGGTCTGCTAAGGACATTCTGGATGTGCTGAGGCTAGCTCACAGGCTAAATAAGGACAGCTGCATGATGGCTAACGAAAGTAATCAAAGCAGCAATCAGAATGAAGATGATAATGATGAAGAGGTAAATCTCTTCGATAATTTTTCTTTAGATGATTGGGAGAATGCATATGCTGAGTTGCTTGAATCTCATGAACATTTAAGAAAACAATACAAGAACTTGAAAAAGAAAAGTGATCGGCGTAGTTCAAGTTCTCCATGTGAAAATTGTTCAAATATGAAGCAATCTCATGATGTCAGTTTGTCTGATATCCATATGCATAAAAATCAGAATGAAAAATTGATCAAGGAACTTGAATGTGTTTGCTCTGAACTAAGTAGGCTGAAGTCTGAAAAAGATTCTCTCAGAAAATTCTCCAAAGAAAATGAAGAAAAATTAGAGAAACTTAAACGAGAGAATGATTTGCTGATTGAAAAATTTGACGCCATCAAATCTGTAAACATGGAGTTACACAAAAACGTTGAAGAGCTGCAAAGAAAGTTGAAGGAATCTGAAATTGGAAAAATGCATGAAGTGAATCCGGATGATCAGATTCTAATAAATGAATTTATTCATAACGACAAACTTAAGGAGATAGAAAAATTAAAACACTTGAACATCACCATGTCAAAAAGGTTGCTAGAATATGAAAAGGGTAAATGTGTGATGTCCGACAACTCAGAAGAATTGGACAAGCTCAAAGCTGAAATCGAAAATGTTAAAAATGCTAATGCTTCATTAAGTGAAAGACTTGCAAGTAGTGATGAAGAAAATGCTGACTATGAATTACTCATCGCTGCTTTGGAAAATGAAATCAAGGATCTAAAAGACTCTTTGTCAAAGTTTGTGAGTGGGCAAGAAAACCTAGACAAGCTACTAGGTGTAAGAGTCAATGTCAGGAAGGAAGGGTTGGGCTATAATAATCTAAATAAAAAGACTTTTCAGAATAAAGTAATGACATCATTTGTAAATGCTTCAAATGTAGCTACAACATCAAAAGATAAACAGCCCATTGTTCAGAAAATGCAGAAAAAAACTGACATTCAGAAACGAAATGAAAAAGAGAAAAAATATGTTCATGTGAAGAATAAGCAAAGAAACAATCATGTTGATGTTGTGCATGTGACACATGACTTAAACACACACACACATGCACACAAAAAGAAAATATCATGCCACTATTGTCATAAATTTGGTCATCTGATGCATGAGTGCAGATTGATGGAAAAAGATGATCTAGCTGCTGCAGGAATGCATGACAAACAACTCCATGCGAGGAAATTTCATGATAAAAATCCTTCATTTCAGAAAAAAAGAATTGAATGTTTTCATTGTGGTAAATTAGGACACAGGATTACACAATGCTGGTTTGCTAGTGATAAGAAAAAATCACAATCATATCATGCGGTTAACAAGAATAAGTTTGATTCAATAAACCAGCATATGACATGCTTTAACTGTGGAAAATTGGATTATAAGAGATCTGAATGCTGGCTGAGTGCTGGTGGAAGAAATTCTAGTTCATGCTTTCACTGTGGCAAGATGGGCCACATTGCAGCCCAATGTTGGCATGCTCAGGGAAGGAAGTCTAACTATGAATCTATTAAATTCCCTGTCAATAGAAACACTTCTGGTAGAAATGGATTTATTTTTGAAAGGAAAACTCTTACATGTTTTGAGTGTGATAAGTTAGGCCACAGAGCTAGAGATTGTTGGCACACTAAAAATAGAAGAAGAAATGTTCATGTAAGCATCAGAGAATTTCATTCACGTGCACATAGGTTTCATGATTATACTAATGTGCACATCAAGAACACAAAACATGCTTTTTCATGTCGTTATTGTGGTGGCTTTGGGCATTCTATGAATAATTGTTCAAAAAATCGATGATCTACTTGCCCAGAAAAAGTTAAGAGTGCCATTCAAAGGGATCACTGTCATGTCAGGACCCAAGACTATTTGGGTACCTGCCCATGCAAAACAGTGTGCTAACTTGCAAGTATGCCTTGGAAGCTGAGGAATAAACAGGGGTTAATAAACCAAGGCACTCAAGTATGAAAAACCCGAGGTATACACTTTTCAGGTCAGTTACGTGAACTCTCTTTAAACCATGTCATCTGAAATTTCTGGTTTAGATGTTTGCATAATCTGTTAAGCATACATAGCTGCATTCATATGTGTTATCTGCACTACTCTTTTGGAATCTTTTTCTTGCATAATGAAATTCATTCGTGCATAACTTGTCATGCATTTGTGGCGTCTAGAATTCTAGATTATACTGCACACAGTCAGGGGGAGTCTATCTGTTCACTAGTTAGTGTAATTCATCCTGAGGAGAGCTATTGCATATGCATACATGTAGTGGACTGCATTGCATATCACTCTTTGAAAATTCCAAAAAGAAGTGACTGACTACATATAGAACTGCATTGGGACTGCATTGTCAAGCATGACCATCATGGTATATTAAATGGAACAGTGTTGAAGGGCAGATGGAGTATGTCTGGATGCTATTACCATGTGTGAGGTGGTCCTTGGACCAAGTCCTCCGCCAAGTACCATGGGTCAAGTTGCATAATATCTTTGTTAGACCTGCACACATATTGCAAAATGAATACATTGTTTTATGAATTCATATTATAGTGTCTGAACATCATTGAATGTAGATAGGGGGAGTTTATGTTAAGAGAGCATTGTGTACATTGCATGCTGCATACCTTCTGATGATCTTAATCCTGAACCTTTCAAGTCCACCTAATTGAGTTATCCTGCCATATCTATCATTCCAATGAATCACATCATCAAATAATCATTGTTAGCTGCTACTGATGACTCAACAATTGAACTGAGATTTGAAGTAAACCTTCAGTTTGAATACTACTTCATAAATGTTAAAACATCTTTGATGAAGAATCTTCCATTATACAGGTTTAAGAATGTTTGTTGATTTGGAATCGGTTTAAGTCTAATGTACTTTTAAGTTTGAGCCCAAAGAACTTGAAAATATCTGATTCAATTTTTTTAATAAACCTTAACTGATTGTCTCATGTAAATTCATGTAAGACTTCCTGAAATTTGAAGAGTTGAAATCATGATTTTCTTTGATTGAAATACTGAGTGTCAGTATTGCTATTAAACATTTGATCTATCTGAATTTGTCCTGAAAGAAAATGTATGGACAGAGTAATGACTGTGGTTATTGAGAAACCAGTCCAAAGGATTATGTCATGATGTACCATGGCTAACTCTGTTTGAAGAGATGATTGGAAACTATTGTGAAAATATGGCAGAGCAATGGCGTAGTTGTATTGAGTAACTGGGGATTCTAGCCTCTGATCAAGGTGTATCCTCATGCCAAAGATACTTTTAATGCTACCTTTGTTCTCTAAAATGGGAGAAGCAATACGGTTATCACACTAAGTAACTGGGGATTCTGGCCTCTAACCAAGGTGTCTCCTCACGTTAAAAGGTGTTGATCAACCAAAATTACTCAATCAAAAATTTCTTTATTGACGATCGAAAGAAAAAATATGAAAAAGTGTGTTTCAAAAATCAAATTCAGATGCTTTCACGAGTGTTTATTCTCAATACTACCTTATGTGATTCTTAAAGAAGTCATGGAAAGTAAAGTGAGTAAGATGGAAGAAGGTTGAACTAGAAGTGTTATATGTGCATTTGGTTCATTTTTATTAAAAAATTTATTTCAGATATGAGTATGGTTTCTTTTTGAAAAACTATGTTTACATCACTCTTAAACCATATCTGCCAATCAAAGAATTCATAAGCTGTTATAGTGGAAGACTCTAAAACCTAAATTCTGGTTTATGAAGTTGGTAACTTACTGAAAAATTCTGTATCTCAGGGTCTTTGAAAATAATGCTTTTACTCAATTGTTGATCTCTGCCACTTTCATTGATCTTTTCAAGAGATATCAAAATTGTTCCTGAAGTATATGTGCTTTAATTGATCTTTGCACATCAGCCTGAGTCTCTTTCAATGGATTCCACTACCATATTTCTTTTGGCTAAACAAATCCCGATGGTTCTATCGCCTGTTCATCTGCAGACCATACAAATGTGAGGATCCACTGTCATTTTTACCTTGCTCACTTGTGGCTTCTTGAACTTCAAAATTATTATGGTTAAATATTCCAGATTGATTCCTTGACTGGCCAACTTGCTCAAAGGGGGAGAATATGTTGACATGAGTCAGCTTCTTGCCTTGCTTTATGACTCATCATGGTGCTGCCTTCTGTTTTTCCCCTATCATCACATCTTCAGGGGGAGTAATAATTCATGCGTTGCCCTCTCTCTAACAGGGTCAACTTAATCGAAGTATAAGTGGGAGAATATTTCATGCATGTGTGTGTATTTCTCTATTGACTGTCTCAGTTCCATCAACATTCCTTTCTGGTATGAGCTTTTGGGGAGATTTTGTGGATTTCATCTTTTGCAGTGCATATCTCATTTGTTCTGGTACTCCATTGATCACTACTCTTACATCTGATCCCTTCTTTTTGATATTGTCAAAGGGGGAGAAAATATGTGAGTTCATTTGTGTTGCCTACTCCTGCTCATTTATGTTGTTTAGTGTTGCATATGACTCATGGTGTTTAGTGTTGCATATGACTCATGGTGTTGCCATCATCAAAAAGGGGGAGATTGTTGTGTCTCTGTGTTTTGATGATAGCAAACACCATGAGTCAATATGTGTTAGTCGTTTGTTGTATGATTCAATCTAGGTTTTACTGCATTCTTCTTATGTAATTGGTCATTCCTTTGCTCATTGCATATAGGTCAGTGCATGCATTGTTTCATACATTAGTCGTCTAGAGCCAAAGTCCGTGCACACTTGCTTGGACTTAGTGTTTGCATGCAAGGGAAGTCTGTGCATTGCACATAGTCGGTGCATACCTTACACGAACAAACAAGTCCGTGCAGACTATAGCTACAAGTCTATACATTGCATATGTTTGTGCATCACTCAAAGTCCATACACTGCATGAACGCACACACAAGTCTATACATCCGTTTGCCTTGCTTCATGCACAAAGTCTATATTTCCATAGAAAGTCTGCACATTGGTTGTCGCATGCAAGCAAAGTCTGTACAACGGTCAGTCTCACTCAGCGTCTCATGCTATCAAGTCTATACATTGTCTAGCACACACACATTCAAAGTCTGTACATCCGACCGTCTCATTCAACGTCTCATGCTATCAAGTCTATACACTGTCTGCTCTGCACGCATTGCAAGTCTATACAGTGTCTGCCCTGCACGCACTGCAAGTCTGTACATTGTCTAGGTTGCAAGTCTATACATTGTCTACCCTGCACACACAAGTCCATACATTGCATTTGGGCATCAAAGTCTATACATGCTATCAAAGTCTGTACAGCCTTTGTGTTGCATGAACACAAGTCCATACACTGTCTCATGCATACATAAGTCTGTACAATTTGTGTGGCTTGTTCATGCATGTGCTGTGTTGTCAGTGGGTTAGCCAAGCAAGTCTATACAGACTTGTTTCATGTGTTAGTTAAGCAACTCTATACATTCATCACATTGGTTCTTAAGTGCTTCGTTGCAGTCTGTATAAAGTTGCATAGTGAAGTATGTACAAGTTTTCAGTCTTAAGCTGATAATTCCTTCTGACTATTTGACAGGTGAATGGCTCGTGGATAAACGGGCAAACGATTGGCACGTGATCCTAGGAAAAGAAACTTCTATTCCCTGACACGTGGACCAGTGGAATTTCAGTAGACTACTGCTGCTTGATCCACACGAAGGCCTTGTTCCTATAAAGAGCCTCTTTACCCCTTCGATGGCTGCTGCTGGTACTAGAGGAAAGGTCCCCAGAAGAAAAAGAGAAGGTTAGCCAGCCGAAGAGAGAAGAAGAACAGAGAAAGAGATTGAGAGAAAAAAAGAGAGAACATCGTGAGAGAAAGAGAAGCAGAGAGAAGAAGAACAGAGAAAGAGATTAAGAGAAGAAAAGAGAGAACAGTGTGAGAGAAAGATAGTGTAGAGTGAAGAAGCAGCTGAAGCACATTGAAGATCGGTTTCAAGATTGGCCTCGTGGATCAAATCCAGAGCCATCAAACTCATCGGAGCTATACTCTGATTAGTTTTTCTTTTGTCCTTTTATTTGTTCTTTTTCATATCCTTAGTGCTTTCCATTTCCATTGTTGGTATCGGGGTTCCTCCTGTGGATTCAGGGGAAGAGAGACCTTGGTCTCTAGCTACTAGTGACTGGGTGTCACTAGTTTCCCTCCTGTTTGGAGGAAGGGAGGTTTTTCCTCCGGTTGGCAAGTGACAGGGTGTCACTTGTGTTTTCCCTCTGTTTGGAGGAAGGGAGGTTTTCCTCTAGTTGGCAAGTGACTGGGTGTCACTTGTGTTTTCCCTCTGGTTTAGAGGAAGGGAGGCTCGCCCTCCGGTTCTGGTCTTGTGGGTAGCAAGTCCAGGTGTCAAGCTTCTATGCGTTGCAGAGCTTGGTTTGAGGGATTTGTTTCCCTTGGTTTGTCAAGCGGTTAGGCAGCGTCTGTTGCAGACTGAGTCTACGGTTCTAGCTTTTGCTAGTGGAAGCCTCACTCCAGTTTGGAGTGAGGGGTGGACGTAGGTCTGTGGACCGAACAACCTAAAAAATAATATGTGCAGTGGTTATTTGCTTTCCTTTGCTTCCGCTAGATGAATGTATAGGCACGCTATACATGTTTGCTCTTTGGTTCAAAAGAGTTTTTGATTAAGTCTTAATTGAGCGAAATTTTTAAGGGTGGGATTCATTCACCCCCCTCTGAATCCATCGCACCTGCCCCAACACGTGGTATCAGAGCGGTTCTCTGACTCATCAGATCCAACGATCTGCAGAGGATCCTGCTTCTGTGGTGCGGTTCTTGGTCCGTAGGCTATCGGTTTGCATTCATTATTTTTTGAATTTGTTTTTATCTGTTTCAATGGCTCATCCACCCGTATTTGGTGGTTCTGATTTCAACCAGTGGCACAGTGCTTTCCGTGCTCATGTTAAATCTGTTGATCCAGACCTGTGGAAAGTAATTACACAAGGTCCTCACAGATTACCAAAGAAAGTGTCCAAATGGACCGACAGTCACAGATCAAAGGATGGAGAAAATCAGAAAGCTTTGAATCTGATGAAAGAAGCTACTGACAAAGCCTTACATTGTTGCTTTCATGATTGCAGGTCTGGTAAGGACATTCTGGATGTGCTGAGGCTAGCTCACAGGCTAAATAAGGACAGCTACATGATGGCTAACGAAAGTAATCAAAGCAGCAATCAGAATGAAGATGATAATGATGAAGAGGTAAATCTCTTTGAGAATTTTTCTTTAGATGATTGGGAGAATGCATATGCTGAGTTGCTTGAATCTCATGAACATTTAAGAAAACAATACAAGAACTTGAAAAAGGAAAGTGATCGGGGTAGTTCAAGTTCTCCATGTGAAAATTATTCAAATATGAAGCAATCTCATGATGCTTGTTTGTCTGATATCCATATGCATAAAAATTAGAATGAAAAATTGATCAAGGAACTTGAATGTGTTTGCTCTGAACTAAGTAGGCTGAAGTCTGAAAAAGATTCTCTCAGAAAATTCTCCAAAGAAAATGAAGAAAAATTAGAGAAACTTAAACGAGAGAATGATTTGCTGATTGAAAAATTTGATGCCATCAAATTTGTAAACATGGAGTTACACAAAAACGTTGAAGAGTTGTAAAGAAAGTTGAAGGAATCTGAAATTGGAAAAATGCATGAAGTGAATCCGGATGATCAGATTCTAATAAATGAATTGATTCATAACGACAAACTTAAGGAGGAGATAGAAAAATTAAAACACTTGAACATCACCATGTCAAAAAGGTTGCTGGAATCTAAAAAGGGTAAATGTGTGATGTCTGACAACTCAGAAGAATTGGACAAGCTCAAAGCTGAAATCGAAAATGTTAAAAATGCTAATGCTTCATTAAGTGAAAGACTTGCAAGTAGTGATGAAGAAAATGCTGACTATGAATTACTCATCGCTGCTTTGGAAAATGAAATCAAGGATCTAAAAGACTCTTTGTCAAAGTTTGTGAGTGGGCAAGAAAACCTAGACAAGCTACTAGGTGGAAGAGTCAATGTCAGGAAGGAAGGGTTGGGCTACAATAATCTAAATAAAAAGGCTTTTCAGAATAAAGTAATGACATCATTTGTAAATGCTTCAAATGTAGCCATAACATCAAAAGATAAACAGCCCATTGTTCAGAAAATGTAGAAACAAACTGACATTCAGAAACGAAATGAAAAAGTGAAAAAATATGTTCATGTGAAGAATAAGCAAAGAAACAATCATGTTGATGTTGTGCATGTGACACATGACTTAAACACACACACACATGCACACAAAAAGAAAATATCATGCCACTATTGTCATAAATTTGGTCATCTGATGCATGAGTGCAGATTGATGGAAAAAGATGATCTAGCTGCTGTAGGAATGCATGACAAACAACTCCATGCGAGGAAATTTCATGATAAAAATCATTCATTTCAGAAAAAAAGAATTGAATGTTTTCATTGTGGTAAATTAGGACACAGGATTACACAATGCTGGTTTGCTAGTGATAAGAAAAAATCACAATCATATCATGCGGTTAACAAGAATAAGTTTGATTCAATAAACCAGCATATGACATGCTTTAACTGTGGAAAATTGGATCATAAGAGATCTGAATGCTGGCTGAGTGCTGGTGGAAGAAATTCTAGTTCATGCTTTTACTGTGGCAAGATGGGCCACATTGCAGCCCAATGTTGGCATGCTCAGGGAAGGAAGTCTAACTATGAATCTATTAAATTCCCTATCAATAGAAACACTTCTGGTAGAAATGGATTTGTTTTTGAAAGGTAAACTCTTGCATGTTTTGAGTGTGGTAAGTTAGACCACAGAGCTAGAGATTGTTGGCACACTAAAAAAAGAAGAAGAAATGTTCATGTAAACATCAGAGAATTTCATTCACGTGCACATAGGTTTCATGATTATACTAATGTGCACATCAAGAACACAAAACATGCTGTTTCATGTCGTTATTGTGGTGGCTTTGGGCATTCTATGAATAATTGTTCGAAAAACCGATGATCTACTTGCCCAGAAAAAGTTAAGAGTGCCATTCAAAGGGATCACTGTCATGTCAGGACCCAAGACTATTTGGGTACCTGCCCATGCAAAATAGTGTGCTAACTTGCAGGTGTGCCTTGGAAGCTGAGGAATAAACAGGGGTTAATAAACCAAGGCACTCAAGTATGAAAAACCCCAGGTCTACACTTTTCAGGTCAGTTACGTGAACTCTCTTTAAACCTTGTCATCTGAAATTTCTGGTTTAGATGTTTGCATAATCTGTTAAGCATACATAGCTGCATTCATATGTGTTATCTACACGACTCTGTTTGAATCTTTTTCTTGCATAATGAAATTCATTCGTGCATAACTTGTCATGCATTTGTGGCATCTAGAATTCTAGATTATACTGCACACAGTCAGGGGGAGTCTGTCTGTTCACTAGTTAGTGCAATTCATCCTGAGGAGAGCTATTGCATATGCATACATGTAGTGGACTGCATTGCATATCACTCTTTGAAAATTCCAAAAAGAAGTGACTGACTACATATAGAACTGCATTGGGACTGCATTGTCAAGCATGACCATCATGGTATATTAAATGGAACAATGTTGAAGGGCAGATGGAGTATGTCTGGATGCTATTACCATGTGTGAGGTGGTCCTTGGACCAAGTCCTCCGCCAAGTACCATGGGTCAAGTTGCATAATATCTTTGTTAGACCTGCACACATATTGCAAAATGAATACATTGTTTTATGAATTCAGATTATAGTGTCTGAACATCATTGAATGTAGATAAGGGGAGTTTATGTTAAGAGAGCATTGTGTACATTGCATGCTGCATACCTTCTGATGATCTTAATCATGAACCTTTCATGTCCACCTAATTGAGTTATCCTGCCATATCTATCATTCCAATGACTCACATCATCAAATAATCATTGTTAGCTGCTACTGATGACTCAACAACTGAACTGAGATTTGAAGTAAACCTTCAGTTTGAATACTGCTTTGCTTGGTCCAGTTAACCTGTTTTCATGATTTTAAGTTCTTGAACCCTAGTGCCTCCCGCCGCCCTTAGGGAGGTAGCCATGGCTGCCCTTGGGGATCCTCGGGGGGGGGGGGAGGATGCCCCGCCTACTAGTAAGTCGGGTGTTCTTGGAGGTTGGTCTTTTGCTCAGCTGTTGGCGGCGTCTTTGGAGCTTCCTAAGGTCGACATCGAGCTGCACCCACCGTCGTCCACTGACAGGGGGGAGCCTGCTTGTTTCTTTACCAAAGAAGAGATTGATGCCTCCCTACATCCTTTGATGTTTGCTGTGGAGGCTAAAATGACCTTTGGTCGTCCGGCGTTCTCGGAAATCAGATCGCACCTGGCTGCTAGATGTGGTTTGAAGGATTCTTTTGTGATTAGTGCGTTGGATAATCAGCATCTTCTTCTACGGTTTAAGACCCATGATGATTATCTACGTGTTCTTTTACGTGAAGCCTTGCATGTTAAAGGGAAGCTGTTCCGGTTCTTTAAGTGGACGCCGCTGTTTTGTCCGGAGGAAGAGCCTTCGATTTGTCCCGTTTGGATTGAACTCCCCAACTTGCCTGTTAATCTTTATCAGAGGAGTTTTTTAATGTCGATTGCTGCAAACGTTGGTCCGGTTCTTCAGGTGGCACACGCAACAGAGCTTTTGATTAACACCAAGGCGGCTAGGGTTTGTGTCGAGTTAGATCTCCTTAAAAGCCGCCCTGATCGACTCTGGATCGGTATGGGTCCTGATTATGGTGGGTTTTGGCAAGACATTCAATACATTAATGCTCCGCTATATTGCACTGCTTGCAAGCAGTTGGGTCATAATATGCATACCTGCAGATCTAATTTCAAGGCGGATACCAGAGTGATTTCTAAAGTTTCGGGGAAACCTGTTCCTGATGGTACTTGGATCCATGTAACTAAAGGCAAGGAGACGGAGCTTACAAGGTTCGGGAAACATGAATTCTGGAGTCCCATCTTCTCAGGTTCGAGGAAAGGAGGTTATGGTCGACTGTGACTCTTCGTTACCAAGGAGTTTGGATCCCCAGCCGCTTATGACGGGGGGGAGCTACTTAGCTATTCGGCCGGTGCATGAACATACTTCTATTGAGGGTGATACAGCGAAAGACGATGCATTGGCCATTGATGTTGTCTCATCGGAGGAGAGGTTCAAGGGTAATTCAACGACGAATATGGGAGTGCCAGATGGGTTATCTGCTCCCATGCAGGTAGCCACAACAACTGGTGACCAAGTCTTGTCTGCGTCTGTTCCATCAACTAGACAACCTGATATGGAGACTGCTACACGCGCAGCTAAGGATAATAGTCTCATGCCGCATCATACCTTACACACATCCTCGAAGGTTAGTGGCTTAGAAGGGATGATAACCAGAGCTCGGGCTAGATCGGTGGATGGGAGTGCATGCCCAACACAACATTGATGATGGATTCTGCTTTGATATGGAACATAAGGGGAGTTGGTAATGGGGCTTCTAGGAGATCTCTCCGTAGGCTTGTTATGAAGCTCCGCCCGATGATTGTGGCAATCAGAGAACCGAAGATTTCCTTTTCTAAGGCACCTTCGGTGGCCAGGCTTCTTCACATGGACATGTACACTGGCAATGATGGGGATAGTTCCAAAATATGGGTGTTTTGGCAAGCTTCTTTGCCTATCTCGGTGGTTGCTTACTCTACGCAATACATTACTTTGGGGTATAAAAAGAGGACTTCCTATTCTAAATATCTCACTTGTGTTTATGCTGCTTGCTCTAGAGATTCCAGGTGGGCTCTCTTTGCTGATCTCAGCTCCTTCGCTTCTTCTGTCAGTGCTCCATGGGTAATTGGAGGGGATTTCAATTGTATTTCACAATCCTCTAAAAAGATTGGTGGCCTTCCATATAATCTTGATGCCATGTCAGAATTCAATGCCTTCCTGGGCGGGGCTGGGTTGTTTGATGCTGGCTATGTGGGGTCTACTTTTACCTGGACCAATAATCGCATGGGTGGGGCTAATGTCCGGGCTAGGCTTGATAGAGTCCTTTATAATAGCTCTTGGCAAGTATCGTACCCAAATGTCCAAGTCACTCACCTTCAGAGAGGTCCTTCGGATCATGCACCTTTGTTTGTATCTGCCATTGATTCCGCAAAAGGGCCGAGTAGGTTTATTTTCCATGAAATGTGGGTATCTCATGTGGACTTTTTGCAGGTGGTTCGGAGTGTTTGGGAAGGGGCCAATGTGACGTACCCCAATGCTTTTATTAGGCTCCAGTTCAAACTTAAAGAAACCAAATCCAAGCTACGCATCTGGAATAGAAGTGTTTTTGGAAACGTTACTTAGAATGTTCGGGATGCTGAGGACCAGGCAGATAGATGCCAATTAAGTTTTGATGATGACTCCACTAATACTAACAGGATGGCGCTTAATGAAGCTAATGCTAGATTGCGCATGGCTTTACGACAGGAGGAGACCTTTTGGCGCAAAAAATCTAGGATCGATTGGCTGGACAATGGTGATAGAAATACATCATTTTATCATGCAGTGGTTAAGGTAAACAGAAGGAGGAACTACATATCTAGATTGAAGGTTGATGACCAATGGTGTTCAGAACAAGAGGTCCTTAAAGCTAAGGCGACAGAGTTCTATTCAGGCCTTCTTTCCTCTGCATCGCATTATGTGGATAATGACCTTCTGAACTGCTTACCTAAGGCTATTACTGATTCTCACAACCAGACTATGTGTGCAGTTCCGTCAAGGGAGGAGATCAAGGAGGCTGTTTTCATGCTTAAAGATTCCAGTGCGCCCGGGCCGGATGGTTTTTCTGGAGTGTTCTTTACATCTTGTTGGGATATTGTTTCCACGGATGTTGTTGCAGCAGTGCAGGGATTCTTCCAATGCTTTCCACTACCACGAGGTATCACTTCATCAATTATAACCATGGTACCCAAGGTTCATGAGCCCACTACACTCAGTGATTTTCGCCCCATCAGCCTTTGCAATTTTGCCTACAAAATTGTCTCGCACATCATCTGTGGACGTCTGATGCCTTTACTGCCTCGGTTTATTTCTGAAGAACAAAGCGCCTTTGTCAAGGGCCGCTTCATCCTTGATAATGTTTCCCTTTCTCGCCAGCTAGTTGCAGACATCAATAGGAAGGTTCGAGGACATAATGTTCTTTTTAAACTAGACATGACCAAAGCCTATGATAGGTTGGAATGGGATTTCTTATTTGAGGTGATGAGGAGGTTTGGTTTTAGTAATCGTTTTATCTCCTACATTGGTATGCTTATTTCTAATTGTTGGTTCTCTATATCCTTTAATGGGAGTCTCACTGGCTACTTTAAGTCATCTAGAGGGCTCCTTTGGCCCCCATCTTATTCATCATTGCTTCTGAAGTCCTTAGCAGTGGTTTGAAGGAGCTTTATCTGAATGGTACCCTCCAATATTTCCACTCGCCGCGTGGGTTTATTGCGGTGTCTCATCTTCTCTATGCCGATGATACGATGATATTTTCTAATGCGGCTGACAGAAATATCAGAAGATTACTTTGTTTCTTGAAGCGATATCAAGACAGCTCGGGGAAATCAGTCAATGCTGGGAAGAGTTGTTTTATGCTGTCTTCAAAGGCGCCAAGAAATACTGCGCAGAGGATTCATCGTCGCACTGGCTATAGGCAGCACACGGGAGCTATGAGCTATCTGGGTGTTCCTCTCAAGGTAGGAAAGCTAGTATCTGTGGACTTTCGGCAAATCATTGATAAGATTAACACGCGGTTGGCTGGTTGGCGCACGCAACTACTGTCCCAAGCTGGGAGAGCTGTTTTGATTAAATCCGTGCTTAGGAGTCTGCCAATCTATCTTGCTTCTTCTGTGACTATTCCTGCATCTATTTGTAAGCAGATTGACAGGATATGTGCTAATTTTTTCTAGAGTGGCACCAAAGACATACAAAGGAGGCATTGGATCGCTTGGTCGAACATTCAGAAGCCTAAAGTTGAGGGTGGTCTGGGGTTTCGGAATCTAAAGGACATACAACTGTCTCTTACTATCAAGCAGTTATGGAATATCTTGCAAGGTAGCTCCCTTTGGTCCAGATATGCTAGACAACGGTTCCTAAATATACATCTCATTGATGCTGTTAAGCCTTTTCCCCGTGGAATTTCCAATACCAGTTTTATCAAAGCAAAGGAAATTGTTCTCTCTCACTCTAGATGGATGGTTGGTAATGGGGAAGAAATTGATTTCTTCTGTGATACCTGGATTGGAGACCGGCCACTCTTGCACTTTATGAACAATGCTGATTGTATCACCATTCACCAGTGTTTTACCGTTCGGGAGATGATGCTTAACCCCCAGCATTCTCTTTGGCAATGCCTGATCTTCAAGGCCGAGGACTTACAGGTTCAGCTGACTACTACTCGGGATGTCTGTTGTTGGACGGGTAGTAACTCTGGCAAGTTCACCTCCTCCTCTACATACATATTTGCAGCCTCACATGGTATTCAGCGGCGGGCATGGAATAAGATATAGCATAAAGCTTTCTCCCCTCTAGCGTCCATCTTTACCTGGAAGACTATGCATCGGGTGATCCAAGTTGATTCCAGAATTGTTGAATGTGGTGTGCCTCTTGCTTCTAAGTGTGAATGTTGCCACTCTGCTAGCCTAGAAGGCTTAAATCATTTGTTCATTACTAGTGATCTTGCAAATTCCCTTTGGGCCTGGATGGTGCCTCTAATCAGACCGAAGGTTAATCTGAGTAGTCAGATTACCATTCGTTGCTGGAGTTTCATTGAAGTAACATCTATGCAATCTGCTTTTCAATTTGCCGCGTTGTATACTTTCATGCTCCTCATGTGGGAGATTTGGAAAGCTAGGTGTGCAGCTCGCTTTGAAGGTGTAGCACCAGACAAGGAGAAGATCAAATTTTGGATTATTAATAATCTGGCTGTTGCTTTCAAGGGTGTAACTTTCCATCAGCCTATTCCTTATAGAGAGGCTCTTGTCCTTAGCAATTTTAATGTCCGGTCCATGGTACAGGTTCGCCAACCTATTATTGTTATTTGGAATCCCCCCACTTTTGGCTATTGTTTGAATATAGATGGTGCTTCTAAAGGTAATCCGGGGCACAGTGGGGGTGGAGGCTGCATTAGGAACTCGACAGGTGATTTCCTTGCTGGCTTCTCATTCTACTATGGCATTGGTCATAGCATGTTGGCAGAGGCACGGGCGCTGCATGATGGCCTTAGCATAGCTTTAGAGATGGGCTATAATATTTCTATTGTTATGTCCGATTGCGCTGCCTTAGTTCAGGCGGTTCAGAGAGATGATGTTCCCCATTGGTCTATCTATCCCTGGTGGAGGGGTATCATTCGGATGATTCAGCAGCTTCATTGCCCAATCAAGCATGTTTATCGCGAAGGAAATTCGGTGGCAGACAACTTGGCCAAGCATGCTTGCGACCCTTGCGCCAGGATGATCTATTGCAATGTTAGGGACCTCCCATGTAATGCTAGAGGGGCAGTCTTAGTGGATAAAGTGGGTCTCCCTAGTTTCCGACAAGCTTATTAGCCTTAGTTCTCTCGTATCTACATTGTTTGACTGTGTTCTGGCTGCTTATATAAGGCCTTGGTGGTTGTCTTTGTAACACATTACTTTGATTAATGAAAATTAGTGCCTTTGGGGGTGCCTGGTGGAGTGGTATCATCTCTCCTCTCTGAGGTAGGGGTGCGCTCTCCCTGGCTTCTCCACAGGTATCGTTTAATTAAAAAAAAATACTGCTTCATAAATGTTAAAACATCTTTGATGAAGAATCTTCCATTATATAGGTTTAAGAATATTTGTTGATTTGGAATCGGTTTAAGTCTAATGTACTCTTAAGTTTGAGCCCAAAGAACTTGAAAATATCTGATTCAATTTTTTTAATAAACCTTAACTGATTGTCTCATGTAAATTCATGTAAGACTTCCTGCAATTTGAAGAGTTGAAATCATGATTTTCTTTGATTGAAATACTGAGTGTCAGTATTGCTATTAAATATTTGATCTATTTGAATTTGTCCTGAAAGAAAATGTATGGACAGAGCAATGACTATGGTTACTGAGAAACCTGTCCAAAGGATTGTGTCATGAAGTACCATGGCTAACTCTGTTTAAAGAGATGATTGGAAACTACTGTGAAAATATGGCAGAGCAATGGCATAGTTGTATTGAGTAACTGGGGATTCTGGCCTCTGATCAAGGTGTATCCTCATGCCAAAGATACTTTTAATGCTACCTCTGTTCTCTAAAATGGGAGAAGCAATACGGTTATCACACTAAGTAACTGGGGATTCTGGCCTCTAACCAAGGTGTCTCCTCACGTTAAAAGGTGTTGATCAACCAAAATTGCTCAAGCAAAATTTTCTTTATTGATGATCGAAAGAAAAAATATGAAAAAGTGTGTTTCAAAAATCAAATTCAGATGCTTTCACGAGTGTTTATTCTCAATACTACCTTATGTGATTCTTAAAGAAGTCATGGAAAGTAAACTGAGTAAGATGGAAGAAGGTTGAACTAGAAGTGTTATATGTGCATTTGGTTCATTTTTATTAAAAAATTTATTTCAGATATGAGTATGGTTTCTTTTTGAAAAACTATGTTTACATCACTCTTAAACCATATCTGCCAATCAAAGAATTCATAAGCTGTTATAGTGGAAGACTCTAAAACCTAAATTCTGGTTTATGAAGTTGGTAACTTACTGAAAAATTCTGTATCTCAGGGTCTTTGAAAATAATGCTTTTACTCAATTGTTGATCTCTGCCACTTTCATTGATCTTTTCAACAGATATCAAAATTGTTCCTGAAATATATGTGCTTTAATTGATCTTTGCACATCAGCCTGAGTCTCTTTCAATGGATTCCACTACCATATTTCTTTTGGCTAAACAAATCCCGATGGTTCTGTCGCCTGTTCATCTGCAGACCATACAAATGTGAGGATCCACTGTCATTTTTACCTTGCTCACTTGTGGCTTCTTGAACTTCAAAATCATTGTGGTTAAATATTCCAGATTGATTCCTTGACTAGCCAACTTGCTCAAAGGGGGAGAATAGGTTGACATGAGTCAGCTTCTTGCCTTGCTTTATGACTCATCATGGTGCTGCCTTCTATTTTTCCCCTATCATCACATCTTCAAGGGGAGTAATAATTCATTCGTTGCTCTCTCTCTAACAGGGTCAACTTAATCGAAGTATAAGTGGGAGAACATTTCATGCATGTGTGTGTATTTCTCTACTGACTGTCTCAGTTCCATCAACATTCCTTTCTGGTATGAGCTTTTGGGGAGATTTTGTGGATTTCATCTTTTGCAGTGCATATCTCATTTGTTCTGGTACTCCATTGATCACTACTCTTACATCTGATCCCTTATTTTTGATGTTGTCAAAGGGGGAGAAAATATGTGAGTTCATTTGTGTTCCTGCTCATTTATGCTGTTTAGTGTTGCATATGACTCATGGTGTTTAGTGTTGCATATGACTCATGGTGTTGCCATCATCAAAAAGGGGGAGATTATTGTGTCTCTGTGTTTAGATGATAGCAAACACCATGAGTCAATATGTGTTAGTCGTTTGTTGTATGATTCAATATAGGTTTTACTGCATTCTTCTTATGTAATTGGTCATTCCTTTGCTCATTGCATATAGGTGCATTGTTTCATGCATTAGTCGTCTAGAGCCAAAGTCCGTGCACACTTGCTTGGACTTAGTGTTTGCATGCAAGGGAAGTCTGTGCATTGCACATAGTCGGTGCATACCTTACACGAACATACAAGTCCATGCAGACTATAGCTACAAGTCTATACATTGCATATGTTTGTGCATCACTCAAAGTCCATACACTGCATGAACGCACACACAAGTCTATACATCCGTTTGCCTTGCTTCATGCACAAAGTCTATATATTCATAGCAAGTATGCACATTGGTTGTCGCATGCAAGCAAAGTCTGTACAACGGTCAGTCTCACTCAGCGTCTCATGCTATCAAGTCTATACATTGTCTAGCACATACACGTTCAAAGTCTGTACATCCGACCGTCTCATTCAGCGTCTCATGCTATCAAGTCTATACACTGTCTGCCCTGCACGCATTGCAAGTCTATACACTGTCTGCCCTGCACTCACTGCAAGTCTGTACATTGTCTAGGTTGCAAGTCTATACATTGTCTGCCCTGAACACACAAGTCCATACATTGCATTTGGGCATCAAAGTCTATACACGCTATCAAAGTCTATACAGCCTTTGTGTTGCACGAACACAAGTCTATACACTGTCTCATGCATACATAAGTCTGTACAATTTGTGTGGCTTGTTCATGCATGTGCTGTGTTGTCAGTGGGTTAGCCAAGCAAGTCTATACAGACTTGTTTCATGTGTTAGTTAAGCAACTCTTTACATTCATCGCATTGGTTCTTAAGTGCTTCGTTGCAGTCTGTATAAAGTTACATAGTGAAGTATGTACAAGTTTTCAGTCTTAAGCTGATAATTCCTTCTGACTATTTGACAGGTGAATGGCTCGTGGATAAAGGGGCAAACGATTGGCACGTGATCCTAGAAAAGAAACTTCTATTCCCTGACACGTGGACCAGTGGAATTTCAGTAAACTGCTGCTGCTTGATCCACATGAAGGCCCTGTTCCTATAAAGAGCCTCTTTACCCCTTCGATGGCTGCTGCTGGTACTAGAGGAAAGGTCCCCAGAAGAAAAAGAGAAGGTTAGCCAACCGAAGAGAGAAGAAGAATAGAGAAAGAGATTGAGAGAAGAAAAGAGAGAACAGCGTGAGAGAAAGAGAAGCAGAGAGAAGAAGAACAGAGAAAGAGATTGCGAGAAGAAAAGAGAGAACATCGTGAGAGAAAGAGAGTGTAGAGTGAAGAAGCAGCTGAAGCACATTGAAGATCGGTTTCAAGATTGGCCTCGTGGATCAAATCTAGAGCCATCAAACTCATCAGAGCTATACTCTGATTAGTTTTTCTTTTGTCCTTTTATTTATTCTTTTTCATATCCTTAGTGCTTTCCGTTTCCATTGTTGGGATCGGGGTTCCTCCTGTGGATTCAGGGGAAGAGAGACCTTGGTCTCTAGCTGCTAGTGACTGGGTGTCACTAGTTTCCCTCCTGTTTAGAGGAAGGGAGGTTTTTCCTCCGGTTGGCAAGTGACTGGGTGTCACTTGTGTTTTCCTTCTGTTTGGAGGAAGGGAGGTTTTCCTCCGGTTGGCAAGTGACTGGGTGTCACTTGTGTTTTCCCTCTGGTTTAGAGGAATGGAGGCTCGCCCTCCGGTTCTGGTCTTGTGGGTAGCAAGTCCAGGTGTCAAGCTTCTGTGGGTTGCAGAGCTTGGTTTGAGGGATTTGTTTCCCTTGGTTTGTCAAGCTGTTAGGCAGCGTCTGTTGCAGACTGAGTCTGCGGTTCTAGCTTTTGCTAGTGGAAGCCTCACTCCTGTTTGGAGTGAGGAGTGGACGTAGGTCTGTGGGCCGAACTACCTAAAAAATCATCTGTGCAGTGGATGTTTGCTTTCCTTTGCTTCCGCTAGATGAATGTATAGGCGCGCTATACATGTTTGCTCTTTGGTTCAAAAGAGTTTTTGATTAAGTCTTAATTGAGCAAAATTTTTAAGGGTGGGATTCATTCACCCCCCTCTGAATCCATCGCACATGCCCCAACATAAGGGGCAGCGGACTAGGTTTTACCCGAAACTGGAGCTGGGATAAAAAACTGGGTGGGGAGAGTGGTGTGACTGGATTTTGGGTACTGGGAACTAAATGCTGGTTGCTAGGAAGTGAGGAACAAGCCCTAGCAGAGGGTTGGCGTAGGTCCATCAAGACGTGGCGGCCTACTTGGTTAAGGCCGGGAATTGATTCCGGGGTGTATCAATTGTAGGTTGACGTCTGAGTGTTGGTTGTTTGTATGTCATTATCTGGTAATTTCGCTCTTCTGGGCTTGAGAAACTAGGATTGAGCTGGCCAAATGGCCTCAAAAGGCATCATAGTCGAGAGCCGTGATTGGGGCTGGGACTGGTTGGCCCACCCGTACAGAGATCGTGGCCGAAACTAGAGCTGGGAATAGGCGGCTGGCCCGTGAGGGCGTTGTAGCCGGTGACTGGGCTTAGAAATTGGTGGCTGGCCTGTGAAGGCGTTATAGCTGGGGTAGTGGGGTTGAAAGCTGGCGGCTGGCCTGTAAAGGCGTTGTAGTCGAAGTGCTAGGACTGGAGGCTGGCGGCTGGCCTGTAAAGGCGTTGTAGCTGAAGTTGGAACTGGAGACTGGCGGCTGGCCTGTAGAGGCGTTGTAGCCGAAGTTGGCGATGACCGACCCTCCGGGGGTGTAGTGGCCACCATTGTTGTGGAGTGATGTTAAGCTCGCCGTCGGAGCTTGTAATAGCCGACGGCTTTGCAAGTGAAGAATAGAGAGGGAGATAGAGTTTTTTTTCCTCCTTACCAGCCCTACCACCCTTGCGGGTTTTCGCTAGAGCTGGCCCCCTTTGGCTTTTTCCGGTGCGCCCTTGTGGGTTTTCACACCGAGGGGTTACCCGATTTTGCCTAAGGCGCCCTTTCGGGTTTTCACCTTAGCTGGGTTGCTGGCCTTTTTGCCCCCAGCCACCCCATTGTGGTGAGAATGACTGGGTCTGCCGGGGCATCTCTATTTTTAACCCCATTTTTTTTGTTCTTTTTTTTTACTTACCTGGGAGCCTGACGGCTAGACTGGTGTCGGTGCAGAAGTGCCCGTGCTCCCGTGGTGACGGGAAGAGGGCAGGAGATTAGTTCTTGCGAATGCCTGACGGCTGTTCCGAGGAACTGAGCTGGCTAGTTGACTAGAGATTGTAGACTGGGAAGACTGGCCGGTTAGATCCTTCACGGGGGAGGATCGGCCTTATTCGTGGTAGCTGGGACGTGCACCTTAGTCCGGCTGGCATGCAAACTCATGCTCTGGTGCATAATATAGCTTCATGTGTTTGCCATTGAGAGGCGGGAATGATCTATGACCTTTGTGATCAACGGCAGTGTAGGCCCCACCCTCATAGACATTCTGGATGATGTATGGACCTTGCCAATTTGGCTGTAGTTTTCCACTAGAGCTCCCTGCCATGACCTCTTTTTCCTTGATCATGACAAGGTCGCCTTGCTTGAAAGCTCGCTGTTTGACGAGCTTATCATAGGCCCGAGCCATGCGAGCCTGGTATATTTACAGGTGTTTGTAGGCTTCGAGTCGCTTGCCTTCTAGATCGGCGAGCTCTTCTTGCCTTCTCCGGTACTCATCTTCATCAGAGTCGACAAGGCCGGTGTGGATTGCCACACGATAAGAGGCTAACTGGACTTCGATGGGGATAACTGCTTTTGTCCCGTAATCAAGGGAGAATGGCGAGCACCCCGTGGGGGTGTTGTAGATCGTCCAATAGGCCCATAATGCTTCGAAGACCTTTTCACCCCAATCGCATTTCCGATGGCTAACCATCTTAGCCAGGAGCTTACAGAGTGTTTTGTTAAAGGCTTCTGCTAAGCCATTAGCCTAGGGGTTGTAGACCGAAGAGGTTCTCCAGTCGATGTGGAATTTGGCCGCCAACTGGTATACAACCTTATTCTTGAAGGTTGTCCCGTTGTCGGACACTATGCGACTGGAAGTACCAAATCGATATATAATGTTATGCCGGACGAATCTAGCAATGATTTTGCTGGTGACCTCTCGCAAGGGTAGAGCCTCCGCCCATCGAGAGAAATAGTCAGTGGCGGCCAAGAAGTATTTATGGCCCTTGGAAGATGGCAGGAAAGGCCCCGCAATGTCCATGCCCCATTCGGTGAATGGCCAAGTGGGGGCTGTAGGACGCAGTGGGTTAGGAGGTCTTCCGGGTACTGGGCCAAAGGCTTGGCATTGATGACATGTACGTGCGTACTGGATGCAGTCCACGTACATGGTTGGCCAGTAGAAGCCTTTGAGCTTGATGTTGTGCTTTATTCGGTCTCCGGCCTAGTGTGCACTGCACAATCCGGAGTGAACCTCCTGCATGACGGCCCAAGCCTTGGCAAGGGAGACACATCTCAGGAGGATTGACTTGTCCTTCTCGTGGACAAGCCGATACAGGGAGTCACCGATCAACTCGTAGGAGGTTGCTCGGCAGAGTAGCTGGACACTTTGAGCTCGGTCAGAGGGAAGCCACCCTTTCTTGAATGGTGACGTACGCCAATCATCCACTTCTTCTGGAGATGTGCTCTGGTCAAGGTCATGGACCTCGTAAATGGTGAGACCGGTGTTGCCTTCGAGTGAGCTCGGCATCAGCCGTCTGTGCTTGATGACGATGTCGACCTCGCCCTCAGGTGGGAGCTTGATGGCCGCGGCCAATTTTGCTAAGGCATCCGCCTGAGCGTTGCTGCTCTTGGGAATGTGATCTATTTCGAAGAAATAGAACTTCTGGGTTAATCTGGTGACGGCGGTATGGTACGGAACCAATTTTGGCTTACGCACGTCATAGATGCCGAGGACCTATCAGACTATCAGCTGGGAGTCCCCATAGGGTTTGAGGCATTTAATGCCCATGTGGAGAGCCATCTGGAGCCCAATGAGTAGCTTCATACTCAGCTTCATTGTTGGTTAGGGACTTCATGAGGGTGCAGGAGTTGTACAAAACTCCACCTTGAGGAGTCAGAAAGACTATGCCGGCACCTGCCGTGGTGGCTGGATTCTGGTTGCTCTTGGTGATCCCTCAGGAAGCACCATCGAAGTAGAGCTCCCAGCAAGGCACGCTGGTTGTGAGAGCGCTTTGCTGCCAATAATGCAAGACATCTCTGCTCTGTTTGACTGGTTGTTGTGATTGAGCAACAGGGGACTCCTCGTCCGAGAGCTCTGAGCTGAAAGGCGAGTCGTCTGGTACTGGATGGGCTGTCAAGAATTCAGCCATACCCTGTCCCTAGATTGCTTTTCTAGGGACATAGGTGATGTCGTATTCCATCAACAGGAGAGCCCACCTCCCCAGTCTGCCCGAGAGGACAGGTCGTCGAAGGAGATACTTCAGAGGGTCGTACTTGGATATAAGCTCGACTCGATGAGACAAGAGGTAATGCCGCAACTTCTTAACTGCGAACACCAATGCCAAGCAGACCTTCTCCATAGGGGAGTAGCGATACTCGACACCGATTAGCTTCCGGCTGAGGTAATAGAGGGGCTGCTCTTTACCTTCCTCACTAATTTGTGCCAACAGCGCTCCCAGCGAAGCGTCCATGGCGGGAATATAAAGAATGAGAGGTTTACCCTTGATTGGTGCCCCCAAGACTGGGGGAGTAAGGAGGTACTCCTTAATTTGCTCGAAAGCCGCCTGGCATTCTGAGTCCCATGTGAACGGGGCATCTTTCTTCATCAGCTTGCTGAAAGGCACACATCGACCGGAGAGGTTAGAGATAAACCTCCGAATATAGGTCAGCCTCCCTTGGAAGGACCTAAGCTCGGTGATGTTGTTGGGTGGTGGGAGCTCCCAGAACGCTTTGATCTTGCTGGGATCCACCTCGATTCCTCGGTACCTGATGACGAAGCTGAGAAATTTGCCGCTGGATACGCCAAAGGCGCATTTCATGGGGTTCATCTTGAGCCCATATTGCCGGAGATGCTCGAAGACTTAGCGGAGGTCATCGACATAGCATTCGACGATGTTGTGCAGCATCTCATCGAATATTTTGGTCATGGCCCTTTGGTAAGTAGCACCGGCATTCTTTAAACCGAAGGGCATGCGTTTGTAGTTGAAAATCCCCTTGGGGGATCTGAAAGTTGTATGGTTCTTGTCTTTAAGGGACATCCGGATTTGATTATAACCGGACGACCCATCCATGAAAGACAAGGCTTCATGGCCGGTGGTCATATCGACCATCGTTTCTGTAAGCGGGACTAGGAAGTCATCCTTCGGACAGACTTTGTTGAGGTCCCGGAAGTCGACACAGATGCGGACTTGACCATTCTTCTTCTTGACTGGAACTATATTGGCGAGCCAGATAGGGTAGATGCACGGCTTGATGAAGTTGACCGCCGCCATTTTATGGACTTCGGCCAAAACCTGGAGCTCCAGCTCGTGGCGCATATGCCACTGAGGTTGCTTGACCGGAGCGATTGAGGGAGAAATGGCTAGGTCGTGCTCTGCTACGGAGGGATCTAGCCCTGGCATCTCCTTGTAAGTTCAAGCGAAGTAGTCCTTGTATTCAAGCAGGAGTTGCTTGCAGTCCTGCTTCTCTGCCTCGGTAATGAGAGCGCTGACGAACGTAGGGTGAGGGGCTTCATCTCCGCCCAGGTTGATCTCCACAAGATCATCAACGGTCGCCTGGCTGCCGTCCTCTAGTTCGGGAGGAGTGGGTTGAAGGTCGATGAAATCATCATCATCGGTGTCAGCTTCGTGTATTTCTTGGTTCTCGAAGCCACCGGTTGACGCTGAAGGGACTAGAGAGTGGTTGTTGCTGGAATCCATGGAGGATTGATCTGGACCGCTGGTTCCTGGCCAGTAGTTGCCAACTGGGGCTGCTGAGGTCTCCCAGGGGTTGCCTAGCGAAGTTGACACTCCTTTGCAGTCAAGACCAGAGATATCCCCCCCCTCAGGAGGGTCGGTTGAACTGGGTCCTTTGACTAGCTAGGAGACCGAAGGAGCTTCTTCTCCCCGTTTGTCTTGGCAGGGAGGCGACGAAGGTTCCTTGACGGCTTGGGCTGGGGTGCCGGCTTTGACGGGGATCAGGATCAGAATTTCCTCTTCCTCATCCTCGGAGCTGTCGAATTTGGATTCGACTCTAGCTCTATCGTCGATTGGTAGTGCCAAGCCTACGATGTTAATTGCGTAGTAGACGCAGAAGTCCGGGTCTTGGTCGTAACCAAGCCCCCTGGTATCCTTATGGAAGGACGGGGGTTGCCCCCAGACCTGGGAAGGGGTCCACAGTTGACGGAAGTATCTTTGTTGGGCAGGAGTTTGCCACTGGGGAATGTGTTGTTTCAAACACATTTCTTGAATATGCGGCGACAGGTCACCCCACACCTGAACTGCTTTAGGGGTATCATCGACTTGCCTAGACCAGCCGAAGTCATTATCTGGCGGGGCTTGAGGGACCATGTCTCCTTTGTAGAAGACAATGGGTTTGACCCTGTTAGCCTTTCTCTTGTTCCGACGTTGTCGCTTGAAGGTGACAATGAATGTCGTCAGCGACTCGACGCTGTGCTCCTCAGATGCACATGGGAGCTGGATGCAGTCTGGTGGCAAGTATATACTCTTTCCAATAGCTCGGCTAATGAGATTAGCCTCGAAGTCGATCTGGTGCTTCTTAGGGTGATCTGGGGTTGACTTGGAGCCGAGGCGCAGTCGATGAAGCTTAGTCTTTTCCTCGTCAACAGAGAAGAGATCATCATCGTCTTCCTCTGAGAGCCAACCATTACTTTTGCTCTTGATCACGGGGTACGGACTAATCCCCTTGAAGTAGAGCGCTGTGTCGGCTAGGTTGCATTCTGCCGGTGTGAACGGCGACAGGTCTGCAAAGACTTTATGCTACTCCCCGTCCTTGGCATACTTGATGCATTGGTGGAGAGTCGATAGGAAGACCCAATTTTCATGGAGCCAGGGTCTACCCAGTAACATCTTGTAAGACGTGTTGGAGTCGATGATGTAGAATGTCGCCTTAGAGGTGAAATCATCGAGCACCAGATCGACGTCCACCCGGCTGAGGACGTCCTCGGTGTTCTAGTTAAAGCCAGATATCTTAACCGCTTGAACCTTCTGGAGGTATGGGGTCAGGTATAGAGACTTGAATGTCTTGAGCAGCATGATGTTAATAGCGGCACCAGCGCCCACCAGGATCCGGTTCACATCATGCCCGTTGATCTTCCCCTTCATGTAGAGAGGACGATTGTGGCACGGAGGGGAAAGTAGCATGTCTTTCTCCGTGAAGG
Organism: Amorphophallus konjac; assembly: GCA_022559845.1. Classification (NCBI taxonomy): domain Eukaryota; kingdom Viridiplantae; phylum Streptophyta; class Magnoliopsida; order Alismatales; family Araceae; genus Amorphophallus; species Amorphophallus konjac. The sequence continues at coordinate 171,702,944 of CM040119.1, read as the reverse complement.
ATATGGTGGCTACGAAGGCTCCATAGGCAGCCGCCTTCATTTCTGCGGCATGCGCTTCATAGACTTCCGACTGTAGGAGTATTTTGATAAGGGTTTCCCTTACGTCCTTACTCTAAGCGATGGCCTCCCAAATTGAAATGATGGCAGGGAAGCGTTTCATCTGGTGGAGGACCTTCCGGTCAGCTCGGGCTCGAGCATCCTCCAGAGAGGGTAGTATGTCAGGCTGAGCCTTCTGTGAGCTGCCGTGTTATTCCCCGTCGGGGAGTTGCACTACCTTGCCCGTACCACCGGGATCAGACTGACCTCGATCGCCAGCGGGCTCTTGGAATAGGGATGCCAATGACGGCTCTTCTGGGGGTGATTGGCGGGCTGGCTCATCATTGCCGGACGGTCCCGCTTGCTCTGCTACAGAAGTCGATACTGGCGCTGGGGCTGGGAGACTGGCAGTAGTCTCGTCAATGTCGGAAGGATCGAAGACACCGGGTCTGCCCCGAACTTCTACTTCCGGAATGGGAGCCGGTTTCTCTTCTCGAAAGAGGATGATTCGCTCCGGGTCGAAAGTGGACGGGGAGAGGGGTAACTCAGGAGTTCTCCCACGGCCTCTACCGTGTCCCCGGCCACGACCTCGTCCGCAGCCTATGTGTTCTGGGGCTGGCTGTAGCCCAAGAGGGCCAATGGTTCTTTGTCTTATCTGCGAGGCTATTGGCTCGCCCCGCCGAGAAGCGTTAATGTTGTTAGGAGGTGGAATGGCCACCATGTTGCAGGTGCAGCACCGAAGCATTTATTCCAGCTGCTCTGTGGTGATCTCATTATCTTATAGCACAAGAAGAGCTCGTCCAGGATCACAAGTCTTTCGCCGTTCTTGAGCTTTTGGATCATCTCTTGGACCTAATTTCTAAGGCGGGCTCGTTTCTGCATTTCTTCCCATGAGATATAGCTATCGAGTGGGAGAGCGCCGGTAGGACGAGGGGGAACGTATTCCTCCAAGTCATCAATGAGCCGCTGGAGCCTTTGGAGAGGCATTGGCTCGGCTGAAAATTGTAGGGTGGTGGCTTGTTCTGCTTGTTTCTTGAGCCGCCTTCTGAGGTTCTTCCTCCTATTTCTCTCTTGTCTCTTGGAAATAGCAGTCTCCAAGGGAGTAGGAGGGAGAGGTGCTGGAGCAGAGCTCATAAACCCTGATGAGGATATCTCCGAGCTGATGTCTTTGTCAGGCGAGATCGGTGACTCTTCCTTGCCTGGATTTCGATCCAGGCGCCTTCCGCTTGTTATATCTGGAAGGTGGCATTAATAGCCTACTCGATTATCTCGAGCGGCAGTTCCTGGTATGTCGGAGTGCTGGGACTGGCATCCGAAGACATGTGCGCGGTTTGATGCCTTAGCCACGATGGCGACGGGAGCCTACGGGGAGTCGGTAGGCTGGTGCTGGCATCCGAAGACGTGTGCGCGGTCTGATGCCTTAGCCACAGTGGCGACGGCTTTTGTTGAGAAGCGGACAGAGAGGGGTGCTGGACGTCCTGCTCTTGAGCCTTGCCTTTGCAACCATGCTGAGAGCTGCGCCCAGCGACAACTGACGGCGTCGCAAGACATTATCGCTCTACACAGTTATCCTGACTCTGTGGAATGGCGGAGCCTTGTGGCGGTGGGCCCGCCACTTGAATCGAAGTCGCTGAAGAATCCGAGGATGTCTTCTTCGTACTTCGGATTATGTCGACGAGTAGGCGGGGAGGACCCAACGGCCCGTCCGCTGAGGAGATGTAACGAGGCTGAGGCGAGGCCTCACCCTACTTTTGCTTTCCCTTCCTATCCGCGGTTGCCGGCGACGGAGATAGGACAGGAGGAGGACGAGAAAGAGCTGAAGAGCCCATCATCATCTCGCCCACCAGAACGTCCTCTCGGCCAAGAAGGACCCGGGGGAGCCTGGCGGTGTCTTCTTCAGGAAAAGGGACAGACTTTAGCTCCCGCCAGGATTGCCACCACACAGCCGAAGTGGCTGGGGTTGGCTGGCTGGCTGTTGATGCCTGAGAGCGCCCGCGGTCCGGAGGAGTAGGGGCATGGATGATGTTGACCGAGAAGTTGGTCGGCTCCATCGCTTGACTGGTATCCTGCTCTCTACGCCTCCGCAATCGCTCGAGCGCCTCTTGGTTGTCCGTCCGGAACTCGAGCCATTCTGTAGGATGCTGGTAAGGTAGCCTGTGCCCATTTTCTTGGGGAGAGTATGGCCGCTCTGGCACATCCCTAGTGATGCTTAGGGTCTCTTCGACAGCTTGCCGAAGCCTGACGAGTGACATGAAGTTTCCTTCCGCATTGATCTGCTCCCATTGAATCTGTTCCTGGACGAGGTATTGAACTTCCTCACAGGACTCGATCGGGTGGTAGATTCTGGCGTGGAAGGGGCAGTATTGGGGGTGACTACGGTCCCAATGGGTGTAGTCGGCAGGTGAGTCGCGGGGCATGATTTGCCCCCTCTCGACGAGGATATCAAAGAGTCGTCGGGTTCTCTCCCTACAGAAGGAGAGAGGTCTCTGATCATGCCAGGGCCTCCACCCTGGATACAAGATCGAACGTCCCCTCCGATTGGCCTTGGGCTCCTCTGACTCATCATCAGAGAGAGAGAATGCGGCCATCATGTGGATGACATTGGCTGAGGGGTGATCCACGTGGGCTGCCTTAGTTGGCTTGGCCCACGTATGTGGTTGTAGAGGATCGATGAGGCCGCTCTTCATTTTGACAAGACCATCTCGGATCAGCTTCTGCACCTGAGTCTTGAAGACGTAGCAATCTTCAATTGAGTGGCCCAGCATGCGATGATAAAGGCAATAACTGGGATCGTCGGTCTTCAGGGCCTCGTCCGGCTTGCAAATTTCTGACAGCTCGACAATCTTCTGGGCCATACAGAGGTCAAAGAGCATCTTCGTGTGTTCCTTCTTGAAGGAGAAGGGTGTCTTCATACGCTCTGAGAAGGAGGGAGAAGCCGGCTTATCCGCTGGCTTTTTGTCAGAGCCACTGGATTCGATCCCCTTACTGACCTTGGCGGTAGGGGTGAACTCTATGATATTCACCTCCTTACCGGACTGGCGTACTCGCGCTTGTTTACCCTTTGCTGCAGTATAGCTCGGGTTATCGGCGAAGAACATCTCTATTTCGGCGACTACCGAATTGAGTTGGTCGAAGCCTTTGATATTGGTGCCGAGAAGCTTTTCGCTGACCTCGGTCGGCAGACCTCGATGACATATGGTGATAGCGTCCTCTTGAATGGGTGGGTGAACACACCTCATGCTGAGGTCTCGCCATTTTTTGATGAAGTTGAGGGCGCCCTCGCCCTTTTTCTACCAGAGAGAACAGAGTTCGGCAAGGGAGACCTTTCGCTCGGTCGTTTGAAATCAGTCGAGGAATTTCTTCTGGAGATCGGCCCAGTCGATGACTAAGTTGGGCTTCAGATGGGAATACCATTGGAAGGCCATTCCCGTGAGTGAAGTGGCTAAGTAGCGGAGGAGATATGATTCGGACAACGCTAACTCACACATGGCCGTAACAAAGTAGGCCAAGTGCTAATGTGGCGACCCCTGCCCATCGAACTTTTGCAGCTTCGGGGGCTTGGAGTACTCTGGGGGAAGCTTTTTTAGCTGGTGGTGGAGCGGGTAGGGTACACTGTAGAGATCTACCGTGACAGCCCCTTCACCATACTGGGCGAGCTTCGTCTCGACAATGCGCTCAATCATCTGGCGTTGCACCAAAAGATTCTCTGGCACTAGCGAGTTGGAGGCTCGTGGTTGAGTCTCAACTAGGGGCGTGCCAAACCAAGTTTCCAACGGGGTTCGGGCCATCGCCGCTGAAGTGTTGGCGACATCGCGAGCCGCCGGGGGTACCGGTGCTTCGACCGGGGGCCTAGCAGGTTGCTGCAGATGAAGGTCTCGCTCCTGCAGGAAATCTTGCAGGGGGGCCTTCAGATGCTGGTTCTGCTTCATAAGAGTGTCGAGGGTCACTTCTTGAACCTCGTTTGCAGGAGGGTCGTTGTTGACCGGCTCTGCGTTGATAGGAGGGTCGCGGTATTCCACCGGGACCTCTTCCGCGCGTTCTGATGCCAGCGGTCCGGCAGAAGTGTCGATGTGACCTGTTGGAGGAGGCGGCGGAGCCTGGTGGCGTGGCCTTCTGAAGTGGCACAGAGGCTGGTTCAAGTCATCAGACTGGGAGTCTGGCTGGTGTCCGGTGGTGTAGCACGTGTGATGGGTGCAAGGCTCGGATTCAAAAGGGGGGTTGAATGAATCCCCTATTTAAAATTTTGTCCGATTAAAACCTGTAACCGAACAATGATGCAGCATTAACACAAATAGGTGCCTTATATGACACATGTGCTCTCTTCAAACGAAATGGAAAGATCAGATAGACTGAACTTCTGATCTACTATATATGCGCTGGTGTGCAGACCCATATTCAATCAAATATGCGGTGTGCGAATTAACCACTCACTAGATGAAAGAACACATCGAGCCTAAGCATGCATCTAGCGAAACACAATAGACATACAAATCACTGCACAGAAGATTTTTTAGGTGGTTCGGTCCTCCAGACCTACATCCACCCCACACTCAGACCAGAGTGTGAATTCCGCTGATACACAGCTTAAACCGCTGAGCCTCACAGCTTGCCTACAACTGCTGAGCATCACAGCTTGCTTCCGCTGGGCAGTACAGCTTAGCCATTAGCTACCTAATAGCTTGACTCGCTGGGCAACACAGCTTAGCCGACCAGAGGTATCCTCCTCTGCAACCGCTGGGCAACACAGCTTGCTCCGCTGACTAACAGCTTGAATAAAGGTTCAAAAGAAAAACAAGAGACAAGAAAACACAGCAACTGAAAGGTGTAAATGACATCAACATAGATGTGGCTCCCATGGAGCTGACTAGATTGGATATGATCCAGATTCCAGTAGAGACAGATCTTCTGATGAATCTTCTCTTCTTCTCCTCTAACTCTCTATCTCTCTGTCTATCTTTCTTCTTCTTCTTCGTTTCTTTTCTTCTCTTTCTCTTCTCTCTGGATCGTGCAGGCTCTTTCTGCTTCTGCTCTTCTAAGGTATTTTTAAATCCTCACACACACGATCATCTTCTCCAGATGGAGAAGTCTTCTTTTTATAGCAGTAGCAGATAGGTGGGCGTGTATCCTCCACGAATTCCCGCCCTAGCGCCTTGACCACGTGGCAGCATTTCAGGTCACTGCTTTACACGTGTCACGATCCTGGCACATCCTCCATTCTTGGATCACGTGCCCTTCTTAAACTCCTCGAGTAAATATCTTGCAAAGGTCAGACTTAATATCAGTTAAAATCAATATGAGGATAGTAGAAAGATGCACAGAGTTGGTTCGAGAATGTATAGACTTGCTAAGTCATCAAGGCAACCATGTGTAGACTTAATATTCAAATGCACGAACTTTACGTATGTATGGAACAAAAGTTGCACAGACATGCCACCAAAGAATGTACAGACTTTGAGTGCATGGTACAAAAGATGCATAGACATGCCGTCGAAGAATGTACAGACTTTGCGTACAATGTACAAACGATGCATAGATATGCCACCAAAGAATGTACAGACTTTGAGTGCATGGTACAAAAGATGCACAGACATGCCGTCGAAGAATGTACAGACTTAGTTGTGTAAGATGCACCCATGCACAGACTTAGTCGCGTGCAGCAACAAAAAGTTGCATCGATTTGAGTTCATGCTACAACAGGAGTAGCACGGACTTGGTGACATTGTGCATGCATGGAATCAAAAAGATGCACTAACTTCACTTATGCAAGAAAATATGCACCGAATATGTATGTCTTAGACACAATCAAGACGCTGAGTGAGACTCAGACATGCACCAACTTGGCATGAGCGAAGGGAAGAATATGCACTGACTTATAGCCACCATGAACCACAATTATGATATGCACAGGCCTAGACAATTAATCCTGCACTGACTCGGTTACGTGCTACAACAGAGCTTGCATCAACTTTATGTATGCATGTACGAGCTTATCGACATGTAAGCAACCTTGTATGAACTCAGGGTTCATGTAGCAAACATATGCATGGACTTAGCTTGTTCAAGATGAAAGTATGCACCAAGAAGCCATGTAGTCTAGGCAAAACTCTGTACTGACTTAACCTGAGCATGGACATTTAATCAGAACAATGCACTCAAAACATCATATCATCAATAATGCACAAGGGGCCTTGACCTAACACACTCCCCATAACGCTCCCCATAGCAGTTAGCATAGATCATCATCATTCTTATGTGGTGACTCATTGAGTTGCTATCATCAAAACAACAACACACTATCATCAAAACACAAGGGGCACAATAATCTCACCCTTTTTGATGATGTCAACACAATGAGTCGCACAGACTCAGCAAGCAAACAATTCTCCCCCTTTGACATAATTAAAAAGGAAATGATTTGCGAGTGGAATGAAAGACATGTATGAAATTTGATACCAATTCTCCCCTATTTAAAATATAAGAACTCCCCCTATAGACATGAATGTTTGACTACTCTCCCCTTAATTGCAGATGACCTAGAACTCCCCCTGAAGTGCAGGAATGAACTCTGGTTATCCAATGAAGCAATCTGAAATCTGCCACCACAAGGAATCCAAACCAATAATGGTTGTGGCACCTCACATATGTATGGACAGAATGAAGCAGGTGGAAGGTCCACAGAACTAGAACAGGTTACAGAAACAAGATGGAAGATTCCAACAGTGTGGAGAGTAAAACAGTTGATGATAGGAAAGTAAAGGTAGAAAAGAGTAGGGGTGAGAAACAGTCAAAGCACAGTACATCTCAAGGAACAACCAATCAACATATAAGAGAGAATTGTCAACAAGGTTCCTGTTGATTAAGTTGTCAGGGGTGAATCAGATCATGAGGGATTGTAAGGCATGCACCACTCTAATAAGTCTTAACATGAATAGACTCTTGTAGCAACCCTGATAAAATATTAATAATAATAAAGATTTTAAAATAAATCAAATAAATAGATAAATAAAACAAAATAAAATAACGCCTCGGATAAAGGCGCTATTCAAATTAGAAACGCCTCTGGATAAGGCGTTATTCAAGAAGTGACGCCCTGACCACACGGCGTCAAATTCTAAACGCCAAAAACGGTAAGGCAAAGTAACGCCCCTATCTTAGGTGTGTTTTAAAACAAGGAACGCCCTTACACAAGGCGCTTCTTAAGAAACGACCTGCACCAGGTCGTCAATTTAAGAATCGACGCCCTGACCTAGGTCGTTAATTACATTCCAGAACCGTTCGAACCCAGAACTTATCCAGGGTAATGGATAAGTATTAGAAATAGTTAAAAGGTGGTAAGGACTCTATATTGGAAGCATTACTTCCACTAGAACTCTAACCCTAATAGGACCCCCAAAATCCTTTAAATAGTCTTGATCGAACAAACCCTAAACCTATTTGATTCAAGCCTCTGCGACGGTAAGTAAAGAACAGAACTGTTCTTCTTATTCTTTTTTTTTTTTTCTGTTTCGAGTGTATGAAGAACTAACGTTCTTCATCTCCTTCTCTTCTTACAGGTCGAAGAGAGCACATGTAGTGAAGAACAAGGTAACGTTCTTCTACTATCTCCTCTGTTCCGATAAGTGAAGAAATTAATATATGTTTCTTCTTCTCTTCTTATAGGAACTGCATCATCTTCTTCTAGTTAAAAATCCCTCACGTTCATCTTCGATCAAACTATCAAGGTAGGTTTTCTCAAGTCACTGTAGCCCAAATAAAATAACGCAAGATATATGTATAAGCATGGCATGCATACAGTTTTATTATGTTCTGCAATATTTTGAAAGAGACGCCCCTGTCAAGGGCGCTAATTTACAAGACACGACCATGCCCAGGTCGTCAATTTCATATTTGACGCCCTGTACACAGGCGTTAATTTCATGTAAATGTTAATCACCTATCTTAAGAACTGATTATCCATGAAATTACATGAAATCAATAATGGTTAACGGTTAAAAGTCAATAAACATGAAACATCAAATCTAATATACTGCATCTGAATTCTTGCCAATTTTCCTGTCATGACTATATGATTGTTATCCTTGATTATCGTGCAAATCTTGCTGATCCTGTAAATTCCTGGTATTTCTTGAATTCACGACCTAGACTAGGTCATTTTCCATGTGTTAACGCCCCATCACAGGGCGTGAATTGGAAAAGTAACGCCCCTTCATAGGGCGCGTTTCTGTTAAAATCTCGAACAATATATTCTGTAAAAATAAGAATTTAATGATTAACGCCCCTGTCAAGGGCGCGTTTTTGATAATTTCTGAAAATAAATATGTTCTGTAAAATATTGTAAATAACAAGACGCCTGCTACTGTAGTCTTCTCATTGCAAAGAAACGCCCCTGTCCAGGGCGCGTTTTAGATAAATTACTGAATTATTGAAAATTCTATAAAATGGAAACATATGTAAACACCCTTCTGTTAGGCGTTATTTACTTGAGAAACGACTTAGCGTAAGTCGTTATTTTATGTAAAAATGATTTTTATCCTGATTCTGTTAACCGATAGTTTCATATTATATAATATATATATCGGCACTATTCTCCACTCTGTGAGTATAGTCCCACTTTTCACGTTGTTTTATCGATCACACTCAACTCTCATTGACATACAAGCTCTCCATTGGACATTCCGTTCCTTTGGACTAGCGAGTTAGTCATAGAGACCTCCGTAAGACTCCTCGTAGCCTTGGATTCCCTCAAGGCCGACTGAGCTGGTTGTACCCTAAAAACCCATTACACCATTGATGCCATGTCACTCTAAAGAAACATGGTATACCGGCCCTTATGATGATACAAAGAGTATATCATAACAAATTCTTAATGGAATGATGATATTATGCCATATCATGTCATTCTTGTAAACCTCATATCTATGATAAGAATGAGGGTATCTTACCTTTGATATACTGTTCATGTGGACCTCAATTCTATATATAGAATGTCCATATCGATTTGTCATGGTACCTAAGTTAAGGGAACCTAATTCCACCTAGTTTCATCGATAATCGTGATTATACCGTTATTATCGCCAATCTATGTCCTTTGTCATATTTTGGACTCTATTCTATCAAAGTTGTCATACGTGTCTACAAGCTTGATTATTGAAATTCTATGTTGGCTATAAACAAGAGTGGATGTCAAAACACATGATAAATGCCTGCGCATATAGGGCCAGATCTGGTCCTGAGAGGAGCACCCGAAAGTACTTGTGCCCATGGGAGTTAAAATGATAAGGTATCTAGCATTATACCGAGTACTTGACTTGCTTGATTGGACATTCCACACACATCTTGTACTTGAAATCGTACTTGACTTGACATGAAATGCGTGGCCCGAAAAAGGGTAATTTACCTTCTTGATACATGATAGCCAAAGTTCTTGACATGACTTGTTAAACGTACTTGCTGGAATATCTTGAATAAACTTGTTATCTTGTTGAAAGTTCATGATTAGTCCATCTTATTTCCTTCATATTACATTCTCTCTATCTTGTCGTTTTATGCGAGCATGCACAGCCTTATTGCATTCATGAAAATGTAATTACTTAAACCCCTTGCTAGTACTTGAGATATAATTTCCTACTGAGCGTTCGCTCATCCCGTTTGTCCCTTTTTACTTTTCAGGTAAGTCCGACGACGATGGAAGTCAATCGGATGGGAATGGTCAAGAGTGAAAGTGATAGAGCTGCTCAAGTGTCATCTAGTCTTTTCTATAGTTTCTTGAGTCAACTATGTACTTTTCTTTTTATTAAATAGAGTATTGGATTTGTAATAGTCTATTATAAAGGAATAAAGGATTGGGTTATCTTGCTATTTTACGCATCTCTGTCTTTGTGTCGAATACACGACCACTCTGATTGACATGATTGATATAGACACGTCGCGCACCTCCGGGTATCTTCCGCGCTCGGGGCGTGACAGTCTTTGTGGTATCAGAGCCTAAGGTATTCAATTCCTAGGAAAAACCCAAGTCCAAGGATAAGTTTGAACCTTTCAACCAGTGAGATTGGGTAGAACCAAGGGTTAAGAGTCAATAAGTCTTTTAATAAGATCACAGTGATATGATACTAACGTAGCTATTGTAATTGTAGGATAATGGCTGCCGAACGTGCTCAATGGCACAACATGCAGCGTACCCTCCAAGGGATGACTCAAGTGCTACAACAGGTAGCACAAGGTGGTGCTCCACGAGCTGGAAGCTTACACCAAGCATTTAAGAACATGAATCCCCCGAAGTTCATGGGATCGACCGATCCGGACGATGCCGAGCATTGGGTTCGGGAAACCAAACGCGTATTCTGTGTCATGCAATGCACGGATCAGGACAAAGTTCTATTAGCTACATTCCAGTTAGAGAAAGATGCTAGATGCTGGTGGGAGTCTATTGAAGCAACCATCGATCCTACTTGTAGACACGCCAAAATTGACGTTTTGTTGATCAAATCTCATGTTATTATATAAATGCCCCAAGTGGACTTCAATATTCCTATAACATAAAGTTTTTCTATTTTTGTGAGTTTTTCTGCATTTTTCCTGTATTTTTGTGAGTCACGACTTGATTAAGGGCGTTAATTTCACAAATAACGACCTGTTGAAGTGCGTTTTCAAAGAAAGGACGACCGTAGATGAGGGCGTCAATTCCTGGTGTTATCCCTTAATTTCTGGAATTATCTATTTTCAAAATAAAAGGCATTTTGTGAGTAACGCCTTTCCTCAGGGCGTGATTTTAATTAACGTCGTTATCTCAGGCGTGTTATCTCAGTTTCCAAGCAGAGGAACGTTTTTATTTCCAAAATTAAATCCAGGAAGAAACGCCCTTTCCTAGGTCGTGTTTCAAGAAACGTCTCTGTGAAGGTCGTCAATTCATAAATAGATGCCCTGTATTAAGGCGTGTTTCACTCCAGAGTCCTTCTTTTCCCCATCTTTCCCTCACAGTTCCCTGCTATCTTTGGACTCTTGCCCGATCTTAATCTTTCCTTGGATGCCTCATTACCCGTTCTTATCAATTCCCTTGTTTGATCACATCCGATTGACACTATAAAAGAAAATCTGGTTTGATCGTGTAAAAGGTTAACAACAACAACAACTCAAAAGGTTGAAGATTTTTAAGTATTCAAGCACGCAGAGCTTCCTCCTTCGAGCATTGTTTTTTTCTTCATCCCTCTGCATCCGTCCAGCGTCTCTTCGGTTCCCTTTACTCTCGTCAGGGAGAGCAGGGCGATATATATATATAGCTTGTTTGTTGTTCATCATATTCTTGGCATCACTATTGTCTCCTGTCGTCAGTTCTTTTACTGCATGTAGCATATTAGCTCCTTCCCTAGTTCTCTGCTAGGGGTTCTAAAAAGAAAACAAAAGAGAGGTGCGCATGTTAACGTCGTTTCATCATTTTATGTTGTTTGTTTTTGGAGTGGTATTACTGCACTTTGGCTGATCCCCTTTCTTTTGCTTGTCTTTCATTGTCTTTCTTACAAGGTAATCAATCAAGAAAACCCACTTCGTCGGCCGGCCGATTGGAGTTGGAGGAGGAGATCCACATTCATCCCGCATCCCATCTTTCACCAGGTACATGCGATCTTATTCTTTTTTTTTATTGAGGTAAACCCTCTGGCGATCACACACTCCCCTTGTGCACCTCGTGCATTGTTTCATCTCCACCATTATTTAATGTTTCCCTTTTCCTTTCCTTTTTAACCTTTCCCCAAAGTGTGGATTTTAAAGGAATCCACAAATTGGCGATCACGGTGGGACATCCACTGTTTTCTTTGTTGATTACTATCTCCATTGGCACCCTCGTGTGCCCTTTCCCCTTTGACACCCTCGTGTGTCCTTTCCCATTGACACCCTCGTGTGTCCTTTCCCCTTAGGCACCCTCGCGTGCCCTTTCCCCTCGGTACCCTCGGTACCCTTTCCTTTGTGCCCCTCGGGCACCCTCCATTGTGCACCCTGCACACTCCCCGGATCAGTCAATTGCCGCTTATTAACGCCTTCGACGAGGGCGTCTTTTGATTTAACGCCCCTCACAGGGCCGTGTTTTTATTAATTAACGCCACCCTCAAGGGCGTGTCTTTATTGCATCTGCTTGCCTGATCTTCACTATTTTCTCGTCTGATATTTAGCGCCCCTTACAGGGACGTGTTTCATTGATTAACGCCCATCTCCAGGGCGTCTGTTTCTATAACTGCGGTTTGTTGCATGCTGATTATACTGTCTGTGGAATAACGCCCCTCTTCGAGGCGTTTCATTTCTTGTCAACGGCTGTCATTAGGGCGTTTCTCTTTATCATAACTGCCGTTCGCTGCATCCTTATTATACTGTCTGTGAATTAACGCCCCTCTCAGAGGCGTTTCATTTATTATCAGCGCCTTCCATCAGGGCGTGTCTCTGAGTTTTGACGCCCTCAGCTACAGGCGTCCTTTATTTATAACGCCTAATCCTAAGGCGTGTTTTTCCTACGGTCTGTGAGCCCCTCACAAAATTTACGACAGCCACGCTGCCGTGTTTTCATTTAGTCACGACCTGCCACAGGGCGTGTCTTTCCTCTTGCTGTGAACACGACCTTTCCAAGGGCGTGTCTTTACTGTTCTTTTTCACAGATTGGCTATTATTCATTGCTTAGCATTTGTCTTGATATTATATTACTGCTTGGATCATCTTGGTTTGCTGGCTTGGTTGAGAGACCTCCTCTCTCTATCCTAGGATCCACACACCCTTCTTGGAATCGGGACGACCCTCCATTGAGCATTCCGTCTCTTTGGACCGGAAATCCCTTTTCCAAGACCTCCATAAGTCCCCGCACCCGTGGATTCCCTCACGGACGCCGGGCTGGTTGTACCCTCGAAGTACCTGGAGTTTAGAGAACCTATACGTTGTTAAAAGAGAGAAGAACTTAGTTGACCCGGAGGTTACATTCGGATCAAACTAGGTCTCATTTGGCAAAAAGAGTGAACCTTCACAAATAATCCACCCTAAATTCAAACATCAAACATTAAAATCTTGCGTTTCTTGCCAACCTTGTTTGCATAAACATAGTTGAGTGATTTGATTGCCTTGTTTGGATTGTATATTTTGTGACAGTTCCTTCATTGAACATCCTCTTTCTTAAGAATGAAGCTCCGTTCAGGTAAAACTATTAACATGTCAGGCCACGGGTACTCTTATGATGATGAGAATGAGAACATATTTGGTCAATATGAGGACCCTCCCCAGGATTCTTTTTATTATGAGGGGAACTACCTTCCTCCTCACCCCCATTACTCACAAGTCCATGTGGTCGATACCACTGTCCATGAGGCGGACCCTTCGTCTCAAGTTCCATCTTCCAACACTTCAGGGAACCCTTCCCCATCCATTAATGTCTCAGATTTGATCCAAGCTCTCTCCCAGTTGGACGACTCCCAGCGGCAAGCCATTCAGGCCGCCTTAAAGGGGAAATCCGTCCTTTCTTCTTCTTCTAATCCCCCTCCGGCCGTGAGTGGCCATCAAATCATTAATGACCAGGCGGTCTTGCATCCTCCCTCCTCTCGTCCACAAACGCCTACTGCGGCCATGCCGGCCCAGCAGGCGAGCTATTCAGCAGTTAGGCATCAATCCTCCCAACCTCCTCGGGTTCTACGAACGCCTATACCACATTCTTTTATTCAAAACCAGGCCCCAGTCGAGCCCGATACCAACACTCTCTTGCTTCAGAAGCTAGCCAGCATGGAGGAGCAGCTCAAGAAGGTTACAGCAACTAAGAATGCTCCGGAAATTTCTCTTCCTACGTTGCCAGTGTTCCATTTACCACCTTCTGAAATGCCGAATTTTCGGCGATATAATGGGACCGGTAACCCATTCATTCATTTAAAGGACTTCCGATATGAGACTTCTTTCTGGCAAGACAATAAGGCCTCTCTGGCCTATTTATTCAGAAGATCTCTTGAGGGACCCGCCCTCGAATGGTTTTATTCTCTGGAGCCAGCTGATGCCGGTGATTTCGATGTTATCCAAAGAAAATTCTTGCAAAAGTACAGAGACCGGGTGGGACCTTCCCTTTCTGTTACAGATCTGGTCGCTGAGAAAATGAAGCCCGATGAAGACTTCATTATATTTGCTGACAGGTGGCGGTCTATGGCCGAGAAATTGAAGGACACATTGTCGGAACAAGAACAAGTAAAAATGGTCATTTCTAATGCAACTCCTCAATTCCGGCACATTTTGGCCATGAATCGGCTGACAACTATGGAAGAGCTCTATGAAAGAGCTCGTTATATACAAACACAAATGAAGGATTCGCCCATCATGGGCATGTTTGAGCCGAAGCCTCGGCTGTTTAAAAAGAATACAAATGTCAACAGCGGGCCCACGACTGAGGGCACTGTCACAAACGAGCAGGTTGGCGTAGTTGGCCACCCCCACCACCAGTCAAACCCACGACCTCCGCCACCCCCACAGCAAAACCCCCATTTTACCTCTGCTCCACAGTGCCACTTTACACCCCAACCTTCTTTTGCTCCATCACCGAGCCAAGCGCCTCGCACCGACCCTCCAGCACCACCACAATACCATCAGGTCCCCCCACCTTCCAACTATGGCCAACAACAACGGAGACCACCGCTTGGCCCCAAGAGGGCCCATTATCCGCCACTCCCAGAGAGTCTCCCTGACATTTTTAATGCTTTGATGGCCGCCAACCTGCTCGTCCTACCAAAAGAAAGAACGGTGTGGCCCGACAATGTTGACACATCCCGTTGCTGTGCATTTCACCGCGCCCCTGGTCACAACCTTGATCGTTGTTTCCATTTCAGAGATCATATTTATGATTTGAATGACCAGGGTGGCATTAATTGGGATGAAATGAGGCAAGTCATCGCCACCATGAAAGAGAGAAGGCCGCATCGGCAACAGCAAAATCAGCAACAACAGCAGCCAGCTCCGCAGCAAGTTCAGCCACAGCAAGCTCCAGCACCCCAGCAGGATATGGGGATTGTCCGTAATCCATTGCCGGAGCACGCTCCTAATCAACACGTGAACCCTGTCACGTCTCTCTACGAGGTGGAGAGAGGGCAGGGATGGCACGAAGAAAACGCCTCTGTCGGGGCATTCCACCATGATCCAAACCAAAATCAAACTTCGCGCCTGTTGCGCGTTCCTCCTTCTCCTTCTAGTCTCCTATCAGGACGTTCTCTTTTACGCCCCGTCAACCCACCTACTACCACCGATTCCACGGCCTTGCCGGCTCGCTCTCTTCTTAACCGCTTACCACCACAGCAACCGGCCATTCCACCTTCCACCACCAATCCTACATCCGCGCCCTCCAGACCACTCCTACTCCGTTCACCGCCAGCACCCGCTACCCCCTCTACCACTCCTACACCGGCAAGAGTTCCTCCACCATCAGTACAACCACCTTTTGTGCCACGATCTCTCCTTATTCCACCACCTGCCAATACCCCTCGCATTCGGATATCCCTTTCTTCTCTCACGCCTCCTGCGAGGGTACCTTCTTCAAATACTCCTCCCATGCCTCCCGCGGGGGCATCTTTATTAAACACCACCACTACTATGCCTCCTACGGGGGCGCCCCTTTCATTGAATTCCCCTTTGGTATCCCCTAGCAGGGTCTCCGCTACCGACATTCCTTCCTCCTCTTCCAACCCTCCTCCTAATATTGCCCCGATAGAGGCGCGTCAAGGCGTAGCGCCACTCCGTAGTGGACGGATGTTCCACCGTGTTTTCCCACAGAGAGAGCTAGAGCCCGTACAGGGGACGCAAGAGCAAGAACAAGAACAGGATTCAGTGCCGGGAACTCAGTATGATCTGTTAAAGCACCTGGATCGCACTCCAGCCAGAATCTCCATTCTTGAATTAATCAAGAGGTCCACCACTCATCAGCTGGCCTTGAAGGAATACCTGCAGAAGGTTATGGTCAATGAGGACCTCCCGGTTGAACAGATAATTACAGTCTTAACCCCTACCAGCAGTCAGCCGGCAATCACATTCCATGAACATGAGTTAGCACCTCTACCAGCAAGAAAGTATGCCCTATGTATCACGGTTGATATCAACAAAGTAGCCGTTAAGCAGTGTTTGGTAGACACCGGTGCATCTATCAATGTGTTGCCTCCGAGCACTCTGAAGCTATGCGGTATCCCTGAGAGCCAGATACGGCCATCCACCATTACTGTCACAGCATATGACAATACAAAGAAACCCCCTCTGGGTATGATTACTCTCAAAGTCAGTTTGGGTCCAGCCACCATTACGGCAGATTTCCATATTCTGGATATGGACCCGACCTTTAATGGTATCCTGGGTCGCCCTTATATTCAGCAGCTTGACGCAGTGCCCTCTACAAACCATCAGTGCCTTAAGTTTCCGCACAAGGGCCGCATTATCAAGGTGACCAGCGTGCCGATCTTACCAGAGGAGGACATACATGTAGCTTCATCAGTTCCTTCCATGTGGCCAGCCAACAAGCCATTATTATCTGTGTTGGACATTCACTGTCCACGACCGATGCTATCTGAGACTGTTACCACCGTTGCCATGACACCCCTGCCTTCTAAGGGGAAGAAGAAAAAGAAAAATATGATGAATACCCCCGGCTGGAACATTCTGATAAGGATGGGATATCAAGATGGCAAGGGCCTGGGCGCTAAACTCCAGGGCAAGATTAGGCCCATTAAGCCTCAAAAAGTGGTTGCACGAGGCGGCTTAGGCTACAAAACACCGGGCAAGAATAAAGGAGAGCCGTGGGCTGTTATGACGTCCACCTTCAAGCCAGATCGCCAGCCGCTCACCTGGACTTTAAAGACACATTTTGTCACCGGTGGCGTTCAGAACAATGAACAAACTACCATCATTACATCATTGCTTGATTGTCAGGATGTGCACGCCAGACAGTTTGCTCGTCACATTGCCCCACTGGCCACTTACAAAGCCTTGGAGACTTTAAGGCCAGATAAAAGAAGAAAAATGGGTGACCCGGAATGTGACTGGTACAGGTGGTTTGACATGAATGATATCACTTTCTCTTTAAGCCGCCTGTTCATGCCGACAGATCCAGAATGGCCTCCATTGATTCAAGAACTGTTTGAAATGCCTGCCGCAATCACAGATAAAAGGCAGATGTTAAGTGACTACACAGATACGGGGGAGCCAGATGTCCCCTTTGAAGAAGGATTTTCCGTGGATAGGCTGTGGGCCGGCCTTTTCTCCCTCACTTCTGTGCATCCATTGGTGTTGGCTCCTCTCTATTCCCGTTGGTTTGGTCACGTGCCGCGACCACCACCGATTACCATCAACTTATCTCCCAATTCAATTCAGATGTCCTTCCCTATTGCTCCTTCGCTCCTCGAGCGGTTTTCCAAAATCTCCATCTCGCCCCCGCGTGGGCCATCTTTGATTAAATCTTTCTCCAAACTTGCAATTTCCACTCCACCTACTGTTCTCCCTTCACATTGCTTTTTACTTGAAAAAGAAAGTAAAAATGAAGAAAAAGATAAAAACGAAAAAAAAACGCCGATTTCCCAACTTTCCAATCCTCCATTTCTATTGAGGAGACCTCATACTTTTCTCCCGAGCGCATCCCAACCCAGGGGCCGCTCTTCCAAGATTCCTTGATAAATCTTTTCTCCCCCTCTGGTGAGGGGCCCTCCCCTGTATCACCTCCTGTATCCACTTTATCACCTCCTTCTTTCCCTTATAATCAAGCTAGTTGCTCTTCCTCCCTTTCTTCCTCTTCTTCTAATAAAAATCATGGGGTAAATTCACACAGGAAGGCCAAGGGTAAGCAGATTCCTCGCCGATTTTTGTTGGAATTGGCCATTAGATGCCAAGCTTGTTTAGCTCTCCCCGAGTTTGTGGAAGATCCAATTATCCTGCCGGAGTTAGAACATGAGGATTTTGTTGCTTCTGATGAGGGTTTGGGTGTCTATGAAATCATGAATGATGAAGACCCTATTGAAGAAGGGGATGAAAGTTATGAAGAATATGAGGACGAGGCTGATGCTTTTGCTAGTGGTATAAGAAGATTCGACGAACCATCAGCCTCAGTAGAAGAACCTACCAAAGAAATCAATTTGGGTACCGAGGAAGACCCTAGGATTGTCCTCATAAGCAAAAATTTGCCGCCCTCCGAAGAGAAGGCGCTCATCTTAGTTCTTCAAGAATACAAGGACACGTTCGCATGGAGTTATGAAGATATGCCTGGATTAGACCCTGCGCTCGTTGAACACCGTCTTACACTTAAGCCAGGGTCTGTCCCGGTAAAACAACGGTTGAGGCGTTTCCACCCTAGCATGGCCTTGAAAATGAAAGAAGAGGTCGATAAACTCCATAAGGCTAGTTTCGTTAGAGTCGTCCTCTATCCCAATTGGGTGGCTAACATTGTCCCGGTTATGAAGAAAGATGGAAAAGTTCGAATTTGCATAGATTTTCGGGACCTCAACCGAGCGTGTCCTAAAGATGACTTCCCCCTCCCTCATATTGATGTGTTGATTGACAACACGGCAGGATTTGAGACTCTTTCTTTCATGGATGGCTTTTCAGGCTATAATCAGATTCGCCTGGCCGAGGAAGATCAAGAGAAAACTTCATTCACTACACCATGGGGCACATATTGTTATGTGGTCATGCCCTTTGGACTTAAGAATGCTGGAGCCACTTATCAAAGGGCTATGATGGCAATTTTTCATGACATGATTCATATTTATATTGAGGTGTATGTGGATGACCTGGTTGTGAAATCAAGAACAAGGATTGAGCATCCTGGGGTTCTGGCTAAGGTTTTGCAGAGATCACGAGAATTTCAATTGAAAATGAACCCTAAGAAGTGCGTATTTGGCGTTTCTTCAGGGAAATTACTTGGATTTATCGTTAGCAAGAGGGGAATTGAAGTTGATCCCAACAAGGCGAAGGCCATTAGAGATATGCCTCCTCCCAAAAATTTGAAGGAAGTTCGAGGATTAATCGGGAGGTTGCAATTTATTCGCCGCTTCGTCTCCCAGCATTCACAAAGATGTAGGCTGTTTTACGAGCTTACTAAGCCAGGAGTCAAGTTTAATTGGGATGATAAATGTCAGGCAGCCTTTGACGGATTGAAGGATTATTTGGTCAATCCTCCTGTCCTGAGGCCGCGAATTCCAGGCAAGCCACTTATTCTTTATGTTTCAGTCCTGGATGACTCCGTAGGTGCTGTCTTAGCTCAAGTGGATGAGGAAGGTAAAGAGAGGGCAGCATACTACTTATCTAAACTCCTTAACCCCTGTGAGCAGAGATACTCAGCCATGGAGAAAACTTGTGCAGCTTTGGTTTGGGTAGTTCAGAAGCTAAAACACTATTTCCTAGCTCACGAGGTTCACCTCATTGCTCGTATGAATCCAATCAAATTCCTCCTTGAAAAACCTGTCCTCACTGATCGATTAGCACGCTGGCAAAGCTTTCTTTCTCAATTTGACATCACTTACATTCAGCAAAAAGCTATCAAAGGTTATGCCATTGCCGAGCATCTTGCTCACCACCCTCTCCCCCGCTTTGATCCTGTCAATTCAGAGTTCCCAGATGAAGAATTAATGTCCATGAATCAATCCCATGATCCTATGTGGACGTTACATTTTGACGGAGCTCTTAATTCTCAAGGAAGAGGGATCGGCATGGTTCTTTTAACACCCGAAGGGGTCACCATTCCATTTGCTGCTCGGCTCACTTTTCCCGTCACCAATAACATAGCCGAGTATGAAGCTCTTTTGGCTGGTCTTAAAACCGCTCATCAATATGGTGTCACTCATTTGCGAATTGTCGGTGACAGTCAGCTTATTCTACGCCAAGTGTTGGTCAAGTGCCGCACCATCCATCCTAAGCTCAAGCCCTACCAGGAACTCGCTTCAGCTTACGCCAAACTCTTCACTAAATTGATTTTCGTTCATGTCCCGCGTAGCCAGAACATCTTGGCTGACGCACTTGCTTCTTTAGCTTCCGCTTTAGTCTTCCCTCCTGAGCGTGATTTTCATGTCCCCCTGATTCATCAGCGTGATACTCCAGCCATTAGGGATCGTGCTTTTCTTGATATTAGGGATCAAGTGCTTGAGAAGGTTAGACGGAAAGAAGCTCTTGAAGGCAAAGAGGTCATGCTATTGGATTGGCAAGAAGAGTTGGCTGACGAAGAAAAGCCTTGGTATTATGAGATTGCCAGATACTGTAATGATCAGTCTTATCCCGAGGAAGCCACTGCCGAAGAAAAGAAAGCAATTAGGAGAGTGGCTCAACGTTATACTTTGGTTGGAGGTGTGCTCTACAGAAGAGGGCTCACCGGTGTTTTATTGAGATGCCTCGATGATGATGAATCTTGGAAAGTTGTGGAAGAGGCGCATTCTGGTGTGTGTGGTGGTCATGTGAACAGCTAGATGCTAGCTAAGAAGATTCTTAGACTAGGGTTCTATTGGCCCACTCTAGAAGAGGATTGTTCTATCTATGTTCGAAGGTGTGTTAAGTGCCAACTGCACGCCGACAAGATTCATTCTCCTGCTTCTTCACTCCATCCTACGTCCTCCCCATGGCCTTTTTCCATGTGGGCTTTTGATATCATTGGACCTCTTGGTGATTCGAACCTCCTGACCAAGCAAAAATCATTCATTCTCACGGCAACGGAGTACTTCACCAAGTGGGCGGAAGCAGAAGCTTACGTGGAAATTAAAGCATCAACCGTCTGCAAATTTATCATGAAGAACATCATCACGAGGTTCGGCATCCCGAGCACCATCGTCACCGACAATGGACCTCAATTTCTCTCCCAAGATCTCAAGGATCTCTGCAACAGGTATAACATTGCATTGCATCATTCTTCTCCCTATTATCCGCAGGGCAATGGCCAAGCAGAGGCCACTAATAAAACCTTAATCAAGATTGTTAAGAAGACGTGCGAGGCTAATAAATTCTCGGATTGGCCAGACAAGCTGGTTGAAGCTCTTTGGGCCTACCGCACTTCTATTCGAACCCCCACTGGGCAAACTCCTTTTGCCCTTACTTATGGAATGGAGGCCGTAGTCCCTTATGAGATTCTTATCCCCTCTCTGCGAGTACAATTGGATGAGGAGCTCTCTATCGATGAACGTCGTGATTCACTCCTTGCCCAATTGGAACTCCTAGATGAGAAGCGTCTGGTCGCCGCTGAGCATGCGCGCGTTTACCAAAACAGGCTCTCACGTTTTTATCAAAAGAAGGTAATTGAGAGAAAATTTAAGGTCGGTGAAATGGTAATCAAAAGAATTTTTGTAAAGCCGGGTGGCCCTCGTTCAAAGCTCCAACCAAATTGGGAAGGGCCGTTTGTCATAAAAGATGTTTATCCTGGCAATGCTTATAAACTGGTTAATGCTGAAGGGGAGGAATTAACTCACCCCTGGAATGGTTTGTATCTCAAGAAATATTACCCCTGAACAAAAATCCAAACAAAAATTGAAAACTTCACAAAAATCCAAAGAAAATAGAAATCTCCCAGATAATCCAAAAAAATCTGAATATTTCCAAAATCCAAAACAAAAGAGTTTTCTTTCATGGTTCTCCCTTTTGGGCTGACATGACATGCAAAGGTCCCCGATCCGAAAGGTCAAAATCCAGAATCCATTTGTCAGTCTTGCTAATTTAAAATGGGAGTTGACCCCGCACACACTACACACTTTACTCTTGAGCTCAAGCAGTGCAAAATCTGATGGAAAGTCGAAATCAAACTAAAGGCGAAAGACGATATCCATTCTTTTCTTCTTCGGCCCACAAGGGAGGAAGGGAGGTCTTGAGGTAGACACGCCAAGCCTATCCGCCGCCCTAGTAGGAGGAAGTCAGGGCCCAAAAGGGAACAAATGCCACAAAAGCCCAAGTACAATTAGGTTGTTCATCAGTTCAAATCTATTCAATGCAAATCAATTCTAAGTGAAAGTCAAATGGTGAAAAGAAAAGCATGTCAAGAGGGCAAAGTCCCCGCAAGGAAAACCTTGGGCGTATGCATGCATTATGAAGAGGCAAAAAAGGCAACAAAGCGTCCCTACGCCAAAGACCGAACCCCAACAGGCATAAGGATAGGGGAGGTAGCTTTGCCTCAGGCATCTTTGAATCTTTTGTGGGCTTCCTCATAGCTTCTCTTTTATTTTTGGAAAAGTCATGAACCAGCAGAATGGTCGAGACAAACTGAAGAGAATGCACTGTACGAAATCTTGTGTATAAGTTTAACCATATTCACGCCAATTCCCCTTTTAATTATTCAAGAAAGGTTAATGGAACTTAGAAGATGACCAAGTAGGGCCCACCACCTTAATTTCTTTATCAGCCCAATTTGGGAGGAATAAAAATTAACGCTTTTGTTCAAGGCGCTTTTATGCTGATTCACGCCTAGATCATAGTCGTTTCTTTAAAAATAACGCCTCCTGGAAGGTCGTGTTTTCAACAAAATTCAATAATCTTTGCACGGTAAAGCCGTCTCCAAGGGCGTCTTTCACGATAGTAACGGCCTAATCTAAGGCGTGTTTTTTAGAAAAATCCTCAAAAAAATATATATATATACTGAAAAGAACAAAAATAAATTCTTCATGTTGCATGAATTGCATTCTTACCTGGACATCTTTTAATTATTGTTTGCATACGTGTGATTGCATGAGGCATCCCCGAGTTTTGATTATTTCATTTTGCCTTATTAAAGGCTTGGCCCCTTGACCCATTATTAAGGTCAAAATATTTATACCCCTTGCTCATCGGGCAAGGGGCCAAGTCGAACAGATGAATTAACCTGTTTGTTCAAGTGAAAACCGCAGCCGCAGATACAGGGCAAAGTAAAGCAAACACGAGGAACGTGAGAAGAAAAAAGTACACAAACACAAGTCCACAACCACACAAGTGCTCAGGTAACAAAAGCTCAAATCTCATATATATATATATGTATCATCATGTCTATCATGTACAGGTGTGAAGGTGGAGGAGTACAAGTGCAAAACTCTCAGCTCTCGCCTCCACCCTCCTCTACTCTCCTGCTCTCAACCTCCTCCTCACCATCCCGAACTGGCGCCGGTGGAGGAGGCATAGGCCCCCGTGAAGAGGCCGGAACCTGAACGTGTCCTCCTGCCTCGCTCCTCTCTCGGAGGGAAGAACCCGCCACAAAGGTGGAGCTGGTGAAGGAGTACCCCGCAGCCCGTGCTCGCTCACGGCCTCGCTGCAACCGCTCCTCGGACACTCGAAGCCGCTCCTGGGAAAGGATCAACTGGGTCCTCGAGTCCGCCAGCTCACGCTCTCGTGCCAACAACTGCTCCTGGAACCGGGCACGCTCCGCCTGGTGCTCCTCCCGCTCACGAGCCCGCTCCTCGCGCTCCCGAGCACGCTCCCTCCTCTCCAGCTCCAGGGCAACTCGCAGCTCGGCTACGTCCTGAGGAAGCTCACTGCGTTGCTGCAAGGCCCGCTGAAGCTCTACGATCCGCTGATCGCGGATCGACAACTCGGTACGTATCGCCTTCAGCTGAGCAGCCTACAAACAGGTAAACAAATCATCAGTTCCACAGTTCAATAATTCATGAAATGAAATAACAACATGTGACTAAAGGTAGGTCACGCACCTGTGAGCTCGTCGCTCGGAAGCCCTCATCTACGCAGATAAGAGTGGCTCGAAGCTCTTCAGTCTGTAAAAATGATTTTTTATCAGTGCACAATTTATATCTAATCATTATTTGAATGAGGTTTCAAGTTCAGAATTTACCCGTGAAGCAAGGTCACGCTCCGCCACCTCGGCTCGCGCTATCGCACCAGCCAGCTGCTCCGTCAGTGCAGTCACCTCTGCACTAGGCCCCCTCGAGCTGGAGGCCTCCCCTGGATCTCTCCTCGCTGCTCCCTGCTGGGCACGCTGCATTCATTAAGACCGTCAGTGGCTAATCATTAATTCAACACAACAAAAAAATTCATTTGCATATAGGAATAATTTAAACACTCACCAGGGTCTCCAAGTCTGCCCGTGTGGCAGCTAGCTGGTCCTCCAGGATGTGGAGGTGGGCCTGTGCATCTATCGCCGCTATGTCTCTCGCATCCTGCATTCATTACATGTTAATCGCATAATAGTTACATAAGCATTTGCATTTAATTTAGAAATCATTGCATTCATACATACCCCTAAGACCCTCATCTGAGGTCTGCCGGCGTGAACCTCCCAGTAGCGCCGGAGGTACTCGGAGCTGTCAGTCGCGTGGGAAACGACTGTGGTCCCGCCTCACTGGCAGTCGGCGTACTGCTCCTCGAATCGCACCCTCCAGTCGGTCGTCTTGGTGCGACCGCGGGTCTTCTTGCCAATCCCTCGAGGCTCTCCGACCTCGATCCACTCCTGGGGCAGGCCCAGGGTCCTCATCACCAGCCGAAGCCGTAACGGCTCAATCTCGCTCAAGCAGTGTAGCCACAGCTCACGCCCAAAGCGAGGTCGCCCCGATACGACCCAAGGCTGGCCCTCATCGGTCATCCCCTCATATGGTCTCCACTGCACCTGCATTCATGAACACGCATCATTATCATTTCATCATATTCAAATAAACAACAAAAAGAAATGCATATCATTCATTCATACATACCAGCGAGGGAGGGAAGTCGCGGAACTCTCTCCGTAGAACCCACAACTCGTAGTCAAGTGGGGCGCCAAAGATAACAGGCACCCAGCGTCGCGCCAGACGGAAGGATCCCTCAGCTCCTGGCCGTGGGTCAACGCGCCCCATCGGCATGTATAGGTGGCTCCACACCTACATCCATGCATTGCAATTAGTACTATATTCACATGCATCATAATAAGAAGGAAAAGATAAGAAATGAGAAATTGCATACCTGAAGAAGAGGTGAGAAGCCACTGACGGTCGTCTCACGGCCTGTCCCCGTGGACAGATCGGCCATCAAATGCGCCAGCAGGGCCGCTCCCCAAGCATATGTGTCAACCGTCTCCAGATCCTCAAGGATGCCTAAGAAGCGGCAGTTGATGACATCGGCTTTCGTCCCCAGCAATAATCTCCCGAGCAGCAGCAGCAGGAACCTCCTCAGGTCTCGGTCCGCTCTCTCATGGTCAGTCGGGTCCTGGCAGCATGCCGCTCTCACCCCGTCGGTCAGTCGCTGTGCAAACTCACCTAAGGTCTCCCCCGACCTATGCCTGGCATCTCCTAGACCCATCACCGTAGTCAGGTCCGTACGGAAAATGGTCCTACACTCGCTAGGTCCCACATAGACCATCTCAAGCCCTAGTAGCCTCTGGGCCATCTCCGTATAGTCAGAATAGGTGAACCCACTCACGGCCTCACCATCCACCCGTAAACCTGTGATCCTGGCTACATCCTCTAAACTAGGAACCATATGCCCCCAGGGCATCAGAAAAGTCCGGCTAACCCTATCCCATCTCTCCCTCAAAACCTGGATCAGTGCTAGGTCAGGTCTAAAAGGCTCGATGGATAGAAAAGCCCCAAACCCCATGGCCTCTACCCTAACCCTCTGGAAGTCGGGGAGACCCTGGTATGCTGCCCAGACCATGACCCATGAGATACGGGTCCTCATCAACCCCTGCAGGTATTAAAAGAGAATTATTTTTCTTAATTATTTGAGTATCCATGTGGAATTACATTTGATTTGGGTTAAATATTGAATTTTAGCATTTTTGGAATTCACGGCCACCCTCAGGTCGTTTCTTGATAAATTCACGCCCCGGTGGGGGGCATTTTTCAGAATGAACTTTAATGTAACGCCCTTACTGAGGGCATTTTTTATGTTAATCACGCCCTAGTCTTAGGCGTATTTTGGTGGCTGTTTCGCTATTTCTGAAACATATTTCTAATCACGCCTCGGTGATGGGCGTTTCTTGTTGAATTAACGCCCTGGGGTAGGGCGTTTTCCTAAAGGTGGTTAATTTTGAATCGTTAATGAATGAAGCGACGCCCTCTGGTTTGGGCGTCTCTTGTTGAATTAACGCCCTACTGGAGGGCGTGGGTTTCTCAATTTAACAGAAAAATCAAATAACTGACAGCATGCGAAATAATTCATGAAAATATTTTTGGAAATTGTTTAATGAGCATGGAAATCATGAAAAATCATAAGTTTTAAGACATGACATGCTTCAGGGCGTTTTCCATGGAGGTTAATTGATTTTCAGAAATTTGAAATAATTAACGCCCTGGGTTAGGGCGTTTTCTTTGAGAGTAACGCCCCCGATGGGGGCGTGTTTTTTCTGGGTTGCAGATTTCGTCCCCGATGGCCATGAAAAATCAAGAAAAATATAAATAAAATAAAATAAAATGGAATTAGGGAGGGGGAACCTACCTTCTTGTGTTTCTGGGGTTGTGGCCGTGGCAGTGGCCGTCTGGGCCGCCGGAGTTGCCCCCGGGGAGCGACCGCCGCCGTGCACGGCGGTCCTTCTTCTTCTCCTTCTTCTTCTCCACCGTCTGCATCTTCTGCATCTGCTGTTGCTCCGTCGGCCTCGTCGCCGCCGGCCGTCGCCGGCTCTTCTTCAAAAGCCACGATGGCGAGCTCCTCCACGGAAAGTTCTTCCTCTTGGGCGTGGGAGGCATCGAGATCGACCACATCTGGGGCGCTGACTCTTTGGCGTTTGGCCATGGCTAAGATTGAGAGAATGTTTGAGAGAATGAGAGAGAGGGGATTGAGAGAGAGGCTTCGGGGGGGGGCTTCGGTTAGGGTTTGCAGAGAAAAGGGGTGAAATGAGAATGGAAGGAGGAAGAAGAAGGGGCCCGACGGCTTTTGGGTTTCGAAAATGAGACACGCTCTTAAGAAAGGCGTTTTTAATGAAAGTCACGTCCATTCCTTGGGCGTTTTATGAAAGTTGACGACGATGATTAAGGCGTTAATTTCTTTTGCATGGGGAACGATAACCGTCGTCAGACGCATTGAATGGGCGTTGATTGATGTGAGAGAAGTCATTATTGCTGTTGAAGTAACGCCTCTTGTAAAGGCGTGTTACACTTGAAACGTGACCAAGGAAAAGGCGTTATTTTGGAAGAGTCAACGATTATATTCTTTTGGTTTGAATCTAGTCACGCCTTGTCTGAGGTCGTTATTTAAAGTTACGCCCACTCTGCAGGCGTCATCTGTTGACAAAGGCCCACAGGAAGCGCCTTTAGGTAAGGCGTGTATTTGTGAATTCACGGCATTCTTACAGGCGTTATTCATGACAGAAACACAGGTTTTTGGATGATTTGGTTCATAATCACAGTGGCAGTTGGCTCAATCAGAGAACAATCGTTATTATTTTGAAAAGAGGAACTACAATGACTAATGAGCCACTTTGGGCCTTAATTTTCTCAATGAAGTTACATAATTTTTCCACTGATCTTTGTCTTCGTCCAAGTCTTCTACAGGTTGATGAAGCTTGCTTAGCCTCCATAGAGCTTGAATGGTGATAACCTCCTCACCATCTTCATTGTTGCCTAGATCCCTTGATTTGATTGGAGGAAGATGAGAGATGTCTTCTAAGTGTTGCCTTGGGAGCCCAAGCTGAGGAAGGCACCGGTGTGCATTATATAAAACGAAGTCCGAAGCACCGATAAGACGAAGGTCCGTCCCGATGGAGAAGCGTGCACGAAGTTCCTGCATTTTGAATACACCCGGGGCACAAGTAAAAAGATTCTTTGGCATTACCTTTAAGTGCTCCCTCCAATCCCCTCTCTTCTTGATTTGAGGAATCCGGTTGGTCACTCTATTGCTTATGCCTAATGAGCCGGTTATATATGAGAGTGGGCTCTTTGAGAAAATTCTTGAAGGTTGTTGGGCTTCGTGGCATGAGTCGAATTTGAAGTGTAGATCAACCCAACTTGAGAGTGCTAGCATGCACCCGTAAATGGGCCTTCCCATGGACGCCGCTGTAAGCCCGCTATAGAGATATGCTAGGATCGCCGGTCCAACTCTCTCTTCTTCCCATAAGCTCACCACTGCGCTCAATTGGGACTCCTCTAGAAAGTCCTCCGTGGATGGGAATAGGAGTGCTCCTGCCAAGCACACCACGAAGGCTTTGGTCACTCTTTCTATCTCCTCTTCCTCTTTAGCTTGATCCGCTCTCTTGTACACCCACGAGGCGAGCTTCAAGAGGTTAACTCCTTTAGTGACCTTGATTTGGTTCACTATATTCGGGCTAGGTATTAACGAGGTTAGCAACTCGTGGGAGGAGATGGGCCTTGGCATGATGGCCATCTTTTCTTCTTCTCCGTGCTTCATCCTTTTCAAGCCTAGGATCATCTCTACTTCCTCCAGCAAGATGGTGGCCTCAAAAGTGGAAAATAAGAAAGTATGGGTGGAAGGATGCCATGTCTCAATCAATGCTCCTATGGCAGCCCAATCTATGTGGATTTGATCATAATGCTTGGCATGGGTTATCAACCCCAAGAGATGCCATCTAGCTACATATACCCTCATGTCTGATGTGAACTTGGAGAGGATGAGGGGCAACCATTTGATTTGGACATATCTTCTAGCCCCTGGAAGATTTGGGTACTCCTGTGAGAAGAGAGGAAGAAAACAAAAAAAAGAGGTACATGAGCATATGAAGTATTGGACAGAAGAGTTCAGCAACAAAGAAATAAGTGAGCAGTTCGACAGAACAATGAAGGGTTACATGCACAGTAAAGGAAATTAAAGCTTACCTGATTCAAAGCAATTCGATTGCTTATGTGCCCTTGTATTTCAGAGATTCTAGGAGTAGAAATCTTAGGTTTCTTCACTATTCTGTCCATCGCCGCCAGCAGTTGAGAACAGAAGAGAATAAGAGGCCAGCAGGAAAAGAAAGAAACGAAGCAGTTCGGCCGCAGAAGAATTCTGATGATTTGGTTAAGAAAGTCTGCCGTTTTATAAGGATTTGAAGAGTCCTAAAGAGCCCCGAAGATAGAAGTTTGATTGGGTTAAGGACTATGTTCTTGATTTAGAAACGGAGGATCGGGCTAATTCACGCCTTGTGTAAGGGCGTGTATTTTTGATTTAACGACCTTATACTGGTCGTGTTTAATGTAACGCCTTTGATAAGGACGTGTTTCTTCCAAGCTTTTTCTGTTGGTTACGCCCTATGAAAGGGCGTATTTTTTTGATGAGACGACATTTGGCATGGTCGTGTCTTGATGAGGTCGTGTTTCTTCTAAGCTTCCTTTCTTGGTGACGCCTTTGAGTAGGACGTGTTTTAAACAATTAACGACCTATGGAACGGCGTCTTTCATGCTGTTAACGCCCTTTTCTTAGGCGTGTTTTATTGGCCTACGTTTTTGCCTTCCCAATGCTTTTGAATGAACTTAAGTGCTATTATTTGATGAAATTGTTTATGATTAAGCACTTATGATCATGTCATATTCTGAATTGATAAATGAAGTCTAATAAGTTTCAAAGTGCAGAAGTTTGCAGGATTCGAGGCGTTTGGATCACCCGTAGGGGCAGCATCATCACCTTGTATCTGTTTCTTGTAAGCATTGTTACTATATGATATCTACGCTATTATATTATGTCAAGGACCTTGTGGTTCTGATGAACCTGAAATTTGAGTTCCCCTTCATCAAAAAAAAAAACGATGACGATTTCAGGAGAATCTTGATCACACGGATAGGCCGTCGAGTTGTTAAAAGTTTGGGACGATGGTTCCACTTTCTAAGTTGATACGTGGACAAACGGGCTTCGGCTTAGTGTTAGCTCAGAGATATGGATTCTTGACCAGACCTAAACAGCTTAGCAATATTATCCTTGATTATTTTCTATTTTTAGTTTGTTTTAACCTTTTCTTTTAGCCCAGCATGCATCATGTAGGACTTTGAGTTTCATGCTGAAAATCTTCATATTATGGCAATAATGAAGTTCACTCGCTCTTGATTGAATTGACATGAGATATTCCACTTTAAATCAAGTACTTCGTTCTATTTGAAGCCATTCAGGCTGATTCCTTGAAAGTGTTCCTTTTGTTGGATTTTTATCCCAATTCTCTTTACTTTTCTGCAAAATTTACCTTGGTTGCAGCATGTCCACATTGGCTGGTAATCGCTCTCCAATGGTCTTTCCCTGTCGTGCCCACGCGCACACCCTTTATTATTTAGTTTAATCTCCTTTTATCCAACAAATCGATGTTTCCTTGGAACCACTCAGAGTTGTTTCACTCTGAATCTTGGAAAGATTTCAAATGCTTAGTGTCTGAGGCGTGTCACATCACACCTTGGCGTCTCCTTATCAGTTCGTTCCACTTCAATCCTTTCATTACACTTCGCTCCATTTCCGTCTCACTCCCTTGCAAAGCAGACGCCAAGGCGGGGCAGCTGTAGACACGCCAAAATTGACGTTTTGTTGATCAAATCTCATGTTATTATATAAATGCCCCAAGTGGACTTCAATATTCCTATAACATAAAGTTTTTCTATTTTTGTGAGTTTTTCTGCATTTTTCCTGTATTTTTGTGAGTCACGACTTGATTAAGGGCGTTAATTTCACAAATAACGACCTGTTGTAGGGCGTTTTCAAAGAAAGGACGACCGTAGATGAGGGCGTCAATTCCTGGTGTTATCCCTTAATTTCTGGAATTATCTATTTTCAAAATAAAAGGCATTTTGTGAGTAACGCCTTTCCTCAGGGCGTGATTTTAATTAACGCCGTTATCTCAGGCGTGTTATCTCAGTTTCCAAACAGAGGAACGTTTTTATTTCCAAAATTAAATCCAGGAAGAAACGCCCTTTCCTAGGTCGTGTTTCAAGAAACGTCTCTGTGAAGGTCGTCAATTCATAAATAGACGCCCTGTATTAAGGCGTGTTTCACTCCAGAGTCCTTCTTTTCCCCATCTTTCCCTCACAGTTCCCTGCTATCTTTGGACTCTTGCCCGATCTTAATCCTTCCTTGGATGCCTCATTACCCGTTCTTATCAATTCCCTTGTTTGATCACATCCGATTGACACTATAAAAGAAAATCTGGTTTGATCGTGTAAAAGGTTAACAACAACAACAACTCAAAAGGTTGAAGATTTTTAAGTATTCAAGCACGCAGAGCTTCCTCCTTCGAGCATTGTTTTTTTCTTCATCCCTCTGCATCCGTCCAGCGTCTCTCCGGTTCCCTTTACTCTCGTCAGGGAGAGCAGGGCGATATATATATAGCTTGTTTGTTGTTCATCATATTCTTGGCATCACTATTGTCTCCTGTCGTCAGTTCTTTTACTGCATTTAGCATATTAGCTCCTTCCCTAGTTCTCTGCTAGGGGTTCTAAAAAGAAAACAAAAGAGAGGTGCGCATGTTAACGTCGTTTCATCATTTTATGTTGTTTGTTTTCGGAGTGGTATTACTGCACTTTGGCTGATCCCCTTTCTTTTGCTTGTCTTTCATTGTCTTTCTTACAAGGTAATCAATCAAGAAAACCCACTTCGTCGGCCGGCCGATTGGAGTTGGAGGAGGAGATCCACATTCATCCCGCATCCCATCTTTCACCAGGTACATGCGATCTTATTCTTTTTTTTTTATTGAGGTAAACCCTCTGGCGATCACACACTCCCCTTGTGCACCTCGTGCATTGTTTCATCTCCACCATTATTTAATGTTTCCCTTTTCCTTTCCTTTTTAACCTTTCCCCAAAGTGTGGATTTTAAAGGAATCCACACTACTCAAGTAACATGGGAAGAATTTGTGGAATACTTCAATGCTAAATATTTCTCGGACCGAGTCCAAGAAAAGAAGGCTGCAGAATTCGCTGCATTGAAGCAACGATCTTTATCATTAGCAGATTATGAAGCTCAGTTCTCCAGGTTGTCTAGATATGCTAAGCATCTTATTAGCACGGAGAAGATGAAAGCCCGTAGATTTCTTAATGGGCTTAGGCCCCACTACATTACTCAACTGGCGCCTATGGACATCCAAGTTTATTTCGAAATAGTGCGCCGAGCTCAATTACTTGAAGATGCCACGGAACTATCTGATAGGATCCGTGGGAAAGATAAGAAGGAGCAAGTCACAAGTTCGGGTTCTTTCAAACCCAACTTTAAGAAGAGGCCCAATAATGGAGGTTCATCCTCTCAAGATTTCAAGTTCAAAAAGACCAAGCCTTTATCTATCACAACTACCCCTTCTAATACAACATGCAAGCATTGTGACAAGGCTGGTCACAAGATCGAAGAATGCTGGAGGAAATTAGGAGCTTGTCTCCGTTGTGGGAGTTGCGAACATCGGATTCCCGATTGTCCATTAATGAATGACCAAGCCGGTGACGGTAAACGCCCGGTGACGAAGAATGCTCGTCTTCATGCAATCCAGGAGACCGAACCTGAAGAAGAAGGCGGATTAGTGGAAGGTACATTGAAAATTTGTTCCAAAAGTGCTTATGTCTTATTTGATACGGGTGCATCGCATTCCTTGATTTCTAAGAAGTTTGCCGACCTGTTACCGTTAGAACCAGAATGGATAAAAATAGTTCTAACTACTCCTCTGGGAAGTGAAAATGATATTACTCATCACTATCAAAACTATGAGGTAATGGTTCAAGGTAGGAATTTACCTATAGATCTCATATGCCTCGATCTAAAGGAGTATGATGTTATACTGGGAGCGGACTGGTTATCCAAATACCATGCAACGGTTGATTGTCGCAATAGCCAAATTGCTTTCAAAGATTTTCCAGAATTAGTCTTTACTCGCCCCAAGAGTCGGAGCAAATCCCCTCTTATTTCGGCTCTTCGAGCAAGCAAGCTCGTCAGGAAAGGATGTGTATCCTTCCTTGCATTTGTCACAGTTAAAGAAACAAAGGACACTAAGATAGAAGACATTCAGGTAGTGCAAGAATTTCCAGACGTATTTCCGGAAGATTTGCCGGGATTACCCCCTCAAAGAGAAGTGGCCTTCACCATTGACTTAGTCCCTGGTGCTGGTCCAGTTTCAAAGGCACCCTATAGAATGTCCCCTGCGGAACTCAAAGAATTGAAGGAGCAGTTGATGGAACTGATTCGAAAAGGGTTTATTAGACCAAGTACTTCCCCGTGGGGAGCACCAGTCTTATTTGTAAAAAAGAAGGATGGATCCATGAGATTGTGCATCGACTATCGACAGTTGAATCATCTTACTATCAAAAACAAGTATCCACTGCCGAGAATCGATGAGTTATTTGATCAAATTTCTAGATCCAAATATTTTTCCAAGATTGATCTCCGGTCGGGATATCATCAGTTAAGAATCAAGGATGATGACATTCATAAGACTGCGTTCAGAAGCAGGTATGGCCACTATGAATTTGTTGTTATGCCTTTTGGACTAACCAATGCCCCTGCTGCCTTCATGCAGTTAATGAATAGCATATTCAGGCCTTACTTGGATCAATTCATAGTAGTCTTCATTAATGATATATTGATATATTCCAAGACTAAGGAAGAACATGAAGAGCATTTAAGGATCGCATTGCAAGTATTGAGGGAAAATCAATTATATGCAAAGCTCAGCAAATGTGAATTCTGGCTTGAAGAAGTGACTTTCCTCGGACATGTGATATCCAAGGATGGTCTATCTGTTGATCCATCAAAGGTAGAAGCTGTAAGAAACTGGGAAAAACCAACTAATGCAAGTGAGATCAGAAGTTTCTTAGGTCTTGCAGGCTATTATCGGCGATTCATCAAAGATTTCTCTAAGATCGCCGTACCACTTACAAGATTAACTCGCAAGGAGATCCGATATGAATGGAGTGAGGAATGTGAAAGAAGTTTCCAAACTCTCAAGGATCATCTCACTACAGCTCCGGTGTTAGCTCTACCAATAGAAGGAGAGAAATTCGAGGTTTACACAGATGCTTCTGGCATTGGCCTCGGATGTGTCCTAATGCAACAAGGAAAGGTCATAGCATACTCTTCACGTCAACTGAAGAAGCATGAGGAGAATTACCCCGTCCATGACTTAGAACTGGCCGCGGTGGTATTTGCCCTAAAGATATGGAGACACTACTTATATGGAGTGCAGTTTACTGTATACTCCGATCACAAGAGTCTCAAATATCTATTCTCACAAAAGGAGCTAAACATGAGACAAAGACGCTGGCTAGAATATCTCAAGGACTTCGACTTCAATATACAATACCATCCCGGAAAGGGTAATTATGTTGCTGATGCCCTTAGTCGAAAGCCGAGAGCAATGATAGCCAATTGTATGATACAAGAATGGAGGTTGCTAGAACAATTCTCCGAGCTCAATATAAGCTTGGACAAGGAAGCCAAATTTGTCACATTATCTCATGTAAGCATACAGTCGGATTTATTATCTGAGATACAAGCACTTCAGGATGATGATCCTATATTAGTGGAAATCAAAGGCAGATTAGAAGGACAATCTGATTTTCAACTAACTTCTGATGGAAGATTACTATTCAAAGGTAGAACTTGTATACCCGACTGTCCAGAATTAAAGAAGAAGATCTTAGATGAAGCTCACCGATCAAAGTACACTATTCATCCAGGATCAACCAAAATGTATCAAGATGTAAAGAGGATCTTTTGGTGGCCCAACATGAAAAGAGAAATAGCGGACTATGTATCACGCTGTCTCACATGCCAACAGGTCAAGGCGGAACACCAAAAGCCTGCTGGAAAACTACATCCTCTAGATATTCCTAAATGGAAGTGGGAGGATATTGGTATGGATTTCATCA
The DNA here is from genome assembly GCA_022559845.1 of Amorphophallus konjac. Lineage (NCBI taxonomy): Eukaryota > Viridiplantae > Streptophyta > Magnoliopsida > Alismatales > Araceae > Amorphophallus > Amorphophallus konjac. Next base: position 171,668,262 of record CM040119.1, on the reverse strand, counting down.
TGGGTCTATCTAAATCCAAAGGAGGACATGATGGAATATGGGTTATCATTGACCGTTTAACTAAATCGGCGCATTTCTTGCCAATAAAGAGTCGATGGTCAATTGATGTCTTAGCTGCATTATATATCAAGGAAATAGTCAGGTTACATGGAATTCCTGTCTCAATCGTGTCTGATAGAGATCCCCGTTTCACTTCTCATTTTTGGAAGGGATTACAACATTCGTTGGGGACAAGACTAAATTTTAGTACAGCTTTTCATCCTCAAACGGATGGTCAGACCGAGAGAACTAACCAAGTTGTTGAGGATATGCTAAGAGCTTGCATCATTGACTTTGGTGGAAGCTGGCATGAACATTTGCCACTAGTGGAATTTGCATATAATAATAGCTACCAAGCTAGTATCCAAATGGCACCTTTCGAAGCTTTATATGGAAGGAGTTGCCGATCACCCTTATGCTGGAACGAAGTTGGAGAGAAACAACTGTTAGGTCCAGACATGGTAAGGGATACAACTGAGAAGATACAAGTAATCAGAGAAAAATTACAAGTTGCTCAGACCAGGCAAAAGGCTTATGCAGATACAAGAAGGAGAGATCTTAAATTCCAAATCGGAGATCATGTATTTCTTAAAATATCGCCTGGACGTGGCATACGAAGATTTGGTGTTAAGGGCAAGCTTACGCCAAGATTCATCGGACCATTTGAGATACTCGAAATAGTTGGCGAGGTTGCTTATCGCATCGCATTGCCTCCTCAATTGTCCGAAGTACACAATGTATTTCACATATCTATGTTGAAGAAGTATGTACACGATCCATCTCATATTATTAAACATGGAGATCTGGTGATCCAGAAAGACCTCACCTATGAACAGAAGCCTATGAAGATCTTAGACCGTGAAATACGTGCTCTAAGGAATAAGGTTATTCCCATGCTTAAGGTACAATGGAATAAGAATTCTGAACACGATGCAACATGGGAGACCGAGGAATCTATGAAGAAACGATTTCCCGAGTTATTCTAAGAGGTATATGATCTACACTCTCCACGTATATACATATTATGCAATTGAATTTGGGGACCAAATTCTTTTAAGTGGGGGAGGGTGTAGCAACCCTGATAAAATATTAATAATAATAAAGATTTTAAAATAAATCAAATAAATAGATAAATAAAACAAAATAAAATAACGCCTCGGATAAAGGCGCTATTCAAATTAGAAACGCCTCTGGATAAGGCGTTATTCAAGAAGTGACGCCCTGACCACACGGCGTCAAATTCTAAACGTCAAAAACGGTAAGGCAAAGTAACGCCCCTATCTTAGGCGTGTTTTAAAACAAGGAACGCCCTTACACAAGGCGCTTCTTAAGAAACGACCTGCACCAGGTCGTCAATTTAAGAATCGACGCCCTGACCTAGGTCGTTAATTACATTCCAGAACCATTCGAACCCAGAACTTATCCAGGGTAATGGATAAGTATTAGAAAGAGTTAAAAGGTGGTAAGGACTCTATATTGGAAGCATTACTTCCACTAGAACTCTAACCCTAATAGGACCCCCAAAATCCTATAAATAGTCTTGATCGAACAAACCCTAAACCTATTTGATTCAAGCCTCTGCGACGGTAAGTGAAGAACAGAACTGTTCTTCTTATTCTTTTTTTTTTCTGTTTCGAGTGTATGAAGAACTAACGTTCTTCATCTCCTTCTCTTCTTACAAGTCGAAGAGAGCACACGTAGTGAAGAACAAGGTAACGTTCTTCTACTATCTCCTCTATTCCGATAAGTGAAGAAATTAATATATGTTTCTTCTTCTCTTCTTATAGGAACTGTAGCATCTTCTTCTAGTTAAAAATCCCTCACGTTCATCTCCGATCAAACTATCAAGGTAGGTTTTCTCAAGTCACTGTAGCCCAAATAAAATAACGCAAGATATATGTATAAGCATGGCATGCATACAGTTTTATTATGTTCTGCAATATTTTGAAAGAGACGCCCCTGTCAAGGTCGCTAATTTACAAGACACGACCATGCCCAGGTCGTCAATTTCATATTTGATGCCCTGTACACAGGCGTTAATTTCATGTAAATGTTAATCACCTATCTTAAGAACTGATTATCCATGAAATTACATGAAATCAATAATGGTTAACGGTTAAAAGTCAATAAACATGAAACATCAAATCTAATATACTGCATCTGAATTCCTGCCAATTTTTCTGTCATGACTATATGATTGTTATCCTTGATTATCGTGCAAATCTTGCTGATCCTGTAAATTCCTGGTATTTCTTGAATTCACGACCTAGACTAGGTCGTTTTCCATGTGTTAACGCCCCATCACAGGGCGTGAATTGGAAAAGTAACTCCCTTTCATAGGGCGCGTTTCTGTTAAAATCCCGAACAATATATTCTGTAAAAATAAGAATTTAATGATTAACGCCCCTGCCAAGGGCGCATTTTTGATAATTTCTGAAAATAAATATGTTCTGTAAAATATTGTAAATAACAAGACGCCTGCTACTGTAGTCGTCTCATTGCAAAGAAACGCCCCTGTCCAGGGTGCGTTTTAGATAAAAAATTGATTTATTGAAAATTCTGCAAAATGGAAACATATGTAAACGCCCTTCTGTTAGGCGTTATTTACTTGAGAAAACGACTTAGGTAG